>OZ005740.1:295696150-297097787 GCA_963930735.1 Dioctria linearis | reverse complement strand
CGTCACCTTCTTGGCTCACCCAGTAATCATCAAGTCCCTACCCCTTCTCGATTTTCTTGCCAAGGCTATGTTACGGCATCATAGGGTATCCCTTGAGCTTTGGCAACATCATAAAAAAGAAGAAAAAAAACGAATCTTTTTTTTTTTATTCGGGAGAGGAATTAAACTCTGTTTTACGATAGCATAATTTTCAGTGCATCTTTCTTTAGGTAGGTTTTCTGGAAATTTCTAATTATGCAACATCCTTCCCTCTTGAACCGCTGAGGTCTCTGATATTGGCAATGCGTTGCGCTTCTTTTTTTTTCTTTTGACATCGGGTTTTGTGGTCACTTTTGGACTTGAACCTTGTACTGATCACATTTTATATTAAATGGGATTTGCTTAGATTCTTAGTTGATCTTCTCAATTATTTACAGCTATTTTTCGCCTTTATAGGTCGTTCTATTCCGATGACAACAGCCCTTTCTTTCAGTCATTTACCTAAAAGTTTGTTGGTGTATAGTGGCTAGTTTACGCTCAAGAGATGTCGCCCTAATCTATGATTTTCCTTCTTTTTATATTCAATTTTAGCACTGTCTCTTTCAGCCATATAATTTTTTAGATTGATATTTAACATTTCAAAAATTATTTTATGCTGAAACCGTTCACACTATAAAAGCATTAAAATAGCAGATACCATCTGTATTTACACCTGAAAGAGATCTTTAATCAAAATTTTCTTTATTATGATCATCCAATCTTGTCAGCTCGTCGACACTTACACTTTCTCTTCTCGATATGTACGAAACATCTGGACATGGCTTGAAAGAATAAATTGGTAAATCCCCAACTATAGGTATACAACATGCTGCAAAACTTGCAAAAGTAATGAAATTGTTGAGAAATTGTTATTTAAAAAAATTGTTTTCCCAATATATTTCTACACGAAAACCATTTTTCATTATGTAAATTTCAAGCCAGGCATAAATCGACAATGGAATTGAAATATGTTTTTTGTGAAGTTTTTGTTTTTGTTTAATAATAAAATTTCAATCTCCAGAAGTGTCACATTCATACATGATGACATACGCTAAAAAAAACCGAAAACATACCTAATTACAAAAATAAAAAAAAAGCAAAAAAAACGTTGTAATCGAAGAAGACCATAAGTGAAAATTGTTTGTCGCACGTCGTCTCTCATCTCTCACCTGGCTTATTTGGCCGAGTCGCCGTATGTTCTCCCTTTCTTTTATCATTTACTACAACCACATCGCTGCTTTCAGTAATACGGAACTAAAAATGTTAATCACACGAATTTATCATCCGCCCGTATGATCTCGTAATGTCCGTAAATTATGCTGTAAAAGGTGAGCCAAGAGCAAGAGGTGGCACGAAATGAAACTAGTCAAGCCGGGGCGTGAGCACCAAAACGATCAGAATGAAAGTAAACAATTTAAGAGAAGACAGTAGTGTGCCTTATGCAACAGCGGAACGAAAAAGTCAACGGGAAAAACACTGTTATTCATGTCGTTGTCAAAAATGACAATATTTTAAATATTTTCAGAATTCTTGCGATTTAAGATGCGCACGCATATCATTTTTCAATTACATTGTGCGGACAGAGTTGGTGGGATCGGTTCATGTTATTTTGGCGAATTTTTTTTTCCCAATCGTCTGAAGTTGTATGGGGAATTTATTTACTGTTCTGAAGATTGGTCCTTATGATGAGTGACTCAATGATTTGGTCATGAATTCTTTTTCTTTATGAATATTAACGGTTATAACTGGTCAAAATGGAAACTCATTGCAGATTTAAGAGCCCTCTAACTTTTCAGAGAAAGTGAATCTTTGAAGGACCGACCAGAGGTCGTACGTCAGTTCTTATTTTATATTCAAGTTGTCTTAATGAACGGTAATTGTTATATGATTTTCAAAATCGACAAATGTTACCACATATACCTATACATAAAAGAGTGTGGTAACGGCCATGAAAATTTACTTTATCACAAGGGAGAAAATTGGACCTTGTGTTGCTGGACAACTCAACGTAGTTATATGATGTGAATATATAGCTTAATAGATTGACGTAAAATTACCACACAAAATTTGATTTTAATTGGAACGTAATTTCTGGTTTCTTATAACTCCCTAGAGGTACGAAGTAATTCTCTGACACCGTAAGTAAGAGGCGTGCATTGTTAAAAATAGTGGTGCAGTACTGTAGTCGAGGTTAATTGGAACATTAAACCAAATCATATTATAATACCATAAATTAGATATTGCATAATGGAGCTATGTATAAACAGTTACAGAAAAAAAAGTCTCAAAAGTTATCAACATATTTGGACGAACTACTTAATTACCGTAATGCCTTATGCCTGATCTCCAATGGGTCAACCAGCTTCCAAACATAAACGCGTCTGTATAGTTGTTAACATGGGGGACTAAACTTGCATTTATCTGTTAATCATTGCAGTGTTGAGTAATCGTACGTCATAGAGATACAGTGGCGTTTAAGAAAAGAAGAAGAAGATAAACAGATCCAGATGGGGGACGTCTCGAAAAACTCCATAAGCTGCAAACATGTTCTTAGGGTTGCTATAAAAAAATTTAGTTTTTCACTATTATATTTGGACACTGATTGAGACCACGTCGACGTAGAGAGCCGAAATTTTGTACACAGCGTTTCCATAGAAATATATAATACATTTTCAAAAATAGACTAAATCCTTCAACCCGTTCTTGGTGTTGTCATATAAAACTTGGTTTTTCACTTTATTTGACTTTTACTATTTTCATTTAGGGTATGATATTATTTGTTTTACACCATTTATAAAGTTTATTCCATTTGTTCGTATGTCTTGATAAAAGATCATAATCTAAAGATTGGTGTCCATATTAGTCAAAACTATACTAAAGCTAAAGGTTTGATGGATTACGAAAAGAGGTTGAGATTCATTAGACCAATACCGGGATCATTTTTCGCCTTCAAGATTTACGAGACACTGTTTATGAAACCCAGCAAGCCATTCTAACGAAATTAAGGATTAATCCCAACCCTACCTTCCTGATTCATGCAGTTCATCTCAGAGTTGCGAGCCCAGGAATCTGTAACCTTTACTGGAGAGAGCCAGAGAGTGACAGAGAAAGTGAGTCACAGGATGGTTAGAAGTCTCATTTTGTGTAGATGACCCCTGAAAAGTGTCCACTAAGAATATAAACGAGGATTTTGAGGATTGGCCAGTTTAGTCCCAATAGGTTTTCATTGGGCATAAGTTCAGTTTTCTTAAATAGCCTCCATAGTTCTTTTGTTGTTCTATCGGTGGTGTCAGGTATCACTGTGTTGGCAATCGTCCTAAGTCTAAATCTTACCAGTGAAGTCCTTTGGTGTAATTGCCTTTAAGACTGCTCCAAGGCCAGCAAGTTCGCCCACCTTTTCTTTTCCGAAAGTTTAAGGTTACCCGATTATGCAAAGTTTTAAGAACAAGCTTTCGCTACTCAAAAATACATCTAATCCAGTTAATGCTGTTTTTGGATGGTCGAAAGGCTTGCATTAAATTAAGAAAAATTATGTTAGTTGGGAAATTGGAGATAAATAAGACTACTTTTAAGGCAACAGCAATAATAATGTGGGAAGAAGAAAATAAATTATGTAAATCTATATGTTGATGACCTGGAAAAAAGTAAAGAGTCAGAGCATTATGTATTTCTTTTAGATCCCCCCTGTAAAAATATATTGAATATCAAATAGAGGATTGGATCTTTCTGTAACTCATCTCACTGCTTTTAAACACTTCAACCTATATCTTTAGATAATTTTATGCACAGCGTTCCCATAATTTTCTAAAATCCTTGTTATTATGCGAGCTAATCCCGCATTATCTAATCTATGGATTGAGGATGCCATCTATCGGCAACTAGAAAAAAATTCGGGTTGTCTCCATTGCTTGTAATTACCAATATCATGACATTTTTAATCTTAAATATATTTTTGGCTTCCTAGAAGACAATTTTAACTATTGTTGTTTTTGTACAATCTGTCAACTATTGCCGCTTCATTTTGAAGGACTGATATTTCGATTTTTTTTCGTTTTTTTTTTTGTAGAGAAAAGAGCAATGAAATATTTTATATTCCTATAAGGATGCAAAATATTGTTTTTTTTTGCGAATTTTGCTCTTATCTACAAATTATATTTAGTCCTAGACTTGAAGCTTTTTCATAATGAGCAGGGATAGAATGTATGTTGCCTTGAAGCTTATTGCCGACAAAACACTAACAGTAGCAGCTGAGCACCGACGGAGCAAGCGATAATCGCTTTTCTCTGCTCTATCGTTGCTTTTTCCTGCTACCATTGCTTTTAGCATTTTCAGCATTGCAGGATACCAACGTTTGCTCCTTACCTTACTTCAGTTATATTATTTAAATTCATGAATTCCTCGTGTCTGAATTGTGCAGATGTTGAAGATTTTACCAGCTATTATCAACTGTACAGCCCAAGTTTGCGCAGGCACTCTTTTAACCTCTAATGGCATGCCTTTCTAAAAGATCTGCAACCCATTATAGAATATAGACTTTAGAAAAACATTCCAGAAAATATTTTTTTTCATTGCGGTTTAAGAAACTTTGTCGTTTCAAACACGTTACAGCGATAAGTGGTACAAAATTGCTATATAAAATGTTATTCTATATTTAACTGATAACAAGCTGTTTTTTAAGCACCTTTTAGTCCTATACCCATAACTCAAAGGTAACAGGTCTTTACTTTGAGGAGATACAACGAGAATCATTCATTCAATTACGAGTGATCGTGTTCCTGTTTTCAAATCTCAATCGTTATGCCATATCGTTATGCCATATATATTCGAAAACTAAATGAATCATATCGACTTCCTGTTTCCTATATTAACCTCCTCTTTCACATGATTGGCTCACAGTTCACAAAAAAAAAGACAATAAAACTCAAATAAATAAAAAAAAAAAATTGAAGAAATCCGCCATTACTTTTGAGTATTTATCACCTCGCTGTTGTTATGTTCCGCCATGAGGCATAGGAGGAAGCATAAATTGATTCCAGGTTAGTGTGCTTTAAATGCTAATGATTCCGGTGTAGTGAGTCCTCTAATAAAAATGAAGAATTGAACATGAGAATTGATCATTCAGAGATAGGTAGATAGTGCTTCCAAGTCTTACACTTTGATGAGTATAATCTTGCTTGCTCACATTATTCACATATGCTAAACAAGCGATCGTTAGTCTTTGGCATGTTTTTTTCTTGCTTACGGCTTGTAATGAGGCATTTTATGCAGCCAACACGATTAAAATGGATAAAAAACAAAAACATCAATAAAAATGCACTCAAGAGCTTATTTTTGAATTATGAGGTAATGGAAATGTTGCATAAAACCGCAGAGCGCTTTATTGAAAATCGTACTCACACTTTCTGCCCCTTTTAATGTCCATGAGATTGGCATAAAGAGAAATGACCAACTTTTCAGATGGGATGGACATGGATTAAAACTAAATCGAACATTTCGCAGAATATTTTATGAAATGCAACACTCACTTCTTAAGTGCGCGATATGGAATTCCTTACAAACATCGAAGCACTCAACGGTAGCAATATGCAGCAGCAGCAAGTTATTGAATTTTTTATTTTTGTAACTATTTTTCATCTAATCCAAGGCCGTGAGCGGCGCGGTATGCTTTGCGGACAGACCGCTTGGACAGTTGATTTGAATAGATACCTTTTAATACTTGGTTGGGGTATTTGAAACCAACCTTTGTGTGCGACCACCTTTATCATAAATTTTTCTATGCTTTTCTTAAATGAACCGACTCAATCGAGTTGTAGTGACCTCCATCCGGCTGTAGACTTCTATGTTATATTACAGATGCTTTCTGCAGCACGGCTGCTGTGCTGCTGCTGCGGCTGCTGATGCTGTTGTTGAAACGCACGAATTTAAATTACTCCCATATGGTGTTGATATTGTGGTCGCCTCATTTTTTTTCTTGATTGTTTTTTTTTTCTGCAGTAATTTGAAACCGATAAAAATATTTTTTAGGACAGCTGAAAGGGAGGTGATCGATTGATCATGTATCAGAGGAATTTTTATTGGAACACTGTCCAGAAGTAGTATGTACATACAAGGTGGTCTCAATGTTGTTGGATCAAACCAGGTATCTTCAATCAACTCATCCGCACTACCTATTAAATATAAATTTACTAATTTTTTCTTTTTGCCTTTGTGATAACATGCGGGGAATGTGGATTATTATTTTACATGTAACTGTAAAAAAAAAACAAAAAGTGAAAGTAGATTAGATGGGTTTATGTTTTTATGGGGTCATTATTTGTGTCATGAGGATGATAGATATCTAATTTGTTTTTTTAATTATTCAATCGCTTTTTCTTATTGGAAGAAATCTATGTAAGCGAATATTTATGGTTTTAGCAAGCAGAATTTATTCAATTTAAATTTCTCATATGTAGTAAAATGCAATCGTAAAGAGGAAATAAGTTAAAGTGAATAAAATATTTTATCGTAAGTAAGCTAGATAATTTCACCGGGAATAGTTTTTTTTTTTTTAAGAATTTCTAATCCGGCTCGAAGGACCAACTAATGATTTATTCATTTTAAATTGAATATATTAAACTGCTAAATATTTAAATAGGTTGCGGTAAATTAGAGCTGAAGAAGAAACTTGAGGTATTAAGCATTCAGTCATATAATACATATGTACATGCCTATAAAGAGTACTGGAAACAAAAATTCTCTATAAATTTGCATATCCAAACAATTGAGATGCATTATGACTTAAGTCATAGTGGGTTCGCAGAATTTAAGATAGACTGTTATTTTCAACGATTTTTTTGGTAAAATGCGGTTTTTACATTTTTTGAGTGATTAAGATCATTGTCAAATATTTTGGGGGTCATATTAGACTCCAAACTGAGTTGAAGGAACGTGTGAAGAAGTATGCTGGTATTGTGAATGTAGTGAATTGCATTGATGACGAAATATAATTAGGTCAATCTCTCGAAAATTTCAGCGAGTGGGGTGTTTGGGTATGACCGGGTGCGTGTGCACTACCCTTACGGCGGCATTGGTGGTCGTGCCGGATCTGTTAGTAATTGTACAAAAATACAAAGGACATCCAATTTTTCCCTGTAATTCGTTAGAAACTTAAGGGTCGCTGAAATGATTGAATATCTGTGAGGAAAACGACATACTTTTCTTTGCCATTTATTTCAAAGGCTTTAGTTTCATTACCGTTTCAAGCAAGTACGACAACCACGATGCCGCATGGAATGCAGAAACGATATCTGACTATTCCTCCAACCGTAATGTCCAGGTAACCTGAGATAGGTTCAGGACTAAGACTTGCATGTGTGGTCACAATACAAGGAGACATAAGTTAGCATTTGCCTTTCTGTAGAAATGCTGCCATATACCATATATTCGCTTTCATACCTTATTTACAGCCAAATCTTCTTCTCTTCTACGACACTTCTAGACAACGATAGGTTGAACTACAATAGACGTAAATAACTTTACGAAATTGAACGAGACTGAGGTTTACTTACGAAAAATTGATATTTTTCGCCTAAATATATATCACATTCCGTATCTTGATATTTAATGTTTTCAGTTTTAAAAAGTTGAAAAAGCAAAACAAAAAAACCAAATGGAAGTTGATGTAATTGCAGATTTGTGCCTTTTATAAATTCGCAGTGCCCTAATGACATTTTATGTGTTAAATTTTAAAAAGTGGTAAAAGTGAAAAAATTTACAAATGGAAGTTGATTTAATTGAAGATTTCTGCTTTGTCTTATTTCGCAGTAACATTTTTATTCCATTCTAATTTTTATATTGCACTTTTAATCATTTAGAAATAATTTAATTGTTTGACACATCGCATTTTTTACGGAATGAGCGATTCTTACCGCACCTTTACTGACTGCAATTTGACTTTTAAACTTAAGGAAAGTTCCCCTCACACGAGTTAAAATTAATTTGTGTCCGCCTGTTAAATTAAAGGGCGCGTTCGCTTTATGTAAGTAAATGTACTTACGTATACGTCTATTGTAGTTCAGCCTGAACACAACATTTGACTTTAGGTTTTCAAGCTATTCTAGTCCATGTTTGATGAGCTGTCAGACTTGGGAAGGAAAACACTTTTCACTATTCTGTTCGTGCTGCATATTTCCAACATTAAAAAGTCCTTGAAGATTTTGTGGAGATATGGAGCCAGCCTGGTCGTACTTCGTTGTATAAGATAAGTATAATTTCTTCGTTTGACACAATAGTTTATATATGCATCGCTAATTTATTGTTGTTAATGTTACTTGGATGAAAGCATGGATACTCCGCTTACAAAACCTAAGTATTTTTTTTTTGAAGGATGCCACTGTTTACAAATGCACTGGATTTTTTTTTCTTTTATATCTTTTCATTCATTCCCATGAGTATTGCGATAAACAGAATCCATCTGAGCTAGAGTTTCGTTTTATTCTAGGAAGGTCTAAAGCGAAACCGTATGGAATCTGGTAAACGGGTTCGGTGTTCTAGCTGCTGTCCTAGAATCCGATTTGTATAGAATTTTTCTATATCTACTACTTGTGATGTCGTGGATCTCTTTCAAAAGGTATCTTCAATTCGACAATCTGTCCACACATTGGAAAGCAAGCTCAGCGACGATACATCGGAAGTGGATCTTAGTACATGAGGACAATTTCACGTTATTACATAACTGACGAATGAAGTAATTATCATAAATACACGCCTACTTAAATTAAATTTTTGCGACTAACAAATAAAACACACCGAAAAGACAACAATTACGAGAACAACCGAAAGCGAAGAAAGTAAAGTGCTTTTGTGTGCCTATTGTTTTCAGCATCAGCACAAATTTTCTGACTGTCCAAGCATTTAATTAGAGACCATGATGTGTATACTTAGTTGCTGTAACATTAAAAAAAAAAAATCGACGCACCGGTAGGCTGACAGGTTGTCGCAATAAAAATGTGAAAGTGTTTCCAGAAAAAGAAGAAAGCTGCAACGCAGAACGATACCCACCACAAATCATCTTCTTATGCAAATGTGATGGCGGCGCCCTATAATAATCGAAAAATTGACACCATAATTCACAACAGTGGGAAACCTTTTCCACGAGCGTTGCTCTGTGAAAATAGCAGAAGAGTACCAATATAGGAAGATACAAGATCCGTTTACACATCCTACATAATATAAGAGAACCTAGTCCGCGCGCAAAGTCATTAAGATCATTTCTTAAAAGTGTTTTAATACACGACAGATACCAGCGGATAGTAAATCACGACAACGGCCTCGTTCACCGATGTAATCTCTAGTGGCGGCACATAAATCGATTTAGAAGAGATTTCTGGACCGTTCCAGTGATTGCAATTAATTTCAATATTTATGAGGATTGTCAAGAATTCCCATCGATCTTAATAGCCTGAGGGGCTATCGCGGACCAGGAAAAATACTTTATCGGGTAGTATGTCTTCATTATTGCACAAACCGTGAGGCATGCAAACTTCTCTATCTGGCAGGCTAAAAATATTAACGATTTAGAGTTTTTGCAAAAATCCAATAATATATAGCACCACTGCGATGTATTGCAGAGAAGCTGGGAAACATTTCTCCCATTTAGTTCAGAGCAAAATAATTGGGTTAGTTAGCATCCTAACAATTAGTAAACGTTGTCATTCCTTTAGGGTAGATGTCATTCACATTCCTAATCCAATTATAATGGCGGTAAATCTTCAGAACAAAAATTCGACCGTCATCAATAAATGAAACGGAAACACCCTGAAATGTAAGCGGAAAAATCGAATAAGTAATAAATCAAAGGAGCAGAAAGTTATAATTCCGTTTGTGTTGGTAGAGTTGGAGTTCTCATTTCTGGCAGAAACATGTTCTTTAATCTACGTATTAAGTACGTGATGGCGCTACCGTATTATTGTGAGTTTTGAGTAGAAAAATAGCGAGGCAAAAAAACCTTATGAATGTGTTTTGTTAACTTAAAGTGAAATGTGTTCGGCAGTATTCCTATTTTAATCTTGCTAAAAAGTGTAATTGTCTCAACCTCTCTGTTTTTGTTTTTATGCAGAAGTAATTTATGTTGCTTCATAAGAGATTGTTCTTTTGTGTAGATAATACAGTCCGTGAGCTCCGTATTAGGTACGTTGATTGTGTTATAAAGTAGTTTAATGTTTTTGTACATAATTTTCTGTACAATTTGGATATATGTCTCTAAATTGGTTTTTCTCATCCGGCTTGAAGGACCAAAATTCATAAATTCGAACTTAAACCAAATCCGAACTTAAGCCGGGGACAATTAATGTTAAAATGTAATAAAATGTTTGGCATTTAAATACGGACTGTAGACTGTGTACCCGATTCCTCCTTCCACCATCATGATGTTCCAGGAACAGTTCAGCGACTACATGTCGGGTGATAACAAGTTGACCATGTCTTCTGTGTACGTAATGAGTGGCTAATCCACTGTCAAAATCAGATCTGCACGTCAATTGGTTGCTGTCAAATGCCCCAACGCAATGATGCAGAATTTGTCCTATCATATGCTCTAATATAATTTTTAATGTATTATGATGGTCAACACAGGAATACCCGCTCTTAAAACTTATCTGCTTTCTTCTCAGTCCATATTCCTTTCTTTTTGTGCATTCAAGTATCACCTTTGGAATTCTTTGGGGTGACGACGGTAAGCCCATATCTCTGCAGTTGTCACATTTATGCAGGTCTCTTTTTCCGGCAGATTGATGATTAGGAAATATTTTTATATCCCAGGCTTCTTTGATGAGGAGATGCAGAATATCGGTACTAGCCCGGCTTTCAAATATTTTATAGGAATTATGCTGATTCCGGAAAACTTTTAGCTGTGGACATTATATCCTTTTTGAATGGTCAGCTGCTATTCATGCGCTTGTTCTGATATTATTGGTCCATGAAGCAGTGGTCATGTTTTGTTTTAAATTCTAATGAAGCTCCACTTCGGTTTCTCCAGCTTTTCGTCTAAATAAGTGAGAAGAGAAGTATCGCTGTTTTTCAGAGAAAAATTTTCTGTTGATATACCGCTAGAAACCATGCTGAAATTGTCTCAGTTTCCTTAGTAAGATGATGGAAATGTACTTGGTGATCCGTCCGAACTCTTTCGCTAGGTCTGTTGTAAGGTAAATGCGTGTCTGCAGGCCCTCTTTAGACTTAGTTCGTGACCTATAGCACCCAACAAATGGTTATCACTCCTAATATTCGCATCCTTGTTGGGTTACGGTATTCAGCTTTATTCGTTACCAGCACACATTTCTTGTTATCTGATCGATCTGATTTGCTGCTCTTCCATTGATTTCTGACCATATCCTTGTCACTTTGTGATATGGTTTATGTGGGAAAATTTTCCCGCTGATGACTAGATTACAGATGTTACATAAGTCGATGAGAATACTTCAATCTTCTGCGGGTCATCTAGACATTTACGTCTTCCATACAATTCTAAATTTGGAGCAAGATGTTTTTCTTGCCGATAATGGGGCTTCAGTCAGTGTGTAATATTGGTAGAGTGTGACATTTCGGTCGTTATTTTTAAGATAAATATAGATAACTTTTTTCTGAGCATATAGCTGCTTTTTTATTAAGGCTGACGTCAACTACATATATCTCTGTGGAAAGAACGAGCTTCGTCCATAGCGAAATAGGGAATGATACACTCCATTTTCTGAAATCCTAGGATTATTTTAAATTAAAAAATGAAAGAAAGAGTAAACATTTTCAATACAGGAGTCATGGGTATTTAATATAATTGCGGTATTTTCGTATTAATGAATTGGATATGTCTTGAGGATAAGTTTTTTAAGAGTGCTCCTGCCCAGCATTTTTTGGTCCTTCGAGCCGGAACAAAATGACGAAAATCTCTTCATTTCATCTTTCCCTTGAATTTTAGCTAGATCTAAATGTATCTGTTTTTATTATTGCAGTTTAGAGAATATCAGAATTTGATCTGTTGTGTTCGTCTTCTATATAACGTTTAAGAAATATGTGTACAAACTATTTGCCATGTACGGGTAAAAGTCATCTACAATAAAATCTACTATCGTAAAGAGCGCATATCATTATGGTACTCGTAACGCAAAAGTTGAGTAATCTTGATCAATAGCTTTATCTTATCAGTCAAATAGGATCCAATTTAGAAATGCATGATAAAAGTCATCATAATCTAAAAATATGTCGAAATATTACCATTTTAGCCTTTTCTGGCTTAAATCTGAATATTAAAAGTCTGTTCATATTGACAGATCCACAGTACATCTAACCATGCAAGATTGGTTCAAAACGCAGGCCAAATATTTTTTTTTTCGAAATTTCTTTGAACCTGTAGTCATAAAGATGTTCAACATCTAATTGCTCCATCTAGTGTTAGTTTAAACAACTTTAAATATTTAATCGTAAAAACGACAAATTTTTAAATTTTGCAAAAAAATACAACTTTCTTCTCAATTATAAACAGATTAGACTTCAAAGAGGTAAACTCCTGGCACATATTTCTTCATTGTCGGCTACCACAGAGACCCTATATTTTACTATAAAAAATAAAAAGAAATAATTTCCATATCTTTATCAAACGTATAGTAACCGAAATTGTATCTCTGACAAAAGCAGCACAAACTACGATTTATGGGTCACGATGCTATGAATCCTATGAACTTCTGAGCACGCTCTAGATCAGGTAAATCGTGATAATTATGGCGGGTTCATCATTTCCGACTTCAAGATCACCTTGATCTTCTCTCAGAGAACAGCTATAGCTGTACTGTGAAAATAAACTACTCATGATGATGTAGTATACTATACATAGTTGCGAGGATGCACACCTTGGTAAGAACAAGATAATTACGGGTAGCCACCGAAATACGTCATTCTCTTGATAATTATCTATTTGGATCTAGTTCCTCGCGTTGTTATTGCTAAAGTCCGTTAGACACTAGAGTGCAAGAGTTCACGAGGTGCCTTAATAAGTTCGCGGTATTATTGTATGTATGTATGCAGGCATACCTTGTGCTTGATAATCTACTGCTTGCTCTTGAATGTATACTCTTCGTAGTTTGTAATGATTCTGATTATTGGAATGAGCGCCAATTACTATCGATTAGCTACGAGGAAATTACATGATGAATTCATAAATCAGGAAATACACGAGTGCGCCTTGGTAATAATGGGATTGAGAGATATGTCATTAACTGTTTATTCGGAAAGTAATAAAACAAAGAATCAATACTTGTCGAGAGTAAAATTATGTTATAAAACCTCGACCTGCATAAATTTATTGAAGTCAGTTTAAATTTTAGTGGCTATTTTTTGAGAATGCTCTGTTTAGACTGTAAAGGGATATCAACTAGAATGTCATGAAAGTAGTATGTAAACACATCTGGTCCATTAAGGCAGAACTACAATTTATCAAAAAAAAAACTACTTGCTTCCATTGTTGACCACAAGTCTTAGTCGAATATGATTCTTTGTCAGGAGATTTCTTTGATGCAGGCAACATAATGTTTTAACGAATTAATTGTTTAATTAATTGACTACCGAATCGGTCGTTTTGTTACAAACTAGGAAATTAAGTAAACAACAATATGGGGACCAAAGATGGATCTTTTTGGTAACAATAAATCCACCTCTAGTAAGTGCGCTACTGATCCACGGATGTCTGAGGAATCGAAGGATTTTATCCTGAGATCTCGACATCTCTGGAAAATCTCCTCGTTAGGACGTTGCCTGGCTGACTTGCGTTCAAAAACCCCAACAACAAAAAATGGTGTTTGTGCAGGAGCCTTGGGTGTGGTAGGACCGTATCCGCGGCCTAACGCAAGTCGCTCAAATACTGTATGATACCACGTGCTCCACTAGTAGGGCTTGTGTTGTTGCAGCAAAAGACGTTGTGATGACATTAATGTCTGATTTGTGCAACAGCGACAATACATCGATGAAGCTGTCCATCAAGAACGATAGAGTCAATAAAAAGCTCCTTATTGTCTCAGCATATTTCTTCTTCGCTGCCCCCCCCCTCCTACTCAGGGAGAAAGGCGAGCGGTTGAGTATGCGAGGTCTAATCGGCTTGGTGTCTTGGTTGGTTGTGATACCAACGATCATCAGATTGTCTGGGGTAGCTCAGACACTAACCATCGGGGTGAGCAACTACTGGAGTTCATAACTTCAGCGGACTTGGTTCTGTGGAATCATGGCAACGAACCACCCTTTGCTACCAGCCGAAGACAAGAAGTTATCGATGTGGCTTTTGCGTCTTTTGACGCTTTTCACCTATATTCCGGTGCGATGGATCGACCAAATGTTAAGACGACGATATTTATCTGTGTAGGTGGGCGGCCGAACCTCTCTCAGTGTGCTGGTGATGAGAAGCTGCGCGCAAGGTGGGGTACTTTCCCCAGTATTCTGGTATATGTTGGTTGACCCACTCATCACGGTACTGAAAAACGTGGGATTCTCATGTGAAGCATATACAGATGACATCCCTCTGTTCATTTCCAGGCACAGCATGGTTGCTGCCTACATGCAACGAGGCCTCAATATTGTTGAGGACTGGTGCATCCGTCATGATATGACAGTGAACATAACAAATAACAGCTTAGGTACTTTATTCTTCCAAACCTCTATAGACACATTCTGATATTGGGATGGAGTACTCACTTGGAAGACGCACCGCTGTCTTCCAGGCTGAAGTCTTCGCCATCTCAATGGCAGCGACGTTAGCCCTTCATAACCATATCAAGGGGAAGGACATTGCTATCCTTTCTGATAATCAGGCAGCCTTGATGGTTCTGAGTGAGTCTCGGATAACATCTAAGTTACTGAGGGATTGCAGGTCGTCTATGGATAAGTTGTGTATCCACAACAAGGCGTCCTTTCTGTGCGTTCCTGGTCACATGGGGATAATGGGTAATGAAACGGCTGGCCTTTTAGCTAGGGCTGTCTCTAATTCTCCGTTCCTCGTACCAGAACTCCCCGTAGGCATGGCCCCCTCGTGTATTGGGTCACTCAGCAAAGCGTATGTTCATAGGAAACATCAGCAGAGATGGGCGAACCTGAGTACTTGCAGGTGTACAAAACTGTTTCGTGATGGCCCCAATAGGAATTTCTCCGATTTTCTTATGGGGTTCGGAAGGAAAGAATGTAAAACTGTGGTCGGTATCATCACCGGTCACAGCTCACTTGATGCTCATTTAACAAGGGTGCAAGTTGTTGACAGCCCTGTGTGTCTGTCCTATCGGGAGGGAGAGCTTGAGACAAACGAACACTTTTTGTGTGCATGTCCGGCATGTTCATAGGAAACATCACCAGAGGTGGGCGAACCTGAGTACTTGCAAGTGTACAAAACTGTTTCGTGATGGACCCAATAGGAATATCTCCGCTTTTCTTGTTGGGCTCGGAAGGAAACAATATAGTATTGTGGTTGTCATCATCACCGCCCACAGCTCACTTCACACTCATTTAACAACGGTGGGAAATGATGACATCCCCGTGTGTCTGTCCTGCCTGGAGGGAGAGCCTGAGACAACCGAACACTTTTGTGTGCGTGCCCGGCCCGGACCAGACTGCATACTATAGGGTCTGCCCTTCTATCTGTAGATGAGCTTAAAAACCTTCCTCACCTAAATCTGATGCGCTTCATTAAGAGGACAGGAAGGTTTTGGTGAATGGGCTTCTAGCGGACAGCACAATGGGCCGCTATGGCTTCCGTGCTTGAGATGGGTTCTCCTGTCCCCCTGCTAAAAAAAAACAATGTTATGAATTACATTCAGCTAAATTGAAAAAAAAAATCAGCAATTTATCTCAATCATTCAAGTCAATATGACCAAAAACGTATACTAGTTTGGTGAAAAATCACGAAAAAATAATAACTAGTAAACTATAAAAAATCGTAGAACATACATGCGGGTGATTCGGGTACCTCTGGGGCTGATCTACCTCTGGACTTCCTTCCACTTTACGTTATTTCTTGGAACACCCTGTATATGTGCAAAATTAAATTTTTTTATAGCAACTTATCGAAGAAGCTGCCGAATTTTCACTTTTTTTACAAAAAAAAAAAAAACATGTACAAGATTTCAGCTCTCTACCTCCAAATTTCAAATTAAAAAAAAAAAAACAAAATGCACAAAATTTCAGCCTACAAATTTCCAGAATATATTGTACAAAAGGAAAATTTGGTATGGTAACGCTACGAAGGATTTGGCCGATCTGTTTTTATGTGTCGAATGAAGTGAAGACTTGCGATCAGTTCTACATATGGAAGATCTTGTTGTACTGATTTTGTTAGACTTGTCAAGGGCTTTCGATTGTGTTGTACATTAAAAACTGCTACGTAAATTGTATGTAAACTTTTATTTCTCTTCTTCTGCTGTTAAAATGATAGCAAATTTTCTCTCAAATAGGTCGCAACAGACTAAATGGAGTTCCATCCTCTCGAATACATTTAACATGTGGAGATCCTCAAGGATCAGTCTTTAATATCTAAATTAATGATTTATGTGATGTGGTACATGATGTCCAGTTGCACCTGTATACAGATGACGCACAACTGCACTTATTTAGATCTGTAGGACTGTTCTGCAGAATAAACGATGCTCTTTTAGAAATTTTTAGGTGGTCAATTTATAATCAACTGCTTCTTAACTCCAATAAATCACAATGCATATCCCTCTCTAATTCTGATCTTAATATTGAAGATCTTCCCCCAATTATGCTTAGTACAGTGGAATTACATTATGTAAACTCTATAACCAATTTGGGGGTGAAAATTAATAATAGTTTGAAGTGTTTGAGGTGCTGTGATCATATTAAATCGGCAAATTTATGGTGGGCTAAGGGGACTGTATGCTATCTGCCAATGTAATTCCTGTCATATTGCGTTTGAGACTAGTTTAAACTCTTTTGGCGCCTTATGGTAGTTTAATCTATACGAGTCCAGACTCGGGTTTACAATCGAAAGCTTGAGGTTGATTTCAACGACTGTATATGGTTTGTTTTCGGTTGCATCATTCTCCTCATATAACACCTTACAGACCATCAATCTTGGGTTGTACTCTAGATTCGTACATAAAGAGTTAAATCACTGATTTTCCTACATAATATTATTCGTTCAGATGAGCCAGAGTATCGTTTTTGGAAAGTCTAATTTCTGTCGTCCCTGAGAGGGCGTAAACTTCTGATTTCCCGTTTCAACTCATCCATCATTGAAGGATCTTACTTTGTCCAGGTTGCACGCCTTAGAAATTCCCTACCTCCTCATGCACAGATTGTTACGTCTGTCAGTGAATTTAAGAAACTTATAATATAATTTTATTTTACAAATTACTAAGTTGATTGTGTCGAACTCTTTTCGTTTTATCTTTTCAGTATGTTTTTTCTTTTTCTTTCTCTTTCTATTTTTCTAATATATTGTAGGTATTACGTTTTTTCTTTCTTTTTATTTCGATTCATTTTGTAGTTTATTAATTCTCCTAGCCGTACTGTAATTTATACTATTACAAGATTTTCAACCTTATGTACAAATTCGATAAAATAAATGATTGATTGATTGTCCATCTCTTTCCACCACTCAAAGTTAACGCTTTTTAATTATTATTCAAATATACAGTAAAAACTTAAATTTTTGTATACGATAATCCTGCGAAAATGAGTTGCCCGATTTTGTCCAATTTCAAATTTGGATCTAATATTTTACAGAAAATCTGCGTGTACAAAATGTTTGCTTTCTAAGCTAGTGCGTTATCCAGCTATCTCGCGGACGGACAAACGGACAGACATGTAAAAATAATAATGTCCTTTAATATTATACATGTGTGTCCAGGCCACACTGTATTTCTAGGCATTACAAATGGAATAATAATACTGGAATGCTATAATTTCATCTTGGGTATAAAAAAAATATGCAAGTACCATTTTCTAAAACTAGATGGTGCGGTTGTAAAAAATCAAACCAATTTTCTATTATAATCTATTGAAATACCTCCACTCGCAGATAATATTCAGAACTCCAGCAGACCAGTTCATGTCAGTCTACGTAGTAGTTCAAATTCATAAATCATAATTACACAATTCAATTACCAAAGTTCGTCATAAATGAGTTCGCCTCATTTCACAAAGGAATTTCAAATATTTCCAAAAAAAAAAAAAAAAAAAAAACACAAAAATCTAAACCGAAATGTTCTTTCTATTTTTAACTGCCCTTAAGACCCAGTAATCCAAAATCCAATTATAAAATTCCTTCATGCAATCTTATATTGGAAAAACACTCAAAGAATGACCTAGTGCAAGTCTGTTCGGTCGTCAAGACTAAGCCCATACTGTGCACTCTCGGTAGTAGTTATTCTCGGTGAATTGACAGCAATTTGGCCTCTACGGAGCAGATGCAAGATGGACGGGAATCGTGCGAGCCGTTAAGTACCAATTCTAAAGTCGTGCTCGTATATACACCACCAACCAACCAACTTCGGCTCAGGTTTCTTCTTTTCTGTTTTTCGTTTTTTTTTTTTAATTTTTTATTTCATTTGTTTTTTTTTCGAAATGGTAAAAATTTGCAAATGCTTCGCAACATTGAACGAATTTTCCCCCATTTTGTGTTCGCGTTCACAGTTTTTTTTCCTCCTGCCTTATCTATCCCCAACTCACACAAGTCAGTGTTATTGGGGCAAATGTGGAAATAAGAAATTCCAAATTGCGCTGCAGCTCAATAACAAAACAAGTCAGCCGCTGACACTGAGATGTCTTTCGTGTTGAAAGACTTTGCACTAGACGTGGCGCGGTATTACTTAGATCTGTGAATTCCTGAGGCCATGGAACCATATGGAGCAGGTAAAGTATCTTCTGCGTTCTAGCTCTGTGGGATCCAATTGCAATCAATGGACTTCCTATCGTAAATAATTTCAAATGTTACTCCACTCACAAAGAGAAAGTGGCAGAAATTGTCTTAAGACTCTTGAATTTCTTCTAATGTTTCACGAGATTTGTATTGATCTGATATCAGGCATGGGGATTACATTCAAGTCGTTACCGTCAATATATTTTGGAAGATTGAGGAACTAGGGTTTTCCAGGTTGCGGAACATGAGGAAAGTCGATTTGATTCTCTTAGACCCGAGGAGACAATTATTTTAATTTTTACTATTGCTCCGTCGGAAATGGAGTTTTTTTGTTTGTTTGTTTCACTTCGCTAATGAAATTAATGAAATGTTGGCAAGAAAAATTGAGACGCTTCGATTTGATTTCATCATTGAACTGAAAGTTTCTCTGAATTTGACTGACAATGTTTTGTTAAGTTCGTCGAACTGATGATTGATTATGTTATCCAGTTTGCAATTTAGATACAGGGTGTTTTATAATTGGTACACATAACTCAAGGGTTTGATAGCTGAGCTAGAGACAAGCATAAAATTATAAGGTTAAAAAGCAGAGGTATGATGGCGCTTTTCGACGGTAGGGGGGGGGGGGGGGGGGTTAAGATTTTTAGTACTTCTTCCCCATTATACCCTGTAACTTTTTTGATATACACCCTATCAAGGTGGTTGCTACTTACGATGGTAATCGCACCTACTATTATGCAATTCCACGTAAAATTAGCAAAATTAATGAAATTATGAATCATAGAAATGGGAATATCTCAAAAACGGTTGCATTTAGGTAGGCATATTCGTAAAATTAATGGTAACATTCCAGGGTTTCTAAATCTTGTAAAAAACCTGCATACTTATCATGCATTTTGGCGGGAAAATCGTTAAAATTTGACAAAATTAGGATATTTTCCAATTTTTTAACGTGACGTCCTTATATGGTAAGTAACAGGATGGCTGATTAGATTCTTTGGAAAGCTGAGACGGTTTTCTATCATCTGAGATGAATCCCACCATGATAGGGTGTATATCAAGAATGTTACAGGGTATAAAGTGGAAGAAGTACCAAAAATCTTAAACCCCCCTACCGCCGAAACGACGCGTCTTACACCACCCTTAATCTTATAATTTTTTGCTTATCTCCACCTCAGCTATCGAGCCCTTGAGTTATGCGCACCAATTATGAAACACCCTGTAGGTATATTTGAAAAATAATTTATAAAAATTAATCCTAAGTAAATTTTTATCACATTATTATTATTAGTTAAATTTAAATGCTTTCAAACCAAATAGATCATTAAAATAGAACACGGTTTAGAAATAGTTTTTGTTACACTTTTTTAATTTCAGTTTTGTTTTCACAAAGAGCAGTCTCGACTATAACTCCAGCTTTGAAAAAAATCAAATCTTTAAAGGCAAATTTCTGTTTTCATACCCACTTAGTTTTTATTCCTTAAGGTGCACATACACGACGACACTTATGCATTTAGATCAAGTGTATAGCCTAGTATGAAGTTCGAGTAAAACAGTTCGGAGTTCATGTAAAAAGTGACATTTCTATACAAATCTTACCGCTGGTAAAATCCCAAGCAAAAATTTTACTGAGGTCTTTACTAGTTCAGAGGCCGGATTCATTAACATGGCGAGTTGGTTGTGGAGCTGTGGAGCTAAGAGTTCTTTTGACACTTAACTCTCCACTCGGAATTCTGTAACACGGGGAATTTGTATTGAGAATTACCAAACTCTATATTCCACTCGACAAAACTCTCGGATGTTTTAGTTGTTGAGAAGTAAAAAGAATATTTGTAAACACATTATGGAAATCATTGCAATACTTACAGAGAAATAAGTATTTTGGTGTCTATCTGGTATCCGCTAAAAATTTTATATTACGAGAAAATGGTCAATTTGGTCGTATTCCAGTACAGAAAAGATGCTATAAAATATTAAAGCTTGTATGTAGGATGAAATCGCATCTACATTTTGTCCCCTAAGTAGATATGTAATTTAGTTTTTTCAGTCCAATAAATTGTTTTGGAGATACTGCAAAAGAAGTGAATTAGTCCTTCTTAAGATGAAAACATTGCCGTGTTCTAGTTGTACAAAAATGAGCATGTTTTCAACTCATCATTATGAAGAACTGGTAAGTCGTGGAAATTAACTTTTCATGAGATAAATGTTCACAACAGAGTTCTAATGGATGTGAAACAAAGAACGAAAGTAATATATGCTACATATAGGAACTGGGGTGTATATAATTCGAGTGCAAATAATTCGTCCGTAGGAAAAACCCCAATGATTTACGACCCCTCCATACAGAATTAGCCGTCCTTCAATATTTTCATGTTTTCCCCAACTCCCCAAATATATGTTAGAATATTAGAGAATATCGAATGGGGAGTTAGGGAGTTTTACTCGAGGAAAAACGAAAATTCTCATCTCACAAACTTTCCAACTCTCCGTGTTACAGAATCTGGCCCCAATACGGAATTCACTAGTAAAAAGTGCAATTTCTACTATTATAAGATAGATGGTGTTTTATAAGTCTCCCCACCCATTTTACTGATCATCAGTCATCAATGGCAGTACAAAGGGTTAGTGAAGCGCAGAGCTGCCAGGCGAGAATAACCGGAATAGAAAAACCATATATGGATGGGCACCGTGCTTCTTTGTGCTGAGGACGTTGATACAACTGACTACTGATGATTGTGCGTGTCCCTAGTGAAGCCGAGCTCATATATGACCTAGTATGCAGCTTGGTATGCTATAAGACTGCTGGCGTTAGTCTCAAGCCTCTCCTAGTCTAAAGGGCTGATCATAACCTTCTCGTGGTCTACTGCTTTACTTTATAAGTGCTAATATGATTAAGCCCGAACGGAGGTACCAGTAACGTTTAAGAGTCTGAATGAAGATTCATTGGGAGTACTCATGATCTTACGATCATGTTGTACGATGCCATACCATTTGGTAGTACTAACTTGGTACTACGGGGTTGAGGAGCCCCGAATAGAGCTACACTTGATAGCAATATTCGCCTCAACTTGGGATGGCTCCGTTGTGGGTGGATCGTAGTGGCTGTGGTAGCCCATATGCGGGCAGAGAGAGATTGTCTGCGTCTGCATGACTTAGGGGAACATTCTTCTCTAAACAGAGTATTTTGTTCTTTTGACAAAATTGCATACTGCGTCCGTGAATTTGAGGGATGGTCGCTTATTAATGTATGCTTAGAGGATTGGCTCTCGGCGTGCAGTTGCGCTAAATCATCCGGGTGCCGTGACCCCCAGATCGGAAGAGATTTTAGGTAGGTTTCGCTTCGACCAGTAAGTCCAATGTCAAGCATGCACTGACATAAACTGGTACTTGCTGAGACAGGATGTAAATTATATTCTGTCTCTCAAGAGCGTTGATTGTCGCTTGTCTTCTATCCGTGCATTAAGAGTGAGATTAAGTCATAATATAGGTGCTCACGTAAAACCATAACAGCTTTCTGATCATTTCAATGTACAGCAACAATCTCTTCGTCAATATGATGATTTATATCCTTTATAAATAATAATCACTTAAGAGTTTTAAAAAATATTTCCGATTAATTGTGATCTTAAGAGCTGTCACTTCGTTATCACCACATGAAACATGCGTCGACTTTTTACTAGCGTTAAGATGCTATTTTGTAGAGAATCTTGACGTACCTATTCTATTTTGGACAAAATAATGTGACAAATGTCTAAAAATTTTATCGCACTAAAAGTTCAAATTGTTCATAAAGTTTAGATTAAAAAAGATATGATTTTGCAATTTTATAAACAACTAGAAATGAACTTATTTGAGCTATTTTTCGACGAGACTGTCTGTGCGGCAGCTCTAAGTGTGCAGATTTTTACGGAAGCTACCAGTAACAAAAACAGATTAGAACGTATGCGAAAAAAAACTTTTAGGGCTAAACTAGTAATAGATACCAAGTATAATTGAGTTAACAGTTTTTATACAAACTGGCTATAAGTAAGCCAATAAATAAATCAATGAATGAATGAATAACACAAATTTAAATACTGGCAATCGATTAAAAACACTCTAAAAATTGTTATAGAAACTAAATTCTTCAATCAATCAAAATAATAATCTGAAAATTGTCATAGAATCTGGAAATATCCAATTTTACCAGCATTTTAATGCTCCGCGCATTAAAATGGTCACTAAAATGAGTGGAGGACTTATAAAACGCCATCTATCTTGTAATAGAGAAAATTTCATTATTCATGTTACCAGTGACCTCTGTACTGCACTAGTAAGATCATCAGAAAAATATTTTTGCTTGCGATTTTACCAGCGCTAAAATTCGTTTGGAAATGTCACATTTTACTCGAACTCGATACTAAGCTTATAGATCAACATGGGTACAGCATCCTAGACTAGTGTAGCTAGAGAATGTTGCAGTCTCTTCAGTTCAGCTGCAATTTCTGTGAGGACACATTATGTTATTTGTTGCAACCGATCTAGATTTCCGAAAGTTGCCGTATAGGCAACACGTTTTTTTATTGGCTATTATGGGTGACGTGATTATTCCAGTTTCAAGCAGTGCAATAATTTCAAACATTGCAGTCCGAGTGTTATTTTTTCAACCGACTATAAGACAGCAAGGGCAGAAAATTGACTGAAAGGCATTTTGAGGCACTTGACCAGTCTTAACAGGGACTATGCAACCTTATTTTTCACTATTAAATATCTTAAAAGCGCTTGTATCGTGAATCCCCAAAATTTCAAAACACTGTTGAAAATGTGGCAGTTTCGATTCATTTGCAATAGATGGCTCGTAGACTAATTTGACAACTTACTTTTTCAGATCTTTTTGAATAGATTTCTACAATTTCTTTCTAGCCATAGTCAATTTTTCTGAAATGCCAGTTTCATAAACTTTTGCTATGACCTAAGTAATATTTCGTAGATGGGAAAACAGTGGAGAAGAAGATTTGTCTTCGCAGGTAGGCGTAGAGTAGTAAAACCTATGAGGCCGATCAATATGAAAAAGATCATGCTTTGTATTTAAGAGGCGGTTTTGAGATTATCAAGCTTATATTTACCTATATATTTCGCATTATATCTAATTTGTATTGAAGTCTAGTTTGACTATGTATATTTATTATTTACATATCTTTCTATTAAGTTAAAAAAAAATAGTAACGGTGTTAACTGCAAAAATCAGTGATCTCCTCTTCTTCGGATTATTTTTGATTTACATACTACATACGTTCATGCAAATCTAACGACTCGGCATGCCCAAGCCAAGTCTGCAGCTTGCATGACCGTGTGTAGCGAAAGTCGGAGCTTGAGTTAGACTGAGTTGAGTATGATTGAAATCGGCAGAAAACTATTGCGTACAAGCAAATCTGATGAACTTTGCTATCGAAGTCGCTGCGTGTGCAGGTAAAAGTGAACATCCGATTTTGTCTTCAACTTAGCATATGCATGCCAAGTCGTAAGATTACGGTTTTGAAAAATTTAATATTCAGCCAGATACTCTTATACAGGATGTTTCCGTCTAGGTGGGTCCATAGAGCAGGAGGTGGTAGTACTCACCTAGACGAACAAAAAATTGTATGGCAGGTAGGGGGTTCACATCAACCGTTTGGAGAATACAGGGTGATAAAGAAAAAAAGCTAGTTTTTCATAAAACACCATGTATCTCAAAAAGTACACAGCCTTAGGTCGGTCACAGTTAAGGACTTAATATATGCAAAGCTTCATGACCTTTCCCACGACTGTTCAACCAGCACCGTACCCTTCTTCTCTCAGGAGTTATTGGGGTCTAAAATAAAAATTTCGGATTTTCTTACCCTTTTTTTTTATATTGATCTCTAGTTTTTATTGCAGAAAGGTCATTAACATAACTTTTTTTTAATGTGAACTGTAAACTCTCCTCTTCAATTTTACCTACAACATTTTATGTCGTAACTGTAGCCATTAAAGTGTTATTAGCTCTTAACCTATTCTCAAAGCTATTCTCAAACCTATTTTTAAAGATAAGGTGTAAGTCCACGGTTTTTATAAAAGAAATTCTTTAACGAGCTTTTTGCAAAAAAAAATAGAGGTCAAAGTAGAAAAAAAGGTAATAGAATCAGAAGTTCTGCAATTAGCTATTAACTGTGACCGTATGCCCTGTACTTTTCAAGATAGAGGGTGTTTTGTGAAAAACTGGCTTTTTTCTTAATCACCCTGTAATTCCCAAACGATTTATGTGGTGTGTGTGTGTCCCCCCCCCCCCCCCCCCGCCTGACATAACATTTTTTGTTTGGCTAGGTGAGTACTTGAGCACTATGACCACCTGCTCTATAGACCACCTAGACGGAAAAACCTGTATATTGCAAATAATAGTTCCAACATTCGCTCGGGGCACATCTGTAAAACCGTTATCCTGAAAGTTTCAACAGACTCGAGATACAGGATCGACTAGAGCAACATTGGTATTCTTGTATTGTTGAATTTTATGAAAGTTTACTTTTTCTCGTCGTTCGCTTCTAATACAAGCTAATATTGCTTTTCTTTTGGAAGATTCCAGTGGGTTCGCTCAATGAGGCACTTTCTGAATAGCTGCTCTTGTCTTTTTGTGTCCCTTAAGGATCTGTCCTGGGTCTGCCTTTTTTATGTTATTTATTAATGATTTGCTTAATGCTGTTATTATATTAATGTTAATGTTCACCTATATATATGGAGCGAACATATAAATGAGTGAGTATTTGGAAAGAGTGTGTGACTGGTCATTAAATAATAATCTAGTGATAAATCCTAATAAGTAAGTTACCGTGACAAATAATGATTTATGTAAAGAAGAACAAGCGTACTTGATCACCTGCAGAAGCTGGGATATGTAAGCTCGTTATTTGGATTCCTCATATGAGCTCAAAGATTTTTTTTTTATGGCGCGTATAAACATTTGCGATATTCTCATTAAACGTATGAAAAAACGAAATATATCAGAAGGAGTTTATGCTCTCAGTGTGGTGAGATTTTAAAGGAGTCATGTTCTTCGAGGTCCTACTAAGGAACCGAACAGTTTTCTCAATAAGTACTGTCGGTAGTTGCGCGACACCACACATAATAAAATTTGATTACCCATCAAAAATTGTTGGAGCTCGGATAAGATGTTTTGTCACAACCACCATACTCGCCTGATCTTGCCCCGTTAGACTTCGACTTGTTTCGGGCTCTTAAAGACTCCGTGCGTGGTATAACGCTCAATTCCGATGAGGCTATAATCAACATCTTCTTCAGTTTTTCGCCAATAAAGACTGTTCTGCCCGTAGTTAGAGCGAACACGCAAATAATGAAGAAATGTGATGAAATTTATAACCCTGGTTTAAAGTCAGTATTTTCGTAGCTTAATTCTTCGGTTCACCAAGTATATTACACTGTAACTCGCACTCCAACTAGAGTTTTTAAAATTCAATAAATTCAATGTAATTAATATATAATATATATGCCTGATAATATTATATCAAAACCACAATTATAATTTAAATTTATCTGTAAAGCTAAATTTAATATTGAATAAATGTGAAAGAATAAGTAAGATTAAATTAAATTTATGTTTAGAAAATTTTAATGTATCTGACAATGTACGCACCAGCTCAGTATTAGGCACTCGATCAAATTGGTTTTCTAATTTATTGAGGTTTGGAATTGGACTATTCTTTATTCTAGTGGATATCCAGAATAAAGTGAGGTTATTAATTCTGACTGCAGTCGATACCCACAGAAAGAATCTTTATTCGGTCGAGACCCGTAATAAAGTGGTTTATGTTAGTAAATTTCTTATTCGGTCGATACCCGCAATAAGAATCGTTATTCGGTCGAGACCCGTAATAAAGTGGTTTATGTTAGTAAATTTCTTATTCGGTTGATACCCGCAATAAGAATCTTTATTCGGTCGAGACCCGTAATAAAGTGGTTTATGTTAGTAAATTTCTTATTCGGTCGATACCCGCAATAAGAATCTTTATTCGGTCGAGACCCGTAATAAAGTGGTTTATGTTAGTAAATTTCTTATTCGGTCGATACCCGCAATAAGAATCTTTATTCGGTCGAGACCCGTAATAAAGTGGTTTATGTTAGTAAATTTCTTATTCGGTTGATAGCTGCAATAAGAATCTTTATTCGGTCGAGACCCGTAATATAGTGGTTTATGTTAGTAAAATTTCTTATTCGGTCGATACCCGCAATAAGAATCTTTATTCGGTCGAGACCCGTAATAAAGTGGTTTATGTTAGTAAATTTCTTATTCGGTTGATACCCGCAATAAGAATCTTTATTCGGTCGAGACCCGTAATAAAGTGGTTTATGTTAGTAAATTTCTTATTCGGTCGATACCCGCAATAAGAATCTTTATTCGGTCGAGACCCGTAATATAGTGGTTTATGTTAGTAAAATTTCTTATTCGGTCGATACCCGCAATAAGAATCTTTATTCGGTCGAGACCCGTAATAAAGTGGTTTATGTTAGTAAATTTCTTATTCGGTCGATACCCGCAATAAGAATCTTTATTCGGTCGAGACCCGTAATAAAGTGGTTTATGTTAGTAAATTTCTTATTCGGTTGATACCCGCAATAAGAATCTTTATTCGTTCGAGACCCGTAATAAAGTGGTTTATGTTAGTAAATTTCTTATTCGGTCGATACCCGCAATAAGAATCTTTATTCGGTCGAGACCCGTAATAAAGTGGTTTATGTTAGTAAATTTCTTATTCGGTTGATACCCGCAATAAGAATCTTTATTCGGTCGAGACCCGTAATAAAGTGGTTTATGTTAGTAAATTTCTTATTCGGTTGATACCCGCAATAAGAATCTTTATTCGGTCGAGACCCGTAATAAAGTGGTTTATGTTAGTAAAATTTATAGCACTTAGAAATCACACTGGGAAATGTTAATAAAATTTAGAGCACTTGGAAATAACACTAGGAATTAGAATACCAACTTGATCACTGCACTGCCAAACTGCAAAAGAGTACGAGTCAAGTCAGATTCTGATTTATATAGCCATGGGTTGCTCATGGCACCAAAGAACGGCATTCAAAGGCGCATGGCATATTGGCATAGCAGCAGCACTTCGTTTTCTATTGTTTAAAATGCAAAAAAAAAAAAAAAAAAAACTTGTTTGTAAATTCTATTCAGTCAGAAATATTCGTTGCCTACTGAATTTTTTCTAAATAGATTTTTAGTTTCAACTTACCAAGTGCAAATGCATTGTACTACCGTGTACAGTTGTTTCTGGATGGCTCACTTCACTGCAGCGTTGATAATTTGAACTTCTGATGATAATTTGCATTAGATCGATAAAAAAAATTACCATGCGTGAATGCAATGTACTGCCCGTGGACAGTTATCTGGCTCATGTCTCAGCGAAATTGTTACAATTTAGATCCTAAAATATCTGTTTCTTTAGGTCGGTATATACATGTGTCAACCTGTAATTTCGCTAATATTCAGGATTCTTATGAATCCTGAACAAAGACAAATCTCATAGAAAGATTCTGACGCTAACTGAAGGATGGTAAAATGTTAAACCCTAAAACGGGATATCTTTGATTAATATTATTTATATTTGTTGTGTATATGAAAAAAAAGTACTTGAAAAAACATGAAAAAAATGCGTCATGATTTTTCGAACAACTAATATCTCATATTATTGGCATAGTCTGTAACGGCCTGTGAAGATAGATAGAAATGCGATAAACTACTTTGCTGGATCTAACTTGCATATTTAAAAAAAAAAGTGGAGAAAATGGATTTATTTAAACGCATTCATCTAGACTTTGGTAACTTAGTCTAAACTAATTATATTAATTTTTACAAAAATTAAAATATTTTTCCCTCTAACCATTTTCCAATGAAAATTGAAAATGATCGGAACAAATTACGGATACCTCCATCCGCCATTTAATTTTTCGCTTTTAATAACACATTATTTCTCCTAATTTAGCGACATGTCGATAAATGAAATCTTAGAATAGAAATTTTTTCCCAGCCATCCATTTGCTAGAGATGCTAACAGGAAAATTCAATGTGGATCTTGTGTAACAGAAGAATAAGTGCTTGCACAAAAATTGCATGGTAAATAAAATAAATTTCAAATGGATTACAAAATCGATGACGGCAAAATTTCCTTCTTACATTTTTATCTCATTACTCAAGGAAGTTTCTCCAATTAATTAAATTTTTATTTTATTTATTTTTGTTTTTTTTTAAGACATCAACTCAAATCTCATCCGTCACACAGATTCTTCTGTCTTTGCCTTGTTCAGTTTTGTAATTTCCTTCATCTGGGATAGTCTGCAAAGCATCAGTGTAAGATATTATAGATATGTAGACGACGACTAAGTATACTCATGTAAGAAGGTATGTGGGTACATGAAATCTCTTACCTTGGATACTAAACTTAACGTTACGAGGGCCATAAAATGATAAATTTTACGACACTTTGTGACCCAGGCGTGAATTATGTTCTTTGTGTCCAGGAAATTTACGGCACATCACTTGATGTTTATTGGTTTAAAATATATAGAGGTACAGTTCAAGGGAAATAAAATTTACACATCTCAAGATTTTTAGTCTTTATAAGTTTCAATTGCATAATTGCATCGTGTTAGGTGCAAAATATTAGCCTTGGTCTTCTCTCTCTCAATTTATTCCCGTAGCTTCTGTAGGTTTATGTTAGCTGTGTTTTTTTTTTTTTTTAATAAATTTTAAGAATTTTCGTCACACGTATATTGATTTTCTTTAACCTTGGTTTTGGTCAATATAAATTCATGAAAAAGTAAATGTTGTCTTAAAGGTCTCTTTGTATTTATAGGTCATATTTAAAAGTTAAATGTTAAGAGAGTTTATGGCTTACAACCTTATTTATGTCGATTTGAAAAATATGATCCAACTATGCACCAATAATAGTTTAAAGCATATTTAGTCATTGACTTTTTACACTTAACACATGTACTAAAATCTAAGGATATAAAGATATTTGGATTTATAATTGACCTATATACTAGTAGACTGTATCACCACAAAAGTGAACTTTTGTTCGATTGATCCTGATGCAGTTAATCATGAATTTGTTTTAACTCACGCTACCAATGCTGTTGTCAACTTCGATAATGATGAAAAACATGAATGTTTCTCTAGATCAAACTCACTTTAGCTTACGAAGAACTAGAAGTAACTATACGGTTATCGAGAGTATTAAATCTACCGCTGTGGTGTAGATGTAGATGGCCAAAGTCCTAAATTTGTAAAAACCTGCAATCCTTTCTGCCCTTACACATATTTGCTTCACAAGCTCAATTTTCCCTAGAGCTTGGAAATCTTCAAAGATTGTTCATGGTCCCAAGGATGTAAAGTCGCAATGTAGGTATAGGGAGTATTGTCCTATTATTTTACTACCATATATTTCTAAAATATGTAATGGAGAAAAAAATGTACGTGCAAATCTCTAATTTTTGATTTTAAATGAACTCTTACATATGACAATTTTCGTTATGGACGACTTTACTTAAGGGCTAGTGACAGGGATGATTAGTCTTCTTAGATTTTTATGGGGCTTTTGATACATTTGCTTCTCTGTTGTGTCGAAAGCTTAATAGATATTTTATATTTTTATCTCAGGCAGTTGATCTGATTTTTAATTACTTGAGTAAAAGATCACTGGCAGTTTACATGAACGTAGCATACTCCACCTTTTTACTGATATACTGTGGTGTGCCTCAAGGATCGATTCTTGATGCCATATTATTTTCCATGTTTATCAATGAAAATGATGTACAATTGTAATTCATTTGTGGTTCATGTCGAATAAATTAAAACTTAACCCAATAAAATCTAGAAGCATAATTAAATATCGGTCAAAATTTTACTTACTTTTATTCATTAAAAAAAAAACAAGTCGTTGCGCCTGTTTTTCTAACTTCAAAACTATTATCGACCAGGAATAACAAGTAAATTAATTTTTTTTCGTAAAAATTCGTAACTGATTCGGTCCCTGAAAATAAGAAGTGTCTTTTTATACTTTCGGCTTCAAAACCTGTTACTTCCAGCTCGAAAAAGTCAAGCTAGCTTTTTATTTTTTCCAAATAAAATAAAAAGCCTTTCCAGCTTTGTTTTTTTAGCTTTTTTTAATAAAAGGTTAAGTTTTCAAAAGCTTTACACGAATCGAAACGGGTTTCACAAGACATCTTTTGGTATATTCCACTAAATTCCGCGATCATGACTATCCCAGCTTTTTTTGTTTAAAATTTTCAAAATACCAGTTATTTTCGGTCCCTGTAATCTTTCAAATATTTCAGCATATACTTTGAATCATATATACTAGGTACGGACTAGTATCAAACAGGATGAAAGACTGAACTATATAACTATATATGCAAGTGCCATTGGTCCTGATAACATATCTCCTAAGTTCCTAAAATTATTGCTGCCTTACATTAGTCGCTATATACTATTTATTTTTAATACCTCCCTAACATCATCTACCTTTCCTTCTAGATGGAAAATTGCTACTGTGCTACTTATCCCTAAAATAAGATCTGCTGTTAACCCATCTGATTTTCGACCCATCAGCATTTTGTGTTTCCTTGCGAAGGCTTTAGAAAAGGTGATGTACACTCAGATCCAATTGTTTGTAGATAACAACAGAATGTTTTCGCGCTGTCAATCAGGTTTCAGACCAGGCTATAGCTGTCAGTCGGCTGTCCTAAAGGTTACTACAGACTTAAGAAAAGGCCTGGATAATGACTATATTGCAATACTGGTTTTACTCGACTTTAGGTTAGGTTAGGTTAGATAAGAGGGGTGCCGCTGGACAACCAGCCAGCATCACTTAGACCTCCAACGGGTCCATTGTGCCCCTAGACCTCATGAGATAACCCTTCAAGCCGTGGATTTATCCTGCTTTCCTTGGGAAACTCAGGATATATCCACGACCTTTAGCCTAGATCCTTCCTGCCTCACTCAGAAAACTCAGGATGTCTCTGAACTTTATACTTTGACTTGAAAAGAAGTAACTACCTAGAAGCCTACCTCTTTTATTCATCAGAGCGGGGCATTCGCAAAGCACATGCTTGACGGATAAATTTCCTCTGAGTCCCTACAACTCCTGCAGAAATCGTTCGCCGCCATTCCCAGTCTTCTAGCATGGTCCCCTATGGCCCAGAGACCCGTCATGACCCCTACTAGATTCCTGGTATTTGCTCTGCTGCTGTTAAGCAGTTCCCTTGTCCTTTTCCTGTCATATGCAGGTCACAATTGCCTCGCAATATGACAGGTATCCCTGCTGATCCATCGGAGGCCTGCCTTTAAATAGACTTCCCTGATGATTTCCTCTTTTAAAACTCCGATTGGAATCCTCACGTAAGCTACAGCTGCGGAGCTATCCAATTCGGAGCCCTTTTTCGCCAACTCATCAGCCATCTCGTTGCCTGAGATATCCTTATGGCCAGGTACCCAGCTTAGGGTCACCTTGTGCCTTACAGTCAATTCCTCAAGCCTGGTTTTGCATAACTGCACCAATTTTTATTTCACCAGCCCAGCATCCAGCGCCCTGATGGCTGCCTGGCGTGCGGGCTCTCTGCACATAGATACCAATGTTACCGCCTGATAAATCGCTGTGAGCTCTGCCTGAAAAACACTGCGTGCCACTGGAGATCTCTAGAGTACACTCCAGCCCCAGTGCCCACACTCGTCTTGGAGCCATCCGTAAATATAGAAATATCGGATGTAACGACCACCTCCTTCCCCTCCCAGTCACTCCTGGTGGGTATCGTTGCGTTCATACCCCCACCAAAAGTCAGGATGGGTACTTGATAGTCTGTTTCTACCCTGCAGTCCCTACAGTCAACCTTCTGGAGTATATTGGAGTGTCCAAAACCCCTCTCCTTCCACCAGCCCCCCGCTCTGAGCCTGACAGCACTAGTTGCCGCCACACCCTTACAATAAAGGTCCAGGGGCAATAGGTCAAGCATGACCTCCAATGCCGCCGTGGGCGTGGTGCACAGACACCGAGTTATACCCACACAGGCGGCTCTCTGGATTTTTGCCAGCACATCAAGGTTACAGTTCCTCGTCAGTGCCGTCCACCAGACCGTAGAGCCGTAGCAGAGGATTGGCCGAACTATGGCTGTGTACATCCAGTGTACCACCCTAGGTTTTAATCCCCAGTTTCTGCCAAATATTTTCTTGCACGTGTAGAAGGCCACACTGGCCATCTTCACGCGTTCTTGTAGATTAGCCTTCCAGTTCAATTTGGAATCGAGGATGACACCCAAATACTTCGCTTCACTGGAGAGAGTAAGCTCCTCTCCTCCGAGCATTGGAAGTCTGAAATCTTGCACCCGCTTCCTTCTAGTAAAAAGGATTAGTTTCGTCTTCGAGGGGTTCACCGTCAATCCACTATTATTGGCCCAGCTATCCAGCTTAAGCAGCGCGCACTCGAGCCATTCGCTAAGCCCTCTCTCTCTAACTTGATGAGGATTTCATCCATTACCAGTAGCCACAGGAGTGGTGATAGCAACCCCCCCCCCTGCGGTGTACCTTTATAGACTGCTCTTCTGACAATAGCGTCTCCTGAGCAGGAGCTGATCTTTCTACTGAGAAGCATTGAGTTGATCCAGTCACATAGACACTTATCAACACCCACCATTCTCAGTCCATGAAATATAACCTCCGTCTTCACGTTATTGAAAGCCCCCTCAATATCCAGGAAAGCACCTAGAGTGTACTCCTTACACTGTAGGGACCTCTCAACAACAGACACCACTGCATGTAGTGCCGACTCTACCGATTTCCCTTTTGTATAGGCATGCTGACTACCACTGCCGCCCTGCCAAACATTTCTTATATACACCTCTATCAATTTCTCCAAGACCTTAAGCATAAAGGAGGAGAGTGCTGATAGGTCTAAAGTCTTTTGCCTCGATATGGCCTGTTCTGCGTGCCTTCGGAATGAAGATTACCCTCACTTCCTGCCAGGCCCTGGGCAAGAAACAGAGCCTCAGGCAGCTCTTATAAATCGGCACTAGTCATGGTATTATGTACCTTAGTGCCTTCTGAAGCATAATGGGTCTTAGTCCATCCACCCCAGACGCCTTAAGGGGATTAAAAGAATGGACCGCCCATTTCGTCGCTTTTTCACTAACTATGGAGCTGATCACCTCCTCCTTTCCATCCTGTAGGTGCTGTTCTGATGAACTCGCCACCGACGGACCTATCTCCCCGCTGCCCGGAAAGTGGGCGTCAAGAAGTACATTTAGCAGCTCCTCGTTTGTGGTTGTCCAGACTCGACTTTACAAAAGCTTTTGACTGTGTAAATCACTCTATGCTCCTCAACAAACTTCAAATATTTTCCGGTTTTCATTTAGTGCCGTTCAATTGATACAGAGCTTCTTAGGGGATAGGTATCAGAAAGTGTCAGCAATCGTCTTTCTGATTTACAGCCGCTTTTCTGTGGCGTTTCCCAAGGATCAATTTTAGGTCCACTGCTCTTTTCCTTATTCATCAATGATTTACCTGACATTATTCAAGAGTTTAGCGCCCATTTATATGCTGATGATTTACAAATATACAATAGCGGACCTCTTAGGCTGATTGAAGACTCCATTGTAAGGATTAACGATGACTTAATGCGTATTTACGATTGGTCTCAACGTAACCTCTTGATGTTAAATGCCAATAAATCCAAATATATAATTTTTCCAATAACAGCTTGGAAACTGATATTCCGCAGATCATGTTTGGGGGTGAAATATTGACTAGGGTAAGCGAAGTTACGAATCTCTTAATGGATGAATGAAATGCTGTGATCATGTACGTACAGTGCTGAGTAAGGTGTATGGAGGTTTGCGTCGACTCTGGCTCTCTGCCAAATTATTAAGCCTGGACATCTAATATAGATTGGTGAAAACTCTCATCCTGCCCTACTTTTCTTACGGGAATTTGATTTTTCCTAAATTGGATAGTTATTGCTCTCGTCGAATAAATGTGGCCTATAATGATTGTATTCGCTTTATTTTCAATTTACGCAGTTTTGACCATGTCTCTAATTTTATTCCCAGAATACTGGGCTGCCCACTGAATATTTACCTTAGACGCCAGGCAATTCTGAAACGCCCTGAATACTTAATGGATGAGATCCAGTTTCTCCAATCTCAGCGACATTGGGATCTTCTGAATCCACGTCATAGTCGCTTGGTTCAGGAAGGCTAAATAAATTAAAATGAATTGAAATTGAAATTGAATTAGCAAGGTAATTATAAAAGTACGGGAAACAATTTAATTTTTGAATAAAATCTTATTTCTTGTAGCTTACATCATTCAACCTAATGAGAATTATTTCCCCACTATCATTACAGTTCATAAAAGATAAATATCTCTTGGAATTTCAAACATTTTATAGAAGTACTGCTGTTCTACAGCTTTTTAACTTCTCCATTTCTCGGTCCGTTACATAAAAAAACAAAAACTGTTTAGTGAAATGAGCTTAAAAATTAGTGACAGAGATGTTACAATCAGTAAGAAAAAAAAACATATAAAAAACTCTCCATTCTAATGTCATTTTAAATGTTCGCAAAATGTATCTTTTAAAGTCGCCCTCGAAAATATTCAGATAGCGAAAAGATCAGTCCGGTCCATCAGGCGTTGTCATAAATGCCCTGAGTGATTGCTGCCTCTTGAAAACGTCGTAAATTTCGTGCTGGCTTCAAGAAAAAAAGTTGATTGACTACCGAACGTATAGTGGTTTTTTGGATATTCTTACTTAGTAAGTTAGGATCTACAAAAAAAAAAAACGAAAAAAAACTTACTCAGCATATCTTAAGTAGATGATCACTGTGTATGTACGTGTATACATCTATACGAAAACAGTAACATATGTATGCTATCCCGGTGATTTTAGAATGCAGAAAGAGAAGAGATCTTGCACAAGGAACATGATCAACATTTTTGAAGCTTTTGTATATCGCAATGGACTGATCTGGATTTGATCGCCACACCTCATAAGGTCAGAAAATATATCGAGAGTACAGTAGCCTCGCTTAAATGAACAAATGAGTTATATAGCTCATCAATCAAGCCATTCATTTGGCACCTGGCTAAACGGTGACCGTGTCTAGTTTGGAAATTATCTCTTCCGAAAATTCCCGGATTTTATCGCCTCTGGATGTGATGGTGATTCGTTCGACAAAGAGTTTCCAGTGATTTAAATCAGTTTTGAATGCTTCTTGATTTATTGCCATTTATAGGTAGAAACGTATATGAGAATTATGAAAGAATAATCTTCCATGGTAATTCGTTCCATTTTTGTTTTTTTTTTCATGTAATCTGATACAAGAGCCGTTTTTTTTAATGCGCACTCCTAATTAATAATAGTTAATTACTATTGTTCCCTTAAAGTGGGGAAAGTGGTTTTAGATGTTGTATTTTTTGTCTTTAAAGAAACATGACGATTGTGGGGTAACAGATCTGAATGTTACAGCGGTAAATGAAGCATACTATTCTACCGAGTTCATTCATCGCCTAATTACTTTTCATATAAGGTTGAATTTTAATGAAGCGTAATACTACAGAAAATTAAACATTCATTTTGGAACTGACGAACGTGTAACATTAACTCCTAACTTGGTATAGTATAGATATTTTGAAGACTAACTAGAATCAATATCGGAAGATACTCCAGCAAAAGGAAACCGAAACTAATCTGAGTCCTTTGAAGTCCTTTAGGAGGAACAGATGCATGAGCAGAGTTTTTTTGTGGATCTGTGCAATCTAGCAAAGCAGTTCAAGAATGAAAACGGATTTAAGTATATTTGGGTTAAGAACTCCAAAATTTATTTGAAAAAGGAAGACAGCTCATATTGTAAAAAATGAATCATGTCTAGATCGAATCAAGCGCAACCTTCTAAACACTAACCAGCCTCAATCTACTAACTAATGTCTTTGAATATCTACTACCAGAATGTTAGGGGACTACGTTCAAAAAATGAAAATGTCCGCTTAGCCGCGATTTCAAATAATTACGATATTATATGTTTTACTGAAACATTTTTACAGTCATATGTCTACAGTAATGAAATTCTTGATGACAGGTATTTAATTTATAGAAGGGACAGAAATTTGGATTTCACGGGTAACAAGGATGGTGGCGGATGTCTTATAGCTGTCCGACGTAACTATAACTCTTTTCGAGTGCAGACAATGGAATCTGAACACGAACTGATTTGGGTAGTTATAAAAGAAAGGAATTTTATTCTCTATATATGCTGTGTTTACTTACCTCCCCAAACTTCATACGATGCATATAACTCTTTATTTTCTAGCATAAGGGATAACATTTTGCAGCTACCTTTAAACTCTAGAGTTCTTTTCTTAGGTGATTTTAACTTCCCATACCTTCGATGGACTCTTGATGAGACGAACAATTATATGCGCCCGTCTTAATAATATGGAACAATGTTGCTTGAAGCAATACAACAATCAATTTAATCCTAATAATAGACTCTTAGATCTGGTATGGACTAATATTGCTTCCTACAATATCGAAATATCTTCATCTATATGCCCACTCTCCAAGATTGATTCCCACCATCCACCTCTCGACATAAGATTTATATTGACACAATTGAAGACTGCCCGAGATCTGTTTACGAAGGTAAGAAACTACCAACGTGTTGATTATGATTGCCTCAATCACTTTCTAAGCAACAGCAATCTGTCATCTAATCTCTCACCTGATCTTGACCTATCCTTGGAATGATTCTATAATACTTTATACCAAGGTATTAATCTCTATGTACCTGCAGTTAACAAACATAATCGCTTTCCAAAATGGTATACCCATCAGCTCATAAGAGTGCTCCAGGAAAAGGACAGATACAGACGCCTGCATAAAATCAATCCACATCCAGAAATTTATAAGACCTTCTCTTATCTTAGAAAAATGTCAAAGTCACTCTTAAAATAATGTTACCAGAAATATGTTGAAAGTACAGAAAACTCCCTTAAAGGTAATCTTAGGTCTTTCTGGGCGTTTAGTAAAAATTTAAAGCGATCTAATATTAACCCAAAAGAATTAACATATAATGGTAATACTTCTACATCTCCCAAATCTATAAGTGAAATGTTTTCAATCTATTTCAAATCTGTCTACGACAATAGGGAGCCTAATATCTCTTCTAGCTCTCAACAGAACCACTCGATTAATATCAAACTAGAGCCCATATCTCCGGAGCATGTTATTTTAATTCTAAAAGATCTGGATTGTAATAAAAATCCAGGCCCTGATGGCATTCCTAACATCGTCTTCAATAAATTACTCAATGTTTCCATAGACAGCAAAATTTACCCTGGAAGTCTCAAAAAGTGTTTCGTTATGCCCATCTTCAAATCAGGTGACCCAAAACTGATTACTAACTATCGTCCTATCTCTATTTCCAATGCACTTGCACTTATATTTGAAAAAGCGATATACAACCAACTCCTCCAACTAATCAAACCATACATTTCAGAACACCAACATGGATTTCTACCTGGTCGATCCACAGTTTCAAATCTAGCTCTGTTTACGGACTCAATTGCCTCGGCTCTTGACGACAACAAGCAGCTAGACTCTATTCATACGGACTTTAGCAAGGCATTTGATAAAATAAACCACAAGCTATGTACTTCCAAGATGGCTAGCTTGGGCTTTCATCCAGACACCGTATCTTGGTTCTCTTCCTATTTAACCAAGAGAGAAAATGTCGTAGTCTTTAACGGTCAGCAGTCCCCATTATTCCAACAGATTTCCGGTGTGCCTCAGGGCACCATACTTGGACCATTAATATTTCTCATTTACATTAATGAATTACCTTCCCTCTTCTCATCTACCTGCCTATTATATACAGACGATGCCAAAATTTATAGGATTATTAACAACATTACCGACTGCGTCTTTCTTCAAAAGGATATTCTTCAATTAGAAAAATGGTGTCAAGAGAACTGCATTGAAATTAACGTTAGTAAATGTAAGTGTATATCTTTTTATCGTAAGAGGGATTTTATATCCTTTGACTACAGAATTTATAATACGTCTCTGTCCCGTGTTGATGAGTTAAATGATCTGGGAAGTCATATTTGATCGTAAGCTTCTCTTCGCATCGCACATCAACTTCATTACGTCCAAAGCTTTTCGATTAATGGGTTTCATTTTCCGTACTTGTCAGTCCTTTAAGTGTGCGCTTTCATATACTACTCTTTTTAACTCCTTAGTACGAAGTATTCTTGAATATGCATGTCAAGTATGGAATCCATTCTATTCCTCATATAAATCGCAAATCGAGGCTGTTCAGCGTAGATTCACCAGGATTACACTATTCAAATTACAAAACACATCCGTGGAATACGCCGAGAGACTAAGTATACTCAATCTGCCTACACTTGAAAGCCGAAGAACATTTTTAGATACATTGTTTTTATATAAAATCCTTAATAATCAGATATCCTGCCCTTCTTTGCTTTCCCTCATTGATTTCCATATACCGCCCCGTAGTTCGAGGCATAATCCCGTTTTCAAATTACCTACCTGCAGAACCAACATAAAAGAAAAAGCACACATTTTCAGAGCACAAAAGACGTATAACTCTAGATTTACCAACATAGACATTTTCAATACTGGTCCCCTATCATTTAAAAGGTTGGTCCTGCTTGAGATCGGACATTAATTAATATTGGCTTATCCCCCTTCCTTTTTCCTTTTTCACATATTGCTTTGCCCTATTGTTTCTGTTTAGCCATTTGAATTTCTAGTTTTCTTTTCAAATGTATTGCACTATGATATATTTTGTAACTATTCTATTGAATTTTAGTTATGTAGTTCTAGGTTGTAAGTATAGTTTCAATTAGTTTCTTAGTTTCTTATGCTTTTGTATTTTTAGTTTTATTCTCTTCTTTATACTTTTGCTTTTTGAATACTTTTCACTTGCTTGTTTAACTTTAAGGTAGTATTTTTAATAGGAGTTCGCTCTGTAATCTGCCTTGTTAATCGACTAATAAATAAATAAATAAATAAATAAATCTGTGATTTGCAGAATTGAGATTTGTTAAAAATGATTAAAAAATGTATACACAAAATAAGAGAGGAGAATTGTAAGAATCAGCCCACATTTTTCAGCCATCTTAGAATTAGAGGGATACCAAGTACACATTTGATAGAGTTATACTTCGACTACTTTTACACACATGTAAAATAGATTTATTTAAGTTAAAAATAAGAAAAACTGTAATTGTAAATTTTTTCTCACCTTAGTCCTGATATTTTGTGGAAAATTTCTTGCGAATAACGTGTATCTAAGTGCGATTCGCAGATTTTATTAAGGTAAAAAGATATTTCTTCAGAGAAATAATTAAATTCTCAGGTCATAACGGAAAGTTGTCAGCAAAACCAGTTAATATTGTTACGAGCGTGGCCTTAGTTCGTTATTTAAAACACAATATTTCAGATATAATTAACAAGTTCCTTCTTTATTTAATTTTACTATTTACTCTCACAAATTCACAAATGATTATCAAACCAACTCTTGATAGTTATCGCTAGTACTGTACTTCTAATTATCGCAATCCAAGTAGTTTACTTCGTTCACTTCACTGTCTGAAATAATACTCCGCCTCCTAGCTGTCAGAGCGCCGTATTTATACTCTACGAATTATCCTAGAACCTTCCTGAATAGTCCGTTCTCCGAACCCAAAGTTTACTAAGATGACACTAACCTAAAGTTGCTTCCATTCCTAAAAGATGTCGCTTGATTCACTTTGTGGCACGTAACAATATGTAAAATGCTTGGTGAAAAAGTCTCAAAATCTTAGTTTTTCTCCTTAAATCACATCGATTTTGTGTAATAATTTTTGTGTTACCTTGTATATCGTGCAATACTAAACGTAGAAGATAATATGTCAACACTGGCGCTAAAAGGAATTTTAGGGCCTGTATTACAGCCTATGGAAATTTATTATTAAAAAAAAAACGAAAACACGGGAACTAGATACAGTTTTAGTAACATTGATCTATTCTCACTACGCATGCAGTAAGTGTGCACTACAAACGGAATGAGCTGTCTATGTAGTTTTTGTTTGAGGACTCACATTTTAATTATACAGGAGATTCGTAAAGAAGTGTTCCAACATGTTCCAATCAATTCTTTACAGTGTTGTGATCAGCGTTCACGATGAGCAATTTTTCCGTAAGGTCCGTCCTTCACCTCTGTTTTAACGGATAAAGATATTTCGGTATGTTTTCATTGATCACCCTGTAACTTCTGAATGTTGCACCCTATGATGATGATTTAAACTTTGGTAGATAGATAATCGTTGAACCTTTCCAACGGTCACCTCCTCCTGTCCGTTTTGAAGTTAGGGCTAAACAAATTTAAAATTTCGGAATCTTAGCTCAGTTTTTTATATTTAACTACTATTTTTATCAAAAAACACGTCAAAAGTTTTAAAACGAGCCATCGCACTACCTACCCAAAATGTAACTCTTTCTGTTTTGGTAAGAGAAGGATCAGAGACTGACTGGATAATTTTAATCCTGTACTGGTAAAAGATTGAATAACTCCTCACATATGATCAGTGATTTGAGTAAAAATGGTCCTGATTATATATATACTGGGTGTGCTAAGTGTCTAAAGGACATGATATGAAAATCCAAAGGTAGATAAAAACGTAAAAAACTGTTTTATAAAACATATATAGAGAAAAAATGAGAAAACATTACTTGACAAAATTATGAGCAAGATTGAAATAGAAAGATAAAAATAAAAGACTAAAGAAAATAAAGAGAAATATAATGTTAAAAATTGAGATTTATGCTGCCCGGAAAGGTTGTAGAACTATTGTCGGGTCAATTTCTCGTAACAGTAAATTTGGTGACCATATGGCCACCATAGAACTCATGCCGATCCGACCTGCACCTCTTTTTTGTAAAGTGAGGGCACCACAAAGCATTTTCTCTTTATGTCCTGCAGTTATCCACAAGAGGATGCGTGGTCAGTAAGTGGTGAATTTATAACAAAGGATATCTATTGTAGCCTTCTAACCGAAATTCAGGAATGGGAATGAATGTATAAATATTTCGGTTTCTCAGTCAAGGCTTAAGTGACATAACTGGCTTAAGGTAAGCTTAACTTAAGCATGAATAGGCAATTAGTTGAGCACCTCGACTCGAGAGAGCTCCTAATTAAATGGGAGTCTAGTTTTCGTCGTGACCACAGCTGCGAAACCGCAGTACTGCGAGTATCCACTAATATCAGAGCTACCCTAAACCAAGACAACTTGGTTACCTTGGCACTGCTCGATTTTTCGAAAGCTTTTGACAGCATTGATCTTGGCATCTTGCTTCGGAAACTCAATTGCTGCTTTGGTCTCAGTCCCTCAGCAGTCGCTCTTATCCGGGACTTTCTAACTAATCGAAGGCAAGTGGTAAAAGTGGATTCTAATACTTCCTGTTCCCTCCCTCTTCTGTCTGGCGTTCCTCAGGGCTCAATACTGGACCCTTTGTTATTTAGTTTATTAATAAATGATCTCCATGAAGCCGTTCGGGACATTAGCGTGCACATGTATGCTGACGATGTGCAGGTCTACCTAAGAAGACCTGTTGGTTTGCTTGAGGACTGTATTGCTAGAATTAATGAGGATCTAGATAGAATCAATATTTGGTCCAAAGCTAACGGCCTAAAGCTAAACTCTGACAAGCCCCAGTGTATTGTATTCCCATAATGGCACTTTTGACCCGCATGATTTACCTATTGTGGTCTTGGATGGTACAATCTTGGATTTGGTGCCTAAAGTTAAAAATCTAGGCATTATTTTGAACCAACATATGAAATGCTGCGACAAAATTATTGGTAAGGTTTATGCTGTACTTCGTTGCCTCTGGCTCTCTGCTGACTCATTATCGCTAGAAATCCGCGCAAAACTGGTTAAAACTTTAATTCTACCATACTTTACCTTTGGCAGTTTGATATACCTTAGACTCGATAGCGTCTGTCTTCGCAAGATGGAAGTTGCCTTTAACGATTGTATCCGCTTCATTTATGGACTTCGTAGGTTCGACCATTTTTCACCTTATCGCACAAAATTAGTAGGTTGCTCAATACGAGATTATCTTACGAACTTTTATAGCTTATTACGTGCAAACAAACCGTATTATTTGCGTGAATTTTTCCAGTACACAGCTTCGGAACGCAATCGGAATGTGATAATACCTCGTTTTCACAAATTAGTTATGGAGGCTTCTTATTTTGTCCCGTCTCTGGAATACCCTAGTCAGTAAAACGCGCGATCTGTCGGTGTATTTAAGGATCTAATCAGGATCCACACTTTTAATTAATCCCCCCTTTTCTATTTTCCTATTCTCTTAATCTCTTGTTCTCACGGCGTAGCTCACTTTCAGATTTTTTACAATTTTTATAATTTTATAATTTTCAATTTTCAATTATTTTCAGTTATGCTTAATATTTTCTTGTATTTCGTGCATTTTGGCACTAATTTCTTAATTTTCTTTTTATTTAATTTTTAATCTTTAGTTTCTTCTTAGTTTCTTTTTGCTTGTTTTTTTTTTAGCAGTAGGTACTTATACTTTTTCTGTTTATTTTATGTTTATTTCCAAATTTTTGCTTAATTTCAGGAGGTTTTTATTTTTGATTTTTAATTCCTAATTTAATTTTAGTTTTTGTATAGTTAGGATATTTTTATTTAGTTTTATAAAATGTACCCAAAAGTATTCCCAAAAGTTTTTGTGCTAAAAAGATTGTGAAATCTTGTGTACTTTTCATGAATAATATATTTTTTTTTATATAGGCTCTTTATTTGGTGGATCTTTGGCTCTTTTCAAAATACTTAAGAATAGATGGCAAAAGGCTCTACAAGGTGTAAAAGAAAAAAAACAGACACTAGCTAATCTAAAATTTACAAAATGTTCAAAAGGGACAACGAAAACTAACGTGACATTATACAATTAATGAACAAAACGAAACATTAAGTTCTCAAAAGAGACTGTATACAACGGTTACAAGTATTTTGAAAAATGCCTAAAAGATGAAAAACAAAAAATTTATTACTTGTCCCTATTTTGACAATAGGGTAAGTGGCAGTTCCAAGAAGATCCAGATTTCGCAAAGACTATCTAATAAAAATTATTTCCTAAACGATCGAAATTTCAACATATAAATTTAACAATTTTGTACCGAGACCGAAACCGAATTTAAAATGACAAATCGAACGAATGAAAAATTTACGCGATACCGTTATAGAGTCCCGCGAGGGCAGCCTGTAGTATCATAGACCTCTACAAACTGCCCTCATCATCCCTCCAGCTTAGCATCTCTAACAGAGTGCTTGTCCTTCCCACAGCACTTGCAACGATTCCTAAGCGGGGAGAAGCCCCGTGGACTAATGTTGCAAATGCTGTGGCCTGTTCTCACCATCGAAAGACAAGAGCTCCATCCTGCACCGACGATAGTGGTTGCCATGTGCAGTTGAATGTGTCAGCGTTCGTTGCCAGATATTCGAGACGTAAACGTCTCTTCAACCTGTCAACGAAGTGGCGCTTAAGTGCGTGTGCGTGGTGTTGTGGGTCAGTGTTCTGATTCCCATCTTCGACTCTCATGTAGTACAGGTGAATTGTAGATTTGGCCAGTGTCAACACAAAGCTAATCAAACAATTCACTCGACTACAGACTTTTGGTCCCCATAGAAACGATGTCCTAGTAATGCCGAAATTCGGGTGGATCAACTGACACATACCGCGCACGAGATCCATTAGACCCTGCAAAGCCGGACAAGTGAAGAACCTGTGAAACAGGGTGCCTTCACCAGCACAAACTGTACAAATCCCCTGAACCCGCCGGTCAATATGTGACAACTGATTAGGATGCACAAGATTGTGATACAGCAATTTGAATGCTACATCAGCATCTTTGTAATTAGAAGGATATCTGTAGACTACTCTGCAAGTTATCCCTCCCATTACGCCCATATTCACCCGGAGGTGTGTTCGCCATCTGTTGTATCCTGTATACTCCGGAGGTCTTATTGCCATAAGCACGTCACGGTGCACACGTGTTGTAAGTGTGCTGAAAGGTGTGTGTGTGGTGGTCTGTTCAGAACGAAAGCATCTTCCAACTTAGCGCCAGGGTCACTGGTCCCAAGTTGGCGAAATCTCTCCCGCGCTGAAGCACCCAGGTCGTGTAGTTGTGCAGTGTTAGTGTTTATTCGACAGTTTCCAGAGATATCAATAATATCTCCGAGAACCGTCAGTGTATGCGTGTCAGCTTCAAAACCCCGAGCATTACTGAACACTGAATCTATTAATTCAGGATTAAACCTGATTGGAATTGACGTGAATTGCGTGTACCGTAGAGCATTCCACTTAATGTGAAATGCTGGCCTGATTCTGCCCCAGGTCTGAATCGTTGAGATTAGATCCTGTGGCCAGTCACGAGGATAAGGTGGTCGAACAGAGAGTAGGTAGTAATACTCCCCTATGCCGATCCCTCCTAGTACATTCACCCACAGTTGAGAAATCAACCTGTCTCTCTGGCAAAACACTCTTTGGAATGCACGCACTTGGAGACACCTTGATTTCACAACCAAGTTAGTGAGACCTAATCCACCTATCTTGACTGGCAGACAGAGCGTGCTTTCAGCAACCCATCGTCTTCCGCACCAAAAGGCGTCTATCGCTTTTGCTTGAAGAAGACCTACGAAGCCTTCATCAAACGTCTCAGACTTTCGCAGATGAACGATGGACGAGGTAATCAAATAGTTTATCACGACTGACCTACCCATTAGGGATAATGGAAACAGTCGACTACGCCATGAGTTTACAGCTCTAGAGAGTTTCTCAAGAGCGATGCGGCTATTATTTGATTTACTCTCGCGTCCGATATACACACCTAAATACTTCAGGCAAGTATTAGTCCATTGGATGTTCAGTGGAGTATCTGTACGATCTTTCCACCTTCCACACCACAAGCCTTGACTCTTATTAAGGTTGATTTTAGCGCCCGCTATACGTTCGAGCTGTTCAAAAACAGTACGAGCGACCGGAAAAGCTTCATCTCTTGTCACGAAAATAGACAGATCATCCGCATACGCCAACATAAGAGGCCTCACATTGGTATACGGCAGATGAACCGCATACTGTCGGAGCATTCGACGAAGATTCACCAGTAGCGGCTCAAACGAAAGATCATAAAGCATACCTGACAATGGACAGCCCTGTCTGATACCTCGATGAAACGAGATAGGAGCCAGAGCTTGTCCTTGATGCTTAATCAAAATCGCTGAATCTCTATACAGTCTCCCGACGATATCGAGCCACCTGGCCGGAAACCCAAATGCCTCGAGCGCAGTCAAGAGATACTCGTGCGAGACACTATCAAAAGCCTTTTGCTGGTCAAGTGAAATCATGGCCATTTGTGTACCTGTCTGTTCATGGTAGGCAAACAAATGCTTGGCTACCGCGATATTGTCGTAGATACTACGACCAGGTACACAATAGGACTGTTCCGGGTGTATTACCGAAGCAATCACTGAGCGGAGTATCGCCCCTAATGCTTTGCAGACGATTTTGTAGTCTACATTGCATAGGGTTACTGGCCTCCAGTTCCCCATCCTCTGCAAATCTCCCTTCTTTGGAATCAAGCGCATAAAATATCTCCTCCAGCTAGAAGGAAAGTCTGAATGCGTCTCAACCGCCGAATTGAAGACTTCCAAAAGGTCAGGAATTAATAAATCCCTGAAACGTATGAAGAATTCTGGAGTCAAGCCGTCATAACCAGGTGAAGTGTGTCGCCTTAGATCCACCCGTGGCTTAGCTAATGTTTGGCTTAAGCCTGGACTATAAAACTGGCCATTAGCCGCCAAGTCCTACTCAAATAAATATACAAAAATGTAAAACACACTCATCGTGGTTAGCCATGAACCTCGATATATCCTAAGCTTGATGCTGTAGTACGGAAAACATTGGAGCTTGGGTCTCAATTGCTTTTGTCTGCGTTGGTTTTAATTCTCATGAAAATTTTTGCTCCAGTTAACTGGCGATGGTGGATTTTTTGTTCGATTTAATTCTTTTTTCCGAAATGACATTTTTTGAGCAAGTGGACAAATACGAAACCAACCATTTTTTTTTATGCGTCAACGTTGTTAAAATAGAAATAGAAGAACCTAATGGAATAAGAAAATACCATTTTCAAAAGCGACACCTTGCTGGAAATTGCCTAACCAAAAAACTTAAGTAACAATCCTCAATGACGTTTTCCATAATTTTTTTTATCAAATAAGATTAGACGAATGGATAAGGGCGAGCATCCATTCTTCTATTCGCTAGCAAAATATATCCTTAGGCATAGCTCACTCGAAAGTTTTTAAAAAATTTCATATATAGCTGCTAATTATTTTTTATTAAAAACTCTCTTAGTGTAGATATTTATTGGTCCTGCAAGTGCCTGTAGAAATTTTGCTTTAATTTATTTTAGAAAGATAACAATTCCATATATTTTTATTTGTCACTCCTCGCTTTACAGTGTAGTTCTTATGATACGAAGGTATCATTGCATATCGAATATAGTACATATGCCATCGGCTCTTAGAGTAGGACTAGTCTTTGTGGTAACAACACCACGATTATTGAGAAATAAATGTTTTCCCTGGTCGGTCCTTCCTTATTACACTATATATGTTTCATTACCATGCGCATTCGAATGAAGGCTATTTCGTTTACTTTAATCTGAATAATTCCTTGGATGCCGGAAGTGAAATCTTGCAGCGTCTGTTAACAGTTTTTTTGTCTCACCACATATCCACTGTAGGCTTTCTATAGAAAATTGTAGTTTTTTTTGTAGCATTTTGCATCATTACAACCAGATACCAAACCCGCATCATCTGGGCTACCTTTTTGTTTACTTGATGAAAAATGGGGATATTTTTCGTAACATATGACTCTACAGATAGTAGCTAGAGCTGCGTGTTACTTCTTTATAAACCTCTAAATGGCCAGAACTTCGGATCACGTTCTTTAAATCTTTACCCCAGAATACGCGTAGTCGCATGAGTAGTCGACAGTTTGCATGACAGCATATGAAGATTTTCTGGATGGGAGTATGCGAATTTTCTACCGTAGAGGAATCTTTCCGGTTCGTCAGTTTACGATAGTAACATGAGTTGGGAAGGCCATGGATATGTCAGTGTAGTTAAGTTGAGAAATTTAGGGTATTGAAAATTACTATATATAGAGTCCTTGTAGGGACCCTATCATATGTATCTTGTCATACGGTGCAACATAAGACTCGGAAAGATCACAGTTGATATTACTTTGCCCCAGTATGTTGTAAATTAATTTATATTTTCTCAAGTCTTCACAATTATTTTTTTTTCAATTAATTCAAATTCAACATCTTATACAGATTTTGTATAAGGAGATGTTCATAAATTCATTGAATTCAATCTTACTACAGGACAAGTGCATTCAAGTAGTCTTAAGTAAACTTTATACTTCATAATTTTAATGCAAATTGATTTTCCTCATTTCCAGGATGACAACATGAGTGACCAGTGCAGTTTAACGCAAGCAGGCCTCGAGGAATATAACAGTCGTTCCTACTATGATCAACCAGTGTTTCATCACCAGAAGCAATCATCTTATGCTCAGTCCGAAGGCTATCACAGCTATGTGTCCAGTTCAGATTCAAGTTCAGCAACGCCATTTCTTGACAGGTAAGCACAAGCCTCAAGCAAATATTTAAGTATAGCAAGACATCGTTAATCTCTTGTTAATCTCTTGTCACATGCGTGCATAGTGCAGGCAGAAATGGAAGTGAAGCGATTAAGAATGACACCGGCTTCAAAAATTTCTTCATTTGTTGCTTACCTAAATTTTTTAGGTCTGCGCACTACTATTAAATGAATAAATGTCTGTTATATTTACATACCTTGCAGACATATATGTTCCGTTTTTTGTTTTTTTTTTTTATAAACTATTATTATCAAATTACACAGTCATTTATCGCCACTTCGAGTGTACTAATCATATAGAGCGCTGCATGTCGTATGTTAATTTCGTAACTTGAAGTCGAAGTGTTTGTTTGGTCACTCAGTCATTCGCGTCTCGATGGAATTTATGTTGCGCAGCAAAAGCGACAAGTCGCCACAAATATAATATTGTTTGTTTTCATATAGCCTTACTGACAACGGACCAATTCAATTCTGAATTTTCTGTAGGCTGTCCAATATCCTAGATAGACAACGCATTTCAGCTTAGACTATCTACTGTCGTATGTCAGAAAAGGAATGGAATGCAGATTGGGTTTCGATTTTGGTCTGCATAGAATGGTAATTTTAGATTTATCGCTGCATTTAATTATGGAGGCCAGGGTGACATTTTACGCTCATTTGATAGGCGTTCTTTTATGATGGTGGATGCGGTTGTTATGCAGAGATATGATGCAGAAGAGATAAAAGTATTAATTTCAGCATAGCATTGCTTATATTAAGATGTTATGGAAATATTGAAGTTTTCTTAAAGATAAGTAAAGTGAAATATAAAAATTTTGAAAATGTTGTTTTGGCGTGTCCTACATATAGATAGGTATAGTCATTTAAGCAAATTTCAATATGGGTGTCTTACCTTACCTTCTGAATGTACTGGGAGAATCTACATTTTGAATATGAGTTGGCATGGCATAAAAAATTTCAATCATAAATTCCCTGCACAAAGTATGAACTCTCTGGATAGCAGTAATTTTAATTCTCTTCTCGAATGAAGAGGAATAAAAAATTGGTTTAAGTATAATGCTTGACGACAATATACACAGATAGTCTCTTACTTATAAAATAGGTGGACAGTGAACAGCCGAACAAAGTGAAACTGTACATAGTTAGTGAAGTGGTCAAACCTAGGTAAATCAGCAATGAACTTTATGCTACCATTGGAACTTATGGGATAATGAATAGAATTTAAAGTAATAAAGGGAAGAGACGTCAGATCAACTTAATTGAATACGCTTACCTAGATTTAAATTTTAGTTGATTATTTCTAAACCCTTCGACCACTCTATGTGTATTACAATTTATACACTCTAGTCCATATATTAACATCCTAAATTATATTGAAGAGAAAATTAATATATAAGGAAAATATTAAAGGATCACGTACAGAGCTCTGAGGTACTTCATATGCTAGGTATAAGACATTGGGTACTTAACTTAAGTGTGCTGGTGGAGAGAGGCTGCGGGCAAGGTGGAGGGCTTCTTCCAGTACTCTGGTGTATGTTGGTTGACTCACTCATCACGGTGCTGAAAAACATGGGATGCTCATGTGAAGCGTATGCGGATGACATCCCTCTGATCATTTCCAGGCACAGCATGACTGCTGCCTGTGTCTTCATGCAACGTGGCCTCAACATTGTTGAGGACTGGTGCACCCGTCATGATATGATAGTTAACCCAACAAAGACCAACTTGGTGCTCTTCTTCAGAAGACGTAAGCTTAGGTACTTTGTTCTTCCAAAGCTTTTTGGACACAATCTGCAACTCTCTCCTCATGTCAAGCATCTTGGAGTCTTCCTCGACTCGGAAGCTGACATGGGGATTGCACGTAGATGAAAAAGTTAATGCGGCTACTAGGGTCTTCGCCCAATGCAGGAGAAGCTTTGGCTGCACATGGGGCATGAGACCGAGGGTTGTGCACTGGATGCACACCTCGGTCGTTAGACCCATGCTTACATATGCCTCCTGTGTATGCTGGCTGAGGACTCTTGTGGTGACTGCAATCCGGAAGCTGGCAGGCATGCAAAGGCTCACCTGCTTGGTTATTACGGGCTCCATGCGATCTACGGCTATTCCTGCTCTAGAGGTCGTAATCAATCTGCCACCCTTGAGTCATTCAGGCAGATGCCAAAAGGGCTGTGTGCAGGTTGCGCTCATGGGGATGTTGGGAGGATGGCTGTCCTGGCTCTTCTGATTGGTCTCTAGCGTACGGGCTGAACTTGGAAAACCATCTGGCCAGTATGCCACGTGATGCGATGGTACCTAAGCTTCCGTTTGGGTGTCGCTCTGTGAGCTTTCCTGGAAGGGAATCATCGACTGAGGGAAGCGCCTTATCTAGCCTTCCCCGGTCCGCTCTAAAAATTTCCACCGACGGCTCTGTCACTAATGCGGGAACTGGAGCGGGTGTCTGCTTTCCTGAGCCTGATATTGGAGTACTCACTGGGTAGTCACACCACTGTCTTCCAGGCTGAATTATTTGCCATATCGATGGCAGCGAAATGACATGCAAATCAAGGAGATAGACATTGCTATCCTCTCGGATAGTCAGGCAGCTTTGATGACTCTGAGTGGCCCTCGGATTGCAGGGCTTCTGTGGATAAGCTGTGTATCCACAACAAGGTGTCCCTGCTGTGGTCACATGGGGATCATGGAGAATGAACGGGCTGACCTTTTAGCTAGGCTGGCTCTTCTGTTTCGCCGGTCCTCGGACCGGAACCCACCATAGGCGTTGTCACCTCGAGTATCGGGTTGCTCATCAAAGCGGATGTTCGTGGAAAGCATCAGCAAAGATGGGCGAACCTGAATACGTGCAACTTTTTTTTTGATGGGCCCAATGGAAATATCTCCGATTTTATCATGGGGCTCGAAAGGAAACAATGTAGAACTTTGGTTGGCATCATCACCGGCCACAGCTCATCTAACAAGGTTGGAAGTTATTGACAGCCCTGAGTGTGTGTCCTGGCTGGAGGGAGAGCCCGAGACAACCGAACACTTTTTGTGTGCATGTTCGGCCTTCGCCCGGTGCAAGCTGGATCTCCAGGCTCTGCCCTTCTATCTGTGGATGACCTGAAAATCTGCCTCACCAAGACCTGATGCGCTTTATTAAGAGGACAAGAAGGTTTTGGTGAATGGTCTTCTAGCAGGACAGCACAAGGGGCCGTTTTGGCCTCCGTGCTTTCTAAAGAGGAAGACAATGGATTAAGGGTTAGAGCTTAGAGTCAACCTAGCAAAAATCTATTAAAAGTATGAAAACTTTAAGCCAGCTGACAGCGTATTCATGTAGAAGACCGACTATATGTAAAATATGACTTATACGAGACTTCGATGCATATACTAACATGAATCCAAATCCGATTTTTTGATTCGCCGTATTGAGTATTGACTTTCTTACAGGCATGTGGAATTAGAATTTAAAAGTGTAATAGTTTTTAGCATCACATTTTTCCATTGACATTACCTTTGTTTTGAATACCCCTTATTAAATTTATCATACCTTTCTTAACATCAACATCTTTTTAGTAAGCATTTTAACTAGAAGCTGCCATTTTAATATGCTCAAGAGATTATGCACTATGGTGACACCTTTTGATATATTTTGCAGCAAATAGTCCAATGGAAGTTCGTTCCTAAGATCTCGATATCTCGGGCCACAGATGTTCATTCTAGAATTCATCATCCATTTTTGATCCGTCCTCCTATCATATGTCTATGTCTGATTCTTTCGCTATCGGCAACTTTGAGCTACCGCTGATCACTGAGTGACCAATCAATTGATAGGATCTGTGTTACTACTGTGAGTGAAATATGTGATTTCGAACACCTCGAAAAAAAATAAACACCAGAGTGCTACCAGTATATGGAACGGATGAACCCTCAGATGAGAAATGTATTCATTAACGTATACCATGGATGGATGGATGACTTTAAAAGAGGTTGAGTCCCCTGGGGTGGAGGACTCTGGAACTTAGGCCACAGAAAGCCCATTGATCACCCTCTGGACTCATGAGCAATAGCTCACAGGTCCCAGCCGGACGATTTAACAAAATTCAAAATTAGCTCCCTTGCCTGCCTCATGCAGTTCTACCAGGAGGTGTGAGCCAAGGAATCTGTAACGCTTTCCGGAGAGGGCCGGATAGTGACACAAGAAGTGAGCTACCATTTTGGGCTCCTCTCCGCATCCTCTACATATAGGATTATCAACAAGTCTCATCTTATGTAGGTGACCACTGAGAAAAGAGTGCTCAGTGAAAATTGACACAAGTTGGCTTGCTCAGTCCCAATATATTTTTCGTCAGATTTGGGTTAGGTTTACCCCACAGTTCCTTGGTAGTTCTGCCTGAGGGCTCATCCAGCCAAAGGCGACTGTGTTTGTAGTAAGGCCAGGCCGAAATTCGAGATGTATGAACGTATATAGGTGAAAGGACCAAGCCGAGCAATAAAACTGCGACGGTTATGTTACTTCCAAGGAAAGCAAGATCATTATTGACTGCTAATCGAACAAAACAATTATAACTGAAGTTGCTTGGTTAACTAGTTTAAACTTATTTTTCCCTTCTTCACTCCATTGGCCATCCCACACGAGTATTCCTGATGCAGTACTCAAACAGGTTTTATAGGAAAGAGGTGAGAAGAAGCAAAGGCATATCTCTCCAAAATGTAGAGATATCTTTTCGCTTCTTCTCTCCTCTTCCCAAGAAAACCTATTTGCATACTGCATCAGGAATACTCGTGTAGGATGGCCCATTGGGAGCAAAGGACTTTCAACCACGTCTTTAGCCTACAGTAGCTCTAAGGCTGCCATCTATCTGTGTATTAGGGAAAGCGCACTGTACTTGGGGGACCCAACGATAAGAGTGGTAACCACAAAGTGGGTTTTCGAGCAGAGAATGTTATGTTTCCAATGAAGCAGCAAGTAACCATTGACAGAACTTCTTACTCTATTCATACATGGATAAGGTGTCGTCTGTCTGTGATAATAGGCGGGGGGGGGGGGCAAACAACTGATATCTACTTAAGTTGAATGAACTTCAGCATCGCTAAATGATTGAAGTATATGTGAATTATATCCTTCTGCTTATCAAATGGTATTATCTCAACGACAGACGGTGGGTTACCCTAAAATAGTTGTGGGTTGTGTGCCCGTTAAGAAATGGTTGTGAATCACATAAAGGCCCATTTAGTACTCATTACCCAGAACATAAAAATTAGGCAACTTTGTTCTTCCAAGCCTTTTGTGGCATATATATTCACATAATTCCTCATGTTAATTATCTCGGTCTATACCAAGACTAGACCGTCACTTGGAAGATGCATATTTTCGAAGAGGTTTACACAGCTACTTCTCGGCTAGTGTAGATGAACCTTTGGTTGTACATAGGGTATGAAACCGGTGGCAGCATAAAGGATGTATACCTTTAGAGTGAATTGCACCGTTCCAGTTCCACTTGCTAGTGGTCTTTGAGGACATGAATTGTGATCTTGAATAAATGGCTGACGGGCTTGTAGATTATAGATAGTCTAGAGATCATAGACTACACATCCCGAATATAGCCGCTCTTGAGGTACCTATTACTTAAGCTGTCGTCCCTATTCAGATAGAAAACAAATCTGCTAGGGTTATAGGATGTGTTGTGTAGGATGTTGTTGGGACAGCTGTTAGAGTGGCTTTGGTAATAGATAGGTTTGAGGGATTTGTAATGATGAGTTTATTTTCCAAGCTGCCAAAAACAGTGGCTCAATGCAGCACCTCAGAGTGCCATGTCATGGAGAGTGGCAACTAATACAAACTCATTCCTACCCACAGAGGGGGTGTACGAAGCCAGGGGGGCCAGCGCTGGTGGTTAGGGCACGGAGTAGCTCGCCGTCAGGGGTGTGGAGGCTTGGCTTCATCTCTAATAGGCTAATATTTCCGAATGTGATCAAGGAAGCTTGAGATAGACTAACATGCAGTCCACTTTCTTGAGATAACCACGGGGGAATGAAACTGAGATTGAACTGGGAGAAGGTGCTGGAATATGCACATGGCATATTCAAAATGACTGGAGAGACTCGGTTGGCATCTCTAAGCAGTCGGGCGGGGGGATGTGCACTGCGTGTAGCGGTGCCCTCCCGTGGGGAACTAACCCACCCTAAATATATCGATAGCCCGCCGCTATCGATCCCATACCATGTAACAGCAACAGTGAGAGACTACAGGAATGCATTGGATACGGCCCTGTACGTTATACGCGTTATTTTTTCGATGGATATCTAGGAAAAAAAGATCATAATGAATTAAAAAAACTGACTTCCTTACACGGTTAGATTCTAGTACCTACTCCAGAAAATGCCGTAATCCTTATCACTTTGGTAGTGAAGACAAAGGTAAAATTAACTGTTTTTTAGGCTCGACATAGGAGAAAATTTAGAGCTATCAGCGATATCTTTACAGGTCACACATATTTTACGTCTACCTTTTTAAATTGGGTGCCGTTTATATACGTTTGCTCTATCTGGATGCAGAAGCAGCTGAGACGAAACATCATATTTTCTGTGTTTCTTACGATCCTGTGTATCGTACATACATGTATTTTGAGTCTACTCTACTAGACTTTATAAAGGGCGGAAATGTAAATGTACGAATTAGTCACTGAATCATATAATGCTCTCATTGCATTCAGTAGAAACGATCATGGCATCTAAGAAATTCTGGTCCTTCGAGTCAGATCTTTAAAGTACAGTCGTAAATACCTTCACAATCTCTATTCACTTCGTCACTTTTAAAGATATTACAAGATTTCAACAAAAACAGAATTATACAATAAAAAATAAAACAAATATTTCTTTTCAGACTTCGTCAAGAAAGTGAGTTGCTGTCTCGTCAATCACATCATTGGTCACAAAATGATCTTTCGTCATCTTTGAATAATCCAGGTGAAAATAATAGCTCCGAAAGTACATCCTCGACAGAAACACTTAAGTGGCTGGGGTCAATGAGTGACGTTTCGGTAGCAAGTCATGCATCATCAGCAATATCTGGCTCAGGTAAGAATTTGATATGTTTTGTTTTACTAGGTTAATCTTAGTTGCATACATGCATGTACCTAGATAAGAATGGATTCTCTTGCATTGATTGGAAGACGAAAAATAAATTGTGACGAATATTTCGAAATCGTAATGAAATTTATGTTTTAATTGTGAATATCTCATAAAATGGATGAAATGAATAGTTTAGAATTGATGTGAAATAATGTGCGAACCTAATGGAATGCTGGCAAATGGACTTACAATGGGAATTTAACCTAATTCAAACTTTATTTCGCCTTGGCAATTTGTTTCTATAGGTCGAAACTTTCAATTATTGATGTCAAGATATTGCATCACGGGTTAATAGATTTGCCTTAGGAATTCTCTCGATAATAATTGCAGATAATTGTGTTCAGTGTACCGGTAAAAAACTTTTCTATTAAATTTTGGAATTATTTCTAGAAATTTTTTAAGTCGTACAATTTACATTTTTTTTTTTTTTTTTTTATCAAAAAAGACCGAATGCACAATTTTTCTGGTGGAGCCTTAAGCGAAGCGCATACCAAAGACCAAAGTATCTTTGTAGAAAAAAAACATCCAACCGCACACAGTCAATCTTCATAAAAAATCCAGAAAAGACAATTTATATACACCACACCTCGACTATATGCACAAAGTGTCAGTAAAATAAAATTTATGACACAAAGACCTTGACACTGGTTGCTGCTTGAATCACATTCAATCAAAAAATTTCCGACTTCTTTCCTATTAATGTTCATCGAAGATTGTGGCAAGACTATCTAGATAAACGATCTATGTTCGTTGATGCCACCAAACTCAAGTACCGTTCGCAGTATGCAACTCGCGAGTGTAATTAATCAAGATACATCCAGCTGTGAATTAGTAAAAAAAAAAAAATCTTTAATTAATTTCCTGAGGAAAAGGTCTAGCCGGTTGAGTACCTCTTCAACACCTATATGTATATGTGATATGCATACATATGTATAGACTCCACAAGCCACATCGCCTTGTTGGTGTAGTAGGCGTTATGGTTCTTCATGGCAAATATTATATTGTCACCAGAATAGTTCAGACATTTGACATAAATATTTGTTTTGACGGGTGTTATGGACTGTAAGTATAATGTCGCCAGGTACTTAGTATACCTACTACCTTTTTAGCGAGTGGGTAATTCACCTTCACAGAGACATTTTCCGACCGAATCGGATTTTATTGGTGTTTTTTTTTTGTAATTGTTTAGTGAGTTGTAAATAGCTGCAATAACGCCATCAATAATAACGAAGCACACACCTTCGAACAATGACTTAAATCGCAGTCAACCCAGTCTAGGTTGGGTTCTGTAGTTTTATGTTAACCTTTTTGAGGAAATTATTAAAATTCTTATTACAAAGTTAATTGGAAACGAAAATGATAAACTGAGCACTGACCTCATTGTACTTATTCTGTTTAATGTATTTTAGAGGACACTTTTTGTACCTGGTTCCTGAAGTTCGGCGGGTCAATGAGAAATGGGTTGTCAACTGTTTTGCATGCTCAAAAGTGAATCATTAAATACTTCAGTTTTTCGTAAGCTGGAGATGCATGCTTGTCGATCATTCTGGATTATTAACCAAACCGATTCCTGAAAAATGAGGATGAAACGCGTTTGTGCCTTGTCTGCTAATGATTTCTTTAGCTTGACGTCAATTGGCGAACAAGTCATACACATTCGTAAACTATGTGCTCCTCTGGTTTTACATCTTAAGGGTTTTCCAATAGGGACTTGACAATTTTGAATTTAGTTTGTGAACGCCCCTTTTCACTTAACATCGAACTGTCACTGTCAGTTTATTCAGTAGACACAACCTTTTCATCATAGTGAAGTACACGAACGAACAACGTCTGCAAATCTTATAAATTTACTACAGAAATTCGGAGTCGGTGGCCGCTACTTTAAGAGCGTTAACTCCGATTTTCGGTCGTAATTCTCGCCCTAGTAGACAGGCAGTAACAAGTTTAGTGAAAAAGTGTGAGTCTACATATTCGTTGTGTGATGTTGCCGTGCCAGTGAGACTACGGGTTGGGCGAAGTGTCGAAAATATCGCTGCCGTTGAAACGTCCGTAGCAAATGATCCAAATCAGTCAATTCCACGAAGTTCTCAAGACATGGGCATAGCCAAGACTTTATGGCGAATTTTGCGTAAGGATCTTACTTTACACCCATACAAGATCAGGCTCACTCAAGAATTGAAGCCGATGGACCATTCGAAGCGACGTACGTTCTCCGATTGGGCTCTGGAAAAGATGCGCCAAGATGATCAATTTCATCGCAAAATCATCTTCAGTGACGAAGCTCATTTCTGGCTCAATGGGTTTGTCAATAAACAAAATATGCGGTATTGGGCTTGTGAAAATCCATATGTGCTTAATGAAAAACCACTTCATCCACAAAAGATCACTGTTTGGTGCGGTTTGCATGCCGGCGGCGTCATAGGGCCATATTTTTTCGTCGACGATAGCGGTCGCCACGTTACTGTGAATGGTGATCGTTATCGCGCTATGATTATCGATTATTTTTGGCCCGAATTGGAATATATGGACTTGGACAGCATGTGGTTTCAACAGGATGGCGCCACAAGCCACACAGCACACGTTACAATCGATTGTACATGTATTACATAAAACAGTAAAGAAGCTCTATTGAAGAATGAGCGTGTTATCTCAAGAAATGGACCAGTCGATTGGCCGCCTCGTTCGTGCGATTTAACGCCTTTAGATTTTTTTCTTTGGGGCTACGTCAAGTCATTGGTCTATGCTAATAAGCCGACGACGTTGGAAGAGCTCAAAGCCAACATTGAACGCGAAATAGCAGCCGTTTCGGCCGAAATGTGTGGCCGAGTAATGGAAAATTGAGTCCAACGAATCGACCGCTGCAAACGTGTCCGCGGTGGCCATATGAGCGAAGTCGAGTTCCATTCATAAATGTTTTGAATATCTCATAAAGTTTTTGAAATATCTCAAATGGTTTTCATTTTATGTTGAAAAAGAGTCCTTATTGGAAAACCCATTATAACTGCCACTATCTATTTATTTATTTATTTAGAATTTTATCAATGATCTGATTACTGAGTTTACAAAAGTGAAATATAACAATAAAATAACAAAAGCATACATAACCATAATAACGATAAAAAGTATACATAACAATAATAATGAAAAACAAGTAACTTTACTTTAACTAAACCGATCTCTTATTTGGCTTTTTTAAAGATGAAAGTCAATGCAATCAAACTGGCGGTTAGAGAGACGAGACATTGATGAAACCGGCTCGTGCATGCCATAGTTTGTACTATGCTGAGGAACAACGAAGAAGTCACAGTTCCTCAAGGAGCGCACAGGAACAGATATATTGAAAATATTTAAGAGCTCAGTTGAGTTTATCACTCGTTGTATACACTGAAATGCAAAGACAATTTTGGAAGTTTTTCGTATATTCTCAAGAGAAACATATGGAGGCAGAATAATAAGGTTGTCCCAATGAAGTCCTCGCAGGGTAAATTGGATAAATCTCCGCTGCACAGCCTAGATGCGATTTACATATACAGAATAGAAGGGAGACCAGACAGGACTGGCATACTCCAAAATGGGTCTAACGAATGTGCAGTAGAGGATCTTCGTTATGAATGGATCATTAAACTCTTTGACCATCCCTTTATATACCCCAGAGTAGCATTAGCCACGATTGAATTAATATGATGTTAGAAGGAAAGACCAGTATTAAGGAGGACACCCAAATCTTTGGTTTTGTCAAGTCTAGTTAATTTGCATCCATCTAAAGTATAATTAAACTCCAATGGCATCCTTTTACGAGAAAAGGACATAGTAGTACCTACATTTGCTTCTATTAAGAGGAAGACAGTTAATAGCACACCATTTATGAAAGGTGTCCAAGTTCGAGTTTAAAAATCCGCATTCGTTTTCATTAGAAACAATGCGGAAGATTTTGGCATCGTCAGCATAGCAAAGAATTCTTGAAGTAGCCAAAATCAGAGATACATCGTTGATGTAAATTATAAAAAGGAGTGGTCCAAGATGGCTACCTTGAGGTACGCCAGAAGTATTATCTATTTCGTCAGAAAGGGCTGAGCGGTATATGACTCGCTGCGTACGATCAGATAAATAAGAACGAAGCCTATTAACAAAGACAGTATGAAAACCAAGAACAGTCAATTTGTGAATTAAAATTTTATGCTTGATTCGGTCAAAAGCGCTTTACTGAAATCTGTGAAAATGCAATCCACTTGCTTACCGTTTTCAATAGCAGAAATGCAGAAATTAGTCAGCTCCAAAAAATTAGTCGTAGTAGATTTTCCCTTCATAAAACCATGCTGAAAAGAGCACAGGAAGAGCTTGCAGTGGAAGTACAAAACATTACAAACCAGGACTCGAAAATATCTTACCAATACAACTCAAATTAGCGACAGGTCTGTAGTTAGAAATGTCGCTCTTATTGACCTTCTTGTGTAAAGGAATAATCAAAGAAAGCTTCCGACGTTTTGGAAAAATACCACAAGATAAAGATAAATTAAATAAATAGCACAAAACAGGAACAATGGACGTAGCACAATGTTTTATGAGTGTAGAAGGAACGCCATCCCGACCGCCAGAAAAACTATCAGCTATGCTTGAAATGTACATGGAGACAGACGCTTCATCGAAAAACAGGTCTTTAGGTTGAAGAGAAGTCAGCGGAAGCTTCGTCAAATGGGTAAAATCATTATAACTAATATCACAGTGGTTATCAAATAATGCAGTTTTAAAGAAGTCACCAAAAAGATTTGCAAAGTTTCTAACGGATCCACACTGTCTAAGTTACCGAGTCGCAACGATGAAGGGTATCCGTCACAGTTGCGCTTAGAGTTAACAAACCTCCAAAATTGCTTTCGTTCAGCACGCAAAGCCGATCTCATTCTAAAAGCATAATCGTTGTACGAGTCAGTCAAACATGAAATGTACTGAGCGCGCGAATTGGAGTAAATAACGTAATCAGCATCACTCCTTGAGGAACAGAATCTCCTCTAAGCTTTATTCTTTAAATTTTTAAGATGCTTCAAAGAGCCATTGAACCACGGTTGACAATTCGAACCACGATTCGAACGAACAAGTGGTACACAGTGAGTAAAACAAAACAAAAATGTGTCATAAAACGAGTTAACAGCTTCATCAATGTCACGTTCACCCAGCACACTGGTCCAATTCATTTTTTCTAGTGCCGGATGATGACTTGTTTCAGGAACCATAGGAGTTAAACAACGCTTAACAAGAGTCCCATTGGGATCGGAGATAAATACCAGTTCAAGAGATTTTCCAGAGTCGTTAATAACGCCGCTAGTCTGCATTAGGCCTGACGAAATAATGTTGTCAATAAAAGATATGGCATGTTGAGGAGTCGCCGAGAAAAAAGGCAGCAAGCTCTCATCGTCCAGAGAGTGTTCCCAGTTAACACTAGGTAAGTTAAAGTCACCAAAAAGCAATAATTCATCGGCAGGCAGCAAAACTTCGGTAAGCCTATCAATACATGTAGCCAGCAAGTCAAATATCACAGCTGATGAGCATGGAGGAATGTAAACTGTTGCAATATATACATTTTTGTGTGAGAGCTTGAGAGCTACACATATAAACTCCAGATCGCCGGACTCAACAAAATCGATTAATGTGCATGGAAGGTTGCGACGAACGGCACAAAGCACTCCACCTCCAACAGGAGCATCCAAAGACAGACGATGGCGATCACGGCGAAACACCAGGAACTCGGGTCCAAAAAGCTCTGCGTCTGCAATCTTTCCACATAGCCATGTCTCGGTCAAATAGACCACGTCAAAACATGAGTTTATCGAGCTTGTAAAAAGACGCGTCGTTTTGGAGCGAAGACCAGTTACATTGGCGTAGCGGACGGAGATTTCGCCAACAAGTTTTTTGCCTTAGCAGAAGATCCAGAGCGCCCCCTTGGAATAAATTCACGCACAATAGAATTGTGGGACCAAATCTCAGGAGAGAGGACAGCCTGAAACAGATTTTCCGGAACCAAAACTCTGAAGGATGCAGAAAATGAGCATTTCTCACGATCATGTCGAGTAGTTAATTTTTTGCAGGTAATCGAAGAGGTCGAAGTACCAACACGCGATGAAATATGTCTGGATATCTCATCCTCAGTAGTGTCAGGATGTACTCTAGATACGAAGACACACTTTGAAAGCCTGGCTGGCCGCAGCGAAACAGCTTCTACAATTACAGTCGGAATATCATTGGTGGAGGCAATATCTGCAACCGAAGCAGACTGCAATATACCGACATCCGAAACTGAAGCTTTCGTCCCACTAACATTTGTTATATTGCCCATTTTTTAAAGCATGCTCTAAAGTTGGCTGCAACTAGTTAATAAACTAGTGAATAGCATTATCTAGTGTTTACTACTGATCCCTTTTTTAGAGTCTTTATATGGGTAGAATTTAGTGTGATAAAGTGATAAGCACTATGATTTTCATCCCAGGGGTTGTGGGTTCGAAGATCACTTCGACAAGGTTCCTACCTAGTTTCTTTTCGACTTTTATAGGTTATAACTTCTCTTAGAAGGTTAGCATAAAGGGTCGCCTTGGCCTCCGTGTTCGGGATCCTTCATGTTCCGCAAAAATGGGTGGAATTGTGGATATTGTAAATCGCTTCTGAAAGCTTAGTGGGAATTGAATCCTGTTAGAACTCTTCAAAAATTGTTACTACCTGACTAGGTCTGGTGGCTTTCTGAAGTTGCCATTCTGAAGTTGATACTCTAAATTCCGAGGAATGCAAAATTCTGTATCACTGTAACTGTGTGTGCACTGTTTTTCCTCTAGTTAGATCCACCATGCAAGGGCCAGAACGTATAGGGGTTTAAAGATAATGGTATGGGACCAATAGATTGTTTTGGAATTTAAAACCTATTTCTTGGTTATACAATCTTTTGTTACGGTGCCCTTACCACTCCGAAACGAAGATTTACGGTATCCTCTCTGAAGTGAAGACGGCCATAGGGTCCTTTCAAAATTAGTACAATAGGCGCCACTTGATTTTTGTTCTAAAAAAATTGTCACGAGAATCAAGAAACTCGCGGGCTGAATGATAAAACTAAACAATCACGGAACGAATTTCGATATATTATATATACAGGGTGTCCCAGAAATCAACTTCAAGCCGCAATCGGACAATAGACCAAGTCGTAACAGTTATCAGAAATATATTTAAAAAAAATCTTGGTCATGTACTTTTCAAATTATAAGGATTCAAAAATAAATCTTAAAAACTGACACCCTGTGATGATCTTTCAAGTCCTGTGACTGCAAATATTAACTTTTCGTCAGTTTTTTTTTTCTGCAATGTAACCATGAATAACCCTTCTGTAAATTAAAGTTAAAAGTTAAAACATAAATGCCGCAGTTTCAAATAAAAAGTTCGATTTGTGCCCAACATTGCATTCAAAATAATTACATTACCCAACTTTAACCGACTGTACGTACTGTAAAAGAAATGTACTACACTATTTCGGCAAGTAACATTAAAAAATGGCGCGTTTAATAAGGATTCTAAAATGGTATAACACTTGCTACAATATTTCTTAGATTATGAAAAAAAAGATGTTTTTCTTCAAGAAACCCAGTTTCGAAAAAATTCTTTTCAAGTACTAAAAATGATTCTATTGTACCCAAGACCGTAAGACCGTAACTTTAAAATTCTAGTTTGAGTGAGACGGAGAGTCATTACATGAAATGTGAGTGAGCAAGATAGTGACGCCAGCTCTTCAAATCATTGAGTTTTTACAAATGTGCATTGTCTACTCTCCACAGAGGGCCGACTTCCAAACCAAGTACATGGTGAAGGAAGAGTTCCTTACCTTACGAGTACGTAGACCCAAGCACTTCGGTACGTGCAATCTAGGAAAGCACAGGAGTGCCTAAAAGTATAGCTCACCGAATTTTACAAAAACATGAGATCCAGAATTACGGAAGCAGAATGAATTTGTCAACAATGGAAGATTTCCCCGTCTGATAACCCGATCCTTCTTAAGAAGATGTCGAACTTGTATTGCAGCTGAAGGAAGGCAGTTTGAACATCTTTTGTAAATATTAAATCTTAGCATCCAAATAAGGAAAATTTGTCCTAAATTCAACAAAAAGTTAGGATCGCTAACTTGAAAGCGTCACTATCTGTCTCACTCACACTTCATGTAATGACTCTCCGTCTCACTCAAACTAGAATCTTAAAGTTACGGTCTTACGGCAAGCTTTGGGTACACTAGAATCATTTTTAGTAGGTGAAAAGAAATTTTTCGAAACTGGGTCTCTTGAAGAAAAAATTTTTTTTCTTCGAAATCTAAGAAATAATGTCGCAAGTGTTATACCATTTTAGAATCCTTATTAAATGCGTCAACTTTTAAAGTTATTTGCCAACCTGGCGTAGTACATTTTTTTTTCGTACAGTCAGTTAAAGTTGGGTGAAATATTAATTTTCTATTCTTGGTTCGGCAAAATGTGACATTTTCTTCCAAGCTGGAGCAGTTGGCTTAGAATTTAAGGCAACAGATTACATAAGCACTATTTGGGATTGCATAAGAAAAATAAAATTGAAAAAAGTAAAGATTTGTAGCAACAGGAGCTAAAAAACCATCACAGGGTGTACATATTCTCGAAAACAAAAGAAATGTCTATAATTTGTAAAAGCCATGACTTAGATTTCTTTATATATTTTTCTGATAACTGTTACGACTTGGTTTATTGCCCGATTCCGGCTTGACGTTGATTTCTGGGACACCCTGTATATTTACAGACAACATACACCGGCTTAAGTTGCACTACTGTATTTCATTAGCAAAAAAAAAAAGAATATAATATCACAACAACCAAAACATATAATTATATGAAACCACAATTAAAAAAAGGTGGGTATTCAACTTAGGGATCCTCTTGATCGTGCTTAAAACAATTATCTTCCGTCCGTTATCACCCATTTTTTTTTTTTAACTTATGCTGTGTTTTTTTCTGCTGTTTAGGTTATAGTTTATAGAATACCTCTCGACACTTATGAAGACCCAAACTCACTGACTGACCTCCTCATCATGGTTGTCAACCCTGATCAATTGATATCGATTTTTAGAGCCACTGAACTTAGTGAATTCGCAGCAATTTGAAATTTGAATTCTGGGATTAAATTTTGAATTTGACTATTGGGACTTTGGCTTGAGGCGACCAAGAGTTTACATCGAGTGGATTAATATTTAATTGTTACAAATAGCAACTAGTGTTCACTTAAATAAAATTTAAACTATAATTTAATATACATATCGTGCCATTCGGAGAACTCTCAATACTTCGCCTCATTCGATTCATGATTTCCCTAGTGCATAAATAAGTCAACCGGACAGACCCATGCTTAGCCTTATTCAGCATCTACGGAACTTCGACTCGACTCTTATTTCGACCAAAGTCTGTAAAATAACGTCGGGAGCAGTAAATTGACTCGTAAGACTCTTATGGGGCACATAATATTGGACAAAACAAATACGTGGGTTTGACACTGTGACCATTTATGAAGTTAGTTACGGCTCCTTGTTAACTCTATAATATACTTCCTCTTTCTCTAGAAGATTTCCCCGAAATCTTCTCAAGGTATTAATCTTGAGCAAAAAGAGAAGGTTGTAACAAAAAAAAAAGATATTTAAGATCAACATTTTTGAAGCAATACGGTTCTGAAGTATCGTTTTATAAAGTTCAAATCCGTCTAGGGTGCTCTTAGACATTATAGAAGTAATCATAATGTGGTGCGTAGAGGCATGTCAAAGCTTCGATGAAGTCAATCATTTGGACCCTCAAAATATCCTGCTCGTAATTTTTATCTGTCCTCTCTTCCCTTTTGAGGCTATGGCTTTCAGCAAATACAACCAATTTGAAAATTAAAACCGAAAAAACTTTTACCGCAACCCTGAATTTTCTCCTACCTAGGCCAATGTAGTTCTAGTATCCTGCTATCAGGGGTTCCCGACCTACGGCTCGCGACCCCGAATGGAGTCGTAACGGGTTTTCTATGGGGTCGCCAACTTACACAGTATACTAAATAAAATATTCCCTATAATGCAACATCAGACATGTCCGTAGACGTTAAAGAGCAGATTTTGAATAAAATCAAGGTTTCACCATTGTTTTTTTTTCGAGTTGATGAATCAACAGAGGCTTGTCTTTGTGAAATATATTTATTGAGATGATATTAAAGAAGAGTTCATATTTTGTACTGGACTTGAAACTACTATAAAAAGTGAAGATATTATGGAGAAGATAAATACGTTTTTTGAGATCGGAGGATTAAAGTGAAAAAAAAACGTCTGTGTGGTTAGTACGGATGGTGGACCATCTATGCTTGGGTCAAAACCGAGCTTTAAGGAAATGTAAAAGAACTAGCTTCCCAGACAAGAGGAATCCACTGCATAATTCACCGGTATGCCCTTGCCGGAAAGACTCTTTCAACTTCTCTGCAAGAGGTATTTGATTCGCTGATAAAAATCGTAAATTACCACGAATCTGAAGCTCTTAACACCTGTCTGTTTAAAGAACGTTCTTTTCTACACTACAGTACGCTGGTTGTCGAAAGGAAATGTTGTGAATCGTGTCTTTGAATTGAAACACGAAATCAAGTCGTTCCTGGAAGTGCACGGGAAACATTGTATACTTTAACGACAAAGCTTGGTTGACAAAAGTAGGACATCTAGCAGGGTATCCTTACTTTTAAGCTTTTCGAAAACATTTCATCGACAAACTTTTCTTCGAAAATACTTTTCTTTGGAAAATTTTTCTTCGATAAACTTTTTTTCGAAATTTCGTTTATTTGATAACAAATTGTTTGCTTTCACCTTTAGCGTTATCCGAGGCCAACGACGAGGACGTAGTGAAATTCTGTCCCGATTTCTTTTATTTTTGATTGATTTTGTTTTTGGTTTTAAAAATAAACTTTTCTTCGAAACGACATTTCTTCGAAAACATATCGTCGTTTCGAAGAAAAGTTTTTCGAAGAAATGTCGTTTCGAAGAAAAGTTTTTCGAAGAAAAGTTGTTCGATGAAAAGTTGTTCGAAGAAATGTCGTTTCGAAGAAAAGTTTTTAGAAGAAATGTCGTTTCGAAGAAAAGTTTTTCGAAGAAATGTCGTTTCGAAGAAAAGTTGTTCGATGAAATGTCGTTTCGAAGAAAAGTAAGTGAAGCATCTAGCAGATATATTAGAATATCAAAATAGGCTTAACCTGAAACTTCAGGGAAAGGAAACGAATATTATCGCATTTCATGATAGTCTCGGGGCATTTTATCCCAGCTGCAAAACTGGCGAAGAACCAAACCGAACTGTCATATTTGAGAAACTCTGTGGTAGATGAATCTGAATGTGAAATAAATGAAAATTTGAAGGGGAAGCTTACTGGGCATCTCGAATCCCTTGAAAACGAAACTCAGCGTTACTTCCTTAACGAAATCCATTCTCTGCTTCTCTGGATGTAATCAGCATTTCCGAAGAATTACAAGATGAATTCTTGGATTTGCAGAATGATCGGAATGATTTCTCGGCACGAAACTTGTTTAATGGAAAATTTCTCACACTTTTAGTTCCATTTGTGTACATATCTCTGCGAGAATGGAGTTTCAACTCTTCTTCGTTTAAAAACAAAAGAACTACATAAATAAATTAAATGTTGAAAATGACATGAGGTTGGCGGTAACAAAAACTTACCCGCGAATTTTGCGGCTGATTAATAACATGCAATTTCAACCATTGCATTAAATTAATTAATAAACATAATTTAAAATATAATTATACTAAAAAAAAAGTTATTTTCGTTGTTGTTTTTTAATTACCTTATTAAAAATGGTTTTATAAAAAGGGGTCGCCACCCAAAAAAGGTTGGGAGCCTATGTGCTATGTGTGTGTAATACAATCAAGCCTGTCTTGAAAATCAGCTCTTTTGCTGTTTTTCAGAAGATTTTATAGTTATCCGATGACTTCTCCAAACCATAAGAGCGACAAGCCTAACTCAGTGAATAGTTATATGTTGCTTCTTCATACTCAATTTAAAAGTTTATTTTTCTGCCCCTGTAATAGTAAAGACCACATTTTGAAAACTAGTTCGATGCATTCCATGCTAATATGTAAGCTTAATGCCATTATCAAGAAGGAAACATCAATCATTTATTGATTGTTATATTGGTGATCTATCCATTAAGGTCTGCAGAGCTTTCTGTTGGTAAAGTGAAAATTACCACACTTCAGCCCATATTTCCATTTTGAGAACGCTGAGACTTAATGGAGAAGTGTTCGAAACTTCGGTACTACAATATCATAAATGAAGTACGCTGGAGCAGTCTAAACGTCATTGATCAAATGTCAGCTCAAATATAGATCACCTTTTCATGGTCATTTGAGTATAATATAGAAACAAAATGTCTGAATTAACAATCATTTTACCTTTGTATGACTTTCAGTCAATTTAGCAGCATGCCACATTAGCTTCGAGTGTATTGGTAGTAACAAAATATATATCCAAAAAACATTTGTAGAACCAAGTTGCCAAATAGTGGGATGCTGATTAAAACTGCTAATCTCTTTCTTGATATCGAACAAAAATGACACCTGGCGATAAATAAAATGATGTCCTTGAAATAGGGATCCATAGCTTTTTAGCGACCTGATTCATTACAGTTGAAGCGAAGATATGTAACGCAATTTTGCAAGCGGTACCGTTTCACCATATACCTATGAGTAGGTCCCTAAATAACTACAGGGTTAGCATTTTTCGTCTTAACATGTGATTCATCTATACTACGTAACTGTACCATAAAGCTAATGAAAAATTCCTGAATTATCATCTTCTTTAAATGATCATATTCAGGAACGGCATTTTGCTTAATTGCCTTCTCTGACTTACGTGCGCGAAAATTCTAAGATAAAAGCTTTTAGGTATACCGTAAAACAGGGATACTTTAGTACAGTTTGGCTATGGTGTTGAGATGCGGCCGATCACTATTATTATATTGAGTAAGATATTATTATTAAATATATCAAAATAAGGATAGTGATATTTTTGAAAGGTGCTGGTCAAAGAATAACCCCTTAATGGGATACTTTGACCTGAGATCAGATTTCTTTATAAATTGTATGTATAAAGTTAGTTTGATCAATGAATCCCTGGCTAAACAGGAAATTGAAGACTTTACAATTTTTTAAGATGAGAAAAATACTTTTCTCTCAATAGTTTGGTATGAAATCGGCTTGCAGAAAGAATACACAAGCAGATTTTATATGACGTTTTATTTCGTCAATTACAATAGAAAATAAATTAATAACAAGAATCGGAAATATTTAATTAAAAATATGAAATAATTTATTTTAATACTTCATTGAGTAGCTCCTGATCAGAATACTCCCAAATCGTCACCTGAACTTTTCATATAGGGAATATCAGCGGAGCAGCACATCGATTGCTCGTCGGAGTCATCGGAATAAATATCAACGATTCGAGTAGGACTTGGGATTAAAATAGAAATTGTCGATGGCTCGTTCTCAAAATTAGGAGTTTTTCTCGGCACCAAAACGGTTTCCGTTGTTGTGTTTTTCAAGGAGATATTTGCTTCCATTTTCTCTAAGGTTATACCTTTACCAGCAGGAACTCGTACCATTTTCCTTTTGCGTACAGGCTTTTCGGAAGTGTTATAACGACTTTTGTCGAGCAATTCTAATACAGCTTGCGAATCAAGGTTTTGAACTTGTTCCGGATCTTGATTACTCGGCAGACGACTAGTTACTGCTGCTGGGACAAATGGTGAAATTCCGCATTTTTTGAAACCACTAATGAGGTTAACGGAAACATTACTTGCATCCGATAACTTGTGCTCGAATGTATACAAGAGCTTTGGAAATGCCTCCTTGGCTAAAATCTGGGACTTTTTCTTTTGCTCTGATTTCCACTCATCTCAAATGTTTTCAGCGAGGCATAGAATGCGACGTCTAATGGCTGAGCGATATGGGTGGAATTTGGAGGAATACAAAAACACGTGATATTATTAGCTTGCGCCAATTCAATAACTCGTGGAGTAAAATGGCTGGATAGATTATCACCGATAACTACACTCTTCCCAGTAAATTTTCGCGTTTCTGGTATGAATAGGTTTTCAAACCAATCAGTGAATATAATGGAATCAAACCACACACTTGTGCACCTATTATACCTGGTTTTTGGCGGTCCCCCTTTCATCCATGTTTGCCAAAGATGAGTGAATTTGTAAAGCACATAAGATGGCAATAGCATTCTGTAGCTGATCCACAGTACATAACCGAAGAATCTCGAACTCGCTCTGCATATTTTACACCGAGTTTAAAATGTATTTTTTGACACCAGGATCATCTGCCAAATTTGCTCGTCGTATAGTTAAATATACGCTCAGGAGGAACAGTTGATTCCCCAGTATCAGTGATCTCCTTCAAGGTTTCTTGGAGATGGCCAAAATAGGTGCACATTTCTTTCGGTGTTACCGCTGCCTTTGACCGAATAATATTTTGGCACATTCGGTGTGATAGCTCATTTTTATACCTCTGCAAAAATCGCTAGGCGCATTCGACGCTGAGCAAGTTGTGGTGGCCGAATTGTTGCCGCTTTTGTCTAGGTACAATTTGGCTAGCTGACGAAGATCTCGTGAATCGCAAGAAATTCCCCATTTGGCCATGACTAGCATATGGTCCACAAAAGCTTTTTCCTCGCCAACTGTTAACACTAAGGGACGGCCAACATTGCCTGCGTGCTTCCACTTCAACTTATTAATAAGTGTTCCCTTTGCTATTTTATGTTTAATGGCAGCCTTAACAATTGCCAGTAGTGCTACAATGTTATCAAAATAGTAAACTCCCAAGAAAATAGAATAAAATGTAACGAACTATTTTCAACGTCACTTATAACTAATTTCAAATCTTCTTCAGAATACCCATATTTACGTGAATCGGCCTTTGGAACATACTTTCGCGGCATTATGAAAGTTTTGTCCTCTGTAATCTATAAATTACCAATATTAATGTGATTTGATTTTTGACGACTTCCAAGGGATACTTTGACCGAGCGATCAAAGAATCCCAAATTAGCAGTCAAAGTGGTATACAAAATTGTAACATTATACAAAATAATATAAAATTGAAAATTTTTACAAGAAAAATCATAAAACTCAAGCTAAGAATATAAGTTACTTGCCTGCACTATATTTGTTGGAATTATTTATTTATTATTTTTATAAAATTTATCACCCAGATTTTCACCAATAAAAAACTTCTACAATTTGAAAATCAACCTGCTTTGTTTGCATTCACGGTACAATTGAGCAATATATAGCAGTTGCACTTTAAAATTATTATGAAATAATTTGAATCCGTTTGTTTCGTGTTGTTTTGTTTTTTCAAAGAAGTGGAGGCCTTTGAACTTTTATTTTAGCTTACGGTCAATGTATCCTTCACTGTACAAAGTATCCCTGTTTTACGGTATGTCCATCAATAAGCCTCCTATCGGACATTTCTAGAAGAAAAATGTCTAGCTAAGCATACTACTCTTCTTTGATATATTGTAAGCCAGAACGCACAACTATCGCTTTACTAATTCTTGGATTAATTTAAATGAGAGCAATTATCCCCACTCTGTCAGCTTCTCAGAATGCTTTCTACAGACTAGATCTAGACTTTATATCACTCATCTTCGTGGTGCTTCTCCCCTGGATTTCTATTCGGTTAGTCTTGGGTCTGAAGCTAAGAAAAGGAAGAATTAATAAGGATGCGATTAGATTCATTAAGCCCGCATTAATGTTAAAGTTGTACAAATTTCTATTGTCATAACCTAAATATTTTGAAGAGTGCTGGCAGGAGTGAGCTTCACATCCAACACTATTCAGTAGCTAATTATTGCATATATTTTCTTCAAGATTCCTTAAAGTCACATTGCTACAGATGCATTCATCGATTTGTAACAGTTTCATACTTGCAAGTAAAACAAAACAAGAAAACTATGATCTCAGATTCAGATCACGTTGAAAGTACCCACCAATGCATCTATATCCCGCACTAGATGTACATAAAATAAATTTCCACAGCATTCCAAAGCCTATTTCCATCTGTAATGGGCGCCTTTCAATTGGCATAAATTTTCACTTGAATAAAAAAAAAAAAATAAATAAATAATAAAATTATCCGTGGCGACACAATCGACGACCACTAGATAATACCAACCCAGAGTCAAACAGCGCAGTCGTAATCTACTTACTTCAGATCCATGACATTTTGCGCATAGCAAATTAAAAGCAATTTTCCGGTTATTTTATTTATTACATCTCGCCGAGAGTGAGAAATAAATGAAGCGAATATATTTGCACACTCTTATTGCCGCATTTCGAAAAGAATATCTTTCAAGGTATCGTGTGTATGTAAGATCGGTGGGCGTCGTCGTCCCAAACGCACCACCTGCCAAGATAACCCGATTAATGAAATGCAAGAACAGGCTACGATCGTATAGAGATAACTGATTGCTCATTATGCATAATGTAAGCCTTGAGAACTCTCTTACAGTTATCTTACCAAATGCAATGTATCACATGGAGATCAATATTTTCACGTCATAAGTATCTCATATCTCTTTAATATCTGAACCGATCATATTATACATAATTAGCAAAAATTAATCTTTTCTTTTTCTATATTGCAGTTTCGTCATCTTCGCAACTGATAGTGCACAGCTCAAGGGTGCGAACACCGAAACGTCACAACAGTGAAAGTGTTCTATACATGAATGACGATCAAATAAGTGTGACGAATGATGTAAATACTGCGATCAGTCCTATTAGCAACAGCAAGGCCCAACCGATCTTCCCACAGCATACGCATTATCATCAAACTCCGTCCATAGTTAAGGTACCATCAGATCTTCAGAGTAACTCAAGCGTAACATCATCTACTTCTGCTTCTGGATGTTCACAATCGTTGCCATCTACGGGTGCTGCAAATTCTGTTGTGGTGACGACAAGCTCGTCGACATCTTCGAGCTCATTTTATCGAAGCAATCATAGGCTTTTTCCGGTTAGTACGTACACTGAACCGGTTAATGGAAGCAATGATTACCAGCCCCAGCCTCAGACTCAATCTCATCATCATCAGCATCATCATCATCATCAGTACCAACAGCAACAGCAGCAGCAGCAGCAGCAGCAGCAGCAACAGCAACAACAACAACAACAACATCAGCAGTCTGCTCAGCCGCAACAGCAACCGCAACACAACCAAACGTCGTCGGTAGCATCACCACAAATGCCCGGAATGAAGTAAGTCGAGAGTTCAAGATGTATTTGTCGGCCATTGAGATTCTTGAATTCGTTTCTTGTTTTCAAACGCTCTTGCTCCTCAGTAATTAATTGCTTTTAATTGATTTGTGGATTTTGCAGATTTTATGCTAATTGGTTGGCCGATAATATTGCCGCCATTAGATGGCATTAGAGCGCAGAGTGCCAGTATTCCCCCCTCCCGTAGAACATTCAAATGGGCTAAGCATTGAATTTTGTGTAATATGGAAGCTGTTGTCTTCAAAGCATTTAGTCATAAAATGAAATTGAATTGCGGTTTTACATAATTGGCTATTGCCATTTGATAAATTCTGTAGAAAGCACTCAATGCTGAATGACCGCTTTAGATTAATTTTTATTTGAGTTAATAATGCGCACTTCCTTGTAATGTATTTTACTTAGATGATGATATCCAACCAGGAAAACAGAGGCATCTGGTTAACCCTTTCCGAAATTTTTTTTAATTTTGTTTGTGATAATACAATTTTTGAAGGTTATTGTTCTAGGTAATCTAAAAGCTATGTTTTCTATTGACTATCAGATCCAGCTTAACACAAGTTCGCTGCATGGACACGTTTAATAAATAAACGTCTCAACAATACATGCGTTTCATCACTTAGTCGGTGTTAGTATTAGTATGTTAAAGTAAACATAACCCAAACACCGAATGAGATGACATGCAATGCAACATGGAAACAGAAAATTAAGTATTAAATAGACGTTTCTTTAAAACATGCTTGGAAATATCAACGACAAAATGCTCAGCCTTAATATTAACAACAATACACATGCGATTGATGGGTTCATACATACTAAAGTTGGATCTTGCGGAGTTAACATGCAACAGAGGTAACCTTCTCAGATTGTGACCACTATCACGGAAAGAGATTTTGCTAAGTAGTAGGGGAGAATCAATATTCGCGTTTAAGAGTTGATGCACAAAAGTTACATCAGCGACCATGCGACGTTTTTCGAGGGAATGCATATTTAAAAGCTTCAAGCGATCCTCATAAGGTGGAAGAATCAATGAATTGTTCCAGGGTAGGTGCCTGAGAGCGAAGCGCAGGAAGTTCCGCTGAACAGACTCGATGCGTTCGATGTGTGTACCGTAAAATGGAGACCAGACCTGGCTAGCGTATTCAAGGAGAGGTCTCACAAAACAAGTGTACAAACGCAATGTTATGGTGGGATTCGAGAATTCTCGAGACCAACGTTTGATAAAGCCCAGCATAGAGTTACTCTTTGATACCATGTAGTTAATGTGAGCGATAAAATTCAATCTATGGTCACATTTGACACCCAAGTCACAAACAGCACCCTCGCGACGGCGAATCGTGGAATCCGAAAAAACATAATCATAAGTGATCGGTTTCTGATTCCTGTGGAAAGTCATAGCCTCACATTTGTCGATATTGAGAGCCAAATTATTGTTTTTGCGCCAAACGTAAAACTTGTGAAGTTCATCTTGTATAAGTTCACAATCGTTAACAGATTTAATCTGAGCGAAAAGTTTAATATCGTCAGCATAAACCAATACTTTGCAGTGATCCACAACAGAGACAATGTCGTCAATAGATAGAATAAAAAACAACGAGCCCAAGTGACTCCCTTGAGTTACTCCGGACGAAGCTTTCAGGACTCTAGAGATGGAATGACGGAATAATATTTGATATGTTCTGTTATTCAAATAAGACTCCGTCCATTTTATAAATGTTGGGTGAAACCCATACTTTTCCATTTTAAAGAGTATCACGGAGTGAGATAACTTGTCGAACGCTTTACTAAAGTCAGTATAAATACAATCTGTCTGATAACCTTTTGCAAACCCGCCAATGGCATCCGAGACAAATTCCAACAGGTTAGTGGTTGTAGACCTGCCCGAAATAAACCCATGCTGGTTTGAAGAAAGAAAATTCTTGCAGGAAATTGATAGCTGAGAGTAAATAATAGATTCGAATAATTTTGGCATACAAGACAATTTTGCGATAGGCCTATAGTTAGAAATTTCACTTTTACTACCTTTTTTGTGGATAGGTATGATAAAAGAATTTTTCCATAGCTGAGGAAAACAACCACTATTAATTGATTTTTGGAAAATAATTCTCAGCGGAGCTTTAAGGGCATTGCAACATGACTTATAGAAAGCTGGAGGGATGCCATCAGGGCCCGTTGTGAAGTCATTTGGAAGACCGTTAATATGATCGAGTATATCCTCTTGCGCAATTGTAGGGATAGTGAATGAAACATTATGAGAATCGTTCATATGACTAAAGTTGTCATTTCGAGGAAGGAAATTTGACGAAGAAAATGCATTGTACCTCATGGTATTGGGGTAGTTGTCTGTTTTTTTCTTCATATTGATAAACTTAAAAAATATGCGTGGGTCACTAAATAATTTCGTACGCATGCTGTGAACATACTCATCATAAAGTGTTGAGGAAAGTTCTTTGAAGTCATTATATGATGTGAGGAAGTTGATGTGACTTATTCCTCATATAAATTTTCCACAATTTGTTCTTTCTATTTTTAAGACGCCTCAGTTCTTTATTGAACCATGGTGGAGATGTTTAAGAGAGCCGCTGACGCTCGCAGGGAACGTGAGAGGAAAATAAATCGAAAATAATTATGTAAAATTTAGAAACGTCTTCGTCAACACTACTGCTGGATAGTAATGTGTTGAAATCAATAGACATAAGTCTACTGGAAAGTTCCGAAAAGTTAGCCTTTCTAAAATTGAAGAAGTATTGTGTTTCGTCACAAATAGTAATGTTTTCAGTTTCATAACAATATGAAATTAGTAGAGGGGGGTGATATTTGTCAAGAGTAGACATTATAACTGGGCTAGGTTCGACTAAAGAGTTACCCGCGTCAGTAGAGAAAACCAGGTCTAATTGCCTACCCATGTCATTCTTTACATTACTGATTTGACTGAGACCGAGAGATGACATATTGTCCAGGAATAGTGATTCCTTTGTAGACAGGTTATTAAAAGGAAGATAGTCAACGTCATCTTCATTAAGTACCCATTGTATATTGGGTAAGTTAAAATCACCAATAAGTAGTAGTTCGTCAAGAGGTTGCATCTTGCCGTGAATAAAATTAGATGTTGAAGTGAGTAGGTCGTAAATATTTTGACCTTTGTCATCAACGCTGTTTATGGAGTCTGGAGGAATATAGCAACATAATATGTATAAGTCGTATTTTAAGAGACACAACTTAAGAACAATGAGTTCAATGTCAAGAGTGTTAGAAAAACTGGGAACGTCAATTTGGCTGCAATTAAAATGGTTTTTGGATGCGAGGAGTACGCCACCACCACGAGGCTCAGAATCTGTATGTCTATCTTTTCTAAAAATCTGGTAAGAATTGTCTAAGATTTCGGCATCACGAAAGCCATGATGCAACCAAGTTTCAGTGAAAGCAACGATATCAAAACAAGTTGCAACAGAGGATTTGAAGATATGTGCAGTTTTTGTTCGAATCCCCCTTACATTTTGATAGTAAAGGGAAAGCGACTTCAGTTTTTTGGACTAACGTTGCTTATTTTAACTGTATTCCTAGGTTGGCGCCCAGAAGGTACAAATAATTTAGTAAAAGCACCGGAGGGCCAGAATAAGGGATCTAATAACTTATCCTGCACATCTGCTGAAACAGTTAAGACAAAGGATGCAACCGGTTTCGAGGATTTACTAATCTTACGACAGGAAATACTCTCTGTTGCAATGTTTTTGGATTTTAGGTACGTCAGTATGTCATCACATAGCGTTTCAGGCGAGAACCGAGTTACAAAAACACTCGAAGGCTTTGGTATTGTTCTCAAAGAGGTACCATTCCCTAATGTGGACACAGAAGTAATAATATTCGGTACTGTGGATTCAGAAGCAAGAGCTAGAGCGGTATTATCACCGCATTGGCTCAGTGCGCTACATACGTCCACACCTGCCGAGGAGGCACCCCGACTAACAGGGATTGTCGGATTTTGCGGGCTCAATCTTTCAGTCGACAGAGCCTCATGTTTTTTAGAAGTTTTTTTTGTTTTCTTTGGAACAGGATTCGATTTTTAGGGCAGTCAACGACAGTTGAAATTGTGCAGTCAAGCCTTTTTGCACAATTAACTGAACGTTAAGGTTAACCTTGTCCGATAGGCCAACCACCATGCTCTTAAGGTTGTCCAGGTCACCCCTGTACAATGCGAGCGTATCAAAAAAAGTATGGGCTGGGGCTCGCCCACAAGAATCGCAGACCCACAATAAATTGCGAGTCTTTTTTAACAGATTTAAGGCAGCCTTCTCGAGCTTAACGCAGGAGGTGTGGAACGCTTTACCGCAGACACCGTCGCAAGGTATAAACTCGGAAGAGCCATCGAGGTCGGCGCGGCAAAAACCACAGCAATCCATACTTAAATAAAATTATGATTAATTACCGACGCGGTGGGAAAAATATAGAAAGGGAATTACACAAAATCACGTTTAACACAGAAAGTGAGGTTAGAATCGCACTAGCACTAAAAATATTAATTTACACTAGTATAGATTAAATGCAACCAAGAAAAATATACAATAAACAAACTAGACAAACTAAAGCCACTAAAAGAGTACCAGAAAATAACTAAAAACACTTAAATACACAATATTTGCAAAATACGATTGCACTTAACACTTGACAGATCCCAGACCATGACTGAACATACTTACCAAACGTGAGCTTAATTAAGATAACTGCAATATGATATATTTGGGTTTAAATACTTGTATACGCTAACCGACCACTAGTGGTACCTGGGTAACTCGTATATTTTATATAAAAATTTAGATGGATTGGAATAAAATTAATTAAAAAAAAATTTCGAGAACACTTCAAGTACATATTTTCAAATTTTTTTATATTTGTTACTTATTTTAAATTTTTTACATATTTTTACATTTGTATTTGCATAATTAGATGGTTCATGTGATACCTATAAATTAAAACAAAAAAAAGCAATTAGAAATTGAAAATGAAATGTACTGCAAACATATTACATTTTAGCTACATCCAAAGCATTTGCTTATTGTTACTGTATGTATGACCATCACAAATCGGTCGACAGGATTTTCTGGTCTTACGATATAGCAGAAGTGGGTTCTAACAAACAGACAAAACAGTTGCCAACAATTGGAAGTCGTCCACTGGAATCTCGATTCACAACTGCTTGCTCTGCTGATTGAATTGAAATCGGTCTGCCCTACATTGACTCAATTCCCAGGTTGGGTAGTAAAATTTCTATAAATAGTAGGTATTGTTGCTCTAGTAGATATAGCGGGCATTAGTAATTCTCTTCCGAGGTCCTTCAGAAAGGTTCTCCGAGAATCGGTTTTTTTTCCCAAGCTGAGGATTATTTTTTCTGAAAATAATGAATGCGGCCAAAGCTTCCACGTCGATAATGTTGTAAAAAATTGAAACCGGCTAACTCAATGTTTTTCTTTTTACAGAAAATAACCCAACCATTTTGTCCATATTGTCTACACCGCCTTTGGTACTGATGTAGTATTCAATGTTTTCCGGTTCCGTTTTTACACTGCATTTGTGTTATGTAATGTGAACAACTATACAACTGCTGCATTTTGCTTTGGAACATAAGAACAAATGGTTACATGATCATTGTATCCAACCAGTGTTAAAAAAACTTCTCGCGACTTGGAAGGCACCATCTGCCTTGGGATAAATGATTTGTTCTTTTTTATTGTCCCTACGATAGATAAATCCCAAGACTTTCGTCCAGAACCCTTAAATTTCAAACTTAAATCTCGGACGATATGCTCACCCTGATTCACCTCGCGACCTTTACTCTGCTTCCCAGTATAAATCTGTCCTTCTAAAGGATAGGAAGTCCTGGCATCACACGTCCTCCATAGCTTGATCCCATATTTTGCAGGTTTCGCTGGCATATATTGGGTGAATCTTGTTCTACCCGTATATGCAAGTAGTTGCTCATCTATTGTGGCACAATCTGTTGCCATATAGTGGGAGAAAAATTCGCAATTAGAAGAGCAAATATGTCTGAAATTGCTGCTGCTTTATCCGTTTGTAAACGTTCTTCGCGTTTATTTATACTGTGGAATGTTATAAACCGGGAAATAGCTTTGAATCGATTCTTTCTCATGAAAGCACGATATAGCGGATACGAATCTGACTTCCACAATTCTGTCAAATTTTCGTTACTGAAATGATGCACATCAGCAGTAATTAGTATTTCTAGATACGCATCAAGCTCTTCTGCAGTTAAATTTGTCCATGATTTACACGGCTTATTTGGATCACGGGCAGAGTCAGCTGCAAAAATACTCCGTGCTTTTCTATTCGTTTCGTGAATGATAATATCGCACATTACTTCACTAAAAATGCATTTGATAGTATCTCTAATAGTTAATCACTGTGTTGATCTTGATGGACCAGCTCTTTGGTGAAAGATATTATGAGCGCTTGTTCTAAAATGTGCAGGAGGGTTGGTTCTCCTTTCAGTCTTATCCTTTGAGACTAGAATACTTTCAACACCAGTTCCAGAAGAAATTGCATCTTCAGGCCCTGCTCATTTTCAAGCTCTAACTCACCTTCAACACCAGCTTCATCTTCAGGCTCCGTATCACTTTCAGCCTAATTTCACTCAATCCTTATGCTTTTATCACACAAAACGTCCTCTTCATCTGAGTATTCATCACGTGTCTATTATTTTCTATTTGTTTTCTTGTCAAATCTATCATCGCTCGTTCTTCAGGTCAATCATCATTAAAGTCGTTATATGAATCCTCATCAGAAACAACAATTAAATCCTGTAAATACTTATTTTGCTCTTCATAACACATTTTGTCGAAATCAGCTTTGGAAATGTTATAAGCCATTTACCAAATACTGGCAAACTTTGGTTCCTTAGAAGGATGCCATCATTGTTTACATCGGTTTTATGAAACTACTGTCTTCCATCCATTTAGGGTTTATCGAATAGACTTTAAAGACAATAATTGACGTAGTCAGTTCAGTTGCGAACTCTAGTAAAATGTTTATCCTTGATCCTATGCTTTTTTTCAGATTAACGCTTACCGAAAAAACCTACCTATCGTCTAATGAGGAACAAAGGACATTTTTTAAGTTATATTTTAAATTGATCTCCTTGCAAAGGAGCAAATTAAAAAATGTTTTTTTTTTATATTATTAAGCCAAGCTCAGGGGATATACCCTATAATGCAAAGCACAGCATGGCAGGAAGGAGATAGGGAAAGGATTAGGGGATATGAGAAGAGTGGTGGAGGTGCCGGGGTATGTCGCCCTTAAAATTCAGCAGAGGAAAAACAGAAGTTAGTAAACTGTTCCACATTCGCACTGTTCGGAATAAAAAAGCATCACGGAATTTTACTGCACGGCCGAAAGTAATTTGAAGGGTAAAAGGATGTGCGCGGTTTGCAGCGCAAGTATTGCGTACAGGAATCACTGTACAAGGGATTAGACTAGATATTTCATCAGAGCAGTGACCATGCATGTAGCGATAAAGGAGCGAAAGGCATCCAACATTGCGGCGGTGCTCGAGTGGGCCGATATGACAAGTTATTGCCATATTACCAATGAGCTTGAAGACACTCTTTTGGACAATATCCAATGAAGCTAAGGCTGGGCGATCAGCCCCAGCTCATATATGAGAATTGTGTTCCATTCTAGGTCTAATGTAGGACTTGTAGAGGAGCGCTAGATTTGATAGGCTGAAATATTTCTTACACCTTTTCAGAAATCCAAGGCATTTCGATGCTCCTTTAGCAAAAAAGAAGATGTGATCTGTCCAGTTAAACTTGCTGGAAATATTAATGCCAAGAATGCTTATTAGTGATGGTGAATCAGAAATTAATGCTTCATCAAAAGAAACGGGAGTGGTTAAGTTATGGTCTTGTTTTAATTAGATGAGACATCTTTGTGTCTTAGATGCATTGAATTCGACGCGATTCGCTTTGCTCCAAGCGAAGATACTGTTAAGATCGTTATTCAATGATCTCGTTTAACACTTGCGTCATTCCCCCTGGAGTCCGCAAGAGTGTTAAAGGAGTACGCGATATCAAGGGTACTGTCATCAGCGAAACTATGGATAGGATTGAAAGTAATGTGCTGGATTATCAATGCAGATCATTTAAAAAACAAAAACCTCAAATAAAGTCTTCAATTGGAAGCATAAGCTGACTAGTATATACTACAGAGCCTATCCGTTGTTTCCCTGCTGTCCATTAGTAAGAATGACCTTAGCCAAGGGCACTTAGAAGCACTTTTGCTGACAGGAATCCGGTATGCTCTGCCTGGATAATCTTGGTAGTTCGTATTCCTAGCGAGTAGACTATTTTATTGCTAGGATGAAAACATTTGTACCAACACAGGCCTTATATCTATCTGCTAGTCGTCAGGTTAAGAATTATAGACCTGGCTCCAAGAATTTCAAGTGATTTTCGAGGATATGTTACCTTTGCTATTCTTCTAGTCATCTAATTATACTTTATCTCTTTCACCTTGGAAACAGTCAACCTATGGCCGTTTTTAGCCAAGTGGGGCCCTGGACACTTTAGAATATGGGGAACCCCTAGCAGAAATTATTTTCTAAAATACCAAAGGTTATCACCAGGAAAATTAACGTAAAGTATTCTAAGATCTATCTAGCACTGGAGACTTTTTGTCACGTAACATTTTTGTTACCACCGTCATTCGATAGGCTCTAATGTAAATGCGCTCATGAAGTAACCTGACAGAAAAACCTTGAGGTTTCACGTGAGCACCTGCCATCATGGCTTAATATCACGGTGCTCTTCACACACGGATTGATTTTGTGACGTCAATCATCGCCCTCCAGTTGCATTTGTGCTTCTGAAGTATCACTCGACACCAAGTGCATGGCTGGCGCCCTCACTGATGGGAGCGAAACCTATCTAACATCTCTTCCGATCTATGGGTCACGGCACCCGGTTAATTAAGCGCAACTCCACGCCAAGATCATGCCCTAGTTCAGCAAGAAGATGTCAGCAATCATTCACTTACATGCGTGATCAGTGAAATCCTCCCACGCTCAACAGGGCACTCACTCTGTCCGCGATATGGGCGACCACAACCACCACGTTGCTCTCCGAAGGGCAACACCAATGTCGGCATAGAAGAGAGTTCCATGGGCAACAGACCCCGTGGTACCAGATAACCAGGTTTTCGTAGCCGAGGCTATTTCATAGCCAAGACTACTTCAGTTGGGCTTCATGCAAGCCTGGGACTGATGGCCCTCTCCATTCTTTGCTGCATAACGTCCTAGTCCACTTCTGCTACTCCTGGTGGCATCTCCTGTCTAGGATGCATCCTCCTTCTTTGTCTACTGCTGCTGCTACCTTAGGCTGAGTACATTGCTCACATCGTATCTTTCTCCTGCTCTAACTATACCCATGCTGTCTATGTCTCTAATACCCTCATAGGTTGGACACTCACATAGCACGTGTACCCAGTCTTCGTAACCGTGTCCACACATACATCCCTCGCCTTCAGACAGCCCCCTTTTATGCAAGAACGCATTTAGGGAGCCATGGCCAGTCGAAAGGAATCCCAAGCAAAGATTGAATTCAAAGTCAGGATGTTCTTCAACGAAGGACACCTGCCTTATAAGCTCAAACGTCACTCTTCCCTTCTCACTCTCATTCCACCTGGCCTGCCATCTGTTATTTATGTATTGCCGCAGTACATTTTTGCTCTCCTTTTTTGCTGAGGCCTTGCATAGCTTCGTCCGACACCCAGTCATTTTCTCTCAAGGCGATTCCCTTCTTGATCCTGTAGGACAAACTCTTGCCTTTCGCTACAAGGAAGTAACCTGACAGCAAGATAATTTTTTGCTTCTTCCAGCTAGCAACTTTTGGGTGACGAAACAATCGGCGGGCCTTCACATTAATATGAATGTGAACGCACTAGTAAATTTTTGTTGCCACATTACTGTCATTATTTTGGGACACGTTGTAGAGCTAGGAAGAAACTTACGCATATTTTTTTTTGTTTTTTGATAAAGGGCTGCTGCATCATTTTTGTTTTTTAAAAAATGGCTGCTGCATCGATAGTGTAGGAGGCAGATATAAATAATGAAGCATTAATACAAGAAAAAATTTGAATAAATACTCTGATAGCAATTTGAAGACAAAAATGTGAGAAAAAATATCCATGAAAGTCTTTATACGCTTTGAGTTATACCAGGTCTCTTTTCGGGTTCAATTAATGATCGCATATTGGTACTTTGTAAGTTATAGCAGGCCTCAAAATCTGTAGTATTAAATCATCAAATCTTTCAACATACATACGGAATTATCAAAATAAGTGAGTGAAATTTTTCGTTAAGCAGCCTTTCGTTTCAAATTAGAAGGACCCAATAGCGTTTCCTTCGTTGATATTATCTTTATCCTTATAACAAATACACATATCAGAGCTGCCTCCTCAAAACTTATTTTGATGAATAGTGATATAAAACATGAATTTTTGGGATGACAGTTACTCACTGTGTACGTAGTAAATTAGCCCATGGCGACAGAACGTTTGGGTTACTAAAAAGTTGCACGACAAAAAGTCTCCAGTGCGCTTTAGGCCTAACATCAATCAGCAGTATAAAAATTGTCAGTGATTATCAAATACATTGAGCTTGGCTACTGAAAGTATACCTTGAAAAATATTTGGGCTGCAAGTATAGTCACGTTACTTTCTATGAAAATTTGTTGCAATTTTTAGAAGTTCGAATAAATTACGCGGTCTACTTTGAGTAGCCAAATTCTAAAAGCTAAATTAACTTGAAATAGATTTTCTTATTGTTTATCGGTTGGTCTACTATCGCAGGGGCTAGGGGGCCTCATGTATCATGGGACCTGGGCTCAGGCCCACTAGGCCCATGCGTAAAGATGGCTCTGCGTCGACCACACTACCCGGTGCAGGTTAGTAACCTGAACACATTAATGAAAAGATAGCCTAATCCTGCTGCAGCATGAGAAGCTTGTAGTTTTCAGAAGAAGCCTAACATCAAATCTCATACTCGACTTTGGATAGGATTTAGTCAAGGAAGATATTTACATCTTGTTATATATTCCCCGGTGTTCATTAAGATTACTGTTTCACCAAAAACAAAATACACTGCATAGTTTCGGGAGAGAGTGTGGAGTTTAGTTCAATGTGCAATCTTCAGCAATCCGTCCACCTGCGATTCATATATGCGGATACCACGATCCCTCGTCAGTTCGATTGGTAACAAAACCTGGTTTATTACTCTGACCCAAGAGAGTAAAATATGTTAACGTAATGAAATCCAACATTTGCTCACCTAATTGGTTGACATTCGAGCTTTTTCAGATCATCATATATGGAGCTTTGCCATCATATCTATCCAAAAAAAAAACCAAGCCACTTAGTTTTCGCGAACTGAATCTGCTGTGTTAGCCTACCGTAGTTGGCGCAGTCGCTTGTTACATGTAATAGCAAGCCATCGTCCTAATATCGGAATAGGTGCCTTTCTGTTTCTAGATTGTTTGCCTTCCAAAACATTTCGTGGTCTCCAAATTCAAGAATAAACAATTTCTCGATCGCTCGATCGCAAAAATGCAAAAAGCATATATGGGGCCTTGCTGGATGGATGAACAAATAGTAGTAATGTTAGGGCTGGTGATAAACGAAGAGATATGAACCACATATTATGTTTGACGTCAACAATAATAGATTTCAGGTTAGAACATGTCTTCTTCTGCACAACTTATATCCACCAGTACAGTTCGCATTGTGCTGCGGTGAAAAGCGAATTATTTTCCCGCAAATGTGTTCCATAGTTTCCTCTAGACACGACAACATGGCTATCAGTGAGCACCTTAACCTCACAGCAATGCGGAGAGCTATACACCTTGAAGCCCCGTGATTATGCGTCTAACAATCTTCGAAGAAAAACTCTCCAGTTCGAAAAATTCTTTCCGTTGCACCTGTGCATAGCCCAGTAAGAAACCTCGGTAGTAAATTTATTTCAGATAATAGGTGGCAAATTATTTAAAAAAAATTATACAATCTGCTTGTCAAAACAGGCATCCAACTCCAATGAAGACTGAGCTTTCAAATATCATATTAACTGTGCCATCTGGCGGTTTATTCTGAAACATTTAAGTAATAACAAAGCATGCCTAACTTTTAATAAAAGATGACGGTCTTGCATTGTTCACATCTGTATTACACGCGACTATTCTCTCTTCGGTCACAAAATCTTCCACTATCTCCGTCTCCTTGTTCATCAAAAGTAAGAATATGGAGAAGATAACCTTTGGTCAACTTCTTGAAATTTACCCAAATTTACTTTAAAGCAATAGATGTCGATTTAAAATTCAGAAACTTTTTCATTATATCTCCAATCTCCAAAGAATAATTTTTTTTAAATCCAATCTCTTCTTTTACAGACTATCATCACCACAACCTAGCAACTGGCAATCGGTGGCTGAACGTATCAATGACTTTGAACGACAGCAGCAACATTTATCAGTCCATCACTATCATGCATTGCAACAGCAACAGCAAACACATTCTACTCAAAAATACTCATATATAGATCCCAGTAAGACACATCGTGTCCCGAATCCAGCCTTAAAGGCATTTCAGAAAAATGCAGTGCAATCATATTTTGAGCGGCAGCAACAAAATGCAAAAGAAAACAGTAAGAATTACGTCAACTCCAGCAACAATTTATCTCGACCTCAGTCTCTTCAACCACTAAACTCACCGAAAGAAGTTCCAACCCCCTCATTAAGGATTTCGCTACCCAGTAATTATGTATTACCAGTTGCCAATCAAAGAAGTCCCAGAGCACAGCAAATTATAAATAATAGTATTTTACCAACACAAATAAGCAACACGACTGATGTAACATTTTCTGAATTCAATGCTCCTCCGCCTCCTCCACCACCGCGCTCTCGATCCTTAATGCCAATAAGAAGATCTTCCTCTGCTTCAGATTATGCTGATTTTCGAGAAAGTTTCATTCGTGCAAAGGACAGACAAAGTATAATTAAAGATCAACAAATTAGCACAGTAACAAGTCCTGAAAAATTATCATTTAATGATTGTGGTGTACCGCCACCACCACCACCACCCAGAGGTCGAACATCAATGCCGGTTAGACGAACATCCTCAGCTTCAGAATATGCAGCCGTACGTGATAAAAATATTCAATCTAGACAAAATCTCTCTAAAGACTTATTGGGTCCAATTATAATGGGACCAATAATATCTGTAGATGATTGGGTCCCTGAGCGACCTCCCAAGAATCCACAATTACGAATTCCAAGTCCAGATTTACCACCTCCACCGCTTCAAATAACTGATAATGATGTGAATTTAATAAATCAAGATGATCCACTGCCTCCACCGCCACCAGAAATTCTTCGCCATATGAGACCAAATCCTGAGTTCGAACCGAAGCCGCCGTCACCAAATCGTCGTAATAGTTTTGCCGGATCACCTAGTCGAAAAGCTTTTTATAGGGCATCAACAGTTGAGAATTTATCACCACCATCTGTGCCGAAAAAACCACCATCCATAGAATTATTACATTGTAGACCAGCATCAAGTCTTGCTCAGTCCAATAAAGCTCACAAGGTTGTTCTGAATGGAAAGCTTGAAGGTCTAGGTGCTGTTAATGGTCATGTAATGGCTAGTTCGGCTCAATTATTACAGGATCATCACTTTGTAGTTCCAAGAAGTATAGATGCAAGAATGTCAGTCCGTAAACGGGCGCACAATTCAAATCCACCACATCCACCTTCGCCATCTTTAGATCCTGCAAATAAGTTATCGAACAAAAATAATCTTCACAGTATGAAATCTCCGCCACCATTGAAACCGAGAATGCCGATCGTTGGACAAGAAATGCGTGCAACATCTGTAGCTATCAATAGTAAATTAAGGTGAGTAAATTTTACCGTTTCTGTTTTTTGATTTTGTTTACTATTATGGTTAATTATGAGAATTCTAAAGAATATGGAAAATATAGATTGAAGGTGTTCCTCTATTAAAGAAATTTCAGTGAACAATTGTATTTTTACGAACGAAAAGGACTGGAGTTTGTCGGTAGCCAAATAACAAACCTTTTTTACAAAATTATACCATTTACATACAGTTAGTATCTTAACGTCACTTTTCAATAACATTATTTAGACTATTTTTGTGTTAAGACTTCTCTTTTAAAATTCGGTATTTGGCAATAGTGCCACCTATAGGAAGGTGGCAGTAGTGCCACCTATGGAATGGTAGCAATAGTTCCACGTGTGGGAAGGCGGCAGTATTGCTACCTATGGGAAGGTAGTAAACATTATTTATGTAATTTTTATTTTTATTAGTATGATCCAGTTTAGACGGGTCAGTACGCTGCCTCTGTCGTACGATATCTGTGAGAGGGTGATGCTTCATTCCTGCTCCCAACCATTATATTACCAACAAGTTTTCGTACAACAGAGGCAGCATATACCCCGTTTATTATGTGGTGCGCGTTTTATGGTATCTCAAAATGCCCTGGATGATTACATCAGTCAACTTGCTACCCTTAGATTAGATTAGATTTCTAAAGGGGTGTGCAGGTGATAGCCTCGCAATAACTGCGACCTGACAGATCTATTGTGACTGTTAGTAAAGTCTAGAACCATTCCGCGATTGAGGTTCCAAAAGCATGTTCTAGGTGGAGTAGTCTTCGCCCTACCAATGCTTCGCAATTGCAGAGCAAGTGCGTTTTGTGAGCATCCTGACAGAAGCGTCAGGATGAAGTTATAGCCAAGCCCAGCTTGTTTAGGTGATACCTCAAGTGGCAATGGCCTGATAAGAGCTCAGTAATAATGTTGAGCTTTTTTCTTCTAAGGAGAAGGAGTTCTTTTGTTTTTCCGCAAGACGTCTCAATAAACTTTTTTGCCTGACGAAGTCCTTGTAGCCTTTCCCAATACAGGGATTTTTGTTTATTCTCCCAGTTATTTAGGGCAACTCTGAGGTAGAGGTCTTTGAAATGCCACCAAATGGCAATTTCATTGCTTTTGTGGACCTCATGTCCAAGTACCCACATGAGGATAACTTCATTTCTCCTTGATAAGTTTTTGAGGGTTTGTAGACATTCTCAGACTATCCCTAACTTGACAGTGTAGGCCTTTAAATCCTTAAGTGCAACTGTCAGAGAGTATCTTAATGGTTGATCCATTAATGGCTCTTTTAATGCAGGTATTGGCGCATTATTCTATGGCCAATACCTCGGCTTGGAAAACGGTAGGGTAGAACCCAGAGCCTTTGATATGTGGCATTTGGGCCCGTATACGCCCAATCCGACTCCACTGTTCGATTTTTAACCATCTGTATACCACACCATCGATCCTTGTTGGAAGGACGGTTTAGTGGAACGCCATTGTTGCCGGTCTCCCAGAATCACTTGCTATGGTCTTACAAAATCCACCCTGGGTGGGATTATTTCAGATATTGTCGTCATTTGCTCGAAGGATATCTCTTTTAAGATACTTAAATGATCAACCAGATCCCCTGCCTTTAACTGTTTCTCCTTTTGCATTCTAATAGTACTAGAGATCGCTCCCTTTTGCACCTGCAAATGTACATAATTTTCAGCTTCAGACCTCCTGTTCTGCGAATGAAGCGACGACACGTGTAGATAGATCGCACCGCTCTATCCGTCACTCTGGACAGATGCGAATTCCAGGTAAGTTTCTCATCCAGACTTACCCCCAGATAATTGACTTCGTTTGAAAATATCAGTTCCGTGTTATCAAGAAGAGGAGCCATTAGTGAAAGCTTCGATTTTCTCGTAAACGGAACGATAACTGTTTTGTTGGGATGTATGCTGAGGCCTTTGTTTACACACCCCGTGCGGACTTTGGAGAGGATTACCCTTGCTACCTTCTAACAAATAACGCACAACCACTATAATGCTTGAAACTGGAATTGCCATGGGACTCATAATAGCCAATAAATAGACGTACTGCCTCAAGAGTTGTATCCATGTTAGCTTCATGAGATCCAGTTAAGTTGAGGTGGGTTTCGTCAATTGGACGCTTACATCATTTGGTTAGCCATTTGTTCGTTTTAATTTCAATCATTCTTAGCAATTTTTTTATCGGATATTTCTTTGTTTTCGCACTAACAATTAATTCCATTTCCCGAAGTGACTTACACGAAAAACTAATGTTTTTATTAAATATTTAACTGGGTTTGCCTTTTGCAACTTAACACTGCACAACTCAAACGTCCTTCAGTCAATATATCACGAAAAACTCAAAACAAATTCGATGGTAAAAATGGACAACCAAATGACGTTTCAACACAACATGTTCCTCTCAAATCGGCCATACTTATTAATCGTTATACCTAAGTCATTCCACATGAACACGATGAAATTGGACTTATTTTGGGGCCTATCATCCCCGACTTGAATGAAACTTTCAGGGCTTGTATGGAATTCGAAAACAGCCTACCCCTCCGCTAGAGGTTATAAAAATTTCATGATATTACGATGAAACGTCACTTTCATAAAACCAAAATGAAAAATGTAGCAACTGATTTTTCTTATTCAAATGCCAAATGAAGCTAAAAATGCTTTATGTATTTCATAAAACAATAGCAACACCGAACTAATTTTTCTGTTCGCAATAGAACTTTTTCATGAAAATTAGCATTATTTGTTATTGAAATTGAGGATCTGTAAAACTTTTTTTTGTCCTATATTGCCTGGGTAAACGGTGACTTTAAAAATTCATATCTCAAAAACGAAGCCGCGTACCACCACAAGTTGTGGAACTAATAATAATTAATTGGGTCAGTAAATTTGGTGCGCCTCACGAATCTCATTCGAACCAAGGACGGAACTTCAAATCACGGACTTTACAGGAAATGTGTAAAATTCTGGGGGAAAAAAAACAACAACTGCTCTACATACACATCTACATCTGATGACATGGTAGAGTGCTTCAACAGAACTTTGGTGGAGCATCTAAAGAAAGTAGTCGACTATCATCAATGTGATTGGGGTCGACATATTCATATATTCCTAATGTCTTTATAGATCAGCTATTCACAACACTACCAGACAAACCCTAGCTAAGGTAATATTTGGAAGTCAGATGCGTTTACCTACCGACCTCAAGTTTGGTACACCCAGAGGTGAGGTATTTAATGAGGGTGATATTGTTTGGCTGTGCAACCCGAAATGTCGTAAAGGACACTCTCCACACTAGGTCTGTTTGATAAAAACCCCGGGTAAACCCCGGGCTACACCGGGTTGGACTATCTTGTTTTTTGAAAAACCTGGGCTACCCCGTGCTTACACTAAAAATTTCTCGGGGTAATGGTTTGACACTTGTCACTTGAGAACTGTCACTTGCAATCTGTTGTTGATTGGGACATATAAATTACTTCTTGAGCAGAAATAAGCAAAAATTAGAAGAAAAGAAATAGAAAAATAGCTAGTGCACATTTTATTTGTATTCACCCATTTTATAAATAACTTTTTACAATTAATTATATTCAGGAGAACTATCAGAGAAATGTCATTACATTAGATTTACCCGCTGTTTTAAAAAAAAACTTGTTCGATGAGTGCACAAAACCCCGGGTAAATTTGGGGCAAATTGTAGGGAAAAATTTACACCGTGTTTTACACGGTGTTTTCATCGAACAAACCTAATTACAACAATACTGGGAAGGACCGTATTCAATTATGAGTTATGGCTACAAAATAAAAATACAAAAAAATTAAAGTTTTACAGATCCTCAATTTCAATAGTAAATAATAAAAGATAGATAGATAGATAGATATTAGAAAAAGAATTTTGAAATTTTAACTCTACCAGTTCTAAAGCGATAAAGAAGGAAGGTAGGCGTGAATCTGACGATTTTATATTATTAATAAACGAATTTTTCGTAAGTTCACTTTTGTTTTCATGTAGATCACTTTCATATGGACTTGTTCGGGCTATTAATAATTTTCAGCTTGCTAAGAGATTACTAACTCGATCAACAGTAATTAACAGAGTGATGTTATTATTGATCTGATATATTTGTTCAATTGCGTTCAAAAATCTCTATGGATTTCCATCATTTTTCCCGCCGATACGTGCGGGATTCTCATTGTTTTTCCGCCTTGCTGCCTAATTATCAATACGTTTTTCAGTGGACAATATTATTTTTCACTCTTCTCCATTTAGCCAAGTGAGAGTACTAATTAAAAGCTAACAAATGGTACTGTTATTTCGAAATTAACAAAAGGTCTACTATCATTGTGTTTCCGCCTTGTTTTTCATATGTATGTACAATATATATGCAACATTCGGTGTACCAGTAAACAGCCCCTTCGACCTTTAAACTTTTCGTTCTATACATCAATGACCTGGCTTCAATTTTATCTTACTGTAAAACAATCACGACAATTATTTACAATAAGTATTCGCGGTACAAAAACCGCCAAAAGTGTAATAGCAAAGGGATCTTAAATTCAAATCGAATAATTGCTGCTTATGACAAGTTTAAAAAAAAATCAAAAAGCCAATAGCAGTTGAATGAGAAAAATGATTTAAACTTCAGAAAGTCCGATTATAAAAGTTTGTAAATCTGGAGTTGAGAGACACATGACAGTGATGCTGAATTCATTGAAATGTAGGCCTATGTCTTTCATTAAAAATTAGAAGGAAATATTAACCCTTGTAGCTCCCAGGCACTGGAAGTTACCACTTCCATTTAAGTAATTAGATCCTTGAATAGTGGTCACCAATTTTATAATAACCTGTACAATTTCTAGTGGCGAAATTGTATCTATCAAGATTCCGATCCCGAACTGGAGTTGCAAAAACCGGGCGGTGGTAAAGATAAAAAATCTCAGAATATAATCAAAATCCGGGAAAAGTCGATGAACTTTTTCTTAAAATTTCGTTTTAAATTTTGGGCCTAAATTTTACAGTGCTAGTTTCCAGCCAATTACAGTTGGATTGAAGAGAAGTTGAGCCCTCTAATGGCCGGTTTCACAGTCCAGGCTTCAGCCGGAGCTTAGCTAAGCCACGGATGTAGCTTAAGCCTACTCGGTTTCACAGTTCTCAGTAAGCAGACACTTATACTTAACCCGCAGATGAAAAATTTTAAGTTGTCAGAACTGCGGTAATTGTGAATTTTTAAAAGAAAATTACCATTTTGAATCTCTATGTAAAAGAAGACATCAAACTAAAATATTGTTATCAGTCGTTTGTCTAAGCTGTCCGCAGTTTTTACCAGTCAGTCGAGCTTTTTATCTGCGAGTGTATCAGATCCAAAATCATCATATCCGAATTTTTCGACAGTCGGAACTGAGGATAAAAATCAACATCATCCCATTTCTCGAAATGTTGCGGCCGCCTTCTTATAATTTCTTCACGGGTCACACTTTGCGATATTATATTATTCATTTATCCTTTGCATCTCATAAATAACTCATGTTTGTCTTAAACCGTTGGATTTCTTCCTAAAACGTCAAATGGAATGCTAACACTAGCTGCCAGACAGTACTCAAACAAAACTGCTAACTAGATAACTATTTGCAACATTTGAGGTTTAAGCCTTCGAGATGATGGGCTTAAATTAAGCTTACCTTAAGCCTTGACTGTAAAACCGAAAAATTTATTAAGCCTTGGCTTAAGACATCGTTGTGGCTTAAGCCTTGACTGTGAAACCGGCCATAAGCGTCTTTCAAAGCTCATGATATATCAAACTCTGTTCATATATAACAACCTCACCCCGTAATGAAGTTAATAATTGGCTCGCAACTATGTATATGTCTCTGCCTGCTTCATGCAGTGCATTTAAAAGATGCGAGCCATTAAACCATTATCATTTAAGTGGTAGTGTCAGACAGTGACAAAGCCAATGAAGCATCATTTCGTGGTGTCATTGAGCTAAAATTGACTGCCAGGACACATGTCACAATTTTTGTAGTAAAGTATTTGGGTGCAATTCCGAAACGTTCCAAGACGTTCGCTCACTTTTTCTTTTCCGTTAATATTGGTTCGACATGACACTCATATACCGGAGACAGACTTGCGGTATCAATATTAAGATATTGATATTGCAATTACGTTATATGGAAATATAGAAGTTCAGTGACATACCTGCGGTTCACGATACTGAGGAATTAATTAGAGAACTGACATTTGATTTAGCGTTTGATTGGTCATTTGACTTAAGAAAGTTTCGCGTACGTACAAAATGCGAGCAAATAATGTGAGATTACTTGTCTATATGGAAATTAAGAACGAAATAGACATTTCCAACTTCATATTTTATGTCAGAAAGAGTTACAGCCAATATTTCAATATAAAATTCCGCTCTAAAAGGTTCGTGTATTACATGATTATGGTTTATAACTAGGGTCAGATTGCAACAAACTCTCTATACCACGAAATTTTTCGCAATTTCAATTTCAATATTGAGTTCCAATATTCTACATACTGAGTATATACCGGGTGTATACAGAGTTGTTTTTCAGTATATAGAGAGACATACTTGCGGTTGGTGCAAACTACAATATTGAAACCGCAAGTCTGTCTCCTGTAATAGAACGATTACCTACCTTATTTCAACCGCTAAACAGAGTTGACGTTAGTTTTGCACTGCAATAACAATTTGTAGGCTGAGAAGTGTTTTGCTAAAAGTTTGTGATTGACTGTTCTTTTTTTCCAGAATGGTCTCGATTTCTGCCTCGAGGAGTGTGCTATAGTTTCTAAGACATTTGCCCATTTCTACACCGAGCTCCTCTCAAAAACTTCCCTCTACAATATTTTTCCTCGATTTGGAATCATCTGTATAACAAAACAGAATGCAGCAATGGTTGAAGCATAGAGTCTGATGTCCTAGATGGGATTTTCGATTTGAAGTTGTCCTCTATCATTATCTGAAGGTGGTAATCGCTATCTCTCTGTTAATCTACCGAGCTTATTAACGATGCTTTTGATTTGAGAGTACGTTAAATTTTAAGCAATTTGACATGGAATACGTCTGTGCATTGTGCATAATCGCGTTCAACAATTATATGCATATGCTTCGACGTAAATTGATCAAAATTATATTAAAGCTTACTGGATACCGAATATAGTTCCCACAGTACTTTCTTCACATAACTTCTTCTTTGTCTTTGCTACTTCAGAACCTCCAACTTCTTTCTCTTTCAATATTTGCAGATATTTTGATCTTATTTGTGGATCCCACCAGTTGTTCCGATTTAATTGCAACTACCCATTACTTTTCTGAGCAGCCAATGACACAGAGTTTTTGATAGACTTTGCTAGTAAAATGGTAGCTTCCTGTCATCGTTCAAGTTATCTATTAGAAAAATGCAAGTCGTTTCGGTATTCCTTTCAAAACAGTAAAAAACAAGATGGAAGCAGTGCCTTAACAAAAAGTGCTGTAAATCGTAGTGCCGAATTCTATGTTTACAAAATTTGGTTTGTCGAGCAATATGAAATCAATTTGTGTGCATTTTTCTTTTGGATTATTTTTTTATTGTCCTCTAACAACAAAAGCTGTTCGAACTCTACAGAATTATCAATACTCCTGTGTTTCCCATATTTAATTAACACCATCCGGCGCGAAGGACCAAAACGAAACATGACATTAGGTTTTCATGAGCAATTTTAAACATTGGTTGGATTCACATGAGTCGCTTAGGCGCAAGACTTTCTATTCAGTGCAATTTTTACTTGTAAAATCTTTCGGAAATAACCTTCCTCGATGATTCCCTGTTTTGATATGAGGTTTGTGGAATTTTTCTTAGTGCTACTACCTTCCACAAATCTGAAGGTGTTAGAAACAATTAAAGCAACAACAAAATTACAAAATATTATATTTCATATACCTGAGCTAAATGTTCACAGCAGAATTAGTGCTACAATTTACCTTACAGAGTGGATTTTTTTTTCTAGTCCAGCTGACTGATTGAGATCTTTTTATAATTGCTTGCTCAATATTTATCTCGTTTATCTGAGAAACCGTACAAAGTATGTAGGTATACAGTTAGACACGAAAATATGTCGCAACCTGCTATATTTATTTGCCGTGATAAAAGCATACCGTCTTACAGTTAACGGACTGCTGCTGATAACCGATGAAACGAAACGGACAAAGTAGTATCTTAAGTAAGCTAATTACTGGCGGTAACAAGGAACCAGCTCCAAATAAAATGTGTATAAATCAGAGTAAAACATACAATCGCCTATCGCAGCAGGAAATTGCTTCAAGTTTAAAAGAAAAAAAACTCCATCGGCTAACACAGAGCTAACCTGCCGACTTTAATCGCTAAATCACACGAGGTCACATAAATATGCCTCGCTCACGCAGAACTGATTATCTCTCGTGTGCACTTGGTGTAGATTCTACATAGCTCTAGCGCTTAACTAGACGACCGACGTTACATATAGATTCTTATATCGCGGGCTGTTCTATGTTTTCCATTATAGATGGAGTGAGGTGTAACCATTCTTTGCCCTGGGTAACTGGGCCTTGTTTTTGTCAACTCGCAGTAACTCACCCGACCTGGCTGACATAGGTAGGGGCAGGCGCGCACCATACTACTCTGGGGTAAAAAATTTTCTAACTTGTGGATAGGAAAAAAAAATATATTTCTTGAAAATTTGAGCGTTCAACTAAAAAACGATTACAGTCTCAGCGTTCGGGGACCTTTAGTTCACGATTTATTGCGAAACATGAGCAAATCCAAGTAACAATGTCGCGAACGCTTTTTGTTCATTTCTTTTTTTTTTTCATTTTTAGTTAAAACGGAATCGAGTGCGCCGCTGTTGGTCTCCTTGCTAATCGCGCTCGCGCATGAACTTTTGACTTTCTAAGCTGTTTTTTTTCTCGCTCCATTTTAATACATGAAGAAAATCTCAGGTTAATTTTTCTAATCGCTCATTTTTCCATTCAGAAATTTCTACCTTTTCGTTTAGAGCTAATGCGATAACGTGAAAGAGGAAAATTAGCGAGGTGAGGCACTTCTACAAAAAAAAAAAAAATATAGGCAAAGCAAAAAGGCCCTGAAATAGATTTAATTAAAGAATACAAGACAAACTGTGCAGGCAGCCTGACACAGTCTCCTTTTGTGAACTGCTCGCAGAAACTTGACCTTTTCTCGAGTTTTTTAATTGAAATTTATTTTATTTTCCAATTTACGGTGAAAATGCTTTGTTTGCTCTATTTGTGCTAACGTTATAGGAAAGGGCTTGGCTTTGGGTCTGTTTCACGCTTTATGACAAACTTTTCAATGAACCTTAGTTTACCTGCATTGATTGCAGAAGGGAGTGCTTTTCGTGTATAATTATGCGGTCAATTTTTGTATAGAATGTCATATTAAAAGTCACGTTCGATATTTTACTTAATTTCACCTCTTTACCGTTTCCTATCTTTGATTAGATTTTTAGATATTCTTAAACGGGATAAGCTTTAATTTGATCGAGTAAGATCGTGCCGATCGTTTCTTTCATCATCATAGGGGAAACATATAGTTCCAAGCACGAGGACAACATACCAAAATGGAAATATACTATTTTGGTTTTTGCACTCACTAGAAATTCCTTGTACTATAATACCATATGTAGATAATGCATTGTACGACTTGCTGAAGTATGCTTTTCAACTCATTATTGAGTAGAAGGGCAGATCAACAAACATCAATTCTTCATCGAATATTGATCGAACAAATGCATAGACAATGTACATTTATCTCCGCCACTCTTTCCAGCTAGATCAACTCATTCGGCTTATTAACGATACCCAATTTAGAAATTTGAGCAAAAGGCACTATGTAATCAATAATGATGCTCGAAAACAGCGATGCAGTCCTACCTTTTCACCGCCAAAACAAAATCCGTAATGTTACAGAAGTTCGTATGCGAACACCCTCTTTGATACCGGATCCAACTGGTGGCTAAGCATATGGTAGGCTCTGGTAAAAAAACAAAAAAATATGAATCCGGACCCAACGAGAGAGTCAGCACTCTAATCTTCCATAACGTAAAGACTCCTTTAAAATACCTCTCTACTGTTCAACAACAACTCAAAGGTGATAGAGAACCACTTAAATCTATTTGGTCAGCTAACTACTTGACCATCTATCGCACAATCAATTCATAATTGCGAGAATCTACTGATAGCCACCTTATTATACTTTACCAGTGAAGGTATCGTCATTTGGTTTCTTCCCTCTTCGTTCCGCTTGTGATCATAGGTCCTCCACACAGCCTATACTATATACTAGGCTTGAATCGTATATTTTTACTATCCTATATGATTAGTCCGGAGTAACTATCCAAATGATGCAGTTGCCATATGTCACTTATTGAGAAAAGCAAATTATGGTGGGTCTTTCGATTGTTCCGTCAGATGTTATCGGTTTGACGTCTTTACTGATGGTAAAGGCTTTCGTATGATGTTATCAAAACCTTTCAAATATTCTCTATCTCCCATGAAGCCCATTCCAGCTGCTGTTGTTGTTGTTGTTGCTAGAAAGGAGAAGATTATAGGAGTGGGTATAGATAATTAGAGGTTGTAGAACATGTGAAAGGAGGCTAGGTAGAAAATGTTCAAGTAGAGATTGAATTAAACCCTCGACCCCTGAGTTGGTAGACTAACGCACTTAACATTGAGCCACCGATGACGTACAGTATCGCCATACTGTCGATTCATCGTACCTACATTTGTCGATGGACTAGATTTCACTACCTTGAACAGATTTGCTGGGTCGTGTTCCATTGTTTAATGGCGCGATAACCCTTGTCATCACTTGGTCAAGTCCTCTTTCTAGAATTTTGACGAAGTTTTTCAAGAATGACATTCCATCAGTTCCTTCCAAGTATTTTATCTATGTCCATATGTGACCACCTCAAATCGGTTGCATCAATACAAAACCCTATGTAGCGGTGGTCTGAGAGAGAGCTCTCTTGTCTTAGAACGCAAGTGTTACGATAATTATCATTTTTAGTAACCCTTGTAGGTTAAATTACAGCACTTGAGTTTTTTTCACAGAGGTGTGAATATTGCGTTATCGCTTTTGAGTGACATAAATATGTTCTGGAATTATAGCATTTGCTCCATGCACTTCACAAATATGACGAATATGGTCCTTCTGGACCGATGGTTCACGTACAAGTGTGAACCGAAAACTCGATAAAGTCACCGGAATCGGAACAGAAATGAATGCTCTTATAGTAGATAATTTTTCAGTTCCATTACAATAAAAAATAGTCATATCACTCAGATCTAGTATCCCTTGAATCAAATATCGACAAACTTAATTCAAGTGGAATTCGAAGCCCCATTTAACCTTTATTAGCAATTTCTGTTTAATGAGAGAACTTCATTAGAACTTATGGCATACAAACTGACAAGGTATGCTCAATATATTCAGCAAATGCAAATCATGACCTCACAATGATCAATTGTACTTTGAACACATCACAAATATAGTTTCACTTTCAGAACAAATTGTCTACATTCCGACGTCATAATGGCGGAAGCTGTATATTGTATGTATCTTGCTTTCATGGATTAACGTAATTAGTGCTTAGGTCTAAGACGCGCATGAGCAGTCAACATTCTTCATGCTAAATAATACAAAAGATATTTTTTGACCCCCTAGGCTAGGAAGTTGAAAAATTTTGTTTCTTGTAATCTAAAATAATGTTAACCTTAGATCCAATCAAATGTTTACAATAACCAAAAGTGCACCAAACAATAATTAAGCTCCAAGCACTGTTAAAACTGTGTAAAACACAAAACGGCCTAATTGTTTCAAGGTTTTTGTTGAATTATTTCCGCCTCATACCCGCCCGACACATATTTAACGATCACAGCTGACGGCAACTAACTTAACGCCAAACAAGCCTCCTTTGATGGTGGCATACTGTAATTTGTGTAAACGAATCTAACCAAGAAATAATTAAATTAAATTGATTGGCCTCAAAGCTACGCAGATCAGTCAGCAAGATGTGAGTGCTGTGACGAAGGTCAACGAAATTCACTGACCTACTGGTGGAAAGTTATTGGTAATTCAACAGCAAGTAACTAATTTCAATCACATCAGAATCGTACTATCGTGTGCTCAACAGACTCGCCTCCATCTTTATGCGGAAAAGGCAAGGTCGCTAGAGCCACTGCCGGATGACGACGACAACGACGACGACGACGACAACGCAAAAAAGATGAAATCTCCAGAGAGAAAGACGTAAAATCTTCTAGATGTAGCTTGTAGGGGCAGTAAATGTTGGTCTGATTCAATCAATCAATGGGCAATGAATCTGCGCTTATGTTAACAATCTTCTATAGCCAATAAAAAGTAGTCATTGGCTGCTTCAAGCACTGTTAGGATTGAGATCAAAATTAATTACTTTTTCGATACAGAGAATAAATCAGCGTCATCAGTAGGCTATACTTATCATTTGGCTGCAGCCTTATCTAACATACGAAAGAGTAATAAACAAAACGATTGGGAGAGAGAAGGAGAGGCAGAGAAGGGAAAGTATCTAATCACGGAGTAACCTTGTTTACGGAATCATCTTAATTTTTTAATTACCATGACAACCTTTTAAAAAATAATTAAAAACAAAAAATTAAATAGAAATAGAGAAATAGTAAAAAGCATGATAATATGAAGGTGATCGCCAGTCACTCGAGATCAAAAGGTAAAATAAGTGAACGCCTAAATGTATGCACCGTGTACCAGGCTACCATATTGGATACAACATGTATGGCCGCGTTGTCTGTTTTCTTACAGTTTTCTTAGTTTTTTATTTATTTATTTTTTTTTTTGTCCGCCTGTTCACTTTACACTTTATCAACAACGAGGATCTCCAAATGAAATGAGATCTTTTGATCCCGCTTTGACACCTACTGCTTGATAGGAGGACAACGACGACGACGACGACGACGACGACAATAACGATGAACGGCCATACAGTTTACGTATGTAATAAAAACTTGGCCAACAATGGCACCAGTCCGTAATTGGCTGACAAAGTAGCACTAGCAAGGTCTGCACGAGCACGCGCCCAACGTTTTAATTTTCAATTGAAAAAATATGCAAAAAGTACTGCCGCACAAGAATAAAAAGTTCACTGGAGAGAACTGTTTGTACATTCTCAGGTAAAAATAGAGACAATGCACTCCTTAGTACGGTGTGGCGGTGGCCGGCGGGCGGCGGCGTGGGATTTAATTGGACATCGTTTTGGCTTCAAGGCTACTTGAAGTTAGTTGATATTATCGATGCTTTATTGAAAATCAATTAGCCATTACAATGGGAGTGAGTATGACAGGAAGTTAAAGTGGTTAATTGTTAAATTCAAAAACATACGCCTTTTAGAAGTTTTAATTAAAATTGAGAGTTTAAAAATACTCGAAAGATTTAATCACATTTAGATTTTAGATTTTCAGATATTAAGCCTTGCGATTTTCCTGGAGTTAATATTTATTAGTTTAAATTGTGGACAGAATTTTCTTTTTGTTCTTTCATCAGAATCATTTTGAAATTATTCTTCTCGAATTCGGTGTGCTTTAGAGTTTGAATGTATGCTAACATCGGAAATCACAATCGTGCAGTTGTGCCAAAGAATATGCTCCGATTTTTCGGTCATTGGTGAGTACTTATGTGCAGTTAAAACTCTTGTAATAATTCTAAGTGGATTCCTAGGCAGGTTCAAAAAGCTCCAGAGTTTTCCTTTGTAAGAAGAGACATTTGATGAATCTTATCCAAGGGCATTTACTGATCCATTCATTTTGGAAATTTCTCAATAGGATTTTGGAAATGTCAAAAAACTTGAATCCACTGCATTAGCTCAGCCGTATAGAAATTTTCTCCAAATCTAGTTTGCTTTTCATTCACGTTGTCGTTCTCAATTCAGTGAGTATTCGTATTTCGGTCAGTTTTGCTATACCTACAATTGAATCTTTTTCTGGATACGTTTCAACACAGACCAATAGAATATTCGGAAATCATCTGAGACAAAATCAATTTCATTTTTCTCTTCTCTATGCACGCTTGCAAATGCGATACGTACGAGTCTTTAAAAACAAAATAGATCCTTGCTATACGATTCTACATATATTTGCACAGACAGCCAGCAGCAAGGTCTCATTTTCCAGTTTTCCAAATACTTAGTTAAAGAATCTTCTCTGTTAGTCACTTCTTGGCATTTTATTATTCAATGATTTTACAAAACCACCAAAAATTTTCTATATTTTAAGTGTAAGCTGTAAAAATTTCATATTCAATTTCATTTTTCTCTTCTCTATGCACGCTTGCAAATGCGATACGTACGAGTCTTTAAAAACAAAATAGATCCTTGCTATACGATTCTACATATATTTGCACAGACAGCCAGCAGCAAGGTCTCATTTTCCAGTTTTCCAAATACTTAGTTAAAGAATCTTCTCTGTTAGTCACTTCTTGGCATTTTATTATTCAATGATTTTACAAAACCACCAAAAATTTTCTATATTTTAAGTGTAAGCTGTAAAAATATTCTTCAATACTTTTAAGATAAAAACACTGTGAAATAATAAATAAACTTTATTTACCTTAAAAACTTTTCGGCCTATCATAAACCATCCATATTCCATAATAAAACAATCACTTTGCGCTGATTTTGGAACTGACCTTCTTCGTTTTGAAATAAATTTTCAGAGTTTGTATGAAATACGAAAGTAGCTCACCCATATTTTTTCCCCTACCACGACCCGCTGCGGAATTAGAAATTCCGAGATTTTTTGACGAAACGTCATTTTCAAAAAATAATATCTTTAGAAAGGTGCAACCGAGTTTTTATGCTCCATATGTCAATTGATACTTAATTTTTTACATTTTCTATAAAAAATTACAACAAAGCACCGAACGATACTACTTTTTTAATAATAGTTTTTTTTTCTTCTAATTATATATATAAAAATGGTATTATTTACTATTGACGATCTCTAACATTTTTTAAATATTTTTATTTGGAACCTCAAAGCCTTATGTATCTGTATTCCAAAAATTGTGAAGGTGTTCGGCTTCGTTTTGGAAATATGAATTTTTTAAGTCACTGTATACCCAAAATAATGCAGTACAAATACATTCCATTGCTGCAATTGGTGTGGTATCCAGAGATTCCGTTTTGCCAACCCCACCCAGCCTATAGATTCTGGAGAGCATGCCCACATTGCATTTTTACCCATTAATGTCCACCAGAATAAAGAACTTATCTAACTATAGCGGTTCATATTCAAATGAGTGTTAGACTTCAGTTACTGTTAATGATTTTTCTATATGCATAGAAGGCCACATTGGCTTTCTTTATTCGTTCTTCTATATTCTACTTCAGTTAAACTTCGCGTCTAGTAGTAATACTAGACTATAAGTTGGGTGTAATCCCAGATGATTTTTTCCTCTCATCATTGGGATCCTAAATTCCTGACTCCTAATTCCTAATGAAGAGAACCAATTCTGTTTTCAATGAATTTACGCTCAGGTTACTGTTTGAAGCCTAAACATCTAGCTATGACAGCTGTCACTAATAGTGGTACAGAAACATGCCTAATCTTAGAATTGCCAAATCATCTGCACTATTGTGAACGAAAGGACTGGCTTTTTTTGCCTTGCAGTGTTCTTCTGTATACGGTCCATGTCATACATACATTGTATATGCTAAAGATTATCATCCTAGTATCATTGAATTGATCCAGTCACATTAACAGTTGTTAATCCGAATCCTTCCGCTCTGGTTACAGATTACCTCTATTTACAAGTTGTTGAAGGGATCAATCCAGAAAACCTTCAATAATGGACACCAGTGCATGTAATGTTGTCTCAATGGATTTTCCTCTGGTGTAAGCTAATGTTCTTTAAACCCCGGGTTTTCGAGTACCCGGCTCTTACTCGGGTAGCCGGGTTTCACGGGTAGGAGTCGAGCAACCCGAGTACTCGATTCTTTAGAATCGGGTTGTTAGGAATCGATTCTTTGGAATCGGGTAGTGAAGAATCGATTCCTTGGAATCGGGTATTGAAAAATTAATTTAGTTAATTAATATGGAAAATTAAGCAAAGCGCGATTCGGGTAGCAGAATTAAATTCTTTTATTATGATTAAATTCACAAATTCAGTAATGTACCGGAGTATTAAAAATTAAGAACCGATTGTAACCGAATACTCAAAAATATTCGGAATCGAGAATCGATTATATCCGGATACCCGGGTAACCTAAAATCGGGTACCTGGGTACTCGAGTAAACTTGGAATCGAAAATCTTGAAATCGAGTACCCGGGTACCCTATTCCACTTCAACCCGGGTACAAATCGAAACATTAGTGTAAGCATGTTAGCTTCTTGAGTTCCAGTACCTCTGCTTTGAACCTCTGACAATGAATTTTCTGATCGAGATGAAAAATTTCGTTATTGTTATTCTCATTTTAAGAAAAAAGATAAGGAATTACGGAAAGGGTAGCTAAATCAGAATCGCATTTTTTGGAAGTTTTGTAATTCTATTCTATCATTGATCCACACGAAGTGAGAATAACAATAAGAAGTTTTTTTTAGCGAAAAAACAAATTTAGATTATTTGTACCAACCGAAAATCTAGAAGTTTTCTATGGCAGAAATAATCTTAAATTTTGCTAGCGGAATCACATATATTTCCAGCGGGATAATCTAGAATTTATCTAGCGGAAAAATCTTGAACTTTTCCAGTGAAAAGAATCTAACATTTTTCCAAAATAATAAGTGTCACAATTTTCTACCGGAAAAACTCAAATTTTCCAGCGGTATAATGAATTTTGCCAGCGGAAATAATTTATAATTTTTGCCAGTGACAAAATTTCGAAATTTCCAAGCGGAATAAAATATGAAGTTTGTGGAAAAGCTTTCGAGTTTTTCCAGCGGAAAACATCCCTAGTTTATCAAGCGGAAGAAACATGCAAGTTTTTCCAAGAGTGAAAATCTCGAGATTTTTTTAGCAGAAAAAAATTTAAGTTTTTTTTGCTTTGCATCTCTGCTTCAATACTTCTCATTTTCCTTTTCAAGTTTCAATTTAAATAGTGGTTCGTATAACCCTCTTCCCCCACCACATACTTAACGCTTAACCGCCTACCAGCGATGACCATGACCGCAACGACTTTTCGAATTGGAAGTTTGCGGCCTGTGTGCAACGTACGTCAGTGTGCTTCCATGTACCTTTTCTACTCTTTATCCAGTGTTTCCTTTTCGTTTTTATTTTATTACAATAGTTAAGACGCTAGACATGGCTTTTATTTAGTCACATTTCCCATAATCGTCCAAGATTTAGAAACAGCTACAATAATCCGTCGGCGGTCACCATGACCGCACGTAGGTGGTTAAGGGACGAAAATTTGGGGCAGGTAGTTAAGGGTTAAATAAGTAAAAATTCAGGAATTATAATTTCATAGAGTAAAGGAACAAACCAGACCTACTGTGCATCGATTTGTAGGTCCCACTCTGCCGCTGATTAGGAATGTGCGGATTGGAGATCATTATTTCACAATTGTATCCGAACCTAAATACATAACATGTATGAAAAAAACAAAACAACTAATTAATAGCAATTAAAGATCCCACATCTGGTGGTAATTTTCCCACAAACAGCTGTTTATCAAATTCGCAAAAAAATCAAATATTTTCTGCACAACTATTATCAACTATTGCTGCCTGGTAACATATTCGCAAGTCATCTCATCACACCTATCATGCAAATTAGTTTGTCGTGACGGCGGCGGACGGAAGAAATTCTCGCAGAATAGTTAGTTATGCTGAAAGATGCGTGCTAACTAGCTTTACTTATGCTGCTGAGACAAAGAAGTCCCTTATTGTTACATTGACGTTTCGGTCATCGCCATTTCACCATATGACGGCGCAGCTCCCGCGGCATCCAACCAATGCTACTGATGATGTTATATTTCTCACGATTCATTTTCGCCTCGTTCACGACGACTGCACACGATTGTATACTCGCTTATGATAATTGTCCAAATAAATCGGTCGGAAATAAGCTAAAAAGGTGACAATTTCATGGTATAGTAATAATTCAAGACGGCAATCGTGTGTCGTTTATGTTTTTGTGTGTCATTAATGTACCGCGACAAATCCTTAAACTCTTAACGGCCGACTTCCCTCAGCTCGTGCTCACGAATTATATTTTTGAGGTACATAGTTGCTGGATACAGTGCGCTTGGAGGGCACTTCATTTTGCTATAAATCTTTTCACCAAAGTGGCTCTAATGAGTGCACTTGGTGCACTTGGCTAAATCGTGTTGTAATAAGAAATGCAGTATGTACTGCAAGACTAACAACATTAACAGCAACAAGAGCACATTTCTTTTTTTTTGTGTTTACCACCTGCTAACTATAACAGGCCCAACCACAACAATTGGTCAAATAAATTTATCGAATTTGTGACATTGAACGCCCAGTCATAAGTTAGGCTTATACATAGTTACTAGCTGCCTCCGGTCATAAAATTGTTTGTATCTGATTTGTATTTGCCGCACCCTGGTGATCTGGCAAACGAAGTTTAAGAAATAATTATGTGTATGACTTCATTCGACCACCATGGGTTCTAAAAAAAAAGACAGTCAAAACCCATATATACCCCCACCATCATGCATACATAGTGAAAATGTCAACAGACGTACAGTGAATAAAGCCTTCAAGCAGATCAACCGAGTGAGTTAACTTGTCGAATAAGCAATCACCTTCCAGTCATTAATTTCCCAACCAACTAACAATGGACAGGTCTACTACATGGGCTTGAAGCTTTCAATTTCATCTTAAGCACAATAAAATTGCAACAATTGAACAGTTTGATTGACTCCCGTGTTCATTGCGCTTTACTTAAAAAAAAAACAAAACAAAAAAAAAACCCAACTACAAAACATACTCACGTTGAAAACATCTTGGCAAAAAAAATCCGTATTCGCACAATTCTGAAATAATCCAAGCTATCTCAGCATTGTTTTCGATCGGTACTTTAGTACCGCGCATACCTACTTGAACCGCTGCAACTAGCGGCGGCGGTGCATTCATGTTATGCGTCTTTTATTGGAACTTAATTTACCTACGCATGCGCAGATGTATATTTAAGTAATGTACGATAAAATAGCGATTTATGGGCGAAAAGCTGATTTTAGTTTTTGATAGTAAATAATTGAAAAAAAAACTGAAGTGAATTTACTGCTTGGCCCATATTGAAGACGAAAGTTTTCTGCAAAACAATGCTATGAAAAGTTTGTAGTTATGCGAAGCGCATATGTAGATCTGATTAGTATAGTTTACGTATTTAGTTAAGGAAGTTTCTTTTTCCTTATAGAAATGTGGAAGTCGGATAGAATTAACTATGAAAGTAAGTACGAGTATATAGGTAGAAGTACCAAGTTATACTATAGATGTCACGTAGGTTGTGGCATTATTTTGAAGTTCCCCATCTATCTTGACACCAACTTAGGGGTATCACCAAAAAAAAATTCAGAATTTTTTTGATGTTGTATAGAATCTCTTGTTACAGTATGCATTCTATGGCGTGACGTTTTAAGTTAACCACAAGAGGTTAAAGAAGACATAAAAACAAAACTTGCCACAGCTGTAAAATCTTACTTACGCTCTACTTGTTCAAAATGCCAATAATAAAGGAAAAACACTGGTTTTACGTGCAAGGCTTTGATTTGAAATTTCCATTTCTATTTTTCCAAGCTCGGGATCTATAGTAGACAACACTTTTGAACAAGAACTTGTTCGCATCGTACAATACTTGTCTAAACTGTTTCATTTCTAAATATATCAAAATTAAGGAGAGTGATTTGCAAATTGTCGACCGCCATTTTAATACTGTGGGATAACACATTTGCTCGTGACTGTACGGGACTGTATTATGCTTATAACAGACATGGGGCAGAGCCTGATTTACTCTTGCGGGGGCCCAAGGCTAAAAATATTATGGGGCCCTATTATAATTTTTTTTGAAAAAAGAAGTTTAAATAGCTTTCTGCTATTATAATAGTTAAATTTCGAAAATAATATTACATTTATTCATATATAAAAAATAAAACAAAGTAGAATTCATAAATAAAACAAAATTAATTTAGAAGCATTTTCTCCTAGATTTTTTCTCTGCAAAATCTTCAACAATGGTATCAAAATCCATTTCGCGGAGAAGTTCGGATTCTATAGCCATTAATGATAAGGCATTTAGTCGGTCTTGTCCAGTGCAGCTTCTTAAATGATTTTTAACACGAGATAATGTTGAAAATGATCTTTCACCCTCGTAGTTGGTTGCTGGGATAGTAAAATATATTCTTAAAACGATTCTAACGTTCGGATATGTTCCCAACATAACGTACTTATCCAGGTGGGTCATTAAATCTACAACTTTAATATCATCTTCGGTATTTATCGTAGAAGAAAACTGCAAAAATTCGTCCACGAATTCCATTTCTAAATCACCAGGATACGCCTCAACTAAACGTATACATTGGTGTCTCAATTCTATTAAACTTAATTTCTTGAAATCTGTTAAAAATCCGAACAGTTCTTTTAATTTCAAATAGGCAAGTTGTCGTTTACGTAGTTCAGCAGCCAAAGAATCAATAATTACATAAAATATTTGAATTCTCAGCCCTCAGTTCAATATTCATTGTGTTTTCTTCATCAAACATTCGTTTTCGTACTCTATCTCGTGTTTTTTCACTAACATAGTCATGTATTGATACAAGTTTCTTCGCTTGCTCTTCCATTTCATCAAAATTATCACGCGTTGCAAGAACAAAATTTAAAAGAGATTCATACAGTTTCACAACACTGAGAATATCAATATTAACGTGTTGAAGGGACTGATTTGTTGCGTTGAGTCTGCTTATTAATGTGTACCATATAACTGTTAGTATCGCTGTATCGAACTCGTTCATTTTGTTATCCAAATTTTGGGCCTCTTGTCGCGTAGTTCTATTCTCAATATTATCATTACAAAGTTCACTTAGAGCAGCTCTAATTTCTGCATAACCCTTAAAAATAGCTTTAATTGCATCTGCTCTAGCGCACCATCGAGTTTGAGAAAGCGATTTAACAACGAGGCCACCTTTCGGCAAACAGTTTTTTAATTTTTTCCATCTATATGTCGAAGCAGAAAAGAAATTGTATAATGTTTGAATAAAGCCAAAAAAGTTGACAGCGCCTAAGCAACAGTCAGCAGCACAAGCACCTACGAGATTTGCTGAATGTGCCGCACACGGTACGAAATGGGCAAGTGGATTTACATCTTTTATTCGTGCTTGTACGCCTGTGTAAATGCCAGCCATGTTTGCAGCATTATCATAGCTTTGAGCTCTACAATTATTAATATCAAGACCAACATTTTCTATAAATTTTAAAATTTGGTTAGAAATATCTTCAGCACCGTGGCTGTGGAGCTCAAGAAATCTGACAAATCTCTCGACTGGTTTTCCATTCGATAGTACATATCGTATAGTAAATGTAAGTTGGTCGACATGGGAGATGTCCGGAGTAGAATCTACACTGATGGCAAAGTATTTAGCACTTTCAACTTCTGCGATAATTTTTGACTGTGACTTTTGACCCATAACTTGAATTAGCTCCTCACAAACTGTTTTGGATAGATATGTTGTACTTCCGGAGCCGTTTCCGCCATATCTTTCAATATGGCTAGCCAGAAATGGATCAAACTTGGCAATGGTTTCAAGAATGCCTAAGAAATTGCCATTAGATGGAGATCCAAGTGTTTCATCGTCGCCACGAAAGGCAAGCCCTCGTTCTGAGAGAAATTTTATGGTCTCAATGACGCGCTTAAGAACGTTACGCCAATAACTTTTTTCCATTTGTCGTTGTTTGACAATTTCACAGTCAATTCTGCCAGAATGACTAGACATTGTACACCAAACATTAACGTTTTCTTTATGATTTTTGCTGTTTTCATGCGATGTAATTAGATTCTGGCAGTTTTTCCAATCTCCAAACCCACTTCTAAACGCAGACTCTTGTTTGCCAAATAGTTTACAAGGTACACAAAATACGTTTCCGGTAGAAGGGGAACATACCAACCATTTTCTCGTAACCTGTTCGCCATTGCACATTTTTCTTTCAAATATACTCAATGGCAAAAATCTAGATTGAGTGTTTTCTTTTCTTAGGGATTTTGAATAATTACCGTTCAAATTTTGATTTATGGGCCTTCTGATGACTTGTTCACGTAATTCTTTAGTTATATTTAACCATGTGGCCGGATAATCTGTTGTCACCAACGTATTTTCGAATCTTTCCATCGAAATTGAAGGTAAATTGATTTGTGCGGTACCAATGCTGACATCTTCAGTTAAGGATGATGATGATATATCAATGCTAAGACATTCAGATCGCACCACGGTATCTGCAGATTCTTGATCAGCAAGCAATGTTGCTGATATTTCTTTTTCACCGCAATTTTTGTTTCTCTTGGTTGTTTCAATAGTGCTAAAATACTCACTTAATTTCGGAAGCGAAGCTTCATATTTTTCCAGTTCAGCTTTTCGTTTTCTTTTTTCCGCACCACTAGCATATATTCTTTTGGAAGACATTATAAAAGCTAGGGATGTTCAATATTATGTCTCTGTTATAGAAAACCAAAGTCTAAATTTAAAAAAGAAACACAGGAGAAAGTGAAGTACTTACGCTTATGTATATAAAATTCTCACTTCACTATTAAATTTTTCAATAAACTTCAACTAATAACTTTTTGTATTTAACTAAAAAACCTATATTTCGTCTGAAGCACAATCAATAATCTGAAGCAATGATTTCAATTTATTGTTGTGTTTGTAAACGCTTGAAGGAAATTCCAAAGCCAACCTTGTTTTGAAAAAAAAACTGCAAAAACTTTTTTTTATAAATTTTGACTATAAAAAAAATTTTTAAAGTAAAAATTTCAATTTTAATATTAAAATGTTAAACCTTTTGATATAAAAATTGAAATTTGGGGCCCCAGCCGGACGGCGGGGCCTTAGGCTTCAGCCTTGTCAGCCTAAGGGTAAATCCAGGTCTGACATGGGGTATAGATATCTACGTAGATATTCATATCTAGATATTCCGAATATCTAGATATCAAAGTACCCCTGACAGACGTAAAAAGGGAATTGATGTGATATGACAAACCCTAATTTGACATTTCAATTCAGTTCACAGATTTTTAAGTGTAACAAATTTGGATATGAAATTGAAAAATATATTAGCTTTGACGCAGGCTAAACGGCAACAATTAATTGTAAATATACGACAAATTCAAGATTTGAAACGAAAATAGAAAAAATTGCGTTATTTTGCAATAAGATCCTGGTTGAGGTACAAAATGTATTGTAACGGAAGTGAGGCCTTAATTCACAATTTTGTGTGAAACGAATAAAAATGTGATTTATTTAAAAATAACAAATTTTAATGGAATAATTTATTAATATTTGCCTTTTTTTATTACTTTTTCCGGAAAATGTTTGATTCTTCTTTTTCGCATTTCTTTTTTGTATGCACAGACACATTCCAAGCAGCCATTTGTGAAATTTGTACGACAATTTATCGACAAACACCTGTCATATGTCGACAGAATTATGTGACAAAAATCTCCAGGAAATGTGGTCAGGGTTTAATAAATGTCACATTCATCACAACAAATTTGTCATACTTTGTGGGTACTTTTGTCATAATTTGTTTCAACATTTTTTGACAAAATTATGAGACAAAATCTTCACAAAAATTGATCACAATTTTTTGACATTTTTAACCAAGAAATGTGTTATTTTTGTCGTTAATTTGTGTGGTTTTGGTGGCATTTAGTCAGCAGCTTTTATTTTATTTCGAGGATTCAAATTATAATCTTATTTCAGTTCAAAAGCCATATATTTCTTATAAAATTATGTTTTCAAATTTTTTATTAAAGTTCTCTAAACATAAAAAATCACTAGACGCTGAAGGTATTTCTTCTCTGTCCCTAATTGATTTGTTTTTGCATTATTTATTTTATATTTATATTGCCTGCTTAATAAAGTTTCTTTAATAAATTTTACCTTTTTTTAAACACAAACACCACAAACACAACGAAAACAACTAACAACAACTTTTGCGTTCACTACAAAATATCCAAAATGGCGATAATCCGACAGCAACATTTTCATGTCGACAAAATGTCATTCTCTTTCTGGTATAATTTGTGACCACCAATTCTTGTGGCACTGTTTACACCAAATAGTGACCCAAAAAGGCTGTCAGAGGAATGTCCAAATATTTGTGACATTTAGTTGAAGCAATATTGCTAATCACATTATATATAACAATTATGTATTCCCTCAAGTGAGGATGTCTTTTCGTTCATTTTAATCGTTCGAATTAGGTATGCGATCTCAATTGATTTCTACAGAATTCCTACGTGAATCTACAGCTGATCCAAAGAAATCGGGTATCAAGACTACTATCGTCTATAAAACTATGGATGGAGTTGAAAGAAGTTAAGAAACTTAGGTCATTATTAAAGAGAATGAATAAAAGAAAACCCGGCTACTATTTGATAGTCTATGAGTCTTTTAGGTCTGATAGTCTATGAGTTTCATAGCTTCTCCCGAAGCCTTCTAAGTATAAAGTGCAGTAATTTTCTATTTTGAGCTATTATCTCGCCTACTGTCTTCTTGTAAGCAATGGGTATAGTGGGTGAGGGGGAGGAGGGGTCAGGTTAGGGTAGTTAGACCTATGAACAATAATATAATTGAATTCACGCCTCTCATCTCATGCCCTGGGCACTCACAAATTGGTTAATGTACTTTTCTTGATATTGTATAGACCGAGAATATTCATACAGTCCCAAACCAGCTTTGAAGTGATGGCATTTGATTTTAGTGCATTTATCGTCCATTGAATATAGGAGCTTATAAATATGTTCAGATATATACATTAATGCGTGTCGATAACCTCTTTGAAAGCTAATTTTAATGTAGGTTTCTGTGGCAGAACTCTCCCACATCATCAGCTCTAAGGCTGAAGTGGGATAGGTCCTCAAAGCATCTGTAAATCTGAGGCTTGCAAATCTCTGTATATTTTGCAACTTTATACTTGTACTGTTTTTCCTCGGTTTTCGCCTATCATACGGCGCCGTGGGTGATAATTGTCCTCCTAACAATAGTATGTAGTATAGAGCCAGTAGCCTATTTTGGAACTTAAGCTGCCCGTTTTGTTATACAATCATTGACAAATACAAAATGCTGTGATAGCTATCTATAATAATCTTTCACATTTGTTGGTTCCATATGCATTTCTCATTTTATGTAAGTTTCCTTCATCTGTAAATAATTATGAATGGTAATGGTTTTACTAGGATTGATGCGTAGCTTGTTCACCAGTCAAAAACCAAATTTTTCATCATGATTCCATATAATTATTTTGACTATGTACGTAGTCAGCGTACCTTAGACAATTATATTTCACATTTTTTGTGTATTTTGTAGTTTTTCTGGGCAGACAGAATCCCATGCTTATCAGTGATCTTTTGCAATTTTCAATATTTACCAAAAGCTTTTACTACCCTTGAGATTTTGATCAAATAAAATTTTGAAATTTGTAGAGCTTACATTACGGACTCCATATATTGATTAGCTCGGATTAAAATAGGCCCAAATTGTTTTGTCATCAGATGTGCCACAAGAGGAGAGCTGATAAATATTCAATTTATGTTGGGAACAGATCTAGGATATTGTCATGTTTTTGTTTTTCCATTATTTAATTTGCTACAGCCATCAATTACTGTATTCATCTTACAGGAAATAATATAAGAACTCAATATATTTTTCACAGGATTTGTTATGGCAATATTGGAGTCGCCCGAAAGAATATGTTTACAGAAGTAGGGCAATTTTACAACCACTGTTTTGGTCCAGGTAACACAGGCTTACCTATTTTAGCCGTTTACGAAAATCACGAAAAAAAGGACTGAATGCATACGTTACAAACTGTTTCTTTTTGTTTTATTTCCAACAATTAAATAATTTAGTTAATAAACAAAAATAAACAAAATATTTTTCCTGGAAATACTCCGGCTGGCGTAATGAGTCGTAATTTCTCACCGTCTCCCCGGAATCTTAGTTTTATTTTTATTGTAGTTCGTTCACTAGCACTACTTTCAGCTTCTAATTCGAAAAGAAAAAAAATGACCGACTAACCTCCGGAAGTAATATGTCCTCTTTCTCATCTCATGCATCTCAAAAAAGGATATGCATGCCTTGTCACAATTATGCATCCTCCGATTCCTTAGCATTTTACATTATATAATACTGCTTTCAGGCGCTTTTCTGTATCGTCCATGCTTGCTGATGGATATAGTCATAGCCAACCCTCTAAGAGTTGAAAAAAATGCTTTCTGTAAAATTATAATAATAAAATATTTTTCATTGTTAAGAAAAGGTCCATACGTACCAATGTTTCGGCAGCCTCTTCGTCTATTCCACTTATTTTCGAAACTTCTTAAGTCTTCTTTTGAAATTGTAGGCAACGAAGGAAATATACCACTTATGTGAGTTGAAGGATATCTTTTGCGCTTTGTTCAAAGCCTTTATTTCCTCCTTCAAATAAAAGAATTCTCACCCTAACTTTTGAATATCGAACAGGACAGAAAGATATTGAGCTCAAAGCACTGGGTTCATATGGGATTGGTGTAGTATGGCAGCGTTTATCCGGAGGCTCTTATAGATCTTGAACAGCTTGTTTTACCCGCCAATATTGACGCAATTAACAAAAGTAATGAAATATTTATTAATAATAATTAACTAAACATTACTCACCTTTCCCACTCTTCAAAAAATCGTCGTCCACTTTCAACTTACTCAAAATGACAGTGCAGCTCAAGCTTAAGAATTTAGAAATAAATGAGTGAAAAATCCGAATTCTTTTAAGAAAACTTGAAAAAGCCCTAAAAAGTGGGGATTTATTTTTCACTCTGTTTCTTTCGCACACTTTCCGATTTTGTTCTTACCATTCCGAAGTTCCGAATTTGGCGCACTGGGTAGAAAAGAATTTAAACCAACAGTAGTACTAGTAATATTTAAAAACCAATAAAACACACAAGAATTAGAAATTAATTATAATTTTTATGACAGCATATTTCAATATATTTTTCTAAATTTTCAATTTAAAATTTGTGACGTTTGTCACTTAAAAGTAATTTGTGCACCGAAAATGAACATTCTACGTCTACTGACGTAACAGGCCAAAAATTGAAATTCGGCACCATTTTCGCAGAAATCACGTCAGGCGAGCTTTGAACTGTGCTATTAATTTAAGCATTTATTTGCTTAATTGCTTCAAAACCAGGATTTTTGGCAAGAAGAGTGTCTACCTTAAGGCTGGAACAGAATGTGGTGCTGGTGCAGGCGCTGGTGCATAGTCTGCCGCTGACCTTGTAGCTGCAGCTTTTAAGGCTCATTCAGACTCGGCAAATTACTTGCACAAGTAAAGACACTCTTCACTTACCTATGCCCCTCGTAGGTCCAAATGCTTACTTGCGACAAGTTGGAAATCTTGTTCCACTCCTTTCTACTTTTTAGAGCAAGTCCACACTTTTAACTTCAATTTTATGTGAATTTTTAACATGGGGAATGGTGTAAATTGTCAGATGGTATAGATTTGTGGAAGTCGTCAACCTTAAAAAAATAAATAAATAGTCAGAGTTTGTATTCCTCAAAATAAGTAGAAAGAGGTGAATTGGAAATATTTGAAGTGATGAAAGACAAAATTGTGGACACATTAAACGAAAGAGAAAATAAACGTTTTTGGGCATGAAAAGTGATTAAACCGATGATATGAATTAGATGCTTTTAGTACTCTTCTCAAAGAACTAATTCATGAAGATATGCAAGCGTATCAGAATCATTTACGGCTGTTTTAAGTTAATGTTCCACTTTAGTTCCACTTCAGGCAAATTCCTGCAAAAGTTGTTCCATTTCAGGCAAATTTCCGCAAAAGTACTTGAGGAATGTAAACATGAACTTGCTCCTATGTAGCAATGTAATTGTCCAAGTAACTTGCAGTCTGAATTGGCTTTTAGCTCTATCAAAACTAATTTGATATTTTATATTTCATTCCATATTTCCGCTTTTCTTTTTAAATTTTTATATAGGGGATCCCACAACTGGAATCTTTGCTTTTCATTATTTCGATGAACTTTACTGTATTAAAATTTTCCATGCTGATTAATTCCAACAAACCGCTTCGTAATTACAAATGGCACATTCCAAAAATTAAAATTTGGCAAAAGTGGGCTACAGCGCCAGCACAAGCTACGCATTGTGTCGCTATGATACGAAAATCGTACTGTTATATTTTGACAGTTTGCGCTACAGCGCCAGTGCCCTGTTTCCTACTTTATTTGAGCGTTTTACTGAAAATAAGTCCGGAAATGCATGGATTAGATCCACCATTTTTTCTATGATTGTAACAATTGAAATTTTCAAGCATATGCAAACATGCAAATGCATATAATCTCAGAAGAAGATATTTTGTATTAATGAAAATGGTTGGAAATAGTAAAAATTAGTTATATCGGAATTTCAGAAATATGTATATAAAATGTGATGTTTAGCGATCCTAATGACTTGTAGACTAAAAGTACTACTCGTGTAACCCGTCTAGTCCATCTCCAAACCTGTCCTGCAGACTGCACTGAATTCAGAAATCTCAAATACTTATCAGTTCCTCCTGGATCCCAAAATCTCCAAAATTTAGTACTACGAATAGCTGTAAAAAATTGTTTCTTAAATAAAAATCTTTCAAATTCAAATTCAATCTAAAGCTGTTCACACTACGACATTCGTTCGAAATAATGATGCATGTTAAGACAATCCCTACAATTGCGGAGGTGTTTCCACCTGAATGATTTCTCATTCAGTTATAAGAAACAGCATTATTACGTACCTGCACTGTACTTACATATGTGTGTATACAAATTCAACTAGCGCACCGTTATTCGGGCATTCATTATCACTTGCCGGAAGTGCTGAAGCAAAACAAACAAATTTACGCGAATCTCACATCACTTCTCACCTCTTCAAAAAACGTAAAGTACACACGAGTACGGCTACGAAACAGCAATGAGCTAAAAACAACAAAAATTAACTCCCACGAATGAATTAATCTGAGTAATTTGTACTCACTACTTGGCGCTCAGTAAAAAGCTCTTTTTTCCAGTTAACTGTGTATAGTATAGCAAAACAGCTGTGCTAATCAGCTTACCTGAAACTAAAAGAATACGAAACGAGACAGTCGATAAGAAGAAATGAAGAAATCTTGAAAAAAAAACAACGCACGAGACTCCATAAGCAAAACTTAGTTGAGGAAGGTTAGTAAAGTTCACTGGAAGTTTAGAGATTGTTCGACTGGAATATGAAGCAAGAGGGAAAGCACGAAAAGCTTTCAATCAAGTACAGTAAGGTTGAAAATTAATGAACGTTCCAGTTTATTTCTATATTTCCTTGCGATCACAAATTTGTTGATGTTTTATATTTAAATTTAGAAAAGTTTCAGGATAATAATTTAAGTGCTGAGTATTTAGTTTAGTACATTTTGCTATTTTGTTTTAGTAAGTATTCGGATGAAAATACCGGCGTTTTTTGCGAGGAGCCTCTCATGGAAATTGCCATGTCAAGGTTTTACAGGCGAAAGTCAAGGCCATCCTTGAAACAGAAAGATATCTCCTTAGCTCCGACATTAAGGCCAAGGAGATTGTAATCTGGCTTGGACAGCTAAGCAGTTGTCAAGGCCTTGTCAAAACCTTTTACAACCTCCAAACTTGTATTGGAATATATACAGAACCACCCTGAACTCCCTTTTTTTGGAACAACAGGATACTGGTGATTTGGGTGCCCGGTTACAGCGACATTAGCGGGAATAAAGGTGCGGACGAAATTGCTCGTCTTGGTGTAACTTCTGAGGTATCCGCCTCCACAATTGGTATCGCACTAAAACACCTTTGCCTCTATTTTCTTGACTTAGGCCGAGTGTAAACACAGTCGCCCTTGGTTGGATAGCCTTTCAGGTAGAATCACAAAGTAGCTGAGGGGCAGACTCATCCCAAACGAAACGGCTATTGGGATTGGGACTAAACAACCAACCCTGAGAACTCTAGTCTTACTTCTCACTGAACATTCTCTTCACAGGGGTCACCTACACAGGATGAATATGGGGCTTCTTGACGATCCTCCGGTATACAGAGGATGCGGAGAGGAATCCGAAACGCTGACTCATTTTCTTTGCCATTGTCCGACTCTCTCAGCAAAAAATTATGTAATTATGTAAGATTGCTTGGCTCACACCTCCTAGAAAAAGTGTATGGGTAAGGAGGGTTGGGGTCAAATTTTTAATTTTATTAGAACGTCCGCTTGGGACCAATGAGCGATTGCTCATAAGTCTGGAAGGTGAACAACGCGCTTGTTGTGGGCTACATTCTACCGACCCAGCCCAGATCTCAATTTCAATCCAATCCAATCCATTTAGTTTTGTGGATGAAAATCATATGAAAGTTCTTGTATTTTCAATCCGAAAAATGAAAAATCCACATTTACAGTAACTACAAAACTTTCAACTCTATTTTGTCATTATCATTCCCTGAAATTTGTTTCCAATAAAAAAAAAAAACGATTGCTTTTTCAATTTGTATTTTTCGAAGTCAAATTTCGATGTATAGAGATCACATGGGGTGTGTTCTACGGGCTCAAACCCACCCCATCGTTGTTTAAATGAACATTAAACCTAAGTCTAGTTTGTGTTTCGTCGTTAAAACAACAACTTTTATTGTAAGGCAACTAATATTTTCCCTGAGCACCCCATAGCTTTATATAACTTGCTTAAATCATTATTTTTGTACATCTTAGGGCTTTTCAGATAATTTTATAGTTATATCTAAACTGGCCTAAAAATTAAATATACTTTTTTTAACTAATTGCATTTTTGGCCCTGTAAAGAAAATCTAACAAGTTTTCTCGGCAGTTGTTTTTTATAAACAATCTATCCATCGCCAAGGAATTGGTTTCCCAGCTACTCAGCCATTTTTAACTGCGACTGCTGAGAGAATGTTTTCCACATTAAAGTGGTTGAAATAATCGCTCCGCGATTTAACACGACTACTGACAGGACCCAACGACTGACAGGACTCCACGACTGACAGGACTCCCAGACTGACAGAACTCCACGACTGACAAGACTCCACGACTGACAGGACTCCATGACTGACAGGACTCGTTCTGCTAAGCGTTCATGAGATTTGTTAAAATTGAAATGAATGAAGTAATTTCCCACTTCACAGCAAGAAGGAAAAGGCTAAATTTAATTCTGTAATTTTTTTTTCTTTTATAAAAGTGGACCTTCATTTTTTGTAATGTAAATATATGTAATAAAAATAAGGTTAAATAAAAAATAACATGTTTTCAAACATAACTTTTTAAATTTCGGAAGTTTTATACTGCAGTCCCACAGAGCTTCCAACAGTTCACGTTAATTCTCAGTTATTCTTTCGTCTCTAGAGAGTGGCTATTAGGTTAAACGCCAACCATTCGTGATCTATATATACGATCTTGATAGAGACGATTATATCTGGCAACACTAGGTGATGTAGATAATTCGATAATCACTCAGCGGTTAATCTGGCTTGCAGTGCAGATGGTTTTTGAAATACTGAAACAGAAAATTATATTCTGATTGTCAAAAAATCTTACAATTATTACAAAATCTATTTTGAATATGAGATTGTGCACTTAAATGCAAAGAACCAATCGATGAAGATAACCGATGAATTATGTACATGTGTGACGTTACTTTTGTATGTTCCAACGGGGATTCCAAGAAGGAAAATGAGTCCTCGTCGCAAACCTCAATAACTCACTTATCTCGTCTAACTCTAAATATATTGTTAAGCGCAGCAAAGTGACACAAGCGACATCTGTTGAAAATGGAAACAACCGTATGTTAGTGTCATCTTAGTAAACTTTGGGTTCCGAGAACGGAATATTCAGGAAGGTTCTAGGATAATTCGTAGAGTATAATATATAGAGTATAGGAGGCGAGTCATATTTCAGACAGTGAAGTGAACTTAAATTATTTGGATTGCGATAATTAGAGGTACAGTACTAGTGATAAAGAGTTGATTTGATAATTGTTTGTAAAATTAAACAGTGAAGTTAAATAAAAGAAGAACTTGTTAATGATATCTGAAATATTGTGTTTTAAATAACGAACTAAAGCCACGCTCCTAATAATATGTACATATCATCCACGGGTACGAACCAAAATTTATACAATGTAAAAACTTTTTCAAGGCAAGAATTCATTTGTGTCTTAGAATTTGACCATATTTCTTCAAAATCCGTGTGCATCATTGATGAGCAGATAAATATTTTTATGAATGCAGATAGTCACATAAATTTTTTCTTAGCAATTAACTGAAGCTTTTTCTTCAGTATACATGTAGCCGACAATAGTCGAAATGAAATGAATATCAAGACTCAAGCCAGTCAGGCAGATTGGAACAGAAAAACTGCTGTCGGTTATATTGATTATGGAGACAGTATAGACATAAGTACAAAGGCTGAGCTGAGCAAGTAGAACAAAATCTTGCAACGCTTTTCTGCAACATAAAATCGACGGACGCCTCGATTTGCTGACGTAAGCAATGCCTCGCTTCAATTCAAACATGACAATGCCTCGACTGATGTAGGGGAGCCCTCAATTTTAGAAATTTACAGGAAACTTTTTCTTTAGAATTTTTGCGGCGGACAACGGGTGCTTGGGCCGATAACAATTTTATGAGGGTAGACGTATGTATAGATAAGAAATTATCATTTTTTGTTTTTTTAGAAATTTACAAAAAATGTTTCGGTAGAATTTTTATTCACACTTGATGGCCGGCAGCAGTTCTTTTCAGATACAATACTTTCATTCTGTGTTGACCTCCAATGATGCAAAAATTTATAAAGTAAAAATTTCCAGTAAATTTCTAAGAAAAAACTTAGAGCGTCGATAACTAGCACACGTTTATTGTAATTTGTATTTCTGGCCAAATATATGTAGAAAAAGTATATTTTACAATGTACAAAAGCAACGAAATTAAATTTATGTAAGTATGTTGAATTCGGAGTAATTCTCATCTCTCTCTAGATTTTACAGCCTGGAGATTTTCAGTCGAGAATCAATGTAGAGTGCCTATATCTATAGTGCAAGAAATTCTGAAGAAATAGTTTCAGCAAATCTCTCAGAAAAATAAATTAATGTTTATCTGCCAAGACAAAGTTGTTCTAATCGTCTTCAGCCAAATAAATCACATGAATTCTAAAGAAATATGGTCAAATTCTAAGAAAAAAATAAATTCTTGCCTAAATTGAAAAAATTGTTGGTTCGTATCCATGATATATTTAGCTGAGAACAGTGAATTAATGACTATAACTGTGTTCTTTTGTGTACCTTGTTCTAGAACTTCCATAGACGGGAGCGAACTTTTGTTCTGCCCTATTCTGTGAACATAAAAGAACACAGCTATCATACTCAACGATACTTGGAAAATCGTTAATGAAGATTGTAAACAATTAGCGACTCTCTAAAGTTCTGCGGTGGTATTCGATCTTCTTCAGTTGCGCAACATTTTTTCTAATATCAAGTAATAGCTGTACAGTTGAAATCAGTGGCGTGGCATGTACTTGTGGCGAGATGAAGCAATCAGATTATAATTTTTCAAAAGTGTTAAATAACCATGCTCTGAAATGTTATTTCAGCGGTCCTAATAAATTATATCTGCTCCTCTCGATAGCTGCATCTTAAGAACTCCAGGAATTAATTTTCGGAAAAAATAGGCAATTGCAACAGGGAACTGCGCTGACTGTGTGAATTGGAAGATGAATTCACGAAACATATCATATTTGAGTATCCTGGGCTTGTGGTTGTAAATCATTGGAGAAAAATCTCATCAATTAAGGTTTGTTTAAAGCTAACCCCAAGGCCAATATCGAGCTCTTAAAGTGATAGATTTAACTTAACCACTCTAGGGGAGGACACAATAGATCAACTCTGGTCTGAGTGGACTAGTCTCCAGTACTCTTAACCTTAAGCTTAAGCACCCACGGTCGAGGACGTGAGAGTATGCATGAATTGCAGTTTTTAGTTCCTTGTTTTCAAATTAAAATAAAAGGAATTAAAGAAATGATTATAGTCAGGTCGCAATGTACCTTCTTGAATATTATACACTCTGTTTCAATAAAAGCTTTAAATGAATTTGAAATTTTCCGTTTTCTCGAAGACCAAGGCAATGATAAATGGTTCTAATGTACTGGGTAAGTTGTCTAGTAATAACACGGCATTTGAGCTCTGTAAATGAAATTTCAAAGAATTTGCAAAATACGAAAATGGAAATTTTCAAATTCGTTTATAACATAATGTATTATTCGTCGCCTTCATGAAACTGAAAAACTAATCTTTTGAGATATAGCAATGTTAGGAGTAAACGTCTTACATATGAATACGGCAGATCAAAATAGCAAAAAGAAAAAAACAGATTCGCGATTTTCTAAATATCTAAATAAGCTAAATACCAATAATTGCTCATTTGCTTATTTGCTTCCGACTGTACGATTTTTCCATCAATATCATATTTCAAACCATCTCTGGTCTAAAGTAATGTTCCCCTATCCAACTTGAAACTCCCCTCAAGAATTCATAATTTTCTCTCGCCCGCGTTTCTTGAACATATTTGACTCAACTACAACCGAAACCGAAATGCTTCCTAACCAACCTACCTACAGGAAATTGATGGAAGCAGATATAAAAACACCTCCAGTTGAAACAAACACCGCGTTAATCTATATAAGAATAAGTTAAAAAGATAGAATTGGTCTAACGTAAGACCATATGATACCCTACTAGATGAATGCCCGTATAAAATTTCGTATGGTACCCATCTGTGCAATTTTGATTTTCGAATTAGTTTTTCGCATATATTTCTAGAACGGTTTGTCGGATTATGACCAATTTTATAAGATTTCATATTCTAAACAAGTTTTTAGTACAATACAAATGTACAAAATGTCTAGAATCGATCCTTTTTACAGTATATGTAAAAAACATAAATTTTTATATGGCAACACCAAGAAGGGGTTGCCCGATTTAGTCCATTTTTGAATTTTTTGTTGCTATTATTATAAAAACACCATTTCAGCTCTTTATGATGTCGTGCTCTCAGGCAGTGTTCACAATATATAATGGAAAACGAAATTTTGATATGGCAACTCCACGAAGGAGTTGGCCGATTTGTCAGATTTTCGAACTTAATTTTACTTTTTTTTTAATGTCCTCGACATGCAAAAAACAAAATAAATATATAATAAATAAGTAAATAAATAAATATTATGCCAATCTATTTTGCTCTACCATCATTACTTCCGAGGTGTTACAAACGGAATGACAAACTTAGTATATGATTTCAACTAGGGTATAAATATACGTCCATATGAATGAAATTAACCTAATACATGCTATCGGTATAGCAGTGTTTGTAGGTTCCATAGAAACATTTTTTCAATTGCATCCATTAGGCTTAGAACAATTTCTTATTGAATGTAGCTAGCGACCTAAACTATAAATGGCGAACGAGCAACAAAGGTTTGTGACGTCATAGGTAGATCCCTGACGAGTTTGAATGCAATACATTTTGTTGATATTGTTCGATTGTTCATGGAAGCAAAAATAAAACCACCTCCTCCAGGCAGTGGTGTCTGTTGCGATATCATAGACAGAGCCCAGACGTGTTCGAATGCTATACTTTTCCTTGAATGTTGTTCGATTGCTTTGTTTTTGATTGTTTTGTTCAGACTTGGAGATGATTTTATAATATCTTCTCTTTGATAGTTTACAGCCAAGAACAAATAAAAAGTTTTTAGGGAAATTTTTTGTCGTAATTTTTTATTTCCATTCAGTTTTATTTGTTTTAATTAAATTAAATCGCAAAACCTAAGCGAAGCAATGTTTACTTATACCGCACATAAGATACATAAAGCCCAATCTACAAGGTTCTATTACTGTTCTGCTGCACAGCATTAAGTGAGGTAACCTCAGCTATAAATCCAATAGTAACAGGACCCATGTATACTTTTCAAAAAGTCCAACTCTCCTCCAACTATACTCTCTATATTCCTCTACGAAATTTTATCAAAATAATTTTTCATCAATCGTATAATTTTTATTTTATCCTAGACGGTACTTAGATTTATTTTCCCATTTTTTATCCTCACATCTAATATTCAAACCGATAACTAGTTCCTCTTTTCTCAAATTCCCTCATTCGTGTTTCTTTTCAATTCGTTTCCTTCATTTCTCTTCGTTTATCCAACCAAGAAAAAGCTTGATCCGTTCAAACACTTTTGTTTATATTTTTTACTCTTAAAGCTTTTCTTCACTTGCTTGTAAACATCAAAGTTAGCACTCGTCGTCTACCTTTTAAGATTGGCTATATATATAAGTACAGCTATACCAATTTACGTCTGCATGTATTCAGGGCGCATAACCAGTTTCTCCTACAAAAAAAAAATAAAAAAAAAAAATCCGTCTGTTGTTGGACTTTGAAGAAAACTCAGCTGACACTGGCGATCAAACGTGCAGCGGCTGCTTGTGCGAAAACAGAGTCGGGTACTTTGCTGTGCGCTTTATACAAAATATCTTGTTTTGCGTCAAAAAAAAATTAAACAAATTTCCGAGCCGCGTATTTTGTTGTTTAGTTAATTTTAGTTTTCACAGAAAAACTCTGTTATTTTCCCGTTAAGAGATTCGTGTACATTGTACATAAAATTTATTGACCGCAACATTTATTTAGTGTGAATAATCTTCGATTAAGCGCGATAACATGCGCAATTGATTTATTTGTTCTGTTCATTCTGGATTAAATAAAAATAAACAAAGTTTTTCTTTTATGCACATCTCTTAATCAAATTTTATTAAATTTTGTGAATTTTGTGACGTTATAGTGTTAATCGATCTCTAAGCCTCTAATTCTAAAATCACAACAAAACGACTGCACAAGTATATCGCCAATAATAATATTTTTGAAATAGTTAAACAAACCCGAATCGATCGATCGATCGGTCACAACCTTGGTCATTGTGATTTTGTTACCCGTAATTTTTGAGTTTATTTAACTGCAATTAAAGGGATTTGTTTTTGTCGTAAATGCATAAAAATACACACGCATATGCACACACACACACACGTAGAATTACTCACGTTTTCATTTCGATTGTCTAATTCATGCCTCAATTTGTTTATAAATAAAATTATTTCTCGCGTCGCTCTTTGTGTAAAAATGTAGGCGCATGCGCGCCGGTCTCAGTCAAACGTTTTCTTTGTTATATTTCTTAACCTGAATTTATAGTGAACAGTTTTATGTTTTGTGCGCGCGCGGTGACAATAGCTCCATCCACTTTTACTATAGATACGAAAAACAGTTCCAATACTTTTCTCCAGCGATCAGCAGAGTTATAATTAAAAGAAAAAAAAAAGAAATTTTTAATTTTGTTTTTAACGACGGAGTTTATGGTCAAATATTGCACGGGTGATGAGTGATGATGATTTTGTGTTTTACTTTTTCCGAGTGAAATTTTATTAAAAAAAAAAAAACAGCAACAACAACATCCAAATGAAAGGAAAATGTCCTAAATATTGAGAATAAAAAAGTTTTGTTCATTGATGAGAAATTTAGTGTTAGCAATGTTTTAATTTTGCTATAGAAACGCATTCGAATTCAAAATTTCTGGATTAGAAGAAGGTTCAACTGTCCATCAAGAACAACAGCTGTCCATCAAGAGCTACAGTAGCAGCACAAAATGGTTTTCGGAGGGAAATTCCGTTTACGAAGGTACAAAATTAGTGTGACCTTTTGCTTTCCTTCTCATCCTGTCTAATTACATAATAACAAAGTACATTTAACTATGTACATGTACATATTATGTATGTACCTCTGGTTACATCCACTAAATTCATTAAGATTAGTATGATCATTGTTGGTTCTCAAGTAGCAATTTTCTTTTGATTACCTTTCATTATTATAGTCGGTACCTTCAGAAATACGTTTTTAACTCAAAAGTGGTGAGTCGACGATTGTGAATAACCTTGATTGGAAGTTAATTCAACGTTTGCGGTAGCATCGAACTTCCTGACCTCTATATTATTATATTAGTGGATTGCGTGACCTGCGGGCTTGATGTTTTGTTTTTGTTTCTGTTTTTCGTAGTAATATATGAATTATGATAATTTTGAAATAAAATTCTGAAATATGACCGTATCGAGTTACACGACGAATTTGATTTTTAAATTTGGACCATTGTTTGAGGTTTCTTCTTATGCATTCGTTGCTTTTTGTGTAAATTTATTGAATCTATGATTTAAATGGTAAAACATGATTTTAAATATGAAATTCTATGAATAGTGTCTTGATGTAATGGGGTTGCTTGGAACAAGAAATTTTGTGTGTAAGTCTTACAAGGAGAGGGTCCCTACTCGTCATCAATGATTTCGTCCATATTCACAGTATATGTTGGCCCTGACTAGAAATGAAAGTGACGCAAATGGGAACTCCAGATGGCCAAGCGAAACTGAAATAATACATAATGTAGAGGAGTCCGGGGTTAAAATTATCACTTTTCAGAAAATTTTTTATAATTATCATCTTGTGGGTATATTCAAAACATTTCTTTTCGTTACAATTATCTATAATCTGTTATCTTTCATAAACAAAAAAAACCCGAAGTCATTATCGAAATTAGTTTTTGAGCATTTTCCAAAATAAGATTGCTAGGTTTGCTAAATTACTTACAATTCAAATTAATTAGCTGCACATACTGTAAAGCTTCCATCCTTTATCTCACGGTCAAATTCCAACCGATTTTCAAAATTCTTTTCGAGTTTTTTATGATTTTTTGAAACTATTACGAAATTTGTACGGCAGTGGGTTACAGAGTAGTAACCCACCACCATATATTATTATACAAAAAATAAATTTAAAAATTTAAAATAAATTATTTTTCCGGGAGTCAGGGTGTTTATTTTATATTCCAATATCTATGTAGACTATTCGTACAAAATCTAATTAAAATCGAATGGTAAATTCAATGTCAAAAGGTCATTCCTATACACCAATGGTAAAAGTTTCTCATTTCCCGAATTCAGGTGTTCTGAGGGAAGTGGGGTAAATATTATCCGATTTGCAAAATTCTTTTTGCTAGTTTTTTTGTGATTCTTTCTGATTTTTTTAGCCTATTTTCCCTCCCCTTCTGATTTAGTTGCGAAATTTAATTTTTGACGGCCAACATTTTGTCCGAAAAATTCATTTCGAAATATTTTTCTACAACTTATCGATTAATCCAATTTTGTTTTTGTTTTTTTTATGGATGCGCTTTTATTAAGATTTCAGGAAGATCGGATGTCATTTACATATTGTCAAAAAACTAAATCTATAAAAGTTTTGCATACTCACTTTTCGCCATCTACCGGCGATCTTTGCTAACCCGCGCTAATGCCACTCACAGAATCGTCAATTCGCATTTTACCAGCATGAATTTGACACTTTCGTTCAAATTCCATTGCAATTTAACCGCGAAAACTCCCGCGAAAATTTGCAAATTTGAGCATTTTCCAAGGGGTAGTAATCCTTCAAAATCCCAGGCTTCCCTACATTATGTATTATTTTGGTTTCGCTTGGTCATCTTTACCTCCCACTTGCGTCACTTTTATGTCTAGTCAAGCCCTACTTATACTCTGAATTTGGACCAAATGGACGATGACGAGTAGGGACCCTCTCCTTGTTAGAAAAATTGAAGTTAGATTTAAATTATCCTCATAGGGTATAATACGTTTGTGACAGTTTTTGCTTTTGATTAGCTATCCCTCTATCGGTCGGCATGATAATTCATCACAACAATGTCGCAGGAAGCTAAAATTTTACCTACAGATTTTATAAAAAGTATAAATCCACGTTTGAAAATTTGAAGAGTTAAACAAATTTTTGGAAGATGTTCGTACACAAATTTTAAATATACGTTTTAAGGAAGTCAAGCAACTCTCAACGCCTTTAAGTCCTATACTGTAAAATTAAGGACAGTCTGGGAGTGTCTGCAAACCGTTAAAAATTTGTTAAGGAAAAACAAAGTTATTCTCATGTGGGAACCTGGACATGAGGGTCATAGAGACAATGAAATTGTTGATGGCTTAGCAAAGGGAGGAGAGCAAACTCACTTTATCGTGCCAGAGCGATTTTGTGACACTTCAAAGTGTTACCTCAGACCTACCCTAAATATCTGGGAGAACAGATAAAAATCCCTTTATTGGGAATGGCTACAAGGACTTTGTCAGGCAAAAAAATTATCGACGCCTCTGGCGGAAAAACAAAAGAACTGCTTCTCGTTAGGAGAACAGAGCTCAAAATTATTATAGAGCCCTTAACTCAGGACATTTCCCTGTGAGGTATCACCTAAACAAGATGGACTTAGCTGAGACTCATGAAACCTTAGAGTACTTGCTCCGCAACTGTGAAGCATTGGGCAGACAGAGATGCCTCCACCTCGAATATGCTTTTTCACCACCAAACTACGTGTGGAACCTCAATCCCAGAATGGTTCTAGATTTATTAACAGTTTTAACCTAGAAAGGAAGTAAGTTTAAGGAATGAAGACGTATATAGGCATTGTTGAATTAAACAACACATTATATATCAGAAGAGGAGACAATCTCAAATGATTTCGAAATAAAGGTACTTTTGAGTAGAATTTCACTTAAGAGATGTTATCTCCGAAACTGCATACGATTTTCTAAAATATGCAAAATATTTTCTGAATTCTTGAGCCTATGCTACCCGGTAAATCTACGAAGCAAACAAGATAAGTACTTCACAAAACCATTGGTTACAATAGACGACTGCATGTATTTTTTTTTTTTAAAGCCCACAATTTTCCATAAAAATTTGTAGGCTATTTCTAGAATATAAACCGTTATTCTAATGTCAACTTGATATGTAAAATCGCAATGTCTAATAAATAATTTGTAATTATTCGGAAGTATCCTCTATTTTCAGACAGGATATTTACAAAAAAAAAAAAACTTTACTACAACAGCTCGCAGTACCACCATACGGAAATCTAAAGTATTCAAACCATTAGGTCACTTTAATATATTTTATTTAAATTTAGCATTAACCATTATTTTATACTTAGCATTTAAGGAATCGGTCAGTATTCAATCAAACTTTACTTTTGAGTTTTTGGATTGATTTCAAAACTTACTACTTGTCAGTTTAGGTCGAATTAGGTAATCAAAAGCTGTTTTTTTTTTCAATCAAGTAAATAACTTAAGGAAACTTTTTTTATATTTATATTTAAAACTGAGTGTTAGGCTGTAGTGCAATATATCGAATGTTGGTAGGAATAGTCAGTGAAGCTCATAATTTTTTCCGTTTCATTAGTATTATATACACATAATTCAAATATTTTACTTCCCATTGGATTCCTTTAAAAGAACAGTAAATGTAAGGAAAAAACAGGTAGAAACCAAATTTTTAAATGGCCTTTTAATTGGCCTTCGGGGGGAAGGAGGGGTTGGCCCTGGAACCAACAGGCTGAAGTTAAAAAAAACACAATTTGTTTGTGCGTATTTTCTTAGTACAACATGTCTACATTGAGCTGCTAAAATATTAAATTTCAATTCAAAGAATTGGTAGGTACTTAAGTGAATCTGTTCAATGCATTTGCACCCTTCTATAAATTTTATGATACTTTCTTAGTTCTCTTTGGGAAATGTTTATGATTATAACTATAACAAAAAACACGCTCATGCGTGTTGTTTTATGATCCTTTATTAATCATTTTAAAGGATAATATTATTTGCCTCTATCTAGATGCGGAAATCGACGAATATAGGCAAAATCAAACAAAAATTATTTATCGACTTATGAAAAGAAAGTTAAACTTTAAACGCGATTTTCTAAAAACACAATTTTCCGTAACGGGTTTTCGGTGTAACTCAATCAATTTAAATTGAATTAACTTACAAGTCAAAAAGTAGCTCGTTAGTCTTGTGTAAGCTAAACCCATCAGTAGTTTGTTTTTAGTTAAAATTTTCCAAAATTAATTAAGTAAAAAAACTGTTTGAATTTTTGAGGAAGAATGAAAGTTTTTCAGTTGGCCGCCATTTTGGTAAAAAAATCAAAAAAAAAATCGAAACTACATTTATGTATTACGAAAAGATTATAAAATAATTTTTTTTTGCTTCACAAACCTGGAGAGCGAGAACAAGAGAGGGGCCTTTTGCGTCTGCTCACATCGCGTCATGGTTTGCTTGAAAAATCTTAAAAAATTTGATTTTTAGGGTTCCGCATCCAGAGGGTGCCAACTAAGCTACGAAGCCCTCCGCTGTTCGTTAGTCTGTCTATCAGCTGGCTGCATTTCATGAACCGTAATAGGTAGACAGTTGAAATTTTCACAAAGTGCATATTTCTATTGCCGCTATTACAACAAGTAATAAAATTAAAATAAAGTTAAAAATTAAATGGGGACCCTATACAAGAAACGGTTTTTTTTGGCGTACATAGTTACGATGGTACGGAACCTTTCGTGCTTTTGTAGAAATAAAGTAGAGTTGATTTGATCAAAAGTCTTGTTTTAAACTACTTATTTTTTCAATTTTTATATGTATATATCGAACATTTATTTCCAAATTGTCTTTAATATTTATTTCAATTTGCATAATGAAATGACATGGATCCAATAAAGATTTTCGCAGTTTCGATACAAAGTTCTATGGTTCTATAACTTCTTAGCATCGAAATGTTTATTAAACTTACCAAATGGATTTTTAATTCAGTTATTGGTTGAATTTTTTCAATTTATCTATTATTAAAATTCAATTATTAATTTTTTTTTATGTCGTAATATTTTCTTAAGTAATACATTAAAAAAAAGAGGCTGGAAATTGATTTTTAATGACACAAACATGTATAATAAAATTAAAATAAATATCTGGAAGATCGCTTGGTGGAAAGGAATGCGATTGAGGAAGGACTTACTGTTTCGTAATTTTAATTAATTTTTGTTTTATCCGAGCTGTGAACATATCTCTTTTTTTTTCAAGGCAGGGGTACAAGAGATTCCAAGTACAGAGGCCAGACTGGCCTATTGTGCTGTCCTGCTTGAAGGCCTATCACCAAAGCCTTCATGTATTCTTAGTGAACAGCATCAGCAGTGTTGGGCAAAATGTAATCTGATTAATGATTAACAATTACAATTAACCATGTAATCTGTAATCAGATTACTTTGTAACAAATTACTAATGTAATCCATTTCCATAATTACATAATGTAATCGATTAACGTGTAATGTGATTACAAGTTAATCTGATTACACATTAATCGATTACAAGTTAATCCCACTACATGTTAATCTAATTAATATGATTACATTTAAGACATTTAAGATATTTAAGATATTTGTATTCTAATTCTTCATAAAACTCCCTAAAACTAATTTCGTACGAGAACAATACCATTTTCTTTCGATTCATGTCATTATATTATTAATTACTTTTAAGTAATCTACAAAGTAATCTGTTACAATGTAATTAAATTACAAAATAATCTAATTATATTGTAACAGATTACACATTTGATAGATTACATATTCTCTCATAAGTAATTTGATTGATATGTAATCGAATACAATTTAATTAGATTACTTTGTAATTTGACTAAACTGTAATGGAATTATTAATTAAATTACACTGCAATCAGTTTACGCCCAACACTGAGCATCAGGTCCTGATGAGGAAGGTTTTTCAACTCCTCTACAGGCAGAACCTAGAGTATCCAGTTTGGTCGCTCCGGGCGAAGGCCGTATAAACACACAAAAAGTGTTCGGTTGTCTTATGCTCCCCTTCTAGTCAGGACAGATATTCAGGGCTGTCAAAAACTGCCATCCTTTCATGAAGCGATCTGTAACCGGTTATAACGACAACCACAGTTCTATATTCTTTCCTTCCGAGCTCCATGAGAAAATCAGAGATATTCCTATTGGGCCCATCAAGAAAAATGTGTGTGTACCTGCAAGTAGAACGTGTCCCTTAGATTAATTTTATTTAATAGATTATTAGTTGTAGTCATCCATGTTGTTACTGAACCCCCTAACCCTAAATGAGTTTTCCCAAAGTCAAGACCTATATCTAAATCGCCTTTTCGAAGCCGCTGAAAACGGTAGATTAACCCTATTTCAGCAGAATTTTGTAAAACCTTCTAAATGAGTTCTTGTCTTTCTTTCAAAATGAAGATTTAGCTAAATCGAATTGGCGGTTTCAACCCCATTTAATTAAAATTTTTATTAGCCATAATCAAATAATGTTTTACGTCCTAATTACTACCTAAATGCGCTTTTCAAAAATCAAAACCTAGCTAAAATGCTTTCTCGAAAACCATTTCACGATGGTTCAATATTACCATTTAAATGAGTTCTTTTACCAACTAATTACCTCTAAATAAATAAATACCTTCTAAAAATGTTTTGAGGAAGTCGAAACTCAACTAAACTGAAATTGGTAGTTCACTTCAAAAGCCTTTTAGTCCAGTTTTCAAGATAATTTTAATAAATATACAAAAATTGCTCGCTCAGTGGTAATATGTAGTAGTAGAAGTGATATATACAATTTTCTTGCCATCAGAGATTTTAAATGAATCCAAAAATCTTCAACTGGAAAACTGGCAGGAATATCTGTTGATGAAAAAATGCACTTTTATACTTTGCAACCCCGAATTAAGTTGAAATTTTTTTCATTTATTTTTCATTTTTCACAAAAATCTATAAATTTTTTTCATGTTTTTTTTTAGCAAAACGGAAGTACATAAGAACCCTTTTTCAGGGAAAAGTTCGGGAATGTAAAATAGAAAAATGATTTTTTTTATTTTTGGAAAAATTTTGCATTTTCTTCTTGATCGATTCTCTCTATCTCTCTCTCTCTCTCTATCTCTATCCCCCTCTCTAAGGTTTATGGTATTTCTTGCATTCTCTATCATAGAAATATGTCCAGAATTACAAAAAATCAACTTATGAGTTAAATGGTTATGAGATGGTATTAACCTAAACACTACAATAATTTGACTTTATAACAAAAATATATTGCAATTCAATTTTATACTTAATAGTAACTGGTCCGCTCATGGTTTTTGGGAAAAATCAAAGAATCGATTGTTAATCAAGATTTTGTGCCCACAAGATTTTTGTATTCTAAAGACAATTTGATTTGATTTCACTTATCAAATAAAAGTAAAAATCTCTAATTTAGCATATTTTCAGAGATAAGCAAGGAATTACGGGTAATATGAAATATCATTTACATTTGAGGCAAAGGCAATCCCGATATAGTTTAAATCCCAAAAACATATTACAATTAGGAACTTCAAACATCTTTGATTAATTATATTTATGATTTTAAAAAATTACAAAATTTTAGCATACCTATGCAAAAAAAAAATATGGAAGTAAAAAATAAATAAAAGGTATTAGGAGATAGTCGGTCAATATAGAATAGCAGACTAAAAATTATAATAATGAACAAATTGTAAATTAAATATTTTATCGGGTTATATAGAATACTAAAATTTTACATCGGCTCTTATGAGATAGTAGGGGTATTCACTTTTTAATGTATCAGTGTAACCGATGTAAAATTACAACAAGAATTTACAACAAAGAGCGAAAACACCCTTTAACCTTTAGCTTATTTCGAAATGTAATTTTGGGAACAGGGTGACAAAATGGGCCCGTACGAGTTCTCCCCGCCCCTTGAAGAAATTGAGAAATCCTCAAAATTCCTAGAATTCGTATTTATCCTCGAAAAAAAATAATTATGAAGATTCGGTTAAAAATAGCTGACATAAAAACTAAAGTATCTCAACTATTTATGAAAATAACGGCTTAAATTAAGGAAAAGCCGGTTTTTCATAGCATTTTTTGACCACGTTGTTATTTCTACTATTACTACTTAATTATATACAATTTCAGCATAATGTCAACGGATAAAATGAAGTCTGTTTTGTTGGGAACGTTTATTTCCAATTAGTTTTCCGCTCGGGCTAATATTTTAAGAGAAATGTTAATAAGAGTAGACCAGCCTCCTTTTACGGCAATCTTTTCCGCTTTTTGCTGTGACAAAATGTAAAAATTTACAATTTAGCTTTATGGAATAACGATGGTTCGGAAGAATTTTTTTGTAAAGATGAAAAAGTTTCGTAATCGACCAATTATTCCTATGATCGAAAAAATTGGAAAAATAACTCAGATGTAGTAATGGGGTATATGACACCCGGATGACGAAAAACTTTAAACTTTGGGAATAAAAGCTCAGCGTGGAAATATCTCGAATTGCAAATAAAATCCTTCTAATATAGATAGAGAATTTTGTTACCTTTAATTAAAATGCAAAAGCTTATCTCTAGGGGTATCCGTTATGATGCAGAATCTGACAAAGTGAAAAAGTAGTGTTCAGTTAAAATGAAAAAATATACTATGAAGTATACCGGATTGAAAATTGAAAAACGCCATTCGATAGAGTTCAGCGGGGGCTTTAATTAGACACGCCTCATGTCATATTTTGGGTTAAAAGGTAGTGGGGTAACAACCCTGCACCCCAAAATCCACCCTAAACTTTTTTTCCGATAAATTTAATCTCCTTGTCGAACCAAAGACGAATCAAAAGTTCGTTTTTTGATCCGCCCGCACCTCACCCCGCAAGATAGGCTCGAATTTTGAAAATAATTAAAGCTAATTTCTGAACTTCAAATACTATTATTAAGTATTTAGGGTCGAAAAAGAGAATCGATCACACCAATTTGTTTTTCGGTTATGTTTTATTAAGTTTTCCAGAAAGTTTCATGCTCTTTGATGCGCCATTACTTATGTTTTGGGTTCATAAATTTGCAATACCTTGATTTGAACACCCTGCTAAATCAACCCAGTACCACAAAAAAAATATAAGTGCAGAGTCGATAGTCTTCAAAAGGATCTTTCATTTGGCATACTGGAAATTTTCCTAGGACACTCCCCTACCCCTATGCACATCCTTACATTTGAAGATCAATCTGACCTCCTAAGTACAACTATACAAGCCGGTGTACACTGTCAATTTGTGAATGTAAAAATACAAGACCCTTGTATTGCATTTTATATGCATATGCCTTGTATTACTTTACTAGGTTGTAATCAAATACATCTTTTACAACGATACACTCTTTGATACAACATTGCGTGAATACCCCTAGTATTCCATATAACCCACCTCTGCCGCTATTTTGTAAATAATTACACCATGTTTATTGGGGCCAGTCAGAAACTAAAAAATGAGCATTAGATAATAAACTGTAACTTTTTAGGTACGAATTTTGCCTAGTTAGAATGTGAAAAGATTATTTCTATTAATAAATAAAAAAAGTTAAAAATTTTCGAAACACGAAAGCCCCATATTTTTTCACGCAATGCACATTGATGTCAGGAGGTGAACTTAGGGGCATTTTCAGAGCTTTCTGAAGCATTTTATTATTATCCAGCTTGAGGGCAACACTTTGCCGAAGAGAAACCTTAGTATTCTATATTTTCCGACTATTCCATAATACTCGAATTTCATTTATATGTACAAAACATTTTACTTTTCTGAGGTTATATTAAAAAATATTAAATAAAAAAAGAGCGAAAGGATGAAGCTGAAGCTAATGCAAAGGCGCCTCATTCCCTTTTGATTTATTATCACTGCTACTTTTCTCAGGCCCGTAGCCTTCCCAATATGTCGCTTCTACTTACTGCAGGTTGAGCAGGTTGTGTCAGATGTGGTCGAGCCTTTGCTTGAATTACCTAAATGGAAAAGTGTAAATGGAAATTCTCATAATATTAAGATTATTTTCTTCCAGCAAAAAAATGTGATATCAAGTAGAAAATTATATAGCGAAAGAAGGGATGAATGTAAAATGCACAAAAAATTATATAAATTTTCTTGACAGAACTCCCGATCAGTTTATTATAAGCTTTGCATAGTTTTGATTTTATTGAATTTCATGAAATCGACAATCCCACATAAAAACGATCATTTTGGGTTAATTTTAGTCTCAACCCTTTCTGATTTAACTGAAACTTTCAGAGTTTGTATGGAATACGAAAATAGCTCACACATTGTTTTTTTTCCATTACGCTCCACTAGTGAATAATTTCAAATTGTTAATGACAGTTTAGTTAATCGGGCGAAAATTGTAAGTGTTTCCACCCATATGGTATAATCTTTCATAGGGTGTTAACGTACATCAATCCAAGCAAAAAGTTTTTCAAAATGACGGTTTTCCTCCCATACCCTACTGAACTATAACGGTTTTTATTACATAACCTCCAAAAAGGGTTGACTCTTGCTTATCTGACTATAAGTCCCGATATACATAAGCTAACTCAGTGCAGTTTTCTCTTGCTTGATATAACGCACTTCATACTTTCCTGTACCATAAGAATTATACAAAAATTTTTTTTAATTCAGAATTTTGGTACCGTTCGCTAAATTTTTGACTTTGAGGTGACTTTTCAAAAAATCTAAGTATGCGAATTAAACTTTCTTTTTCAAATTTGCCTAGATGTTGACTATCGAATAAAAAATGCTGCACTGATTTAGCTTATGTATTTTGGGAGTTATAGGCACATAAGCGAGAGCCTTTACTTTTTAAAATTATGTCAATAAGCCATTATATCTCCGTAGGGTGGCGGAGAGAAACCAGAACAACTTTTTGCTTAAATCGACGAAAATATGCTAGCATCCTACGAAATATTATACCATTTCAGCAGGACAAACCGACATATATATTCTAGTCTCGTAAACTTCTGATTCCATTATTTTTTCTATGTATCTTCCTCATAGTCAACCAATTTACTCCTTAGAAAAAGTGGTTGGGTGGGTACCTTGATACGGGAAGGTATCTCCTCTACTCAAACACTAAAGCGAAGGAGATTGGCATCTTCTCAAGGTTTTGTCAAAATCCTTCACAACCTCCAAATTGTTATTGGATTGTAAGACTACCCAGAATTTTCTCTCGATATAACAGAGTACCTACTCGATCTTTGGCTGCCAGGTTACAACGATATCAGCATGAAAGTAAAGGCGGACGAGCTTGCTCGTCTTAGTGCAGCCTCGGAGGCATCCTCCTTCACAATCGGGATTGCACCAAAACACTTTGCCGCTAATATTTCAGTTTGAGTTGGCCGCCAACACAGTCGTATTTAGTTAGATCACCCTTCAGGCAGAACTACAAAGGAACTGGAAATCTAACCCAAACCTACCAAATAACCTTAAACAAGCCAACTCTGAGAGCTCTTTTGTCAATTCTCACTGGGCACTCTTTTCGCATAGATCACCTATACAAAATGTGATTTGTTGATGATCCTGTATGCAGAGGATGCTGAGAGGAGTGCAAAACGGTAACTCACTTTCTTTGTTACTGATTGGTCCTCTTAAAAAAATCGATGTAGATTTCTTGTCTCACACCTTCTGGAAGAACGGTATGAAGCCGACAAAAGGATTTGGAGCCTATATTGAAATATGTAAGTCGTCCGGTTGGGACTTATAAGCAATTGCTCATAAGTCTGGAGGATGAACAATCGGCCTTGATGTGGTCTACGTTCCAGGGACGCCGGCGTCGTCGTAGCTTCAATCTCTTTTCCATCCATCCAATCTATTTCATTATTTTTAAATATTATGTCGGAAATCGTGCAGTGATCGATAGATAGAGTGCCCTTAACGCTTTGATGGCTTATAAAACACTTCTGAAAATTCAAATATTTCGTTCATTACATTTTTGCTAATTGTATACAGTTTTTTGTTTTTGTAAAACATCTAATAAATCATAAATAATAATAATAAAAAATAATATAATAAAACTTGAGTTGCATTAGATTTTTCAGGCAATTCGACAATTTTACGTCTAGTGATGGCCGCATTACTGAAACATTCAGCAAACATCCATTCTTTACAGAGGACTTCCATCATATAATTTTTTTCTTATTTCTGTACACTTTACTTATATATACTTTTATATAAATACCTACTAATGTCTATGACATTGAAATCATGCAATCCGAGCCGGTGATTGCATTGAATCCATTACTGATTAATCTAGAGAATCTATCACTTTTCGAATTTTTTCATCAGAGAAATCTTTTATATGATAACACATTTGTGCCTCCATAGAGACATGTAGAAAAAAAACTCATTAATAAAGTGAATTCACTTAAATTATTACATTATCAGATCTAATCTACACTGCTCAAAAGTGTATAAGCAAAATGTGGTTTTTCGGTTGCCAATTCCTGGAATTTGGTTTGATTTTGGTTCTGTTTTTTTGTTTTTAGTAGATACATCTATTGCGCATACAACAATAAAAAAAATTCTGGAATAACGGTAAAAACAGGTATTATATAATTATAATTAAAAACCAATTTTTACAATTCAAAGATATTTTTTTTTTTAATTTAATTAATTAGTACAGTTATTTTTTTAAATTAAATTTTTTTTTAATAACTTGTATTGCCTCCTCATACAGTTATGACAGATTGGCATCTTCTTGGCATGGAGCTAATCAAGGTATCAAATCTGTCTTGCGGAATTTGTCTCCAGTGATCTTGAAGGAGATTACACAGTTGTACTCACGTTGTTACTGATGCTAAATGTGGCAGAATGCTTCGTTGAAGTGCATCCCATGCGTGTTCAATAGGATTTAAATCCGGGGATTGTGCTGGCCAGGGTAAAACATTAATTTCTCTTGCATCCAACCATTCTGTTGTGATTCTTGCTGTGTGTTGCCTGGCATTGTCATGCATAAAGATGAATTCTGAACCGATCTATGATGATAATGGAAGCACAACAGGTTCCAGTACCTCATTGATGTAAGAGACTGCCGATAAGTTGCCTTCTGGAAAAACGAGATCAGTTCTTCTACCAGTCATAATTCCTGCCCATATCATAACAGTGCCTCCACTGTAATTGTGCACTTCTTGCACAACTCTGAGCCTTTCTGCGTTACCAGGTCGTCTCCATATTCTTGTTCTCCTCGTATCTGGATGAAAACCGAATCGTGACTCATCAGTGAACAAAACTCTGGACCATTGATCTTCTGTCCAATTTCTATGATTTTCACTCCAATCTTTTCGACGCCCGCGATTTTCACGTCGTATCGGTGGACATCCCAAAGGACGGCGAGCGTAGAGACCGTGTTCGTGCAGTCTATTCCTGATGGTTTGATCACTAACGAAAATGTTTTCAGCTGTGCACAAGCGTTACTGTAATTGTCGGGCAGTTAAAGTTGGCTCTCGGCGGATTTGCAGTCGAATATAATGGTCCTGCGATGGAGTTGTTAACCTTACTCGACCTGGACGCTGCACGTACGGACTCCCAGTCACACATTGCCGTCGCCATAACCTGCATATAACGGAACAATTCACATTAAAATAACGGGCAACATCTGTTTGGGTTCTTTCACTTCGAAGCATTCCTATGGCTTCGTCAATTTCACTGTGAGTTAAATGACGACGTGTATTTCTGTATTCCATACTTTTACACTCAATTTAATTAATTTACACAATTTTAAAGTCACCACCTTAATGAACTGAACTGATTTAAGTCTGAAACAACAATAACAGAAATAGGCTAAAAACAACTTTTCCAATAAAATAATAACTGTTTTTACCGTTATTGCAGAATTTTTTTTATTGTTGTATGCGCAATAGATGTATCTACTAAAAACAAAAAACAGAACCAAAATCAAACCAAATTCCAGGAATTGGCAACCGAAAAACCACATTTTGCTTATATACTTTTGAGCAGTGTATTTCCATTTCAAGAAGATATTCTCGTCCAAACAAGACAAAAATTGAATTTAATATTATTATTGCAAAATAAAAAAACTAGACTAACTATACCCACAAATTTCACCTCTCATATAACGATCAAATTTACAAAGGCATTTCTACATATAAGATGTACCTACCTGTCTTTATACGACAAATAAATAATAAAGATAACTTTTCAATATTTTTACTCTAAAGTCTGGTAAAATCCTGTTGAAAAATCCTCCATTCCCTACATATGCAAATTAAAATATCGCTTGATAATAGCTTCATTATCAATGCATATCTATATATATAAAAAAAACAATTATTAAAATAAAATAAAATAAAATAAATTCATGCCTTGGCACATATATATAATACCTACATGTATGGAATATGCGCACGCAGCTCTGTCCTGATTTTGCAGAAATATCCGAATCCATAGACGATGAACATTAAGTGCTTGATTCTATTTTTAAAGAGATATTTTATACATTTAACTGCATTGGCCTTACTAAAAATTTACTCCGGCCAAGTTTTCTCATTTCAATTATGGACATTGAGCCCACAATATATGCTCATAGCAAGAAACAAGCAATTAAAGCTCAGCAAAAATGTTTCATCTTTGTTGTGCTGATCATCATGTTTAGACATCCACACAAATACAGATTTCCGCAACAACAACAAAATTGCCATCGATGACGAGATAAGATTCAAAAATAATTCGATTGTTTCGAATCGATCATAAGCGATCGAGTTCAAGGTAAAAAAAAAACTATATATATAAAAAAAAATAAAATTCATGCAACTATAATATGATCACAATCGGACTGTAATGCTTTGTTGCGTCTGTTGTCGTCGCCGTCATCATTCTCATCGTGTCGTCCATATTCAGTCAGGTATTATAAGTTGCGCGCGCACTGCACAGATATGGTCAATAAGACAACGATGCGATTTAAAATTCCGTTGATCACGCAGAATTTTTCTCGTTTTCTATGCTTTCTGTGCTTTGCCATTGACACAAGCATATACCATAGTAGAAGAAGCCACATTAAATGAATTTCTTTTCTCCTATATAGTTAACGTAATCAATCGACATCGAAAGAATAGACGCCGCCTGGAGCACCAGGAAAGATTCGAACCATCTACCGCGCCATCGATCGCATCATTCCATATGATGTGTCTGGTAAGCCTTCACCATTATGACGGACAAGCCAGAGCGGCAGCTGAAGCAAAATGATTGATCTACAGAAGGCAAAAGTTCTTGCACACAAAATAAGTGAATCAGAGCCACTCTTGGTTGTTGCGCATCACAGACCGAACATAAATATTTCAATTTTTCCATTATATCGATAAAAATGCGCCTAGAGCTTGGTATCTGATTGAAATGGGGTTGCATTAAGAAGAAGACGACTTGCTCGTTTCATTTCTATGCATATAATTGAAAAAAAAGAACAAGAAATAAATAAAAAATGAAAAAAACAGAACAGAATCACCGGCTGCATTCATTATACTTTGAGATATGATTTCTACTTGCATCTCAATAGACTGAACTCTCGATCTATGTAGAAATGTTGCAATGCGCACTAGGCTTAACCGCGCAAACAGTCCCCGCAGAAATTATTACATCTCACTTCTACATACGTCTACTAAGTGCCTGACACTTGAAATATTTTTGGAATTGAGAACAGACATTTCCTGGGCTTTGAAAATATTAAGATATGCTGCAAGCGTATGGTAAATAAGATCAAAAGATATGTGGGATATGGTCCCGGGATTGCATATAGGATACATGCTAATCCGAAAAATCATATGCAAAATTTCAACTGCTTAATTTTCCCCAAAATACTTAGCTAAATATTTTCGAGCCCTAGTTTTAGTTCTCTATACAACACCGCACAAAGTGCATTTCATCAAATAAATAATTCTTCTAATAGAAATGGCTCGATGGCTGGCGTAATGGATGATCTGACATCAGGTTGAGTGTTTCTAATAGATCACAATCATACAGATCCGATGCGGCAATATTAGAGGTACCACTTTAAATTTTCGGTGGTTAAGTTCGATTTTGTTTATTTTCATGGGAAAATACACAAGAGAAAATGATCTGTGTGAAATGTAAGGCGCCAAAGCTATGTTTTTCCATTTCACCAAATCGACAGATGGTGCAACATACGAGAGTACATTATACATGGGATTCACTTCGCTTAATGACTAATGGATCGACAACTATTTTCGGTAATGGTCTAATACTGTTAATTCAAAAACAAACAGGAATACGTTAGTTATAGCCATCTGTATTATGAAGTATTTATGATTTCGATTGGGCGTTGTTGGCAGATGTTCAAATTTTTATGATGAAAACGACCGACAACATCAGTTTTGGCCAAATCGCAAACAATTGGTACGCGTATCATGTGTGGGTCGTTCCAGACAAAGATTTATTTTTATGTTTATCAGTTTAATAATTTTAACATATTTAGAATTATATATATATAGATTTACATAGAGTGGCAAGGGTACATAATGTATTTTCGAAAATACACGACTAAAAATATTTGGCATCAAAAAGAATTGAAAGCGTAAACTCCTGGGAATGTTGTTTTTCTTTCAGTATATCTTTCGGCAGGAGCTAAATTTATGATTTTTATTTTTAATATTTGAGAAATTTGAAAAAAAAATATAATCTTAAACGAAATTTATATTTAATTTGACGATCGCCAGTTTTAGTTCTCTCCGTTGCTACAAGATGGGGCAAAAGTAATGTCATAATGTGAATTATTTGCCATTTTGTTAGAAATGAAACAAATCTGGGTCTGTTTACATTGGAAAGTTTATTTGAAGGCATAAAATTGATGAAAATAAGTTGAAAAAATTATATCGGTCAAATGACCACCTCTTGCGTTGATGCACATTTGTGCTCATTATACGGCATTTTGAATTGTTGCTATCAAAAAAAAACTGGCTCCAAATTGGTGATTTGTTCTTCAATGTTAGCTTTTAAGACATTCAAGGTTTGTAGTTTGTTGTGGTAAATGTTAGATTTCAAAAAGGCCCAATGGAAGAAGTTCGGCGCCTTTAGATCTGGCGATCTGACCGGTCAGTTCATATCGTTAAAACGGATGAATACACCATCCAAATTGGTGTTTCACAATTCCCATTGTTGCCCGAACTGTGTGAGGGGTTGCTCCATCCTGCTGAAACCAGCAATGCTTGAAACCTATTTCAGCAAATTGCGCCACAAAAAAACTCGCTTAACATCTGTCTGTAGTTTGCAGTTACGGTAGTCCCATTTTTGTACTCAAAAAAATAAAGACCAATCACTTTTTCACTGCAAATGCCGTAACGAACAGTCACTTTGAGAAGATGAAATGGTTCTTTGTGCATTCCATGTGGATTCTCTACGCATATTTTGTTTGTTCACATAATCACTTAAGTGCAAATGGGCTTCGTCGCTCATTATGATTTTGGATACGAAATCATCCTCTTCTTGCATCAGGCTTAACAGAGCATGGTATTAAGGTAACCTCACTTGACGGTCAGCAGGTAGCAATTGGTGCACTTTGTAAGGGAACATCTTTAGGTCTTTCATCAAAATTCGACGCAACAAACGTCCGCTGATGTCATATTGTGTGCATCGTTGTCTCGTCGATATTTGTGATCTCACGGACGTCATCGGCCACAGCAGCGATATTCTCAATCGAACGACCAATACGCGGCTGGTCACTTTTTGAAACATTTCTAGTGGACCCAGTTTGCACGAGACGCTTAGCCAAACACTTAATTATTCGTGCACATTGTGCAGGACGACGAGAAAAAGGACTACGAAACTTACCCTGTGTGTGTTAAAACAACAGACCGGAATTTGATCAAATAACATATATAACATAAATGTCAAAACACAATGACATTTGACGCCATTTGCAAAAATTATGACATATTCAAATTATGACATTACTTTTGCCCCACCTTGTATATCGAGTTAGAAATAGTCAGGCGAAGGCAAGAAGATAAAAAACACGTTAGGTACCATCATGTTAACCAAATTCATAGCATCTCAATATTAAACTCCCCTCCCCTCATCCATATCTTCTCAATTTATCCAACTTCACTGAAAAATTTTATTTACTCAAACTCACAGTTGCAATTCGTGGATATGTAATTTATCACAAATTAGCATTTCAATCGGACAGGAGAAAATGCAGTTACAATGTATATAGACGAATCGTTGAAGCCAAACATTGTTGCCAAATCTTCTCCAGTTGCAAATTTCATTTTAATGTATCGCTTTAGATTTCTCTAAGGTCCTTATGATCATATCATCATCCTTCTTCTTTGCTTTTAGGTTGTTTACTAAGGTTGCGAGCATTTCATTCACTGTACTTCCTTCATAGCACGGATTACTTTAAAAATAGATACTTTGACCTTTGCTATTTAGTGTATTAATTAATAATCTGACAGATAAAATTCATAATGCACATTTTTATACATTACATATTTATATTCTACTTGGTTTGAAAGAATGTTTCAACACCTATGCTTCATTATAAAAAGTCACAACCATTAGAATTATTTTATAATGTCTATGGGCCTTAAAGCGAGTATTCTTTCTATTAATAACAATTTTATAGTTAATAAAAACATTAATAATTTCCATTTCAATAATGGAAATGGAAAATATTCTTAACCACAAATAGTGCATACAAATGTTAAAGAAAAAGGATCGAAAAAATTCCCAAGAAGAAACAAATGTTCACCTATACGCTTGTAAACAATTTCACAGGTCCAGCCCAGATTTATGTGGTTATGCTTCTTGAGTCTATTGCAATTTAAGAAATTTCCTTACTTTAGCTGTCTTTTGCTTGTACGGGGGCTTTATCTGGATGTTATTTTTGTCTGTGCTTATAATTTCTTAACAACAGCATTACTGAATTGATTCGATTTTTGATTGAACTATGTTTTTTAATTTTGAAATTGGATGCATAGCCATTATGCATGTATGTCAAAAATTCTTACGATGAAATAGGTCTGGAAATACCTACCTCCCCTGCTCTGATAACTTGCGGTTGACGGTTTTATAACTGATACTAGCAAGATACAGTAGTTTTTGGGGAATCAATGAGAACTCAATTCTAAAATGATGCACTAAAAATGTGTGATAGTGATTAAACGTATGATAACCTATACCTAATTTGTATGGCTGCCCCAGATTTTGAATAAAACCTTAGACAATAAAGACCTTACTTGTTGTCAAGAAATTATTAAATTTTACCATCTAGCCCGCCATGTTATTTGGGGGATTAATGGAGTTGAAGGAAAAAAAAAAGAAAAAAAAGGTGATATTCTGTGGTACCACTGAAGTTGGATGGATTGAAGTGAGGTTGAGCCCTCGGAGGGACCCTGGAACGTTGGCCACGGTAAGGCCCGTTGTTCACCCTCAAGACCCACAAGCAATGATCAGCCAAACGCTCGTATGTACCATAAAATTGGCTCCCAACCCTCCTTACCGGCCTCATGCAATTCATCCAGGAGGTGTGAGCCAAGGAAGCTATTACGTTTTCCGGAAAGAGCCGGACATTGACAAAGAAAGTGAGTCACCGTTTCGGATTCCTCTCCGCATCCTCTACATAACGGATTATCAACAAGTCCTAACCTGTGTAGGTGACCCCTGAGAGAACAGTGTCCAGTAAGAATAGACGCCAATAATCTCAGGGTAGGCTTGCTCAGTCCAAGCAGCTTTTTTATGAAACCTGAGCTAGGTTTGCCCCACAGTTCCTTTGTTGTTCTACCCGAAGGGTCATCTAACCAAAGACAACTGTGTTGGCAATCGGCCCAAGTCGCGATTTTAGATACAAGGTAACCCGGTGCGATCCCAATTGTGGAGGGTGGTGCCTCCGACGCCGCAAGATCGTCTGTTTTTTTGTTTCCGTCAACGTCACTGTGACCAGGCACCCAAAGAACGAGTACCTTGTTACATTGAGAGAGGGAATTCAGGATAGTCTTATACTCCAGTACTAAGTTGGAGGTTGTGAAGGGCTTTGACAAGGCCTTGACGGCCGCTTGGCTGTCCGATCAGATGGCAATCTCCTTATTCTCAGTATCTGAGTCAGGGAGGAACCTTCCCACTTCAAGAATGGCCTTGACCTCCACCTGGAAGACCGTAACATCGCTTTCCAGGTGTATGGCCAGTTCCAAATGAGGCTCTTCACAGAAGACACCCGGTGTTGTCTTCAGATTTGGAGCCGTCTGTATAAATTATAGTGTCTATCCATGGGTGAAGCACGGAATGTGCTGCCCATTCCTCCCTAGATTGTATTTTCGACTTAAACGTGCTAATCAGCATGGTCTCGATTAGGTGGTCACTCTCCCTGTCGGTGTCAGGTGCGATGGACCGGAAAAAAAATCAAAGATGGATTCGTGTGGAACCAAGGTTCCTGAGTGAATCCAGGTCTGATTCAGGTGCAACCTCAACGCTGCGATAGTGGCCCCCTTCTTAACATGTATTTGCACGGGGTGTATATTAAGGATAACCTCACGAGCCCGAGTGCTAGTAGACTTGAATGCGCCGGTTACTCTGAGTAGGCACAATCTTTGAATCTTTCCAGTATCTTATGATTGGCATATTCCATCTGAGTAGGCACAATCTTTCAATTTATCCAGTTTCTTACCATTGGTATATTCCATCGCTTTCCACCACATCACAGAACCGTACGTTAACATTGGTCGGATGACGCTAGTGTAGTTGGTATCGCACTATTTGTAGCGTAATGAAGTCTATTTTTGTTTTAAGACATCATTTTAGAATATAACGGCGGTTACAAAAAAACATAATAGCACAGGTAAATGTTGTTATTCTCATAGTAAATATGTTTCGTTTAACCAGTCCGACTATATTCCCTTTGCCAGGCACCAGATTAAGCCATCCTTAGTGAAGACAACAGCAATATCAGTCGAGTATAAAGTCTAGGGGTTTTGGTCGACCACCAATCTTCTTTGCATGAATTACTGCGCGGAGTGGTGAAATCGAGCACCCAGGGTGGTTTGTCTTTATTTTACCAGATTTGGAACACATCTGTTGGATTCACTATGTGCTCTTCTTGAATTTGCATAAGGACATTTAACAATTAAACAGTTTTCGTTTACCAATAATCGTCAAATCCGTTTATGGTAGATATATGATTTCAGTATTCATCTCTTTAAATTTTCCAAAAACGACTGCATCTGCTCTTACTACAAACCCTCTTTGAAAGCTCAACTAATCATTTTTTCTTATTTGTTAATCTAGAATTGTGATCATGTTAGCCTGATTAGATCTACCAAGCTCAGAGTTTGTTGATATCGCTGCATTAGTCTAGACCTCCTTATAGAAGTGGCAGTTACTCTAAATCTCAAATTAAAATCCAGTCGTACACTAAATGATCGCTGCTTTATGTTGAATGATCGATGAATTCCACGCCTCACATTTCGTCGCCTTACAAAATTTATTCTTGACAAAATACCTATGGTATTCACTTGTAATTGCAGTGATGTAAAGTTTAATAGTATCAACATACCTGATACTATTATTAGGCAGGTTAATGAGAGCATATAAAAAAATATAAAATCGTAATCAAGTAAAGGATTCTAGAGGTTTTTGTAGCATTTCACTATTTCCTATTTCCGGTAAAAATGGGACTCAACAAGAATTGTCGACAAAGTCTAATTAGTCTTTTAACCCTCAATTTAATGTTGAAACAGGTGATGACGCAGGTGTAAATAAATTGAAAAATTTTAGTCCTCCTGGCATCAATAGTATTTTCAAGAGTCCGAAACAATTTTCTTCAATGAACTGATGCGAAATACAATTAGTAAGGAGGTTTTTCGAAATAATTGGAGGATTCAGATAGTTTTTATTATGAACCTGTTTAGATGGCTCTACCGCACAAACTGTAGGTAGGATGATGGTTGAGGACAATAATGAATTGCAGCTTAAAATTTGAAGAGAGCACAGGCAGCTCTTGAGGTAGCACGTCTTTTTATTGGCTATTATGAGTTATGTGATCATTCCAGCTTTAAGAATTTCTGTGATTATTTATTTGTTTCATCGACTGTAAGGTAGCAAGAGAAGCGTACCCATCAGTTATCTGTATAAATCTCTTTGACGAAGTATTTCAGGAACTTAACTTGACAAAGAAACATGCAAAATGTAGTGAGTGTTTTGAATCTACGATACTTAGATTTTTTTTTTTTTTAAAGAGATAGAAAACCATTTTAAGAAATAGATCAATAATATAACCTAGTTAGACTAATCTATGTGAATATATTTAGATAGTATATTTCATTAATCAATAAAAAGAGTAGCAACAGGCCTTTTTTTTGGTTCGGAACTCAGATGGAAGCTTTTTGAACGCATTTCCAAAGAAATATATTGATTGCCAACAAAAATTCTATCATGAAATTAATAAGATCTTTGGAGTTTCCAAAATTCGGACGGACTGCATATTCTTAAGTATTTCTCCAGTATGAAAAAGCTGCAGAATTCAGATCTAATTGGATACGTACATCACCGATCATTATATTATACCTAATTCAACCCAATTATTTTATATGTACCTCAACGAAATATTTAATGCAGCCACGTTACATTTTTGAATGCTCCCAGTTATAGATCCATGGAAAGTATATTTTTAGGGCCGTAAACACCAACAAGGATAATCATATTTCCTATGTAAAGATTAGTCCTATCCGAAAATAATCGTGCTTGCCTTGGTCGTAAACACCAACTCGTGTAAAACAATGAGTTTTTTGCTTATGTGGCATTACTTTCGGATATTTTCGGGGTATGTCGAAATAAAAAAGTATTTATGTTTTAAAATAAGAAATGTTGAATAAGCAATATAATAAACAAAATTTATTTAATTTTCAGTTAACGAACTTAAGATCAGTGCATCTAACCGAAATATCATTGCCACGGAAATGAGCTATTCTTTGTTGTTTGGTGTAATTGTCACTTAAATTAAAATTTTGCTCATCTGTCAACTATTCGGAATAATCCTTGAATAGAAATTTTACTCCCGGAAAATCTCGGATAAAATATTACACCGGTGTAATACAAAGGATTAAATTGCGAGTAATCTTGATTGATGTTCGTGCATTACACGTGAATATGGATTATTCTGGTTGATTTTTACGGCCCTTAGTATTTAGAAAAAAATTCATGAATTCCCCCAATGTTATGGTAAGTTCCCGAAAATTAATAATCATTACCGAGATCATACGGACATATAATTATTATAATTATTTAAACATAAATAAATAAGTTTTCGTTAAATATCTGGTCGGAAGGACCATATTCCGCTACAATAGCGACACAATTCGAAAAGCAAAGTTAATCAATATAACAAGTTATGATAATTTAAAGGACAATTACTAGATAAGATAAGTAATACCCTAGACACACAGCATGATCTAATGAATCATTAGTACTAACTATTCTTTAAAATGACGTGTGTCACATAGTATACGTTATTATGGCTTGAAAATAAGATCATAATGAAGTACACTAATGAAGTGTTTTTTTTCCTTCATTATAGCTATAATGAGGAAAAATGTGCTAGATTTAGCATATAATATAAATCTGAAGCTCAGCTGTGCATTTGCCCATTTGAAAAATAAGAAGAAGAATACTTTTTAATGTTTTTTTTTTTTCATTTCCAAATCATTAAATTGAAAAATAAGATAAATAAAAATGTTTATAGCGCCGATTCGATCCATTTCGCTTCTTTACTGTCATAACCAATAGTGTCAAAACCAATTTGACAATCCAAATTAATTAAAGACAAGTAAAAAAGCTAATATTGGTCTAAGACCAATTCTTATGATACCCTAGATCAGCGATTCTCAACCCGTGGTACGCGTACCCCTAGGGGTACGCGTTTGATGGCTTAGGGGTACGCGAAAAAAAATTAGTAATGGCGGATGTTTAAAATATACTAATCTCCTCTCATCGGAACGCCTCGCTAGAATATAAAATCAACGATTCCTCGACATCTTGATGCCGTAACAAGCCAGCAATACTTCGCTGCAATATAAAATCTAACGATGCCTCGACCTAATGTAGGAAAAGCCGCAATTTTTTCTTAGAAATTTACTGGAAAATTTTTCCTTAGAATTGCTATGGATTATTGGAGGTGACAACGGGTGTCTGGGCCACTTACAATTTTTATGAGCATAGACGCGTACGCCTAGATGAGCAATAATCATTCATTTGTTCTTAGACTGGAGTGCAGCACAGATGGTGCTAATTTTGCTATTTTGCTTGTTATTGCGAGGTATTTAAAGGACAATAAAGCCGAAGAAAACCTTTTACTTTGTCATGCTCTGTCAGAACACACAACAGGTGAGGATATATTTAAAGCTCGCGATTATTATTTCAAAGAAAAAGGCATAAATTGGTCTCATTGTTGTGGGCTATGTACCGATTCTATTCTGGTCTGCGTGGTCGTGTCATGAAGATAGCTCCCAATGTAAATTGGAGTCACTGTTGCATCCACAGGCAAAGTTTGGCAACTAAGCACCTTCCTGTGCAAATAAAACTTGTTCTTGACGAAGCTACGAAAGTGGTTAATTTTATAAAGTCCAGGTCAACCAACTCGAGAATTTTTAAAGCTCTTTGTGAAGATTTGAATAGTGGTCATTCTACTCTGCTCTTTCATACAGAAGTGAGATGGCTATCTCGAGGCAAGGTCCTCACCCGGTTGTTCGAACTTTGACATAAGGTACAGGTTTTCTTCGAGAAATATCCTTTCCAACTTGCTTCCATGTTACATGACTGTAATTGGCTTCAGACGCTTGCATATTTATCAGATATTTTCCTACGTATAAACAATCTGAATTTACTCTTCAAAATAACTCCATAACGATCTTCAATGTTTCAGATAAAATTGAATCAATGATTAAAAAAATTAATTTTTGGAGGACATGCATTGAAAATGGTCAACCTGAGGTATTTGAAAATTTGCATAATTTTCTATCAGAAAATAAACTTTGCCTCTCCAGAGAATTCAGCAACATCATATCTCAACACTTAATAGAGTTAAAATCAAGTTTCGAGAAGTACTTTCACAAACCTGATGAAGGAAACAATTGGATCAAATTCTATCAATGAAGAATATTTTCGAGTAGCTAAATTGACTATCAAAGAAAAAGAGAACTTAATTGAACTATCAAATGATTCTGCTTTGAAAGTCGAATTTAAAGGATTCTGTCTTATTAACTTTTGGTCACACATCAGCACCGAATATGAACAGCTTTCTGATAAAGCGCTTAACTTTTTGCTGTCATTTACAAGTATAGTGCTGGTGGAAAGAGCATTCTCTTCGTAATTGTTTATTAAATACAAATACCGCAATAAACGGAATGCAGCTCCAGATTTAAGATTATACCTTGCATCAATCGAACCTGATTTCAAAAAACTATCTGCCTCAAAGCAAGTTCAAGGATCTCACTGAATATAATAAGTTAAGTTAAAATTAATGTAAAATTGCGAATATTTAAACTTTATGTTTATAATAGTTTATATTTATTAAGTATGTTGTTTTTTTATTAAAAGTTATGTATCTATAAATAATGTTTTAGTTTTCATCAATAAACATTCTAGGCATACTCCTTGAAACGTTATTCCTATTTATTTAGTGTTAAACAAGTTTAGAATAATAACAACTACAACGATTTAAATTATTATCATTTTTCTAATGTAAGGGGTACAATTTACGATAATGAACTACCAAGGGGTAAGCAACCAAAAAAGGTTGATAACCGCTGCACTAGATGAATGTCCGTATGAAATTTCGTATGGTTACACATTTGAGCAATTTTGGTTTTTGCAGTGGTTTTTCGCATATACTTCTAGAACGGCTCGTCGGACAGAAAAAATGATTATAATCAATTTTATAGGATTTTTTATTCTGAAGAAGTTTTTAGTACAATAAAAATGTCTAGGACTGATCGTTTTCAAAGTATATGTAAAAAACCAAAATTATTATATGGCAACACCAAGTAGCGGTTGCCCGATTTAGCCAATTTTTGAAATTTTATTTGCTGTTAGTATGAAAACATAGTGTACCAAATTTCAGTTTTCTATGTCGACGTGTTTTCAGGTAGTGTCCAAATATATCGTGGAAAACGAAATTTTTGTATGGCAACCCCACGAAGTAGTTGCCCGATTTGTCTCATTTTCGAACTTAATTTTACCTTTTTTTTTAATGTCCGTGTACAAAATTTCAGCTCTCTAAAAGTGTACGCGTTCTCGAGTTATCGTGCGCACAGACAGACGGACGGATATTCAAAAATCAAAATAACTTTTAATATTATGCGTGGGTGTCCAATTCATTTTGCTCTACCATCATTATTTCGAGGTGTTACAAACGGAATGACAAACTTAGTATACCCCTATAGATTTCATTCAGCTAGGGTATAAAAAGGCTGTGTGTCTGCAGTTTATAATGAATTATTATAGGCTAATAACTTGTTGGACATTTCTTCATTAAGAGCACTGTGTGTCTAGGGCATAATGAGCTGGGTTTTCTGTTTTATAATGAAGATTGTTTAGCTTTAGTACGTGTTGACCATATTCATCAGATGGAGTGAAATTTCCCACACTTTTTAAGATGTGCGATTATTGAAGAAACGACATTCAATAGTTTAAAAAAAAAAATTAAAAAAAAAATGTATCGACACTTCTGCCGTCTACCGGAATTTAAGTAGACTAGTATTACGCCGGTTTCATAGGAACATAGAACATTAAATTCTTAATGAAGTTCAGGCATTGGCACAAAATTCGCGAATTTTGAGTTGTGCTACTATTGCAGTCGGTGAGCCATATATGTATAAAATTCTAAAAAATTCATACAAAATCCGACCAGAAGGACCACATTTGATTTTGAAAACATTCCATTTCTGATGACCTAAACATGTTTTCACTTTAATGAAATTAACATATCTTTGACACAATGATTCAAAAACAGATCAATCGCATTCATATGTTTCGTATGTTCCGTACATAAAAAAAAAAAACAAAAAAACATACAAAAAAAAAGTGTCTTAATCCTTTGTTAAGAGATATCCAGCAAATGCATTCTCTCGATCGATTCTTTACAAAAGGTGTGAAGTTAACAACACCTAATGATACGATTTCAGTTTAACCAAAGCTATGTATGTATGTATAGTAAATGGAAAGTCCGAGATATTTATCACGTCATAATAGAAGGAAGAGGCTAAAGAAACTGTCTTCATTTTCCCAGCCGTAAATCATTTCTTTCACAATAAATTAATTGCCTCACCAAAACAACCGAAGCATGACCCACTCAGGGCAGCTCATCGCTATATCTACAATGCTCGGACAAAACAAAAAAAAAAAAAAACGCTTCCAGCCAGGTTTTTATCTTGCGCGAAGCAGGTGCATTTCCGCTTATCGTAAAAAAAATGTTGAATGCATGAAACCTTTGTGTTTTTTTTTCAATTTTAGTTTTAATTTTGCGATACTAATGTAACGCGCTTATGTAAATAACTCATTTCAGTGTGCTTGAGTACACCCTCATCTAAGTTGAAATTAATTGAATTTTACAGAGATAGCCCAATTCGTGTAATGACGGGCAACAAGAATATTCCATGCGACTTTTACTGTAGTGTAAATTGTTTGGGGACTTTAACCTCATTCTGCAGCTAATGTCCGATTGTTTGTTTGTAGCAGTCGCTTTCTACTGATAACGACTATACGTCAATTGTCTACTATCAGTTAATTAGCATTTTTTTTTCTCTAGCCTTTCGTTTTATATTGATTGGAATCTTCTTCTATAGAGTTTTGTGTCACGTTATGAATTGCCCAGCATACCACAATAATTACTTGAGAGACAATTGGTTGAGATACTGGCTACATATTTACAACCACATACGATACTTTTAATTTCCTCTTATCGAGAATTATATAGAGAAACAAAGGCTTACATTGATGCATACCACAGGGAATTTGTTTCTACGATATATAACTAAACGTCCAGAGGAAGAACTATACACAGGTGACATGATAGGAAGCTAGTCACATCCTATAATAATCTTAATGACATGACATGAAACTAAATTGCATCGTGATATGCACGGTTAGAACGTAGTAATACATACACATGTATAGTTCGTCACGGTGACGGCGCAAAGAGACAATTTTCACTTTATGTCAGCTCTTGTTGATGATGATTCGACGACGAAATTCATTTGAAAAAACGTGCACGAATAGCAAAATATAATAGAGTGGTCATGCTCGAATCGTGACTACTAGATAGATTTATGTGTGTGTTTTGATGTGAGGGAGTCTACTAACAAGCTTAAGATAGAATATACAAATTCTTTGGATTTTAGGTATCTTACTGTTATAATATGTAGTACAGAAACTTGGTATGAGACGGCGAACGCTTTAATTAAGATGTTCTGTGATATGCTCAACAACGAAAAGATTCTAACAAGGGAAATAATTGGGAGACCGTTCATATGTAGTTTTGGTTAATTTGTTTCATTTTGATTTATACTCGTGATATGAATGTTTTGTACCGTTTTATTGTTTTTTTTTTTCATTAGGAACAACAAGGGATAATAATCATAATTATCTGGAAACTTTTCCCGGTGGTATTTTGAACGGTATTTCAATAATTGATATCATCATAATATTTTTTTCTCTCTTTTGCTCTCTTCACTCGACTTGGCTTGGTAGCAGAGAACTTCTACATAGGCTCTCCACCTGACAATATTATCAGTGCTTTGCTTCAGTTTTTTTCACTTTGCAAGGTGAATAGTGTGCAGTAGCTATACCTCCAATGATGAGGCTCCCACATTTCGCTTATTAAGAAAATCGCAAGCCTTTTGGTTGTTTTTAGTTTAGGTTGACGCCTATACTCGCGGTGAAAGCCTTACAAATGCTAAAACCCTGCAAATATATTTCCGCTTTCTCCTTAAACTACATAATATTGTTGGGCTGTTGGAAGAGAAGGAGAAGAGAATTTTTGATAGGTATAAGCAAGAAGATAATATGGGACAGGAGAAGCTTTAAAAGTTTAAATGGGGGGGGGGGGTGTACGTAGAACCGTGTTTCGAACCCATGAATAACCAATGAGATGATTGATTGATTGATTTAAGAGGTTTGGGACCCCTTTCAGGTCCCCCGAACGAAGGCCAAGTCAAGGCCCATTGTTCACCCTCCAGACCCATGAGCGATTGCTCATAGGTCCCAACCGGACGCTCTTATAAATTTCAATATTGGCTCCCAGCCCTCCTTGCCGGCAACATGTAACTCTTCCAGGAGGTGTGAACCAACAATTCTGTAACGTATTCCTGAGAGTGTCGGGCAGTGACATAGAAAGTGGGTCACTGTGTCGGACTCCTCTCCGCAACCCTTGCATATAGGATCATCAACAAGTCTCATCCTGAGAGAGGAATGCCCAGTGAGAATGGACACCATGAGTTCTCAGGGTTGGCTTGTTGAGTTTTAGGAATTTATTCGTTTGATTTGAGTTTGGTGTACCCTACAGTTCCTTTGTTGTCCTACCCGTGGGATCTTCTAACCAAAGGCGACTGTGTTGGCGGTCAGCCCAGCTTGAAATGATTGAGACAAGGTGTTTTGGTGCAATCCCGACTATAGAGGCAAGTTCGTCTGCCCTTTCATTCCCGCTGATGTTGCTGTGCCCCGGCACCCACTGCACTATCACCCTGTTATTCCGAGAAAGGGAATTCAGGGTGGTTTTGCACTCCATTAATAATTTGGAGGTTATAAAGGGTTTAGACAAAGCCTTGACGGCTGCTTGGTTGTCCGAGCAGATGGCTATCTCCTTATTCTCAGTGTCTGAGTTAAGGAGGTGTCTTCCCGCTTCAATGATGGCCTTGACTTCTGCCTGGAAAACCGTGGAGTGGTTTTCAAGGTGCATGCAGACTCAATTTCAGTCTCCTCACAGAAAACTCCCGCTCCGGTGCCTTCATCGGACTTAGAACCATCAGTATATATTATAATTGGCTTTGTCAATGGTTGAAACACGGAATGTGATTCCCATTCTGCCCTGGATGGAGTTGCATATTCAAAATTGCTTTCCAGCATGGTCTCGAGGAGGTGGTCGCTATCTCTGTCAATGCCAGGTGCGATAGACTGCACGAACTCATAAATGGATTCATGTGGAACTCTTGTTCTCCCATGAAGCCTGCCAAGGTTAAGATGCAGCCTTAGCGCTGTAGTCGACGCCGTCTGCTTGATATGTATTTGCACCGGGTGTATATTGAGGATAACCACCAAAGCCCGGGTGCTAGTTGACTTATAAGCGCCGCTTGCGCTGAGAAGGCACATCCTTTGAATCTTCTCCAGCATCTTGCGATGGTTGGCGAAGTACATTGCTTTCCACCACACCGCTGAACCGTAGGTTAACATGGGTCGAATGACACTAGTGTACATATATCCATAGAATCATCCGCGGTTTGAGTACCAATTTCTTCATTACTGCTCTACGGCACATTGGAAACGCTTCAAGAGCTTTGTTCGCTCTGTCTTCGAGGTGTGGTTTCCATCTTCACATTTTGTCTAGAATAGTACCTAGGTATTTCACCCTGTCCTTTAATTCCAAGCGTGTGGAGCCAATCAGGGGCAGGTTTAATCTGGGGATATTCTTTTTTATGGTGAATAGGCATAAGTCAGTTTTCAGTGGATTGATGCTCAGCCCGTAATCCGTGGCCCAGCGCATGACTAGTCGGATCGCGCCTTGCACCAATCCACAGAGTACGGGTTCATAACTCCCGGTGACTAAAATTGTAAAGTCGTCCGCGTAACATACTGCTTTGTACCCCATCCGGCTGAGTGTCAGCAGGAGATCGTCCATGATAAGTACCCATAGCAAAGGTGATAGAATACCGCCTTGACGGGTACCCCTGTGAACTTTTTTAACTCTGCTTGCCCCGCCAAGATCAGCAAATACTGTTCTATTATGCAACATGTGTGTAATTCAATTTTTTAGAGATCGGTTCACTACATGTTTTGTTAGTATTTTCGTGAACCTATGTAGAAGAACATTATTAACGGCGCCTTCTACATCGATGAAAACAGCTAGCGTAGATTGTTTAAAGAGGAAACCTTTTTCAATTGAGATGATAGTCTACACGCTAATTACTTGAGCTACCGAAGGTCACACTGGCCTTCTTCACGCGTTCTTCTAGATTAATCTTCTAGATCGGCTTGGAATCGAGTATGATTCCCAAATAATTTGTTTCACTGGAGAGAGTAAGATCCCCTTCACCCAACATTGGAAGTCTGAAACTTTGTACCCGCTTCCTTCTTGTAAAAAGGACCAGCTTCGTCTTCGAGGGGCTTATCCTATTCTTACCACTATTCTTGGCCCAGTTATCCAGCTTAAGCAGCGCATACTCGAGCCTTTCACTAATAGTAAAGAGAAATTTTCCAGTTACCAGGATGCATATGTCATCCAGGTAGGCCAGCTGCCTTAAAGCCCTCTCTCTTTAACTTGATTAGGATTTCATCCATTACCAGCAGCCACTAGAGTGGTGGTAGCACCCCCCCCCCCCCGCCTCCCACCCCCACCGTGTACCTCTATAGACTGCTCTTCTCATAATAGCGTCACCTGAGCCAATCTTTCTACTGAGTTGCATTGAGTTGATCCAGTCACATAGACCCTTATCCAATCAATCCGACCCTTCTCAGTGTATTATATATAATCTCCGTCTTCACGTTATTGAAAGCCACCTTAATATCCAGAAAGGCACCTAGAGTGTATTCCTCATATTCTAGGGATTTCTCAATAACAAGAGTCAGTTAAAATTCTGGTCTGATAATCGCTTAGATTTTAGCAGAAGTTTGATGAAGGACAATTTTTATTTTCATTCTTCTACTTGTACTAGAATTTCTTCACATTCTAAAGATAGCCAAAAATCTAAAAGCATAAATTGTTATCTTTCAAAACAATTCTAAAAAAACACCTCCATTTAAGTTTATGTTTATTTATACGCAAACAGCAGGCGGTTTTAAATTCTTCTTCTTCTAGTTAGAAAGATAAGGAGCCCTTGAAGATGTTGACAATTTCCTACGAAAGCCACGCATTTTATGACGATTTTTCTTCAAAACCATATGTCGCGTTTGCCATTATTTACATAAGCTGTGAATTTCAACTTCTCACAACATTTCCACTGGCTTATTTTATGAATCATTTAGAAAATATAAATACCGCTCAGCCGCACACCTAATTTAGTAAGCTTTTGTTGACACTGGGTTTGTGGAGTAATTGCTTCCAGATAACGCATCCAAAAAGTAAAGGTTTACCCAAGCTTCATAAAAAAAAGACAAAGAACAACGCCAAGAAATTTTGATAAATCACTCAAAAGTGTTTCACCCAATTCGCTGGGTCATTTAAGTCAGTTCGTTTTTTTTTTTTTTTGGCTTTTTTTAAACTGCGCCCATTAATATCAGACAATTAATTTTGAAGAGGTGCTGATTATCGCAAGACCTTCTTCACTTGGACGACCTCAGACAATTGGAAAATTTCCAATTGAAAGAAAGTTCTTTCTTTGTTCGTCAAGATACAAGGAAATGAATAATTTCTTCTTTCTGTATCTGTTGTGTGCGTTTCCAGTCACAATTTAAAGCCGAACCTTAGTAAAGTACTTTGAACGCGAAATTTTATTAATTTATTTTTTATTAATGGTTGTCTTCTACATACTTTCGTTTTTAACTCCCCGTAACGAATCCCCTGGATTCATAGTTGAAATGAATAGTATGTAGGTATGTTTGTATGTATGTATGCAAATCACCTGCTGTCATGACATGCCCTACCCATTACTGCCTTCCGGTTTCACCGTCGATTCTATGTTTGTGCAATCAACATTCGTTCCGTTCAGTGTTGGTGTGGTATGGTGGGTATAGTCACGAAATCCCTTTTATTATTAACCTTGTAATAATCCCCTTAGGGTTTGGCGCGTTTGTATTTAACAGCACAAAATTATACACATTTTATGAATTCACTTATAATCAGCCCTTTTAAATAAAATGACACGCAAATGTCCGTGATGTCTTTGCATTATACTTATAGGAGCTTGTGCAGAGCTTGCAGCTGCCCCAACGAAGACGATGACTTCATAATTTCGGTGAAGCTTTACGCCTCCATGCTAAATTTATTCGTGAATATAGTTCTATTTTTATGCATATCGCTTAAGCGGTTAAGGTGTATATCGTAAATAGAATAAATAGAAATGACGATGAATTTCGACGAATTCGATGAATGGCGCGAACTTGTACTGCCGTTTAAAATCACATGGATTCCGTAAAATAAACTTAGCTTAAGTTCTATTAGTAAGAAAATAAAAATAAAATCTACTGAATTTTTAGCTAAAATGAAAGACTCTCTTTGGCTTGCTAATGACTAATTTCCCTGAAGATTCCATTTTCTTTACATCAATCGAATTCAATTTACTTCTTTTGATTTCTTCATCAATCCTGCTCAAGGTGCTGATTCTGTTCTTTTGTCGTATTTCGTATATTTTTATCGTATATTTTGACTTTTCACCATAATTTGGTCGTATTTTGATTTTCATCAAATTAAATTAACTAAAACGTCAGGATATACGACAAAAACTGCTAAATTTTTCCCGAAATTATGATAAAAGCTGTAAACTATGATAAGTGAATATTAAACACATCCTTACAGCATCCTACATACGACGAAAGATCAGAATCAGCCCGAACGTTTTCTGTGAACTATTCAGTCAGCGAATTCTTAGGATGTGACATAGATAAACTGTGGCCTATTGATTGGGTTGAATAAACTTAGTTTTATTTTGATGAGATTCAGCTAGAATTTAATATCTCGGCCAACTAAAACACGTCGCAGTTTTTTTTATATTACTCAGACCGCTAACGAGCACATTTTTTATTACAAAGAAAAATAAAAGTGGTGAAAGTAAACATCCTTGTAGTATTCCATTCGATATTCGACAATTGAACAATCTATACCTGGAATTTCTGTAAAATTCGTTTATCGTTTGTTTATTTTCTTCCGTATCTTTGCAGAGTCGAATCGGATACCATTCCGTAATTGTTGCAAAGTAGGAAAAGAGGGGGGGGGGGGGGAGAATTGGTACTCTGTAGATCACTTCACGATGATCATCAAGGTATTAATATAATCGTGCAATCGACTACGCCTTTAGTTTCAGAATATGGAAAATTTTTTCCCATAGATGGTTATAAACAAACTTTGTTCGTAGTCCCTATTTTTATCAAAAAGGTACAGGTGTTCCAAAATCTTTCTTTGGAATATATCTGCTGTTGAACACAGGTCTATTTTATTAGATCGGGCGGAATTTTGTCTATATTAAAGCTGCAGTTGGTAATTATTTTCATTCTGGCAGGAGTGATTGTAATTATTAACAAAAGTTGCATTTTCTCATTGTTGCCTTCTTCTGAACTTGATTATGCGTTCCTGCCACATCGGCAGCTGCTGTTCTGCAAAACTTGGCATTCTTCTTTTCGGAGTATTTTTTTTTAGTGTTGTTATCAAGTTATTTAGTGGAGAATTCTGCTATTACTACTGTACTATTTCCCTCTATGGCGGCACAAAAAAGTCTGAGGCGCAGTGCTGCCATTGTGAAATAAAGGGTTTTCCAATAAGAGGTGTTATTTTGATATTCAAAGAAAAATACCATTTTTTGAGATAAATGATCGGATCTTTATTTCATTATAAACATTATAAAGAGGAAGCTATGCCGTTAATAATGGAAAATAACATCAGCAAAATGACCACCACGACCACGCCTACAGAACCATATCCTTTTCATGAAATTTTCCATAACCAAATCGCAAAGTGGCTGCCCTGTGTCCTCGATAGCCTCACGAATTCTATCTTTGAGGTCTTGAATCGACACTGGGCTGTTGGCGTAGACCTTCTCTTTCACGTGGCCCCAAAGGAAGAAGTCGCAAGGTGTTAAGTCACAAGATCTCGGTGGCCAATTGTGATCACCTCTTCGAGAGATAACACGGTTCGGAAACTTTTCCCGTAAAAGATCAATGGTTTCATTGCTTGTATGGCACGTAGCGCCGTCTTGTTGAAAGTAAACGTTGTCCAGATCAATACCATCCAATTCCGGCCATAAAAAATCATTAATCATCTGTCGATAGCGCAATCCATTCACCGTAACTGTTGCTCCAGCCTCATTTTCGAAAAAGTAAGGTCCATTGACCCCGCGGGACCATAAAATGCACCAAACAGTCACACGTTGAGGATAGAGAGGCTTTTTAACAATAACTCTTTGGTTTTCCGAGCCCCAGATGCGACAATTTTGCTTGTTGACGAAGCCATCGAGGTGGAAATGGGCCTCATCACTCAAGATGAGTTTTCGATGGAATTCCGGATCATTTTCATGCATTTCAAGGACCCAATCAGCAAAGACTCGACGTTGTTGATGATCGGCCGGCTTGAGTTCTTGTGCTAACTGAACTTTATAAGCCTTAAGACCCAAATCTTCATGCAAAATACGGTGTAATGACGTTTGTGGAATGCCTAATTCCAAAAAACGACGAGGAATGGACAAACCTGGGTTTTTTTCAACACTTTCGGCTACAGCAGCAATATTCTCGGCTGTTCTTGAGCGACGTGCACGGGTTTTATTATTCACATCACTAACTTTCCAATTTCTGTATTGCGGTCCGACAAGGTGCTTCACGACGACCCAAAAATGTTCGAGTTTTACGAACCGTCTCTGCCACATTTTCAACATTTTTATAGTGAATTTTAATAATTTCAATGCGTTGTTGAATCGTGTAAGTTCCATTTTTATTAATGGCGTAGTTTCTACTTGTCAAATGTCAAAAAATGACAGCTCCAAAAGTGACATCTACCGAAATAGCGGGCTAATTAAAATAACACCTCTTATTGGAAAACCTTTTATATGTATGTATGTAAGAGGAAATTATGATACATAACGACAAAAGTTATTGTTCTATTGGAACATTGTTGAAACTGAAAAGTGCTTTGGATGTCCTAATGTGCGCACTGTAGTACTTATGTCGTGCTAGAGATACAGCGTATGTACATGGACGTTATATGCTCACATTTGCGATCCCTTTTGAGACAAACATGAGATTTTTGATTTAGTGGGTACTGTACTACGATACGATGATAAAGGAGTCATGTATTAGGACTTTATGTGCTGACAAGAATCGAATATAAAAGAAATCTCAAACATATGCCCGAGGGCAACGATCAAATGGTTGAAGGTTGATGGATGATTTCAGAAGTTAGGTATGTATGATAGTAGTTTTCATATGACTAGTAATCATAGAAGCTATAAGATTAAAGGCTCTAATCTCAAGCCTTTCCAAACTCGAAAGGCATATATATTTTAATCTTCACATGGTCCTCGCACACATCGTCTATTTATATACGGTGCCAAATAACATTTGGAGTTACCAGTCCCATTTCTTGAAATCATATCTGCATAAAGAATCGGTGTAACCGTGACCCTATGACCTGGATTACGAAACCATATCAATTAGGTCGACATATATGGTAGTAATTTGATGGGGGTCAGGAGCCCTAATACACTAATACAACAGGGCACCATAACCCAAAGATCAGGCAGAGATGTTAGATAGGTCTTGCTTTTACCAGTAAGAAAGCTAAACATTCACTGGCTCACTGGGACTCATAGAGCCAAAAATGTGTCATGATGGCGTTGATTGTCCCATTATAACTAATACGCGCACGATAGCTGCCGTGAGATTAAGGGTACCCATATTATATCACATAATTTCTCTGTCTGTTAGCCGCGTATTCTTCTTCTGATGCTAGGCTCGCTATTCGTTTCATTTTGTCATGGCGAGCACTGGTCTTAACCACCCTTTACATGTCTTTCATTATCATATATCCTATATGATCAAGTTGGCTGTGGCTGTATCTTTTATGGTTGAATTAGGTCCTAAATGGGTAAATTTGTACTGGTGATAGAACTCTTCTCTTGACTCCCGATAACGTTTTCAAGAACGGTATTGTCGATGCCAATTTAAACATTTAAGTCACTAAAATAAGATGCTGTTTTCTCTCGATATAGAGCTTCCTTAATACCCTCTTCAGATACTTAAATGGGAGCATTATGCAAAAATCATGTTTCCACCACACCATATCTGTCGTGCTTAATTGGGTCTCTACTAGGATTCAAAATAAAAAAAAATGTAATGCTATGTCTTATAACCATGATGTTGTACTATATCGGCTTATTTCTTTTAGCAATACATATATCAATTTTATGTCTCATGCGCAGACCTTTTACTATTCCAAAGTGATGGAATAGTTAGGTTTATCAATTTTGTTCTGAAGCTACGTTTTGCGGGTTATACCAATTTAAGGTAATTGCCAGAGGCTAACACGAGGAGATATATTGACCACTTGGTGAGATCTGTTCTTTGACGTTTTTCCTGTTTCAATAATAGTAAGATTTCGGTATAAGCTTTTGATATACAGCTCAGTGTTAAATTTGGTTTTATGGCGGAAATTTCGAATTTTGGATTCGAGGAGAAAACTGATTCAGAAATAACACAGAGATTCTCTTTCGAGGGTTCAGTATTCAAAAAAGAAGGCCTACAAATTTGTCAGAGTTGTTTTTCTTCTAACTAAATAGTTTTTCTTACTTTTAAGTTTTATGATTAAGCTATTTCCTGCTAGATGTCGCTTATGGAAAAAATATTTTCAAATTATTTTGTTTTTTCTTTTCTTTTTGTTATGAAAGTTTTGACAGATAAAAAATTTATTTTATTCATAAATAGAGTTAACACTCGAAAATTTTCCATCCATGATAATTCTAAAAAGAAACAATGTTTGAAAGAACTAAAATGGTTGTTTGACATGGCAACACTATTTTCGGCCACTGTTTAAAAGTGATTGAATGAATTCAAAAGTAAGCGTAGTTTGCTTAACGATGAGCTACAAGAAGGAAGTACTTTCACTGCCGAAATAATAGAAGTTTTACAGAATGAACCAAACAAAGTGAAGTGCGTATGGAGACCATTGGCAAGAAAATAGATGCCACATCTTTCGGAAGTTTTTCGAAAAGTGTGTAAGAAATGATCAAGAGGGCGAATTCTTTCCTATCAGTAAAATGCATCATCACAGACCGCATCTCAGACTATTGAGTTCTTGGCAGTTTCAACAATTGAATTGATGACTCATTTGCCCTACAGTCTATGACTTCTTTTTGTTTCATTTCCTAAAAAATAAATTGAGCAGAATGGCATTTAACAGCTTTCAAGCAACAAGTGAAAGCCTACGAAATACTTAACTCTGCGAAACGGTGAACTTAGTGTTTTCGGGATTGGTTCAAGGGTATGCAAAAGTGTGGTGTAGAGCATGAAGACCAATATTTCGAAAAATAATAATATAAAATAAAGTTTTCTTTGTAATCGGTAAAACTTAAGTAGCAAACTCCTTACAGTATTCTCAGTGGCATCACTTAAACCAAATTAACATCTTCTCCATTTATTTCCATAATATAAAATCGTCCCCTTTGAAACATAATTTAATAATTTTACCATGAAATTACAAACTAATTACAATTTTTTTTTCTTCTTTCTTTCATTTCAGGTACGTGCACAAAGCTATAAAATTATTTTTTTCCACTCTAAATTACATGGTAAGTCCGATTAAGAGATTTCAAGAAAGAGATGAATTTATTTTTGCCATTATCAAAGGATAAAACAAGTCCTCAATCTCATCCTATAACTATATGTTGAACAAGTTAATTACACTATCACTTGCGACAAGAGTGATCTTTCAATGGAAATAGCACAGGGGAATTAACTAATTGATTCACTCACTCATCATCATGGATTCATTGCACGAGTTGAGTTAGCATTTGCTTAGAGCATTCCATGTCGTTCCATGTATGTATATATTTGTATAGGGCAATTGATCAAGTGCCGACTCTATATACGAAGTCAATCAACAATGGTAGAAATAGAGATGATGAAAATCGAATTTAATAAAACAATCGGTCAATGTAATTGAATCACGCAAGGTCGAACTGATCATTAAGTGATCTTGTCAATCGATATTATATTACCCTTTACAGATTAAGTTGAATGATCGTGTGTTGTTGCCCTTCTCTCTGCTAATTTCAATGTGCGACATCAATTCAATTGAATCAATTTAACATTATCCACCATCGATTTACATCCATGCATACTATTCATACATATTTGTACACTAAGTAATTGAAGACCCATTGCCCGACATTTACTTCCCTTGATCTCGGACCTTATCGAACCGGCTGGCGTGAGCACCGCGACATTTTACATGAGAGATTGAAATCGAAGATCTTTTGTCTCTTGTAAAGAATGTGGTCACAGACAAGTGCCCTGCGTTCGCTGTGTCAAAGACAAATCAGTTAGGCTCCAATAATTATTGTCATGAGTTACAAGAAAATTCCAAAGAAAGCCCAGAAACAAATATAATGCGGCCATGGTGGCTATATACAGACTCTTGGCATTGAGCCAACCAATTGGCAATTATTATAGTACCTATTCCCATCCATATGGACTGTAGCCGAGTCTTCGTATTTCTCAGGTAGGCAGACAACAAAAATCATAAAAAACAATATCTTTATATAGCTAAGCTCTACTTTAATGCTGAAAGTGAGTGCTATTAGTGGACGACTAAAAGTGTTATGTATATAGTATATTGATGCTGCTGTATTGTTGAGGTGCTGTTCATAATCTTCAAACGTGATATACTTTAATTTTCGTATTTGTGCCGCTCAAAACTCGATCTATAAGATAATCACATACCAGTAAGTGTACTGTACATAAATAAGTTAAGTCTGTTGTTGTTGCTTATGATGCCGGTTCTGATCACCAGGCTCACAAGACTGCAGCAACTATGCGCCTAAGAGAAGTGGTACTTTATCAGTAATTATTATTAACATGCGCGTTGCGGTGATCGCTTAAAAGCGATCATGCGAAATGGATTCTTTGACGAGGGATTTCATGATTTATCAGCAATCTCCGACTTCATTAGGCACAGATTGAGATCAGTGATCATGCAATTACTTGAATGTAAAAGAAGGAGACTTTAAGAGATTTTTTTGTTTTTTTTTTTCAATATCATTGATAAGTTCTCATGAAGATTTATTAGTGAATGCAGCACTTTTTTTTTTGTGCACGTAAAAAAATAGAAACTATTTTGTTTTTGCATTTTATATTTCAGACCTGTTTTAAATAAAAGTATTTTGACAGCAGTCAAATGATATGTGTACTACATAACTAAAAGCCTTTATTGAATTCAGATGCGATTTAATATGTAATGATTTAACTAAGATCAATACCAAAATAGATAATCTAGTTAGATATGGAGTTGAATAAGCTAAGCTCAATTTCTTTTGCATTTGTTCAAAAAAAAAAAAAGGTCAATTATGGATACTACTACCACTATTACTATATACTTAGGTTGATAGTGAAATTCGACCATAATTGCTATGAAAATCGTGAGCAACAGTAATTTTTTTATAAGAATTTAAAAATCCTTTCAAGTCAAGTTACATATAATTCAAATGCCCAAAATTACCTAATTCTCATAGTTTAAACGTAAAAATCTATTAAAGTCTACTAACTAAAATCAAAGAAAAAAACTTTTCCCCTCCCCTCTCCTCCCCTTTTCGTATCATTAACATACTCAGCCAGATTTGGTTCGTTTTTCTATCAATTCAAAATTAAATCGATCCAACAAAGATTGTTTTTCCCTCTTCTAAGTAGTCAATGATGATTATGCCATGCGAATCTCAGAAATTTGAGGGCCAATTACATTTGTTTTTTTGTTTTGGAGTACCTTTGCCAGGAGAAATCCACGTTCTTGATTGCTCTTTAATTTCAGGAGGAGTGTAATGTTTCACTAACAGCTATATAGCGCCTTAAAAACTAACTTGAATGGCATTTAGATGCCTCCAAACACTGATTTGAAATAATGACGCGATTCCAATTTTCGTCAACTGTGGGAAAACGAGGCAGACGTCTTGCCGATAGCTTCCTCATGCCTGAAATATTTATGCAGGATGTGCGATATTTATCTTCACTCGGCGGTAACCAAATACAAGATCATAGATTTTGTTGACTATCTCTTCAGTTTGGGATCTCATTTGGATATCTCAGGCGCTTAGCATCATTTTTACTTGTACGACCGCATCGAAATTCAGTGAACCACGGGAAACGGAAGCGCTAAAAAGGAATACAAGCGCCCTTCTTTGGAAGCTCGCAGAGCTTGCCCACCGTATTCTTGTTCATATTGCTTTAACGTGAGCATGCCCTCTGCGGACAATTGCAGATTCTTGGGAAGCTCGCTAGGAGCGCTTATAGGGTAGCACTCTTGGCGCGCTAATAGGGAATACAGAGCGAATCAAGGTAAGGGCTTCAGTTTTTTTCTGAATGCGCTCCGTTTAATTTTCAATTAAATTAATTTTTAATTAGCCGCACACTTCAACTGACTACTAAAGAATGACAATTCTGCTGCGTTTTTAGATGCATAAAAACCGAATAAGTCTGAGCTCAGGGAAGAGATCTGCTTCCGCAAAGATTCCTTTGGCAATGGTAAAAGAGCGCTTCCGAAAAGATATTTTCTGGCTATGTTGTGGAAGCGCTTCCCCTGACAAGCGCTTGACATATTTCCCGCTGGGCAGTTACTCATTGCTTAATGCTTTTTCAGCACACGGAATTTAATTTTTCTCTAAATAAGATGGCAAATGTCAAAACTAAAATTACTTTTGTGATTTGACCGCCATCTATTATCAAAGTTACTGACTATCATACATACATCTTCCTAAAAGTTTTCGAAGATTTTACTGATATATCCGAAAATTGTGGAAAACTCATAACAAATACTTCATAGCTATACGACCTGGCTGCTAATGTGTGGAAGATATTTTACCAACTTATCTACAAACATTGCGGCTCAAAATCGAATCGAATTCGAAGTAAATCAATTCGACTAGGTGAAGTTAAGCTTCCAAATCAGACTTGCTTGCGACGTGCTTGCGAAATGAAGGCGAAAAAAATGGAATACGATATCGAACCGTATTGACGACCCGACAGTGGCTCGCTATAGCTTGATTTTCTTTCGAAGTTCTTGTTTGTGTTGGTAGTTCATTTTGGATTCTATGTTTTTTAACTTCACGATCTGGTATCGACGTCTATTGCAAAGCGTTTTGCAAATACCAAGGAAATACGATATCTAATAAATAAATAATAAATACTCACCATAGTAAAATTTCACTTTGCACTTCACTCAATAAAATCTCAACTTCGAATGGCGGCAAAGAACAATTTGTGCTTTAACGAATTCTTCGAAAATTTACATGACGTATCGTAATTTCGGATATAGCAAATCGAAGAAATTTCGAGCTACACGAGCAATGTATCTATTTCGAATTCTCGGAAATTTCGGCATGCTTGAAAACGTCCTTTATGGTAAAAAAAAATCCAAGAGATTTCGAGCTACGAGCGAATCCTTTATTTCGAATTCTCGGAAATTAGGGCATGCTGCTGAAATCTCGTTTATGTTAAAAAAAATCGAAGAGATTTCGAGCTAAGAGCGTTTTCTCTATTTCAAATTCATTTCGCTACGGTGGAATTTCGTCCAATTGTTTGAAGGGTTGGGACCAGTATGTAGTTATCTAACACCCACCGAGCTGAAAACTGCTTTCGTGTTGAACACACAAAAACACAACTTTTTGACCTGCTCCGAAACTTTTTATAGCCTTGGTGAAATCATAGGTTATACTAAGTTTGTCATTCCGTTTGCAACGCACAAAAATAATCCTGGTAGAGCAAAATGGGTTGGACTGAACAGGACACCCATGATGAAAATTTATTTTGATATTTTCATGTCCGTCTGGACGTCTATCCGTCTGTCCGTCTGTCTGTCCGTTTTTCCGTCTGTCGGTCCTCAAGATAACTCGAGAACGCGTTCCCTTAGAGTGCTAACATTTTGCACAAGGCTTTTTTTTTAATAATTTAAGTTCGAAAATGGAACCAGAAACTTTGGTTTTTCACCCATTTACGAATTGCCTGAGAACGCGTCGCCGTGGAGATCTCAAATTTTGAACATGGCGTTTTCATAAAAATTGGTGTTGCCATACAAAATTTTGATTTTTCATTAAATATTCGGACACTGTCTGAGAACGCTTGGACGTAGAGAGCTGAAATTTTGTACGCTGAGCGTTTAAAAAAAAAATAGTAAAACAAAATTCGAAAATGAACTCCATCGGGCAGCACCTTCTTGTTGGCGCCATACAAAACTATTGGTTGTCACTTTATTTAAGTTTTATTTTCATCTAGGGTATAATATTATTGGTCCAATTATAATTTTTTCTCTTGTTTATGTCCATAAAACTTCGGGAGCTTGCATGATACAAAAAATGGAGTTCACCCTTTCGGGGTCGATATGGGCCTGATGAGAGCGATATCTAATAGAGTAGTCTACAATTACGCAATTGATGCGGAATTTGAACTATTACATCACAGTCTTATGAATTCTAATTAGTTGTAGACACTGACATACATATATATAATTGGAATGCTCTTTCCGTGAGAGCATTATTTCCCACTGAACTGTAATGATCGGCAACTAATAATTGCTTAAGGTTAAGCGGTATTTGCAAAATAAAACCTTTCCTATCAAAACAGCCTTCTCATAATTAAAATTTGACAATAAAAATAATCCCAAAATTGTGATAAATCCGGTAGATCCCACTAACATATGTATAAGTAAATAGACATATAATTTAAATATGGCGCCAAATTACGACCGTTGGTAGCATTGACAATGGGACCATATTATTCTGAATTCAGAATGGGTGTCATGTCAGTAAATTTGCATACATGTCAGTGAATGTAGCATATTGACCGCCCAGTTTAGAGGATATGTGCAGTTTTGATGGTCAAAGCAGCCTAGCCTATCTCATAAGTTTTTCATATGCTATTGAATGGATCTCATTCGCGATATGTGTCCGCACCTCGAACTCGGTATAACTAGAACATTATTTCTGTGGTGACTAAGTCCAGATTTACGAAAAAAATTTAGTTAATTATATCTAGGTAGCGGTAGCCGTAGCTTAGAAGTAAGTCATATTTATATATTAAGAAAATAAGATAAATCAGCTAGATTAATTGATCTCAGGGCCAAAGAAAACCCCGTCGGTATTATAATCAGGGATTTGGTTTAGATAAGAAACTATTGTTAGAGTCTATGATAAGTGTAAATTTTTGGCGCAAATAAAAAACTTGAGCATGAACTTGGCTACTAAGGCAAGTGCCACACCAGGCCATTGATATGCTGATGGACTAATGTGCTGAAGTGTTGATTATCAGCAGCACTAATATCTTAATGAGGCACGCTACATTATAAAAGGTAGTGGTGATATACTGATGTGATACTAATCTGCTGATAATCAGCAAGTGATTTACATATTGCTGATTTTTACTGACATAAGTCGATAATTTATTTTCAAACTAATTAAATCGGGTTAGTATAAAATATTAAAAATTAGTGAAAGAAGTTTTGTTTCAAAATTAGTGCATAGGTGTCTGTGTCTGGGATGTAAAGGGATAAATTTGAAAAAGCTTGGACAGATTTTTCTTGTTAAATTGGAAATGATGGTATGTTTTCTTGTGGAATTTTTTATCAAATTATAATCCGTACTGAAGAGTATTAGGGTTTCTGCCAATATGAAATGCTTCTTCCAATCAATTTTTGAAGTTCAAATTTGCAATTGATAATCGTCATTAACATGGCTTCTTTTCTCCATATACGGAATATAATAACTCACTTTCCAGGAGGCTTTGGGCTTCCTGGCGAGCAGAGATAACCATACCGATGAGACCTCTCTGATCGCTGGGTCGAAAAGTTCAATAATTTTTTTTTGCACTTAAATGCATTTTGTAAATTTATTGAAATTATTTTCAATAAATTTCAGTCTGTTACACGAGAAATCTTCTTTGTATAATTTCTACCTGGATTTTATCACTTATCATGAAAGATAGTTGTCCTTTATTGTTTATCTTGAATGATAGTTAGTTTTCCTTCATACCCACCACACACACAATATTTGCATTTATTTTTCTTTTTTCTTCCATTTTTTAATGATAAAAGCAGCAAAAGCTCTTCCTACCCGCTGAATTCCATTTTAAGTGTATCCTCGAAATATATCAGCTGCTGATTATTTTAGAACTTCACCATCACCACATCAGTAGTGTGTGTCGCACTTGCCTAAGGCTTTGTGTAGTTTGCAATCAGGTAAATTGTATGATTAACTTCTTGTTAACATTGCCCAAATCAACTGCATTCATTTGCATTAAACGTTGGTAGATTTAATTGCACATGGCCACCACTATCCTCGGTTCAGGATGGCGCTCCTACTTTTCACTTATGAGAACAGAACACAGCAGTGGACTGGTGTCACAGAGTTTCTTCTCGATTTAAAGACGTTTCTAAATGCCTTGGGAAGGAAAAGTACTCCGTTACAGATTTTGAGCTGGAGGAATGATGTATGTAATTTGTAGAGTACTATTTTCTTTTTTTCGTTCGATTATAGCATTCAGCTTCAGGTTTTTAAATTGTGAAAATTTGGACTGTTTTTAAATTTTTTTGTAATGCTTAGGACTACTTTTTGAAAAATGTAATTACAACTGTTTTTATGTTTTATGTGTCATTTGTCTTACTGTTTTTTTTTTTTTTTTAGATTGTTTTACTTTTGATTGTTTATAATTTCCACTATAGCTAGAGTTTTTCTATCCATTTTTAAAGACATCACTTCAGTTTACTGCGAACATGACAAAATCCAGAAGTAACAAAATTCAGAAACGACAAAATACATAAATGTTAGAATCCCGAAATTGTAAGAATTGTTATAATTAAAAACTTTTATAAAAATTTTTAAAAATGGCATGAACTTCGCTTCGCAATTTTCATATTTACACTCGTCATTGTTGTTATATTCATCTGTGTTATAGATATAGTTGAGAGTTTTGTGATGACATATTCATCTGATCCAAACCTAGCATCTTTGTGAACAATGCCTACACATGGGTCACTATTTGTGAACGGCGGTCAAGTAACATTATATGAAATTTTGAAGTTTTGATCGCGATTTTGACATGGGTCAAGGTCCACAATGCATGATAATTCGAATTAAAAAAGCACAAAGTCTAAATTTTGGAAATCACTACACATAGAAAAATATTTGCGTTGAGGTATTATCCTGTTCCGAAATGTATGAATTAGTGCTTATATGGTACATATCTAGGTTGTGCCTAGGTCTCATCTATTAATGAGTGCGTAAATACGTGAATGTATGTGGAAATGGTAGTGTGGGAAGAATAAATGTAAAAAATATATATAATTTGTTCGTTTTTACCGTAAACTAAAAAGTTCATTTAGAATTCAAACTAAGAGAAAATCCAGAAAAAAATCGCATGCGCGAATATCTCTTCTGAATTTTGTCTCTTCTGGATTTTGTCACTTCTGGATTTTGTCACTTGTGGATTTTGTCTCTTCTGGATTTTGTCACTTCTGGATTTCTTCTCTGCTGAATTTTGTCTTTCTGGATTTCGTCACTCTAGATTTTGTCTTTCTGGATTTCATACCCAACCCCGGCTAGCTCGATTGATAGAGAATGAGACTCTTAATCTCAAGGTCATGGGATCGAGGCGCACTTTGGCCGCATTGTTTTTTATTTGAAAATAATAAATTAATATAAATTATAATTTTGTGGAATCGAACCAACAACGTGAAGAACATGTTTTAAAAATAAAGTAAATAATAAAATTATGAAGCTGTCTTCGCAAGAATTTTTTCTTGTATGTATACTGAAATTCTTTAATGATATAATTTAAAATTTGCGAATTATTTAAAGACTAAAAAAAAACAAAAAAATATAAAAAAAACATTTTAAAAATGACTGCTTCAAAATCCACAGTAAAAATACAGAAAATAATTATTCTCTTCACTTAATAAGTACACCACAAAACTTCTCTATAGTTTCCCTTAATTTTGCATTTAATTAAATTTTCACACTGCTGTATTACATTTTTGTATAAATTTTTAAAAATTTCTCGATTTTCTGGTGCGGATTTTGAAGCAGTCTTTTTTTTTCTATTTTCTTAATTTTTTTTTTAGCTTTTATATGAGTAAAAAAATTAAAGAGCCTTATATGTATGAAAAACAAACAAAAAATTATTATTAATTATCATTCATTCAAATAGTAATTAGCAACAAGAATTACAAATTTCTCAAAATCCGCTACAATGCCATCAATAAGGAAATAAATTTTATTAATACCCGATCTAAAAAACTAAAATATACCACACCCTTCTACCCGAGGTAGAGACTTGCTTCTTCATTCGACTGCAGGTGACTAATTATTTATACTCGAATGACATTTTTATAGGTGTCTCGTTGATATTCATAGCTTGTTATTTTACAACTTTGTTAATTAAATCACTTGCCACAGACGCGATAATGACTTTTATTTCCTGCTACTAATCTATCTGTAGAAAAGAGTAAAGCATGTGTTGCAATCACTACTATAGGCTGAAATACAGGAAATATGACTGACTTCTGGAACGACAAATTTTTGGACCATAAAAATTTTTATTCAACGATAAATCTATTAACAGTTTTGGATTCACAAAATTTTTTAACTTTCCCGCCTCCACATTATGCGCTACGATTGATTTATTCATGCTGCATGTAGTTATAACCAGCAAAATTCCTCTATCAAACTCCCACACGTTATTAAAAATGTTCATCTTTTCTTAATCGCATCATCCTCATCACACACTAATTAAGTGTTGAGCTCGAACTCAAAGTTCCAAAAATGAGTCTTTCTATTGTTTTGGATATTTTGTTTAGAAACTAATTATCATAACAAGCCTAGTAAATTTGTCCAACAAATTTCTGACTATTTGGTTTTTTTGACCTATTGTGTGTTTGTGTGTGATTGTGCGTGTGTAGGAAAAAGCTTTTCTTTTGGGGAGATACTAATCAGGATTATACATATCAAATCTATGAAAGTATAGCTACCGCTGCAACTCTACACCCGCCGCCCCGCCTGGCCACCCGGCCGCTCAATGTTGATGATAAAACCTAAATTGGCGAAATGAATTATGCATGAGATGAAGATTCATATGAAAAAAAGAAAAAAAGAATCGCAGTATAATGCCAGCCATAATTCCAGATACTATAGATAAGACCTGAATGGTTTATCAGATTTGTGTAGTTACATAAAAATCTTCTTTTGAAAGAACCTTGTCTAGAGGACGAGGAGAGTACCGTAAGTTTTTAAGCTAATTTAGAACGCAAAATTTTGTAATATTAGTTTTGTTGACAATAAATCTCGATTTTTGGCAAAACTTGAATAGATGTTTTGCATTTCGACACATTACAGATGATGAGAAGTTAATGAATGGGAACCTGTTGGGCGTGGATGATCTTGTCGAACTCGTTTTATTTACGAATTCGATAACATAATAATATTCTTGAAGATTTACATTCCGTCTTCCGTTAGAACTTTATTGTTTACCTGAGTGAATGTCTATAGGTATGCAACTATAGTCTCTAAGTGTTTGGCATTTAAGTTGTGACGTCAATTCGGCTGATTTTTCAATATGGGTTATGGAGAGAATAATAATAATTTTAAAAAAACACCATTTTAAGTTTTACATAAAATGCCTTTTTTTATAGCTATTTATAAATTTTAGAACTTAGACCATTGAATTCTGATGGAAAATTAGAAACTTTCTTAAAATTCAATACTTTTATGAATTTTACATTAAAAAAAAATGTCGTTAGCAGGGGCGCACCGAGAGGAGGGACGAACGGGATCGGCCCCCCCCCCCAGAATGTCAGTTTGCTGAACATAATTTACAAATTAAAATATAATATAATAAAATATAAAATGTGGTCTGTATATTATTACAAAGTCCGATAAAATAAAATAAAACCTTTTAATCTACAATAGCAGTCCTTAAGTGCTCAGATGGGTGCAGGTCGCGACTTTAGAGCCCTATTATTCCGACTCGTTAGGACTTGGGACACCTATGCCCCCCCCCCCCCCCCCCAAAGCCAAATCCTGGGTGCGTTACTGTACTTTAGTACAGGTATTTACATTTATTTAAAGCTTATAACATGTGCGTACAAAATTCATCTTTATAATTAATATTTTGTAACTCTCCCCTCAACTTTAATTACTGCTTTTATATGCTCTGAAATAATTTCAAAACATTTCTGAATCATGGAATCAGTTTTCTTGTGGCTTTTCCAGATATCTTCGAATTCTCTTCTTGAATTTATCAAACCGTTGTTGATTTTGAAAAGCCATAAACTTTAGATTTTAGCATAGGCCAGGAATTTCTATATTGGAATTAAAGCCGGTGAATTTCCACACCAGGGAAATATAATGTAAGTTCATTCTCCGCGATGTACTTTTCAATGAATTTTGCGGTACGGCATGGAGCGCTATCTGAGATTCATTTATATGAAGGACTTGGGCGTCCAAAGATTTAATATGAGTTTGGAGAACAGTATCCGAAATTATTTTGTATTGTAATTGCCAGATTTTTCTCGTAACGAAAATAAGAGCAGACTCGGGCCCTTTACGGATATGCAGCTCCAAATCATAACTGCTTGGATGGATGCTTGATGCTTGTTCTCAGTAAACAGCTCCCTTGCCCAGGAAACAATTTTTTTTTATATAAGTAGTAATAATCGTAATATTTTCATTATCAAATTACATAACTTATATAACTATAGAGTAGTACTTGAAACTTCTTTCTGACCACTATAAACCTTATAGAGCTTAAATGGAGGATTATATAAAGGTTACCGTCACTTGATTTAGGTAACGTTATATAAATTAAAGTTTTATAAAATGAGTAATAAAAATATCCTAAATACCTTAATATAACTTCTTACATAACCCAGGGTGATCTGGATTAATTTATTTTGGGCACAGCCGTGGTTGCAGTAATGTTTCGGTTACTTTTATAAACTTGGTTTATAATGCTCATGCAAACGTTTCCACATCGCTTGGATTTCTCAGATTAATTAATTTTAGTGATTGAAATGTAAGGGTAATTAATTTTCGTTACCTTTATTAAACAATATAATGAAAACATTTGCGAAACCTGTCTTGACATAGAGTTTTGTTATTTTTTATACCTTGGATAATTCATTAATTCTTCCACCCTATGAGGATCGCTTGAAGCTTTTAAATATGCACACGCATTAGAAACATCGCATATTTCCTAATGTTACTTTTGTGCATCAACTCTTAAATGCGAATATTGACTGTCCGTTGTTACTTGACAAATCCTTTCATAATAGTAGGCATAATTTGAGAAGGCTACCTGTTGCATGTTAACACGTCAAGGTCTAACTTTAGCATGTATGAACATATTAATCGCATGTGAATTACTGTTAATAATAAGGCTGATCATTTTGTTGTTGACGTTTCTAATCATGTTTTAAAAAAAACGTGTATTACTTAAATCATTTGTTCTATGTTGTATTGCATGTCATTTTTTCCGGTGTTGGGTTTATGTTTAGTTTAACATACTATACTAACACCCACTAAGTTTATTTATTAAACATGTCACTATAGTGAGCTTGTGCTAAGCTGGTTCTGATAGTTAATTAATATTTTTAAATCTTAGAATGATAATTTTTGGTCATATACGTGGTCATTATCAAACCTTATAAAACTTCTAGAAATATTATGAAAACTAAAGGAACTACGATGACTCCAAAATGTGCCTTTATATACCCTTTGGTCACTATTATGATACCTTTGGTAATGTTTATATATCTTATAGTCAGGGCGGCATTTATACTTTTGGAGGCCCTAGGCGCAAAATCATTATGAGGCCCCAGAAAAAAAGTCTGCTTCAGTTAACAAAATATAATATAGGACCTACATATCCTTTTTTTTAGTTTATTGAAAACAATAGTCGACATTTCCATAATAACGCATTTTAATCATATAAATATAACTCTACATTGGTATTTAAGTTTTTTTTTCTGGATCTTGTTTTAGCAAATATCTCTATAATGTCATCATAATTAATCGAGTCCATTACATCTGATTCAATCACTGACATATATAATTTTTGGGCTATATATTAACATATACTTAATTAATATAGTCGAGATTTTTTTATGACATTTACATCTGAAGGAAACCTAATTATCATTCATGATAAATGATACAGGATAATATCTAACTATCAATCGTGAACAATAATAAACTTGAGCCATCATTCAAGAAGAACGATAAAATCCAACCATCATTTACGATAAGTTATAAAATCTAGGAAGCCCAACGCCTTCTGAAAGGTGAGTTATATTCCATCTATAGAGGAAAGAAACTATGCTAATGACGATTGTCACTTGCAAATTTGAACTTCTAAAATGGATTGGAATAAGCGTTTCGTATTGACAGAAACCTTAATACTCTTCAGTATGGCTAAATTTCTACCTGCTATTCTATGAATTTTTCGCTGTTGTGTGTTAAAAGCTACGTTACTCCAGAGCAAGATTAGCAATACTTGGATGTTTCCCAAAGACAGTCAAAAGGTCTGCTTCTTTTTTTTTGTTTTTTTTTTATGTTGTTATTTGTGAGAAGTGAGCTTTTAAAATGTGGCCCCATAGAGAGTGAGGCCCCAGCTTGCGCCTAGTGCTCCTTATGGTAAATGCGGTCCTGTTTATAGTAACGAGAAACAGTCATTGATTTTTGATTGTGTTATCTTAGGTAACCTTATATATCTTCTTATAATAATTTTTGTTGTACGCGCTCGTGTAGTATAGTAAAGAATTCAAGTTCGGAAAAAAAACGTAAAATGTCGTATAAAATCGTGCTAAATGAAGAAACAGGTCAAGAAAAACTTAGTTTCTTTATTGTTCGAACTTCTTGAGAAACTAAAGGCATATTGAAAGCATTTTCCAATTCAACTAACCAATTTGCTGCTACATCAGGGTCTTCGTTTCTTTGTAGAACAAAGTCCTTATCGTTATTTGGAACTTCTTGATCATTGGAACCAGTACTAATACCTTTTTCTCGCAATACATTTTGACGATGCCAGAATTCCTAAGGAAGCAGATGATAAAAAACTCTAATAGAACTTCGTTACTAATTGGTAATATTATAAAACTCTTATATAACCACTCAAATTCTTATATAACCCCTTATTAAACAACCCATCAGTCACCAAAAATTGGAAAAATTGTTTCTTGGGCGTATTTCTCTGAAGGTTTTCTCCTAACAACTTCTAGTCGCCATTCTTCACTAAAGCTAACCTGAATATTATAATGTTCCATAAGTTTTTAAGAAGGCATGAAAACTTGTTGCTTGGCTGACTTGGTAAACTTTCTTTCTCCGATCGTCAGTTTTAAAGTTCGTATATTGCTACATCTACTGGAATTGTTCCCGTTTTATTTTTGGTATCAATTTTGGCTTTTTTCACTTCGTATCAGCCTATCTAAACTCCTTGTTCAATGAAAATTTTCTTAGTAGTTTACGTGATCATCTGCGATGTAATGAAGCCGTTGAAATAATTCTTATTTAGCTTTTTGGAATAATTTTCGTTTGACCTCGATTATGAGCTATGAAGGTATGTTTTCCATAAAACTTTTTGATATTTTAGTCGCCGTCCTAAGTAGAACCGAAAAGTTGTATAAACCTTCTGGGTATCATATGACATTGGTATAACTGCGCATTACGATAGACTTTTCATATAGTTTGCTCTTATAATATAGTCACAATTAATTAGTTTTATAAACAATATAAATTTGTCTTTAAGTAGTGTAAATGTGTAAATTAATTCAACCTATTAGAATGATTCATATCCGTTAATTATACGACAATTCCTATTACAGTAGTAATGCTGTCACTAGACAATCATAATAACTGTTTTACATTCATGATATGACCAAAATAAGACATAATAATATAATAATACATATAACGGTTGGATATGAGTCGTATTGGCCGTAGTGAAGTTGTAACGCGACTGTTTTAAGACTCATTGGTCATTTTTCTAACTAGTATACCACTAATATATGTCTTAAATGTCAAAATGGGTTCAAACAAGAAGGCTTTTCGATATTCCTCCATTACAGACGAGTTGTTACACTGGAAAGAAAACCAATCTTCTGATGGTTTGGAAAGTGGATTCTTTTGTATTGTTTTACTTGTGGCCTGCCTTAAAAATGAAGATTACTTTGGTTTGCTTTCAGATGCATGGGACATAGGAGTGGAATAAGCAGCTTCTATAGATCACCACTAGCCCCGGAATTACAATGTCTTGTACCTTCTACAGCATAATAGGGGTGATGCTACCTATTTATGGTGATTTATAGGGAGCAATTGATTGAATTACCCACTCCATCTTCTCCTTGCTGACTGTGTTCCATATAACTCCTAAATTTGGAGTATCTCCGTACTCGTTATTGGTAAAGGTGTTGTCTGCTACAGAGTTCCCAGGAAAATAGGTATTCGTTAGCAGTTCTAGAGTCTCCTCGCTAGTCTCGATCCAGGTACCGTCCTCCCTTTTCAGGATCGAGGAAACACTGGGATCGTTGGCTAAGAGCTTCCTAAGTCTGGCGAGTTCACTACGGATTCGCAGTAGCTCCTCCATAAAGAGGATTTACCACTTTTAATTGAGCGTTTGTAGACTCTAAGACCTACCTTATGCTGGGCCCAGTCTTTTTGACTTTTGCTCGATTTTACTCTGTTGAATAGTATCCGTACGCACTTCCTGAGGATACTCAAGTCTCTATTCCACCAAAGTGAGTAGGACTTCCTTGAAGGTTTACGCAGTGGGCAGGCTTCAACAAAGGCTTTACTAAAGGTGTCATTTATATTCTTGACCGCGTACAAGGTAATATCCTATATTCGGGAACGTTTAGTTTTCGCGATACGCCATTACTACATTTTAGTGCAATGGTTTTAGGGGTTCAGTTGAGTGGTCTATTTCAAATATAATCCAGTAGTGATCCAAGAAGGATCTCTTACTGGAGACTCTCCAATTAATTACAGTTAGATCATTCGATTCAGTGATGAAGGTCACATTTAACACCTCCACCCTATTTGCCATGCTAAAAGTGGTAGTGCTTTTTCTATTCCAAATATTTAGATTGGAATTCACAATGAAAGCGAATAAGGACTCACATCGTTTATTGATGCCGGTGCTACCCCATATCGTGTGGTGGGCGTTGTTAGCGTCACATCCTAATAATAGGTCGAGCTTCTTTGTCTCCGCTTCCTGTTGCTCTTCTAATATGTTTCGGGGCTGAAAGTCTTAAAAGAAGCAGTGAAGGCATATCCATCGCGTCTTAGAGCAGAATTAATTCTGTTGCCTCAGATTAAGACAAAAAAAAACATAGATGGTAATTTATGAGTAATATTCTTTGTGTGCCTAAGTTCGTTCAAAGAAAAGCAAACGAAAATTACTTAGTTTAATTTTTACCACAAGTTTAATGAAAGACTGAGTTATAAAGAGTGTTAAATTTTTAAACTACAGGTAACTGCAAACAAAACAGAAAATTCTGCTTAATTTTGTTTCTTGTTGGCAAGATTCGCTGTTGGTTTTAGTGCTTGAAAGACTTCCTAAAAATATGCAAACTTTTAGAAGTTTTTAAAGAATGAATGCTTACATTAAATCGAACGAAGTTTGGTCAACTTTTGGTGCTGACAATTAAAAAATAAGTGATAATTGCTCTAAGACTAATATTAGCTGTCCGGAAGATTTAACCCGGTGAATATAGCCAACCCTCTGTTTTGAAATTATGCAAATTAGATCGATAAAGTTATTTTCCGCATTTATTTCGGGAACAGTTGTTCGGACCGTATGTTTTCATATTCCGGAAAATATCTGGAGCTGACTTCTTTCCCATACTATACGTGAAAAATCTTTAATTTCAACAGTTTTGATATGGAAACTCTACAGAAAAGCTGCCCGATTTCGTCTATTTTCCAACCAACATCTCCAGTCATTACGAAAATGCCTAAATTTAAGCTCTCTCACTTACGCCTCTTAAGCAGTGCTCAAATGTATAGTGAGAAACACAATTTTATATGACAACCATATGAAGGCACGATTCCGCCGCCTATGTACTAGCTTGATCTTATTTAAGAATGAATGCGACTGCTAAGTGTAGAGAGAAAGAAAGAGATGAAGCGAATTTACTAGCTCACTAGCACAGAATGTCAACTAAATCAGCTACTTATGAATCAGCGCTGGATTGATATGCATAAAAGTCAACTGGCCTACATCATACCCCTTCCAGCGTGAAATATTACAAAAATTGAAAAGAAATTGTAAGGTGTTTACACAAACACGCCTGCCTACCTGTTTCCCACGCTTACGCAATCGTAATCACCTAAAAACGATAAAACCCACATCGAATGTGCAAAACTGCAAACATAATAAACTAACAATAGTGTTGTATTTTTATTTTGGAGTAGGATGTCCCACCCCCCCCCCCCCTAATTTTAATGCTAGATCTACCCCTGAAGGAACCATCCACTTTCTTTGACAAGCAAATATTTAATTGACATTCGGAATTTCGTTTATATGTCAAGTTGCAAGAGAAAATCGAATTGGTAGAAGTGGCTTAAAAATTGAGTTCAAGATTTTTTGAAAATGGAGACCTTTTGGGGCCCTTTGTGTTATAAGGACCACCCCCCCCCCCCCCCCTCTTCTTTACTCGCCTTAACCCAAAAATATTATATTGTCATTGAAACTATACACATGTATGCCCAGTTTAAAAAAAATCGGCCCTGTCTAAAATATATTTAAAAAATTTGACCCAAGCAGACAAATATCAACGTAAAAAGATAAGAAAAACAATCACAGAAATCTCATACATAGTTAATTGGCCGTAATGACGATATACGTATGTTTGCATAAACAATTATATTAGGCTTAGGTATATGTCGTGCTTTGTATACCGTGGTTTGCAAACAACCTTTCAGTACCTACTTATTTTTTTTTTTTTGTACTGCTGCTAATGATCACCTGACTGATTATCAATAATTGAATAACGTTTACAATTTCAATTAAATTATAGCAGAATTATAGCAACCAGAACTCATACAGTATATGTTCGCTAAAGCAAAAACTGCAAAGTTTTACATTTCGCCGCGAATTCGATTAAAATTTTTAATTGCAACTAGTTATCGACGGTATTTACCACCAAACTAAGCCGTTAAAAGTTAAAAGTTCTTGGTCGGAACAAGGTTACTATGAAATGTGCAAGTTAGACGTAGACGTGACGACCTCGACCGATGTAGATTTATTGCTCACATTAAAAAATTTGATCGTTCGTTGTGTTGCATAGAAGTGAACTAATACATGAGCATTATTAAAAGTCGCGAAACTCCAATTAACTGGAAATTTAATTGGATTACGTGGAATGTTTACTTCCAGGTTTATTATATAACAGAATTGTGCTTTTACTGTGTGGAATTTGTTAACTGTATAGTCTACACAAATGTGAGAAGTTTTTATTTTCGAAACATTTGAATCGTTGCAAAATTATGTATAGTGCTAGAATTGTAAATTAGTTACATTCTAATTTCGGATTTTTCGACAATTAGTGGGAAAATTTAGTTTTTTTTTTTATGATTAACTGAATAATTTATTTCGCTTTTGTTGTATACTTTTTTATGTCTTACAAATAAATTTATTTTCTTAATTGAATTAGTCTATAAATTATAACTGAGAAACATTTGTTTGTTGTTGTTTATCCTTGGAGGTGGTATGATTTAAATTTAATTTTACAATTGTCTAAAAATATGAATTTACTTAGCTCTTGAGGAATTCGTTATTTAAATTACTGCTCATTATCATATGCCCGACTATATGGCATAATTTTCACATGGTCTTAGTAAAAGTAAAGTAAGTAAAAAGTACCTCTCTAGAGTGGTATTCTCATCCCCAATAATATGGAGATGGTGACTTTTGGAAATAATCTCCACAAAGGAAAAAATGTTGGTTACACAACTCCGGAAATAAATTAACAGCTAACATAGCACAGCTTTTTTGATTTAATAGTCTCCACACTGCACAGTTTTCAATGATATTACGTACCCTTTTACCTACCGATGGATGGATTGGAAGAGATTTGAGATGCTAAGAGTTCCCTTATGTGAGACATTGTACATAAATCCCTACCCTTCTTTTCCGCTTCACCTAGTTTATTTAGGAGGTGTGAGCCATGGAATCAGTAAGGTTTACAGGAGAGATCCGGATAGTGATAGAAAATGTGAGTCAATGTTTCGGTTTCCTCTTCGCATTCGATGCATACAAAGTTTTAAACAAGTCCATCTTATATAGTTGACCCGATGGACAGGAAGGAATTTCTATTATGGAAGGAAACGAGGGTGCTCAGACTTCGCTTGTTTAGCCCCACTAGCTTTTTCGTAGAGCTTCTTTTAGGTGTCTCTCACAGTTATTTTGTTGTTGTACTGAATATGACGAAGACTGCTCCAATGCGCGAGTTTGTTCGCATTTTCATTTTCGCTTTTATTGTTGTACATATAATGGACTAATATTAGAAATATATAATTTTCTGAATTTTTAATTTTGTTATCGTACAACTAAATTTCTGGCTTTGCGATTGACTTCCATGAAGTCTAGGATTTTCACATACTTACACACTTCTCTTTCCAGTTTTTATCAGCTTATCATGTCAAATCTACAAGCAACGAAAATGCTTACCAACTAGTTTAACACCTAATTATCTCCATCATCGCTGTTAATCCTATTTCTTACATCTCTTTAAAGTTACATCTGGTTAAAGTAGAGTAGCGGCTACAAGGCACAAGGCCTGACAGCCGAACATAGAGTGGTCCATTGTAAGAATATATTTATGAGTTTTTACTGTATGTTATCGAATTTTGAATGATACGCGGATTATTTGTGGATTATGAACTCTAAAATATTGAAAGCCACATCTCTGATTTAGCAAAATGTATTTCACGATAATTTTCTCCTTAAACTACTGTACCTATGCCGTATAAAATATAACGGGTATCTCCTAATTAAGTATTAATCTTATGTGTGAGGTTAGGTTCCAGTTAAACTTCAGAATAATCCGTTCTGGTACCACCACACTAGAACTTACCAGAAGATTTTGCTGGCATTCCTATAAAAATCGTAGTAGCACCAGTAAAGTTTATTAACTCTTATGGCTGGTTATATAGTCTCTCCACAGTCTTAACAAGTTTCTGGTAGGCTATAGCGTGTTGGATATTTCTACTAATTTACAGCAGAAGTAACCACCTGGTGAATTTTTGTTTTATTTGGCAAGAATTGGTCATTTGCTTCATAGATGTTGAATGATTTCGACCTACCCTTAGTCCATACATCTTCAATATAAATAGCTGAACAGAGCCCGGATGCATTTCACACATGTTTGCCAATGATGCAGTTTCCAGTGATGAATACTGTAATATTGCGCATGCCTTACGGTCTCTCCTTATCAAAATTTCTGTTATCCGGGACCATATTTTGAGCCATAGCTATTACTATGCTCCTATATAAAGTTACCCAGTCTATACAAACCTATAAGACTTCAATACTTATAACTGAGCCTGTTAATGGTTCCTTCCGCCAAATTCGAGTCTATTGCAGAGCTCTTCAACAGCGACATCCGTTTTGGATCCAACTATAAGAGAGCACACATATTCTATGGTCACTTGATTGTCTTCCCACTTCTCTCTACATAACAGGAATTCTACTTAGTAGAAATTCCTGTATTGAAATTAAGCTACGAAACACTATAAACCATGTTCTTTTCGTATGCATATGCAGTATAGTCCTCAGAATAAATCTCTGGTATCCTGCTATAGGCCTAGTTTTCCTAGCCTGACTGTTTTTAGTCTTAAGGCGCTTTTGCAATTACATATTTACCATAAATGTCCAGTGGTAAGAGATAAAGTATATGTAGCTTTCACTGCCTCGGTATTAGTGACCATCAGAGCATCTGTTATACCCAAGCATGTAGCTCTTTGTATATTGATAAGACTCAGAGGATTCGATCACACAATGAACGATATGTTGGCTCTTGCCCCCATTTCTGGCTAAATAAATTTAGCAGTCATAAAAGTAATGGACACCTTATTGATGCTCTCTTCAATATTTATCCTCCAATCCAGTTTAGAGCCTAATATAACTTCTAAATATTTAACTTCGTTTTACAGTTTGAGGGTGATGTTATTCACCTTGCAAATCTAAAAGAAACTTTTGTTTTTCTCCATTTAAAAAATACTAATTCGTTAGAACTTTAGGCTACAACTTACAATCTAATTGAGGAAGGTTTTCAATGCCCTTTCGGTTAGCTCATTATGCTATCGCTTTGAATCTTTCACTTTGTAAAGAGATGATAATTATATTGAACACTAATAGCTAAAACTGCGTTACTTTTACCTATCTCGGCATTTATAAGATGGATTTTCAACATCGAGTCAATCAAGTTATATATAAACAATTCTGGTCCAAGTTTCTTAAGAATTTCATACGGATCCTCTGTTTTTACAATGTGAACATAACTCTACGTCTTATAACGTAGTTACAACTGATTTTTTTATGCATGCTGCACTTTAGGAATCACTTTGAGAAGATCCTCAAGAGAGGCCTACAAAAGCCTTTCAAGAGTCTTCAAGAAAACTAAAACCGATAGCTCCGAAATCCTTAGCACACGTTGCTATTCATTCATCACTTAAATTTCCACCTGTTACTGTTTTTTTTTTTTGCATTCATCTAATTTTTCTCTGCATTTTGCGCCCTCAGTTCCTACATTTTGTGTCCAGAAGTGATAATTTTAGTCTCACTCATATATCTACATAAATTTTATATGATACCCACATTCTTATGCTTCTTATATGTTCTAAGGGGCGTACGAATATAATTAAACAAATTCTTACAGAATATTAACATATGCAATCAGAAAAGGCGAAGTGTCAGTGTGCTCAGATCAGTAACGTTTTTTTGCATAAATTTATTATAAGAGGGAATACCAGTGAAATTGGGTATTGACGTTCGACTTACACCAGATATCTCTAGAAGAAGTGTGTCTTTTTAATCCAAATAAATTTTATTGTGAACTCTTTTCAACAAAACTAAATAGGCACTGCCGAACTTAGCCCAGCCCCGAAATGGGATAAACTGAAAGAAATGCAAGAAAGTAGAATATCCAAAAATATTCGTCCTTTATGATTTTAATAAAAAAAAAAAAACAACTTCAATAAAATAATTGTTTTTTTTTCCAAAATGTCCACCCATCCCCACTTTAATTACAAATACTTCCGATTTGACGTTTAGCTCTGAACCATAACCACAAATTTTTCAAACTATCAAAACGGTGCAGAAATCGAACATAGAACCGCTGTGAAAGGAACATACGTTCGGAACCAGTTCTGTGTCAGTATGGTGAAGAAAACTGTTTTGGTTTAGGAACCGTATACGAGTTACAGTTCAGTTCAGGTGAAAAGAATTGACGATTAAGATTTAGTTTTTAAAAGTTCAATCCATGAGATGAGTGTAGAAAATTTCTACAAAATAATCCACAAATTATTAGATAATTATCTGAAATTTGTAAAATTGCTAAAAACTGTTATATCTTTCACCACTTTTCAGCTAAATGAAAGTCATTTTGACCCGATTTTGCTATAAATCTATAAATGTGCCATAAAAGGATGCGATAAGTTTTGTAATTTTTAGTTTTTAGATCTTTTGGGCTCAAAATTTTAGCTAAACAAAATATGACAAAATGAACACTTTTCAATCACAGTTTTAACAGCATTCCAATGTAAATTAAAGGTTACAAAGTATCTGAGATTAAGCGTTGTAATGTTATTTACTCGATTTTGTAAAAAAATTACGAGAAAATTTATGCTTAAAGCATAATAATACAATTGTCAATAAATGATATTATCACATAGGAACAAGTGAACGACAGCTCCACTAATTATGGACGCATTCCGTTCATTCCTTGTATGGACCCATTCAGAATGGACCTGTTCGTTCCGAACCCATACATCTCTACTTAGCAGCTGAACCTCTACCTCTCTTAGGAATAAAGACAGCTACTTCCAGACAAGATGGATTTATGAGTAGTAAAAATAGCTATTATACAGGGTGTTTTTGCTATGGTGGTCCATAGACCAGAGATGATAGTACTCATGGAGCCAGACAAAAATTGTAAGGCCCGCGGGTGGGGGGGGGGGCATAACAGTTTTCGGAATTACATTGTATGAACAACTGCATAACCTTTCCAACGAATGCTCAAACAGCCCCGCACTCCTCTCCACTAAAGAGTTACCCTTACCCTTGTTTTTATTTTGACTACATTTTTTTTTTATATAAAAGCTGATTAACATGCCTTATTTTTATAAAAACTGTAAACTGTGGACTCTCCTCTTTAATTTGACAAGTAAGGAATCGTAGTAGATCTACTCCATTTTCATTATCTGCACAAATGTTACAACACAACAACTCTGTTTCATCATCGACTGTTTTAAACTTTTCGATAAACATAAAACTTTAAAAAAAAAGAACTTGGTAAATACATGTATAGGAAACTGGCAACATATTAATAAATTTATGCTGCTTACCTCATAGGTGTGCTAAATTTTTTCAACAATAAATTTGATAAAAAACAAGAAAACGAATAAACAGTCAGAAATCTTATCTTAAGTAAGGAATTGATAAAGGATGCTAAATATGAAGTCATCATTTGCATCATATTTCAAAATGCAGCATGGTGCTTATTTAAAAAAAAAAAAATTAATAATGATTATATTTATGTAATACATACAATGGTATGTTTTTAATATTCGAAGAAATGTTGTTCGTATGTCCCCCTAAGTCTTATTAACGTAGAAATTTGAGTGGAATATTTTACTGTTAGAATGATTATTTACTTTTTTACCTGTAATTGTAGGTATTTCATTATATTTTGATACCTTTTTTGTGTTTTATTTAATAAAATTATTCGTTGGAAAGTATTTTTAATTCTACTCAATTTTTTTCAAATCTACTACGATTTTTGAAGCAGCCTACACTGCTTATTCTTGCCTGGAGTCCCATCACCTAGACGGTTCCTTTGTTTTCAAGAAATTGCAAACGCCAGGATTGTTCAATAGAATCTTCCTATCCCAAACGGGTTTGTTTGTGTTCTCTATGGATATTGTCAAAACCCTCGAGAATACTTCCCAAGCCATGAAACAGAAATCTATATGTGTGCGTGCTTAGTCCGTTTGCTAAAATGTTCTCTATTGATACTTATGGAAAAGTGCTAAACATTGACTTTATATATGCTATAGAGCCTAAACTACTATCCATACAGGAAAATAGTCTTCTAGATATAGAATAGCTTGGTTCCTTACCTTCCCAAAGGCTACACTTTCTATATACCTTACTTAACAAAATAATAAAATAGTTTTGATTACAAAGTAATCTTACCATTTTACACTCAATACCTCTCAGCTGAGTGATAATTGCATGTGTGTTGTGCAGCCGTAGTCCGAATTTGTAGGCAGCTACATTCGATATCTTCAGCCCACGGCATGCCATGACGGCACAGCGCCATTGCAATGATTACTCAGCTGAGAATTTTCGTTTGAGGAATCGTAGTCATTTGGTTAAGATAATTTTTTTTAAATAATTTTGTTAGGAAAGGTATGAAAATTTTATTACGGTTCGGAAGATGAGAAAGCAAGCTTAAGATTTACAGAATGCCATTTTTCTGTATGAATAATAGTTTAGGGTGGAGGAGCTATTCAAATCAAACTTTTGTCACTTTTACATAAGAACACTGCAAATATTTTAGAATGTAAGGACTACGTTGGGCCTCGCATGTGGTAGGGAGGGAGTCTGTTTCAAGGCTTGTGAAGTATTTTCGAGGGTTTTGATATTGTGCATCTATATAGAATATAAGCGAATCCGTAGTTATAAAATAAAATAGAAAATACGAGACCTTATTGTTAATCTTCAACTAGATTTCAGAATTCTTTAAAGCCAATGTTCATCTTTATAAAGATATTTTTACGAAAACCTGTAAACTTTAAAATTCTATAAGTAAAATTCTAAAATTCCACAAAACAAACTTCGATGCTAATAGAAAAATCCTGAAATATAAAATAAATTTGCTTCTTCCACTCCTTCAATAGATTTTCCGGTATTTTGCAAGATGTTGTACTTAAAACAAAAAGTACCCCTTCATTTCAGACTCTTTATCTGTAGAGTATTTTGTATTCAGGTATTTTATTTTTCGTTGTTGAACTTTGTATTGCAGGATTGTTATTTTAGTCATCTGAAATTTTCAAAGCCGAATGTTAGAAGCTATCTTGAGACTTTCCAATTATCGAATTACCGGATTTCAAAATCCCGATTACAATACGTAGTATTAGTATTACTTCATCCTTATGTCCACTATCTAAGCTAGACTCCCATCATCCTTCGCTCGATATTATTTTAGATTTGGCACATTCAAGAAATGCCCGTAATGAGTATACTAAAAAAAGAAATTGTCAAGGAGGCAAGGAGCAGGCCAGTGTACTCTCTGAATTTTTAGAAAATGTTGATTTCTCTCCCATCTTTTTACTTGATGTTGACCAATCATTTAATAAAATCTATGAAGCACTTAATACTGGAATAGGCCTGTTTATCTCTGAAATAAATAAACGCAATTAGAATCATTTTCCGAAATGGTACAGCTCCCAACTGATTTAAGTCCTGAAGGCAAAAGATAAATATAGGCGTCTGTACAAAAAAAAAGTCCCCACTCTGAGATTTATAAAACTTTTTCTTATTTAAGGAAGCTATTTAAATCCTTGATTACTCAATGTTATCAAAATTACGTCGAAACATTCGCTAAAACGCAACCTCAAGGCATTTTGGGCTTTCAGTAAAAACCTAAATAGATCGAACACGTATCTTAAAGAATTCTCTTATATATGAGATGTTTTCCACGTACTTTACATCCGTATACTCTGAAAAAGACCCCAGCATTATCCTTTCCCCTCTCCGGACAGTTTCAATATGAATATTATGTTGAGCTTTATTTCTTCACAATCTGTTCTTAATGTATTGAGTAATCTTGATTGTGACAAAAACCCGAGACCTGACGGGATTCCAAATATTCTTTTTAAGAGATGCGCACAAAGTCTAGTGGAACCGCTTAGTAGTTTATTCAATCTTTCAATCACTAATAAAATCTACCCAGTATCTCTTAAAAATTGTTTCCTCATGTCGATTTATAAATCTGGTGACCCTAAACTCGTTATAAACTATAAGCCTATTTCTATCTCTAACGCTCTTGCACTTATTTTTGAAAAAGTCGTTTACCATCAACTCCTATTCAAAATAAAACCATTTATCTCTGAAGAACAGCACGGTTTTTTACCGGGGCGGTCTACGATCATCAACTTATCTTTATTCAGAGACAAAATCGCGTGTGCTTTCGATGAAAATACACAAATAGATTCTATTCATACTGATTTTGCTAAAGCTGTTGACAAGATTAATCACAAGCACTGCCTATCGAAAATGGCACTAATGGGATTTCAAACAGACACCATATCTTGTTTTCACTCCTATCTAACTAGCAGGGATATTAGCGTTGTATTAAATGGGCTACAATCCCCCTCATTTAAACAAATCTCCGGAGTGCCCCAAGGTTCAATACTTGGACCATTGATCGTTCTCATATACATCAACGACATGCCTTCTGTTTTATGTCCTAACTCCTTTCTCTATTTGCTTTTTCTTATTTTCTAGTTTTTTTCATTCACACTCTTTAGATTTAGATTTAGCTTAATTATTTTTTGTATTTTTCTACCTCTCTCTTTTTTCACATTATGTTTTTAGTTTTTAGTTATTAGTCTATTTTTTGTTTTTGTTTTTTCATTTACTTCTAGACATTATTATTACTTTATCTTCTTCTTTAAATTTATTAAAATTCGTTACCCTTCTAATTGTATTATTGGAAATTTCTGTTTACTATCTTTTTAACTTATAAAATAAATAAAATAAAATAAAAATAAATAGAAGAAAAAAATCCTGGGATTTAGTAATTCTTCAACTATTTGAAAAAAGCGCAACGCATTTTTCCTTGGAATTGAAAATATTCATATATGCGGGATTTTTAATTTCGTTATTCTGGATTTTCACGTCCGAAAATTCGGAATTTGTAATTCATCGATTATAAGTCTATTCAAATTTCCTCGATTACAAAATCTATAGAAGAGAATATAATTCTGCAAATCCCGAAATATTTTTGTTGGCAATTTGAAATTCGAAATTTTCACTATATCCAAATTTCTTGGGTGTTAGTCACATCAAAGAAATTTCAGAGAGTTTGACGCATTTAGAACATGCGAAAATTCACAACAACTCAAATCCGGGATTTTGTATACTGAGATTTTCTAAATTGGTATTTCTATTTTTGAATTTTTAAAATCGGTGATTTAGTACTCTGGGACTTTCAAATTCAAAATTTTGGATTCCAGATTTTCTATTTTCGGATTTCCCTATAGGCCGAGTAGGCCCGGGCCTAGGGCGGCAGATTTAGGGGGCGGCAAAACTTGGTGGGATTTTTGATTTTTTCTTGTAGTTGTGGGTATTTCATTACATTTTTATACTTTTTCGTTTTTTTAAATAAAATAATTCGTTGGAAAGTGTTATTTTTAATTCTACTCCATTTTTTTCAAATCTACTCCGATTTATGAGGCAGCCTACTCCGCTAATTCTAGCCTGGGGTCCCTTCACTGCATATAGATCATTCAATTTTTCGTGTTTTACAGGGAGTAGGGGGGCGGCAATCTTCCATAGGCCTAGGGCGGCCAAGTGATTAAATCCGCCCCTGTCTGCATGATATATGGCAAGTGGACAATGGTGACCAAATCAGTTAATTTTTCAAAGGAAAATAAAATAACAAGCAGTTTATCTCTTAGGTTTCATATTACATACTTTGCTTAGATCCTACAAGAAACACATGTAAGAATTTTTGGGTTTTACATAAGTATATTTATGTATCTGACAGCCATATTTAAATTTTCCCCCCTCATTTTTCATCATGTTAAATGTCTTTAATCTCATTTTCATATATAAATTCAGATAAAAAGAAATTTTTACATTTCCCAAAGATTTAGCGAGAAAACACATGTGTTTCGGAGCGACCATTGCTTAATAAATTTTTCACACGCGTGTATTTAATCTCTGGTGAAAACCTTTCTTGTCTTGTAACATTCCATTGGCACATTTTTGTATCTTCTCCAAATTTCATTCTTTCTTCAAAAGATTTACAAGAAAACCATTCTAAATGAAAGAAAAAAATCAATATTAAAATAAAACTAATTAATATTCAGATCATAAAGAAGAATTTCAGATTGTTCTAAGAAGCAGTAGCTGTCCGTCGTGATACAATAATACTCGTACAATTATTCTTGGGTTCTTAAAAGTTGTCTACTCTCTTTCAGATCGAGTCTTGAATTTAAATTCAAAGCAGCACAGCGACCCGTCGATTACCTTAATTCTGTTGTTGTTAATTTTTCTCATCGCTTTTCGACACAATAAAATAATTCTATAAAGTCGTTTTACAGTTAGGTTTTTATTTATTTTTTTTTTTTTTTTTTAATTTGGTATTGTTTAAGAAAAGTTTTTTTTTTTTTATTATGATGTCTCGACAACGACAACTATAACGCACGTAAACCTGTATTTATTTTTAAACAAAGCCATCATTTAGTGAATTTCGCAAGAGTTTGTCAATAGAATATCTAATTAGTTCTAAATTCCTGCTAGTATTATTTGTGCGAAAAGTCAACGTACGACAAGGTCAAATGAAATTTTATAAAGATTATCTCCAAAAATTTACTGTAAAACTGCTACTACAGCGCATACAGTAGCTGAGCTGTAGTTGTTGTCATCACAATCAAACATCAACACAAAGCAATTTCACTTCAAACGGAAAGCGGGCGGTCGAACCAGCACCGTCTTCTCTTGAATTAGTCTCGTCTTCTATATAGCAAATGAGTAATGCGCGCATGCGTAATAAGATTTCACGGCCTTCTAATTTTGTGACACACTTTCGTTAAAATTATGTTTATTTCGTATTTCCGCAGGTTTAAATTTGATTTTCATTTTCTACATCAGAAAATTTATTTATGCACCAATGGAAGGAAGAGAGTATCTAGTCAGTCTGAAACGAACGAAGTTTCTGAAAGTGCCTCCGTTTTTTTTTCTTCTGCTTCTTCTGCTTAGTTATCAGATTTGGTGGTCATTTTTCTCGGGGTTTGTAATGCAAAATGACATCAAAGAAATCAAAGTTAAATTGCTTCCCAAGTTGGTGGCATCGTAAATTGAGGTAATAATCACAAAAAAAAAAAATTAAATTGTTTTTGGATGAAGTGTTTTTTTGTTTGTTTTGTCTTTACCGCCATCATCGTCGGCGTACAACTTACCATAGTATGTACATATGACGATATGGTAGGTAGTAGGTGTATATACATATGAAATCGCGTCGCGACTTATTCTGTCGCGCACGCGGTTTAAGTTTACCTTGGCATTTTACTCTCAGTTAACCAAAAGTAAATTAGTGTCAACAGAGGTTAATGTAAAAAAAAAAAAAAAAAAAAAACATTATATGTATTCTAATTTAATATGGTCATTTTGTGTTATTATTATTATTATTATTGTTTTGCATAAATCAGTACCGTTACGACCTCTTTTTATTATATCTATATCCATATAAACAGATAATAGCATGATCTCCTTCACATAGCTTCGGAATGCATTTATAATTTAAGGATTACAACAAGATATTTGCCATCACCGCAAATGATTGACATTTGAACTCACTGCGCACCTCTGTGACTTACCGACGACAATCTCTAAATTTTTGGATAACTGCCACATGACTTTTCACATTTCTTGCAATATCAAATCATCGTCACGATCGCATTTAGCGCACTCGTTGATGGCGAAATTGATCTTAGCGAGTTTTATTAACACCTGCGCGTGCGACTTCTTTGTAAATTGGAATTTTTTCTTCATTGCTTTGGCTGAGCCAAAGGGTACAATGAATCTTATCTTTGCTCGATTTATGATTAATTTCTGATTGTGATTGGCATATTTTGAGAGTAACAATCGTTATAAGTTTTAGTTTAGTTTAGGTTTTTTTTTTTGTTATTGTGTGATCTACAGTAGTAGGTACGTGTGAATTAATTGTTGTTGAAAATTGTTTAGTGATTGGTTCCTTACCGAGGTCGTGGTTTATAATTAGTTTGATGATTTTGATATTGATCTTTTGAAAAAAAAATTTTGTAATTCAACTAGAGTCATTTTACTAGTTGGCTTGGTTGTTGCTTTTTTGGATTCCGTACGCAAAGGGTAGCAACGGGAACCCTATTACTATAAGACTTCGTTGTCCGTCCGTCACCAGGTTGTATCTTATGAACAGTAACAGGTAGACAGTTGAAATTTTCACAGAGTATATATCTCTATTGCCGCTATAATAACAAATAATAAAAATAAAATAAAATAAAAAATTAAAGGGGACCCACATACAAGAAACGTGATTTTTTCGGGGTTTTTTCTTCGTTTTATTCTCATTCATTATTATTATCATAAGTAGGCATTTTTTCAAATGACAGCATAATTTTTTCACATGACGCCTACTCTCATTTGAAAAAAATTAATAAAAAGTACATAGTGTTAAATTTTGTACGATAGTACGGAAACCTTCGTGCGCGAGTCCGACTCGCACTTGGCCGGTTTTTATTTAAATGATGCTCATTCCGTTATGTTTGTTGGAAATAGTGCTTACTTAAAAAGTCTGTTGTTAGATCGATAAATATATTCGCGAATTATTTTTATTTATAATATAGTAAGCTTTACTAAAATCATTGATCTATAATTGAGGAATAATTGAAATCTGTCTGTCTGTCTGTCTGTCTGTTTGTCTGTCTGCGCGATAATTTAAGAGCGCGTAGACTTAACGAGATGAAATTGTACATGGCTAATTTATAAAAATTTTATTTATAATTACGAAAATGGATAAAAAACGGGAAACTTCTTCGTATGATTGTGATACGTAAATTCCGAATTTTCTATTTATTTGTCATTGCCGCATAAAGTTTGATAAAGTAAAATTCCTATTCCCTGACGTATAGCTGTCGTTGTATATTTTTTTTAAACATTATCTTTTAAAGAGTTAATAGTAAGGAGCTGGTCTTTCAAGAAATTTACAAGGATGCATCTTAATTCCTTTAAGTTAACTCTCTCTTGCATAAGTGGGTATCTAACTATAGATCGAAAAATTTATGTTTGATAAGGAGAGAGGAGTTATTCAGTGGTTTTTTTATTAAGAAGGTGGAATCCCTAGGATCGTTTATGTCAATTGGATCAGGGTTCAATTGTTCCTTGGTTAAGAATTTAAAGTTCAGTTTAATGAGTTTCTAGCATAGTTAGAAATTGACTGTTTTCTCTAAACTGTAGCATAAGAAAGTCGGTTATGGATCTACCAGTATGTCAATATATAACTTCAGGCCGCTAATTTTCACCCTCATGAATACAAATTTATATACATAGAAGACTAGTGTGGGTCTTGATACAGAATTTTGCAACTAGTAGTAGTTCTTTCCACCATATCCCTTCTATATTTGTAGGCTGTATCAATTCTTGATCTCGGACAGATGGACATACTTAAATTTGGAATATAGTGACAGATGGATGAACGGAATATTAAAATGCTGAAAAGCCCAAGGATATAAAATCTTTGAAAATAAGCCCCAATACTTATGTGGTTAGAGGTCTATGTGATGCAGGTTAGTTGTCTTGCGGCACCCCTCTTACGTAACCTAACCTAACCTATGTGGTTGGTACCGATAAGTAAATGGCGAGGAAAAACTTTACAAGAAAGCTTGAACTTCAGATGTTATTGAAATTCTGACTTTGACGTAGTTTGGGCCTTGTGCTCACATCCATCTAAACTGTGAAAGCCAACTAGTTTACTTAACTCAATATTTTGCCGTATGCGATTTCTAACTCATGTCCAAACTAAGCCATACATGATTAATCTGACAACAAGTGACCACAAAAACAAAAGCAAAGGAAATCTTCGATCCTTATCAAACTATGCGAATGAAACTGATAAGATTACATAACTTTGTTAAAATTAATCCTGAATCTTATCTCGATTACGGTTTCTATTGGTGAATTCTTGAATCCTGGATGAGATTGCACATTGGCCTCTTTTTTCTTTCTTTCTCTTTTTTTTTTCACTTCGGTAACTTCCATTTTCCTTTCAAGATGAACTTTTAATGTTTAAGTGAACTTTGAAATGCATTCTTGTGGAGCCTGGTAGCTGGTCTATGTAGAAGTTCCTCAAGGTTCTTCTCTGAGACCTTCTCAGTTCTTTATTATATTCTGTTATACCTAGCTGTTTTGTATTTTTCCCACCAACCTGAGAGTTTGTTCCATCAAAACCTACCGTAAAAACATTCAGATGATTTTTTTTACTTGGTACAAAATAGAAGAGCCGTAAGTCATGGTGTAAGAACCCTCGCACCCAATTCAGAACTTAAATACTCATACCTTTCCGTTGGTATCTGTCATGTGCATTTGCTTGACTAATATTTTGCGGTAGTTGTGAGCCATTTTATCTCTAAGGTTGGAATTGCGGCGAAGGTAGGCGAAGGTAGGCGAAAGGGGGAATACCAAAGTCAGTACCTCTGTCTACAGTAACCATAGTGGTACACTTTGAAAAAACATTAGTATTTAGCAGCATGGTTGCTCTTTGATTATTATGCTCATTACAATAAATTTATCAAATGCGGCTTTCGCATGAAGGATATTTATCTGGAGACATATTCATACAATCATGGACCATGTCTTATTCTATTTCCAATGTTTCAACGGCTTTATATCGTCTGCACAAATATCCGCCTGATTTCTTTAAATGTAGGTTGAGGTATTGGATATAAAACATATTTTTGAAAGAGAGTTTTGCTATGAAAATTCATAGCGAAATAAGTCAATTGAAATTGACTCAGTTTGCTGCTAAGTCTGCAGCTCGAGAATTGAGTGGAAAAAACTCTTTAAGCAAACGAAAATTTTTTTTAAAAAGAAATTTCATTGCAAAAAGAGGGCATTTCATATCAACAGGCACCATATAATCGTCAGTACGGCTTGGTTCCTGCCTGCCGTATATGCAAAAAGCAAACAGCCAAGCTGACCTCATACATAGACTTAAAATAAATTTTAAATGTGAATTATATGAGGCGAAATACAACGTATTTACTTGAATGCCTAGCAAGATTTAGTCCTATGCGGGACTAGCATTTCATAGAGAGTTTTGCTATGAAAATTCATAGCAAAATAAGTCAATTGAAATTGACTCAGTTTGCAGCTAAGTCTGCAGCTCGAGAATTGAGTGGGAGTGCTTTGGCATATACGGCAGGCAGGAACCAAGCCGTACTGACGATTATACGGTGCCTGTTGCCTGTTTTGCAATGATATTTCTTTAAAAAAAAAAAAAAAAATCGTTTGCTTAAAGAGTTTTTTCCACACATATTTTTGAAAGACTTCGTTTCCGTCTTCCTTTGCTTGTGCTTCTCTCATTTTAGACTTTCCTCCTTTTTCTTCGGTATAGAAAGTACTGCAATTTTATAAACTTCATTTTTTTGGTAGTTTTTATGGATTAGCTATTTAAAACCTTTTGTGGCTGCGCCCGATAAATTTATGCCGAAGTTCTTTATTTCGAGACCTTCTGACTGACTAGGCTTATTTAAATTAAAAAGATCCCTCACTTAGAAATTGACTTCCATCTCATCACAAGCATTCGAAGGACTTAAGATGTTAGCTGCGTCGTTAAGTGCCCCGAAAAAAATTATTGATACTTTCAGAGATGCACATCTTTAGAAAATTTTAAATGGTCTTCCATGTTTGGTTCAACCTGTAGGCTCTGAAATCTAAAGTAAAACCTTCGGTCATCTGGTATACTAAGTTTTTCCAAAAAATACGATTCACAAATATTTGTAGATCTATACGAGTTTTCCTATCTAGATCTAGGTCTATTGCCCTTTCTGTTGAGTTGACATTATCTGTACCTCAGAAATACCTTGAGTAGGACTTGCCGCTTAGCCACATAGGGTAGTCTTGAGAACAATTTCGCTAGGCTGCCATTAGCATGGAATATCCTTTTCTGATGTTCTATAACATTTCATTTTAAAATTGGTCTAGTATCAATTATAATTTTTTTTTTCAAGTTATTAGACTAATTTATAGAAAAATAAGAAAAATAAATTTCCTCTCTAAAATACACTTACAAAGCCTTTACAATCCTTTAAATACTAAACGAAAATGCAGTGGAAGAAATTTTGGTCTGAGGTACGATGGCATCTAGGTTCAAGATAAATGAACAGATGAGCGTTGACGTGATAGCTGTTCCATACTTACTAAATTACTTACTGCTCCTGTGTCCTGTAATTCCTCGCGGTCAAATGGCAGAAACTCTAATCCTCTATGGCAACCTGTTTCGTGCGACAGATTTTATTCGCTCCATGATATCCTTTCTCTGAGTCTCCCTGTTCGATATATTTGTTATGGGTTCCAGTCTACAAGTTATTTTGCAATGTTGAAATTCACGTCGAAATATGTAGCAAAAACAAGTCCATTCTCCCATTCAAATCTCTACGTCTATCATGTCTTTACTTGGCTGACTTCAAATTTCTTTTTGTTTGAAACTCGTACACTTGCGCCGAAATTAAGAAAAAAAATAAAACAGTCTAAAAAAATGTTCGTGAAAGTTTGCATAGCGATCCTTATATTTTTTTCGTAGAGCTTCTTATTGTCACGTCAAATTTTTGTTATATTTTCAAAAAATTATAACATCAGAATGACTGATCTAAACATGCGTATCCACCAAAAATTTTGTCTACGCACTGTCCCCACACATTATGTGCCGAAGTGTCTCCACCAAAATGATTGTGCGGAAATAAGAAATGTTTTGTCTGTGCATTCTGCGGAGATTGCACACGCACACCGATACTCCAGTGAATAGGAAACGTATTCATTAGTAAATCTCTTGCGTCAGTGTGGAGAACTTCTGCGGGAACTATGCGCGGATAAATGAAGCCAGTGGATACACGTAAAAAGACCTTGAAAAGTCTTGAAATAGCTTTCTGTGGCAGATCTTTTGTTTTATGGAAAACACAAAACATACTTAGTACAAACAATTAAAGAAATGGTATTTTTTTTCGAGAGATAGTTTTCAAAAGCGTTTGATTTTAAGCGTAGATTACCCCAAGTGAAGAACTTTTTTTTTTCAATTTTTAATAAATACTAAATAATTAAAATATAAAAGATGGAATCGAAAAATGAAAAAGTTATTGAATTAATTCAATTTTGCGAGCAGAATATGTTATTGTGTAGTTTTTGATTTTTATATAACGGTTGATCCTACGACAAAAATGGCTGATATAAATTTTTTTTATAAACACTTTTTTATTTTTTTACTATTTTCTTCAACTTCAAAATATCAACTGAGCTGAGACGTGTAATTCAAAGTTTTTCGATTCCCCGATTTATCGTATTTTCCCCGATTTTCAAGTATAATTCCGATTCACCAATCTTGGCTCTGTTATTGCCGATATTTTACAGCCTCTTCCGATATATAGAGATTTTCACTATTAACGCTTCTGACACTAAGCTAAGGAACATGAAAAGTTGGTAAAAGCAACGAACTACATGAAAAAATGTAGATCAGACGCGCGAAACAATGGAGAAATGTGGGTAAAAAATGAACGCAAACATTGCAGATATTGCAGATTAGAACTCAGCTGTGAAATCTGACGAAATTGGGCAAACCTCACATTTTTTCCATTGTCACATTTTTGTTTTTGGATCAGTTGGTTTCACAATCTTAACTTGGTATTTTTAGGATCTCCGCTTATATAGCTCTTCTCTTATGTCATGGATAAATTTATAGTAAGAAAAAGTAGGATTAAATGCAGGTATAAAAATATTTACATATCTGCAAAAAATGTTGATTTTTCTTGAAAAGGAAGACTTGCACTTAGTACCTGTACCACGGTTAGTGCCAGATGATTCAAATTTAGATGATGAAATATTGCCGGATATAGCTGTAAAATTACAGGATTTGAATTATGTAGCTTTTGTAATTGTGAGCAAAAATGTATGTGCAAAAATTTTGCAAATTGTGCCAAAATGATCCGAAATTAAAAAACTGGTTGGTTGAAAATAAAAACTATGACTATCAGCAAAACAAAGCTGAGAAATTGGATGCGGAAACAACCTTAAAAGGCATTTTATTGTTTAAATATTTTTTGACAAAAAACGGACAGAAATGTTTTAATATGCATATTAATGAAAACATGCTTAAGCGCTTTAATTCTAATATGTATTAAAAATAGTATAAATCTTACTGATAAGATTGAAATAGGGAAAATGGCAATAAGAATGTTAATCTAATCTATTTTATATTTCTGGATACATCCTTAAGTTTTTTAATTTATATTTTATTGAATTTCTATAAATTATGTTTTTAACAACTAATTATGCGATTTAATTCTTTCACCGATTTTCTTACCCATTTCACGATTTTTTCTCCAGCATTTTCCCGAACTTTGTATGTTTCCATCTGGCAGCACTGATCCAACTCAAGGCGTATCTCTGTAGAATGCCAGTGGCGGATCTAGCATTGAAATTTCGAGGGGTCATCTTACAAATTAAATTAGTAAAAAAAAAACATTCAGCGCCATAAGTCGCTTAGTTTAGCCACGGCAGTACTGTAGTGAGGTACTAAGAAGGTTTCCGCATTAAGCGGTTTGGATGATCTTTATTTTTTGGTATAATTTTTTTACAAAAAGTCATTTTTTACTAGAACAGTAGTTTAGGGTACAAACTGCAGCAGTCTTTTCTCAGTTTTACACACTGTCATATATAATATGGAAATAGCATAGTCCGATGACACTGATACTGTTACACACTCCATACGCCGTGCTAAAAACTAGTTTTCTTAGCAGTATTTTATAATATTTTCGTGTATAGCCCAATTTAGAGCTGAGGGCTAGACGCGGATCGTATACACGAATGTTTTATTACTATGTATGCGTGTACTCAGTTTGTGTGCGTATAGATCATATGGAAATGATGAATTTTCTTTGCTGTTTCAAGAACGTGTATAAACCGTGTATAAACTACGTGTATCATGGGCTGATACACACTCGGTACAAAAACCGGTTTTACGTCGTGTCTATAGTCTCGAGTGTGTATCATTGTGTGTCAGGGGACATATCGAGTAATATGCTATTTCATGCGGGCACAATTTGTTGTGTTAAAAATAGTTCTTACGTCAGTACCAACATTGGAAAAAACCATTGGCGGGAAGTTGAAAAGTGATTTTAATAAAATCTTTCGATTTTCTGTTGAGTATCTATGAATATACATATTTCCTTTGGTAATACACTTTTTATCACTAATTAACCCAAATAATTAATTTAAAAGCATTTATATCCACGAACCCGCTTATTTATTTGTTGTTCTCTCTCAGTTGGTACTTAGACCGACGGAGAACGCTATATAGAAGTCACCCCACTTCTGCAGTGTATTTCTATGAACGTATTTTAGAATGTTCAGAGTTAGGACTAAGTTAGAGCTCTGATGTGGTAGTGGGGGAGTCTGTTTCGTCGCTTGGTAAGTGTTTCTCGAGGGTTTTGGAACACCCAAAGTTGGGGTTCCAAACTGAAATTCTGAGAAAACCCTCCATTCATCAAATACATACAATAATATTCTTTGAAATAAATGTTTATTTGTTTAAGTTTTGGAATAAAAATATTTTGTATAATTTTTTCAAGCTGAATTATATAAATAAAAAAATATAAAGTAAAAAATATTTTTTTTTTTTCAAATAACTCAATTACTTAAATATTTTTTATTTTAATTTTGTAAAGGGGGTCATGACCCGGGGACCCCCCCCCCCCTGGATTGCGCGCACAGTTTTTTAAAACACAGTTTGATACTCATCAATTTACTGTCTGAAAGATTTCAATGGATACGCAAAGAAAACTTTGTCTCCGCACATTTAAAGTTTTTTGTTTTTTGCTCTATTTCTGCCAATTTTTATGTGCTCGCGCTGTCTGAAGACCGTAGTGGAAATGGACCTTAAGAGACACAAAATTATTTTTCTATCAATCTTGCCAAGTTTCGCATTAAAATTCCAATTTTCATTATTTTTAATTTTTTTTAATTTTTTCAAACTCTTTCAAAACTGCCACGATTGATGGAATATGCAGACAATTGGTTTGCAATCACTTTTAGGTCATCCAAATGTAACCATTTTCTCTATGGATATATGTATTTCTATTTTAAGTTTTTATAATTTTCAATTCTGATGCGCTTCATCTGATATACAAGAATAATTTTTAGAGCGAAGTATATAATCTATCAACAGAACCTTAATTTCTCCCATAGACAACACCAGACCCATTATTGCACTTATCTCTCTAGCTACAAGACCAGTCTACTATGACGAAGTACTGTTCTTTGTCTAAAATATGGTAGCACAAATTCACATAGTTTCCTTGTCCACTATGTCAGCACTAAATTTAAGAAAACTTAAGCGTAAACTTAATGTAAAGTTCATTGTAAATCTCGTAGAAAGGCAAATACAAGAGTTCAGAATATTTGAACGGGATCTATCAAGATCATTCATTCTTTTGTGGGCTCAAAACTCAGAAGCATATTGAATTCCAATTTCGAAATTACGGGGTGCATCAATAAAATTACTCTTAGGCCATAAAAACCAATTTAAAAGAAAAAAACACAACTTAAAACTTTCTGCATTCAATGTAAATCATGTTCGCGCAAATCAGGTCACACAAATTCGGATCAATTACTGCCACCAACATCTGCCTACGCTCAAATATGCGCCTCTGTTGCTGTTGATGCTGTGATCTTACGATTGCCTCCTATAAGATTGTTGATCTTTAACGGACAACAGAAAAAGAGCAGTAAATTCCGGCAAATCAATTAGCGCAACGAACTGACAGTAGAAGTGATAGATACATCGTGGCCATGAACCTACTTATAATATGCTCCTATCAGTTTTCATTCTGCTTCCCGACGCTATGCGATTTGTTTTTATATAGTGTATATTTAAATGGATGCGCATACATACAAATATCTGCATGTGGCTATAACAAAAAGGAATTGGAAAAATAAATTATCAAAAAAACAAATTGGACAAATCTGCAAAGACAAAAGCCTGTGTTTACACACAATCTGCAATATCGTCCGCAACATATTTAAGTCAATAAACGTCAGAGAGACTGAAGCTGGATGGGAATATTGAAACTGGCCAACAACGGATCGAACGTTGTTAATCTTAAGATCACCAAAGCTAATCACCCTCTGCTGCCCAGCCCAGCCCAGAGAAAATAAATATCGTCGTTGACTATTATTTAGGCGGGACTACTTTTGTTTACCCAGAATGCATCGTTAAACGATGGCGCACAGATGAGTGATCTTTTATGTTTTTGCAATAATCCGCGGACTGTAAGCAATGAGCATGCGCCTCGTTAGATTAAGCCATAAATACTCGGTAAAGAACGCTTTGAAGGTTCACCGATCCGCCGACTTCACTTGTGCGATCGTATTAAATTCAACGAAAGTTTTTCAATTAAACACGAACTTTGGGTGCGCAGTGCTAAAGTCCAGTAGCGCTCTGACACTGTGACAAGGTTCCGGAGCATTTCTCATGTTCATTAGAGCAAATTAGCATTTCCATTATCCAGTCGCGAGCTAAAGTGCTTTACAGCGATTTAATTGAATTATGAAATTTTCCTTCTACCCTGTCGTTTATAACTGTACGTACATAATATAAATAATATGTAAGTAGGTACATGATTGCATAATTTGTAATTATTTATTGTGCTTAACAACTACGCTAACGGGATTTTACATGCAACATTAAATCTCTTCTGCTGAAGCTTGTCATCTTCAAGAGCATAAAAAACGTATTTTCTTGAAGTTCATACATAATGCTGGATGAAAAAAGGTCTGAGTTGATGATGGATGTTTTATAACTGAAAGCAGGGATATGTGCGGAATTAATTATTTTATTGTTTATGTAGTAATTAGCCTTTTTTTCAGTACAAGTGCAGCCGTTTACCTTATGGAACAAAATACTAACAAGTCTGCTTTAAAATTTGCACAGCTGTTTCGGTTCTTCACGAATTTTAGATTTCCCTAATTTTGGGGTTAATTTAATTTATTTCTTGTTAAAAGCCAAAAACTGCCAAATAATTTAAAAAAATTAAACTCCTCAAGGATGAAGGGTATTCAAATCACAGAAAAATAGCGAATGAAGCAGAAAGTAATGAAAATTATGCTGAATCTAATGTAAAATTATATTTTGACTAATCACCATAATTTCCCTCGCCTAGAAATCGCATTACTGTGCTGTCGCCCATTACTCGAGTTTTCCTTTATCTTCTTGATGAAGCACTGTGGGTTCTAGCGGGGAATACTTTTTCATTTATTCTGCCAACAAAAATGTCTACTATAAATAGAATAAAGGTTAGCAAACGTACAGTAAATAGTCGGGAATATTCGCAGAGAACATCCGGTGGCTGCCCGAAAGAGATCTTCAATCAATTTTTTCATGCCTGAACGGCGAGTATCGACTGTAGCGTGAGATAGTATGCAGACTAAATACCACAGATACATATGTAACCACATCCAATAATACACAATTCCAATGTACCCATGAGCGCTTCCTGCAAATATCACATTTGATCTCAACTAGAATAAGCAATTTCAGGTGCACACAATTTAATAATATTTTCAAAAAAGTCCGTGAAACCTAGGCGGGCTATTCTTTGCAAGTTTTTCTCTTGACGAACACACACAACAGGCAAAATTAAGTACGTGTCTTAATATGTGTATCTCAAACTATACCTTTCGACAGACACGGTAATATTTTCACCCACACGCCTCTTTCTCACACGCTTGCGTCCAGGGGATTTTTTTTTAACATAACTTGATGATAGAAAGATCTTCTTAATTTTGTTCAAGAAAGAATTTTTTGGGATTCTCCGGTATATAACAAAAGCTAAAAAATGTTCTAATTTGTTATTTCATCACACAACCCATTAATTTTTGGTGACAAGTTTCAAGTCTTGGTTTGACTCATCAACAGGTCCCAAATAGCGAAATTGGGTGAATTGAAAAACAAATGAAAAAATGAAAAAAAGAACAAAGAAATCAAAAGTTTGAGAAAAAGAGAAAAAAAATTTTTTTTATTTATTAAAAAAATTTAAAAAATTTTTTAGAGAAACAGATTCATTCGAAGCGAATCGAACCTGTATACGTCACGCAGTGGGCTGAAAAATAAAGAAGAAAAGGAAGAAGAAGAAGCGTTTCGTGTCAGCAGAAAACTCATCGGTGCAGCTTTGTTTTTCTGCTTGCTGCAGACGCTTGAAAATAGATCAAACTGATCTTTTTCTCATATAAACTCAGAATAAATTCTGGGTGTGAATTATATGAGGAAAAAACACTCCTATACAAGCCCAGGAGGAAAAATAAATAAAAAGATTGCTCTTTTGGACTTTTTACCGGGTTAAACTTAATTTTGTTCAAGAAAGAATTTTTTTTTTTAGCTTTTGCTATATACCGGAGAATCTCAAAAAATTCTTTCTTGAACAAAATTCTTATTAATAAAAACGAAAATTAAATTTCAAATTTGGACTTTAAGGACTTTTCATAATTGGTGTTCTATCAAATGCTTTCCTTCCTTCTCCTTCATTATCTGTAGGCGCGCTACCAACTATTGTCCCTTATCGTTTTACGTTTTCGCTGCAGCTTCAAAAAAGGTATTATCTAGACTTCCTAGCCTGATCATATGCGTACCTATTGGACAGATGTCAATGCTAGTCGCTGTGATTTTTTGAATATATCCTTACGGGTTCTGCTTAAGAGTTATGCAGTTTTATTTTTCTCATAACAGTGACTGTATCGTTCCATATATAACGTAGATAGTCCATCTAGAATTATCTGTAATTCATTGATATAGGAATAAGATAGCTGTGACCAGTTTCGGCAGATCAAAAGGAAGTCGATGTATAGAACCACTTTTAGGACATTTATCGGAGTTGAGCGAAGGCGAGCGAGATGCCTATATATTCATATAAATTAAATCCATCCCAAATTAATCTTAGCCCTTACTTCGGGTTGATCACTAGATATATGAACCTGGGCTGAGATGTACTACAGCGGCTTACATTCAAAAGATCAACTTCAGTTGTTAAAGATTCTCTAATAAGCATAGAAGAGGGATATGCAGGTTATCTTCAACCCAATTCTGGATCGAATTACATCCAAGTAGCTATGTAGCACTGGAGGATAGTAAGAGTGCTTGTCCGTGCAGTTTAGATAGATTAAAATTAAGTGCCCTAGTCGGTGTAATGAGCAGCATCAGTTTAGTCTTGCTGAGATTTTTATTTACCCCACTGTACTTGGACGACATCTTAAGTTTATCCATGGATTTTCCATAAGCCTCACTGACTACATCTTCCACATACACGACTACCGAACTAGTTTTTTAAAAAATTTATTCAGTCAGTACTATTAGCCACAGTAAAGACGACAGAACCCCACTTGGAATATTCCTCTGAGGAAATATTTGACCACGTGGTTTTTGCTTAGATCAGACTTAAGTGTAGTGGATTAAATATTATATATACACCACTTCGTGGAGCTTCCATAGATGTGAAAGCAATGTCCTGTCTAGAGCATATCAAAAACATATATTCAGCTTATGTTTTAGAAATTCAATTCCACTGTTGTCTTTCTTCGTATAAACATATGAGCAATTAGAAGTAGCCGTGATATATTCCTATCAATATACAGTACCACTCCTAACCTGAGCAACCTACGAATCAATCCCCATTGAAGAATCGTAACCAGTGAAACAGTAATAGTTCCTATCGATCGCCCTCCTGTATTTATTCTGTAAGAAATTTAGGTAAGAATCGAGGCGTGCAGGGGGATATACTGCAAGCTCAGAAAAGCCTTAATATAGAGTCCGGATATAAGGCCAACCTATCTGTCACGGTCGATAAAATTCCGTATAGATCCCCAGCCATTAAAGTTGAAGATTTTTGGAATCACTCATTTCACCTTCACAACATTAATCATCCTGGCAGGACAGCAGTTGACGAATGTCAATTTATAACTTAATTCCAGGCGTTCTTCCAACCTCTGCAATCTGTAAAGTGAGTTAAAAGTAGAACTCATCTCTCGATAAGTAAAAGTAAAGGATGAGGCTGTCTTATAAATGTATTTTTATTATTTTTAAAACTTTAGAGCACGTGTTGATTCCTAAATTTTGTCTTTTTTTCTACAGCATCTAAACTAAATTTTTCATTTTAATTTTCACTTCGGTTTTCAACCTAAAAACACGCTGAATCCAATTAGCATTATTAGAAATTACTTGGCCCTTCGAATAGGATTAGCGGAAGCTGTTAATCTTCATTCAAATGTAAATCGGTTGACATTGCGCTTCATGACGTAGTAGGAACCATTGAAAAATCAATCGAGAAAAAAGAATACGCTACAGGTGCATTTCTTAACATCCAGGATGCACTGACTGGTCTAGGAGTTGAACCTTATATACAGGGTGTCCTGTAAGTGCTGTGATATCCGAAGGCTATGTATAAATAGGTCATACTTGGACAAGCAAAAAATTTCCCGGGGTAGGGTGGGGGGGGGGGGGGTGTTTGAATCCTAACGGTTTTCGAGATAACAGGACTTAAAGATATTTGAGTATGTTTTTATTGATCACCCTGTAACTTCTGAACGTTGCACCCTATGATGATGATTAAATGGCTGATAAAGTTAAATAAGTGCCAGAAAGTAGGCAATTATTTTTTATAATAGATCTTTTTCAGCCATTTTTGCTGGATATGCTTAAGAAAAAGCGCGAAAAACGCAGAAAGAGTTACATTTTCGCGACAGAGTGTGATAGTTCATTTTAAAGCTAAGGTTTTGGGCTTCTTAAATCCAATATGAAAAATTAGTATTGATTACGTATGTTTTGATAAAAATAGTAGTTAAGTAAAACAAAACGAGTTAAAATTCCGAAATTTTAAATTTGTTGAGCCATAACTTCAAAACAGAAGGGAGAAGAGGAAAAATTTATATACTACTGGAAATATGCAACGATTATCCTTCTACCAAAGTTTAAACCGTCATCACAGGGTACAACGTTCAGAAGTTACAAAACTTATAAGAAGTTATAAAACATACCCAAATATCTTTAAGTCCTGTTATCTCGGAAACTCTTAGAACCCCCCCCCCCCCATACAATTTTGTACTCGTCCAGGTATGACCTTTGGGTATCACACCACTTACGGGACACCCTGTATGTAGATGGATTAACTCAATGCACAGTAACCGCCTAATATATGCAGAGCTTTGTTAGCAGGAGCGTGTCTAGAGATACTCCACAAAGAGGAGTACCTTCAACCCAACTATGATTATTGGTCGTTAATGGTATACTCATCTCCTTATCAAGGGAAGAGCGGTAGCATATACTGATGACTTAGTCATCCTGGTCTCCGGAAAATTTCTACTGATGATCAGTGATCTAACTCAAAGAGCATTGCAAAAGCTTCTTAACTGGGCTATAAGTTGCGGTCTAGGGTTTAATCCCGCAAAGACCGATCTAGTTCTTTTGACACGGAGAAGAGTTATTCAGATTTTCACACCCCCAATACTAGGCAATATTACTCTTGATTTTAAAACTGAAGCCAAATACCTAGGAGTGATTCTAGACGCGAAATTAAATTGGATGATAAATGTGAATGAGCGCGTCAAGAAGGCGGCCATTAGACTCTTCTATGCATGCAATAAAACTTTTGGCCAGCAATGGGGATTACATGATCGTTTCGCGCACTGTATGTACACTGCTATCGTAAAGCCTATTCTTACATATTGGGTTCTGGTGTGGTGGAATGCTTTAGAGAAAGCGACGCACCTGAAAAGTCAGAGAGCTGCCTGTCTAGGGATTACAGCAGCTCTTCAAATAACACAAACAGCAGCAATGAAGATTATGCTCCTCGACATACGTTGGAAATATATAGCTGCAAAGAGTGCACTAAGGCTTACGGAATCGAGCTGCTGGTCAACAGCAGATAATGGTCACAGCAGAATACTGGAGATCTGCCCTGAAGATTGTATGCAGGGAGCTACGGATTAAATAGTTCCCAAGGCTAGACTTCGATAACCGTTCTCAACTAGCATTGAGGGAGAAGTGGTCCAGTAATCGTGTGGCAGTTGACTCTGATATATGTCTTATGGGATTAGCGCTCACTGAAATACAAGAATCCTACCGCCTACCGGATTCACTATAGTGTGTAAAATCTATCAAGGAGAAACAAAGTTATCCTCATGTGGGTACCTGGACATGAGGGCCACAAAGGCAATGAAATTGCGGAAGGCCTAGCCAAAAGAGGAGCGGAAACTCAGTTTGTCGGACCAGAGCCATTTTGTGGCACTTCAAAGTGTTACCTCAAAGCTACCCTAAATAACTGGGAGAATAAACAAAAATCCCTGTATTGGGAAAGGCTACAAGGACTTCGTCAGGCAAAAAAGTTTATCGACACCTCTGGCGGAAAAACAAAAGAACTCCTACTCCTTAGAAGAAGAGAGCTCAAAATGATCACTGAGCTCTTCTCAGGCCATTGCCCCTTGAGGTATCACCTAAACATGCTGGGTTTGGCTGAGACTTCATCCTGCCGCTTCTGTCAGGATGCTCACGAAACCTCGGAGCACCTGCTCTGCAACTGCGAAGCATTGGCCAGGCGGAGATTACTCCACCTTGAACATGCTTTTCCTCCACCAAGTTACGTATGGAACCTCAAGCCCAGAATGGTTCTAGACTTTATTAACAGTCTAAACCTATAAATGGAGCAAATTCAACGGGCACTCACAATAGATCTTTCAGGTCGCAGTGACTGCGAGGCTAACGCCTATACACCCCTTTACAAATCTAATCTAATCTATAGTGTGTTCCAGGCGGAGGTCCTGACCATTTGCAAAACAAATAGTCTGCTTCGTGCAATTTACGTTGTACCTAGCGATCGAATCATTAGGATATGTATTGACAGCTAAGCTGCAGTCAGAGCTTTGATCTCGAACACCATTAGATCGCATATAGCGCAACGGTGTCGTTGTCAGCTCGCGAAACTGGGTGCAAACCACGGAGTTATTCTCTGCTGAGTGCCTGGTTAAACGAGGCAGCAGATGCCCTGGCCAGAAAGGGTTCAGCTATGAATGTATGTCTAGCAGAGGAATCCGAAAGTACATGCCTGTAAGCTGCCAAATCGCAGATGGGAAGAATTGACCACATGTACGAGTTCAGGACAGCTGTGGCCCGAGGTTTATGCGCGGACGACTAAAATTTTGCTGAGGAGGAACCGTAATGATGTGAGTAACCTTTTCGCAGATATTACGGAGAACTGGCTCTTCGGTAAACATGCAGAGCGCATGCAAGCTCCATGCAACATCTGAAGAAGCTGAATTGATGAAGAAGAGATTGAGAGCGTTCAGCATCTGCTGTGTGAATGCCCTAAATTTGCGGAAAGTGTTTGGCAGCTACTTCTTCGGCGAATTGCGTAAGCTAGCAGACAAGGACTTGGGCGACCTGGCAAGGTTCATTAACTCTTGTGGTTGGTTTCAGCGCACCTCCTAAAACTGAGGCATCCTTCCCAGGTAGGATCCCAATAATGTGGTATCACAGAGGCTGATTGTAATATATCATTTTATGATATCCAAGTAATAATAGAGTGTGCTAAAGACATTTGTCCACAAAAGCCATGTCTACAGTAGGTCAATTTTAACAACCTTGTAATTCATTTAACGTGTATTTTACGTACGGCATCGCTGGCGCAACACAAACATTATAAATTTCATTTTTGAAAGACAAGAAAAACATTCCCACAGCAATTCATTCATGGAATGATATAAAACCATGATAATTGCTCAGACTTGCCCAGTCTGAGTCCAAAATGAACTATAAAACTGTGATGAACGCATTCATATAAATCACGCTAAAAACACTTTTTCTATTTTAAGATGACAACAGCAACAAAATTTATTACCCATAAAGTACGAAAATTTCAGCTTCCTCCAATCAAAAGTCGAACTATAATTTATTGAGCTGCCAATAATCATGTTAAGAAAGTATGAGTGAGTCATTGGAGTTTTTTTTCTTTATTTTTTTTTATTAGATTTGTTTAAGCAAGACAAGGGCCTTGGCCTTTCTTGTGTAGCTCAGTGGATAAAAGAAAGGTAATAAATCCTCACAAATACAAGACAAAACATACCACAGAGTTACTTTGAAAAGAATTTTTAAACAAGATTTTGCTGCGGTTGTTTTATGCACGGATGCAGACGGCAGGCGTTTCGTTCTTTTGTCACTAAAAAAAACCCCAAGAATATACAAGTTCACCTTACTTGCATTACCAGGAGACATTTTTCATGCCCAATGGGTCAAATAATGCAGTTTTACGTGCAGCTTGGAATTTTAAAATCTACTTTAGAATGAAATTGACAACAAGAGTAATAAAAACAATTACATATGTTTGTATGCATATACGATACGTTCCGGTACGTCTAGTAAGGTCATTCATTGAACTCACTCAAGTGGGTGTGTGTCATGGCTATAGCGGCAAATGAGTTAAAATAATAAATTTTCCGATTAACGACCGCACATTATTCGATTCACGAAAAAGGTAATATGAACATGGTTAGTATATAAGTTGCAAAAAAGATCGTTAAAATGCATACAGAATTGCTAGATATGGGATTTGGTTTCAATGCCACAAATAGATACTCCAAGTAGAAGTGTGATCTCTCTCTGACAATTCATGCAACAGCATTCAATGGCGACAGAGGTGTTTTGCAGTTTAAAATGATTTGGATGACTTGAGATTTTATGTCTAACTATAAACAAGCTAAATTTTATCCTATGTACTGAACACTGTCGTTTGTTTGATTCATATTGACCTATAACTGCCTCGCTTTCGCAGGGCACAGACTCCAATATTTGTCAATATTTTCGTGACCAATATAATATGCAGCTGCGAATATTATACCTATCAAATTCAAGAGTTCTTTAAGCTTAATTCAGAGCCCATGAATAAGATTCGAGCAGACTTCCGTTCACTTGACTCAAATTCGCAATCTTACGTTCACACAGGATGTTTTGACTGTGTGCAGAATATGAAAACCACTCGGTTCACAAAATTTCATCAATATTTAGTACAAATGTTGTATGACAGAAACATCGACGCGTCAACTTCAAGGTGGCTACTGGGTCCGTTGAGATTATATTAAAAAAAATAAAAAAATTAAAGAGTGTCGCTGAGAAATGCGCAAAAGTTTTCTGATTGCTATGTAAATATTTTTCAGTATCCAAAAAGTTGTTGGCGCATTCGGACAACAATCGGTTCTAGATTACGACGAATTCGATTCAAGCGAATCCAATTCCAAATCTAAAATAATTACCACAGCAGCTCCACCAAAGCTGAGACGTATTAATTTACTTAACTTCAGCAATGGCAACATAAAGTGGTGCTTTTTTGACAAGCACGTTCGACGTTAAATACCATTTTCAAGACAATATTTTGAATTTACTGTAAATTGTGTAAGTGGCACACAAACATTTGTAATATCTAGCAAAATTTATGGTCCTGTATTTTCCCCGACCTTCCAAGTAAAGTGGGAAACACAATTCCACCGTTTGGATCCGATTCGCACAAATGCCAAATTTGCTAATATGAGACATACGTGCAATTGGACACATTACACCGAAATGAATCGGATCGAAACGGAGAGGTTGAACAAATTTCAACTTCTACGGATGACATAACCTGTAAAGATTTGTTTATAAAACTTTTGTTGAGGAAATGAAAAAATACATTAATTATCCGAAAAAAAGAAAGTTTTCATGGATGGATGTAAGGCGGGAGGACAAAATCTGTCAAAATTTTAAAGTCAAGTCTTCGAAACCGAAGGGAACAATTGTGTTCATACCTACATCCGCTGGATCGAAATTGATTGGATCGAATCGAATCGAAACGTTGGGATTGTGTTTGACACTTAAACCGTTTATTTCTAGGCTGCATTCCAACATGATTGTATCACAATCGATCATTCCTACAAATTGTTACGAGCGTGGCCTTAGTTCGTTATTTAAAACACAATATTTCGGATATAATTCAAAAATTCTTTCTTTATTCAACTTTACTGTTTGCTCTCACAAAATCACAAATGATTATCAAATCAACTCCTTATAGTTATTAGTTAGTTAGTTAACTAGTACTGTACATCTAATTATCGCAATAGGTTACTTCGTCTGAAATAAGACTCGCCTCCTGGATGTGAGAAGCGCCATATTTATACTCTACAAATTATCCTAGAACCTTCCTGCATATTCCGTTCTCCGAACCCAAAGTTTACTAAGATGTCACTAACTTAAAGTTGTTTCCATTTCCAACAGATGTCGCTTGTATCGCTTTGTAGCGCGTAACAATATATTTCAATATGGCTGACACTTCTGTGGTTGCCTCTATAATTCGACCTGACTTTGGCAAGCTAGTTTTACAGTATTGGAACAATGGAACAATCAAGTTCTTTTGTTCTTCAAGGAAACCCATGATCACACCAGGAGTGGTGCGGCGCGGCGCGGTGTCACGTAGCAAAATAGAGTGTTCACACTGGGAGCCGCGGATTTTATCCAAATGTATTCTAGTTCCAACGAAGGAGTTCTGTTATTATCAGCTCTGCTTGAAGAAAAACAGAGAAAATGAAAGAGGTTCGATTACGAATACTTTAAAATGCCAAAAGCATCATTTAACGCATTGCGCGGACTTATTGCGAATGAATAAGAAATTTTGACGCCAGCGGCAGCCGTAAAATTGTGTTTTTGAATAATCTCCAAAATCGCCGTGCAACAACTATTTTGCCGCGCCGTACCGCTACCGGTGTGACTTATAGATTTAATTTTCCAAGAACTAATCGCGCAGCGGCAGCCGCAAAATTCCGCTCCCGGTGTGATCCCCATAGATTTCGTGTACTTTTTAAACTAACTAACTTTAGTAAACATTGCAAGTTTAGCTTCGCTTGATGAAACTGTTTTCTATAAGTGCCTCCTGTGCGTGTCGTGATAAATTATAAATTTTTTATTGGTACACTTTTGGCTGAAATTTGCATATGCACATCCAGTGACAGCTTATATTTCTATCTATTATATAGACGGGGCATTGCAAAAGAAGCTTGTGATGCGTAATACCGCCAAGGAAAACTACGTGTTCGGGAAAGGTTGTATAAGCTTTATGTGCTACAGATTAACTGGCAGCTACTGATAATTGATGATAGTGCGTGCTCTGAATAAGCCTTGCACTTACAACGTAGTAGTTTTGCATGTATATTAGCCCTTGACAGCCATAGGATTACTGGTAATAATGATGTCTAGCCTCTCTAAACTTAAAGGGTAGATTTTAGCCTTCCCGTGATCCACCCTTTTCACTTAAGTGCTAATAAGATTAAGCCCGGACGAAGCGACTTACAAGGATTCTGTATGAAGAATCCACTAGGAGTAAGCATGGCCTATTGGTCATAGATTACGCAGCTATACCATTTGGGTAACCGAAATTGCTAGCATGGTACCAAGGGGTCGAGGAGCCTTGTTAGGCTTATGCTTTCCAACTCGACACGGTGAGGCCCCTTGATGAGAGCAATATAGTGTTGTGGCCCATATCGCGACCAGAGAGAAAGTGTCTAAGTCTAGCTTGACATATGTAAGTGGACATCCTCCTTATAATAGGAGATGTATGTCGCGCTTTGCGGATTTAAAGGTATGGTCGCTTACGTAGTGCATGCTTAGATATTTGGCTTTCGGCGTGGAATTGCGCTTAAACGACCGCTTGTTGTGACCCACAGATCGGGGTAGAAATTTTATATGGGTCTCGCTTCTACCAGTAGGAAAGCCAAGCATGCATTAACTTAACTGGGATTCATAGAGACAGGATGTACTGTGTCTCATGAGAGCGCTGATTGTCGTATTGTAGTAACTAATCCATGCATTAAGAGTGCCGTGAGATTAAACCACACTTGGCAGGTGCTCACGTTAGGCCACATGGACTATTTGTTATATAAATGGGTTTGAGTTTGGAACCATAAATTCCTGCTACTATACACTCTTTAGTTTGCTTAAGAGCTACAGTTTACCTAATTAGAGCTGCGTTTTGTAGATTCATACACAATTGCTCCCATTTTTTTTTAAATATTTTTCTTTTAAATATTTTTCTTCTCAATTCGACCCCAGCTAACCTTCCAAAACCTTGTAAAGAAATTTGAAGCGAGCTTCCACATATTCTGATGTCAACCCTGAAGTCTCTTTGATTCTGAGAAACTTAACTGGCAATTTACTGCAGATCCAGCAACAAATGTATTAATTCTACAACAACCTAGTATGTCCTTTCTTACTTTACGTGAACAAAGTGTTAATTGCTTCTCTTTCCGGTGTGTGGAGAATGATAAACTTTTTAAATCGATATACCAAGTCCCATGCTACTGGTCTTGATGAAATATATCCTCGTTTTCTGAAGATCTTATTGCCTTACATTTTTCCGTATGTTCGCAACATCATGAACACTTGTCTAACTACATCTCAATTCCCAGAAATATGGAAAATAGCTAATGTTATTCCTATTGCTAAAAAAATGTCTGCTATTGAGCTGGCAAACTAACTACCGTCCCATCAGCATACTCAGTTTTCTTTCCAAAGCCTTGGAAAAGCTTATGCGAGCCCAGATTAAAAATTATGTAACATGTAATGATCTCCTGACGAAATTTCAGTCTGGTTTTCGTGCACGACACAGTTGTGACTCTACGTTACTCAAGGTCACTACGGACATGCGATCGGTTAAACTTCTTAATGGCATTTGATTGTACATGAAAAACTGCAGCGTAAGTTATATGCAAACTTTAATTTCTCCTCTTCTGCTGTTAAGATGATAGCCAATTTCTCTCAAATAGGTCAGGTGGTCATAAAAGGAGTTCTGTTTTCCCGAATGCATTTAACATGTGGAGTTCCTCAAGGTTCAGTCTTAGGATCTCTTCCTTTTAGTCTCTATATTAATGATTTATGTGATGTGGTGCATGATGTTCAATTGAACCTGTATCCAGATGATGGGCAGTTGTACTTATGTAGACCTCGTGAACTGATTCAGGACTGTATCTGCAGAATAATCGATGATCTCTCAGAAATTTTTAGGTGGTCAATTGATAATCAACTACTTCTTAAGCCCAATTAATCGTAATTCTGATCTTAATATTGAGGAACTTTCCCCAATTATGCTTAATAAAGTTGAATTACCTTATGTAAACTGTATAATCAACTTGGGATTGAAAATTAATAGTCGTTTGAGGTGCTGTGATCATATCAATTCTATGGCAAGCAAAATTTATGCTGGGCTTAGAAGACTCTGGCTGTCTGCAAATACACTTCCCGCCGATTTGCGTTTGAGACTAGTTAGGAGACTTTTGGTGCCTCTTTTTCCTTATGGTAGAATATATATGAGAGTAGACTCGGATTGCAATCGAAAGTTTGAGGTTGCTTTCAAGGACTTTATACGGTTTGCTTTCGGTTTTCGTCGTTCTGCTCATATCTCTCCTTATAGATTATTGATCTTGGGTTGTACTCTAAATTCGTACTTAAAGGGTAAAGCACTGATTTTCCTGCATAATTTTATTCGCACAGGTGAACTAGAGTATCTTTTCTGTAGTGACGTCAAATTTCTGCAGTCCCTGAGAGGACGTAAACTTCTAATTCCACGTTTCAATTCATTCATCCTTGAGGGATCTTACTTTGTCCAGGTTGCACGCCTTTGGAATTCCCAACCCCCCATGCACAGAGTGTTACTTCTATCAGTGAATTTAAGCAACTTATAACTTTATTACTAGCTGATTGTGTTGAACTCTTTTCTTTTTATCTCTCCACTATGTTTTTCATTTCTTTCCCTTTCTATTTTTACTATTTTTTCAGTATTACGTTTTATTTTTTTTGTTCTCTTTTTACTTTTATTTTATTTTATAGTTTATTAGCTAACCTAGCCGTAGCTAGTATAAGATTTCTAATCTTGTGTACAAATTAGGTAAAATAAAATGATTGATTGATTGATTGATTAAATGACAGGAAAAAAATGTTTCACTGAGTGCAGTGAAAATCGATGAAGCTGCTCAGTGTTCGACTAATCTTAAAACTTCCAATATGAGGTCGGAATAAAAATCTGTAGTCTTGTTACATAATTTGCGTCCCATCTTCTGATATCAAATCACTTATGTTTGTAGAGAGCCTTTATTACTGTCTTTTTCTGCATCAATGTAAACTTGAGGTTAGTGTCAATTTTAAACTACTCAGTTTTTTTTTAACGCAGACCTTTGATAAAGTATTTTCGGTCCTCTAAAAAATGAACACAGAAAGGCACTGTGAGCTTTACTGACAAATGAATTACGTATAGTTTAGGCAAAAGACTTGATGTCGATATGTTCGTACTTTTCAACAGATTTTGTTTCTACTATAAGTAACACAATTAAAAGATCATTTTTTTTATATAAAAATCATCGTTCTAATATACATCAATCCAATATTAAGAAGAAAAAACACTACTTTTAAAATAGATAATCATGTAGGTACTATTTTCTGCCACTAGATGGCAAAGGTACCAAAATGACGGTACAGGTAATTTAGAAAAAAAATAAATAAAAAAAAAATTATAATAAATAATTTTAAATCTTTCACTGTTTTTCTAAGCATGCACTCGCTTTTAATGTTTATTTATATCGCAAGCTTTTAAAAATTTCATCTTCTACTCTTATCTAGCTCTTTCAACGTTCTTGAAACAACAAAATTATCATAGTAAAAATAGATTGTTTTCATTACACATAAAATCCAAATCTCTTTTACACTCACATTTTCCCTATTGTAAAACACTAACAATATTCGAAGGTCTTCAGTACTTTTCCCAAAGTATTTTTGTATTAAGATCTTGTTGAATACGCCTGGATAAGCCTTCTATTAATTTTGCCACATAGTCCGAAGAGATTTGCTCCAATTGCTTCTGTACGCGACTTCTCAAAATATCGATTGACGATGGAAGGTTGTCTTATACATTACGAAATGAAGTTGATTCATAATGCCCTCAATTCTATATTGTGATTTTAGTCTCCAAGCAGATCAGCGATCCTTCACCATGCTTCACCTTTCCTTTTTTGTTGCGTGCTTCTACTGTAAGCTTTCCCAACTTTCAGTCATATTCAAGAAAGGCCCCTCAGAATAATAACGGTTATTTTCTGTTCATCTGAAATTATCCACAAGTTAACAAACTAATCTTGGTATCTACTGGCAAATATAAGACGTTATTTAATATTTTTTTGTAAAAGGGTCGATTTCTTCTTCTTTTCAGTAAACTTGAAACTTTCTTTTCTTTAAGGGTCCTTCTGCTATCTACTATTAAACAATTTTGACCGCAATAGATAGATGTATCATTTCTGCACTATCAATGAACAATATTGATTCACTTTTCGCTACTCACTGTACTTGAAGGAATTTGAACAGCTTGTATCAAGCTTCCAATTAGTCTATTCGCTAAATAGTTGTACTGTAGCTCATTGTCTACTATTTCATATCTCCAGAGGATTCTTTTTTAACCATCCAATTCTTTAACGACTGGAGAATCCCTCTCAATTAATAACCAAAGCTAAGTCGTCAAGTGGTGTACGTAGGTTTAATATATCACTGAGCATTAGAGTGAACGCTACAGTGTTCCAGACGAAGGTGTATGCCGTACTGACATGTGCTTACAAGAACCTAATAAGAGAATTTTTATCATTAATGGCCGGTTTCACAATCCAGGCTTAAGCCCAGAGCTTAAGCCTACTCGGTTTCACAATACTCAGTAAGCAGATGCTTAGTAAAACCGCAAATGAAAAATTTTAAATTGTCAGCACTGCGGTAATTGTGAATTTTTAAAAGAAAATTGCCATTGTGAATCTCTATGTAAAAGAAGACATCAAACTAAAATATTGTTATCAGTCGTTTGTTTATGCTGTCCGCAGTTTTTACCAGTCAGTCGAGCTTTTTATCTGCGAGTGTATCAGATCCAAAATCATCGTAGCCGAATGTTTCGACATTCGGAACCGAGAATAAAAATCAACGTCATCCCATTTCTCGAAATGTTGTGGCCGCCTTCTTATAATTTGTTCATGGGTCACACTTTGCGATATTATAATAAACATTTCAACGTCGGCTAATATCCTCTGCATCAGAAAAATAACTCATTTTTGTCTTAAACTGTTTTGGTTTCTTCCTAAAACGTCAAATGGAATGTTGTAACTAGTTGCCAGATAGTACTCAAAACTGCTAACCAGATACCTATTTTTCGCTTGGAAAATTTCAATTTAGTTTTAACGTATAACTTTTGAAATATGTACGTTCGTTTAATAACAAAAATTATAATATTTAAGAAAAATATATATTTAGCAAGAATCTCCATATGTGTTTCACAGCAACATCTGGGACTTAAGCCTACGAGATGACGGGCTTAAGTTAAGCTTGCCTTAAGCCAGTGATATCACTTAAGCCTTGACTGTGAAACCGAAATATTTATTAAGCCTTGGCTTAAGCAATCGCTGTGGCTTAAGACTTGACTGTGAAACCGGCCATAAAAGTATGTTTATATTCTCAGACAGTCAGGCAGCAATTAGAGCAATTTTATCTTCCAATTAAAGTTCGTGTGGGAATGTCAAAGCGCCCTTGACAAACTAAGTACTTAGATCTAGTCGGGTTGGTCTGATCTGAATCCCAGGACATTAAAGTTTCGCTGGGAAGCAAGGAAGCTGATGAACTTGCTATACAAGGCTCAGCTACACCTCTGATCAGCGCAAGACCACTGTGCGTGTTGCCCCTGTTCCCGGTAAAAAGGGCAATTCGCAAATGTGTATCAAAGGGCCACAGCATATTGGAGGAGTATAGTGAGACAGAACCATGTGCCAAGTGTTTCATGGTGATTATGTCTATGGAAAGGGGGAAGAAGATTCAGGAGTACAGTAGAATAGACATTTGATTCTTAACTGGTCTGATTACCGGCCACTGTTAACTGAGAGATCACCTTGTCACTATTAACATGTGTACTGATCCTACTTCCAGACTGTGTTTGGATCCGCCTCTACCACGTATACGAATTAGATCCTTCGCGTTTTTTTTCAAATTCTTCTTGCAGTTTTGGTAGGCGATCAGAGATAACCATACTGATGAGACCTCTCTGATCGCTGGGTCGAAAAGTTCAATAATTTTTTTGCTCTTAAAATGCATTTTGTAAATTTATTGAAATTATTTTCAATAAATTTCAGTCTGTTAGACGAGAAATCTCCTTCATGTTTTACCATAGCTGAAATTCATACATGGATCAATGGCGAAATTAAGTATTTAGATGTACAGGAACTGTCAAATGTCGAGAAAATCATTTGAAAGCACTTAGCAAAAAGAAGATTTAAGACAAAGAAGCAATTGTTGGCTTCAATGGGCGAAAGAAAATGAATGTTCGTTAAGATACCTACTTAAATTAAAAAAACTTTATGGAGAGACCTACTTTAAATAAGATTTTATTCTCTAAAGATATGACTCTGACATCTGAAATTAAATTATAGTTTTCTAGTTTGTATAATCAGTTTCATTCCCTCTTTCTCAAAGTGTAAACTCTAAAATATTTAAAAATCGAATTTGCATCTATTTCCGTTCCGGATATAGGTCCGCCTACATGTAACATTAAGCCCTGCTCTGTACCTTCATTCACCCATGATTCCTGGAAAAGGGTGATAATCAAAAATTCCCCCATAAATGATATTTAACGATTCGCTTCGATCCGTTCAACATTGACTTTCTGTTTTTATTAGGGTCGGTTGGTATTTTGATGCAAGCTGCAGTAGAAATTCGTTTTCTGTAGATATTACCTCACACACACACACACACACACACATGAACAAACATAGGCACATTGAGTTATTATCTTGCAGTAACTCAAAGTCAGTAAAATTAATCAAATCATTTTCAGTAGCAGCAGCCAAAGCAGCAGCAGCTATTAAAATCCTCCCGTTAACCTTTTTTACTGCCTATTTAGGATTTTTATGTCTTTTTTTCAAGCAGCACAAACTATAGGAGCCACAACTTTCCATACGACGAGCTTCTGTAATTGGTCGCCTAAGTGCATCTAGATTGTGTCGATGGAAGATTGTTGAAAATTTCCATCGATTAAGAAATATCGCGCATCATCGGCCGGCGCATCGGTGGCGTCGCCTTGCCGAAGGCGCGCGCATAAAAATTATGATCGACAAATTTATGGTGATCATTTGCAAAGATTTTTCAATAAAGCGATCATGTACATGCTGTCGAAGTCACACCAGGTGCTCATGAGGAAAATCCATTGGAAATCTTTAAAAGTGAAAAGGGCGGCTGGTCCACGCGATTTCCTAAGGCTTTAAAGCCAGTATACATGTGTACCTACATATAACAGATCTTTTACTGCTGTTGGGATAGTGATGAATAGCGCCCAGAAACATGGTTAATATGCCTCTGAAGAACCTGATAAATCACTCGGCTGGGGCTTTCTTGAATGTGTCTTTTTTGTGTACTTTTTTCGTTTTTTTTTTCACTCTTTTTGTGTAAATGGAAAAGGCAATTATCCACGCCAGATGACAAGCGCCGCCGGTTCACTTTTGAAGTTTTAAAGATCTCTTTAAGTTTACTGTCTGTCTGACACAGAGTCTTAGTTTTTGTATACTGTAATTGTCAATTAGGATCTGACTTAAGACTTTTGTAATGACAACTTTATCATGGCTGCCCTCGCAAAGGTGAATCGTTTTTATCCTCTGCTTGCGAAATTCCTTTTTTCTACGTGTATTGTTTAACCTTGTATACCGGCTTGAATTTTGACAATAAATAATTGTGCATTGGTAGTTTTCTCTGCGGGCCCCTTTTAGGTTTTTATAATCCCAGCCATGACGTCCAATTACTGTGTAACCCGGTGAATGAAAAAGAAAGGATTTTTGTTGATATGCTGATGAATTTACGACTGTTTGAAAGAATTGAGAATTACGCTTTTTATCATCAATTGATGATGATAATGATGGTATATGGTCGACCGGAAGATATATTCGGAAAGTTTGTTGTCATATATTCATGTATTTTGGAAAGAAAAGTAGTCCAACGTTACGATTATATGATCAACTTAAAATATCAGGTCATATATGAACTCTTTAAGAGAGGATATCTGTAGAACACAATCACAAGCGAGTTCCAGTTGAAATTCATACATTCATCATAATTATAAATCTTCTTAAAAGATTCACAGAAGTTCGAAATATGGTTTTTCTATCTCTAGTTATGTGATCAGTGTGGTTTATCTCTGATGCAATGCAATTCTACGCCTATGCTAAGCCAATGATCGGGTACAATTGATCTTGGTGATTACTCCTCAGTATACAGCATATGTCCTAGTGCATAGCGATCACAAAACCTGAGCTGAAACTCAAATTTCTGAGTACGAGAAAATTCAAAAGTAATCATGGAACGATTTTTATTTTTATTTATTTATTATAATTTTTTTTCGTTAAAAAATAGTATTGATATTATTTCTGGGGGTCTTAATACCACTTTTTTATTTCTATGAGGCTTTTGAGTCATTGTCATATATCCAATGTATAAGCATATGTTAAAAAGCTCCCAGATAATTGGAAAAATACCGATCAAATGCGACTCGGACTCGTACACGAACGGTTCCGTGCCATCGTACATGTTTATTGTAGGGTTCCGCCTTTAATTTTTAACTTTATTTTATTTTTATTATTTTCATTATTATAGCAGCTATAGTATTACTCACTCTGAAAATTTCAAATATCTACCTATTACGCTTCATGAGATATAGCCTGCTGACAGACAGACGGACGGACAGCTGAGTCTTAGTAATAGGGTCCCATTGGCACCCTTTGGGCACGGAACTCTTGCTTGAACCTTATAACGAAAGAAGATACTTTTTCATACAATGTCGGCGTTCTTCTTTGCATAGTCCTTAGATAACAAACGAGACACAAACAAAAGAAATCACGGAATGCTGCACGATTATGCATTCCAGAAGACCAATTTTGATAGCTTGTATGAAATCCTATCGTTGTCCCTGTAAATTTTTCTTTAACATTAAAAATTGTCGTGTCACTGCGTTCGCACACGTTAATCTCCGAAACCGCTCAACCGATTTTAATCAAATTTTGTGAATGTGTTTGGTTGGTACCAGCTTGAAAGATAGGATAGTGTTGGACGCAATAGATGGCGCTGTTGTAGTGACCTAAAGAACTGTCTGAAAGCTCGTCGACGTGGAAAGCTGAAACTTTGTACACGGCGTTTTCGTGAAAATTGCAAAGACAAGTTCAAAAATAGACCCAATCGGGCAACTCCTTCGTAAGGTTGCCTTACAAATATTTCGTTTTTTAGTACCTGCCTGACAACGAGTATACACGAAGAGCTGAAATTGTGTACGTGGAGTTTTCACAGCAATAGTAAAAATATTTTTAAAATGGACTAAATCGAGCAACCCGTTCTTGGTGTTACCATACAAGATTTTGGTTTTCCCTATATATTTGGAAACTGTCTGAAAACACGTCGACGTTGAGAGCTCAAATTTTGTACACGGCATTTTCATGAAAATTGCAAACACGAGTTTAAAAATGGACCAAATATATTTGGACGTGGAGAGTTAAAATTGTGTACACAGTTTAAAAAAAAAAGTAAATTAAGTTCAAAAATGGGTCCAAGTAGGGTTGCCATACAAAAAATTTCGTGCGTGGTGTTTTCATAGCAATGGTAAATAAAATTCAAAAATGGACTAAATCGGGTTACTCCTTCTTGGTGTTGCCATACAAAACTTTTGTTTTCACTATATACTTGGTAGATGCCTGAGAAGCCTCATATTTTATACACGGCGTTTTCCCAAATACTGCAAATACACTTCGAAAACGCGATCAATCGGGAACTCCTTTGTAAGGTTGCCATCCATAAATTTCATGTTTTCTATATATTTGGGAAGTGCCTGAGAACGCGTCGGCATAGAGAGCTGGTCCCCCACACATATGAATGTATGCACGCGCGCGTACACACACTCACAGATAAAGAGTGAAACTCTACATTACATCTAGGTATCTATGTTATCACCGAGCAACGCCGGCGGGCTCTTACTTGTATATATATATTTTGTATCTGTTTTGAATGTGAAATGGAATAGAAAATTTACCAGAGAAAATCCCTGGAAGTACGCGGCATCCATTGCTTTGGCTCCCATTGTATTTCTAAATCATACTGGTGAATCCTAGGTCCATTTCCATTACAATACACATATATAAATTTGTTGCAAATATCATACACTTGCTTTACAGTTGATTTTTGATTTTAGCTCACTCCATCGTTCTAAAAGTCTAAGTATGACGTAAAGTCGACAACTTTTGAAGTTTTACTTATCACGACAAAGTGTGCCAATAGTCAACAACTGCGACATCCAGAGATTTTCATACCCAATTCCTGTTTTAAAATATGATATACTCATGCATTCGAAATTCGCATGACCTCCACTAATTCCGATACTTACAGTCGTCGACTCTACCAGAACCATGTGGATGATTTCTGTTGTTGTAACACTTTTCTAGCAACCATTACGGGAGTCATCTTTGAATCTGATAGGACCTCGAGTAAGTTTTGTTGTCCACCACACCTTGACATAGTATTGCCAGATGATCGAACCTGGAATTCCCACGAAAATGGAATAATTTTAATATTTTTCCTAATTGTTAATTTTTAATTCCCATCTAATTCCTATTATATTCATATTAAAAATAAATGAGTATATAATAAAACAAGTAAATTAAATTGAGGAAAATATTATAAATCTACATAAGGCAAAATAACATAAATTCAATGGAATTAAAAAAAAAAAAAAACAAAATATTTAAAAATTTGGAAAGAATATACGTAAATGTACTAATTAATAAAAGTGTTAAAAATAAATTCAAAAAGTTAATCATATAAATTTGTATAGAGACATTGTGATCAGGAAATCTATAAATTCATACTACGCGACATTTTGGCAAGAGAATATATATAATTGAGTTTGGTTTTTGAGGATTATCTCCAAAGCGCCACTAAAAACACGTAGTAGTGATTCTGTAAACTAACAGTTACAGCTTTTAGACGCAGCTGTTTGCATCGTTTAAGAACAAGTTTTTTGAAGAAAAGGAAAACGATGATAAAACTTCTCCTTTTTATAACCGAATATCGCCGGACAGAACTGTTAGATCACCTAGTAAATCATTGCAGTTGGTTGCTCTCTTTGGTTATTGCAAACAAAATTTGATTTAATGTCAAAATCGTCTGTCACCATATATTTAATTGGAAATTAAAAATAATTTTCAATTACATACAGATGATAATTTTCGAATTGTCATTTCATTTCCATTTTTGTTTTGATTTGTCACTGTCTATCGCTGAATATGTGCGCTTACACAAATTTTATAATTCTAGCGACTACCCAGTTGGCGCTTTTATTAGGATAATTGCAATTATCCAGCAATTTTTGGGAATACAGAATACCCTGAAATTATTCGCTTGTTTTTCGGGCTATTTTTCAAAATACTCAGGGTATTTGGTAACACACATGGAGCAAAGACAGGCTAATTTAAACACCCAATTAAATTTACTTGATGTGTATCACAGGTATTAGGTAGCCATTCCTCGCAACGATACAATAGTGAACGATTTTCATATTGATGTTTGAAAATCATGTCATCATAATGTAAAATCTCCATAAGTCTACATTTCTTTGTTTCCCCTTGATTGAGTCTAACAAGCAATCTAAACCTCGTTCTACAGCGATATCCCAATAGATATTCCATAGTCTGTACAATACAGATGCCCAAGTTTTTTCAATGTTTCATTTGGACTGTATTCTTGGGGACATTTGAAACTGTCTTATTGAAAACGTTGAGGAAATAATCTTTTTCTCTAAACAACTGTCCTAATCACTTATTATAAATCTTCCACCCTCGAATGTTTCTTCCATGATTACTTACCCGAGGAAGGTGACGTAAAAGATCACTCTGAGTCACTCACGCATTTCGCTGGCAGAGGGTGCAAGGTAAACAGACTTTGTGTGTTTTTCGTCGCTTTCATATAAATTTTGGCGAAATATTTTAGAAGGTATGGACTAAATATTTCAAAGAAATTCTAGTTTTATATTCATTTATGTAATTGTAAAAGGCTCTACTTAACTTAATATTATTGTAAAAAAAATTTTATATTTCTTTTTGTATATTTATAAAATTTGATGTTGAATTAAAAATGGCCTCTGGGGGCAATTCCGGTCAAGTGACCGCCATTACTCGTTACTAATGTTTTCGATTTTTATAACGCCCAGAAATCGAAAAAGGACGACTGCCAAAGCGGCCTGGTGCGAGGAAGATCTAAAAATGTCTAAGGAAGCAGTAAAAAAAGGAATGTCTATAATAAAAACAGCTGCAAAATACAATATTCCGTTTTCTACGTTTCAAAAAAGACTGAAGAATGAAAATATGAATGATCCAAGGATAGGACGTAAGCCAGATTTCACTGTAGAACAACAAGAAAAAGAAATACCATCTCAACTCAAATTGCTAAATTCTATTTTTTACGGACTGACCATAATAGAATTGCGGAAAATAGTTTTTAAATAAGCAAAGTTCAACAACATTAAAAACAATTTTGACGAGAAGACACAAATCGCAGGTGTAGACTGGTTGCAGGGCTTTTATGCGACGTAATGCAACCGTAGTTGTGCGGAAAGCAGAAGCAACTAGCTTGAATGGAATCTCAGCTTTCATCAAAAAAGAAGTAGGTTATTTTTATGACAAACTTGAAGGGTTGATGGGGAAGTACAAAATCAAAGCCTACGGTATCTACAACAGATGAAACAGGTATCACCACTGTAACCGATCCTGAAAAAGTGCTGGCTGAGAAAGGTCGAAGGAGAGTAGGTTCTGTCACGAGTGTAGAACGAGGGGAAAATATTTCAGTTATATGTGCTATGAGTGCTGCAGATAACTGTATACCGCCAATGCTAATTTTTCCTCGAGCAAGGATGATACCTTTATTGGAAAGGAATGGACCACCAGGGGCTCTTTACAAAATCCCCAAGAATGGCTGGATAAATGAAGACTTATTTCTAGATTGGCTCAAACATTTCACAACCTATTCCAAGTCAACTGAAAAGTCCCCCGTACTTCTAATAATTGATAATCATGCGAGTCACATTTCTCTGGCAGATTATAACCATTGCCGGAAAAATAATATTAGAAGAAAAAGAAAACAAGAAGAAGGTAAAGAAGAAAGAAGCTTCTACTAAGACTAGTAAAAAAAAACACAGTAAAATGGCATTGAAAGGCAAAGCTTATATGAAAACTAAATCAGTCAGGCGCAAACTATTTGAGGGTAGATCTTCTGAAGATGAAGATGCTGAGCATATGGCTGATGACTGTAATGAATGTAACATATGCAACAAAATTGGAAGGAATCAAGAGCATTGGTATCCTTGCACTGTCTGTGGCCTATGGTCTCATGCTGATTGCTCTGGGTGGGATAGAGCTGAGGGATATATTTGTGATTTCTGTGCATAAGATTAAAACATATATTTTTTTAACGATAACTTTAAATTTAAGAATGGTAAGATTTTTTTTTACATCATTAGATGTGATCGCCATTACTCCCATGCTTAACCGGGATTACCCCCACACATGGGTAATGCCAGTCAAATCTATTTTTTTTTTAAATGGCTCCTACTGCTTTAAAAATATGGATTATAAAAGTTTTATGTTTCTACGGTTTTTCATACATAGTTTAATTTTGTTACTTTTCTTGAAATAATTCAAAATATGAAGAAAATTAAAAGTTTCCCCTTCTTACTCTTAATCTACCGAAAATATGCATAAATTTTAATAAATTATCAACATCAAATCAACATCTTCTAAAATTACTTATTTTTTCCAAACAAATTCAAAGACAAATAATCTAAAAAGTAATAACGTCTTTTCAATCCCTTTCTCCATTTTAAAACAGTCTGTGTTGCTCCATCCTGCAATTTCATCTAGCAGCCAGCAATCCATAAAAAGCATAGAAAATTCAGTAGCAAACGCACTTAATTTGCAGATGATTAACAACTTTTCACTTTCGCAATGAATTTGCAGTGAGAAGTCCCCATATAATTGCCGCAGCATTTACTACAGGTCCTCCTTGACCTTAACAAAAACTGCTTGCAAATGCTCACAATAATTAGATCATCCAGCAGACCGGTCGGTGTGGTCAGTACAAAAACAAGTTGGATTCGAACGAATTTCCATGCAACAAGTTTTTTCGTTTTTTGTTTTACTTTTTTTTTTTTAATCAAAATCGCATGCGTAAAACAAGTGCATTCGGTAACAAAATTATGTTGAGCAAGTGAGAAATTCATTTAAAATCAACATTTAAAACTTTTGTGCAGTTTATTATAAATTTTTTGCGAAAGTACGAAAAACAACAACAACAACAGCTCAGCCGACCAGGTGAGTAGATCTTGGACTAGTTTTATCAGTCAAGCGCAGGTAGACATATTTTTTATTTGAAGGCTTCCACCCATCATCCAGTTAGCATCAGCACATGAGTGATATAAAATTCAGAAAATCACATAAGTTGTAATGCATTTTTGTGGTATGCACGATGTATGTATATATGTATGTATGGTCGGCTCATAAAATCTCTAAGTCTATAACATCATGGCTAGATCGGGTTCTCCGCATGTGAAAGGCGAAAGTGTTTTGGATGCTGGGATTTTCTTCTTGTCCCGATCATATATTTTTTTGTTTTTGGTCTTATTGACATTCCGCATACATATGTAGATAGCATCGTGTCAAATGAGCTGCTTGCTCTATGTTGCAAAAGTTGTAATTTAGTCATGTACCACCAAATCAAGATGCCCAGAGATGGCATTACTAACAACTAAGTGGAGACTGCATTTTCGCTGCTGCGTTGCATTCGGGCTTATTCAGTTTTAAGTTGAATTTGTAGCCATATAATCGGATTAACTTGCACGCGAATATCACTGTTAATTTTAGGGGTCATTGCCACTTTGGTTTCTAAGGAAAACGGTAGTAAACTGTTTGTATGCATGTATGTTCGACGTGATTACTACTTTATCATTACGTTGTCCAAACCTTTAAGTAATACCATAGGTGGGATAAGAGTACTATACTATGATGAGCAACGTCATCAACAGAAGCTTCAGATGCATAATATCCTAATCCATGTAGATGTGGCTGATAAATCCAATTAGGAGCCTGAAACTTGCTCATGATTTGGATTGGTTTTATGTATGTAGGTATATATAACATACTCGAATGTAAGTGGAGCGAATTTCACTTTCAACGCTGTTTTTATTCGATTTATTATATCGATATGCACCGAAGACATGCAATTTACAATTTCAGTTTTTAATCATTTTCTTATCAAATTTGACTTTGAAAAGTGGTCGATGGCAACTTACCTATCCTAGCTGTTTTTATGAAACGTCTTTTGTAGCAAAAGTATAATTTTATAGGAGAGACAAAAAACTGTACATTTTTGTCAATTATAAGAATTCAAATAACAAATATTTCTGATTTATAAATATCAACAAGAATATTTTTCCACAAAGCAAAGACTTTTCCATGGGTAAAGATCAAAACTTCAAAATAGCTTAGTGTGGCATATGGGAGATTCCATAAAAACAACGATGCTATGTAAAAGAATCAACCTGAACCTGCAATCAGGGATTTATACAGCTTTTCACGCTCGATTATGTTGAAGGCAGGTAGGTACTATAAGAGACTTCGGAAGGTTTCTCTCGGAAGTTTCTCCATATAAGTTTTACGAATGACAAAAAAAACCTTTTTTCTTTTTAAAATATCTTGCATCATTTTTGAATAAACTCTTGAACCAATCCTGAAAGAATTGAGCCTATCGTTCCAAAATCACCTGCTTTTAGGTAGGTTTCCACCACCACCGATTGAGAGTTTTTAAATGTTAATCCGCACATTTTATCCTTTATTAAAGTGAATAAAAAGAAGTCATACAATGCCAAGTCCGAACTATAGAGAGGAGTTATCAATTCAATCTTGAAGAGCACTCAGTTGCCTGTGATGGTACGCAATATGGAGAAAAATTCGTCGCCTGTGTGATTTTTCACACACTTTTTATGAATCCGGCAAACAAATAGTCGTGTACCATTCATCTTAAAATTCATTTACCTGCCACAATATCAGAGACAGCTTATTCCCAATCTTGGTTAAATTTCTTGATTTTCTACAGTCAACTCACACTTAAAATTATGCAGAATTTCAAAATGAATATGTAACATCAACCAACACTGCAAACTAAAGATTACAGAGAACTTCTCAAATTGCTGTTAATTTTTTTGGTTGCCTTCCTTCTAGAAGGATATTTTTTCGAATTCCAGGAGCTTTTCACCATGCTCCAGATGAAATTTGAAAATTTGTCTTTTTTACAAAGAGTTTACTTTAACAGAAGTGCATATGTGTATATATGTGAAAGTTTGAAATTCTGTTCCGAATCCTATTAAAGTTCCAAGACTTGAAATTTTTGAAAGATGTTTTCGTGTATAGAAACGACTCACAACAAAGTTTGTAATCCTTTGTTTGTGGTAACTAGCATCTGAATGCGCCTCTTTTTTAATTATAAGGTTTCTGAAAATATAAAAAGCGGCAAATTGTTATAGACTAGATGTAGGGAGACCCTCCATATGTACCTTCGTCTGTTAAAATTAATCAATAACTACGGGCAGTTGAGTACTTCAGTCAACCCCCATAAAAAAATATTTTATTTTTCAGAGATTCAACATTGAAACACGTTTTCGGGACAAGGACTCTTCGACATGGAAATTTGATGATAACTACAATGTTGGATTTGATATCGTCAAAGCTTTAAAAGTCGTCAACGATGCTGTAGCAGAATGTCAGGAGTTATATTAATGGAGTTCTCGGGTTTCGGTACTAAGTGTCATCCTATCTGCTCGTTATGTGGTTAACTATTGAGCATCTCCTTATCAAGAAGATAAAGAAAATTACAAATCTCATTAGAATTAGTTTGGTCTGAATAATTGAATAGGAAACATAATCATAACTGATTATTCGGCGCGCTTGACTCATCTTAAGAACCGCGCTATAGTCTGAGGAGATTGACAGAAGAAGAGAGAGGAAATTGATAGAAGAAGGATATTTTTTGTAAAAATATTTACCATTTATATGGAATTCTGGGTCTTCATATTTTACAGTAAAATGCTGTAGTCAATTGTTTCGACAATGGCTGGAGTCGATCCCCGAAAACATCGATAAAGGTCAAGAAACTTTTAGGTACTACATAAAAGATGGTAGAATCAAGATGTGACTGAGAACTGATTAGTAAAAAATGAATTGGGGGCGGTTTGCACGTAACAAAGATGAGCGTGCGTAAGTAGGTACAACAAATTCTAAGTCCCTCAAAAAAAAAAAGAAACGAGTCGAATATTCGGAGAAGCCTTTGGAGTTGTGCAAACACAACTTGGACGAATTTTGTTCTCGTATCGTGACCATAGACCTGACCTGGAACCCAAATAAGAGTCGATACAGTGAATTCAGGGGAGTAAAAGACCTACGAAACCTACGAAGGAATTCAATGCTGAAGTGTAAGCAACCAAGATCATAACAACGGTTTTTTTTTTTTGTATTTTCAAGGAATTCTTCTAATCTAAGGGAACAAGACCATACTCTTGTTGGTCCATCATACACAAGTATTCCTGATTCAGTATGCAAACAGGTTTTCCTAGGGAAGAGGTGAGAAGAAACAAAGAGATATCTTTCCAAATTGTGGAGATATCTCTTTGCTTCTTCTCACCTCTTCCCTAGAACTTGTCTATACTTGAGAACCGAAGAGCCAACCTCTTGGATTCAATGTTTTTATATAAAATCCTTAATGATCAGATATCATGCCCTTCTTTGCTTTCCCCTATAGACTTCCATATTCCGCCCCGGATCTCTAAACATAACACTCTTTTTAGATTGCCAGCTAGTAGAACCAACATAAAAGATAAATCGTCCATTCTTAGAATACAAAAGTCATACAACTCCAGATTTAAGGCTATAGACATTTTCAAAACTGGTCCTCTGAGATCGGACAATAGATATTGGATTATTCTTTTTTCACCTATTGTCTTGCCCTTCCTGTTTTGGTTTAACTCAGTTTTTAGTATGATATTGATGAATATTCTACTCTTTTTTTTATAGTTCTCCCCCTCTTTCATGCCTCTGTAGTTCAACTTCCACTGTATTTTTCCTGCTCATTCCTAATTAATTACTTCATTTAGATGCACTTTTAAATGCGCTACTATCCTAATGAATTTCAACCCTCTAGTTTGGTATTTTGGATTTGTCTTGTAAGTAGGTACGCTTTTGAATTTTAGTTAAATAGTTTCTAGGTTGTAAGTTTAACGTTATAATTTTGCAGTAAATATCCTATTGAATTATACTCCTTAAGTCACATTGTAGATTTGAAATTGCTAATTGTTCAATCTCTGTAATTATCCTATTGAATTTTAAATCTGTAGTTTGGTTTTGTCTTGTAATTACTATATTTGCATTCTGGTCTGTAGTATTGTAGTTCTAGATACAATTCTTGTCTTAACTAATTGTTGCTGGATAGCTCTGAATTTACTCCACCAATGTACTTAGATCGATCGATTTTGTAATCACTCTATTGAATTGTATTTCCGTAGTATTAGGTTGTAAATTTAGTTATGCACTACTAGTACTTAAGTTTTTAGTTTCATTAGTATTATTTGCTTCTTTTTACTTCAGCTTGTAAAACCTTCCACTTGTTTGTATAAGTAGAATGGTAGTATTATAATAGGAGTGTAAAAAGCTCTGTAATCTGCGTTATTTATTGACCGAATAAATAAATAATTCGGTATGCATACTGCATCAAGAATACTCGAGTGGGATGGCCCGTTCACACCAGGCGCGTATACAGGGGGAGGGTCACGGGGGTCATGACCCCTCCCAAAGCACAATGGGACGCTGAACTGTAGTGAGTTGTAAAAGTTTAACAGGACGATTTTCGTATGATATGGACACAATGTGTAGCAGACGTCGGCGATTAATCCTGGTGCTGTAACACACTTGCAATTTGCGGCGACCGCTAGCGCTGGGTTTGGATTGTTTGTCTTCTTTTGAGTAGTAATAGTGGGTGGATAATAAGAGTAATTCGCTCATAGCTCTTTGTCTTTGAAACGTGTACGGTTTTTTTTAGAATTTTCTTGTGTTTTATAAGTGTCGAAAAGTCATCTATCACACATATCCCAAAATGGTAAATAATTTAGGAATTACTCCTATAAAAAGCACACAATTTCGAGATTTGAAAGTGTTATTGTTTCTAAGAAATTGATCAGCGAACATACATTTTTTTTTATCTATCTGATTTTCCGACATACAATCGATGACAGGTTAACTTGGTGTGGAACTCGTAACAGAAGCATACAAACTGACTTAATGAATCTTCATTTAGGGTTCTTCCAGTAGAATCCTAGTTCCATGCAATCATCAAAATATAGCCTGCCATTGATTTTTCTAGCGACACTGATTGAAGCGTGACTCGCTCAAAATTTTTACGTTCGTAGGGAAGCATTAAAATTTTCTTAGAAAAATACTTGGAAATTGTTCTGAAGAAATTTAATGAATAACTATTCACCGACAACGGTCCAAACGAATTGGTGGATTGCTTATGGTGGTTCACTCCTTCGGACGAGGGCACAAGCATTCAGTTTTCTTAGAAATATTTGAAATTTTTTCTTTAGATTTTTCATGCACTACCGGTGGCCGACCATGGTTCCAAAGAGTTAGGTATATTGATTCAGGTGCAAGACCAGGTAGCTAAAGATATTAATGAGCGTTGGCAATCATACATTTGGTCTTAGAAGTTTACTTGAAATTTTTTTTCTCGAATTTTTGTACACTATTATTGATGGCTCAACACCATCAGTTGGATTGATTCGAGTGCGCCAAAATTGAATCTACAATTTTACGTCAGAATTTTTACGGAAAAACTATAAAAATGAAATCCATTCGCTTTCCTCTGTGATAGTTGGCGTTAATTGGCTTGTACTTTCGTATTAATTCAAGTAGTGTTGTTTAATTTAACTTCACTTTGGATGTGAATCAAGGTGCAAGCTCGCTCTCAGTCAATTACTTCACCCATGACAGAATCGCTTGCGATAGCAACTATTTCTACTATCTCTCCATGAAAAGGCGTATCGGCTATGAATCCTTAATATCCATCCTGAGATCGACATTGATGTGCATAATATTATCGATAGATTTTCCAAATCAAACCGAAAATTGAATTTTATGATATATCGTAAATATTATTAAAAAAAAAATTTAGGAGCGACTTCTTCCGACTTTTTCCTTCCCCTTGAACATTTTAGTTGTGACCCCCCCCTACACTACCGGTCTGGATACGCGCCTGGTTAACACTAGTCAGGTTGCAATGCGTGACCTGAAAGAAACAGGCTTCGAGGAACTCAATCACACTCACGCTTAAGTTAGCAGTGGTAGACGACTACATATATTGAGGAGAAATATAAAGAAGATTTGTTTAATGATATTAACTACAATGAAGAACATCACTCACCCCTATCTGTATAACTGCAACATAGAAAATTAAACAGCATTAAAATTTTTTTAAAACGGATGATTTCATTGCTGAACAGAAAACTTCTCAACTTCGAAATATCAACTCGAAAATAATTACAAAGTTTTGGCAAGCGTATCAAATAATTAGTAGACCAACCATCCTAGAAGGAAATGATATTAAAATATTAAAACGGTGTCACATCTTTTTCGCTATAGGACAATGAGCATCTGAAGTTGCTTAAGTGAAAAGGAAACGAAGTTAGTACACAATCTCTTCAAAATCTATATTCCAAAATTTCTTATCAATTTCATGGAACATTCTTACAATTCTTAGTTTTGAAAGAAAAAAAAAATCTATTAAGTTGCATGTCTTTGACCAATTACTACGACAGCAAATTATACATATCAATCATATCCTAATCCCCTCCCCAATAATGTTTCTAGAACTCAACTATAAATTGAATGATGAATGAAGAACTGACGATGCCCTGATTACTCTTCATCATCTACTACTTTCGACACAAAACATAGTGTCACTCCATTTGAGAGACTCCTTGAGTGATTAATTACGTTTATTTCATGTTTCTTATTGACTTTAATTGCTGTTCTTCAAATGTCTGGATTTGTATATACATCTCAATTCAATGAAATTGATTTGATGTTTTATAAATAAAAAAAAACAAAAGTGTGTTCTAAATTCAATCATTCGCTAACCATAAAATTTTTTTACGAAACAATTAAGTTCTTAACAAGAACAACTTACCAATTTTAAGACTAAATATACATGTTTTCACCTAAAAAAAAAAACAAAAAACCAATCCAATTGCTGCATTTCTTCTACTCATGTCTAATTCCATCTAAATCATCGTAAAATAGAGCATTAAATAGAGACACAATATAACACTCAAATGATTTTCCATTAAAAACAACACTTCTTCCGCCTTCATTCGAGTTCTCACAGTCCGCGCGAGTCTCGGATAGAAAAAAAAACATTCAATTTCCTCTTTCATGTCTATTTGAATACGAAATTACCATACACCAGCCATTTGTTACTTAATTAAATCCATGCCGTTATATAGTATACGTACGAAGCTCATTTGAAAACGGCTTTGATATGATCATTGTGCATTTATCTCGGTAATCTGCAAGAATGCTTAAATCTTTTAATCTGAATGACGGAACAAGATATTTTGTGTCTGACGGAGTGGAGCACCTTGCATAATATGTATCCGAGTATGTTCTGCTTATACAGAGATCGATTTATAATGATAATAATTTACAAGAAGTTTACTTACCTACATACATACATAAGAACATATGTAAATATATATATAGGTAACCAACATCACCTCCCACAAGTCAATTTGTCTTGACGTTATCTGTCATCTACTTGAATTCAATAGAGGTAGTTAGTGTAGAGTAGCTAGTAAATGTGTGTTGTTATAAAAGAACAAATAAAAAATAAATGAGAAAAAAGTAAGAAATGGCCACCTGATCTCTTGGAGTACCTTTATTATAGTTCTCCCACTATTCGACCCAAGTTTCTTTCGATGGTTAGCCAATTACTTGGTACGAACATAAGCGGAGAGCTGCTTAAAATGTGCTTCAAGAAAGGCTCTAATTTAAGCGAAAATTAATTGCCTCACTGCTAACTAGTTAGACCCGGGTATAGTAATTAATTTCGGAGTCATTGGAACATGCTTAAAACGTGCTTAAAAGAACAACATTTCGCCTTGGATGTATGGGGGTAGGGGGACGAATTAATTGTGATGCTGCTGCTGCTGCTGTAATTCGGATAATTCACAAATAATTCATAGTATAACAATTCTGAGACCAAGGAAGTTTATATACTAAATATAAGTACAAGTGTCCACAGATAAAAGTTAGCTTAAGGCCTTAGTCTGGCAAACCCAAGTGAGACGAGGTATTTCAATTGTATGCTAAATAGTCGATTTAGAAATATTTTTTGTTTTTTTGTTTTTTTCTATACTTTTGTAGATTATACCGATATTATGGATCTAGTGCTGTTCCGAGGTCATTCTAATCACGCTCCATGAAGTCGTCAAGACTTTTGGGAAGTTTTAATTCTATCTGAGCAATTTTGTTGGCAGTTTTAAGTGTTGTTGTTTGTTAGGGTTATTTACATATTAGTTATACATGTGCATTGATAAAATATGTACTATATGTAGTTACATATGTGTGAAAGTGAATTGCTTTAATAAATAATTAGAAAATTCTTGTCAAGTTTTTTGCACCATCATAGGTATGTATGCATGTTCGTTAGTTATTTGCAAAATGGGTCAGGAATGCGCATAGAAAAGTCGTCATTAAATGCTTAATTTGAATTTTGCTTATACATAATGCAAGGTAAATGTAAAAAAAAAATCTTAATTAGCTGATATTGCTGCATTTGTATACAGTTTATAAAACAGGCGGTGACAAATTATCACTACCATGTATTTTTGAGTATGAGGCTTTACAGAATAACTGAATATTTAACGCAGATAATCCGTTAAGGTTATCACCTCACCAAAAGTTATTGAAAAGAAAGGAATAAAATTTTCTAAAAGTCCAGGGAATAGAATATAATATTATAAGAGAATAAGGAACTATTCTCGTCCGTGTGAATTTGGAATCAATTCAATCCAAAATGCATTGCCATCTTTAAGCATGTGCCCGATAGGCCTAGCAATCCATGGCACCCCCACGGTTCTGCGGTTGGAAACCAACCGATGTCCAATTTTGCACCTAGTAAAAAAACTTAGCAATGTGTATAAGCCGTTTCGTATCAGCAGGAACCAATACTCCTCAGTACGGCCAGTTTCTTTATATTATAACTTAGTTTAGCTGTTTAGAGTTTGGCTATTTAAAGTTGACCATGGGAATTATAATTATTATTAGCTAATTCTCATGCAAAGTAACATATAAAAAGAACGTCAATGTTATTGAATAGTGTCAGTGTTAACAGCCTCAGTGTTTTTTTTTATTTTCCGCCTGTTTTCACGAATTTCTTTCAGTAGCTAAACTCTATTTGGTAAGCAGGGTATACCCTGCTGTTTATACTGCTGGTTTATGTTAGCATAATACGGGCAACTCTGCCTGCACTGCACAGTAAAAAATAATTCCCTAAAGTCAGTGGCAACAATTTGTGCCACAAAGGTTAGGTATTTGTCCATAAGATTAGAGGAAGTCCGTTTTGGAAAACGTAGATTAAGTTTTTCTCCCTCAAATGTAGGGAATTTTTGTTTTTTTCCCTAAAATTTAGGAAATATTCCCCAAAATGTAGGGAATTTTAAATTTTGTTTCCCTATAATGTAGGAAATATTCCCTAAAATGCAGGGAATTTTAATTTTTTTTTTCTTTTTCTCTAAAATGTAGGGAATAGGTGTGATAGTACCACACTTGACCATATGTGATAGAACACCACCCCCTTTAAAAAACATAATAATGAGCTGAATATCTCATTTCTTATGGCCCATACTACGAAGTAGTACGGAAGTTATTTAGGTCCGGTGGGCACGCTCAAACAAAATATTGAAAAAAAAATATATGACTTGTTTTCAAAAACAATGTGTGAATTATATAAACCAAAATATAATTCCATAAGAAATGTAGCATAATACCAAATTTATTGAATGTTCTCTTCCTTATATCGAAGAGAGCTGAAAATTTTTGGAACTTTACGTACTTTATTGGTTTTCTGGTGCCAAATACCTAAATTCATTGAACGTTCCATTGATGTGGGGAAATTAAACTGATTTTCCGTTTATATCAGAGAAAATTACATTTATTTTTAAGGCAAAACGTGTCTTAAATTTTGGGAATAGTCCTATTTTTTTTTTACAGTGCATTGTAAAAAATTTGCACAATTGTGGCAACAAAGCTTATGTATTTTTCCTTAAAATGTAGGAAATATTCCCTAAGATGATTACAGAAGAACTATACCGACTCCCATAATCGGCACTTTCAATTTGCTTTATATATGAAATTCGGACGGGGATTCCCCATAGCGCTGTGGCGGCACGACACATTTCTAAAGTTGCCCTATTTAGTCACTGCTATACTTGTATTCACTCATATAGGTATTAGTATGGTTTCGGAAGCTCAATGTCGAAAAAACTTTGAATGATATCCGAAGATATTTTTAGTAGGCGAATTTTATTACAAACAAACTGTCATGTAAAAAATTAGAGTATTACGTTTTGATTTGTCACATTTGTCTGTTCTAATTTTAATAGATACAAACTTTCGAAAGTAAAAATCAATTCGTCACTTAGGCAGTTAGAAAATAATTTCTGTTAGGGTGCCACCACTGACATATATATATGTCAGTGGGTGCCACATATCCTAATGTGCCATAGGCCCCATTGGGCTACAGACAGTCCTGCCAATATGGCTAATTTTCAAAAAATCCAATACATGATTTTTTCTCTCAAATCAAAGCTGACTTTCTTGCTATTGAGAAATTTTGGAATAAATCAAGGTGAAATAAAATTATTTTCTTAATTCAAAAGCAGCTTTTCTGCTTTATCGCAAAAACGGTTTTTGAATTAAGAATGAATTTCTAACTTTTATTTCTTATAATTAGAAAATATTTCTAGTAGTATTAAGTCGATAGTGGCTAAACATATTCAGGGGTTATACTCCTTTGTAAAACCAGTAAGAACTTTATAAATAATTCATCAATTGAAATGAAAATTATTTTGTACTACTCACGTATGCATGAAGAAATAAGTAAACTCTCGTAAGTTTCTTGGTTAATAATTCTCAAGAAATTCACAAAATTTACATTTTTACATTCATATAAAAGTATACAGAGAGCTCTTTAAGATGGATTTCCATGGGACCAGAAATTTATTCCGCCATAAACAGGTTTCCACCTTATCCGTACCTCTATACGTGTTAATTTAAAAGAAAAAGCTCTCATTTATTAATTAATCATTATAGAGAATTTCGAAAAATAACACAAAGTGAACATATTTTTTAAGTAAATAGAGGTATTGAAAGGTAAACAACATACATATTCCAAAATTGATGGCTGCCTTAGGTTTTTCTTACACAACCTTTCTTCTATATTTTTGGAAATCTTGAAGACTCTGTCTAATATTTCCATTTCGTTATTGACAAAGGCATATCGCCTTTTTTTATGGCAGGGGGACAGCAGATCGCATCCCAAGAACGGAGCGGCCCATTTTGCTATCCTGTTCGAATCCCTGTCACCAAAACCTTCCTGTCCTCTTAATGAAACGCATCAGGTCATGGTGAGGAAGATTTTTCAGTTCATCTATAAATAGAAGGGCAGACCCTAGAGTATCCAACCTGCTCCGAGAGAAGGCCGGACACGCACACAAAAAGTGTTCGGTTGTCTCAGGCTCTCCTTTCAAGCAAGACAGACACTCAGGGCTGTTTATAACTCCCATTCTTGTTAGATGAGCGTGAAATCAGCTGTGGTCAGGGATGATGCCAACCACAGTTCTACATTGTATACTTCCGAGCCCCATGAGAATATGGGAGATATTCCTATTGGGCCCATCAAGAAACAGTTTTGTGCATCTGCAAGTACTCAGGTTCTCACATCTCTGCTGATGCTTCCTATGAACATCCGCCTTGATGAGAGATCCGATACTCCGGTCCGAGGAACAGAAAATTAGAGCCAGCCCTAGCGAAAAAGCGAAAAGGTCACCCCTTTCATTTCCCATGATCCTCATGTGACTAGGATCCCACTGAAAGGACACCTTGTTGTGGATACACAACTTATCTATAGGAGACCTGTAATCCCCCAGTAACATAGATGTTATCCGAGAGCCACTCAGAACCATCAAGGCTGCCCAACTATCCGAAAAGATCGGAATGTCCTCCCTCTTGATTTGCATATCAAGGGCTGTCATTGAGATGGCGAAGACTTCAGCCTGGAAGACAGTGGTGTGTCTTCCAAGTGAGTACTCCATCCCTATATCAGGTTCAGGAAAGTAGACACCCACCCCAGTTCACTCATTAGTGAGAGAGCCGTCTGTGAAAATTTTTAGAGCGGACCGGAGAAGGCTCGATAAGGCACATCCCTCAGTCCACAGCGACGCCCAAAACGAAGCTCTGGTATCATCGCATCACGTGGCATTCTATAGCTAGAGGGTTTCCACGTCCAGCCCATAGGCGAGCAATGAGAAGAGTCAGTCCAGAAGTCCTCCCAACATCCCCATGAGTGCAATCTGCATACGGCCCTTTTGATATCTGCCTGAATGAGAAGATCCAGGCGTGGCAGATTAAGTAAGACCTAAAGAGCAGCAGTAGCTGTAGTTAGCATGGAGCGGGTAATTATCAAGCAGGCAAGCCTCTGTAGGCCCGACAGCTTCCGGAGCGCAGTCGCCAAAAGCGTCCTCGGCCACTTTACATAGAAGCCATATGTGAGTATGGATCTAAGGATCGAGATGTACATCCAGTGCACAACCCTCGGCCCCATGTACAGCCAAAGGTTTTCCTGTATTGAGCGCAGACCCTCATAGCAGCATTAACTTTTTCCTCTACATGAAATCCCCACGTCAGCTACGCCTTAGCACGTCCAAAGCTTTCATCGCGTCCTTTCCGGAAACTACTTGGGTTGTTGTTCTTCGACTTCAGTTGAAATTTCAATTTCTTGCTCGACCAATTCGTCCATTCAAATTGTATCTGCTTCTATATAAACATTTTCATCTATTCCCATGTATTCTTTAGAAGATACATCCTTGACATTTGTCCTTAACAACAAAGGGTGTAGATGTTCTGTATCTTCCATAGCGGTGGATACATTGACAGGAAACCCACATTTCTTGAAATAGTTAGGGACCACACGTTCCTGGTATGTTTTGAATTTTGCTTCTTTAGTCCAATAAATGACGTCCAGATACTTCGCTACTTCGGAAGCATTAGCCGCATTTTCAAGAGATGCGACTAAACGCTGAAGTACCAATTTGCCGTAAGGACTTTTAAAACATTTAATACTGCCCTGATCAAGAGATTGGCATATGCTTGTTGTGTTCGGTGGGAAAAATACCAGTTTTACATTTGATAAAATGATAAAATTTGGATGGGATGTCGTGTTGTCTAAAAAGAAGAATATGTTTCGATTCTGGCTTTTCATTTGACTATTGAGTTGAAGAAGCCTTTCTTTCATTATATCTGAAGTCATCCAGGCCTTCCTATTAGCGCGCCATATTCCTGGAAGTTACTTTAAATCTACATTTTTAAAACAGCTCGGTTTTAATACTTTACCAATAAACAATTTCAAAAGTTCCGTCAGCAAAAGTGCAAAGGAACAATGTAAGCCTTTCTTTTGTTTGCTTGCTTTCCACCTTTGTACTTTTCGTTTTTCAATAACAAGGTTTTATTCGGAAGAGTTCGAAAAAACAACGCCGTTTCGTCACAGTTGGCTATATCACGTCAAAATCTTTGACAATGTCTGGTAATTTTGCATTCCATTCATACTGTAGATTGTGGAACATCCTTCACCACAAATTGTAGAGCATTTGATATTGGTTTCACTTGTCGATTTCGTTTCGGGGTTTCCGACCATGTACGCTGCTTCAAAATAAATATATCTTGTGAACTTTTATCTTTATAAATAAAAGCTTAATGTACTCGTCTTACTTCATGCAGTCTTCTAACAGTTTGAAAAATCCCTTTGTACTCGGTACCTTACATAAGTGGGAGAGAATAGCTTTTGCCAATCAGAAAGTCAAAATGCAACTGAAATCTAAATAGTAATTGTAATAGCAGACTCCACTACGCTTCTCTCTCTCTGTCACTCGCAAAGCATTTAGATGAGCTCTATTTCACTCATTGAATAAATAACTAATAAGGAAACGGCATATCGGGTGAAAACGTAAGTCACTCGGCGAAATGTATTAGTGTGCTGTGTTTGTATGTTCTTGGCGTTGCCTTTGTATGACTGACATAATTTAGCCACCAATGACAATTCAATTGTAAACAAACAAACCGGCATTGGTAAAATGTAAAATTTTTTGCCATGGCTGTTTATTTGTATAAATATTTCACTTTTATTTTGCTAGAAACACTATAATTAATTTGTAAAGCTATTAAAGTTACTTAAAGAATGCTTTCCCACGACAATAACTCTGTTCGTTCCTGCAGCACAGCACAGCGCACTTCATTACTGTTATTTAAGACTCCGGAGTCTCTATTACACACAATATCGTTCACAAAAGAATATTTCACACTTATTTCACACTACTATTAAGTGAAAATCCTGTTAAATTATTTATTTATTACAATATCGCGAATTCAAATCCGACAACTTCTTTTCAAAATTATCAACTGTCAGAAATGTTGAACTGACGCAAAATAGCCACTAGGCCCTCTTGTCATCCCCCCCCCAACCGTCACACTGTCATTGAATTGGTTAAACACGTACACTGTATTCGCACGATACCCACCATTCCTTATTAGTTATTTATTCAATGATTTCACTGTACGGGAAAATTTTAAATTAACAAAATTGTTGGAACATTTTTTTATGTGGATAAGGATAATTTTGGAGTAGTTTTTCTTTGTTCACATTTCTAACTAAATTTTTAAAGGAAAAAACCGAGGTTTTTGGCACAAGAAGAAGATGAGTAGGTGCGTGTTTAATTTGTTTTTTTTTTTGATAATCTTAATAAAAAGAGTTTTGGAAATAGACCCACATGTGTAAATGTAAAATTATAAAATCGTTAAATTTATTGATAATGAATGTCTTTTTGTAAATTTCTGCATCAACTTTCCTTTGTTTCCTTCTCATAACTTTTCTTTAAACTCTCGTCTCTCGCTTGAAAACCTTTGTGCGTTAAAATCAAATTACCCCCATCGGTAGTTACCTCTAATAATAATCATAAAATATCGTTGATCGTAGTCATAATAAAACTTTCTTATAGGCAGTTACTACTCTTCCGTACATCAGCAATATTTCAATTACGCGCTCAATCATTAAGCGCAGATTGAGTAACGCCTTATTTCGCTTCACTCAAGGTCAGCCGATAAATTCCCCATTTTAATGGCAGCCAACGTAGTACATACATAAACATATTTGAAGATGTTTGCTCTTTCTCTATCTCTCTCTCTCGTTCTCTCTGTCTCTGTCTGAATTTAAAATTGCAACTTTGTTCTGTGGGATTTATACAATGTAAATAAATTCTTCGGGTCTTATACTTTTATTGAACTTTAGTTGATAGGATTTCTTCATGGAATGTCTGGCTAACTTTTGTCCAGCTATGGGCAGAATTTATGCGTTAATATTTTTCAACAGATCCGTGAGGGACCATTAATTTATCCATTTTCAGGGTATTGAATCTTTTCTTGGTCTTGTAATTTACTGTGATTTAATTTTATCTTTCGTCATATTGTATTTAGCTTTTCATCGAGAAATTTAAATTATTTCCACAATTATTAATCCGTTTTTTTTTCTTTTTCTATTTCAGGTGAGTTTACATTCCTTCATCATACACATATTTCGTTTATTGATTCAAGTGCTGAAATTCCTTTGATATTTTCTGCCGCATGTAAGTAATTAAACAATTTAGTTCTGCTGTTGTACATACATACATATGTACATATTTACTGGGTATGGTTCGTAACTATATTAGCAAAAAACTTGGACGTTAAATTGTCGTACACAAGAAGCATCATAATAATGATGAATAGACATCATTGCTTGATTATAGTCGCAATGGAATTTTTTAATTATTTCATCGTGAAATTTTTCTTGCAATAATTATATGTACGTATACGTGCCCAGGTATATATAGGAAAATTTTTAATTATTTTTGATTCCCTTTTCCGGATGATATTAACATTGGAGAAGTAAAATTATCAATAAAATCTCCGCAAAAAAAGGTAATCTGCAATTTATTTTCATCTGATATCGTTGCCCTTTATAACAAGAGAAATGAAAATATTGAAGAATGTAGCCATATACGGGCAATTCGACATGGAATATAAAATTGAAGGTTCAAACATTCTGCAACGCACCAATTATGTTTTAAATGCTTGGATTTTTTTTGTATTTACTTTATAAAGGCAAAATATTTCGACGAACTATGCTGTCCCACAATTACACGCTCCGGGAAATAACGCCTAATTAAATAACGCCCAAAACCGATAAGTGAAATAAGACCCGAAAAGTTTGGGTCTTGTTTCCTAATGAAATAAGGCCCGAAAACAGATATGAACTAAAATCCAAAGTAAATGAAAACATGGCAAAAAAAAAACTGAACCAAAACCAAAATTCAGATCAAGAGAACAAGCAAATGAAATAAAGCCCAAAATATTGATAATGATGTGTGTAAAGTATGAACGCGTCGCGCGGCTAGGGGAGGTTGGTGGTAAAGTAAGAACGTTCCGCGAGGTGTGGGCGGGGAGGGGACGGTGGCAAGGGGTGCAAGGCGCCCGCGCACTGGTATTTGCTTTAAAGTTAGACCGCATCGCACAGGGTGGCGGGTGTTCGTCGGTAGGGGTGCCGGTCCTTTCCCCACCCACCCCGCGCGACGCGATCCTACATTAAATCAACACGAGATGCGCCGCTCCAATGCTCCTCCCATACCCGCGCGACGCGTTCTTACTTTAAACACATCCGTTGGGAAATATTTCCTTCATTTTCTAAAATGATTTTTGGGCATTATTTCAAAAGGATCAATATTGTTTCTTGGGCTTTATTTAATTTACGAATTTTGGATTTTATATCATTATGACATAACGCCCCAAACCGATAAGTGAAATAAAACTCGAAAGTGTAAAATAACACCCAATAATTTTGGACATTATTTCACATTTAACACGTTTAGATTTTTTATGGGTCTATTTCACTTATCGCTTTTGGGAGTTATTTCCCGAAGCCGCCACAGAGTCTTCCAATGATACTACCGTAAACCTGCGTTCGCCTATTCACGAAAAGGATGATAGAAGCATATGATGTTATACTTTCAAGACTTTTATATTATTCGTCGAAATATCAAGGATAAGAAATGGATACTATTTTATAAACTTTATATGATAGTCTTATAAAGATACTACATTTGCTTTTTTTTGGGTCAGTATTAGTAGATTGGGTAGTTATACCTATACACAACCCGTATTAATGAATGGCCACCATATTTTTTTTCTTATTATCAAGCCAAGCTCAGGGGATACCATATGATGCAAAACATAGCATGACAGGGAGGAGATAGGAACAGGACTGAACTGGGGGTTATGAGAAGAGTGCAACCAGCCCTGACCCATATATGAAAATTGTATTCCATTCTAGCTCTGATGTAGGACTTGTAGAGGAACGCTAGATTAGACGAGCTAAAATATTTTTTACACCTTTTCAAAAATCCAAGATATATTGATGTTTCTTTGGCCCCAGAGAATATATGATCTGTCGAGGATAACTTTCTGGAAATATTAATGCCAAGGATGCTTAGTGACGGTGAAACAGAAATTTATGCTCCATTAGAGGAAACGGGAGTGGTTAAATATTGATCTTGTTTTAATGAGATCAGACAGCTTTGGAACTTAGATGTATTGAATTCTACAGGATTCGCCATTCGATTTTCGAGATTGTTATTCAATGATCCAATCATGCAATCTCCTTTTGGAGTCCGTAAGATTGTCAATATACGATTAATCAAAAGCAAGGGTGCTGTCATCAGCAAAACATGGAATTGAAACTAAGAGAAAGCAAATGATTAATGAAAATTAAAAAGAGAGATGAAGAGATGACAGAGCCCTGGGCCACACCGGCATTAATAGAATGAGGCTCAAATGTAACGCCATCTAATACAACCCGTATTTGGAGACTAGATAAAAAACTTTCAATCCATAATAGAAGAGAAGAGGAGAGACCAAGTGCTTTAAGTTTTGTTAAAAGGGCTAGATGCCAGACTCTATAAAAGTCTTTGAAATATCCAGGGCAACGATTTTGGTCTCACCAAAATTGTGAAGACTACAGTTCCAAGGATTCGTAAGAAAAGACAGGAAGTCGCAGATGAGCATTCAGCTCGGAAGGCATATTGGCGATCGTTGATTAGATGATTAGTTTCTAGATTCTTCTTTAATTTGGAGTTAATGATAGATTCAAAAACCTTTGAGAGAATTGAACTGATTGCAATTGGTTGATAATTTGGGAAATCGCTACCCTCACATTTCTTGGAAAAATACTGAACGTGAGCTAGTTTCCAAGTATTTGGAAATTTTCTTGTCGAATAAGAAACCATCAGGACTTGCTGCTTTGAAAACGTTTATCCCGTTAAGGACCTTGAATACATCCCTCGTACGGATATGTATTGGCTCTTATAAACATCCACACGGGAAATGCAAAACAGGTAACTTTGAAGCGGGTAGAAGAAGAAAATTTGAAGCGAATTTAGCTGCCAAAATATTAGCTTTATCCAGGAAGTCAACAACCACATCACCACTATTAAGTAGTGAAGCTATAGAGGAACTGGTGAAGTTGTTCCTCACGGTTTTGACCAGGGACCAGAAACCTTTGCTACTTTTGTGGTTCTCCAAGATTCTTTGTCTAACATTCTGATCAAAAAGAAATTTTTCTCTCACGATACTGAACTTACAGGTGTTCCGTACAATCTTTTAGACTTGTTTCAACTCCCGACATGGATACAATTTATAGGCTGATAGGCGCGAAATGCAGACTTTTCGCTTTTATTTCTTGGTTGCACTTATCATTAAACCAAGAACGATTTTTCTGTTGTTGAGGTCTGTCGTAAGAATACGGAATGTATTCACGCATGTCAAGACTCAAAATGTTACTAAGCTCTTATGTGCATTCATCCACAGCCCTTAAAGCAAAACGCAATTTCTCTAAGATAGAATTTCCCAACCAGCATTCTTATAATGCCAGAGAACCAGAGAAGCCTACTTGTAGGTGGAGCAGTAGGGCGGCGCAGGTTTGGGGGTGTTAAATTGAGCCGTGATTAAACATTGGTGTGAAGCAAATCTAGTAAATTAGCTATATCTCCAGTTGCATCAGGGCTTCGCATGGGCGCGTCCACTAGCTATTGCAAATTGAAAGATTCTCAGAAGAGTTCAACGAACTTCTCCACAAGTCTTGTGATAGAAGATTATCTGAGTATCGTCTGCCAGGACGATATCGTAAGAGGGGGAAACATAAAGCAAATGATCAATATTGCTGGAGATATTGTCAAATACGGATACCGTATCGTCATCAAACATAATTGGGGTGCGATAAAAGAAACATAACTAGATGATTCGCCTTTGAAGCTTGAATCTAATCCAGATGTAATTAAAATCTGGATTGCCACAAGGAAAATCTTAAGAATGGTAAAGGCCACATCATTGCGAATATATATTGTGATCCCTATACGCTGAGAAAAAAGAGGCCCCAAGCTGTAGCCAGGGACGTGATACTGATTAATATCAGCATGAGAAACGACCTTGGTTTCACTTAGCGCAAGAATTGCTGGATTTTTTGAGTTAAGGTGTCAGTAGACGGAAAAATGATTTGCTCTTAATCCACAAATGTTGCAGAAATCTAATATAAAATTCTGCATGCTCAGAAGCAAAACAAAGAAAGCCAGAGAAAGAGCGACACACATCAACACAAATATCTGGGCGCTACCAGCATTACATTTTATTTATTTTTTATATTATTATCCCAAGCCCAAAGGATACTCTATGATGTAAAGCACAGCATGGTAGGAAGAAGACAGTGAAAGTGTTAGAGGAAGAGTAAAGAAAGATGTATGTTACTCTTTTGAACTTTCACAGATTATAAGCTCGAGGAAAAACAGAAGATAGTAGATCCTTCCACATTCGCACAATTCGAGATAAAAAAACGTATTACGTAATTTTACTGTACGACAGAAGCTATTTTGAAGCTTGAAAAGATGAGCGGAACTTGCAGCACGAGTGTCGCGTACAGGAATTAAACTACAAGGGGTCAGACTTACGAAATTGTAAATTTAAAAAATCGTTCACTTAAAAAAAAACCAATTGAATTAATTGATTCGTCAAATATTTCCTGTTAAATTTTGATTAAATGTTAAAATTCCGTTGCGAATTGTGAAATAAATTTCTTGTCATATATTTCTACAAAAAGAGATTCCACATGATATTAACGCCATCTTCATCTCAATTTTCGAGTACAATTTATTTTGATTGAACAATGTATTACGAATCGAAATCATTTCCATTGTTATTATCGTTTGGGTTTTTTTTTCTCCTTGGGTTTTTTTAAAGCAAACACATTATTTCAGTTGATCAGCGTACCAAGCTTAAGCCAAAAAGTATTTCATGTCAATATTATTTAATATATCCGAAACAAAGAGTTTTCATATCTAAAAAAAAATATATAACAGCTGTCCTCATGCCAAAATCAGTTTCTACTTAATCACATGACACAGTTTATGTGACTTTGTTCAATTTATGGCGCATTTACAAGCATTACGTAAACATAATCAAATTTCAATTCATATAACATCATAATTATGTTTTTTTGTTTTTTTTTGCTTAATTTACAAATTATTCAGTTTATAAAAGTGTATCCAATCGAAAATGTCTACATTTATTTTTGGCCAACTTTTAGCAGTTATATTGTTTGCATAAAAAGAAGTTTATAGCACTTAGCAAAACATCATTTTGTGCCGTTAACTACTTATAAATAGTAAATTGCAGCATAATTTTAATGTAATTTTCCAATACTTATTATATCTATATTTGCACTCAATTAACTAAACCAGGTATTAAGCTTTACTTGCCAGTTACGGTGCTATTAAAAATGTCTTAATCTTAATTTTAATTGGACTCGAATTGGATAACAAAACAGAACACCTCTAACGAGTATAATTACACACCTTTAGGCTATTTTACTTAAAAATATTTAGAAAGGTGAAATCAGCATGGCTGTTTAGTTGCAAAAACAAAAATTATCTGCGCAGAAAACAAATAAAAGTAAATATTTAAAAACGGAAACAAAGGAAATTAATGCCATTTGACACCAGCTGAAGTTTTTGTCTTCCTGATCAGGAAATTTATTATGTTTTTACTAATAAACAACACACACACACACACACGAGAATTAATCCAGCGTTCCGTCTTCATTGTTCAGATAATCTTTACCTGAAAATATACTTAAAAGTATCCATTTAGGAAGTACTAATTGATCCGGCAATTGCTAATATGACTGACGTCAGTCAAAACTGTTAACTGGATATTTGAATGGCAGATTGAAGCAAGGGGGATTATGACAGCGCGCAATCGTATAATGTGTGCGCATGCAAAATTTAAACAAGTCAAAAAAAATTCAAAAGATATTAAGAAAAAGTGAAATTTTTCTTGTCATAACGGAAAAATATTTTAATGAGCATTTTTTTCGTCTCATTCTCATTGTACCCCACTTGTTAAGTGAGTGTGAAATATGAACATATGTAGATGGAATAGAAGTGACTCTTAAGATCCAACGAACGAAATGGATTGCAGAGGATTTAGTAGCAGCATACAAAAGAAAAAAAGAAAAAAAAATAAATGCAACAGCAACAATGGAATCGACATGAGGAAATATGTAAATTGAAAAATTCCAGCATCCAACGGAATAAATTTGTGTCTGTGCTAAGTGTGTTGTACATACATAGAATCCTACCAGAAGATGTCTATAGTAGACGTATAGAGGAAAATTAGATTCCTGTGAAAGAAGAATCAATTGCAATTGGAAAAATTCATGTGAGAGGTCAAAAGTGATAATGGACTTCTGCAGATTGCTAATCATTTCGCTGAAGGGAAATAAAGGATTTGTTTCTTTTCTGTTTTATGATTCTGAGATATTCTGTTATTGAAACGATGGATGCGCATTTTTTATTTTAAATTGAAGCAAGAAGATGCCAAAAGTAATTGATTGCCACTTATGTTGTGCTGCCTGATTGGTTGCGAACCAACGTAGTATATTTTGCTTCACTGATAGAGTTCTTATGGAGTTATATACCTAGGTACTATAATCTATGCGCTGCGTTTTGGAGGTAGCAGCACTTGTATCATCATTATCATGTTATTGAAAATGCAATATCTGTGTAGGCTACGTAGTCTATTAAATATATGGCGTCTAGATTATGTCGTTTTTTACATGTCGGAAATAGAGTAAAATGTTGAGTTATAGCCTGTGTAGTCTACGTATATAAAGTAAAAGAAATTAAATAATGAGGATATTATGATTTAGGAGTGTACTATCATTTGTTAAAAGGACTTTTATATTGTTTTAATATTGCCCTTACTATATTGTTAATTGCTGCGGCTTACTGCTATTCTCATATTTTTTTAGGCTCATTCTATATTGATTAGCTTCTTTTATAGAGGTTATTACCTCTTTCGGGTTTAATTTCTGTCTGTTTTATGAACTACGAATCTCCCTTACCACACACTGAAAAAAATAATTATGGTAAAATCAACATATTGCGCTTTGTTTAAGTTAATTTAACACAAGTTTTAGTTAAAGGTTTACCAAGTTAACACAACCCTATTTTAGAGCACAATAACTACAATCCGATGTTGATTGTATGTAGTAGTTTTTAAAATAATTTTATATAATATTATTTCAACTTATAACCCACACAGCACAAATGTGTCCATGGTGTGTTACTGGGAAATACTGTTAAGATATATAATTTGTCCGTGGGAAATCTCGTCCGGTCCCAGTTAATAACTTAGAACATCCCCGGGAGTGACGAATGTCCGGAGTTGGGATGTCCCTGGTAGATCCCATGCACTTCCCACAGGATTTCCTGTAGTTGTACTTAGGCACAGTTAACCCATTCAATAATATAAAATTCCCACTTCAAGCGTACCTAGGACATCTTACATATCTCCTAGTTTGTTGGCAGGATGTACGGGAGAATATCTGAGGATATTGTTTGATATTTTCTGGGATTGTAAAATTCTTTTTTATGGGTAAGAATTTTTACAAAAAAAAAAAAAATAATAATAATACTAATGGCTGGAAAGTATATACCAGAGGTGTATGCACTTGCATAAAACATAAATCCAATATTTTTAACACAAAAATTACTAAAAAATCATGCTCCGAAATGTACAAATATTTAAAAACTTTGCCGAATTAGTAGAATTTGGAGAAGCGAATAGAATTCTAATATAAGTACAACCATGTAGATGGTAGATGTAGATGGTAAAAAATTTTAAGGGTCGAAAGTATAGCCTATTTGCGATCGAAAATGTTATATAAACTTTTTTCGAGTTCGCACTATTTTCGAGGTTATAGGCGATTTTCGATTTTTTCGAAATTTTGAACCTTAAGTAACCTTTTTGACCATAACTCAGTCTCAGTCTTGTGTTTTACTCGTAACACTACAGGATCTCATTCGGAGTAACCTGATTTTGAAAACGTTCACACATAATGGAAAAATTGGCGATTTGTTGCCAAAACATTTTTTTCGTCAGAAAATTCATTTGTCTTCAAAGTCATAAATCTCGAAAAGTAACCATGTCAACAGATGATCCGGTTCTCATAGAAAACATCCCTCATTAATTGTCTTTTATAAAAGTCCAACACGATTAGTCCACCTTAAGTATTGCCAGAGTTACAGTAAAAACTTGCCTGCAAATACCTCGCATAACTTGAGCAAAATTAATTCGAATTGCTATAAAATCCGGAAACGCATTTTGCACGAACTCTATCTGCTCCGAACCTGTTTGACCTACAGCTAAGGTGAATATACCATTGCGTTCGGAATATGACTGGTTAGTTGTTAAAGTTAAATTCAATTTCGAAGTTCGAACATTTTCGAAAATCTAGAGAGGCAAAGTTGACTCGATTTCCTGAATTTTTGTGCATACTTTTTCAAGATTTTTTTTTTATTTTCATATAGATTAAGGATGTAGAAATTTTTTTCAAATTAATAATTTTTTTCGATTTGCCCTCTGAGATTGGTAAATCGCGTTCGAAAATGCCCAATTTCGAACATATTTCTCGAGCAGTTTCGAGTAGATTTTAATGAAATTCGGTGTGTATGCCGGATTTCTAAATACACAACATTTGGCATTTTTCGAAGTTCGAAATTCTCATTAAGTAACTATTTGAATATTGAAAATTTTCAACAATTTTTTTTTATTTTTTCGAAATTTCATATCTAATTACATTTTAGGCAATTTTCTTTCCCCTATACTCTAGATCCTTTTAATCTGCAACTTTTTTACACTGCATGTTATCAGCCAAAGTTTCATCGAAAAAAGTTGCAAACGGTTGAAATTAAAATTCTGTATTGCATTTTGGATTCTATGCTGGGAGACATGCAACTTTGTAGTGATATGCTCATTTATACTTCGCAACTTTCTGCATACCAAAAATATCATATTTCGAAAATTTTCACCACTAAATCTACGATTTTCGAAAAAATTTCACTTTTTTCACCCTTCAATATTAGTACTTTCCTTCCACAGAGTGTAGACATGTGGGTACTCTATGGAAAGTTTGTAGTCGCTACTTTAAGAATCTGGGAAAAAATTTCACATTTTCCAACTTTAGGTGCATTGTTTCTTCCATCCTTGCAATTCGATTTAATTTTGTTCAAGTTATGATAGGTATGTTGCAGGCAAATTTTCACTGTAACTCTGGCAATACTTAAGGCGGACTAATTGTGTTGTACTTTTATAAAAGATAATAAATTAGGGGTGTTTTCTATGAGAACCGGATCATCTGTTGGCATGGTTACTTTTCGAGATTTATGACTTTGAAGACAAATGAATTTTCTGACGAAAAAAATGTTTTGGCAACAAATCGCAAATTTTTCAATTATGTGTGAACGTTTTCAAAACTGAGTTACACCGAATGAGAGCCTGTAATATTACGAATATAACACAAGAAACACGTTCGTCCTGTGAACAGTCTAAACTGAGTTATGGTCTAAAAGGTGACTTAAGGTTCAAAATTTCGAAAAAATCGAAAATCGCCTATAACTTCGAAAATAGTGCGAACTCGAAAAAATGTTATATAACATTTTCGATCGCAAATAGACTGTACTTTCGACCCTTAACATTTTTTACCATCTCCACGGGACACCCTGTATTTGGTATTTTGACGGAATTACAAAGTTGCAACTCTTTGCGTCAACCTGTTCTCAGGTAATAATGTCAAATTATATAGTAAAAAAGTAAATTTTTGTATGGAAACCTCTACGGAAGAGCTACACGATATGTCAGATTTTCGTACTTAACTATACAATTTTCTTTAAAATAATATAACTATCCTCAACGTGTTCTCGAGTTATCGCGACGAACATACAAAAATCAAAATAATTTTTCGTTTTATAAGTGACTAAATTTAAGCATAATAATATACTTAGGGCTGTCCGAATCCTAGTCTCGTTCGTTTCTAGTTCGTTTCGACTTCGTCAGCGAGTGACGTTACCCAACAAACTCAGCTTTTATAAGAATTAAACGAGGATAAGCTAACCTATTCTATTGAACTAGTTGTTCTGTTAATTTAACCCTTCAAATAATTCAAAATTCAAGTAATAAATTTGGTCGAATTAACCAAATATTAAGTTCAGTTCAGTTAACATATTTAAGGTTGATTTTTCAACTTACTCCACAAAATTGAATTCTACCATCAATTTAGATAGATTTCAAAGTAACCTAAATAAAATGTTGAAATGACAATTTTGTTTGGTTAAACAATATACAACTTTTCAAAAAGGGTTGTTTAACACTAAAATTGGGTAGGCTGAGAATTAACATAAATATAAGATGAATTGACATTAATTTAACTTGATTTTACTCAATATTTTTCTCAGTGCAGGCATTTTTAGCGTACAAATGTATCATGGATTCTACATTTTTGTTACAAAATCCGTTTTATGTTTGTGATCTTGCCCATGTTTTAAGTATACAGGGTGTCCCAGACTAATATGACTATATTTTGCCAAATCATTCCTCGAGTAAAAAATTGTATTGTAGGGGGGGGGGGGGGGGGGGGTCGAGCTGCAGGGTGATTAGCAAAATATTATCTTTTTTCATTAAACACCCTATATATTCAAAGTACACCCTGTACGATGGCATTGATATGACCTGACCAGGTTAAGAGCTAAAACTATTTAACGGCTACAGTTAGTACATAGAGCGTTGTAGGTTAAATTAAAGACGAGACTCTGGGCTTTCGAAATTTTGTAAAAAAAAATATATCTTAAGGTATTTAAAAAAACAGAGGAAAAAGCGAAATTTTAAATTTGAAGCGTCAGAACTCTGGTGCGGGGAGGTTTACAGGTGTAGATGATCAGTCGTTTAAAAGATCATGAAGTTCTCCATACAATTCCGTCTTAAAGTATACCGCATAGGGTGTACTTTTGACTACATAGGGTGTTCAATGAAAAAAGAGAATATTTTACTAATCACCCCGTAACTCGACAGGGAGAGATTTTGCCTCCCCCCCCCCCGATACGAGAAGAATCATTTGGCAAAATATAGTCATATTAGCCTGGAACACCCTGTACCTATACCTACTTAAAAAAGTAATATGGTAATTATCACAACTGATGACGAATTAATGACTAAATTACTATAAAAGCTGAAAAGAGCACGTGCGAGCCGAGGGGGGGGGGGTTGTTGGAAACCCAGCAGCTCTCGCAAATTATTTGTATATAAACGCACCTTAATTTAGTTAAACTAGAAACTTTTCGATGGACAATAAAAGCAACGTTGAATCAATTGTAGTGCGTTTGTTAGAGCAAGCTTTTTTACTCTTGGTGAACGAGATAAATAAAAAAATGAAAACTCTACTGTCAGATTGAAAAGTATGTTTATTCGACGGCGATCAAAAAGCTAATACAATAAGAAGCTCCTTTACCATTTCTAGAACCGATTTTTGTTCAATGGAATTCGAAATTGATACAAAGCTACGTTTACACAATAATCGGCTCGAACTTGTTGTAATTTACAAATGTACTATTGGCTGTGAGTGAATGAGTTTATACAATGAATTAATTATGAATTTTTGAATTTTGAATTTTTTAAGCGATTAATGCATGCACAAACAGCATTTCATTTTGCATTGTACGAACGCTATTTTAAATCAAAGTCTTATGACATTTCTTGTTGATGATATCCATCGATTTTCTTGCAAAAGACCATGGTTTGAAAGAAACGATGTAAGTTACAATTATATTATAATTGTAATTAAGCATGCAAAAAAATAGTGGAAATTTAGACTTCGTTTTTTTTTCATTGAAATCTAATTTTGAAGTAATTGAAATACATTCGTAAATGATGACGAAATTTGATCCGGTATTTCTAGGTAAAGGCGCGTTTATAATAAATAGAACGTTATTTAGCACGCCATTTTGAATTTTATGAAAAAGACGGAAAAAGAATAAAGTTAAAATCGTTTTGTGCGACAAGGAAAGAGGTTCATTGATTCTCTGGAAATTATGTCAACATGGAAGGATTCAGATACGTGAACTGCTTCTTTTCAATTGATTTCTGCCATAAAAACCGTAATTTTCATTTATCGATTCTGGTTCTTTATTCCATTCACTATTTGGTTTTATCGTACTTCATCATTGTGTTGAGGTTTGCAAATAAAAAATCAAGACTCAACAGAAACTATCGCTAGATGCTACAAAGGACGAACTTGTATATATAGAGGAAAGAAAGCGACAGAGGATTTCAAGAAGGTTTTTCAAAAAATGAAAGCTATTTGCCAAGCCATTAAACCAAGCGATGGAATGCAATGATTAACACAATTGAAGATTATTATCGTGTGGTGATCTAAAACGTGTCAAGATGGTTTCCAAAGACACCACTTTATAAAATCTATCTGGATTCTCGATTTTATATCGCTTATATAAATAAGAAATAGCAGAGTTCCCAATACGGAGCCTTATGGGACACCGAATTTATTCTCTCGTCTCTGTGATTTATAATCATTAATTTTCGTCCTTTGATACCTCTTTGATAAATATGACTGGAACCATTATATTCTTTACCTTGCATTCCATATTTATATAATTTACTTAATAACATCGAACTGTCCACCGTCTCAAATGCTCGCTTTAAGTATAAAAAACAAAACGTAAATATTTTTCTTTCAATCTGAAGTTTTTCTTTCCACTGAGTTATAATCCAGTTCAGTGCCGATAGCATATTAACTGTGCTAAATTATTCGTATTTGGTTGTGTTTTTAATTTTTTGATCGTAATAATAATAGATTCTTTCCATGCTTCAGGAAGAAGGACTGTGTTGTAGAAAACACGTTTATACTATTCTGGACGCATTGTACCCTCGACCAAATATTTAACGAATAAATTTACCATACTTGTGAGACAGTCTCGTTCAAGATGTTTATTAGAACTTATTCTAATAAAATTATAAGCTTCGGTAACTTCCTCTATGACATGAATATAAATAAAAAATAAAAATAAAAATTTGTGACAATAGTGAAGCCTTTGTTAAGATTTCCGCAATACAATCGTATTTTCCGTTAATTTTGGCTCCTTTGCTTGCCGCCTACACCTAAAATCTGCATGTAAAATCTTCTAATTGTCATTACTTACATATATCTACTCCTTGTTCCTTTAATTCTCTAAGTACACGTACTGGTGTCCGGCATTGCAGTGAACTCTTCTGACTTATATTCCGGTTAGTCCACACTTCGTTTGGTGATTTTTCTTATTCTCCAGCAATTCTCCCGCTTATTTTGATGGGGAGACAGACCAGTTTTAATATTTTCGAAATTCTACTCGTAGCCGTGGATATCTGAGCCCTTCTAGCTGTTTTTCGAATAGAAAATTGCTTCAATCCGTGGAATGTTGCAACCTGCACTTTTTTCACCTGAAAAGAACAGATACAGTTTGCAGAAAATGTTCTTTTTAGTGTTTTTTTTTGCTCCTACTCAACTTAAAAATCTTAAAAAATTCACTAAAACACTTTATAAGCTTTTGAAGCACCGCTATATAATAACCTCATTCGGTCATACAAATATGTATAATGTAGGTAAAAGTGACTTAAAGTTAAAACTGGTCAGAGGTCCCTTCTTTTCATAAGGCAAGCTTTCGATGGATCAATAGGGAAACCTGCTGTATCGCGAAGCAATTGAGGCGTACATATGATAGAAAGAGGACAACAAAACTACTTAGTGGCATCACAGCATATACCAGGAATCTAGTAGGGGTCATTAGGAGTCATTGGGCCATAGAAAACCATGGTAGATGAATAAAAGAGGTGGGCTATTAGGTAGCTACTTCTTTTCAAGTCTGGGGGAGCTGCAAAGCAAAGACTTGGGATGCATTCTGAGTTTTTTTAAAGGAAGCAGGATGGATCTAGGGCGATTTTAAGTTTTATCCCACGAGGATAAGAGGCATAATAGACCCACTGGTGGTCTAACGGAAAAAGCAGGCTAGGCACTTCTAGCGGCACCTCTCCGACCTAACCTAACCTAACCTAGGTCCCTTCTGACCCAATCGCTTTCCACTCCAATTGTACTATAGAATGCATGCCATTAGTGTACGATGATATTTACACTTTGTACATTGTTGTGCTGACCATGCGAAAAACCGTAATTAAATAATTAATTCCAGAAAAATATTAATTCTACGGGAAAATTCAACATACAAAAATTGTACACAACTTCGAGATCTACATAAACGAGATATTTACAAAAAAACGTGATTAAACATTTTTCTTTTCATTATGGCAACAAAATGCACACGTGAAATCAACCAACAATTCAGCATTACACTCTCGAAGGATCCTCACCCCCCCCCCCTCTTAAGATAATAAACATCACATAACTGTCAAAGTCAAATACTAAAATTACTGAACTAAAATTGAGGAATTGTAATTTCATTTTCTTCACTATGCTGAACTAAAAAATTCAAACTGAATTCAAGTTTTAATTTGAAGTTCGGCATATCCAAGATTTTTAATAATGCTATTAGCCTACCTTTTTCTGCATATATATACATATATATTTCCTATTCGCTAAGCTAATCTAATCAATATACCGCACCGTGTGACACCTACGAAATTTGTAATTCAAACAATTAATTAAAAAATTTAGCAGAAAAAAAATGAACCAAAACTATGAGTTTCACTGGCATAGAGCTGATCTGGCAATAATAAATTTCCTTTGTTAAAATATTCTTTCCAATACTGTCTAGAAAACATATGCGTGTTTATGCAAATTTCCACCTTATTAGGTTGTGCAAAAAAAGTTATGAGTGGCTTCGATTTTTGACAACTGATGCATTGAAGACATGACAAAAACTAGGAAAACTTGTCGAACAAAAACTTGCTAATAACAACAGATTTAATTATGAATACACACACACACACACACGCACACACACACACACACACACACACACACACACACACACAGGTATACCTACTTTGAAGGAAAGTGTGAACAAATTTTTATGAATAAATTTAACGGTTTTTAGTGACAAATTATCGACAGTAGCTAATTTATTTTCTTGTAGCAGAAAGATTACTAAATTAGTATTATAAAGAATATGCTTACCGTCAACGTTTTAAAAGAAAATTTCTTGGATAGACGCATATGACTTTGTTGGGAGAGAATTAAGATGCATTTTCCTTCCTAAGTAAATCCTATACCACAATTAGAAATCTTTATTTATGGACATATTCCCAGTAATGCTCTGGGCTTCAAATCTTTTTCTTTTTTTTTATTCTTTTTTTTATATAAATTTGACTATCAGACTAGCTTAACACAAGCTCGCTGTAGTGACACGTTTAATAAATAAACAGTCAACAATACATTCTTTTCATAACTTAGTCAGTGTTAGTTAGTGTTAGTATGTTAAACTAAACATAAACCCAAATACCGGATGAAATGACATAAAATACAACATAGAACAAACAGATTAAGTATGTAACACGTTTTTTAAAACCTTAGAAACGTTAACGACAAAATGCTCGGCATTATTATTAACAACAATGTACATGTGATTAATGGGTTCAGACATGCTAAACTTAGACCTTGAGGAGTTAACATGCAACAGAGGTAACCTTCTCAAATTGTGACTACTATCACGCAAAGAGATTTTGTTAAGTAGCAACGGAGAATAGCACAAAAGTTACGGCAACCATGCAATGTTTTTCAAGCGAGTGCATATTTTAAAACTTGACCCGATCCTCATAGGGTGGAAGAATTAATGAATTATTCCAGGGAAGGTGCCTAAGAGCAAGGCGTAGGAAGTTCTGCTGGACAGCCTCGATACGGTCGATGTGTGTACCGTAAAATTGAGACCAGACCGGGCTAACGTATCCAAGAAGAGGTCTCTCAAAGCAAGTGTACAAACGCAATGTTATGATGAGATTCAAGAGCTGTCGGGACCAATGTTTTATAATGCCCAGCATAGAGCTACTCTTTGATACCATGTAGTTTATGAGGGAGATAAAATTCATCTACGGTCACATTTGATACCCAAGTCACAGACAGCACCCATACCCATACAGCGAATCGAGAAATACGCATTTCTCAATATTGAGAGCCAAATTATGTTTTTGCTCCAAACGTCAAATTTGTACCTGTTCACAATCCCTAAAATATTTAATCTGAACGAAAAGTTTAATGTCGTCAGCATAAGTCAAGACCTTGCAGTCCCTTACAACAAAGACAATGTCGTCAGGAGTGAGAATTTAAAAACAAAGGACCCAAGTGACTGCCCTGAGGTACACCGGACGAAGCTTTCAAGACTCTAGAGATGGAATGGCGGAATAAGACTTGGTATGTTCTGTTATCTAAATAAGACTTCGTCCATTTTATTTAATGTTGGGGGAAATCCACACTTTTCCATTTTAAACAGTATCAGGGAGTGACATAACTTATCGAACATTGATAAATACAATCCTTCTGGTAGCCTTTTACACACCGACCAACGGTATCCGAGACAAATTTCACCAAATTAGTGGTAGTAGATTTGCCCGCAATAAAGCCATGTTGGTTTGAAAAGAGCAAATTCTAGCAGGAAATTGATAACTTTGGGCATGCAAGAATTTTGCAATAGGCCTATTGTTATAAATTTCACTTTTAGTACCTTTTTATACCCTAGATGAGGAAATCGTAGTTTGTCATTCCGTTCTCACGATAACTCGTAAATGTGTATACGTAGAACGCTAAAATTTTGCAAGCGGGCTGCATTAAAAAAAAACTAAATTTAAGTTCGAACTCCTTCGTGGGGATGCCATACAAAAAGCTCGTTTTTCACTATATATTTTGAACACTGCGTGAGAACGCGTCAACATTGAGTGTTGAAATTTTGTACTCGGCCTTTCCATAGAAATAGTAAATACATTTTCAAAAATAGGCCTTCTTGGTGTTGCCATATTAAAAAATTTAGGTTTTTTGCATATAAGTTTTTATTGTACTGAAAAGTTGCTCAGAATATGAAATCCTATGAAATTGGTTATGAACATTTGTACGGTCCGACGAACCATTTTAGATATATATGCGAAAAACGACTTTAAAAATAAAACTTGCCCAGATGAGGGAACATTCGAAATTACATACGGGCAGCTGCCAGGGCAAGGCAGCATGACTTAAAGAAGGCTGGAGAAATCTCTAAATCTTCCCAAAAAGTCAACACCATGTTCAGTGCTCCATCGTCGCCGCTGCAGGAAGAAGTAAATGTTTTTGCGAAAAAAATCATGGGATCTATACAAAATCAAATTTTGGAAAATTTTGTAACTCAAATAGTAAAATCAACCACGATACCTTTCTTTTGATTACTCTAAAGTCTCAGTTCCCAATAGAACAGACTGCAGAAAATGAGGATCAGTCAAACAAACATTTTACAACGACGCATTACATTCGATCAGCAAAAACTGAGTTTTCGAAAAATAAGTCACAATCGCTTTTTAGGATTATGCTCATTGTGCGTATTCAATAGGAAATAGAGAAATCTACAGGAAACGTCAAAGAAAAATACAAGCCATTTATATCCTATGTTTTTTAAAGTATTATACATACAAAGTTTTAGGCAGGGGCACCTAAATTGCAGCAGAAAAAAGGAAGAATTACTCTTGCATACACATAAAGAAATTAATTTATTACAAGGATTGCCGTTCGAATACCTCAAAATATTTAAGGAACGGAAACGATTGTAAAACATATCTTAAAGGAATGTCCATAGTGAAGAATTGTAGTTAAACTACTAATGCCAGACACTGGGTTCTAGATATATTCAAAAGTTCTCTTCTATATTTCTTCAAAGTTTTTGACTTGGTCTACCACCTTCCTTCCACCTTCCTTTATTAAATAGAGGATCTTTTAATTAATTTAAATTATCTACGCTAGCAATTAAATCAGGTAATAAATAACTTTATATCTGGCCGTTAACAGACGATACGTAATAATGGCTCAGTTTCCACCTTCATCCATATCTTCTGTAGAGTACCTCAAGGTACGATTCTTTCCCCGATTCTATTTTCACTTTTTATCAATGATTTTCGTTTTGTTCTGCTAAGCTACATAGATGTAACTGAGTTAAATTTAAATTGAATAAGAATTGAAAACGAAAAAATCTTTTCCGGACTCCAGTCTAAGTATGAGAAAAAATTAACGTACCAAGACAAAGCCACAACTAATCACTACGACTGAGAGTTAAATGACCTAATTTGAGAATTGTGTCTTCCACCAATGAAACCTAACTAGGGAAAGTGGCATTCTACAGTACAAGGCACTCTTACATTGGTAAATACATTTCAATCAATTAACAACATTGAGGGGTTAAGGAAAGACCTTTACCTTCAATATACGCATTAGTAGAGGACGATAAGATAAAGAAATGTAAATGGGTATATATCCCTCGATACCTTTGGCTCCTAGAGTGCATATTAAATAAAATTCATTCTGCAAACAATTTACTAGCATTATTAACTGCTACCATCTATAGGAAAGGCATTTCCAGTGCCAGAGGATGTCGGAAAAATGGCCCCCAAGTTTCATTAAAGAACTTAAGTTCGAATGGGCACCCTAGGGCATTTAAGGGTGATGTCACAGAAGATCTTATAGGTCGCGGTGACAAGATGAGAGGCGGGAGTTCTGTCTGCTTTCCCCCGTTATTAATAATTATAAAATAATATCAATAATAACTGTGCTGCATAAGCAATTAATTTTTTTTACTGCTTGTGTGAATTGAACAGAGGACAAGCATAGAGAATAAAACTTGGGCTATTCCAGCAATTGCATTCAGGCAGGAACAAAAGAGTGCAGGAAAGCAAGCAATTGACAAAAAAAAAAAAAAATTGGCTCTAAGTTTCAGAGGTGACTCCTTCAGCGTTTTTTACGAACATAATTAACATAAGCGATCGCTGATCACGAGACAAATTTATTGCAAATATTTGAGTAACTTGAGTATTCAATGGAACTTCCCATGGAACAGAATCGTATACTATCGTACTTTAATTTTTAGATTTTTTAATATGCTGTTTGAGATCTGAAATGAGTTAACAAAAGTAGTAATTTTCCTTCTAATGTAATGCTCAGCACACAGGAGGAAGTATGCAGTAATACATTCTTATATGACATGATCACCAGAAGGCTAAAGATTGCCTAGGCATCTCATTTTTAATTATATTTGCTAATTTTTCGTGAAAATTCTTCGAAATCGTCATTATAAGTCATATGAACCTGCGCACTATGATTACATCAACATATTCCATGATAACCAAAACTCAAAAGCTCACAGCAATTCCATTAACGAGTGGTCCTCAGTTTTCCTGATATGAATCGTTTTCTTTTTTTTAATCAACCCAACCTTTCCATTGCATTATAGCTGCTTGCTACTAACCGGATCACATTGAAATTCTCATTCCACGCCTTCTATCGCAGAATATGTTTCTACTATAGTTTTGTTGCGTTCAGCATTCCTCAACCACACTATCATATGTCACTTTTCTTCTTAATCAAACAACATGTGCCACACCGGAATTGGATCGAGATCTTGTCATTTCCCTGAGCCGCCGCCGTCAACAACCGTCATCGGTCTATCGCCTTGACTAGTAATCACTGAGCAACGGGCCAAGGTCTTCGACCAGCATACCTAATATGTATAGGTGGATTTTAATAGACCTCCGGTAAGCGCACTAATCAACCAACGAACCTTACTTACACTTATGGAATTTTGCCAAGAGACTTATCCAACGAGATTGCACCATGGTATGTGCATTGTTTAGAGTCTAATGGCAGTGGAGAGCTAGCGACTTTCATCCATTTCTTGAGATTTCATATGGATTTATGCGGGATCTTATAGACCCGCTTATGCGCATTCTGCCTTTTCTATATCAAATTCATAATCCACTCGAGTGCAACTCGTTTGACTGCATATTTACGAACAGATATTGGCGGTGCGCAATGCAAACCCAGCATCTTCTTTCTCTATTCGAGTTCTTCCCTAGAGTGGAGGCTTATCAATGATAGTTCGTTGTCGAAAATTAATTCCAGTGCTATTACAAAAAAAAAAAAAAAAATAAAAAAATAAAAAATCACTGTACAAAGGTGGAGGTCTATGCCACACCAAGGAAATGTCACAGGTTCGCCAATAACCGTTTTTAACCGGTCTTATTTTTCACTTTTTACATGCAAAAGATTTCGCTTTTTCGTTGTTCAAAGATGATCAACTTCTCTAGCTCTCAAAATGGCATGATCACGACGACAACCGACGATGTATACTTATTGAAGATCACTTGCCAGATCCTCTCCAACATGAACACTTTTACTTTTAAGTCATACTCTTTTGTGTATATCTTTTGCTTTTTATTTAATTAGGAAAATTTGCATATCAAACGTTGATGTTGCCCGACCGCTTCCATCTAAGCGACTCTCTCTCCGCACTACCATTATCATAATATTTGCCGGAAATTATGTTTGTGTCGCACGACGCTTCATTGCTACATGATCTTTGCATGCGCGACGACATATACTACCTGAATTGATCTGCAAAATATACTCTTGCCGCGGTCTAATTAAATTTTTCTATCGGTGAAATTATCTCTCATGCGCAGAGCACTTTAGACAAGATCTGACCCGATGTAAGATGTTATGTTGGCAGTTTGATGCAGTTGCTCTGTTGCGGACGTCGAACCATTTTATTACGCAATTAGCATACAAAGGTTAGCAGTAAACCTCTTTTGGATAATTTTCTGTGCTCTATTCCATGGATCACGGTTTGTTTTTATCTTGAAGCGCTTTATGTACAAATTTTTAAGAATATTTTGTGAAATTTCTCGACCAGAGAAGATTTCAAGTATGGGGTGGATGGGATATCTTAAGAGATCTTGTCCCTTAAGATTAAGCTTTTGTTATGGGATTTGAAACTCTTCTGCCATTTCATTTCATTTCATCCGCATCTAACTATACTTTCACATAATGCTGTAAGTCGAAAGAGTATATTACAATGGATGGCGAGAAGACTCGGTATGGTATGAGAATTGTACCTGAGTTCCGGAAACATGTCAGTTTCAATTTTCTATTGTGTCTTCAAATAGAAACAAGCGATTGTTCACTTTTTCGCCTATCCAGTAATATCTAAACATTATTTTCTCGACCTATAGGCGATTTGTCTAACTTAACCCTTTTTGGATTTCGAAATGGAATTTGTTTTCAACTCAATGGATTCACGATGTACTTACAAATGTTGAACTATGGCGTCGATGGAATGTATACATGACGCTTACGGTGGAAAGATAAAGTGAGATTAAATAAGTACAAATAAGACATGACAAAATTGAATGATGAGGATTTGTGTAAGACTACTATTCAGTTTCAATTGCAATAATTGTTCTACTGTTTTGAATCTAGAATAGATGCTATTGTGTTGACAATTTGGTTGATCTAATTACCAACATGCTTCCACACTTTGCAAACACGAACAATAAGAACCGAAAAAGATTTAGCTTTTATATTTTGTGATTTATCTTGCTATAGACCACATATGATTTTTTTTTTCGACTCGTTCTAAGTGGTGTTCTATTTACTAAGAAGCCACTGCAAGATTCAGAAATCTAAAATAGCGCACTGGCAGCAGGGAGAGGACAGTCTAGGGTGGTAGTACGCTCTGATTAAAAATGCATCTTAAGCGCTGAGGAAAATCAAGGTAAGTGGGATAGTGTTGTCGGTTCATCATATCCTTCCAGATATCTAAAGACAGCATTCGTGGTCTGTTAGAGTAGTGATTAGATTGGGCATCAATATTTTAGCCTGTCGTTCCTGAACAAGAGTATTTTGGCAGCTAAAAATTAAAAATAATCAGACTGTGTCGCAGTACTCATAGCCATAGAGAAAAAAGGGGCAGAGTGTTTTCATTTATATTGGCAATATTACAACTTCGCCAGGTCCAGATTTATTCCCAATTATTTTGGGTTTGGGTAACCATGGAGAAGCATTTCTTTGATGGACTGCAGTTAGTTATTTGGGTGGAATAATTTTATTTCTTTTTTTTTTAATAATCTCGAATTGAGTTAAAGTCTATATTGACACGTTAGAGTTTTCGCGAACATTTGGACTGCCATCCAAACTGTTCTTTTTAAAATCCTTTGTAAATTTGATGTTATTTCCAGATACTACTAGATTTACGAGCAGATAGAATAAAATTGTTGTGTGTTTAAGTCTAGTTTAGATTGAGTAATGGGTGGAGCCGACTAGGCCACTAGGACCCTGTAGACACCACTATCAAAGTTGATCTATAATGTCTGCAATTAGAGTGGTTAGGCTCTCAATTATTGCCTTTAGGATTAACTAGCAGAACTAATTTGGAGAGATAAATACTTCTACAGTGATTTGCAATATTAAATCTGCAATCGTGGATTATGCTTCGAGATTTTATCTGCCTCTTTGCATAGCCAGCACAGTTCACTGTTGAATTTTCCTATTTGTTCAGAAAATATCGGAAGTAGCCATGTCCAGTGACTGCAATAATAAATAGCCTTATCGATTGTCTTATAAGACCAATTAGCTTGTGCATCTGAACAGGACAGGGGTGGTTTGCTTCTGATACCGAGCGCGCTCCGCCAGAGCGGATTTAGTCGCCTTCCCATTTTTGTAGGCCAAATTTTGACTGTTTGAGCAAATGTAGATGTTGGAATTCTTGCAGCCTCTGTTTAGGCTTTCCTGAGCTCCAACCTCTATAGCATAGAGTTCCGCCTGAAAAATGGAAGGTGAGGTACCGAGTGGAATGGAGAGTTCCACTTCTGAATCCACCACTCCTGCGCCTGTTTTATTATTCTTCCTGGATCTGTTAGTATACCAGACATGGGCCCGTTGCGGGAACTGGAGCTCTCTATCTCATATCTGGCTTCTGTTGTTAATGGTTACCTGGTTATTTTGGACACACATGTGGTTCGTTCTAGGAAGAAATATGATCATCTGACGTATTCCTTCGAAGCGTATACTAGTTGCTGCTTCCCTCTCCATAAAGTGGTAGAGTGGCTATAAGCCACGAATGACTTCATGTACTCGTTGAGGACTCAATTGAAGGCACCAGTGGTGCCTAAAGAGGCCATTTTTGGGTATTCTTGGTGATTATCTGCATAGTTTTTGGTAAGAATGTATAGCTATGATTACATCCTGGAAGATCCGTAAGGTCATTTTGGGATTGAGATCCCACTTTTTCTCGAAAATCCTTTGATATGAAAGCTTTGTTGGTTATCATTACCTTTTATCTTAGGTTCTGAGCAATGGAGGCTCCTTATCCTTGTGAAAGGGATTATCACCATCTTACATGGGTTTATTGATAGTCTCATATTCTGGCATCATCTAATTATCATTTTAAAGGCAGTTTCCATAAGTTCAGGTAAAGCTGAACAAAATTTCTCTTTAACACAAATGACAATGTCATCAGAAGAATTCTCCGTTTAAGGTGGCTGTTATATGTATCATTTATCCAGCATATTTCCAATCCATCTGACGATGTAGGTCTCGATGCTTCTATCTTCGGTTACTCTCTTGATAAGTCATAGAGGGTGTTGTCTAAGGCACCTTGTATGTCTATGAAGGAATATAACAAGTTTTCCTTGTCCCATAAGGCTTTCCCAATTGCTTAGGGCAACCTCTGTGAATTTTTCGGATTGGTAGGCACATTTATTGTGTAGGTATTATTTTCTCTGATATTTTCATGAGAAATGATGTCAAACTAATAGGCCTGTATGATTTTGCTTTGCTGGGTAGTTTACTTCCCTCTTTTGATGTAAAAACGACAGTTGTTAATTTAATCTCCATGCCTTGGGGATACAGTCCATGCATAGCCTGGCCCGAAAAATCTCAGTTAAAAGGGCTTTCTTGGAATCCAACGATTCCTACAGTAGCGCTAGAAATGTCCCGTTACGAGCAGGAGGAGCCTTAACTTTATATCTAACATCTCAGAAGATAGAAAAATCATTGAAACTTTTTAAATAGTTTAAGGCCCAAGGCAGAGGTACCTTCATTATTTCTTAAATCATATCTTGCATTCATTTTTTGTTTGCTTAAGAATTCCGTGGAAAATTTTTCATCAGCATATATATAAGTATTCGCCATTGGTCAAATGCTTCATATAGGAATATCTTCAATAATCTCAAGGCCACCCCCAATGAGCAGTTCCCATGCTAGATCTGGAGATAAACAGTAGGATATCATCCGCATATACTTCACAGAAATATCGCGCAGATTCTCTTCGTAATTATTCTAACTGAGTAGGCTTGCGCGGCTGTGTACTTCCATATTGAAATTTAGCTAGAGATTAGCAATATTTTGTCTGCTGATTGCGTACCAATACATTTTACAATACAGAGAAGGAGTGTGTGTACATTTAAGAAATCGTAGTCTAAACATTTTATCATGTTACGTCCGTGATGTTCAGTGCTTTTTTGAAAATCAGAACAGAATATTCACTCAGCGAAAGGAACCAATTAATTAATTGTAGGTCAAATTACAACAGGTAAATCAATCAAATAAACTCGGTCATCTAGCCCCATATCACATGAAAAATGTAAGACAGATGGTAATGATGCCGTTATACATCGAGGCTCATAATTGTAAAGATAAAATATGTAATTTTATTTTTATTTTTTAATTTTTAATATTTTACACCTTTCAAATAAATTAACTAACGGCAGAAAATCTACGTAGATAACCACACATCTACAAGATTCGGGACAAGTTTGACCTTGAAAGAACCATAATAACGAAAAAATGGAAAGCAGGTCAATTATAGCGCAAAGATCTCAACACCCGATATTCAGTTCACACAGGCAAAATATAATCACAACTCGCGCAATTATTTTTGTTAATAACATTTTTTTTTTTTTTTTGTGGCGTGTCGTGTTTAGTACTTTCGTAATAGGATCCCAAAAACAACAGCGATGAAATGGTGCGCTATATTTGGATGCTTACCAAATTATGACACTTTTGCCTTCATATATTTCTTGATCAGATAAAAGTTCCCTCGAGGGTTTTTCTTGTGCACAGTCGCAGCAACCCACCTTAAAACTAGCACCATCAACTGAAAGAAATTACACGGGAGAAGAAAAAACAACGAAAAAAGAAGCAAACAAGATCGTGCATCTGCGCAGGTGAATATTAGAAAATGACGACGACTCTTTGCGCCGCCGTCGAGCCGTGCAAAAATTCGCCCCAAGGCCTTGATATTTAACGCGGGCCTCTCAGCACCAAATTAGGAGTCACACTTTATCATTGCGGCAATAATGCATTCAGCGCCTTTTCCATGTCAAAATGATTGCACTCGAGGAACCCCCTGCGTTTCGGAACCTTATGTCGTAGCCGATTTCAATTAACTTCGTAGTACGTACATACGTAAGCGAGAGTCGAACCTGACATTTTGATTTCCCCATCTCTCTGAGTAGAGTATGACATATGCTTCGTCAGGCTTGGTTCTTTTCACTTTTTTTTGTTTTTTGTTTTTTTTTTTATTTAATTAATTCAATTTACAATGCAACAGTTATGAATATTCATGTCGCCAGAGAGTGATAAATCCGCTGCGATTTTGACATGACTATGCACTACACTGGATTGAGCTGGCGTGACGCCCCGTGTATGTGCGGTACTTAAACTTACGGAAATCAAAAGCGAAGATTTCAATGCAAAAACATAACTGCATTTTCGACATTCACTGTGTGCACACTGCAGTCGTGTCGTGCTGCATAACACCTTTCAAGTGGTTACTTTCTTCTACATAGATTTACCTGGGTATAAGAGGAATCCTCAATGTCCACTTGACAGTGGCTGATTTCACAGTAATTCATGGACATACGCCCGTCACAATCACCGGTTGTCGTGATTGAGAGGAGGTCGATCTTGCCTTTGCCGTCCGTGGGCTAAATATTGCACATACTCGTATATATACTACCTGCATACAAATCGGGAGGCTGCCGCCGACTGGTTCCAAAGAGATCATGTTTGTCATGCACATTTCTGCAGCAAGTAGCTGCACTATCACCCATAAATAATCAATCAACAAGGCCCCATAGGAGATTTTCTGGTCGGTGTTGAGCTAGCAATCGAAAGTGTTCCCCTTTGCATGATACTGAAGAGGAGAGGTTTCGAGTGTGACTCTAAACGTAAATCTTCATGTGGCCCCATCGACCTGGGTTGGCCTTGTATTTCTGACAATTTAAGTACTTAGAGCTTAGCATCTTTTCTCCTACATAAGTTAATTCAATTTTTTCTCTTTATATCTTTTTTTTTTCTTTTTTTCTTTTTTTAATATCTTTTTAACGTTCTCCAAAGCTGATACTGGGTATACTTCGGTAGCTACTTGAATTGCACGTACCTACCTTGACCGATGACTACCTCCTGGGCTTTTTGCCGTGTCATGCTATGCTGAGAGTAGAATTCATTGCAAATGATGAAAATCATTTTTAACTCTTTTCGATTTAATTAACTTTTGATTAACTTTCAATTTGTCAATATTTTTCATGATTTATTGAGTCTCAAGTATTTTGACGCCCTGATGTCAGCTAAGGTAGTCAGCAACTCACTTTTTTTTTTTTTTTGTTGTGGACTTACCAAAAAATATTTGCGCCTGATTATGGTCGAATGGATTTTGTAGTAAATTTCGTAACACACTCAGAAGGTGGCAATTTTAGGTACGCAGGAGTGTTTCAGTGTGTCGTTCATTGTTGATGTTGATTGAATTGTAGAATGGAAAATTTATAATTTCATGTTACTTGCACATCAGTAGGAGAGTAAATAATTTGCATGGAACTATAGGAAAAATGTTCATGTCATTTCACTTTTATAAGAAATTTTCAAGCCGGTTTCAGTTTTAATCCATACGCATGCGCTGTTGTGGTTTATTTTATTTTACTTACATATAATGATCTTTTTGTGGTAGTAGTTGGATCGACTGAGTAATGCTTGGAAGCCAATGTCACTCTGTCGGTTTGTCACGAGATCTGCTTAGGTATAATCTATGGAAAAAACGACTTGTTGTTATGACTATTCTTTATTTATTCTAATATAAAATATGCTAAACCTCTTTATATTTTATACTTACCATTAACTACACCTAATTAATTTTAATAACGTGTAAGTACAGGCTCGGAAGGAGACAGATTGCACTCAACTGGGATTTTGTTGGCAAGTCAACTTATCCCCAAATAGGCTAGCTTCTGGGAGATGATTCCATCATAGGATACTCTGTTTGGTAAGGATTACATATAGTTCGGGAGCTTTTCAGGTGTATGATACTCTGCCACGGTTCGAAATGAGGACATCTTGCATCAATAAACCATCGAGAGATTGGTCAAACCTTTCTGCTATAAAAATCCACCCGCAGTTTTAAATACTAAGAAAGGCGGTTTCACATTCTCGTCATTAACAACTTTGGCTACAAAGAATTAGGGCACTAGGCGTATTTGCTCGCAAACCTCCTTTTCCTTAATTCAGTCAATTCTCTCCAGATAAAGAAGTCATGACAACTTTGACTAGCTTTAAAAGATGGTTGTTGTTCTCATGCGTGATGATCAGTTTTGTTGAAGTAATGAACAACAATAGTTTCTCATTTCGGAACATGAGGTTTTATCAGACCGTATAGGGAGCATTTGACATAAGATATCCAACTTATGTCAACACTATAATGTCATCAAGCTAATTAGTCCTCGAAAACTCTTTCGTTTACCTCAGACCTTTTTATAGGAGGAGATTTAACAGTCATACAGACAACAGTAGGTAATGTTGGATATTAAGGAGTTTCTTCTTAAAACCTATCTGCTTGAAACCGTTTTCAGCCGTTGGGGTATGTTTGTTCTTAGGTTTAACAGCAGTACAACATCAACATATTTCGTGACAGCTGCACCTTATTTTTAGAGTTGAACATGTGATGTTATCTAAGGTTTGGACCATAAGAATCTCAAAAAGGAAAAGAATACGGTAACTGCAAACTGAAGGCACCTTTTAGTAGAGCAGACATGAACTAAGAAAGTGCAATAATTTCAGTTCTCTATGATCTACACTTTCTGAGTAAAGAACAATTTAGCACTGCTCAGATGAAAATCCAAACACAGCAAAAACTTGTCCAGGGAAACCTTGCTTATCCTCTACCAAATTCTAGTATCCCTTTTAGACTTTTTGAGTCCTTTGTCTTATGAAAGACTTTCCTGCTTTGGATGCCAACTCGCGGACTACTGTAAACATTTCTGAGCCAGTTTTATCAGAGATCTCAAGCTTCATGCGTATATGTGTGTCTATCTCATTGGCCAATCCTGGAATAAACTGAGTTTCGTCAGCTTTTCTCAGGCTTTCCACTATCCGTGACCGCAGCAGTCGCTCCAAGCTGCTATACTCTTTTACTATCTGACGTCAGAACAAGAGCAATGCGCGTCAAATATTTTCTTAACTCTCTTTTTTTATCGAAAACTTTGAAATAATTCAATTTGGTGAATGTATGGAATCTCAGAAGTGCTACTTTTTTCTGGAACTAGTCCAGTCTAAATAGTATCGAATTGTTTGCATTTAATTTTCATATGGTGTAAGATATCGAGAACGTGTTGTTGGCAGTAGATCATGGAAATGAAAAGACGGACTCGCTACCCAGTTCTGACTCTAGTTCTCCCTTTCTTGGACCAGTATCTCTTGTTGGAGCCGCCACCTCAATGATCGGCTATCTCATCAGAGCGGATGTTTGTATGAAACATCAGTTGCGATGATCGAACCTGAGCATATGCAACTTTTGCTTGATAAACCAAATACGAAGCTCACGTCCTTTTTTCTTGGGCGTGTCGGAGGGAAACAATGTAGAACCGTGGTAGGCATCATCATTAATCATAGCCCGCTTCACGCTCATCTCACAAATCTGGGAGTTTTTGAGAGCCCTTTTTATCTGTCCTGACTGAAGAAGAAGCGAGCTTAAGACAACTAGACACTTCTGCCCGATGAATGCTAGATACTCTTGGGTATACCATCATATCTGTTGATGAGCTGAAAAAATTACCTCACCTAGACCAGATGACGACAGGAAGGTTTAGATGAGCGGTCTTTTCTCTCTAGCATGTTAGCTAAACGTGTTTCCTTGGCCTCAGTGCTTGGGATCTTTCATCCCTCTACCTCGAAAGACTATAAATCTTGTTGGGTGAGAGACGTGCGAAGACAGAAACTTTATAAAGATCAAGAAAACTCTTAAATCTTCGGATGTCAGATCATCACAAAGAAATTTCAGTCTTGAACTTGCAAATAGACAACTTGAATTTCGGGTGCATCTTTTTATATTTTAGGATTTTTTTTTATGCGTATAATCGCATATTATTTCAAAATATCACGTTAATAGTAAATGTAAAATAATTAAGAACCAAATTTCTAATTTCATTATTTTCCACCAGGCATCAACAATTCCCAAGGCAGAATTTTTTACTATGTCATCTCATTTTTGGCCCTAAAACATTTTCAATTTACTGTATTGTCACATATTAAAAGAAAAGAAAAACCTCCGACACAAATCTGTACGCAGAACAACAAAATGACTATAATTACCATGAGAAATAGAATCATCTAATAATCTCTAAAAAAAAATTTTTTTTTTAATGTATATAATCAAATTTAACGCTTTCTACAATTTAATTATCTCTCCTTTAGCCCGGCAGACCAATGTATCACATCCATTGTCAGCGCTATCTTTCATGTCCATAAAAATTTACTCTATCCACGAATCTTAAAGTATCTTAGATAAATTTTTCATGCCACCTTTAATTTATAATCCAAATAACTTTGACCCATTTTTTGTCATCACTAAGTACTTTCTATGGCTTTCAATGCACGACGGAATTCTTCTCATGCCTCAAGAGTTTAATAGTACTACATACAATAATATCAAAAAAAAAAAAAAGTAAACCGTTAATATCTGACATGTTAGCTGGGTGTCAAAAGCCCATAATCATCAAAATTATACCTCAAATACAAGAATTTTCCATTCCGTGCCGGTACATAATCTCTGGCTCCAAAAATTTAAAGACCTTTTTTTCACCCGAATCTGCCATCCAGACAAGGTGACGGACGGTAAGAAGAACATTAAATGAGCGCCTAGAACAATGCCTTGCAGGCAAACAACTGTGTCAAGAAAACGAAAAAATTCCACAATTTTTGGTAATTTTCACCTAACTAGCAACAGGATGAGTGTGAACCCAACGGGATTTTCATTGCACAATCAGTCAACCTTTACCAGAGCAGCTCTGCCAAAGCTCCGAGGTCTTGCCCGATATCGCTTAGTTTAATTTTTCACCCAAAAAACAAAAAACAAAAAAAAAACTTTAAAAGAATTTTTCTCAGCATGACGAAAATGGCTCAATCGTGGAACTGATAGCAGTTCGTGCATTGTCTTGAGAGATAAAAAGGTCGACTTCGGCTAAAAGTTGGGCCGGACCTTCTATGATGAAGATGATAGTTTTGGCCTGTATTGCTTCGCTAACTTTAAAGCCAACGAACCTTTCGTTAGTTGATGACGATGATAACGGGGCATCAGAGGCTTTTGCACGAACAGCTATGTAATAGCAGAAAAAGTTTATCACACCTGAATTCTCTATACGGTGATTGAACAGCTTTAATTGCGTGCGGTCGCCTCAAATGGTTAGATACTCCGTCGGGGGCAGTCATCAGTGACAAACAAGTTGAGGTCAGTGATTTGATTGACGGCACGATAATTTTTGTTGATTAGTATGAGCGCGGTGCGAGCACGTGAACGCATACCTCAGTGAAATGATTAATGACTGACCAACGATTGATTTTGATTAAACGCTGCACCACTGACACTTGGTGTTTTCGCACATGACTTGATTTGTTTGTCTATTCGAGGCAGTGATTTCCTGTTGTTTTGATGGTGCGAATTTGGATAAGAAAAAGGTTAGTAACCTGCATATACGTACTTTTCCAATAGCATATTTAATCATAAGACAGGCGAGAAGGTTATTCGAAATTATATATAATAAATGGGAGAGGATGAGGCCAGTATATTGGTACATATATCCAAAAAATACGCTATGCATCAAGGTTAAAAAAGAAATAAATTAAGGTACCTATAAATAGAAACGAAACTAGTATGTTGATGTATGCTCCCCTGAGTGCACATGTTTTAGTAGTAAAAGATGTAAAAATGTTGAAAATACGCACAATTAAGTTTAAATTTATTATCACTCCACTTACAATAAAAATAAATCAAAATAGTCAAAATACATGGCACGATTGTTACTACGATTCAACTACCGATTAAGCAAAGTATATTTAACTATTAGCTTGGTCCTTCGAGCCGGATATATTTAAATGGCGATACGTCCAATATCAATTAATTAATTAAGTTGCACAAATGTGCGCATAAAAGCCGCCATTAATGATATAGAATACTTCAGATGGTTGATACGCTGACTACCAACGCAGGGGCCGTAGATACGAATCCCACCTCCACTCCGCACGGTATTGAGCTTTTCGGCCTATGTAGTTTCCTTTTAACTTTTATAGCTTTCTATCTCTCATATTACTTACTACACTACCAATTAGAAACTCCCTCACCTCTATCTTCCAGCAGCATCACAATATGTTTACCAGGACAGTGGAGAAACATTTACAAGGCTTTAAACCAGTTGTTAAACTTTTATTAAGAGCACAAGCATCAATTCAAAGCGATGAAAACAACCATATATATACATACATATTCGTATATATAAGTGTAGTAGCTTTAAATGTCTCACTAGGACTCTATAAGTCTCTTGAGTGTTAAGATATACAAGGTCAAATTATCTATTACTAGCCAAAGGCACACTAGGCTTAAATGAAGAGAAAATTTTAAATAATTGAACACAGTGACGAAATTTTGTGAAAATAACGCTTGCAAAGTTATTGTTATCCTCTGTTTTTACAGTTTTCTCCATATTTGAGTCAGCTCGGAGGATGCTATCTAAATCTCATAATTACTGATTTTTGAACTGAGTGCATGTTGGAGTGGCAATTACTAAAGCCGCTCCCGAAATGATCGAACAAGTCCAAAAATATAAGTAGATGCACTTGATTCGTTGGCTTGATGTGATTGTGACGTCGTTTGCTCATTCGGTCGGGATTGCTCGGGCGCCAATAGTTCGGTCAGTAGAAAAACGTCGAAATTTGACTGTGGGTAGCTTCAGTGGAGTGAGGAGTCCAAATGACAACAGTTGGGTTAAGTTCAAATTAATTCTTTATTCTCTTGCGTCCCTATTACAAATGTAAAATGATCTATATTAGTGAAATTCTTGTCTATGTTTTCTAAATCTAATTTGAGTGTGTGACAGGAGAAAATTCCATTGTACACGTACTAACTAGTGGTTTCCGTTGCTCGCGTATCACCACTAGTCCTCCGTTGTTCGTGTATTGGTGACAGGATAGCTTTTCCGTTATACACGTACTGACCATTGGATTCCGTTTGTTCACGTACTACCAATAGCTCTCCGTTCTTCACGTACTGGCTCATAGGCAGGGTTTGGAGGTGGAGAAGGATTTTCCAGGTCTCCCGGATAAGCCAGTTCATTTTGCTAGAAATGTTGTGCAGGAAATTCGGGTAGGCGGATCCAGATGTCTAGTGAATCTATATTGCCCTACTTATAATATCAATTCAAAAAGCTATTGTGAATTATACGAAGGAAAATTTCCTATAGAAAACTTCACACATAGTTTTGTTAATGTCTAGCCATGTACAGGTTCGTTACAAGATTAACTGATTCAATTAGAAAAGTTCACCCTAAAATCCAGCCATTACCTACTTCCAATTGATAGTTACTGAGTACATATAAATTGTCGTGTATTCACTTCTCAATGTGGTATGGTATAAGCTCATACCCTTCTAGACAGAGTTTGAAATTGCAGTTAATAGCTACGCCAATACTTACAAGTGGGTTTTTCATTTCGTAAATAGTTCGATAATAATCACATCATTTAGGAGTCTAACACATCCTTCTTTTTATCTTACCTCAAAATCGCTTTTACCCTGCCTAATAAGGGAATAGTCTTGTAGAAATTGACCTGAATCGATCCCATAAACCTCATGTGTAATACATATCGTCTACATTTTCAGCATCCAGATGGCGCTAATTCAATATTGTTTATCGCTCGGTTCAACCAAGACTCGTTGTTTCCCCACCACTCTATACTTTATTACAGAAAATTCAAAAATGAAAACTCTCCCGGACTGTCATACTTTAGTGTGTCTGTCTCAATCTGTCATATTTTAGTGTAGCTCCTCACCCTCATTTATGTGCTGATTAATGGTGTTTGAACTTCGAACCCATTCCATAGAATAAGCCAATGTGTTATCTATTACATAATCGGACCAATACCTTTGTTATGAATTAGAAATAAATAGGTTTACCTTTCTGAACGTCTGAACCATATGAAGCTCAATATGTAAATGTACAAACAATTACAAATGAGTAAGTCGTACAGAGATTCGCCGCCAGTCTATAGTTGTGTATTACTACAGCAACGACTAAGATAAATAAATAAAAATTATTCTGTGGATACATGTTCAAGGATACAGACGATTACGTTTCGGTTATTAGTTTTCAATAATTCTTAACGCTCATTCATTCCTCCTTCCTTCATTATCCTAGAAAAACCACTTCTACTGAATAGTTAGCCTGCTGAAGACAAACTTTCTAATGTGTATTAAGGTCCATTTCTTATCTCTTAAATTTTGTATCTGCAATGCTATTTATAAGACATAAACTCTCTTTAGCAGAGTTTCCGTCTTACTAGGACATATCTAAAGCCATAGCTGTCTTGAAGTCCCGCATATGGTTAACATATATAACATCGCCTTATTAATATGGCTACATTCAAACTGATAGACTTTCAACTATACTTTTCACATTAGTTTGTTTTTCTGGCTATACTTAAAGGGTTAAAGATAAAAAAAAAAAAGACGCCCACACACTATCATAATAATTCATAAACCTAACATTCATTTTATAAAAATTCTATTCCATCATTAGCAAAGAATATGCTGTTTGTCCTTTTACGCCCTTTTCCAAGGTCAAAAGTGCTAAGTCACATAAATATTTATTTCAAGTACAAAGAAGGTGCGCGCATAACAAGTTATCTCAGACGTACACTTGACATTTATTTTTATTTATTTTTTTCGAAAACCGACACAATAGAAGTGCTAAAAACCGAATCTCATTACACCTTTTATCTACCTCTACTACATCGAATGCGCACATCACCGTCTATAACTATCGTAAGTGAAGAGAAAAACATAGTTCCATGACGAGCCCATCATGGACTAATTGGCAATTCAATTGGTTCTAGAGCTCGATGATGCTTGAAGCAACATTTAGAATTCCTCACTTTCATTACCATATCAATTCACGACTGTTGCTGTGTTGCCTTGTTACTCGCACATAAGTGCGGACCCAAAGAAAATAACTCTTTTGTATACGGTCGAGACTGTTCATTGCCCATATCTAATTTAACTAACCACTTAAAAGAATCTATACTATCGTCCGCGTCCGTCTTATAGACAGACCATCGTGCTGCTTGCACAGTGAAATTCACTTTCTGGAAAATACTCTTCAGGGATTGTATGTGCGGATTGTATACCTACATTTATCTAGTTAGCCACGCTAAATTTCGGTTGGAAAGAAATTGTGGGCCTTATTAGATGGATCGATTGTTGGCTGTCATAAACAGACATCTCTGCATAATATAAAGACAGAGAATGGAATGGAGTTGTTTTAGTGCTTTGTGAATCGATTATATATAAACGAGTCGTTTCGCTTCAGGAAATAATATTGATTTCTCTAATTTATCACCACTTAATTAATGACCATGATATTATGATGTGAGAGAGGTGCAATAAAGATATCATAAACTAGTAGGAATCGTTCACAACACCCTTTGATGAAGCTAAATACTTTGTTTTGTTGTAACAAAGGCGACTAAAAATCATATGCCTGTAGCTATAACTATTGTTTAATCCAGTAAAAGTTCCGTTCGCTATACTTGGTTGATATAAGACTCAGTGGCGAGACGTCAAAGGATTCAAACTGTTCACTGAACACCAAGTTGAAAATAAAATAAAAATAATAAAAATTCATTCTATCTAAATTTGTTCTGACGGGTGTTCAGTATCATAACTGAACGCTAAGGTGAGTATCAATAGGTCTGTTTGCGTTGGGACAACGCATTGCATATGCATTTGCGCAAACTTACACATTTTCCGCTCGTTTACTTTCTCGTGGACACAAAATTACACGAGTTTTGCATAAGTCACAGCTTCCCCTCTCGCATGAATTTACCCGAAGTTTTTAGTTACTGCACCATTCTTGCAAGGAAAATTGACAGCTGTCATAGCATAGTTCATTTTTAAAAAAAAAAAAGTTTTTAAAGCTCAATCAAAATGTCGAATGAAGATAGTTTGACTATTCAATACTCTCGTGGGACTTTACAAGAGTGCAACAAGTTAAAAAAAAATAAAACAATACTCAATTCGCAAATGTTATTCAACACTTCTTCTTCTTGTTTTTCACGAAGTTGCATGAAAAGCGTTCGATTACTTTTTCATGCATTTTACATTCTTCCGACACCACACGAGTATTTTTTTACCTAGAAAGTGCGAATGCTAGGAACAGAAACATTCATTCTGACTAAATCCATAAGTTTCTCAGCCCTCATGCCTTTTTATTGCTTATTGCCGCCGATTACGGTATACACGCTAACAAGGTATTACCGTATTACCAAAGACTCTATGTATAATACAAAGACATTGCGGGCATATATGGTATAGCCTGTCTATAGAACTCAATTTTCTAAAATAGAATTGAATATCTGAAACTTCACAGTATTTCACACCCAAGAAATCCTCTTGGCCCTTTACACCCGAACAAGAAAAGTTGCTTATATTTAAGATAAAGTTGATTGAGGGCATTTCTAGAAGTATTAGGAAACTATGAAAAATGCAAAAAAAAATCCAGAATTTTCTGTTTTCATGAAAAGCTGGCCTCACGATCGTGACACTTAGGTATAATCTACAAGTCTCACAATAGTGTGAGTGTTATCTTCTTAATTTGAGTTTTCTTAAAAAAAAAAAACAACGAATTAAGTAGTATTCATTATTTATTTATTTGAATAACCTCTTCATTAATCAGTCTTTATCATTTAAGAATAAATTGAACCTTCTTCTAACTAATTATCTAACAAAAATCAATAAAATTCTCAAAATTAAGAAAGTCAACCTCTGACAAACTTAAAATCATAGAACTAAAATTATTTCAACTTTTAGGAACAAAACATAGATCACAAATTATTTTAAAATATAGTAAGAATACCAAAAATTAACACAGTTTACTAAATATTATGGTTTGAGGTGATAAAATTGGAAAAAGTTTTGTTTTCGAGAAAGACACAGGTAAACACCTCGCTTGGAACGCTTTGATCGGCTATGGCATCCCTCCATCATGCAAGACCTTAGTGCCTTTATGTTATTCATCAAACACAGCTACGTGATCATATCCATCATATCTTTTGCCCTGTGATGAGCGTCTGTATTGCCTATTGATAGGAGGTGGCTCGTTTTCAGAATCGACGTTTACGTCATCGCGGTGGTCTTTTTCTGGAAAGTTGGTTAAAGTGTAAGCAACACTGAAACGAAAATCCAGTAGTATCAGAATGTCCTTTCTCGCGTAACCATTTGCTACGCAATCATTTTTGTATAGTCGCCAAGAATTGACTAACGCCAAATCCAAAAAGTGGATAATAAGTTTCAAAGGCCATTTTTTTTGTCTTGATGAAGGTACGGTAATATTCCATTTGCTGATCGAGAATGTCAACACCTCCCATGTGTTGGTTGTACTGTTGGATAATTTTAACAGCCGCTACATCAATGTAACTTCTTTGTTTTTTATCCCACCGTTTGACGGTAATACCCGACGAAGATCGTGTACAGTTAGATGCCATGATCACGGACTTGTTGTCCCTCTATTTGATGATGACGGTCGAATCCCTGGCGTATTGCTGACTTTAGCCGCGAATCATAGCCGAATCTTGTTTGAATATGCAAGCGGCTCAGTCTGGGATGCGATTAAAAATGATTGTGCCAGTGCTGTGTATATTTCTCCGATTCATTTCTTCCAATAAAGGTACCGTAGTGAAAAAACCATCATGATACACCCAACTTCCTGGAGGGAGACTTCTTGCCAAATGGAGTATAACAGAAGGTCCCAGACCCAAAGACGTATCAACAAACATTGTATTGGAGCCTCTATAAATCTCGAAATCGAGCATCAGATCTTCGCTGGTAGTTAGAACAAAATTGATGAAACCAACTGGTCGTTGTTTATTTTTAACGACCTGATGCAAAGCTCATCTATGGAAAAATAGGACGGAACTTCTTCAAGTTTGTTGCAGGTATTTTGAACCCGTTTGAGTATCGGTTGTACCTTCCAAAGTGAATTGTTTGTCTCAGTTTCAGTTGACTGATCGTGATCAACTACATGAAGAGCATTGCGTAAAGTTATAAATCGGTCCCAAACTATTTTGTCGGCAATAAGTCCAATCCTCATATTAGTTCGCCAGTACATAGGCATTCGTGGGTATGGAAAGCATCCCATAAGAATATGCACACCAAACACTTTAGCTATTTCCACTCTTGTAGTTTTGAGTGATTGGCCAGTCTTTCGCATGTAATATAAGTTTGTACACCGAGCAGTATCCTCGTACCTTCATCAAAATAATCATGAAAATTTTCGGATTTCCAGATGTCTCCATGACCACATTGCTGCAGATTTCGCTGAGTCGCCGTAGTACGAGAACGTCCTCTGCATGACTGCACTCGCTGCAAAGTAGTACCACGAGACCTTCGTCTGCTTCTAATTTGTCGCGAAGTAGTAATATAAAAGCGTCCCCTATTTAGGGACGTTACCTGACTTAGACGTTCAGGTTCTATTTCATCGCCTGAACCGTCAGAGCACTCGTCCACGCCCATAAGTTCAGCGAGAACATGCGGCTCTGTTTCTGAATCTTCTTCGTCGTGGAATTCTTCAATGTCTGACTCGGTTCCATCGCCAAGGAGTTTGAAGATACGATCATCATAGGAAGCACTAAAACAAAACAAAAAAAAACAACTACTTAGCCACAATGCCAACTTTTAATCAATAAACAAAAAACTACGTTGAAATCAATTTATAGGGTTATGATCGAAAGGCCACGACCGTGATACTCTTAAAGTTTAGGTACAATTTGTTTCTAATTCAGAAAACAAAATAGCAGAAATAGTTTGTATTTCATTTGATTTATGTTTATATTGTAAAATAAAACAAAAACAATACTCAAAGTATAAGAATAAACAATAAAACAAAATACTTACACCTGCCACCGCTCGCATCAAAATACGCGGCCACCTTTTACCTCCGATTGTGACAAACTAACAACCCATTAGACGACTCGGGCCTCACTACGCGCAAGTACACATCTCTCACGATCGATCGTCCTCGGTTGCGTTCGCAAAACTGAATCCGCGCGGTCTTCAGATTTTTTTAAAGTTACTCGGACTATCGTATACCGTCGGGTGTAAACACTGACTTATAACAATGGACTGAGCGTATTGTAATTTTCCTATAAGAAAGCATGGCACAAGTTTTATAGTTCTCTCTTTCGCCCTATGGCAGAGTTGGAGCTACCAACACAAAATATTGCATTCTGGAACGTGCCATTTGATGTTTTTATGTTGGCTATAGAAAGAATAAGGTAAAGATAGTGTTTACCATGCTTCGTCTCTCTTGCCCATAAGCAAGTTAAGAATAACTTTTGAAAATTAAAGTCGGAATGAGTTTAATTCCTTATAAGCGATTAAAATATCACTTGGGCACAAGAAAATATATTTTTTTAATTAAATTCGATTTACGGATGTAAAATTTCATCTGATTGGTTGAGTTTTACATGTTTTTTATGTAATCGTTTTAAGCGTACGCTAACGGTGATATATAGAAACACAATATTTTTTGTGCCACATGAAATAGCAAATCGCTCAGTCCATTGTAATAAGTCAGTGGGTGTAAAGGGTTAAGCTGGAAACACAATACTACGGTCATCAGAGTTCATCACCTCAAATCTCAATTTATTCCTATATCTAATAATAGAATAAAATAAAATCTGAGCTGATGAACGCTGATGGCCGTCCCATTGTGTTCCCACCTTTAGGGAAGCCGTCAATTTTTTCTTAGAAATTTTCTGGATATTTTTTCATTAGAATTTATTGCATTTCTGTCGGCCAAGCATACAAATTCTGAAGAAAAAATATCCAATAAATTTCAAGGAAAAAAATTAGGCCTTCTCTACATCAGGTCGACCGAGACATTGTTGTGTTTAATATTGGAGCGAGGCGTTGCTATCGGTCCCCAATACATCATACAAATTCTAAAGAAAATATTTCCAGTAAATTTCATCGAAAAAAAATTTCATACCACTTACGGGACACCCTGTATATGGCTAGACTTGAGAGTGAGACCTAAATCGCTCCAATACTCTCAGAGAAAATTTGTAATTTGTTAAAGAGATCGTCTCATGATGCCTCTCTGGCAGCTATTTAAAATAATGATATGAATCTCTACTAACATCATATCTTCAACTAATATTATACCAACAGGAAACGACTTTTCACAGGTATTCAAAAAATCATAACCAAGTTATAACCATTTTACTAACCTATTCAAATTCTAAGTTTCATTTCAGCTTCACTCAAGCAAGTTTCCGATCAATAACCACACATTCGAACCTCATTTAACCGCAAGTTTCCTTGAATCTCTTTAGTTGATGAATCTTTGACCTCAACATATTTGATACATATCAGAGCTCCCGCCAAGTAATGTACTAGCATCGATCGATACACTTCAACATGCTACTCTAGAATTGGGAGCATGCTTTCTGATCAGTTACTTCTGTCTCATTGATGGTTCATAGACCTTGTGGCAAGCGGCAGCAGCTTGTATAGTCTACTCTAAGTATAAACCAGGTGTCATTTTCGAAATAATCATGTAGCAACAAAATCCACAGGCACACTGGAGACGTGCTGCTTGCTGGGATAAATCGACTTGTTGTATCTATCTCGATTTGAATAGTTCTCTTCAGCCCAGTCAGACTAGCATAGTATCGATCGACTCGACAGTAAAAGTTAAGTTACATAACAAGCAGAGCCACCTATGTTAGGGCCACCAGAACATCGACTTTCAATTTCAAGTCGAATTTTACTAACGTTCGATGATTTTTATTTAGATTCGTACATATCTATTGCAGCATCGATATACCTACATAGAATCATAGTTGTCTGGTTCAATTATCAACAACCTGGCGGTAGGTAACTGGCTAAGAAAAAAAAAATTATTTGTTTTATTTTTTCATTATTTCTTCTATAGCTAGTTGCTTTAATATTCAGACTGGCGTCGCGTCGCTTCGCTAAAGTAACCCCCGAAGGCCCGGCTAGATTTTAGGTGAGGTTTAATCTCTTGCAAAATCTTCACAGTGAAGTTGTTTGTTGTTTACATATATTTCATATATTTTCGTGGTATACAAGCCTAGAAGAGACTGCACGCATTTTGCCTGCTATTGCAAGTCAAGCTCTGTTGACCTTTTCTCGCTTTACCTAAGCATTTTACAGACAGATTCTTCGGTCCAGCCTTTTTCTTGTCGTCTAGCGCCAGCTTTTTTAGTTTTTCGCTAATGTTGAAATCGTGCAGTTTACTGGGTGACATAGAACTGTGAATGAATTTATTTCAATTTTCTCCATTAAAAGCGAGTAAAATCATTTGAGGACTGGAGGCCAAAAGAGACTTCTTGGGTGGTAGGTATATACTTGCAGGCGTGTAATTATATGTAGTTCTAGATTGTTTTGGAGATTGTAAAAGGTTTGAAGTAGGTTTATTGTTTGCTTTTTTAATGAGTACTATAGGGGGGGGGGGGCTTATTTCTATCCATTTATTCCTTATCAGATATGAAGCGATAACGGTAGCTTTTCATTGGGTTTTGTTTTGTGCAACTATTTTTAGCTCACTTAATGACCTCTTAGTTGATATCTACTGTTTTTATGAAAACAATGCTCTTCTAACTGGATTTTAGTTGTATTATAGAATCAGCTTCCGGGACTACATTGCAATATTATAATGTCGCAATATGCAGCTGTTCAAACGGAATTCTACATATTTCGTATTATTTTCTTATCGATCGGCGGATGGCCAAAGTTTGCTCAAATTTATATTCACTTATCACTTATTCACCACTTAAAATGCTTCCGTTTTGAAGGGGGTGGTCCTGGCAATGATCTAGTATATAGTTTCTGTAATTTTTGTTTGTTGTTTGTTAATATTATATTTTGCATCTTCTTGTGTGTTATATAAATCTTTATTTTTATTTTTATTTTTGTCTTATTTTATATTTCACATTTTATTTAATGTGTCTACTGAGTGATTTTAGTAAGCTATAGTTAGTTCAACGTTCTTTGTACTAAAAAGATGTGTAATCCTATTGTACGTTAAGCCTGTAATAAATCTGTATTTGAATTTGAAATTTGAAGTTCATATCCGGAATGGCAGAAAAAAAGAAATTTTCAAATTGGTATCCTCTCATGTACTATCATATTTGATATTTTTACTACCAAGTTAGCAGAAGCTCTCCCTATACTCACTGATTTTTTATGGAAATTCTATCTATTTATTTTGGTTTTTTTATATACTAAGTGCCAGACAACAAATATCAGAGAAAAAGCAGGAGATCTGTAAAGGATAAAAAAAAGAGAGTAGAGAAATTTAGGAAAATTTCGGAAAATTGTTTAGAACATCAGTCAGCATCAGCTATTTGCGAAGTCACAAGAATACACAAATTAATTGAATCTGGATGCATTTTGCCTGGTAAGACGATTTGAATAAACTTGTACTGTCGGGCAAAAATATTTTTATTGTTAATGTCACGGCTAAAATCTTTGGAAAAAATTCTGTTTTTTGACATTTCATCAGATATGAACCTATCTATAATGGCAGGGCCTTTGTTGAAACAACCAAAAAAGTTCATTAAGTTTCCATACAAAGGCCTTGAAAAAGTCAGCAACTGTGGTAAGTACCAGTTCAGGTAGCCTAACGATTGCCCATTGCCCACATTTGTATGTATGTACATTGTACATGCTTTAAAAAATGGACGAAATAAACCACAGACAATAACTGCCGATTCTGTAATGAGCAGGTAGAATCTACAGAGCACATATTCTGTGAATACGTAGAACGTACTTCTCGCCAAAGACTCCACTCCAATGCCTGGGTAAGCGATTTATTACCACGTCATATGTCCGGAGAACTGATCCTAGTGAGATAATAACCTTCCTAAAAAGGGCGAACGCGGATTAGACCTAACACAGTAGGAGCATAGGAGAAAACTGTTTTTAAAAACCAGTTCATGCAGGTCGAATCTCCGGCCCTCACTACCCACTCTATATGAATAATAATAATAATGTTCCTAACTATAATTTACAAGAGTAGTGTTCCACTCAATAATCACCAATTTCATTAAAAATCTGCTTTTTCGGTCAACCTTTTTAGAATATTTGGCATCTATTTCTGTTTCAAATCTATAAACGAATTTGAAATTTTCCATTTTCTAGAGAACGAATACAACGAAAAGCGGTTTTCAAAATATGTGTTGCCGCTCAAACTGTTCTGACACACTGGGTAAGTTTTATTTGCGCTCCGTAATTGAAATTTCAAGGAATTGGCAAAAACACAAGTTGTATTCATTTTGGAGAAAATGACAAATTTCAAATTCGTTATAGCTTTGAAATCGAGTATATTTTTCTTTGGGTCATTCCACAAAAAAATCGTCTACACTTTCTGAACGCAACCATCACTGATCTCAATAAAACTTGGTATACAACGAGTTTATGTCGAGTATATTAATTGTGCGAATTAATAGTGGTTTACACAAAGAATTTTGAAAACAATGAGGCTTTCAAATTTTTCGAAACTGACGGATATTGACTTTTTAAAAATTCATATCTCTAAATTGGCTAGTCAATAGAGACAATCAATTCACATTAATTCCAAAAGTTTTTAAATTTTGTTGGTGGGTGAGATAAAATAAATATACAATAAATGTTGCAACCATCACTGAAGTCCGGAACATGCACAAAATTGCAGAAACCCAAAAGTCTTTATAATTTCCTTAAAAAATTCCAAAAGTCCTCCAAACTCAAAGTAACTCTGATATTTTCCACAATGTTTTTCGCCCCTCGGAATATCATTTTTTTATTCTAAAATAATGCTTGGATTAGTTATAAACAGGGGTCCGGAAAGAAACGAAAAACAAGTCAAAAGTTCCGAGCGGAGTGGTTTTGTCGGAACGAAAAAATATCGTTCCGAGTGAAAAGTTCCGCTCCGAACTTTATTTTTCAAAAAAACTATTATTGAATTGCTCCTTAGAGATTTAGTTCCCCAAAGAACAAAAAGATTCGATCTTTCAACACTTTCGTTCCTTTATTTGAAATTTTTTTAGAATTATACATATTTTTGCTTTTATTTACATATTGTAACGTTCCGGAAGTAACATGCACTTATAAATTAGCTTAGCTATGGTATCTCCTCCAAATGATGCACTTAAAAATTCCTCCAAGAAAGAACTAGTGGTGGATTCAGAAATGTCCAAAGCCAAACTCAGCCCTGAGTTTTCATTGGTAGATCCAGGTAATGAATTTTCAGGTTGGCTTACCTGAAAGTTACCTAGTGAATCGCTTCTAATGGCACTTCTATCCGGCCCCTCTATGGTTTCCTTTAAAAAGTGAATAAGTGACAACATTCAGTACTATGATAAAAGCTGCTTACAAAATGGTGGATTTTTCTGGCAACAGATTTTAAAAACGTTATGACTCTGTTTTTATTTTCAGGCTTTGCCGACACAATAACGCAATGAAATCTGCAAAAGGAACACAGTTTCTATAGCCCAACTGAAGATAAGTAAAATAATATTTTCAAACCTTGGATCTAAATACAGTCCGGCTAAAAAAGCATCAGAGCTCATCAGCATATTTTCTCTCTCATCAAGGCGTAGTGCAAATTCTTTTGCAAGGACACTTGATGAAAACCCTTATTTTAAGTTTAAGTTCCATCCAGTATTTATAAAAGTCACCTAAAATCAAATTTTCTGGATTTTTTTCTTTAGAATTTTCTCAGAGAAATCAAACAGCAAGCACACATTTTTTCCCACGGAACGAATGAATTTGTTGCAAATGTGCATTTAACACGAAACAAGAGCACAGGGTATGACACAAATTCATTTGCATTTGCAATACGTACACATTTAATCAAAAACAAGAATTCAAACACATTTGTTTGCGTTTATTTGCGATTAGCAATGCTCATAAATCATGCGCTTGCTTCTTTACATTTGCAGTTGATTAATATCTGCCGCTTGAATTTTATCGAAATTCTTGTTAATAATTATGACACGGGAATTTTGGAATTTTATTCGAAAATTCAATCGGAAAAGTTCTAAAAATAATTTTTCATTATTTATAAAACGAATTCGTTCCACCGGAGCGATATTTTTAAATTCAATCCGGAACAATATTTTTCTAAAAAAATTATGTCGTTTCTTTCCGGACCCCTGGTTATAAATTTCAAAAAAAATTACAAATGTGCTGCAAAACGGTAGAATTTACTGTTACAACTTCCCTCAGTAGGGTTATGTCCGATCGGAAAACCGGTGCTACTGTTCGCCTCAGATCATTACCAGCTACAATTCGTAGAAGAAAATTTATCTCTGCATGCTTTTAGGATGGTGGATAAGAACTCCCGGGGTGGGAGAAGTTGGTTCCAGTACGGCATGTAGCATATCAAATGATAGTTCTCTCCGAGTGCTATCGGCTGGTCTACATTTTGCCCGATTCAGAAAACTTTCTCGAGAAGTTTTAGCTGCCGGAAAACCATTTTCATGTACCTACTTGGGTCACATGGGGTTACGACATTTCGCATATATTTTTACAATTTTTCTGGTAGGAAGTCATTTTCCAAGATGTACCAATTCCACGCAATCACAAGAACTAGAAAAGTCCACTTATTCACCCAAGAAAGTCGCTCATATATTTCTAAAACAGTTCTTCGGACAGTAAAAATTATTATAGCCACTTTTATAGGATTTCATACTGTGAAGAACTTTTCAGTACAATAAAAACGTCTAGGACTAATCGTTTTTACAGTACACGTAAAAAATCTAAATTTTTATAAGGCAACACCAAGAAAGAGTTACCCCATTTAGTCCATTTTTTAAGCTTTCATTACTATTACTATGAAAACACCGTGTACAATATTTCAGCCCTCTACGACGACGCGTTCTCAGGCAGTGTTCAAATATATAGTGAAAAACGAAACTTTTATATGGCAGCCCTACGAAGGAGTTGTCCGATTTGTCCCATTTTTGTATGGCAACCCTATGAATGAGTTGCCCAATTCGGCCCATTTTCGAACTTAAACTTACTTTTTTTTTTAAAGCCCATTAGCCAAAATTTCAGCCCTTTAAGTGAACGCGTTCTCGAGGGACACACGGACGAAAGGACATGCAAAAATCAAAATAACTTTTAATATTATGTGTGGGTGTCCAATCCCTATTGCTCTACCATCATTATTTCTATGTGTTACAAACGGATTGACAAACTTAGTGTATGATTTCAACTAGGGTATAAAAATGCAAAGATGTCATCTCTCTGTACGAGAGAAGATCTTCAAACGTCAGCCCAACTCCCTCCAGGAAGACCAGTGCTTTTCTATCCTAAGCCGAATTTCTAGAAAGAATGTGCTGTTGGAGACTGTCACGTAGATGTGTGTCGAATAGCTTATGAGGTCAGCTATAATTGCGGCACGAAATACTTCCGTATAAAAATATATCTGATCAATAATGTTCCAATCACGCCGCACCCTAATCACAAAACTCAAAATTATATAAAAAAAAAAAACATTGAGCTTCAGAAGAAATATACCTATGTGATTTCCTCAAACTGGATAACTGACAGCCGCACAGAAACCAAAAGAAAAACAATATTGGAATGAAATGTTTGAATAACTCTCTTTAAACTCAAATTTTGGAACGCTACACACAAACACACACGTGTTACTTGTGTCAATTTTGTTCAAATATTTTGATATTGATAAATCTCCTTTCCAGCAAAGGTCATGGTCAGCATGTCAAACTTATTAAAAAATGAAACGCCCCCGCACACTATTCAATGATTGACAGCTTCAATTACTTAATCGTTTCTTGCGCAATATCAGAGTTGAACCTCAGGTATATTAGGAGCAGTATAGGTAATAGGTGACAGCCTAAAACGGCAGCATCAAAGCCCGATATACATACATACATATATATGTGGTATTGTAAGTATGTGCGCCGTTATAATAAAAAGATCGTGCAGACAATTATTTTCTTGAAATTATCAAGCCTTTTAAGACTCGTCAAGTCTTGGTGCCATTGAAAAACAGATTTTTCTTACAAAATGTTTATTTCGATTGGAATTGACTTCTTTTATGACCGATTTCACAGTCCGACTGCTTAACAACCCAAGATCTGGCTTACTTTTGTGCGAGGAAGAAAAATTTAGGTTTTAAGCCGCTTTTATTTTTAATTTAATTTTTTTTTATTTTTTAAGCTGAGATTGTGAAATTAGCCCTTGGGGAACATGAATTGTGCTATTTATCAGTAAGGGTATGACACGGAAATGTAATTTCATGTTATATGTATGTGTGTAGATTATGCAGAAGATCAACAGCATCAAGTGACTTTTAACTCTTGGAGATCTGTTGTAATAAAATTCCATATTTAATTAACACCATTCTATAGCTTAACACTTCTGACGAGACTGACGACCTTTCTGAGAGCTGGTTGCAATATATTCTTTCGAGGAACATTTTCCATTTGGTATGGAGACTTTGATGAGCAATTGCTTCATACATAGTTGCAAAGAAAAATCTGTAGGTATGATGGCCTTGTTTTTAGAGCCGACCTTTTCATATTATTAGTTAATATGATTTTACATGCATGTAGAGGCTGTGTGAATGGCTATACCTACTTATCTCATAATAACTTGGGTCATCAACATAACAATTTGTTTCGTAATTTTCAAAACTTTAGAATTATTATCGCTTTTTACAGTCCTATTATAGATTCTTTCCAACAAGGCTTTATAAAAGCTAAATAATGTTGGAGTTGTTATAACTAAGTGGATAAAAACGCAGTTCAGACTCGATTTTTGGCAATAATTATTCTAGTAAAAATAATTTTATTAAACGACGAGGACACAGAAAAGTAGAAACAGGGCAAGGGTGTTCTGAGAACCTGTCGGATATCCGCCTTTGAACTGATGATTTTACGCTTACATCCTCTACATCATTTCATTAAAGGGGATGCTACTCTTAGAGCTGAGATACCTATGCTAACTGCTAGCTTCAGGAAACCTGAAGACTTAGTCGGTCTTAAAAAAATAGTAAAAAAGCTTACAAATAACTAAAAAGTCTCTAAATTCACAGACACAATGCCCAAGACTTTAAAATTTTAACGCCACATAAAAAACCGACAAAGCTGGAAAACTTTGAACCGAAATTCCCTCGCAGATAATTTGTCTGGTATACACAGACGGATATATGTAAGAAAGAAGGCATGGTGGTTGTGGGAGTCTATGAGCCGAGGTGTAAGTTACAAAAGGCTCTGGGATCTAACCCAACCGTTCTTCAAGCAAAAATTCATGCCCTATGTAAAAATGAGTATTAGAACCAATTTACAAATAGACTATCCGCACGCAAGCATACAAATATATGAGCTGAGGTAACTAAGCTGCGATGAGGCACTAAATTCCAATATCTGATTTGGGACTATAAGGATATTCCAAATCTACTATCAAATAAGAAAAAAAGTTGCCCTTAGATAGGTACCAGGACACGAAGGTATGGAGATAATGAAACTGAGTGACTCTTCAAATATTCAATATTTCCGAATTCCGAAAAATAACCGTTGGCTCGTACCAGCAAGTTGTTGATGCGACTCGATGTTAGGAAGTGCACCATATTAATTAAATAATGAGGTAGTGCGGTCCAAATTAGATTGAAAGTAAATATACAATTTCGTATTTTATGATAAGTCAAGAGAGAGCATCCCAGCATATTGTTAACTACATGTGAAACATGGTCAAAGCGTCGCAGGCTATATTCATATTTTACAGCAGCGCTAAATGCCGATACGCCGATGAAGAGTCCAGTTTGCAGCAAACAACATCGCCATAAGTTATTATAGGAATGATCAAGGATCTTACAAGTGATAGTCGTATGTCAAAGGGTGTAAAGCGGCTGGTGTAATACAATTGCTTCAGCGTACCATACACTCGTCCGGAGACATCTTTTATGTGGTCATTCCATGTCAGAGTTTGTTTGAAAATAACGCCAAGATTTCTTACCGTCTTTTCATATTGTAACGTTGATACGAGGAAAATATGACGTATCCAAGATGTTCTTGTGAATAACCAAACACTTGCACTTCTCAATATTCAAATCGAATTTATTAGATACGCACCAAGAGAGTATTGCCTGAAGATCAGCATTCAAGCAGCAGGCACCATCTTCTATAAGTCCTAGAGGCCGAGAGATATAAAATTGTACGTCGGTCGCATACAGATGTATATTAACGTGACTGATAACTTCTGTTATATCAGTAATATACATAGAAAATAATAGAGGTGTAAGTATTGAACCCTGGGGGACGCCTCTATTAAGGCATAAAAACTTTGAAAAGCGTTCACCAATATTCACTCTTTGAGATCGATGTACTAAAACATTTTTAATAAATTTAACCGATCTGCAATTAAAACCAAATTTCAATCTTAATTTGCGACGGAGAATTCCATGATCTACCTTATCAAAAGCTTTTGAAAAATCTAATAATGTTAGTAGAAAAGATACCTCATCATTATCAAGGTTACACCGAAGATCATCAGTTATCTTAAGTAACGCAATTATACAGCTGTGTTTGGCTCGAAATCCGGATTGTGAAGCAGAAAGAATACTGTGAGACTCGAGGAAAATCGCTATTTGGTCAGCCATGATTCTCTCCAAGCCCTTAGATAAACAAGGTAATATACTGATTGGACGGACAAACTTTTGATTTCTTGGGTATGGGGATAACAATCGCCTGCTTCCATCTAGGTGGGCATTGAGATATCATAAGGCAGGCGTTATAGTCCAGTAGCACCAAGGCTGTGAATTTATCCAGATCCATAGCCTTTCTTATGTATGTGGATATTCTCAAAATAACTGTTTCGGAAGAATGATAGTTACGAAATCCGGGCCAGCGGGCTAGCAGATGGCGCCTTTTCACATAGGCTAGGATTTGCTTGTACATAATTTTTTCCAAGACGTTGGAAAGAAAACACAGCAAACTAATTAGAGGGGAAATCAGAAGTTAATTCTGGAAAAGAATTTTTCAGAATAGGTATAACTCGAGCTTCTTTCCAATAGCTTGGATAATAATAATACAGTAAACATTATTTATAAAATGTGTTCTTGAAGAGATCTTAAGCATTTGATTATTTTTATAAGATATCAAAAGACAACTAAAAGTTTTTTATTTATTTATTTATTTCATTTTTTGTCTACCGATTACACTATCTTACAGACAAGCACTTAAGCTATAAATTAATTCAAGAAGAGTTAACATTTCTATAATTATCGAAAATACAGCTTTTAAAATTATCTCTTGGCATAGTAATATCTATAATGGACGAAAATTTATTAAAAATTGAGGAACAATTGGTAATAGGCTCGTGATTACCATAATTTGTTCTATGATGAGGAGTGTATAGCAAGCACCTAGATCGAATTGGCCTTTCCGGAGCATATATACTAATTAATGATAATAATTCGGGCGAGTTAATTCTGTAATGCAAAATATCTTTAACAAATATCGCACAGTTAACCTCCCGTCGCAGTTCCAATTGAGGTAAACCCAACAGTAAACATCTTATAGAATATGAAGGTAAATTATCATATCAGTAGTTGCATTTGTAAAGCGCAAATCGAGTGAAACTTTTCTGTATAGATTCAAGACGGTCCATATGAACCTTGTAATAAGGACACCAAACGACACAAGCATATTCTAAAATAGACCTCACGAGAGTCTGAACATCTCTGAAGTCTTTAGAATTACGCTTAAGGAATCCTAGACATTTACGAGCTTTACAAACTATAAACTCAACGTGAGGAATGTAACTCAATTTAGTGTCATGTATAACTCCCAAGTCATTAATTTCAAAAACCCTAGGAAGAGTACTGCCATTTATAAGATAATCAAAAACTATTGGGTTGGATAAACGATAAAATGACATAGTTTTCCATTTACCAATATTTAAGTGAAAGTTGTTCAAAAAGCACCAATCAGAAATACTATTAAGATCACGTTGAAGGAGTGCGCAATCATCAACAGAATTGACTTTTAAAAACAATTTCAAGTCGTCAGCAAACATCAAGCATTTACTAGATTTGAAACTTACGACTATATCATTAATAAAAAGCAAGAAGAGCAGAGGACCTAAATGGCTACCCTGCGAAACTCCGGAATTAGCGTTAATCTCTCTGGAGAGAATCCGACCAATTTTGACATATTGTTTACGATCAGTCAGATAGGATTCTATCCATTTAAAAAAAGATGAGTGAAATCCAAGTATACTAAGTTTATATAAAAGAACAGAAATATTAATCCTATCAGATGCTTTAGAGAAATCCGTGTAAATAACATCAACTTGAAATGACTCTTCCATAGCATTGATAGCATAATGTGAAAAGGAAGTTAAATTAGTTGCACATGATCGTCCAGAAATAAATCCATGCTGTTCAAATGTAATAATTTCTTTAGTTAAAAATGCAACTTTAGAGTTAATCAACGAATCAAGAATTTTAGGAAGTGTCTTCATAACAGAGACACCTCTATAATTTTTTATGTCATCTTTTTGTCCCGATTTAAATATTGGTGTAATAAAGGAGACTTTCCAATTATCTAAAAAAAATCCCTGATTGTAAGGATAAATTGAAAATTGAAGTTAAAGAATGTGCCAAGGTATCAGCGCATTTTTTCATTAGAGAAGTACATAAAAAATCAGTGTCACACTTTGTACTAGGTTTCAAATTCCTTAAGCACTGCAGTACTTCGCTGGTAGATAAAGAGATTGCACCGATGTCAAGAGAAGACGGAGGCGTAAAATCAGTAACATTAAGATAAGCAGAATCATTACTGTACACGGATTCAAAATAATCAGCAAACAGATCACAACTAGATTCTAAATTAAAGGACTTTTTGTTGTCATATTGCAACATTTTAGGAAGACCTATAGAATTACGTTTTGTATTTATAAATGACCAAAATGCCTTGCTATTGGATTTAATACTGCATTCCATAGACCAAACGTATTGGTTATACATAAATCTAAGTAAGAAGTTATATTCACGTCTAAGCTGACAGTATTTTATTCTATCGGAAGCACTAAACCCCACTTTCAAGTTAAGTATACTTCTGGTCCACAACCAAGAAAAACTATTAAATCCGAAATTGATATATACTTTCAGAACATTCAAAATGTAAGAAGCGTATTGAGTTTCAATTCAGTCTCTAATATATGTATGTAACTTCGACATATTATGTCACTAAAATCAAATTCAATTCACTTCTATGAAAGCAAACAATTTTAATTTTCGAAACGCATTCTTCAAGCAGTGAATTAAAATCTTTAATAGATGTTTTGCGAAACCACCCTTCACGTCTCTCTGATCCGATTACAACATTCACCAGAAATATTTCACGGAAGCTGTTTACAATAATTTCTCCTCTGCTCTAATTTGTTTGCCACCTTTGTGATGTCTTTGATCGATTGAAGCATTTTACACGATCGTTTGACTTCCCACTGAACGCAATCCTTTGTGGTCTACTCTTTGCGGTGATCAAACTGCGATAAATTACAAAATCGACTAATAACAGCTATTCATGCTGTTAATTATACGACAGCAAGCGACTATTAATATACTCCAATTGCGCAAATCGTTATAGTATCGATCGGTTAGTGATCGTGATTCCACAATCTTCCCTGTAGATGAGCAGCAGCAGCAGCAGCAGCAATAGCAGAGTTTCACTATGAAAAACCTATAGGACAAGAGAGTGGGCGAGCATGAAGCCGCCTTACGATCATACTGCACATCGATCGACAGTTTAGTATAAAACGATTCGCAATGAGCCGCCACACTTAAAAAATCAACCAGGTACGAGCCACAGCATAAATGGATGGCACATTAAAGTAATTGATACCCGTCTCATGCCGACACAGAAATTGCATAAAATTAAGAAATTATGGCAATACACTCTGGGGATGCTGGATACTGTATCTGGTGCTGCTGCTGTTGCTGCTGCTGTTCAAATGATGAAATTTAAGGTATTATGGGTGATTTGTCTGCTCTGGTTTCGGCAAATGAATCGTCGTTCATTTGTGTGGGCTATTTATAAGCAATGAACTGAATTCAAAGAGCTGCTTGTTATGATCTTAATGGGGTTTCCTTTGGGCGCTTATTTATAATTTCGAAACTGTGAACGATACTTTATGATTGTTAGAGAACCCTAATTACCAGAAGGGCTGTCTAACACAGCTCACTTCCTAGCATGTAATTATCTTGTTTACATGGAACTTTCCCAAGCTGAGAAGTATCTGGTCTGCACCTGGATCTTATGCTGCTCGAATGACTATAAAGTGTGAGATTTGTTTGCTTTCTGACTGACATGTTAATTTCAATGTAAAATGTTTTTATGGGATTTTTCAAATAACTGTAGTTCTTAAATAAATCGAAATTACCCATAGCTTTTAGGCCAATGGGAAATTTGAAGGTCAAATAAGGGAACGGAATGTTAAAAATTTCAAATTACAATTAGAGGGATCAAATATGATTGCAGTTACTTTGTTTGTACAATTTGTGATCTTTTCTAGCGAATATAATGTTTTTTTTTAATGTATTACTATTACTGTTGCCGCGACTTCGGCTGCATGAAATTCGTACTACCCACGCATCCTAGATTATAGAAACTGAAACTCGACTAAAGAGTAGCAGCTATGAATGTCGAGAATGTCATAGGATCTTGTAATCTATGTCACTGTTTATGTTTTAATTGATGGGATTTAATTGAATTGGAGGAATGTTTACGTTCGGATGACGTAAGAGGCAAATAAAATTTTAAATGACACCAATGTTTTTTTAAACATCGCACGTTGTGCGGGTAGAATATGTAAAATAAAAAAAAAATAGGTATGTGTAGTTTCTAAGGCGATTAGTGAAAGACAGAGAGTGATATTACAATCAAATGTAGGGTGATCTACGTCCCAACTATTTCAAATAATATCCATGAGAAATGCCCAGTGGAAGCGTCATCTTTTGAATCGGCTCTAAACAAGTTTTGTTTAGAGTGAACTTCTGAATACGTGATTAACCACAATGATAACGCAGCTAATTATGAATAACGTACTACGGACGAATACTTCAAGGAAAAGGCTCAACGACAACATCGTGTTGAAGGCCAATGAAAAGAAACAACACTCATCGAGGAGAGAAGAGTGTTACTAGACCCATTGGCAGGGACGGATTAAAGTCCTTAGAGGCCGCAAGCACTGAAACAATTTTGGTGCCCCCATATTATGTCTAACTCAATATAAAAAGAAAAAGAAAAACGCAAAATAAAATTTAATTTTTATGAAAAAAATATTACATGAGCAGAACTTCCATTCTTACGAAGAAGTCAAAAATTGGATTGATTCGTGGATAGACTCAAAAGACGAGCAGTTTTTTCGACGCGGAATCCGTATGCTGCCAGAAATATGGAAAAAAGTTGTGTTTAGCTATGGACAATATTTTGAATATATGTAATTATTTTCTCACAATAAAGGCTCAAATTTAAGAAAAAAACGGCGGTTTTCCTTTTGTACTCCCAATACACTAATGCCAATTTCACAGTCTAGTTTAAACCATGCTCGAAATTTAAACCATCCTCCGAGCTTAAAAGTAGTTTAAACCAAATCAGATTTCATAATCCATTCTGTTAGTAACGTTGGTAGTACTGGTTAAACTGTGAACTAAATTAGTTATAGCCGCCATTGTGAAGCAAATTTTCTATCAATCAATCTGTCAAGCGGAAAAATAAACAGACCAGAAGGTAAAAAATAAAAAATATGAGTTTATATTTACTAACATGCCACCATCCAAAAGGTCTGCAAATTTTAGTAGAAAAGAAATTGATCTATTGCTTTCCGTAGTGCATAAAAAAATACATATAGTAAAATGCAAGAAAACGGACAAGTATACAGATTCGAAGACAAAGTGACAGTTGCTTACTTAAACGGAATCTATTATAAAAATCAAAGTCGTGGCACTCACTAAAATGATTTAAAGGACGATTTATAATTACTCTCGGTTGTCGAGTTTTTAATTTACCTCAGAAAATACTTCTTCATCGCTAAAAATATCTAAATCTGAATCCATGATAAAACTATTTTCTTGTTACAAACAAACAATGGCTACTGTCAAAATAAAGTGCCACACTTGTCAAATTCTTTTATCTTGAGTTTAAACCGAGGGCTAGCACGATTTAATCTCTAGTTTAAACCGAGGCTTAAATCAAACTGTGAAACCGAATCGTCGAATTTGAAGTAAATATTTGGTTCAGACTATAAAATTTTAATATTTGTAAATGTCCAATTTATTTATTGACACAAAAGTTTTCTACTTCTTTTTCTGGTGGCAAAGTCTGTGATAGCATCCTCAAAACTAATTTTTCGTAAGACATCTTCTTCTATATTTAGTGAAGATATCAAGTCTTCCTTGTTACAGATTTTTCTGTTGAGATTTTTTATATAATTTAACAGAGCAAATGTTATGGTCGTAGCATACTGCAGGCAGCAGTATGCTACCCGGCGGCTAGCAGCAGCACACAGTGTGGGCCACACGGCGAATGTGCTGTTGACGAGACTCGACCAGACGTTTCAAGTCTGACTGGGACAAGTGCCCGACAGGAAAACGGATTGGAAAAGAAGAAGAAGAGGGTAGACCTCTGTGTTTTTATCGTGAAAAGACGGAGTAATCGGACAGTGGGTAAAATCTTGGATTTTCTTTTGGAATCGCTCTCGTGATTTGAGATATTCAGCAATTGAGAAGAAAACCCGATAAGCAGAAAAGGGGAAAGAGTCAAGTGAAGTCAACGTACGACGAGGGAGAACAATAAAAGTGCTTTAATCCACTTCTTCCGTGGAAAAAGGAAGACTTTTTTTATAACTTCAGTAATTAGGCGAGGCCAGGTGTTAACTCCCTGGTCCTATCAAGGTACCGTACAATGAGAATTAAAAATATTGTGAAGAAGAGACTCCATAGGTGCTAGGCGCGAAGTCCTACGCGAATGTCACCCAGCATTAATCAGCTTTTTACAACTATTCATTTTCAGATTATCATAAGGTGGCATTATGTGGCACATGGTTTTGTCGAAAATCTCTCTCAAATTACTTTATATACCTCTCTTCTTCTTCTCATCTCAGTTTATAATCAATAGTTGTATAATAGGTGTAAATGCGAAATTTATCTATCTACTATCTAACGTCTATTCTAACGACTAATGTACCGAACGCGGAGGCTGAGACTGAACTGATCTGTACCATGATGGTGATATTCCAGATGTACTCGAATTATAGTATAATTTATATGTATTGCATTGCGTATGGCAATAGCTATATTGATCCATATCAATTTCCTTTGCCAGAATTTCCATATTTGTAAATGTGACGTGCTCAAAATAGATCGAACTGAGCAATGAGCCCTAATAGCCCTAAAAAGTTCCCATCGTTCAATAATCCAAATCTTTCGTCTGTTCCTCGAAAAGCCAAGACACATTCAAATTAGCAAAACAATCATAAATAAAATATAATTTTTAAGTATTTCGTAAGCCAAACAGAAATATTTAGCTGTTCGTGGAATTTTTTGTTTAAAAAATCTCTTAAATTTTTTCTATGTCCACTTTTTTGGTGCCCCTTTTCTCCTGATACCCTAAGCACGTTCACGGTTAATCCGGCCCTGCCCATTGGGTACAGAGTCGGAAGGAAATACTTGGGTTATAAAGCATACTAAATATGATGGCGATATCTAAAGCTCATAAATAAATATTTGGCAGAAAATGATCAAGATTTAGTGCAAATTCCTATTCCCAATTTTTGTCTTTTTTGATTTCTTCTCACAGAACTTAATATAAAAATTTCCGAGTAATAACATTTTCTTTTTTTTTCTTTCTTCTTTTTTAGATGCAACTCAAAAGCATCATATCTACCCCGACAATCACGAGATAAACTTAATTCATCAGATCCAGATCACGGCAGCTATAAATTAACGCTAACTTCAAATGAGGATAGCATCAATCAAAATAATACTTCAACTGGATACCATGAAGATATTTTATCAACCAAATGCAACAATCTTCCAGATGTTCTTCCAGTGGGCGCTAAAGTGCAAACATCCTCCCCATCATCATCAGGATCATCTCCACGATATGGTTCCAATAATAATATAACCGCTACAACACCACCACATACAGCACCGGCCATAATATCATCAAGCTATCCTATGAAATCACTCTTTCATTTTCATAGCCCTATTAATAATAGTAATAACAGCAACAACAATAGTAGTCGATCAAATGTATCGCCCAAGTCAAATAGTCCACCAGCATATAGTTCAACACACCGAAGCTCTCCTTTCATAACAAATGATCCCATTAGTCCTAAATTCATGTCGCAGTCAACAATCGACTTGAAGAAGACACATGTGATTGAATCAACTGAGACTATAGTCGTCCCTGCAAAGATCCTATCACCGGCACAATCTGAAAATAATATAAGTAGTCATGAGAAAATGCTGTCGCCTTTCTCGGCTAGGGGAGAAATGCAAAGGACTGAAGTGGTACGAAAACTGAGCTTAGAGGAAAGAGATCCAGGTGAAGGTCGTATCGTAAGAGCAGAACTAGTTAACACAACCCTATCGACATCGCCAACAAGATCTGAAGAGAAGATAATGATAAGAAAGGATAGTCTTCGGGAAAATATCGAAAAGATCACTCAGCTTCAATCCAAATTGATGACAGCCCATTTAGTTGATAATGGAGGTGAAAGAAAATTGTTAGGATATACAACAAGAACTGTCGAGGTAAAAGCTCAGCAACAACTAGGAGAAAGAGAACTACCAAAAACTGAAGCTAAAATACCGTCAATGCCTGCCAGTCCAGTTATACAACCGTTTATAAAATCTCATCTGCCCCCTTCAATTCCTACATCACCTGTTCCATCACTTATTGATGATGAACCCATCAGTCAAATGGACACAGAAATTGATGGTCTTAAGCTTATGCAAAGAACCGAGATTATTCTAAGATTAAATGCTCCAACAATGGAGGCTGCGTCACAAACAGATGAAACCCTTGAATCAGAACTCTCTCGGGTCAAACTGATTGACTCCAAAGATGATGTTAGCAAAAATTCAGGGCGGCTAACAACCGCAGTGTTAGAGCCGAGGAAAAAACTTGCTGAAGAAATCGCATGTGATAATCTGTCAAAAGATTTGGCCAGCTACTTGGCACCCAATGATAAACTATGCCAGGTACTTGCACCCAAAATCTTTAAATTATCATCAGACTATGTACGTGGACTCTATAATAATAGAAATGTGTCCTCAAGACCATCAAAAGATGACATTGGAGTTTCAACTCCAAATGATAAATCCGTTGGCTGTGAACTTATCAAGACAAGTACAGAAGTTTCGAGCATTGATTCAACAACATCTTCACAATATAATCGGGAGATGAGGGAAATTTCGCAAATGAACGGAACAGATAGCTGTGATTTAACAAAGAAAAAGGTAAGCTCAAAGATTGACGCCGGAAAGTAATTTATTTTATTGACGAAATTTATTTTTTTCACTCACAGGAGGAATTAGTCAATCGCTTAATCAAGGCACTCCAAGTTCTTGGTAACGAGCAAAACACAATTACACAGGAAAGTTCTACAAATGATCAATTGGGCAGTGATTTGGTGACAAAAGTTACTGAAAAACTTCGTCCTATCGATGCTAGTAAGTTCCGAGCCTACATTGATGATGTTGGCCACATAACAATGCTGTTACTCTCACTTTCTGGGCGTCTAGCAAAAGCTGAAAATGCTCTACATGCTACCAGTGAGAATCATGCTGAGAAGGTAAGCAATCCGTTTTCTGTTTTCTTAGTTTTAGTATGTGCCTGCATTTAAAAGAATTTTCTCTTTTTTATTTTGTCTTGGATAGAAAATTCTTGAAAGAAAACGTGATCGCCTACTGGAACAGCTAGAAGAAGCAAAACGGCTCAAGGAGGACATCGATCGACGAGGTGCAATCGTCGGAAAGATCCTCGAGAGAAATTTAACAATCGACGAATACACGGACTACGATTATTTTATAAATATGAAGGCTAAATTGATTGTTGACTCACGAGAAATCACCGATAGAATTAAGCTGAGCGAGGAGCAGCTAAGTGCCTTAAAGGATACTCTCGTCCAAAGCGAGTGCTAAAAAAAGTATCTGAAAACTTTAAATTTATGTTTATTTTTAATTTTAAGTAGTCTACAACGAATTTTTTCTTTTCTTGCTTTTTTTTGTTGCTATTGTACATAAAAAAAAATATATAAAATTTCCCTGTGAGCTTCGCGTAAGGTTTATGTTAAGCAGAAAAACTCTGTAGCAGTTATGCGCATATTTAGAATAAAAATTTTAATTTGCAAATTTAGGTGTACATTTCTCTGGTAAAGGTGTTTTGAAATCCATGGTGGTCTTTAAGATTAATTTTATTCTTTTCAAAAAGCAGTAACTGTTGAGATGTACAATTCCAAGATTTGTTGATTCTGTTTCCCTTGAGACTGTACGCAGCTCAATAGATTTTTAGCAACAACATATTGAGCAAGATTGATTTAGGTAATCAAGAATACATCGCTTGAAGCTACCCAATTGCTATGGAGTAAATAAAAAATTGACGAATGCTGCACAGATATTTCAATCTTGGAGGAATAAATGTAAGAATACGAGCCAATCTAGTCACATGAATAGGAAGCAACAGGTACATATAGTAAGATGAGAATTAATAAATTTCAGTAGTGTTGTAAGCCCACGTGAAGTCGCTGAAAACTTATCATAAGGCCTAAAGCTCAGAATTAATACGATACACTAAATGATTAAGTAACAGGTGCGTATACAGGGTCCCGCGGGGTCATGACCCCCCTCCCCTCCCCCCAAGGCGCCACCACACCTACGCGGTGAATTGATTTGGGAAACACAATGTGATGCTGGACTATAGAGCGAGATGTAAAAGTTTAACAGGACGATTTTAGTATTGTACTGGTACAATGTGTAGCTGGCGCCGGCATTTAATGCTTGTGCTGAACGTACTTTGCCAGTTTTTAACTTTAGTGCTGCTGAGTCAACAGAGCCAATCTACGGTGACGGCAAGATATTTGTTTGTCTTGTTATGAGTAGTACTAGTGGGTATAAGGGCCAATCTATATCGAGTGCTACACCCTGCAAGCTTCAAGCTACAAATGACAGTTTGCACATGGCGTACCATATAGCAATTAGCAACTTAGAGACCTTCAACGAACATGGTGTAGCTAGCAATACATGAAGCTCTAGCTGATTTTAGGCAAATTTCTAATTTTGTAGCTGTAGCTGCAATAACACCAACATGACAACGAAGTAAAGTCATATGTTTCATATCAAACAGATTCTGTGGTTACGATAAGTAGGCAATATGGATAATGTGCACGTATAGTGCAAAAAATAATTGAATTTATGCAAAGAAATACGATAACATGGCACCATCCAACAAACCCCACACCACAGCACAACAAATAGGTAGTTGAGACTCTTGGACTTTCTGGTACCTTGTACAATGTACATGTGGCGGTTACTTTATTGTTTAAATATTTTTACTTCTTTTTCCGAACTCATATTCTTCCTTAAGCATGTGAATTAATTTGAAAATAAACATTGCATTAATGGGAATACTTGCAGACTAGAGATGGCTTAGTGGGACGGGTGGGATGTGTATGATGCCAGACTCTTCATTTTAGTCAGAATCGCTTTGTCGAAATATTTTTACATAATTTCAAATCATTTCATTTCTTCTTTATATATTGCAGTCAGCAAGGTGTTATTTCGCACACCCCAAACCTTGAGCGTTAATTTGTTGAGTATTCGATTCGAATTTTGATTTCTGTGTATCCCAAATGTTCGCTGCGATCCTTGTGTCTGGCATCCTGTCTACTCGTTTGTAAAGATACCTCAACCTGAAGGTAAGACCTGAGCTGTTGTTACATCCTTTCAGAATAGGAATAACTTGGATTATTTCTACACCTGAAAAAATAGATTTCATAAAACAGGCATTTAAAATGTGTTTTAAAGAGGAAATTATGTATGAAAATATATATAAACTTAAAGAATTTAACACAGATTCCATATTGCATCACAACTTGTCTCATTAAAAGAATAACACTGTCCGCTTTCAAAATTCACGAGAAGAAATATGATCCACATTTCGGGTTCAAATTATTGCTACCATTAAGAATACTGTGTGTAGATGTAAATCCCATCACATTTTGATTTTTGAATTATTTTCGTAAAAAATTTAACTTATTTCTCGTGTCGAATAAAATTGTGAATGGTTATTTCAATACAGAACACATACCCCACTGACTAAACACTTTGAAGTTTTAGTTTTGTCAAAGTCTAAGTGCATTTATTTATGAACCCCCCTGCTTAAAGCAACGTATAACTTTGGGCTCTACTAAAATAGATAGTTTAGTTAGATCTATGGAGATAACAGAATATACCGAATATAAAGATTATACGGTCTTCTAGAATTATAAACAGTATTGAACTTAGTTATAAAGAAAACGAAAATACTGTGTCGATCATACATTATAAAGGTGTCTCAAAAGAAAGTTTATAATCGATTAGCATACTATGTAAACGCAACACATCTGAGGCGCGCGGGAGGTATTTCAATCGATTGCCTGGTTTCTAGGAATTTAGTCAGTATGGAGCGTTTTTCGGGAGCGGACCACGCGCGCTGTGTGCGAGAATTTTACAAAAACGGTGATTCGGCGACTAAAGCACGGAGAAAATTTTGCAGCCATCGTGGTTTGCATAACTTGAATGATGCGCCAAGTGTTACCCTCATTCGAAAATGGGTCAATAGGTTTGAGGAGACTGGTTCAACACTGGAAAAACTGAAATCTGGACGACCAAGGTCATCAAGAACAGACGAGTCCGTGGAGAGCGTAAATCAGTCTGTTCGTGACGATTCGAACCTTTCCATTCGTAAACGCGCAAGTGCTTTAAATTTGCATAGATCATCATTACACCGTATTTTATGCAAAGAACTAAAACTGCACCCCTACAAAATCCAATTGGTGCAAGAATTAAAGCCCCAGGATAGCAGTCATAGGCTTCAATTCGTTAACCAAGTTACTGAGCGCTTTTCAACATTTAACAACATCTTGTTTTGCGATGAGGCTCATTTTCACCTTAACGGGCATGTAAACAATCAGAATTGCCGTTACAGGAGTGCAACTAATCCGAAACGCAAACACCAGAAACCCATACATTCCCCTAAAGTAACTGTATGGGCTGCGATGTCGGCGAGAGTAATAATCGGCCCGTACTTTTTTGAAGGCGAAAGGAGACGGACAGTTACAGTCAATTCAGAACGTTATGTGAAGATGTTAGACGACTTCTTGGTACCTCAACTGCAAAACTTTCCTGGTTATCACCCAAGAGCATGGTTTCAGCAGGACGGAGCCACGTCACATACGTCCAATACGTCTCTGCCACGAGTTCGCGAAATTTTTCCCAGCAAATTGATCCCCAGGAGAGGTGATATAAATTGGCCCCCACGCAGTCCTGATTTGAGTCCTATGGACTTTTTTTTTATGGGGATATCTCAAATCAAAAGTGTACGTCAATAATCCGACTACTATGGCGCAGTTGAGTGAAAATATCTGTTACGAAATGGGAGCCATCACGGAGTCTACATGCCGAGCCGTCATGGGAAATTTCGCTGTTCGTTTAAATGAGTGCCGTCAGCGTAATGGTTTACATTTAGATGACGTTATTTTTAAGAAGTAAATTCCTAAGCTGTGTATTTTAATAATTAATAAAGATTTTATCGACAGACGTGACCTTTCTTTTAAATTGATAAATCAAATATAAACTTTCTTTTGAGACACCTTGTATACATTATACAGGCTATCTGGTCCTATCGAGTCATCTGAATTGAAAGTAGATACAAGATATCGAGGAAAACCAAATTGGATCAATTCTACAGTTATTCAGAGTTATATGCAGAACTGGAACATGACAAGTAAATAAGTACATAATGTTTATTCAGTTCCAAATATTAGCTAACATAATTTCTTATATTCTCATTCTAAATTCAAATATAGTTCATAGAGAAAATAAAACTATAAAGGAGAAAAATAACAATATATATATGTGACACTATGCTTAAAAAAAATTTCAAAATAAATATAATAAAAAAATTAGAAGTGAATAATAGAATATACAGAAATTTTTTAACATAACATAACATAAACACATAAACATAAATTTATTTGAGTACCCGTGCCAAAGGCTGTTATGGAACTATGTTGAGTGATGGACATCGGACGTAAAGTCCAGACTGTCAGCATGAGCTGACTGATCACTCGATGGACAGCGTTGACTGCCTCAGCTATTGGCGGAGAGTTTGGGGAGGTTCCACAAGAACCTGCCGCTGCCGTCAGCCATAATCAAAAAAATTCGTCGTGCCTATCCAACAAAAGCCGGCACACATCCGATCCTGAAGAGACCCTTACGTCACTTACCTGTATACCTTTGAAGGCGCAGATGTTCTGCCTTCTTTGCCTGCCCCAGCCTCCCATCTGACTCTGAGGGGCATAATTCTTCATAATTAACCTGAAAAAAAGAGAGACAGACTAGGCGAGCCTATACGACCTTCATCTTATGTGAGAGGGCTCCAGGATAGTAAAGGAAGAATTAAAACGTTCAAGATTTCATTTTTACGTTATAATTATCAAGGAAAAATATAATCAATTCAAGGTAAGTACATACATAGGTCTCTAGGTAAGTATACCCTTAAATTATAAAAATATTTAGCCGTATAGCATTAGGTAAGTACAGAAAAAGGTATATACATACGTATACCAAAAAAATCTCATTAATTCAAAGTGAGTACAATAAAAAGGCATATTCGTAAGAATACCATTGAATTATAAAACTACATAAGCGTATAGTATTAAGTATGTATATAGATATATATAGAGTCAGCTAAAAAAATTTTCCCAAAATATACACGGACAAAGATTTTACTAAATTACCTGTATAGTTACGTAAATATGCTATTAAATCGAAAATATATATATAGTTATAGAAAAAGAATGTCAATAAAAGAAAATCCTACGTAAGCCCCTTATTACTAGATAGGGGTAAGTATATACATCATTAAAGGTAGGTATATAGATATATATATATAGAGTCCGTAAGAAAAATTATTATCCAAAGTATACATGGACAAAGACTCCATTAGATTAGATGTATAGTTACGTAAATGTTATTATTAAATCGAGGATATATATATATATAGTTACACTAGATTAGCTGTATAATTATGTAAATACTATTATTAAATCGAAAATATATATATAGTTACAGAAAAAGAATGTCAATGAAAAAAAAAATCCTACGAGCAAGTAATTATTGAAGCCGAAGCATGCGTATACCAAAACAAATATATAATCTCAATAATACTCACGGTGAAAATTCCACGGCCTGATGTAGCTTCAACATCCGCCAACTAGTTAGAGAATTAAACTGAAATTCAGGCTCGGCTTGTGCTAAGTAGGTCCTATCACAACAAAATAATACGGTTAATTTAAAATGAAATTGCCCCGCGGCACTCGTATCTAAAGTATAATATATCTTGACGAAATTAACCCCCTTTTTTTTCTTAAAACAGAGTTCGAAATAGTACAAAGCAGGATGTTGATATACTGAACTAAAAGCCAATGTCGCTTTCTATACAAATTTTATATAAAAATATATTTTTGTATGCAATTGATCTTGAACTTGTCTAAGAAACAATTTCAATTTTCAATTTCAATTTATTAATCTTAGGCCGTAGTACAATAAGATATAATAATCTTTTGCCTGTACCGAACAACATTGCGGAGAGAGACTAACCAATACTAATACTAATACTAATACTCTAATACTAATACTAATACTAATATATAATTATAATAGAACACAAAAAAAGGAAACATTTGTTAGCTAATTCAAAATTAAATGTTAATTATAAAAGAAAGAGAACAGAAAAAAGAGAAAAAAAGAAAAAAGAAGAAAATACATTATAAATTGGTAGAAAGTTGTTAAAAGAGAATTGTTGTAGAGTCGAGATCGGCGATTTATGAAGATAGATTGTCGAGAGGGATATATTGGGTAATAAGCCTCCGAAAGACACCCATCGAGCGCGTTCCCTGCAAATCAGCAGGAAGTGAGTTCCACACACGAACTGTTCGAACGAAGAAGGAGCTCTCCAGAATGGAGTGTCTGTGTCGAGGTATCAAAATGTTCATATTTCTAGAAGATTGCATGAATACAAGCTCACTATACAAGTAGGTGGGATGTTTTGAATAAATAAGTTTATGGAGGAATATTAAAGCCTTGCGAACCAAATGAACATTTAAAGAGCAGCCAAGTAGAGCGTGCCGATGTGGAGAAACATGGTCAAAGCATTGCAGCCCGAAAACAAATCGCGTACAGTCGTTGAAAGCAACATTCAACTTTCTTCGACAGACTGCGTCTAAATGAGGAAAAATTACGCTGCCACTGGTAAAATAAGGCATGAGTAGTGTTTTGACGAGCTTCAAGCGTAACGGCCTTGAGAGAATACTAGCCGATAGCCATAGTCTGCGGCGACCAGCATAAATACGACGAAGGACATTATTGATATGGCTACAGCACGTCATCGAGGTATTGAAATGAACTCCCAGGTTCCTCACAGAATCAGTATATCGCAAAATCTTCGAATCTAAAAAGACTGGAGGAAGGTCATTAGCATCCACAGTCCCTTTAAATATCGCGATCGTTTGGGATTTATCAGGATTAAGTACCAAATGATTCTCCACGGCCCAATTCGAAACCCTAACTAAATCTGAATTGACGCGGTCTGCACAATCGTCCATGAGGCCTATTGGGCGTGCCAAATATAGCTGAACATCATCCGCATACAAGTGAATACTGCAATCCTCGATAACATCAGGGAGGTCATTAATGTAAGTAGAGAACAATACTGGACCAAGTATGGATCCCTGGGGGACGCCACATGTTAACGACAGCGCATTAGATATGGAGCCGCCGAATTTGACATGTTGGGATCTATCAGACAGGAAAGAATAAATTAAGCCAAGGGCAGACGAAGAAAAACTAAACTTATCTGACAACTTAGACAGCAATTTAGCATGGCTAACATTATCAAAAGCCTTGGAGAAGTCCAGCAAGGCCAACAGGCACAATTTATTATCGTCCAAACCCCTGCGAATATCAGTCGATACTTTTAGGAGAGCAGTTTCACAACTATGAGCGGCGCGAAAACCTGATTGACAGCTGATTAAGTAATTATTACTCTGAAGATATTCGATTATCTGAAGGGACATGATTTTTTCAAAAACCTTAGAAAGGAAGCATAACAGACTAACCGGCCTGAAGTCATTTAAATCGGCGGGGGAACTTTTCTTAGCTATCGGAATCACAGTAGCGATTTTCCAGAGAGAGGGAAACTCAGAGGTGGTAAGACAAGTGTTAAATAGATGTAAGAGCGGAGTGAGAACCCAGGGCAAAATATATTTTATGAATTTGGGGGGGATTTCATCTGGTCCGATAGCATGCGATTTAATGGAAAGAAAAGCCTTCATAATCTCGTCAGCACCAACACAGTTAAAGCTGAAGCCATCTGACCTTGTCTGAAAACTGCCAGGTGTATCATAGACTGGTGTAATCTGAGCGTTAGAGGACTGCGACGAAGTGAAATGAGTATTTAATGCATCTGGATTAAGATCGCAATCAGCATATTCTTTCCCAAAAACAGCAGCGCACTGGCGCATATTTGTCAAGTAAATCGACGACGACTGAATTAAAAGAGCATAATTTATCATTAATCGTAGGCTGGAGGAAAATCTCATCCCAAGATAAAAATGAGCATTCCTGTTGCAAAGCATCCACATTAATGTTATCGAGGTCACGATAGGCAAAAGTCTTGGCAGCTCTCTCTGAAGAATCAGAGTAATCCGAATCTGATCCTGCTTTGTTCATTTTGCTACTACCGTCACTCACTTTAGCTTAGATCTATACATTTTATATCTAAATATAATTACGTTTTCTCTCATTATCAACACTTGGTGTAGTCTTTCATGGAAATAATTTCCCAGAAACACATTTTCTATCTTTGGGACAAAGTTGTTAATGAATTGAGGTTATGGTGTGTTTCCTATTTGCTTTCACTGGATTGAAATTTCTAAATATAAATTAGAAAGTATTTGTCAATAAAGGTACAGAAGAACAGAAGAATCCTTCAGTTGTCCAGTGTCCCGTCATTGGAGGGGATCCAAGTAAACATAGTCGTTTGACGAGAAAATCCGAGGTTTTTCCATTTGAGAATAATCCAACGGCTACTACCATTTACATGACATGTTTGTCACTTGCCCTAATTTTATTTTGAGTGCCCTACACAGGTATAATTATATACATTTTATAATGCAATTGTCTGTCTTGCAAAATCACTGCACGAACATCTTGCGGTAGAGTGTGAGAACAACAAATATAAATTGAATATCTTTTCACAGTCACATCACATAAAGTCAACTGCTGTAAATGTCTCACAATTGCCTAATCTCGTGGCAAGAAAATATACGAGAACGATTGCGTACGCTCATTGAAAAGGCCACAACTTTGATAAAGTTTTCTCCAAAAACTCTTTAATGAAAGGAACTACTCTCTCTATGAAAATTGCAAGTGTGACAATCGGTAAATTTAGTTCTTCTAAAATAATTTAAACTAATTTTATGTTCTTCATAAATTTTGCACTCGCCTGCAGTAAAAGTCCCAGCAAGGTAGTTTGCAAATGAACTTACGTTGACATTACTTGGGCCATTTCCATGAATTATACTGGGATATATCATAAAATTCACTTTATATCAAGTTCCTTCTCCAGTCTGTGTATTAGCATCCAATTTAACATCAGCTTCAGCGCCATTGAGATGTTGAAAAACTTCAGATTTGTAATCTAATCTAATTTTACGCTTCGTTCGAATGTCCTCGCTAAGAATTATTCACTTTTTTTCCGGGTAACGGAGAGCACCCGAACTCCTACAAACCATTGATGAATAAAGTTTTTATTGCAGCTTTCGATGAGGGATAATATTCCTTGCCGTTCCCTGAACTACTATCTTCCGCGAACGCTGTTGGTTCTCCCAAAGTATGATAGGTTGATCAACTTCAGACCAGTCGGGAAGGCTGCTCCATGCGGAAATTAACTTGCAATTAGTGGGGTTATCTAAACTTCGCACTCCCATGCAGGTGGCGGATTTCTTCTGCTATCGAAGAAAATATTTTTTCCTAATTGAAATTTTAATAATAGTAAGGATAAAAATCTTTTGGACTTACGGTATGGATGGAATTCCTTGCCGTTGGCTTTGGACAATTTTGGAATAAATTTCTTTTTTGACGCGTTCACTGTCAAAGGTTTGCCAAAATGAGTCGGTTGTCTTCTTCTTTCTTTCCTTCCACCAACATGTGATACTGAGGTTGAGGAAATGCATCTCTCTCGGTCGGGGTGCGTTCATTTTTTTATGCTTGACGCAGCCGCCTACACGCTTCAGTACGTGTAGCATATTGCTATATGCTATACGCTATGACCATAACAAGGCACGCAATGCGCTGGACGCATCTTAGAAAGTTACATAGTAGATTTACACTGTAGCAAAACAAATCATGAGATTATAAGTAACATTAGCCTAAAATATAGTATAGTGAATACATAGAAAGCAAAAATGAAATACAATGAAAATAAAATACAACTAGGAACCTAATATATAGCGAAAAAAAAAAACGAAAATATATATAGCATGATCGGGTGCACAGTGCACCAGTTAGATTTAAAGGCAAAATATAGAGTCCTTAGGATCAGGCCCGGATCTATGGGGGGGGGCACTCGGGGGCACTTGCCCCGGGCGCTAGTTATAAGGGGGCGGCAATACGACAGATTTCTGAACCCATAACTAAATGAGAAAGAATCTAATTACAAAAATGGAAAATTTTTTCAGACCATACTTAACACTTCAGTCTTCTTTCCGGAATCTAAAAGCTCCCTTGCTGATATTATACTTTTAATTGTGTATGTAGTACATTGGAGCTCAATAATGAAATCGCGAAACGTACGCGGTATACGAGTTTATTGCAATATGATCATAGTTATAAACCATATAATACACGAACCTTTTAGAACCGAATTTAATACTGTAATGTTGGCTACAACTTTTTCTGACATTTAATATTTGACACTTGTCAAATTGAAGTATCTATTTCGTTTTTATTTTTCATATAGTAATTTCACAGTATCTGCTCGCGCTTTGTACGTGCGCGGAACTTTCTTAAGTCAAATAACAAATCAAGTGATAAATCAAATGTAAATTCTCTAATTAAATTTTTAGTATCGTAAACAGCAAGTGTGTCTCTGAAATTTTATATTGCAATTGCCATAATTGCATTATCAATATATCAATACAAAAATTGCAAGTCTGTCTCTGGTATAAAATAAACTGTATTTGTAATGATACGATTTTTTACTTTCCTCTTATTTTAAAACAGTTTGAGATTCAAACGATCGATCTGAATTTCAAATTCTTTTTATATAACAATCATTTGTTTCAAATACGAATTGTTTTTAACAATTCTGGTTCTAGTTCCAAGGTATGCAGTATAAATAAGTCATATACATATGATGCCTAGTATACCCTGGAACTGTAATAAAATTTGCCCCAAATAAAGATCATTTTCAGAGGGGGCGGTAAATAACGTCTTTTGCCCCCCTTCAAAACTTTCTTAGATCCGGCACTGCTTAGGATTAGAAGAGAATATGATAGTCAGAGTTAACAGCAATATCAGAAATGTAGTACAACAAATTTACAATTAGATGAATTAGATTAGTTTGAATAATTTGATTAGTATGGGGTTGAGTATAGGTATTTAAACCAAAAAATAAAAAGCTCTATACAGATAATCAAAGCTTCTGAATGATGGATAACAGAAAACATATCCAATCCCATACCAGCTGTGAAGCAACTGGTGTGAGAAGTGTAGAAATGTAGAGAATGCTGAAAATGTACAAAAAGTACAGAACAGCACAGAACAGCATGTCGGATAACCCTCATACAGCTGTCGTCAGGAAGTCCAGAGCTTCGGACTTGAATGTATTCAGTGTCGCAGCGAATCTAGCTTCCTCAGACATACGGTTCCATAGAACGGCCCCGTTAAGAAATACAGTTTTTTTAATAAATAAATAAACTGTGATAATGGGAATCAAGGCCGTCTGTCGGGACTACCAACCTAAGTAAGTATGTATATTTTCATTATTAATAGCTTTGTACTCATTTTTTATTAAAGAAAAAGTATTAATTGGTTAAGCATTAAATTCGTTCACCAAAAAGGAACGATATCTCCAAGCTGTTGTTGCACATAAAAACAAACCTTTAAAGTTGTTCTTTCCATTTAAAATGCCTATAATTTCAGCTTCAGAAACTTTGTTTTTCCCACAGACCCAAAGGCTCTAATGCGGAATTCTGAAAGAACATGACAAACAAAGCAGTTATGAACACTTGATATTGTACTACAAACATTTAAAGAAATGATTATTGAAATTTAGCAAACATGGAAGGATTAATTAACTAAAAATTCCTATGCTGCCTTGGATTTCACTGAGGATATCTTAATGATTTAATTTAAATCGTTCGTGGCATGTGATAAGGCGGCCAAGTTGACCCTCACTATGATCTGAGAGACCATAAGGCTTTATTTGAGAATTCCGTAGGTAAGCTAATTTCCCTAATTTCCCCGGCAGTCCATTCTAACTCGTGACACCAGGCGAGAAAATACTCCTACTACCAAACTCTGTATTTACGCGCGGATAAATTAGTCTTTTTTTGCCCCTTGTACTCCAAGAGTAACGGGTCCGCACATAACCAGGTAGAAGGGAAATACTAGCCCTATATGTATAAACGATAGAGCCTTCAACTTGTACATGCATTACAGCGGCCCTGGTAACAGAATGTCTAGCAGTGGGTTGACATGAGCCCTTCGTCGGAGATTAAAAACATATCTGGCACATGCTTTGAGTGCACGCATTAGTTTAGTTATACCAGCCTGAGACATTGGGTATATGACGACATCCGCGTAAAAAAAGTGTGGCAGAATCAAGGCAGTGAACAGCCTCAGTCTCGTGGTTCCAACAAAATGCGGAAAGGCTGCGTGGAGAGATCGCAGCCCATGATGCACTCGCGAGCACATGGAGTTTATATGTGCCTTCCATGTGAGATTGGCCCAGGTTTTTAACAGATTTTGTGGAGAGAGGTATATTATGACCCATTAGGGTTATTGTTGTTATCTGTGATGAAGGACAGAACCTCTCTCCGGTCTGATGGCGTAACCTATAGCTTAAGTTTTGGAGGAATTTAATGCAAATTCGTTAGAGGTGGTCCAACTCCCGACCCCATCTAGCGTGTCATTGATGGTTGACACCAATTCCTGCAATCCATCACCTGCGTAGAGCTGGATGTCGTTTGCATAGATATGAAAACCTACGCCCCTCAGGACCTCGCTGACGAAAAGAGCTGGGGAACCAGGGGAGCGCCCTGGGATACACCCGCTCGCAAAGATCTAAACGACGATTTATTCTGTCCAGTTCTGACCATAAACAGTCTTTCAGATAAGTAGCTGCTAATCATCTTACAAGCAGTATGGGAGAAGCCAGAATGAGATCTGAACTTGTATATCATCCTCGCATGAGGGACTGAGTCAAAAGCTCTGCTAAGATCTAAGATCATATGAACAACGGTGTGAACCTTGTCGCAAATGCCTCGAATGTCAGCCGTGACTTCCAGAAGAGTAGTGTTGGTAGAATGAAAGCACCTGAAGCCAGACTGCCTGTTGTTAAGGAGATTGTTCGTGTCAATAGAATCAGTGATCTGATCAGCAATAATGAATTCCAGCACCTTACATATTGCCGGCAGAATAGTGATCAGTTTCCATTCGGAAATGTTCATCGGGGCGTTGTTTTAGGATTGCGTGTTATCAAGCTCACTTTCCAGCTGTCTGGGAAGTGCGAGCTGGTTAAAATCCTGTTAATGAGATGGGTAATTGCTGGTAAGATGTAACGCAGTATTATGTTATAGAGCTTTATAGGTGCATCTTTGTATTTGACTCGTAAACCTCCACAACCTCGATCTCCGACACATTATTCAAACTGAAATTTGGCCTATTGACAGCATGGTTAATTAATGGCCCGATGCACATTCGCCAGAGTGCCAGGGTTCGTTAACACACATAGTTTCAGTTGTAATACCCTCCTAGATGAAATCATATGTTATACTAAGTTTGTTATTCCGTTTATAACCCCCAGAAATAATGATGGTAGAGCAAAATGAGTAGAACACCCACTCATAATAAGGTTATCTTGATTTTTGCATGTCCGTCTCTCCATCTGTCCGTTTGCCCGTCCTCACAATACTCAAAAACGCATCCACCTAAAGAGAGAACTGAAATTTTCCACACGGGCTTTTAAGTAAAAAAGGAAATTTAAGTTCGAGAATAGCACAAATCGTGTAACTCTTTCGCGAGGCTGCCATACAATAATTTCCTTTTTCACTGATATTTGGACACTGCCTGAGAATGGGCCAACGGTACAGAGAATATAAATTACATATTATCATTAAATTTTGACACATGAGCCGTATACATTACACGACATTTCGTCTACTAAAGTGTTCATTTCGCGGATAAATTTTTTATAGAGATTTCGCTGTGAGATTTAGCCAAATCGCTAAGGAAAGTGGTATTGCGTTTTATCAGACAAGTAGATGGCAGTAATTTCCACAATCATAGCATCAGATTTATCCGCTCAAGATTGGCAGTGTATTTTTATTATTATACCCTAGATGAAATCTATAGGGTATACTAAGTTTGTCATTCCATTTGTAACACCTCGAAATAATAATCGTAGAGCAAAATGGATTGGACACCCACGCATAATATTAAAAGTTATTTTGATTTTTGTAAGTTCGTCCGTTTTTCGTCCGTCTGTCCCTCTGTCCGTCTGTGCGCACCATAACTCGAGAACGCATATGCCTGAAACACAATACGATGCAGTGCAGTGTTTTGACAATCAATTTTTGAAGCCTCAATATTTAGAATTTTGTGTCGTGGTGGTGGATTAATTAATTATGTCGAGAAAAGATAAAATAGAAAGAAGACTGTTTGTATTAGCGGCTTGTGTTATTCGCAATAATTTGATTTTATTGAACAAAAGAAAAAAGATTTGGACAAGAAGCTATAATACCGAAAAGCAGCGCGAGCTTTATGATTTTTATACAAAAATCTTCAAAGTCATTAAGGAGGAAAATACCATAGCATCGAGTTAAGGAAATTTACTCGGATGGGCGTTACGCAGTTTAATTTATTGCTTAACTTGTTGCAGAACAGGTTGAAATGAAATTCTATACGTAAACCTATATCACCGGAATGTCGCCTGGTGATTACATTGATGTAAGTTCTTATGAAAGTGTGTTTAAAAAGACAGCCTTCATTTTGGATCCTTAATTTTCAGGTTTCTTTCTTAAGGTGCGAATTTTCTTACAATAGCCTGGATGTTTAGGATTGGAGCATCGATAGCTCGTCAAGTCATCCTTGAAACTGTACTGCAGCTATAAAAAATATCACAGCAATGTTTTATTAGCTGCCTGCGATAGCAATTACTGCTTCACAGCTGTAGACATTGGTGCCTATGGGATCGGGGACTACGTGATGGTGGCGTTTTTAAAGCGAGCTCATTTGGATAAGCCGTATTAGATAGAAAAATTGACCTACCTGAAGACGAAAACTTACCTAACTCAAATGTTAAGTTGCCTTTTTTCTTTGTGGGTTACGCAGCTTTTCCTTTAAAAACAAATATTATGAGACCTTATTCCGGAACATCTATTTCAGAAAATGAGGATATTTTCAACAAAACGTTATCAAAAGCACGTGCGAAAATTGAAAATACATGAGGAATAAAGACGATGCGATGGAGGGTACTATTTAATGCTATAAATTGCTTCCCACAGAACGCTGAAAAAATAGTGAAGGCTGTGGTAGTCCTACATAATTTTGTTAAAATGAATGACGGCGAATACTGTCCTGCAGAATACGTCGACAGTTTTAATGACGACACTAGAGTTGAAGGATTATGGCGGAGGGAGGTTAGAGCCTTGGAAACATGTAGGCTTTTTACAAGGTTTAATGAACCAAAAGATGCATTCACTATCCGTGACACGTTAAAGGAATATATTGTTAATGCTAGAAGATAGGGCCGTCCTACACGCTGCATTTGTTGTTGCCGAGATGCGGCTGGGGGATAGGAAGGCGACAAGGTGCAAACCATAGCATAGAATACAAATCATAAAAATATTATAGAGAGCTTTTAATAAAAATTCGGCATTTCTAATAAATATTTATTTTTTTTTCACACAAACACAGTTCTACTAAATATTAATGTTAAAATTATTTATTCATACTGGCTACTTGTTGAAGGGGTGCCACACCTTTCATTTGATCTTTCTTCATTCAGCAATTGTAGAACTTTCACCTTGAATGATAGAAATCGCTCTGCGGATAATTCCGCTTCTTCCAATTCAATGCACAAGCTGTCCCAAAAGGCAACTTCCTTTGTGGGACCTTTTACATCTTTCAATGTCCTCATCAAATTAAGCAACTCTTGTTTTGTGTTTTTTATGAGGACCTCGTAAACCAATCCACACTGTATGCTTCCTCGTCCAGTACTCGCTCTTGACGAAGACCTTTCTTGGGAGCTATCACGTGGATTCTCGCCATTTGGTGGATCTACCTCAGCAGTACCACTCACCAAGTCGCTATCGTCAAATACTTGATCATCGTACTCAATAATATCATTACAAATAAGCTCAGAGGTAGCTGCGCCGTCATAACTACAGTGTGTTCTAGGATATATAAAACTGTATTTTTGAATTTTAATGTAAATATTGTCAACTTACTCTGCATTTACACTTCTGCATGTGTTTAAAAATGCCAGCATTTCGAAAAATTTATAATTTTTCAATTTACTGCCAGTACCACTTCCAGACGGTAAATTCTGCTTGTCTTTTAGACTATTAAACCTATCTTTCATGGTTCGCCACCTTTTTTTTTGCAACGTCACCTAAATGGATACTTTAATTAAAATAAAACAAATATATTTTCATATTTAAGTTACCTGTAATTCCCAGTTCTTTCCCAATTTCTTTCCAAACTTTTTCATTTTTTTTATAAAATTTGTTACTTTTGTCGTAGAGAAAAGCTTTCCCGCGCACCAATTCCACCAATTTCTCTTCCATTTTTGACAACACACAAATGTCAGCTGATGCAGTGTGCAGTGTTTTAGAAATTAGCCTTAACGTTGCAGTGCAGTGCATGTGAATTGCCACATGTTATTACATGGGCTCTAAATTTCAGCCTTTAGAGATATGAAATTTTGTACACAGACTTAAAAAAAAAAGTAAAATTAAGTTCGAAAATGAGACAAATCGGGCAACTCCTTCGTGGGGTTGCCATACAAAAATTTCGTTTTGTACTAAATATTTGGACACTGCCTGAGAATGCGTCGACGTAGAGAGCTGAAATTTGGTACATGATGTTTTTATAGTAATAACAAATAAAATTCCAAAAAATGCAATAAATCGGGCAACCCCTTCTTGGTGTTGCCGTATAAAAATTAAGGTTTTTTACATATACTGTGAAAACGATCAGTCCTAGACATTTTTATTGTACTAAAAACTTCTTTAGAATACGAAATCCTATAAAATCTTATAATCATTTTTTCTGTCCGACGAACCGTTCTAGAAATATATGTGAAAAACCACTTCAAAAATTAAACTTGCATAGATCGGTGACCATACGAAATTTTATACGGGCATTCATCTACTAGGGTATCATAAGAATTGGTCTTAAACCAATTCTAGCTTTTTTACTTGTTTTTTTATTATTATTTTTTTCTGCTAAAGAAAACCGTCTTCATTTAGACAATTCTTTTCAAAATAAATTAAAATAGTAAGTACAAATATAATTTTCCTTACTAATCCAAAAGTACACGAAAGAATATCACAAATGCACGACTGCTGATTGTCAAAAGCTACCACCTATATTAATAATTTTAGCCGAAAAAGTTCCCTGTTCAATTGCTGCGAAATTATTATCCGCTAAATGAACACAATGCTGCGCTTAATCGTGAAACGTGGTTCGTAATGAGAATCTTGTATTCGCTGTACCGTGTACGATAACCATTTCTCAGTCGCACCAATATAGCATACTCACTGACTTATAACAATGAACTGAGCGTATTGCCATTTTCCTATAGGAAAGAATAGCACAAGTTTTATGGTTTTCTCCGTCGCCCTATGGCAGAGTTGGAGCTACCAACACAAATATTGCTTACTGAACGTTTTCTTATGCTATTTGATGTTTTTATGTTGGCTACAGATGCAGTCACCCATTGGCGTAACTGGGTGGGCCCAGGCCCCCAGAATGCGGACTGGCCTCCCTCAGGAAATTATGAAAATTCCCAAAAAACATTCGTTAATTCGTACAATCTTAGGCCTAATTAAATTGAATCCGTTCAGAATGGACTCGAAAAGCTTTAAGAGTTATTTTTTCAAGAGAACCTATTAAAATGTTTTAAAATTTTTAAAAGCTATTCTGAGATTGCTCAGATTCCACTGAAATCATGCAGTTTGACATTTTGTGCGGAAATTTTAATTGATAACCTTTGATATCAATGAAATTTTGAAAATTTCGTAAAACTTTGTTTAATTTTCCGGAAGTTTTTTAACCTTTTTCGATTCTAATCCCAACAGATTAAGTAATACGGCTGATTATCTTTATAAGGAAGAAAATAATATTCTTATTACGTTACATAATGGAATAAAACTATATTAATTAGCACTATTCGGGAAATCGAGAAATTCACATAAAAAGATTAAATTTGTCTAGAACCTAGTCTAGTCTCGAAAAGGAGAAAGCCAAACAGAGAGGACAAAAGACTTTTTGATAAAATCCAGTCTAGGTAAAAGTAATTTAGTAGACTTTCCATCAGATACAAAGCCAAGGCCATCCGAATATTGGAACGTATATAACCAAGTGATGGACAACATTATCATTAAGTTCAAAAATAGGATTGCAAATCTACATTTGTCAGTTGACTCATTTATAAAGTTGTACCTGAAACATGGAGAGGCATTTGTAGAATATTATAAAAATGTTACAGGCTGAAACAAAAATAATAAATAATATGTTCCAAAACAAGAGCATTGTTGTAAATTTGGAAAGACTGAAAACAGAAATTAATAAAGACTTCTGCACAAATTATATTAGTTGCTGCAAGCAGCTCTGAGTCTCCTGTCAGCTCGGCCGGCTGTGACCGGAGCTTTGCCATTATGCGAATATGGCACTTCTATATATTGAAATCGAGATAACTAAAATCAAACTAACAGCGTAACAGGTGCTAAATAAGTATGCAGTATGCGTACACAGACTTTAAATATCCCTTTCTTGCTGCTTAATAAAAACGTAAATAATTGATCTAAAATGTGTATCTAACTTCAGACCTGTAAAAAAATTTCAGACCGGTAAAGAACTTAAGCACATTGGTACTTAAATTATATTACCAGTACCAGGACCTGGACTTAAAATATTTTAAGTACATGTCACGATACTAGTACTTAACGCACTTACTACAAATACTGCCATAACGCAAGGTATTTCAGCTCTTGTAAATTATTTAAATACGCCTCCTAATAATAGAGGTTATCTGCATCTCGACAGTGCCTCAAAAAATCTTACGAAGGTTGGCAATCAAGTGCAACACCCTGCTCTCTTCCTTCGCACCTGTTGAGCGTTGATTTTCATTTGCAAGCCTTGTAAATGCTACACAAAGGCAATCATAATCTGATTGACATTTTTTTTGCTAAAGGCAAACTCAAATACTGTATGAACAAATTCCAAATTATGTAGAAATTAAAACAGCAAAAACTTGCACGATATTTTATGATATGTCGTAAATATAAACCTCATTCAGTTATTTAACTGACTATAGATTTTCAAAATTTCTTATTTGAGTTTTCGAAAGATCTTGAAACTTATACATAAGTACCAATACAAATCCCTGAACTTCTACTTGAACATTTTTAAGTACCAGTACTTGTACTTAAAAGATTTGAAGTATGGGTCCTTGTATTGGTACTTGGAGTAAATACTGGGCATTAGGCAGGGCGTCACTATCATATCAGTTTGGTGTATGGAACTTGAGGATTCTAATTTATTTTTCTTAAAATGTGAGAGAAGCAAAGGAGGGGATGTGGAAAACAAAAGTCTCTATTAATTAAAGCACACCACTTTCTTTTATTTTTCCTATGATTTAAGAAAAATTTAAATTGCGTTAGATGTTTGGAGTGAACTGTAGGGAATAGATGAGTGTCGCTTGGGTTCATTGGGAATAAAGAAAAGAATGCATTTTCACTCAATTCGTCAATTACATTATGTACTAATCTATTTTGATAATAATTTAAATATCCGACCAAACTGAAATTAACAAATAGAAAAGGAATCAAGTCTTATTTCGTAAATAATCGTCACCAGATGGTCTCGATTTTATTGCTTATCGCATTATCGCCGAATGTTGACTATAACTGGCTATCCGAAAATTGAATACTGATGACTTATATCAAAGAAACATAAAGACATACAGAACTTGCATGAGGAGTGTGCAATTTTATCGGAAAATTTTTCTTCTTGGGTTCTCGACCGGAGACCCCTAGGCCCAGCACCAGGGTAGTACGAGCATCTGATGACATCGCGATGGCTGACCGAGGAAAATGTAGCTTACTATAATGGCGCGGCAGTGCAAATGAATCAGTGAAGTGATGCTGAGAGCTGAGTATTTTGTTCTCTCCTTTGTGCTACGCTTTTCTTACAAGCGGCATAATACGATACGAGGTCTGAGTACTTCAGTCAAAGTTTACCTAATAATAAGTTAAGAAGCTGGTGAGATATCCGAGTGTTTTACATTTAAAATGCACACGGCAAGAAAAGGAAGAAAGAAAAAAAAATAGAACTCTCTTTAAAAATTTTATGAATAAAGATAAAAATGTGAAAGCGCAAGTTGCATGCACCGAAACAGAATGGAAAATGTTTCATTTTCGTAAATAAATGAGAAGGGGCGGAGTTTTCACGTTTTACTCTCATAAAATGCTCCCGCGCTTTTGTGAAAACCGGTTTTCATGAAATATTGATAATGTTAGGACACATATTGTTGTTGTAAAAGGTTTAAAAGGACACATGTTGTTGTTGTAAAAGGTATAAAAGGACACATGTTATTGCTGTAATCCTATGATATTTGAACAGCACGTGTTTCTGTTTACATTCGTTTTGCTATGAAGAGATAAAGTGGGAGAACTCATGCTGGATTCTCTGATATTTTCATTTGAGAGGAATTTTACATCTCCTTTCAGCATCTGAGCCAAAGCGAAATTTATCTTTTTCTTAAAAATGAGAGGTAGTGTGGCCCGAAGTACATTATTATGAATAGGTCAGGTTGAAAGGATTTTGAGGGATTTAATAAGATTTTGTCGTTCGGGTAATCCTACGTTCTCTCGATTTTTGTTTTTAACTCGTTGTCTCAGTTGCACCACAATAGTGCATAGACAAGTTCTTTTCCCCCATTCATACAAAAGACGAAAGTATATGAAATTACTTGTTTCATTCTAAAAAAACATCAGAAATTTGCCCATTTTGCTCTACAGCTTCTTAACTTATTATTAGGTAAACTTTGCTTCAGTCGTGTTTGGGCACTGGCTGTGGATGGTGTAATTATTTTGTTACACAATATTTCACCAGCCCTAGTGCTTGAAAAATTTTAGGTCGTGCGAGTTTTTCTCGTTCTCTCATTTTCTGTTTTCTGTATTTTTGCTAGCCAAAACCAATTTCTCCCGTCAGCTCGCCCGCACCAGCCCTAGTGCTTGAAAAATTTTAGGAGTGAAGAATTTACTCTTGTTGCATATTCTGTATGTCTTTATGTTTCTTTGCTTATATCTAATAAGTGATAAGGGATGTAGTTACAATGCTTTTCTCTCTCCGGGTGCTCAATAACATTTAACGAGAATTATTATAAGGATTGGTAAACAATTGAAAATTTTTCGTTGTTCCTCTGGTCTCTAACATATGTAGGAACCTCGACAAAGACTGCCATATCTCAAAAGCTTTTCTTATTAAAATCGCTCCGTATAGGCACTTTCACATCAAACACAAGAATCGAAAAAAATGTAAACCGAAAAACTCAATTTATTCCACTTTAAAACAAGATTTTTGCTTCAATGATTAATAAAATCATGGGAAATAGGATAAAATATTAATTTTACTAATAAAATAGTATATTTATCTTAGAATTTTTAAGAAAACACAACTTTTATGATTTATCGGACGAATTTTTCCGCCGAAAAAGTTTTTCGGCCGATAAAACATAAAAGCTGTGTTCTTCTTCAAAATCTGAAATAAATATAACTATTTCCTCAGTAAAATTCCTAGTTCATCCTATTTCTCTGGATTTTATTAATCATTGGAACAAAAATCTTATTTTAAAGTGGAATAAATTGAGTTTTTCGGTTTACATTTTTCTGTTCTTGTTTTTGATGTGAAAGTGCCTTATGTGCACACGTACCTGCATTTGCAGTAGATTAAATCTAGTTTTTTGCTTGGAAGGCGGAGTTAAGTTTTCACGTCGGAAGACTACATATTACAAAAATTGTGACGCGATTTGTAAAATGAGAATTATTTTATGAAGAATTATTTAATTTTTTTATTTTTATGAGAATTATTTTATTTTTTGTGTGCAGAGCTGTTTTAGCGGTAATTATGTTCTAGAATTTAGATTATGTTTCTTGTGGGTTCTGTAATTTAAAGATTCTCTGTTATCTCTGTAACTTTAGAAACTTTATGGTTTTTTTAATCTATGCAATATCATTGGCTCAAGGCATTATATCAACATCTTCTATGTAAGTCATGTAAGTGCTCAGGGCAATGCATTAAAAATGTGGGTCAAAAGCTGGGAATACTCATGAGCTGATATACTTCACAAACAAAATATTTGTTACAACCTATGTGCGAAAGTTGGAGGACCTGGCCCACCCCAGAGAAAAGTAATAGTTACGCCAATGCAGTCACCGCAGAAAGAATAAGGAAAAGATAGTGTTTACCATGCTCAGTCTCTTTTGCCCATACGCAGGACTCAGGTAAGAATAAGTTTTAAAAATTAAAGTCGGAATGAGTTTAATTTCTTATAAGCGATTAAAATATCTCTTGGGCACATGTTTTTTATTTAGTAAACGTTTTAAAGGTGCTCTAACGGTGATATACAGAAACACAATAGTTTTGCCACATGAAATAGCAAATCGATCAGTCCAAATTAAGTCGGTGAGCATACTGCATCATTCTAGACGCTCCGACTATAATAATACGTAATATTCCAATACTCGTGCGTTTTTTATTCTTTTTTTTTTAATATAACCATTGTGTTTAGAGTATATAGTGAACGCAAGAATGGAAATCGGCTGTTTGGTACACTGCTCGCTAGAGGCGCCACGTCGCTGCACTATCCGAAACTCAAGCCTGTTCACTGTAGTGTCCATGCCCCCAGCCAGCTAGCTGGCATGCCCCGCTCACACTTCGGCGCATATTTCGTGGCGTTCTCGTACCGTCGTTTGTCAGCGGTGTTGCCTGGCTTCGTTTTCTACTTTGCATGGAATAGTGACAAGACGGGCAAACAATAATATGTCAGATTATGTGATGAATTTTGTCGGCCGTTGAATTGCTCTAATTTTGTTTGCAACGCTGATTCGTTAGAAGAGAATCCATGACTTCCTTCTTGGAATAATTTATATATATGTATGAATATACCAATTTTTTCCTTTGTTCTTGCTCGTACTCACATTCGGTTTTCCCATTTTTATTGTTTTTTGTTAATATATGTACGTATATGGTTAGATATTCTTTTTGATAAAATATAGGTAAACTAGAAATATTTCGTGGAATTGAAAACTGAGTCGAGCATATGGTAGGCTGGTGTAGTTGATAGTACATATAAGTAGTTGCATCATAGATATAGATAATTTATTGAACAATGTTCTGACACAAGAAATTCAAGTAACTCATGAAAATTTTATACACAAAAATTATTTTCTTTAATTAGGAAACTCAAAAACCTTCTTCACTTCTCACTTCACAAAAACTTTTTAAATTGTTGCTTTCAATTTTCAATGCACCTAAAAAAAACGACAACTTGAATACCGAATACCGACCGAAACTTTCTTATTTTCTTATTTTTTTTTTAATTTGCAAAGCTTTAGCTTTTCTTCGCTGGGGGTTGCAAAAACAAAAAATTCTCTACGCCCCGTCGGAGAATGGCTCCGGGAACGTGGGTGGTGTGTATTGGGAAATGTTACGGAAACGATTTCTGTAAGGGGCGCGCGGGTGAAAATCTATTGGCTACAGTTGGCGTGGCGAGCGTTTTTGCTTTTCTACGCCCCGCCGGAGGGCGGGCCAAAACCTCTGGGTGGGGAACGTAATTCAGTTTAGGTTCGTTTAGGTCAGTTTCATGTGTGGAATGTGGAACTTGTAGACATCTATATGTGACATTATTACATTTTGCTTTGCCATATGTGGTGCCATCTTTATATCAAGTTCTCCCATATCTCGATCATCTGATTTCGATAATAAATGTCATACAGTTGTCAAAATAACTTATTTACAATTTTTTTTCCGTCTTAAACCTTTCACTGAAGGTTACAAAAAGCCGTTGGACGGCAAATCTAGCAACAAAACGACTAAATTTTGTTATGACATGTACAAAATTATTTCCCGTGCTGGCAGTTTGGTGATAAGTAGAAATACACGACTTTTGGGAATATCGACTGATAGGAAATACTCAGCGGGTACCGATCGAAACGAGAGGTAAGTGAAAATTGCACAAATTTTCCAAAAGTTTAAGAATACATTTGTTAATAATTAAAGTGGCTGCAAAAATCATTCTTTATTGCTGCCTTCACTGAAAACGGATATGGCAAGTTGCTCTAGTGTGGATGAGCCAAAACACACAAACAGGCTAGCTCAAGAAAAATCACCTTATCTTCTACAGCATGCTCACAATCCTGTGGACTGGTATCCATGGGGCGAGGAGGCAATTCAAAAAGCTAAAGCTGAAAACAAATTAATATTTTTATCTGTGGGTTATTCCACATGCCATTGGTGTCATGTTATGGAACATGAATCCTTTGAGAATGAAGAAGTGGCGAAAATCATGAACGAGAATTTCGTGAATATAAAGGTTGACCGAGAGGAGAGGCCCGATATTGACAAGATTTACATGAATTTTGTTCTAATGATCAATGGTAGCGGCGGATGGCCAATGTCTGTCTGGTTGACGCCAGACTTGGCACCCATAACCGCAGGCACTTACTTTCCACCAATGGACAGGTGGGGAATGCCTGGATTTAAAACTGTTCTGAAAAAAATTGCAGAGAAGTGGCGTAACAATAAGACAGAGTTAGCCGAAACTGGACATAAAATTATTCAGGCTATTCAAAAAAGCCTTGCTGAGAAGGGCGAGGAACAATCTCCGGATGGACCTTTAAGTTCGGAAGATAAACTTAATCAAGCAATCCGAATTTTTAAGAGGAACTTTGATTCTGATTACGGTGGTTTTGGATCGCATCCAAAATTTCCAGAAGTATCACGACTTAACTTCCTTTTTCATGCTTACGTTGTAAAAAAGGATAGGGACATCCTTAATATGGTTCTTAAAACATTAACTAAAATCGGTAACGGTGGCATTCATGATCATGTTTTTGGTGGTTTTGCTCGATATTCGGTAGACCAAAGGTGGCATGTGCCTCATTTCGAGAAAATGCTTTACGATCAAGGACAATTACTTAGCGCATATGCGCATGCATATAAAATAACTAATGACGAAAAGTATCTAAATATTGCTGACGGTATATACCGTTACCTCATAAAGGATTTACGACATCCTTCAGGTGGATTTTATTCAGGCGAGGATGCAGATTCACTCGCAACTATAAATGACAAAGTCAAGATAGAGGGAGCATTTTATGCGTGGACATACTCTGAAATTCGTGACGCTATCAAAAAAAATTCTGCAAAGTTTGAAATTGAACCGCAAAAAGCATTTGAAATTTACAGTTATCACTATAATGTTCAAGAAAGTGGAAATGTTGAACCATCGAGTGATCCGCATGGCCATTTGACGGCTAAAAATATATTAATTGTTCGGAAATCTGCAGAAGCTACATGTGAAAAATTCAAAATAACTCACCAACAATTTGATAAGGTATTGAGCACAACTAATGAAATTCTGCATGAAATCCGTGATAAGCGACCCAGACCTCATTTGGATACTAAAATTATAACTGCTTGGAACGGTTTGATTTTATCCGGCTTGTCAAGGCTAGCTAATTGTGTTAGCGAGAAAAGAGGGGAATACATTACGGCAGCTAAGGATTTGGTGAATTTCTTGAGAACTTTCTCTTATGATAAGGAGAAGAAAATCGTTCTAAGAACATGCTACGGCAAAGGAACTGGAAGTGAGATAACTGAAGTTTTGTAAGTACTTAATGTTTGTAACCTTTATGTTATTAATTTCGATATCTCATTCATTTATTTTCTTAACAATAACAGTTCTGCTATATTGTTCAGAGACTCCATTTGAATGAATTTTTGGCTGTTTCTGATACGATTTGTATAGCCTTTGCATAGAGATAAGTAGTCCGTTGACCAGTGGGCTCACAATTCTTCTTCATAGATACATTAAATTAGCTGGAATCCTGACAGGTGCGAATTAAACGTCCTAGTTTGCTAGAAGTAACTTGTTTAGAATTTTGAATTAATCAAGATTTCGATTTGTTCGGAAATGACTTGGAGATAGGTAGGTGTTAGACATTTTATTGCTTATAGTTCGTTTTTATTTTAAATTTACGAATGTTTGGAAAAGTTGTTTTCTGGATAGCATAGCAACAATCGGCGAAATAGATGTTTGGTACAAAAATGCGTCGTGAATGCGAAAGTTTTTTCGTTGAGGCCATGGTACAAAGGTTAACAAAAAGTTAACAAGTATGGTCTTCTCGAGATGTCAAATTGGAACTATGTTATATGGTGTTCATTTTCTTCGTTTGAATTTTAATCGTCCTCAACAAAGCAAATATCATATTCTAATTGGAAATTTCATTGCTTTTCAGCAACAATTTATAGTTTTCTCGATGCAATTACTGCGATTTCCTTTTTAGAAAGCTGAAGAACTGGAAATTTTTAACCGGTTGTTACATTTGCTAATTAATACTGCGCAATTCACCATGTCGTTGATAGTTTTAGGAAGTGATTTTTGCTATGAAATAAATTTATAGCGAATTTAGTGAATATGAAATTGAAATTGCATAGACATTTTTTTTCCAAGATTTTTCGTTTGTAAAACTGTTTTCCGCTCAATTCTCAATCTGCAGATTTGGCAGCAAGCTCGGTCAATTTCATATTGAGTATGAATTTATTTCAAACCAAAACTCTCTCTCTATGAAATGCTAGTCCCGCATAGGGGTAATCTTGCTAGGCATTCAAGTAAATACTTAATATTTTACCGCGTTAAAAATTATTTTAAGTGCCTATATGAGGTCAGCTTGGGTGTTCACTTTGGCATATACTGCAGGCAGCAACCAAAGCCGTACTGATGAGTATACGGTTCCTGCCGGTACGAAGCACCCCTCTTGCATAGAAATTTCTTTTTCGAAAATTTTTCATTTGTAAAAGAGTTTTTTTTCTTATTTTAGGAAGATCATACCTTGTTAACCTTTGAACCATGTGTTGAGGACGCGACGTGTGGCTGTGAACAGAAACTAATGGCATATCGTTGAGGGCCAATCTCTTAGAATGTATAGAGAACTGGAAGTGTGATAAGTCAAATTCTGGTTGTGTTAGAATCCGTTGTCGCTGTGTGAAAGCTCAGTACAGATGTGTAGCAGAATCTACATAGAAAGCGGGGCAACAAGATATATGGTTAAAAATATTGCGCTTGCTCTCACCGAAAATGTTATTAGTCGCTGTCGCTACGCCAAGGTACTCAGGAGTTTTCAGCTGTTTCAAATGTAGGCAGCTGAACATATATTTCTCCAATTTCCCTACTTCAAGGACCCCAATGAAAAGGTATAGGTATGAACAGTCCCTGTTCTCTCTATATTTTAAGGCCAATATACATCGAGAGCTAGACGCTGCAAGCTACGGTTTGATTATTTGGAGTTAAGTACGAATATCATAGTCCATTGAGATTTTTGCTATCGCCAAATCTTTTTAAAAGAAAGGCGGAAGGTTCAAACTACCAGGAGTCATTTATTTACTCATTTTGATTTCTTTCCGTCTTCTGCTGTTCGTTGTCTTTATTTTTTAATGAACTTCATCGTGCGTGCCTGATCTAAGTAAAGAACTTGATGAATATTACAAGCCAGTAAGATTGCTCAGAATACTGCAAAATGACGACATCTAAGCTGGGTAAGTTGACTAAACTGAATGATTCGCTACACTTCCTAGGTTACATGCTGGAAAATGGCTTGGCTCCTAATCCATAATGAGCCTGTGGAACTTATCCGCTGATGTCAGTGTGCTTACTATTAAGGATGTGAAAGATGCAACTTTAACCGCAGGTTTTAAATCTCTGGGTGCAGGTAGAATTATTATTTATTCGAAATTCATCGAAGTGGATTACTATAATTCAAATTGTGAAAAAACATGGAATGGAAAAAATACTAAACAAAAAGACTGAAAGCAAAAATAAAGAAACAGATAAGCTTAACTGAGGTCAAATTAGAGCTAATTTTTCAATTGCAATCCAGAAAAATTCAAATTAATACAGTTGAAATGTTGAGTTTATAAAGAAGGGGGAGGAAGTTATGGTTTCTGACTGAGCGAATTTATTGGTCCCATTAAGATATCAAAAATGAAAACAATTCCAGAGATATTATGTCCAGATTCCAGCGTGTGCAAGGACATCAAATTCAAATGGTCACATCTGGAGTAAAATTAGGATTACTCCAAGGAAGACCGGAAGTGCAAACCGGAGAAATTTGCGTTGAACAGCTTCATTGCCATCAATCTGCAGTAAGGAGACCAGACAGAGCTGACAGAATCCAGTATCGATCTAACAAAGGTACAGTAAAGAAGTTTTGTAGTATAAGGATCTCCAAAATAAAGGCTACAATAAACAATTTCACTCAAATCTTTGGTTTGTCTAGCCTGGAAATGAACTTCCTGACACAACAAAATTGAAGTGAATTGGGGAGCTTTTGCGGCAAATAGTTGTGCATTTATTAACGTCTAAAGGGTAACGATTATTGAAGCACCATTTATGAAAAATGGCCAATTTATAGCGCAGTCATCATTAAAACTAACGACACGAAATAATTTGCCATCATCCGCATAAAAAAGTATTCTGGAATTGACTGAAAGCAAAAATACATCAGTAATATACAGAATAAACAATAATGGATCAGGAATACTGCCTTCAGGCACACCCGAGTTATTTGCTATTTCAGCAAAAAATTCTGCGCGATTAAGATTAAATTTATCGGAGGCCTTGTTAAATTCAGTGAGGATGCAATCAACCTGCTTACAGACTAGTCGTGGTTGATTTTCCATTTAAGAAACCATCTGGAAAATATCCCAAGATTGAATTACAATGAAAGTGGAGCACTAATCAAAGCCTCAAAAATCTTCGCAATATGACTATGAGTTAGCAATAGGTCTATAGTTTGAAACGTCAGATTTATTGCCTTTCTTATGTATATAATCACAGAGTACTTCCAAGACTTTGGGAAGGAGTCACAGGACAAAGACATATTAAATAGATAACAAAGGATATGAGATAGTAAGGAGCTGCATTTCCTCAGAAAAAAAGCGGAAATACCATCAGGACCTATCGTAATCGTACGACTATTAGGTAAATTAAAAGTATGTTCAGTAACAGCTATATCGTCAGACACAAGATCTTTGGTCTCAAGAGAAGTTGGCAAGAGCTTTGTCAAATTTACTAATATCACAGTTGAAATTACAGAAGGCGGTACTAAAAAACTGAGAGAAAAAAAATTGCAACCTTATATGGGTCACTACCTTCGGTGCCCCCAAAAATTCAAAGATGATGGGTACGCGTCACAACCACGCTTGGAGTTTATAAATATCCAGAACTATTTAGAGCAATTATGAACCATTAGTTTCATACTAGCAATATAGTCATTATATGAAATATGAGACTGCGCGGAGAGCTGAAATCTGCATTGGAATAATCCGAGTATCTGCGCCACTTCCTAAGTCACAGAACCTTATCCGCGTTGTATTTTTTCTGTTCTGGCCCTCATCATAAGGACGGCGAAAGAAAGACTGGCACCATATCTCGACCTTATCTTCAGGGCTTGTATAGTATTACGTAATGTCGCTGTGGCGTGTAGAATGTTAAAAGTTTTCCTCATTCCTAATCTTGGTGGCAGTGCGTCATCTATTTATGGAGCGTGGCTTTTAAATATTTTAGAACTCATGTACCCTTCATGAGATGACGAGAATCCGCCGAAGACAAGTTCAGTAACTTTCCACCAGATTCGATGCTTGGATATGTCAAGACTTTTTAGATATACACTACGCTCTTTCCCATGTTAAACATCACGAAGTTAACGTGGAAGATAAACGCGTATGAAAAGGTTAACACAGCTACTAGGATCTTCAGCTAGTCTAAAAAAAACCTTTGAAACCTTTACCTCTTATATACAGCGGTCAAGGAAGCAAATTGGCTGCTTTCTAGGCTTCACATGCTTAATGCGTCATAGGTTTGAAGTTTTACTTACTCCGTAAGTCTGTTTCTCACAGATAAGGTGGCCAGTGTTTGTTTTTCTTTCTTCAGCCTTGTATTGAGATGGTGAAATCGTTTCGAATGTACAAAACAGGTTTCGCTATTACAACGGCAACTAAACTCTTAACATTATGTAAGCATATCACCATACTCTCAGATGGCCCCTAGCTTAGTTACCCTTAACACCTTTTCAACAATTTTTATATGAAATATCCGGTCTACTTTAACGGTAAAATACATAGAAAAATATAGAAAAACAAAATGAAATATTTATTTAAATTTCTTTCTTAGGTCCGATCCCATCGGTGGTTTTCTGGATGATTATGCATTTCTTATAAAAGGCCTTTTGGACTACTATAAAGCCACCTTCGACATGGACGCATTGGAATGGGCTAAAGAACTGCAAGATATTCAAGATTTACTTTTCTGGGATGAAAGACAAGGCGGATATTTCTACTCCCAGGAAAACTCTCCGAATGTTATCGTTCGACTAAAAGAAGGTAATTTAAATTCTCAAACAATTCATTAAATATTGTGAAAAAATATACCTGCCCACTAACGCACTTCCAGATCATGATGGAGCGGAGCCATGTGGAAATAGTGTTGCTGCTCGAAACTTACAGTTAATTGCTGTTTACTATGAAGATAAATCATACAAGGAGAGAGCTAAGAAGCTATTCGAATTCTTCTCAACCGCTAGTCCTTTTGGTTATGTCCTTCCTGAAATGATGTCAGCTCTACTTGTATATGAACGTGGACTCGAAATGGCAGCAATTGTTGGTCCTAACTCAGATTTGACAAGGAGTTTAATTGATGTTTGTCGAAAATATTACATCCCCGGTATAGTTGTGGTGCATTTTGATCCAGACAAAAATTCATTTGTAAAGAGAAAAACTTTGGAGAAATTCAAAATGATAAACGGCAAACCTACAGCGTATATTTGTCATAACAAAGTTTGTCAATTACCCCTTACTGACCCAGAGACACTTGAGGAAAAATTGAAATCGAGTTATGTTCTTGATTAGATGCTCGATTTATATTGTTTTGGTGTAATAATCACTTTAAATTATTATCCGATGTTTTTTTTAAAAATATTTTGACGTTATTATAAGAGTTGCTTAATGCTTTTGTAAATTAGAACTGTAAACTTTGCTGTCAATAAAGTTCAACTTTAATGCAATCATTTTTACTCACCATCCATCCATTAGTTAGAATAGAATAGAATAGAAAAATCATTTATTAAAGAACCTCAGCTTACGCTACGTTACAACGTTAGGTGCATCGAGTAATTAATAGCTAGTTGGCATAATAGAAAAAATACAAAGTCGTTTAGGAAAATAAAAAAGGAGCAATGAACAGACTTATTGCGGTAGAAATCATTTACAGTATTTACAGTAATATAGTCACACAATAGAGAGCACTAAGCACTCAACCATAGAAAGGCAAACACCATTTACAAATACAAATAAAAATGTGAAGGTAAAGTAAAGTAACAGCTGGTAATAGTAACTCAACTTAAAGGTAAAAGAGTAAATAAAGAATAAAGAATAACAAAAAATAAATACAACTCATCAACTCATAAAAATATAAGAGACGTAAAATGGACGAGTTTCTTTCTAGACTCTTTGAAAGTGACATGGTTTTAATTTGCCGATACCACTTGTATCTCACAGACTCTTCTGCGGACTTTTTCTGTTCAATATAGCCAGTTTCCTCATTCAGGCGGGGTGGATGGATCTGCCTTTCTGTATCCGCATCCTTAGTGAATATTCTACCTAGTTGAAGAAAATGTGGTCTGTATAATGAACAAAATCCACTGTATTCCTGTGATTTTTCAAGAAGATCAGGTAATGTCAATATTTTGGAATATTTGGGAGAAATACATTCCTGCAATCTTCGAAAGCTGTTGTTTCAACTTATTGTTGTAGGGAACTATCAATAACCCGAACTAAACAGGCACAAACACCGAAGTTGTTTAAAATGGAGGTTGAACCGAAGCCACTAAAAAGCATCATTGATGCGTTATGTGCTGTGCGTCTCGAAAGGAGAAGATATTAAAAGTTCTAGAAACTCACTTGATTCTATGGATACTATTGATAGTGTCAAAAGCATGGAAATGATAATGTAAGAGGTATCAAAACTGCTTAAAGGGCGTTCCATGACCTTTCCAAGATTGACTGAAATATGCGAATCTACTGTTAAGTGTGAGCCTCATTTTAATGGATTTTAATTATTTCTGCCATGGATGGAGTGTGCATATTTTATTTATCCACAAAGGTTGGACATTTTCATAGTTGACTATCGAACACGCTAAAAAGGTTCTATTAAGAACTTTGAACAAGTATTGATGATGATGACACCATGTTATGAATACTTAGCTTATCCAAAATAGTCGTGTCGTCCCCCAGTAGTTTAGATGCTATTCGGGAGCCATAAAGGTTGCCCAACTGTCTGAAAGGATATCTACCAATGTTTTTTTCCTCGATTTCCATATCAAGGGCTGACTTCGCAGCCATTACAATAGCAAAGACCTCAACCTGGAAGACAGTAGTGAACCTTCTAAGAGAATCTATCTCAATGTCATTTGTGAAAGAGCCATCGGTGAACTTTTATATAGCGGTCCGAGGTAGGCTCTAAAAGGCTCTTCTCTCAGTACACGACGTCCGATCGGTAAAACTCACAGATAATCGACGGCCAAATCGAAGTTCCGGTACCATTACATAAAATGGCATGTGGACCAGAGCGTTGTCCTGTTACAGTTCACACGCCACTGAGCACTGGCAAGAGCCATTTAAGCTATTCTTCCAAAATCCCCATGAGCACAATCTATACACTGCATTACCTAAAATTGCTCTACAAATCAGAGAGACAGAATATCAAGAAATAAGGTTTTTGCCGGAATTGCATAATTAAGCAAGAGTACATATGACTGGTGTTTCGGCTTTAAACTACATTTGATAATTAATAAGAAAGGGGAATTCAAGTTTTTTCGCTTACAATAAGTAATTGACGATAAAAAGCATGTAGCAAACCTAACCAAGAAATTAACCGGTCTTTTGTTTGTTGATAAAGACTACTACGTAAATGGCAAGTCACAGTGCCTAATAAGACCTCAAAGGCGCAGTTGCCACTGTTTGCTGTGTTCTGTTTCTGATATGAAGTCTGCAATTTGTCTAATATTGTCACGACGGACCTTTGAGCTCACTGTGCTGCTTACAGTATTCGTTTTTATCTCTCGTTGACGATTTGGGTTATTGGTAGAATGATGCTAATCTGTGTTTGATTACTTCTCAGATTATATTTGTTATCTTTTCCGGGATGTACTCAATGGATCAAACTTGTTGACAAAGATAGAATTTAATTTTGTTTTTGTAATTACGACTGCTGGATAGTTCAACAGAAATACGATCATAAGAGAACATAATTGAGGATTGCTTCCGTTACTTTAATGAAGATACTTTTTGCAGCAATCCATACCACGTTAAAATTTCATTCACGGGTATTTTGGGGGAGCTTATTTGTGAATACCAATTTCTTGATGTCTTCAATATTAAAACTTCTCCGATTGATTGCGTTGTGTATCGTTGACTTCAGTTCTCCTTAGTTAGATCTTGTCCTTCGTACTCCACTATACTAGATCGCTTGCAGCCAGTTTTTGTGCATAATTATGGCAGTCTGTGATCAGTGTAGCTTACATCTAAAAAATAAAAAAATTAGGAAATGATAGTCGGACTCGCGCACGAAGGGTTCCGTACCATCGTACAAAATTTAACACTATGTACTTTTTATTAATTTTTTCAAATGAGAGTAGGCGTCATTTGAAAAAATAATAATGCCATAATTTGAAAAAAAAAGTGCATACTTATGATAATAATAATAAATGAGAATAAAACGAGGAAAAAATCACGCTTCTTGTATGGGGGCCCCCTTTAATTTTTATTAGTCTTAGTAATAAGGTTCCCGTTGTTACCCTTTAGGGGTAAAAAATGGGTTTCCATTTACTATGTTCTGTGGCGATTCTCTCATAATTTTTTTCAATAACTTCATGAGCAGATTTGTCGATCTTACAAGTTGTTTCATCCCAGCTGCACATAGCCATCGGCACAGGTGTTAAAGTATATACCTCTCTGCATCTTCACTTCTTGCGCTTTGGTGCTAATCTTAGGTTGGGTAAAAATACGGGCGACTAGGCTATCCTTAAAGTGGTTAGGGAGAGTTTAATCCTTTTACGAGCTGGATTATTGAGGTTAAATTGAAAACTTCATTTGGAGTGATAAATGTTTCTTCAGTGATTTGCAACCTTAAAGGTGCAAGCACGGTACACTCATAGCATTGTTCGAGGTTCCATCTTTCTCTTCGCTGTTAAATTTGGATAACTTCTTCAAAAAATAACGAAAAGGGCCACGTCCAGTGGGTGCGTTAAAAACAGCCCAATTCGTTTCATCACGATTTCAAGTTTTTGTAAACCACTTTCATCGTATACGTGAGAAATCATAGCTGATCTGGTGCTGTAAATTCTTGATCACCGTTCGCGAGCAGATATTGAATTAGCGAAATGAAAGGTTTGGGGGTCCATTTTACTTCGAAGCAAACTTGCTCGAAAAGTGCTTTTAATCCTTAGTGGGTATCGTCAAGCTTAATCAATTTATTATAGCATTTAATCAGCCTTCGTGCGTAGTTGGGTTGATTAAGCCTTAAAAGTAGATTGACGATTGGTAAAATAGGCGAATTTTTGCCCTTTATTGCCGTATACCACCAGCAGATACCAGCGCAGCGCAAACCATTAGACAGGCTTCCGAATCAATTATATTAACGATATTAAGAGAGTATAATAAGATGGAAAATTATGTTTATGAAATTGCGTAACTATTATTGCCGTTAACTCTCCGCCAATAACTGACTCCCTGCTTTTGCTTTAGAATGAAGTTTTAAGATGGTGCGCCAGTCTACTAGTATTATAAAGTATTATAAAAGAAGTTCAAGTTTTCTACTACAATCAAAGCTGGGAAATCGTAGAAAAGCTTAATTGAAAAAAAAAACTTCGGTATCTGAGTTTACTATAGTTTAAAAATAAGGCAATTCAGGTTTTCATTGCTGTCCTAATGAGATCAAAGCACACAGTATACTTTCAAATTTTCTTCATATGCAATTTTCAACCGCTTTGTTGAGCCAAGACTCTTTTGCCTTGACTTGTATGCGTCGATCTTTAGAGAGGACCAACGATGCTTGAACCGTGATCTTGCTGATAGAGTAATTAGTGCTTGTACTAATACTCGCTTTGTTGGGATTACGAAGATTACCAAAATGCTTATTTTGGTATGAATCAAATCAACGGTGCTTGTACCATTGTTATGCTCTTGGCAGCCTCACCAAGAGAAAAGAAAAAAGGCTTGTTTCTTCCAAAATTACTCAACGCAACTAACTTTATTCCATCAATTCACATTTTTTTTTATAACAAAAGCCTTTTACCTGCGATCTTATTCTAACTTAGCTGCATCCATTAAAAAGCTTAGCATGCAATATTTGCCTCCCTGGGAAATAAATTTTTCACGAATTTGCTAGATAGAAGTCAAGAATTTTTACCTTGAGGGTGTTGAATGGCCAGTCGTAATGTGAGCTGCTCAAGCACTGCAACTGATCAGAAATGTTTGTTGCATTTATGCTGCTTGTTTGCAATAAAAGAATTCCAAGGGAATGAACATCGTGGTGAGACAGTGAAATTGTTTAGAATATTTATTTTGCTTGTGAAATATCTGGATCATGAAAGAATGCCCAGATGTCAACACGCTTGTAGACTCGTATATTGTAAGGGTCTCAAAAGAGTAAAAACTCGCTAAAAAAAAAACAATTGTAAATTCCAATAATTTGTTAAGTTTGTAAATTTTATTTTTTTCAAAAATATCGATACAATTTTCTAGAGTTAATTTCTCTCTTTGTCAAAAATATAATTTACGATTAATTATTGTAAAGTCAATTATGAATTACAATTTATCTAATACAGTAAGCTTTCAATCTGTAATGATTAACCTAAGAATCTAGCAAAAGGAGAATTAAGTTAAAATTTCAGTTGTTTGTTCCACATCCTTACTTAAAAAAAACAAGGGCTTTATTCCAGAGCTCGGACGATACTGCATTCGATCCGAAGAGCATATCGATTTGATTTTGTTATACTTGAACTCGATCGAATGCATAAAAAACTGTCCAGTTAACTATTCAATTTTCCGTTTATTTTGGCATTGGCTTTATTAAGGTACAATTTCGATAAATCGGTGTTCATATATGTAGAAGTCAGCATCACTTCATATTACTTTTGTATCGTAATATTGAGTCAAACATTTCATTAATTGATAATTTGTAAGGGCTTGAGAAATATTGCAGATATTTTTTCTTAACTATATTAAGAATAAAACCGATCTTACTTACATTTTTGTCTGTTTTTAAAACAATCGATCGAGTGATTTGTCGATTGAAAAAAGTGAATATCGAGTTCTATAATCTCAAATTCTCGATTTCGGCAAGCTTCTTTATCGAATCGAGCTCTGAAATCAGGCCCCCGTAGTATCACGCAGTGATTAAATGAAGATAGAGATTAGTAGAGGATATTGTTATGTTTATGTTTTATAATTCGTCGAATAAAAACTTTTATATAATTTTTCTAATATCTGGAGCCTAACCAGATAATTTCATACAAAGTTGGGCTCATAGTGCGCGATTTCACCAAGCGTGCTCGTTTCTTAAAACGTTACTAACACACAGATTGAGGAACTCATTCCATTATGGATTTATAACTTTTTATTACATTTATTATACATTTATACACATGTAGGTATGTAAGTTTTTAACTTAACCAAACAATTATAAAAAAAATTTAGAAAATATACATTAAATGAAAAATCTTACGAAAAAGTAAATAGTGGAAGCTCACATGTTCTTCAAAAAAGTAAACTTATAATTTAGAATAAATTTCGTGTTTTATTTTTTCCTTTTAGATCTTAACTTACATAAATAAAAATAGTAGTAACGCACGTATGAATAATTTTTCTGAAATTAAAGTTTTCAATTCGTTGAAAATTTACAAACTAGTTTTTTGTTTTGTTTTTGATTTATTACATTTGATAGTTATTTGCACATTTATATTGTATTGTATTACATTTAAAACAGTTAATAAACATATTCCATTGATTTTCCACGATACTTTTTTATTAGTTCTGTTTACAAAATAATTTACAAGACAATGACCACTTAATTAATTATATAATAAAGAAACATTTAATTTGCATGGTTTGTATAATATTATTTAGTAAATTAAAATAAGCTTTGTGTTAAATACTTTCTCTTGAACGGTAAAACACTGAAGCTTTAGACACTAAAAAAAATCAAACTAAAATTGTTTTTTTTTTCAATATATTTGTAACTCAAAATGAATAAAGCCAAATCAAAATCTCTTGGTATATTAAGGAAAAAGTAACTAAATTAGCCAAGTAAATGAGACAACGAAAATATAGAAAATTTCCTCAGATATCGGAAATAGCTTCCCACACATAAATAATAAAAGTTGTATTGCCTACTATATAGTTTTTGTGAAAATCTCGAGAGAATTAACCTGAGTTGAGACAGAGGATGGATCCAGCGCACAAAATAAAGCTGAAATTTGCATTCACTCAACCACTTTCCACTTAAAGAGATTTTCAGTGATTAACCCAGTAGAGATAGATTGAAATAAATCGATGCAACACTAGAAATATTGTTTATCTCAGACAAACAAAATATTAAAATAAATTTCACATTATTAGAAAAATCCATTTAGGATTTGTGGTAGAAAGTAACTTCTAACGTCAATTAATTTTGAGAAAGTTGAGTTGGATTAACTCGGGGCCAGGAAAGTTGTAATGTTTGGTAAACAAGAAATTGTTAAGTATGTATACATAGTATGTCTGTATATTCTGTGCATAATTATGTATGATGGTTGCCTATGTAAGGACAATTAGGTAACTTTAAAAATAATCTAACGAGAAGGAAATATTTGTGGAGAAATCTGCTTGTTACAAATATTTTTAATGATGTTTACTTAAAAGGCTTAAAATGCTTTTATTTGTTTGCCCCTCATCTTACCTTTTTTAAATGGGTATAGGATATTTTGAATAACACCCTATCGGCAGAAAAAAACTACGAGATGTATCCATGTAATTTTTAGATATCGCCAAATTTTTAATAAATTGTTTGATAATGCAATTAAAAAAAAAACTCGTCGCCTATTCTTTATTAAATATTTTTTCTAGAAACTGAACGGTTTTGATAATGAATGCCTTGATAAAAACTTGTCGATATGTACAGTAATACATGGGACAGTGCAAAGCTATACTGTAAAGTGTGTAGACAAATATTGCACTGCACCGCTGAATATAGTTCTATTCAGAAAAAAAGGTGGCCAATCTCACTAGAAAATGCTTTTTTTCTTTTTAGTTTTTCAAGCTTATATGACAACGCTTTCCTTTTTTCCTTTCTGAAACTTACACAATAAATATGTTTTTCTTTGTAATCAATGTTTTAGTTGCGTTTATCCGCCATCTTCAGTTGTGGATGGAAGCTACCAAGTTTAAAAAATAAATTTCGTTGGTTGTGTAAACTATCCTTTTGTAGCAGCAGTACAGTGTACTGGATAGACCCAGTTTAGACAGATCAGTATGCTGGCTCTATCGGATGAAATCTGTAGGTAGGGTGATGCTTCATTCCTGTTCCCAACTATTCTTACCCTATAGTTTTCGGGCGGCAGAGACAGCATTCCAACCTGTCTAAACTGGGTTATAAAGTGCACAAATTTTCCTCTATCCGATTTAAAAAGGTAAGGCTGGCCTGTTTCTTTCAAACTAGTAACTTTGGAGGCCACCAAGGAATATCCCCATTATGATGATTTTTTAATTTTCATTATTAGGCATATACGACCCACTTTGGGTCATAACCAAAATTGATCAAACCAAATCTGCTTTTATTTATGCTAACTATATAAACACCGTCCTATTAAAAACTTCGCGAAAATCTAAAAATAAAAAGTATGTTAAATGACCGCATTTATTTATTTTCTTGTTTTTAATAAATTTTTGCATAATTTTCAACTAAAAAAAAAGAAATTTCAATTACCACCTTACTAATTCCTATCGACTTTACATAGCATGGCCTGTATGCCTAGTTAATTTATGAAAACTGTGCTTAGTGTATACTTCTGTTGCCACCTGCGTTAGAATATGAATTTTGCATATTCTGAGCAGATATCTTCTTCCCATTTTTGAGTGAGTATCCCACAACCAATTGTTATCAAAAGTCAATCTAAAACAGAAAAATTATTATTTTAATATTTTCAACAAGATTTAGGTAGGTAGTTTGTAAATTTAATTTCGAATAGTTTTTTTTTTTACCTCACCGATCTAAGAAACTTTGGTAACTCTTCTGTGACTCCTTCACGTATTATCTAGACTGGTATCAGAGTTATTACGTTCATTTTTAAATAATTCGGCTCTGATTTCTGTATTAAAAGGCCAACCCAGTCATGGTTAGCACAAACTGCGAAGATTTTACATACACTATTGCCCATAAGTGTTGCTAATCTGCAGTTTCGCGTACGATTACTATGTTCCATTGTGTGCGTACTGTCTTATTAGGTAACTTAAGAGGGTACTTAGCGATATTATTTAATTTCTAAGGATAAATCTAAGCTATAACTAAATTGTTCAACCTAAACTAGAATATGATTTAGCACAGCTGTGTGTATAATGCGAAACTGACATTATGATTTTGTAATCGTATTGGTATGACGGTCGAACTGTATCGTTGAAATGTGGTATAGCACGACGCTTTTGCTCTCTCACAATGTCATTTATTCATTAAAGGTAGAGTTAGATAACAGCGTCTGGGGCCTATAAAAACTGTTTTGTGAAACTTGATATTATATTTAAGAAAAAATAGTCACACAGCAAAGTCGTACAAAACCTACAGCACCAAGAAAGGTGTAAAATTGTGAAGTATTTCAGTTTTGTAGATAGAAAATTCACTCTTAGATTAGTATTGAGAATGTGAGTCTTAACACGAATTACACTTTACGTTCACGTTTTTAATTGTTGTCATAATTATCTTTTCATCTTCATATTCTGTTCAATATTTTTTACTTTCATCGTGTTTTATTGAAAAACTTATTTGAAGGAATTTCCATTATTTTCTTTTCCTACATCGTCAAAATGAGATCTGCAAATTCACTAATGATTTTGTCGCGCTTTAGAGTTTTTGTTTTTAAGTATCCTCCAACATCCAAGTCTTCCTAGTTATAATATTGCTGTTCCATATCGTTTTACTTCTTTTTCTTCAAAGTAAGCAAATATATCGAAATTTCTTCCATTCTTTGTGACATCTTTCCTGAAAAACAGAAAAAAAAGTAAGCATAAATTTATGAAGTATGCAACTAATTCTATATTTTTCTCATAGCAATAACATTAAACTTGGGAAATACACTCCCATGAAAGCACAACTTCAGGCGTTACCACCGCAATGACAATTCTTTTATTCTATCGGTGAAACTGCATGTACTTCAGCCCGTAAAAATGTACTGAATCATTACGGAAATTTCCGCGCATAAAATGAAACAAAAGGTAACAGCAGATATATTCCCTCTTCCCTCATTATTTAATTATCTTTTCAGAGCTGATTCAGTACTCACAGCAGCGGTATAGTTCAGTATTCATAGAAAGATAAAAGTATATTGATCGATTTGTCTCATTCTAATTGGCTTACATCTCCAGGACTTATAAAGTAGTTTTGATGTACATTGCATGGTAAAAGGATGCGACTGAAGTATGCCGATATTTAAAATTAGTGCATCAATTTTATGTTAGTTCTGCAGAAAGTGCAGATGCGATGGAGCCATGGGAAAATGTAGCTACGGTAACCTTAAATGAATAGCAAGCAAAATTTGATACGTCCGGAACAGTAATGAAAATCTTGGGTTTCGAGCGGGAGATTAAACGTTGTGTGCTCAAATCGCACAACAGTTATACTAGAAAATAAAAGCCAAAGTTTAATTTGTTAAAAGTATTAAATATATTAAAAGAAAAGAAATTTTTTTATTTTTCAAAAAATCTATCTCCTGAATTATGCCTGAATGATGTGCTTCTCTTCATTAGTTTAAGAGTACGAAATATATCCCACAACATGCTTCCCTCCTGCAAGTGCGGGTCCTGCTTTTACATACGCAAATAATGCATTTAAAAACACGACAGTGAGTTAATGTTACTTTTGTGCTATTAGGGTCCTTTTTAAATACGATTTTCTCTAATATTTACGCGTATAACAAAGAAACAAACGATATTATGTTTGTATACATACAAAAGTTCAAAATTTAGATGCCGGATAACATCCAACATTATTTTTGACAGTCCGTGTTGCAGAGACCGTGTTGTTAACTATATTTCTTTGAGTAAATTCCCTAATTATGAGTAAACACACGAGACCTCGTCAATTTTGGTGTGTAAGGCCGTTATATAAAGTAAAAAATAAAGAGTGCAGACTCATATTTTTGAAACAGAGTCGTAATAGAAGCTAAGCAGATGGATCACGCAATTGAACTACCGAAGCGTAAGTTTATGGCACAGGTAAAAAGTCCAATTAATGCAATCTTTGGGTTTTCTTTTTTTTATTTTTGGGTTCAAACTTTTAGGCTATTACCATTTGTTTTTTTTTTATTCAAATTCTACTTTTTATGAATTTAGATATTTGTGGATAATTTTTAGAAAGAGTGCAACCGAAAGGATATTACCACAAGATAACATTGGTCCTTCGAGCCGGATATTCTTCCGGTAATATCAACAGGAATAGAATAAATTTAACTTCAAAATTTACAAGGCATATTCTTTGTCCAAAAATGTATTCATAAGATTAAGAGTGCGTGCGAAAATTAAATAAATAAAAGAACTGAGAATGAGAACTCATTCCATTCACCATCCTTACACCCCACTTTTTAAAGAACATCTAACAATTATTCTCATCCATTTTGTTGCATAAAATAAAATCGAAACATATTTTGTTCCTCAGACTAAATCCGCGCTAAACAAAAGTTTCATATAAACTTTAGCGCGCTTTCGGCGAAAATTTATCCGGTATTTTAGCGAGACGAGTACCTACTAAGGTCAATATGCAAAATTTGGCTTCTAGTTGTTGTGGCACCACCAGTAAATTTCCAATCAATTTGACTTGAAATTATCAGCCCGGGCAGTTCTTTAGCACGATAAAAATATTCCTTATCAGAGTTCTGAGAAATTTCAACAACAAAAAACCAACAAATTTGTAAAATCATCAACTTATTTGAAAGGAGTGGGTGAAATAATAAAAATGCTTCTTCTTCTTAATTTTTTAGTATCTCCAATATCTGAGTCTCAGCATGTCATATTTTAGCTGCTAAAAGAGCGTAGAAATACTGTAGAGCCTAAATTCTGTTAGCATGCGCCGCCTTTCAAGCAAGCAAATGAATACAATATTGCAGGATGATAATATTGGACGAGTTTCACACAGCTGTGCCAAATTATTTTCTTCTTCAAGTAAAAAAATATACTGTAATAAAAATTTACAGCGTTACGGTCGCCATATAATAAAAAGCTACAGCTTCACGGTCGGTGATAATATTATTAAACTGGAGCGGGATACAAGTTGTATGCTGTAGGTAGATGTGCTTAATTACGCACCGTCTCCAATAGTAATAAGATTGGACTGTCGCCATGTAGTAATTGTGGTAATATTATTATCAACTCAAATGATGATACGGGAGTAGCTTGAAATAGCTTAACTCCTCCTAAGTCTTTGTTGGAGTAGCTAGTATAGCTCAACTCTTAAGTGCGGTTTGGAGTAGCTTGTGAAAGCTCAAATCCTAGTAAGATGGAAGTAGCTTGTATAAGCTCAACTTCTAAGAAAGATACCACCCAGTGCTTGTCCATAGTCTATTTATACAATCAATAATATGCTTAGGCCCTTCCCTGACGGGTCGATACGGTAGCGACATAGTATCGGTACGACGTTTATCCCGTCAATGTCGTACCGCATGGAGCTCCCTCACTGAAGACGATGGGAAGATGGCGGCTGGTGTAGTTTGACGGCATTTTCACTCGGGAGAAATTTAATTAAATATTTTGTATATATTTTCTTTTAGAAAATATAAATAAAGTGTATAAGGTTACAGTAAGTAGTCGTGTTTTCTAAAATCGAGTTAATTAGTATTCTTTTCCTATAAAAGAGCCAGATTTGTTCGGAAGTAAGGTGCGTCCTGGTGTTTAAATTTCGGGGCAAGCGTGCTTAGCCCCGGGTGTATATTCTTAATTAGTTTTAGTGAGCGCTAGGACTCATGTCGGGTACAAGTGGTGATAAATCGGAGGTAGGATTAAGCCTGCCTTCTAATATGTTTACCGATGATGATAATGCTGTTATAAACAGCAAAGTTGAAAAGGAATATGACGCATGGCGGGCAACACTTCCAGGCCTTGCTATTGACGGTATGATGCAGCAGCAAGATCCTGTCTGTAATTTTGTTACTCCCCAGGCTCCTCCCAATACTGGAGCTGGACACGGAGAAGGATTTTCTTCTAGTCAACAAAAAGTGAATCTAACAATCCCAAATGCGGATACCTCTGGAATTAAATCAAAAGAGAAGCCTAATTTGCAAATGGCGTCTTTGGGCTTTGTTAATAATGGCGGCAACCATCAGCACAAATACAAAATAAAAACACCGAAGGAGTCCCCTCATTCGGTTATACTCAATCAGCATTTTAGTAGTCATAAGGGCGACATGCAACTCAAACCAAAAGAAAGTACTGGAGTCAAACGAACATCCCAGAAGGATGACGTCGTAAACCAATCAAAAGTGAATTTTCCCAGCCCTAGCGATACGCTGAATGGATCCTTGTCATTTAAACAGAAGCTGAGCCTAGCTGCAAATGATTTCATCACGGTAGCCGGAAAGAAGAGAAGGAGAAATGTGGACAAGGAGTCCGTCGTTGGTGACAATACTGAGAGAATGTACCAAAATAGATACGCACCTTTAGAGTTAATGGAAACGGAAATCGAGCCGTCTATTAGCTTCTCTGATGGAATCCCGCACAATAGGAAAAGACAAGCAGGAAGTAAGTTAAATACAGCAATTTTAAAAAATAACTTTCATATGAATAATAATAACACTAGTATAGTGAATAAAATAAACAAACCAAAGAGCTTTTGCCCTCCAATTTTTGTTTTTGGAGTCAATACGAATCTACTAACTTCTACAATTAAGCGTAGGATAGATGAATTAGGTTTAGACGATGTTAATTTCTATTTTATTAACATAGAATATTTAAAAACAAAGATTTTTGTAAATCATATTGGTTTGCACAAGGACTTAATCGCTGTTTTCAGGGATTCCGCAATTAATGCCTTTTCCTTTTCCCCTAAAGAAATTAAAAAACCCTCGATTATGTTGGTCGGTTTGGATGGTGATGTAGAATTAGATTGGATTAGAACTGATATTTCTACTCAGATACCTGATACTAAAATCTCAAAAATGACACCTAGCTCGCGAAAAATAGATTTGCCATTAAATATTTTTGTCGTTCAAACGGACACGATTGAAGACATGAAAAGATTGGTGGGCTTAAAATATGTATTAAGACAGAGGATCAGATGGGAAAAAAAGAACAAAGAGTATTCCCAGATGTTTTAGGTGTCAAAGATATGGGCACACTGGTGACTATTGTGGATATGACGCGAGGTGTGTCATTTGCGGGGAAAACCACGATTCTGAATTCTGTTTCAAGATTGAAAGAGATAAAAGACCTTCTCCTAAATGTGTTAACTGTATGGCTCCGGATCACCCAGCCAGTTATAAGGGTTGCCCGGAATATCAAAATTACAAAAATAAAAGAGAGTCCCTAAAAATTAAGTTAAAGGAAAAAACGGTAATTCGCAACAATCTAATGAATAAAGAAGTTGGTAATATAGTAATCCCTCATGTCTCATATGCAGATATGCTCAAAAGTGGAGCTCAGGAACATAGTTCAAACCAGAATACGTCAGACGGAAATGTTATGAATGAATTTTTAAAAGAAGCGCAATATTTGTTTAAAATTCCACTTGTTGAGCTGATCAGGAAGATCAGGGTATTTGGCCTAAATACAAGGCAATTAAATCTGAAGAAGAGAAAGCAGTCGCTTATCTACTTTTCGCAGCTTCAATTTTGGGATGAGTACACAATCTGATTTAAAGATTCTCTCACTTAATATGAATTCGTTAATTTCATTAGACAGGAGATTATCGCTGCAGATAATGTTGGAGGATATAAAACCCCATATTAGTTTTATCTCAGAAACTAGACTTAATGATAGACATAGAATTTCTTTTAATGGCTTTAATGTGGTAAGGAACAATTGTGGTAGAGGTACTGCTACGATTATTGATGGTAGAATTAAATTTGATAGAATTTCATTCAGCAGTGACATTTTTTCTTCATGTCTGATCTCGGTACCCTTTAGAGATTACCAAGGAACCTTGAAAAAACTTCTAGTTGGTAGCATCTATATCCCGTGCAATACTAGCCCTAATATTACTCATGATTTAGACATCCTCTCATTATCTAACAACTTTGATTTAACAATCATAGGCGGTGATTTCAATGCTAGACATAATAGCTGGGGAGACTCGCGAAATAACCGGAACGGCAATCTTTTACAAAACTGGTTGCCGACAGGTCCATTCCTCACTCTTGATATTTTGGCACCCAGGGGTCCTACCTTTCCCAGATCTGCCTCGAAGTTGGATTTCTTTCTCTGCTCCCCGGAACTGTTTGACGGGCAGGGGGACACGGAGTGCCACACAATACCTTCCCCCTCCGACCATTTTGGGGTAATTGCTAACTTCGATATCAGAGGCTTCGAACCTATTCCTCTTGCACCTTTAACATACACTAGCTTCGCAGAGACTGACTGGGGTGCTTTCAAAGTAGATCTCCATCATAAATTGAATTCCATAGTAATACCCGAGGATACCAATATAACGAATAATGAAATTAACGGACTGCTGGATTCCATTAGTGTGGAAATTAATAACTGTAAAGACAGACACTCTAAGATCATTCCGGTTACGAATCATAAATTCAAGCATATTTCTAGGGAAACCTTAAAACTAATCAAGACCAGGAAAACCTGGATTAAGAAGCAAAAACGAATTTTTCACAGATTCTGTAACAGAGTAAATGCAGAATACAGGGAACTGAATTCAAGAATTAAATGTCTCAGCCAAATTATCAAGGAAAGAGTTAAAGTGGACCTAAACGATGCATTCAAGAAAAGACTGGAAAATATCAGACCTTCCCCGCACGCTTTCAAAGAGACCGACAGGATCACTGGTAGAAAAATCTTTGGTACCGATATAGTCAATAATTCACTCACGCACCAGAATCAAGAGCTCGTGACTATTGAGGAGAAGCTAGGAGCCTTTCATAACTTTTACTCCGATATATACTCCGAAAACACTCCAACACAAAATAGAGTTATACTGTCGCAGGTGACAAGAAGTCTGAATCGCTTCAAAAATGAGTACCTAAATCAAAGCCTGACTCAATTCTCTGCTTCAAACAAAGCCTCAAACCCCACCAGTGGTACAGACTGTTTCTCAAGCAGAGAACAAGTTGAAATTTACAGAACCAATAGTAATAATAAGAAGTCTTCTGGACACGACGGCATTTCCAATTACATTCTCCGCAAATGCCCTAATATTTTAGATGATATATTATCAACTTTATTCAATCACTGCATCAATAATGGGTTTTTTCCATATTATCAACTTTATTCAATCACTGCATCAATAATGGGTTTTTCCATCCTCCTGGAAGCTTGCCAAATTGATCCCAATCGCGAAAAAGATCAAGGATTTCAGACCCATCTCTTTACTTCCTACGATGGGAAAGCTTCTCGAAAAAGTTATTGCAGAAAAATTAGAGCTTTTCTGCGAAGAGCATTCCATAATTCCTTCCAATCAATTCGGCTTCAAAAGAAGTCATTCAACGAACCAAGCAATCATATCGCTAACTAACAAAATCACACACAACTTGCGAAAGAAAAGCTGCACTATCGGCCTGGACATCGACATTGAAAGAGCGTTCGATTCAGTTTGGCACAAAGGACTTATGTATATATAAATTGATTCAAATTAACTGTCCTATTAGCATTATAATAATGATCAATAGCTTCCTTGAAAATAGATCGGTCTATGTTTCGGTGGCTGAGCAGGTGTCAGACTGGATTCCAGTCAGATCTGGAGTACCTCAAGGCTCAATTTTGGGCCCTCTTCTTTTCAACATCTTTCTTTTTGACTTCCCCCTCAGGAATTTTCTCAATAACGAACCATCAGCTATTCTCTATGCTGATGACACGTTCATCCTGGCTGAAGATGAGAAACCACACTCGGCGATGAGTAAAATACACCCCCACCCTTCTGGAGTACTATGGTAATTGGGGTTTTAAAATCAACGAATCAAAGTCTGGTATAATATGCTTCAGAAACGCGAGTGGCAAGGGGCATTACCAGGCGGTTCGCGAGATCAAATCACTAACTTTAAAAATTAACAATAGATCAATCCCACTCAAAGAAGAGATATCGTACCTAGGCATCAACCTCAATAACAGATTGCGCTTCAATCCTCACGCGAGGAAAACCATAAAAAAAAGCAAAAGCGGCAGCAGCCATTCTGAGACCCCTGTTAAACTCAAAACATCTATCTAACAACTCTAAATTACTATTGTACAAATCACTTATTCGCCCCATCTTAGGCTATGGTTTTATGTCATGGATGCATATTACCCCCAATGTTGCTTCTGAGTTGGAAACATTTGAAAGAAGAATTCTGAGACATTGTATCGATAAATTCCGTAAACCAAACAGCTTCAAATGGTACTCTAATAAATATGTATACAATACAGCAAGCATAGCACCCCTAATAATCTACTTGATAAATCTGGGCGAAAAAGCCTTGAATAAATTTGAAAACCGTCCAAACCCAATAGTCAATAATGTATTCATTGAAAACAGAAACGATTCTCTAACTGATAACTACTACATCTCCTCCATAAACATACTCCACGATTCCACCTTCAACTCATTCTTTCCCAGCTCTCCAGATCAACTAACGATCCCCTTCTACACAAAAGCTTTATTAAATAATTACAGAGGATAACATTGTACCTCATGTACTAGGGAATTAGTTTCCGCCTTGTGTAAACCAAAGTGATAATAATGTGATAAAAGTACACCCAGTTAATAGATCTCTACAGTCGTATGTACCCATAGCCAATACAATATTTAACCGAAACAAGCCCGTTTAGATACTTTTATCAAAGTATTGGGCCTAAATGGTTCTGGTTACAAATGTTATTTAGTTTTAAGGTATTTTTAGTGTCATTTAGACAAGTATTTTCTGTATACCGGGAGCAAGTATACTCTTTACACTAATCCCCAATGTTATAATCATAATCATAATACTTGAACTAGTAATAGTTGAATCTCCCACCTATTATATAATTCCATAATTGTAAAGCCAGGCATATCAGCAAGTCAGGCAGATACAGACGTGCGGAATTAGGTTTAAGATTTAAAAAAAAAAATGTGTATTTTATAAATTTGACTCAATAAATTAAACTTGAACTTGAACTTGGAGCTCCCTCACTGTCAGACATGCTATGGACTAAATCAGCAGACATTTTGATAATTTCACGACAAAATACACTTCTCAACTCTGTAAATGCCGCTTCTCTACTGACAAGGCATGTCGCAACGCTGCATGCCGAAAACATGTTGCATCTCAGCCGCACAGTGCAGACCCGTGTGTGGGTATTGATTTAAATACACGGTGGCGACAGTGGCTCGGCATGCTGCACGCTTACCGAATCAATGTTGTACTGATGTCATATCGACCCGTCAGGGAAGGGCTTTACAATTACCTTAATCATGACGCTTATTTAGTGATATTCTATATTACGAAGCCACTCATTATATTTCTCAATCAGCAATCGATATTGCTTAACCGTTGTTTTCTCGCGCGCTACTTTAGTGGGTTACGCGTAATAACAAATTAAGTTAGTTAGTGGATTATATATTACATATTACATCGAGGGTGACATGCTCACGGCGCCGTATACAGCGGAATTGCAGTGTCGCGTGTTTTTCTTATGCGGCAATTCTTGCTATTGTCGCACAGTAGAATTGCCGTTTTGTTTTATTTTGATTTATTATAGATGTTTTAGTTTTGCATCACATATTGCGTTACTTACTGTATGTAGGTACATCACAATACGTAACAACTCCGATTCATTTTTAAATCCATGAATCAAACAATACAGGTGTGATATCTAAGTAAGGCTAATGTTCCAGTATGCAATAGTACGAGAGACTGGAGATTAAAAAAATATTCTAATATAAAAGGTATGCAGGCAAAAGTTCTAATAAAGAGTGCATAGTTTGTCCTAAATATGCCTAGGTAGACCATTTTCATGTGATGTCACTGACACCGGAAATTGCTATAAAATAATTAAACTGGAAAACCGGAAATTATTATGTAAATTATAATAACACCAAGGACGACATAGACATGGTAGATCAGGATTGCTCTATTTATGCTTGTAGTCGTAGAGCTCATCTTTGGTCACTGACGTTTTTAAGAGTTCTACAGTAAATTGATATATTTTCCATCAAACCTCAAAGCAACAGACTAGAGCTCAATAGGAAGGAACTTGCTTTAGAATTAATTTTAATCAGCTTTGACATAAAGTTTATATACAAACCGACTTGAAATATAGCAGGTACCCATCCGAGCGATTAAGTAGAACATAAAGGCCAAAATCTTACATCTATTCTTTCCGAATGAAAAACAGTACACCGATGTGTCAAGTCCCAAAAGCATATTTGTCTTCAATATACAGCAAAAACATTTTACTGTTATTGCTGTTCCAAATAGAGAAATGTTACATAATATATGCCATACAAGAGGTAAGAACACATCTTTCAGGTTTCTTGTAGCAGAACATTTTTAATGTGCTTTTCTGATTCATTCCCTAATCCAATCAAGTGAATTAATTTTTCCAATATATTTTTTGTTACTTTGTTTCCGTTATTCTTATTTATTTAAAAATCGGTATACTTTTCATAAATCGGTTGAAATATAATAGTTGTATTACTATATGAATAAATCGCCTGAATTAAACCTGAAAAATTACAAGTAAAATGAATTATAATTTTTAGTTCAATTTCAATATTTTGTTTATATTAATTATTTCTACGCCAATTTCATCAGGGTCTTTAAAGTTAGATAGATGATGAGTGCAATAATGGGATAATAGGTATTGTCCATGGGAGAAGTAGGTTTTTTGGATAGATTATACCCAGCCTTCAAACAAAAGTATTCTTGTAAATGAAAGGTCCTTATCAATCGTGGAGAGCATCAGTTTAAAAAAATCAAAAAACGCGATGGCAGAAATTGTTACATTACATTTGGAGGGCCGGAAAGTGATTGGAAACCTATTTTTTGCCAATTCGGTCAATTGTTGCAGTTTTGAGAGAATTTCTAAATTAAAAACAAATGAAAAATAAAGAAAATTGGAGTTTTAATGCGAATGCAGGATGGTAAATTACATACCTAAGATTGATAGAAAAATAATATTCAGATCGGCCATTTTGTTGTTGTTTTTTTTTTTTTAAATGTGAAAAAAAGACCTAAACGTGATATACGTGGCATAAATTTGTGACACTTCGTGAGGTCTCACAACTCATGGAAAACCAAATTCCTGCCAAATTGGTTAATCATAGCGCAAGATAACATTTAAATTCTATTTCCGCATCCTCCACATCGAGATGAATGATTTGAGCCTAATATCGTCCAAAATACATTAATTTTGAAGATTTTTTTTATTTTTTTGTCACGATGTTTTTCACGACAGAAAATTGTTTGCCAATCATTTTTCGGCCGTCTAAATGTAATGTAACAATTACTGCCATGGACATAGAGTTTTTTTTTTAACTTTCAAAACTGACGTCCATGATTGGCGTTTCATTTACACGAATTTTTAAAGCTGTGTATAATCTTCTCAAAAAACTTTCATGGGCATTATTGGCCCATTATGGCAATCAACTCTCTAACTATTAGGCCCGTTCCTCTGCGTTAATGTTATAGATGTATGTATATGTTCTTAGGGGCTGATATTGGTATTTTTTAAAGAAAATGTTGTTTCAAGGTCTAAATAGCAGCCTTGAAATAAGTTTCAATTAACTGCCTAAAAGTTGTGCAATTTTTATGAAATAATACTCAGTTCATTCTTAGTGCGCACCATTATTTAGGTACTGGACTAACAAACCTCCTAGCTTCAGCCTTCGAAGTGCTATAATCTAGTAATATCACCACGGCCCATTATTGTTATTTAAGTCGAAAAATCACAAGTTAGTTTCAACAGAATGAAACTAGCGTTAACCGACGCAAAGCCCAATTCACTGTTCAAGTTAACAAAATAAACTTAATAAGTGACCTTATGTGGATGAATAGATGGAAAAGAGGTTGAGAACCCAGAGGGTCCCTGGAATGTAGGCCACAATAAGACCCATAGTTCACCCTCCAGACTTCTGGGCTATTGCTCATGAGTCCCAACCGTCCGCTCTTATAAAGTTCAGTATGGGCCCCAATCCTCCTTCCCGGCTGCATGAAATTCGATCAGGAGGTGTGAGCCAAGGAATCTGTAACGCTTTCCCAAGAGAGCCGTACAATGCCAAAGAAAGTGAGTCACCGATCCGGATTCCTTTCTGCAGCCCCTGTATAAGTGACCCCTCAGAAAATAGTAGCCAGTGAGAATTGACACTAGGGTTCTCAGCGTTATTCCTTAGGTTTGGGATGGGTTTACCGCACAGTTCCTTTGTAGTCTACCCGAAGGATCATCTAACCAAAGGCAAGCTCGTCCGCCTTTTCGTTCCCGCGGATATCGCTCTGCCCGAACGAGTACCCTGTTATTCTGAGAGAGGGTAGTTTTACACTCCAATAATATAGTTTGGAAGCTGTAGAGGATTTTGATAAATCCTTGACAGCTGCTTAGCTGTCGGAGCAGATGTCAATCTCCTTGTTCTCAGTGTCTGAGTTAAGCAGATACCTTCTCGCTTCACAGATGGCCTGGAAAACTGTCACATGGCTTTCAAGGTGTATGGTAATTTCAATGTGAGGCTCCTTGCAAAAAACGCCTGCTCCAATGTTTTCCTCGGATTTGGAGCTGCCTGTACAAATAACAATGTCAATGGCTGAAGCACAGAATGTGATTCCCATTCTGGAATGCACGAATTCAAAGATGGATTCGTGTGAAACTTTCGTTCCAGTGTGAGTCCAGCTCTAATTAAGATGCAGTCTCAGCACTGCGATTGACGTCCCCTTCTTGATGTGTATTTGCAGAATGTATATTGAGGATAACCGCAAGAGCCCGAGTGCTGGTTGACTTGAGAGCGCCACTTACATTGAGGAGTAGAATCTTTGAAACTTTTGCAATGTCTTACGATGATTGGCGAAATCCATTGATTTCCACAACACCACAGAGCCTTAGGTATACATGGGTCGGAAAAGGATATTGTAGATCCATAGGATCATCCGAGGTTTGAAACGCACTTTTCCCTATAGTTCTGCGGCACATTGCGAAGACTGTAAGAGCTTCGTTCACTCTGTCTTCAAGGTGTGGTTTCTAGTTTAGCTTTTATCTAGTATGATGCCTAGGTATTTTACTGTCCTTTATCTCCAAACGAGTGGAATCAACAGAAGACGGGCTCAGTCTGGGGATGTTCCTTTTCTTAGTAAGAACACATCAGTTTTTCGTGGATTGATGCACAGTCCGAAATCCGTAGATTAGTCTGTGACTAGTCGCATCGCGATTCGCACCAGTCCGTAGACTCATAGCTTCCTGTGACTAAGATCACCAGGTAGTATGCACAATATACCGTTTTATACTCCATCCGGGTGAGTGTTAGCAAGAGATCATCCATAATGAGTACTCATAATAAAGTTGATATGATACCGCCTTGCGAGATGCTCCTATAAACTCTTTGAACTTTGCTTACCCAGCCCAGATCAGCAAAGACAGTTCTATTACTTAACATGTGTGCGAACCAGTGTTTTAAAGACTGGTTCACTCCATTTTTTTTAGTCTCTCAGTAAACTTATATAGAAGAACGTTATTGAAGGCGCCTTCTACATCGATGAAAGCAACCAGCGCAGATTGCTTAACGTCGCGTGCTGATGCTGTGATGATCTGCTTCTGGGAATGGAGCACCTCAGTTGCCACTCGCAGGTGCGTTCTTATGTTTTGAGTAATAAAGAGGTCAAGCTTGTTGATAAGTGACCTTAAATTTGTTGTAGATTAAATTACAAAATTAATCTGATTGATTTATATACATAGATTAGGTAGCGCACACTGTACCTTTGTTCCTTATATGCACAAAATTGTTTTATATTTTGTCAATATTAACTTTGGTAGTTTCATTTTGATGAAAGTATAAAAATAAATGTATACGGCTCATACGACCGGAACCGAGGAGTTCATTCAGTATTTTGAAAAAGTTTCTATTCACAAGAATAACAATAGAAATAAAATTTAAATTTTCCCGCGTGAAAACTAAAATCAATTTTTACACAAAGAATTATGAATTACCTTGTTCATATGAAGTGGACTGGAGTGGATTATTAAACTCCGGAATGAATTTTAATCTGCCTTGTGAACACCAACTGGAATGGAATAGTTTAGACCGTTCTTAATTCGGTAGTGGAGTGGATTTGAATGAATTAAATTCTGACGTCGAAATCGGTTGGCACTTCTTCGGCGGTGATAAATTTGTGTTTGTTTTAAAGCCGGGCTGAAATTTAGTTAAGAAAATAAAATAAATAATTTAAAAGAAAGATGTGTCTGGAACCAGAAGAGGTGGAAGTTTTTTAAAGATTTGTGCGAAGAACTTCATGTTATTAATATTATGGACAAAAGAACTGCACATAGATAGCCATTTATATAAAGCTATTGCCACTTGGACTTCAATCGACAAAGGTTTTTGACACAGCACATAAATCTTTTGGTTTCAATTAATTCATATACGTAAAACTGGTAACTAAACCTAAAATGTTATCCATTATCACTTCTCAAGACAAAAAAAAATAACAATCCTTATAATTAATTACTACAAGAGGTAATTTTGAGCTGATTTTAAAGAAACAAGCTCTCGTTCTTGTTGTCGCAGCCTTAGATCTCAAGACACCGACTACTTCATCTATGTGTTCAGGCAAAACTCTCGAGAATACTTCCCAAGCCATGAAACAGAAATCTATATGTGTGCGTTCGGAGTCCGTTCTCTAAAATGTTCTATATTGATGCTTATGGAAAAGTGCCAAACATTGACTTTATATATGCCATAGAGCCTAAACTACTATCCATACAGGAATATAGTCATCTAGTAATTTAAAGCTTGGTTCCTTACCTTACCAAAGGCTACACTTACTATATATCTTACTTAACAAAATAATTAAATAGTTTTGATTACAGTAACCTTACCATTGTACGCTCACTAACTCTCAGCTGAGTAATAATTACATTTGTGTATGTGCAGCCGGAGTCCGAATCTGTAGGCAGCTACATTCGATATCATCAGCCCACGGCATCCCACGACGGCACAGTGACATTACAATGATTACTCAGCTGAGCAGTTTTGTTTGAGAAATCGTAGTCATTTAGTTAAGATTATTTTTTTTAAATAATTTTGTTAGGAAAGGTATGAAAATTTTATTACGGTTTGGAAGATATAGAAAGCAAGCTTAAGATTATCAGAACACCATTTTTCTGTATGAATAGTAGTTTCGGGCGGATGAGCTATTCAAATCAAACTTTTGTCAGTTTTACATAAGAACACTGCAAATAGTTTAGAATGTAAGGACTCCGAAGGGCCTCGCATGTGGTAGGGAGGGAGCCTATTTCATGGCTTGTGAAGTATTCTCGAAGGTTTTGGTTCAGGCAAAACCCTCGAGAATACATCACAAGCAAATAGACTCCCTCACTACCACATGAGAGCCCTAATGGAGTCCTCACATTCTAAAATATTTGCAGTGCTCTTATGTAAAACTGACAAAAGTTTGATTCGAATAGCTCCACCGTTCTAAACTACTATTCATACAGAAAATTGGTGTTCTGATAATCTTAAGCTCGCTTTCTTATCTCCCAAAGCGAAATAAGATTTTTATACCTTTCCTAACAAAATTATTTAGAAAAAAATATTTAAACCACATGACTACGATTCCTGAAACAAAAACTCTCAGCTGAGTAATCATTGTATGCCGCTGTGCCGTCAAAGGCATGTCGTGGGCTGCTGATATCGAATGTAGCTGCCTACAGATTCGGACTCCGGCTGCACATACACAAATGTAATTATTACTCAGCTGAGAGTTAGTGAGCGTACAATGGTAAATTCGCTTTCTAATCAAAATTATTTTATTATTTTGTTAAATAAGGTATACAGTAAGTGTAGCCTTTGGAAAGGTAAGAAACCAAGCTTTAAAATACTAGAAGACTATTTTCCTGTATGGATAGTAGTTTAGGCTCTATAGCATATATAAAGTCAATGTTTGGCACTTTTCCATAAGCATCAATATAGAACATTTTAGAAAACGGACTCAGAACGCATACATATAGATTTCTGTTTCATGGCTTGGGAAGTATTCTCGAGGGTTTTCGTTCCGGAGTTAAAGCTGAAACAGATTGCAATTATGGTGCACCAAACGATCCAGAAACATTTTACAGTGTGAAACAGAAGTAGAACAGAATATAGTGAAGAAAGGGATATCTTATGATAAATGTATGTTCAGCTGTTTGATTTGTTTACGTTTAAAATAGCTGAGAAACTCATGAGGTTTTTGGTGTAGAAACAGCAAGGAAGAGCATTTTCGAGCTTCGGAATACATATAACGCCCAAAAGCGAAAAGTGAAATAAAACCCAAAAAGTTGGGGTGTTATTTCCTAATGAAATAAGGCCCGAAAACAAATATGAAATAAAATCCAAAATTGTGAAATAACACCCAAAAATTTTGGACATTATTTCACATTCGAATTTATATGGAACTTTTGGGTTTTATTTCACCTATGGCTTTTTGGCGTTATTTCCTGGAGCCGCATTTTCGGTGGAAGCAAGCGCAATATTTTCAAACATAAAAACATTTCCATTAAAAAGGTAAGAATCCCTTCGAAATAAATATCTGAAAATATTTCATTATTATTATATTGATTGACATGTGTTTTAGAATGTAGAATTGAAAATTTAAATTCTTAAGGAAAATTAAAAAGAGATACGGAGAGGTAACAGAGCCCTGGAACACATTGGAATTAATAGGGTGACATTCAGATGTAACGCAATCTAATACAACACGAATTAGGCGATCAGACAGAAAATAGAAGAGGAAGTGAGAGAACAAGTGCTTTAAGTTAAAGGATAAAAGGGCATGATGCCAGACTCTATCAAACGTCTATGAAATATTCATGGCAACGATTTTGGACTCTACGATTCCAACTTCCGTAAGAAAAGTCAGCAAGTCTCCAGGTGAGCGTCCAGTTCAGAAGCCATATTGGCGATCGTTGATTGGTTTCTAGATACTTCATTAATTTGGAGTTATTTATTCAAAAACCTTTGAAAGAATCGAAGTGATTGCAATTGGTTGATGATATGAGGGATCGCTACCCTCTTCTTTCATGGGAATAGGCTGAATGGGCTAGTTTCCAAGCAGTTGGAAAAATTCCTGTCGAATAAGACAACTAGAATCTCAGAGGTTTATCCAAGAATGAGTGAAACTTTTAATTAAGAGGGACGAGAAACCATCAGGTCCTGCGGCTTTGGAGACGTCGGTCCCCTTAAGAATCTTGAACACATCTCCCGTGCGGAATGTGCATTGGCTCTAGTATACATCCGCACAGGAGATGCAAAACAGGTATCTTCGAAGTGGGTAGAAGACGAATATTTGAAGTGAATCTAGCAGCCAAAATATTAGCCTTAACCAGGCAGTCAACTACCACTCCACCATTGTTAAGTATAGTGAAGGTATAGAGGAACTGGTGAAGTTGTTCCAGATGGTTTTAATGAGAGACCAGAAAATTACCTACCTTTACGGCTTGCCAAGATTCTTTGTCTCTGGTCAAAAAGAAATTTGTCTCTCTGGATAATGGACTTGCAGGTGTTCCTTGGAGTCCTGTAGGCTTGTTTCAGTTGTGGACATGGATGCAATTGATAGGTGCGAAGAGCAGACTTTCGGTTTTATTGCTTGGTTTCACTTTTAAACCGCGAGCGATTTTGCTCTTGTTGAGATCTGCTGTAGGAATACGGAATGTATTCACGCATACCAAGTCTTAGAATGTTACTAAGTTCTAATGTGCATTTGTCAACATGTCGTGACCCGAACTTGTATGCGGAAGCGGAACTGCATGGATCATTAACTGGCAGGTGTATTACGTGGACTAGCAGTAGGCGATCGCAGAGCGTATTGCTTCATATAGCAAAATGCTGGGCTATTGCGTGCTGTTTACTACTGGCTGCCTAATTGCTTCACCGCACAGCTGTGTGATTGTTTACAAACGAAGCAACAAATACCAAGCATGTTATTTCGCACAATAATCTGCTTGACTGTTGCCGGTTTGTTTACTATAGCCCAGCTGCTGACTAGAATGACAGTGACCAGCAATTTCGTCAACGCCAGTAGAATATTATCTCATCACAGGTATGTGAGGATCATGTTCTACTTCCGAGTTCCGCATCTAATGGTGAATTGTTTTCTGTGACTTGGTGTTAACACTGCCACCGAATCTGCCATTCTCGTGCTTTTTTCTTCCCTACTGGTGTGGTAGAAAGAAAAGAGCCAGGAAATGACCGATTCGGTGTCGCAGAAAAGAATTCACTATAAGTTAACGAGTTGCGCGACTATAGTGGAGGTAAGCAGTTGCGTTTTTCAATCAAGTAATCGTTGGACGGTGATATCCGGTTGTATCGGAACGAGTGGAAAAGTGAAAAAGAGGGGAAGGAGAAAAGGTCGAGTACAAGTCTGGTCGTGGTGGCTAAGCGGAGCAGCAAAAGTGATAGTCAAAATAAGAAATATAAATTGAGTTTATCTAAATTTGGTAATCATGCGACAACAACACAAGGAGCGGAGAGGCCATAATAAAAATATATAGTTAAAGAAGGAGAAGAAGTGAAATTCGTTGACCGTGTGCCGATTAGGAGCTAAATTTATAAAAAGACGTGTACGCGGAAGGCGGACTCGCAGCGTGGTTTAAAGGAGCCCGAATTTTGCAGCTGCAGCATGCCACAGTTTATTAAACTAACAACGGAGGAATTAATCAAAAGCGAAATTCCGAGCTGAATGCACTAGCCAGAATTTACCGCAAGTAATACAGCATATCCGTGATCACCTCATGTAAGTTCCAGCAAATTACAGTACTAGCAGAAAACCGTACGTAAGGGCGACGACGATACAGGTACATTAATAGTTATAGATCTATAAGCTTTATATTATAATGAGTAAACTTATTAAAATAATGGATTAATTAAAAAAAAAAAAGAAAGGGACAATATAATTAAAGTGCTTTCTTCTGCAAAAATTTTGATCTTGAGCGTGTCAACGTAGGTTAGAACATTTAAGGTTAAGTTGCATAAATTCTATTATGTTCATAGTCTAGGATAGGATGGGCCCATGAGTAAGTTAAAGAATATGTTGTACAATAATTAATTTAAAGATAAACAAAACAGGAGCAAACATGAATAAATGAGTGTTAATCTTAATTTCTTGAAGCATGCGTTTTGATTCGAAGGTAGTAGAGAAGAAAGTGAGTTTTGTATATCAACCACAGCTCTAGATGTGGAGTTGACGAAGTATGGGGGTTATATCCTAGAACCTAGAACATTCTCTGAGATTCAGTCATGGATCGTTCGCTTATAACCTTACAAGTTAGCTGATAAGAACATATGACTGTTCATGGTTTTTAAGTTTTAAAGTAGATAATAAAGAAATTACTAAAGTAAAAGTTGATCGTTATCATTGAAATCTTCCGAGTGTAAGTTTTCAGGGAACACGACAATTTGGCGCATCCGATAAAAAAGATCAGGTAAGCGATTGATATCTTTTTGGATAATTTTGTTTGTTTGTTTTGTTTTATAGGAGTTATGCTTTTTAGCTGCCCCATTTTTTTTTGTTTTATGGGAGTTATGTTTTTTTAGCTGCAACATTTACTTTGCAGGGTAAAATTAAGAAGTGTTATAATAAGTGTTGAATATAATATTTCAGCCTGAAGAAATTGATTGAGTTTATGATAATGCTAAGTGTGAGTGTTTGGGTTAAGTGTTAATAGTTATGGGCGTATGAAAGTCTGTCAGAGTATTCTTGAGGCAAGATTTAATGTATAAGTAGGTGATTCATGTATGTGATGTAATGATTTTTCTTTTCTCTTTGTGTTATTGTTTGCGAATGAATCGGTGGAATTTTCGTTCAGTGAATGAGGAAATTGTGAGAAACTTGAACTAGTTTTACTAGATGTTGCTTAAAATTAATTAACTTTTTTGTAAGTTGTTTTGTTGGGTGCGATTGTTTTTTTCTTTGGTTAAGTGTTAAGTTTTAATAAGTTAAGGTATCGGGAGTCATATGTAATTAGGCTTGGATAGCAGTGAAAAAGAGAATATTAGATAATCTTCTGGTTCAGACTTAAATGTCGGTGGGTAGAAGTAACGTACTGACAAGAGAGCAACTGTTAAGGTTCGAAACTCAAGAGAAGTAATTAGAGGAAAGATCGCAGGAGCTAAAGGAGTATAAGGACAAGTTAGGAAGCTATACGAGCAAGACATTGGAGAGCATCTCACGGCAGAGTTACAAAAACGAACATCAAGTGAGAGAAAATTGATTCAGGAGTGGAATATAGCTGCCAGGTCCTGTACGAAAGGCGAAGCTTTAGACTTGCTGGTAACAGCTACACTCGATGTGATCCAAAGGGGGAAATCCAAGCAGAACAATTCTTAGAAGAAGATAAAAGAAAGAACAAGGCTCTGATAAATAAAATATTGTCTTTGGAACAGCAACTGAAGGAAGCAGAAGAGGCGGCGGAGGAACTGGAGGACAGAATTAAGAGGCGGCGGAGGAACTGGAGACAGAATTAAGAGCCGACGGTCCACTGCCGCAAGTGAAAGTACACAGGCTAGAAGTCAGTAAGAAGTGGACACCAAGGAAATTAGTGTTCTGGGAAAAGCCACGAGAAACGAAAGATAGGCAAGATATTCCAGCTAAGAGTAGCTTATCGAAGAACAGTATGGCGGAAGCACATTGGAAAGTTATGGATATGGTATCCAAATATATACCATTATTTTCTGAGGAAAGGTCACCAAAGCTGGGAAAAGAAGTGTACCGTTTCCTGAATTGTAGCAAGAAACTCTACGATCAATTGACTACTGAAGAAAAAGCTATCTTCATCAAATGTGTGAAGGTTCAACTTACAGATGACGCTTATTATCTAGTGCGTTCCCAGGAGCCGAAGGATTTTGAAACTTTGCAGCAAGTTATTAAAACTGCAAATATGACATGAAAATCGTTCAGTGAGCTACGTACGGAAATGCTGGAGTGTAAACAAAGACCTGGAGAGAACATCCGAGAATTCGTGGCTACTTTTAAAGCAGGCGTAGGAAATAAGACAACGCAAGTGCATCTGACGGGAAGGAGATTCCAATCTCGAGACGAAGTACAAGAAGAAGCTAGTTATTTCGGAAAGGATACAACGAGGCTCTAGAGCAGAGAACCACAAGTATGGGGAAGCGGACGAAAACTGAATTCCGCAACAATGCGAGATAGCCGGGGGCGAATCGCTTTAACAATGATACCCGCAGACCACCCAGAGAAGTTTTACAGACAGGCCCAGCTCCAATAGCAGCAGGAATATATCGTGGACCACAGGCTAGGGTAACGCCGCCTAGGCCCATCCGGTGCTTCCAGTATGGGCAAAGCGGGCATATTGCTAGGGATTGCCAATCAAGAAAACAGTCACCATACTGTGTAAAATGTCAAAACAATTGTCACAATACTGCTACTTGCCGAAGACAAAGCATAAGGTTCGCGGATACTTCAATTGGTTCTCCAGGACAACTGCAAACAGACACAGAAATCGTTTATTGCCAATATTGTAGAACCTGCGATCATTACACCGCAATGAGTTTGAAAAAATATCTAGCTGAACAAGAAGCTTAAAAGAAGGGAAACGGGGAGCGGCAGCTGGGGGAGTTATCCGCACCTGCCTTCAATTAACAGAATTCAAGACCATGAAGACACCACAGAAAGAAGCCAGTGTCATAGAGTTAAGTTTGTTAAATAATTGCTTTATTTCAGTAGAATCGGATATAGGAATACCAGGGAAATTAACATTATTAGTAGATACAGGTGCAACATGTAATATAATTAAGGCAAATCGTATTAAAGTAAGCACGCCTATACAAACTCTCAAGAAAATAATGATTGGAGGATTGTTTGGGGCACAAGAAAGCTCAATTGGAACTTGCAAAGCCACACTACGCATAGATGGAGTAGAACAGCCATGCGAGTTTAACACCATTTGTGACACTAATTCGATTGCAGCTGACGGTATTTTGGGGTTCGAGTTCCTGATGGACACAGCGGTCATTGATTGTATAAATGGAAAATTGTCAGTGAAAGGCATGGAGAAAACAAAGGAAGAAAACCCCTTTTTGGATGCATCAGTGGAAAGGAGAAAATCGATACAATAGAGTTGAAAGAAAGCACCCAGGACAATATTCGCCAGTTTATCCAGAAAGAGGTGTCAGTTTATTCTTCCCCAAAAGAGATTCAGCAACGAATGAAGAATCGAGCCGCCTTGAAAGACATTATATCCAAAGCGCGTGTGGTATCAGATAGCCTCACCAAGTATCTTTCGCAAGTAGAATCTGGCCAAGATGGTGAAATAAAGGAAAGAAAGATGACTTTTCCAAAAGAAGATGATGTACAGCCAGCTCTAACAGCTGAGGAGTGGACTTTCGTACAATTGGTCAAGTCCCTTAACACGGGAATGAATCAAAAATGTTCTCAAGAAGCACCCATGAATAGGACTAAGCCGATGGGAAGCAGAGAACAAAAAAGGAGCTGGAAATTCCTCGCATGGAAGTCCAGCGCGACATCTTGAAAGCTACAACTTACGCAGAGGCTCAGAGCGCAAACATACATCTTCCACAGCGAAAGGTAAAGTCTTACATAGGAAAAAGTAAAAGCACTCAGGGGTCAAGAATTAAGTTGAACCCAAGAACAGAGCGGCTATTGGAAATTCCGGTCATAGGTGAGGAAGATTTAGTGTGTATGGCGGAAGAGATTAGGCCAGGAGTGTATTGTGGGAATGCTATAATTAAGCCAAGAGACGGCAAAGCGTGGGAAGGTATTATTAACGCAGGAAGGATGCCCGTTGAACTAGTTAGTGAATTTCGAGGCTTGAAAAATTGAGTAAGTGTACTGTGTATCCACTAGGATAGAATAAGTGTAAGATTTATAATCGCCAACAACGGCTCAACCTAATGAAAGATTCACTGGTGTTGGAAGAAGACCTTAACTTCGAAGAAAGGGAAGTAGTAACCCATATTTGCTACGAATACAGTGATATTTTTCATTTGACAGGCGTTAAATTGTCATACACCCCGACGATGACCTTTAAGTTACCGTTAATGGCTAATACAGCCCCCATACACAGAAAGCAATATCGCATGTCAGAAGCTCATCGAGAAGAGTGTCAGGAACAACTCAAAAAATTACTCAAGGACGATATCATCGAACTTAGTGAGAGTCCATTTAATTTCTTCGTACTTCTAATTCCTAAGAAAGGAGTAGATGATACCGGCAAAAGAAAGTATCGGCTATGTGTAGACTTCAGAGAACTAAACAAAGTCTGCATCCCCTTCTCTTATCCCCTTCCCCGAATTGAGGACATCTTAGATCGTTTGGGTCATTCTAGATACTTCACCACGTTAGATTTAGATAACGGGTACCACCAATTATTAATCGACCCAAAAGACAGAAAAAAACGGGGTTTAGTACCAATTTTAATCATTTCCATTATAAACGATTACCATTTGGGTTGAAAACGGCCCCCAATTTGATCGGGAGCGCCGAAGCTGAGACGAGCTTTTGAGAATAGCATCGCATACGTACAACAACACAGTGCATACAGGAACAAAACTTACGTCCATGGAAACGCTGTTTGGATTTGTAGCGGAAATTCCCAGTAGCTTACAGCGTCAGCCTGAACCGGTATATAATACGGATAAGTACCATTCGGTATTGCGATTCAAATTGCAGAGGGCGTTTCAACTAGCCAGCGAAAATCTACTTAAAAGCAAGCTAGTGACAAAGAAGTACCATGACAATTCAGCTAGGCCGGAAGTCTTACATATTGGTGATAAAGTTCTAGTTAAGGACTTGGCTAGGACAGGGAAATTAGCATCCATTTTTAAAGGTCCATATGAAGTAATTTACAATCACAGTCCTGAGAACGTAACTATACTTCAAGGGATTCATACGAATCGTTTGCAAAAATAGAGATTCGAAGAACTTTTAAAAGAAAACATAAATAAGAGGTTAAAAATAAAAAGTTAAAAAAAAGGTTTAGAAATTTTTTATAAAAGTTTCTGTGAAAAGAAAGAGAACGAAAGAGAAAGAAGGTGTAAGAGAAATAAAGATTGTGAAAAAAGAGAAAAGAAAAGAAAAACAAAATTCATTTAGTCTGGCAATCCTAGGATTGCCCTAAATTTATATAGTTATAAAGTAAGGTTTAGCTTCGCGATGAAGGCGGTAACAATTTTAATTTTCGCTTTGTTAGCTGTGATACAAGCAGACCAGGCAGGTTACAGCATCGAGCCGATACCACATTCGGGAGTGTTGTTCGAGCATCTCGGAGTGGTTAATTTCTACACGAAATATTGGACTATCCTGTCTAAGTTCCAAATACCAGATCTGACTGAAGACTTGAAATTTGTCAGCAACTGCAGCAGTTTGATCAGACGTAATCGATACTGGAGGCGTTGCAAGTTGTAAGGGAGGAGTCAAGGAGATTGGGGGCGGGGTGGAAAAAATTAAGCTTCAGGATGAGGAACTTTCACATCATAACCAAAATGAGGCGCCTCGAAGAAACAAACGCTCAATTTTTGATGAAGTGGAATCTCTGGCCAAGACACTGTTCGGAACCATGGACCATGCCGACTCGGAAGAAATACATGCAGCTATAGACGACCTTAATGAGAAGGAGAGCCGAATGTTAAATCTACTGAAAGACCAAATCACAGTCGTCAAATCTACGTTCGATTTGTTTAATGCTTCAAGACTACAGGCAGCAGAAGGGAGACAAAAACTACAAAACAAAAATTCAACCATCGTTAAAGAGCAGCAGGGTCAATATCGGGAATTATCGTGGTTGAAACTAGGAATGGAATTGAGTGAGGTAAGGCTCATTAGCGTGCCTTCACTTAAGAGAAATCAACGAAATGCAAGAAACAATGATGAGCATATTAATCCCAATTAATTGCAAAATAAGAAATGCTACAACTCATATTAAATCTTAAAAAAAATTTTGGGCATTAGTTGCAGTTAGACAATTGTGATTATAGTTATGGATGCCCAAACTTTTAAGATTTAATCTGAGTTGTAGCATTTCTTAATGTTAATGTTAAGAGTAGGGGCGACCAGGCCTCCAGGACCCTACGGACACTGCGACCATAGTTGATCTATTGTGCCTTCCCCTATAGTGATTAGGCAAAATCGAGTCTTTTAACGAGCTCGATTATTGCTTTCGGAGTTAGATTGCAGATGCTACGTACCAAATCCTGCATACCAAAAAATATTAAAAAAAAAGGGATATCTAAAAATTTCTACAATATTAAAAGAATTCATCCATAAATTTTCACATAAGCTAACCATGCCTAAAACATGGTTAGCTTATCAATACAATCAGTGAAGAAAATTGCGTCAGCAATTTTCTTCACATTCCATAGAGTTGAAACAAAATTATTCCCATGGCAAATTTTGCCTTCAGCAAAAGGGAAAGTGCGAGACTCCTCCGAACTTGCGGTTATACAGTGCGATTCTATTGACAAACAGATTGCCAAGTCTCGGGAACGAAGGCTTGAGCAAATCGCAAAATTTAAAGAAAGCACTGAAAAGTTCAAAGAGAGCCTGAAGGAGTTTGGAGAACTCTCGCACTCGCTCGAAGCCACAAATAAAAATAATAGTGTAGATTTAAGTGAAAGTGCCAACGACAGTGTCAGTGATTCCACCGTGAGTGAAATCCTTTTAAATTCGCTGGGCGACTCCCTTGGAAACCAGCATAGAAGAAACTAGCTCCCCAAAAGTGTCAAACTTTAGTTTCAGAATCCCCAATTTAAACATGGCAGTTTACTCTAAAATCGCCAAGCTAACTGCCCAGCTCGTTCCCCTATTTTCGGGAGAACAGCACCCAAAATTGAGCCTTGAGCTCCAAACTTTCCTAGGATGCTGCAGACAAGTAATCCAGTGCATTTCGGTGGAGGAACTATCAGCATTTTTGCAAATCTTCCCCACCAGACTTCGAGGCGAAGCTTATCAGCTTTTTGCCTCAAATATGCCTACTACTTTCAAAGAGGTAGAAGAACGGTTAAATCGTACCTACCTGCCTAGGGAAACTTACCAGGAACTGGTAAATAAATTAATCACTACAAGGCAGTATCCTTTGGAAAACCTCACAGCCTCACGGCACGAGTGAAGCAGATGCTGGCACTATGTAATGAAGCAGCAGAGTCCAAATATGGAGCCACAGCAGCACCAGCTGTTAAAACGCAGCTGGAAGATTTCGCGAAAAACGCACCAAAAACAGGAGTCAATAACCCGTATATGTGCCAATACCTTCTGACCATGACAGACGGCACGGTGGATGACCTCGTACAAAGAGCACTTGACATGGAGCGTCTCCAGCAAAGTGCTCTATTCCTGCCACCTCCAGGACAATTCCAAACAAATATGATGCAGAATACATTGCCAAATTCTGCCAGTACCAGTGTACCAAATAACGCACAATTAACTCAAAGTAGTACTCTAGTAAATCAAAGTGTATTTAATCCTGGCATCATATCCTACTCACAGGATCCCCGGCAAAACAATATGCCCATTAACCCAAGCAGTCACATACCAACGTCACAGTTCACATAGGCCGGCACAGCATTTATTAATATATATAAATATAATAAAAATACCTATTTAAATAAAATCAGTTGTAGTTTTTGTAATTTAAGAGGCCATACATACGCCGATTGTTTGAAACGTAAAAATACGCCGTACTGTGTGAACTGCAAAATGTATAATCATGACGTGCGTGACTGCAGGAGGAACAACAACAGTTTTCAAAGACCCCAAAACAGAGAAGCAACAAACCAACGTCCTAGAGAGCCGCAAAACCCCAACAACTCCAGAGTCTATAATGTGCGTAAAAAGTGTGAGTTTTGTGGTCGTTCTGGACATGCAGTACGTAAATGGGAAGCCCGGAATCAGGGAAACGACGTACAGTCGACCCAAAACTCCCCGGCTCGACTATAAATCTCCCATCTAATAAAATAGGGTCTCCTCAGCAGCCCGATTCCAGTGTCGCTACAGTAAACTTCCTTTAGACATAGGTCTGAACGGCCAAACTAAACTAGTAGTTGACACAGGCGCTGAGGTAAGTATAATAAAGAAAAGGTCATTAAAAGATCTCAAGGAAATTAACCAGAATGAGGAAGGCACACTTCAGACCCCATTTGGTACCGGAAAGACGCTGGGAAATTGCCAGGGAAACTTCGTTTTCAAAAACAAAATTCCCTGCAAGTTTCAAGTCGTAAAGAACTTGCCTGGCCTTCTAGGAAATGATTTCCTAGCAAAAAACTGTAACGTTGAGGGTCCTAATAAGGCACTAAGGTTTCCTCGCACGGAAACTAATCCAGACGAATTTGCTTTGCCATTAGAGTCTGAAACGGACAAGCTACATTCTGAAAAAGCAGTCGAAGTAAGAACACTTGCAGAAGAGGTAGAGTCTAAACAGGCTGAACTATCCACCTGCAGTGTCTTCAAGGCTTCTCAAACGAGAAAAGCTGGCTGCCAAGCTCCAAAAGAGCCCAAGGAATGTGAAAAAGGCGAACAAGAGACAGATGAAATCAGGCAGCAATTGGATACCTTTAAGGAACCAATCTGCATACCTGCACGCTCTCAAATTGTTGCCCCAGTCCCGTTACAAACTCAAGAAGAAATGCTATGTTTATCACAAGAGATAAGCGATGGAGTCTTCTTGGCAAACAGTTTACTGTCATCTGTAGAAAAATTAGTGCTGGTCAGTATTCTCAACGCTAACAGTCATCAAGTAGTCATACATAGCTTAAAGTTACAGCTATTTCCCATAAACAACTACACCATAGTCCCATTAACGCACACAAAAGACCACAAAAGAACACACATTCCACTACCAAATTTAGAGGCAATATCAAACAACACAAGAGACGGAACTGTGTATCTAAAGTCTGCCAAAAAGGTGCATATAATTCTTCCGTCCAAAATCCCGAGGCATAAATCACTATTAAACAAACAACGGCCATATAAGAACGGTAGCGAGTCGCTAAAGCCTATATTAAAGGTGCATATTACTCCACCGTCACACAACACAAAAAATTCTACATGGTCAAAAAGCAATAGCATTGACGCGCATGAGTATATCACACAACCTAAGGCAAAGACCAAACAGGTGTACCAAGCTCAGCCGTCAACAAAGCAGGAAGCCAATACCCTGCAACATGCTAAGAACAACGAAATACAGCCTCAAAAGGAATCCCAAAAGGCTCATCTATTTACAGGTCAAAAACTTAAAAGGAAGAGTAAGTCAAACCAAGGTTCAGCTGAAAAATCAGCAATTTTACGACATGTACGATATCTATACCCGGATAATGAGACTCCGGACGACCCAAAACAATAGCCGCGTATTTCTAGGCTAGAGCAAGAACTCAGCCTAGACCCTAATTTAACCGCGGAAGGAAAAATTTCGATATCAGAACTCTGCGAAGAGTATAACGATATCTTCTTCCTCAAAGGTGACAAACTCACATATACAAATGCGATAACGCATAATATTCCATTGGTGCAAGATCAAGCACCAATCAATCAAAAAATGTACCGCTTACCTGAAACACAGCGGAAAGTCATTAACGAGCAGCTAAAAGAAATGCTAGACAGCGGGATAGTCCAGTCTAGTAAAAGCCCTTGGAATTCACCTCTACTAGTTGTCCCCAAGAAAGCGGAACCTGACGGTGTAAAAAGGTGGCGCGTCGTTGTCGATTTTCGTAAATTAAACGAAAAGACAATTGGAGACGCATTCCCGCTACCCCGAATCGAGGATATTCTCGACCAACTGGGTCACGCAAGGTATTTCACCACACTCGATTTGGCCAACGGCTACCATCAAGTTCTCGTCGACAAAAGAGATCGACATAAAACTGCTTTCAGCACAAGTTATGGGCACTACGAGTTCAAGCGTATGCCATTCGGGCTCAAAGGAGCCCCCGCCACATTTCAACGCCTAATGAATTTCGTCCTAACAGGCCTACAAGGTCTCGAATGTTTTGTCTACCTAGATGACATTGTCATCTATGGTAAAAATTTAAATGACCACAACGAAAAGTTGAGGAAAGTCTTCAATAAGTTGAGAGGGAACAACTTAAAACTGCAGCCAGAAAAGTGCCAGTTTCTACGAAGAGAAGTTGTTTACCTAGGACATAAATGTTCTAGCGAAGGAGCCCTACCAGATCCAAGTAAGACGGCCTGCGTCCAAACATTTCCTGTTCCAAGAACAGTAAGGCAAGTTCAGTCATTTTTAGGACTTGCCAATTACTACAGGAAATTCATTCCAGACTTCTCCAAAATTGTACGTCCAATCACAAATTTACTCCGAAAGGATGTAAAATTCACTTGGACAGAGAAATGCCAAGAAACATTTCAAAGCATAAAAAACGCTTTAATTTCTCCACCACTTTTAATTTACCCCGATTTTTCGAAATCTTTTAATCTTACTACAGACGCAAGTAACGAGGCTCTAGGAGCTGTTCTTTCTCAAGGAGAAGTCGGAAAGGACCAGCCCATTGCCTATGCAAGCCGCACATTAACCAAAGCCGAAAGAAATTACTCTACTATAGAGAAAGAGTTATTGGCTATTGTCTGGGCTACCAAGAATTTCAGGTGCTATCTTCAAGGCCGGAAATTCACGGTCTATACTGACCATAAGCCTCTCAAAGGTGTCTTCAATGTGAAAGACCCTACTTCCCGTTTGGTGAGATTTCACCACAAACTATCTGAATTCGATTACAACATCGAATATAAACCAGGGAAGTACAACACTAATGCGGATGCACTAAGTCGCATTCCTCAAGCATTAAAGGAAGACAGTTTAGGCAATACCTTAACGGTAGAAGCCCTAGTCCACCACACGATGGACTCAGATATGGAGGAAGACGATTCCACAAATAATAAAAAGAAAAAGAAATCCGCTCATTGTTTCGCCGTGACTCGAGCTCAGAAGCAAAAGGCTCAAGAGACATTTGTTGAACACTGCTGAAAATAAATAAAAATATATTAAAATACAACATAAACAATAATCAATACTTCCCTGTTTCCTGAGTTCCTTTTCCAGTCAGCAAATGCCACCTATACGTCCATTGCACATCTGAAATAAACAGAATTAGAGAAATTAATTTAATACAATGCAGTTGATCAAATGTAACAAGAAAACTACAAAAAAACTACATAGTTTATATGCAAACTGCCAAGAAACCAATTTCTTGGCAGTACAACAACAACACTACATGAAAACATAAACATTGCTAGTTTTCAGCGAAATTCATGTTATTTGCATAATAAACTATTGCAAAACATGCAATTATGTTTAAATATGCGAATAACATAAACAAAAATCAACAATTGTAGCCATTGTTGACACTTCATGAATAACTTTTGCAACATAAAAATTTCGCATAATTTGTATATTTCCTGCAAATTATGCACAGGAAAATCATTAATTAACACTTAAAGCAAATATTTAAACACTTACCTCAAGAATTAATCCATTTATTGTTGAGAAAACATAACACACAACACTGCACTTCTCGACTTAAAAACCGCGAAATCAACTGTCACCGCGACAAAGTAAATAATCACTTTTATAAAGTTGGCCGCGCTCTACCTGTTGGCAATAGTTAAAAAACGCGAAATTGCTCAGGTAAGGAAATATTTACAAAAAAAGGTTATTTTAATTCCCATAATGAGTGGGAAAGAGAACGATGTGGAAACGAGACAGAAGAAAATTCGTGAGAGAATTTATGTTCCACACCGGAAATTGACATAGTATGATAGGGAGCAGCCATATTGATAAATTTTAGAAAATTGAAATGTCGCAATAAAACAATTAGGAAAAATGATGGATAATTAAAAATAAATTAATTAACATAATTTGGAAATTTTGGCGTTACGGCATGGACTCATCATGTACAAGAAGTAGATGAAATTTACATTTTTTCATGTGGAACTTGTCCTAAAATGGCGGCTCTGACATTATAAAAAGGAGGTGCTCCTTAACTAAGCTCTCATTAGTTTCACAGCGATCGTACATGCAACAAGCATCGATCAGTAAGTTCAAGTGTTCTTCAAAAAAAAAAAAAAAAAAAAAAAATCTTAAAAAATCTTTCTAGCATAAATCAACGTGCCAAGCAAGGTACAGCATTTACATGCTACGTAAAGATTGCAGCAGCAATTATAATATCTGTGGTGTTACAGGAATATGATGGTGAAAGATAGGCTAAGTATTTTTATACATTTTCTAAAAAATATATTTGGTGGCAGACATTTTAGTTTTAGGTTTTTTCACATAGCGTTTAACTCATGCAAGCCAAGCATATTAGACGTTTCATGTGAAAAAACAAAGTAGAAGTAATTAATATTAAGAGTGATATGTGAATTATATTAATTAAGAACTAATAATAATAGTGAAATTCGTGAATTTGTGAGGTATAAAATTGAGCACGTGTCACTTCACGACACCTCAAGCACACATACCTACAGATAGCTAGTTAAACTAAATTAAGCATAATTGCAGTGGTGAAAATAAAAATAAAAATAGAATTCAGACTAACGTAAAAATAAAGAATTTTTGCTCAATAAAGTAACATATCTTTTTATTTTAACATACCGCTACACTAATCCACCCAAAGAATGCAATAATGTAGCTGTAGTGTTCAATTACCGCTACATTACAAAACACATTAAATAGCTCCAGTGTGGAGACAGAAGAGCACACGAAAGCGGATCAAAACGAAGTTCAACTCACGGAGGCGGAAACACTAAACCCAACATCGCTTGATCAAAAAGTAAGTACTGGCAAGACACCCGAAGTTATCACGAGCCCCACGGAGATGCGAACAATCTTAAAAGATTATCACGATTCTCCATTTGGTGGCCATCAAGATGTCATAAAAACTTACAAACGCATAAGACGCAAGTATTGGTGGAGACACATGCTTAGCGATATTAAAAAATACATTAAAAAATGCCCAAAGTGCCAGACGATGAAAGCATCTCCACAACATAAAATGCCAATGGTTATCACTGACATCGCAGAGCAACCGTTCGACAAAGTTTACCTTGATATTGTAGGTCCATTAGATGAGACTACATCAGGTAACAAATATATCTTGACCTTTCAAGATAACTTAACAAAATTTGTCGACTGGTATGCCATACCTAATGCAGAAGCAGTCACAGTAGCGCAGGTTTTCTTTGATGAGATCGTTACGCGCTATCGCATACCCAAAAGACTCACCGATCAGGGAACAAACTTCCTGAGTGAATTATTCAAAAGAGTATGTAAGCTTCTAAAGGTAAAGAAGTTACAGACTTCAGCATACCACCCACAGTCTAATGAAGCGCTAGAGCGTGCACATAGACCCTTGATAGAATACCTGCGAACAATCGTAGATGAAAATCCCAACACATGGGACCAATACCTACGAACCGCTGCATTCGTGTACAACAATAGTGTACACGAGGGTACTAAACTTACCCCAATGGACTGCCTATACGGCTTCACAACGGATGTCCCATCAAATTTAAAACGGGATCCCGAACCCGTTTACAATCATGAGAGCTATTATCATATACTGAAGTATAAGCTCCAAAAATCATATGCACGGCAAGAAAGAACTTATTAGCAAGTAAACAGCGCTCAAAGGGGTACTACGATCAGACAGTACGTCCCCTAACTTTCCATGTAGGAGACAAGGTCCTCATCAAGAATGAAAGCCGAAAACATAAGCTTTCTCAAATCTGGGTAGGACCTTATCAGGTAATCGCAATACCAAGTGATGTGAATACCACCATCAAAATTGGATATAATAATGGCTAGTAAAACCAATCATATTCATCCACTCCTAATGTCTCCCAAAAATCTGTTGGAAATATACCGCAAGACGGCCTCGAATTGCCCAAATGACCAAAATTGTCTATCTGTTCTATATCAGACAGTAGGAGCTCAGTCACTCCTTATGCAGAGTAAATTGGTGGTGAGAATTACTCTCCCAATTTTTAATCTGCCAAAAATGAGGCTACAACAGATTCAATGCTATCCTGTATCCAAGTCAGCAAATTATTCATTAATTCCAGACCCCGGTTATTCATACATAGCCAATAGCGCAAAAACTCAGGAATTTCTCTTATTAAGAGGCGATAACATGAAAAGGTTCAAGAAAATAACAAGTAATTTGGAAGAAAACACGTATGTAGGCCGGCTGAACACGCCTATAATCAAAGCGGCAACGTCCAACGAATGTGCCATTAAATTGGTATACAACCCTCTAAGTGAAGTGCCCAAATGCAAGACCAGAGTACAAATCCCACAAAAAGACATGCTGATCAAATTAAACAAGCCAAATGGGTGGCTATTTTCATTTATCACCTCCACGGTGCTACACATCACATGTCCAGATCACTTTGTAATCTCGAAACTGGAAGGACAAGGGATATTAGAGATAACGCAACCATGTCAAGTTCAAATAGATGACAAAGTGCTTAAATACGAAGGTCAGAGTAAATTTCCACTAAAAATTATCCAGCCGAATCAATTTCCTGAGCTCAACCACTCTCTACTCAAAGTAAACCTGACTGAAATTTTACAAGGAACTCAAAACCACAGTCTGGGGAAAATCGAGATTTTAACGGGAGACGATATCCATGAATCAATTTATACTGACACCCATTCGCTGGAAGAAATCCAAAGCAAAATTATTAAATACCAGGAAAAGGTATCGAGCAGAAACTCCCATATCCTGTCCACAACTTCTCTATCATTCACGAGCCTACTAGTTCTGGCCATAATGTTTGTTGTGGCAGTAAAATAACTACACCCTGTTGTCATCAAGATGAGACAACAGAGAAATCAACCACAAGGTAACCCCGAAATTTCATCAGAGGGAATTCCTTTAGAAGAACGAACTCCTGCTCCCCAACCCAGTTTAAGGCGAACTAGAAGCCTCGCTAAAACCAAATCGGTTCAAATAATTTAAAAATGCGACACTGACACTGTCAACATGGCTCACCAAATCAAAGTAGAACTTATAGAAAAGGTAGACTCCTCAAGGGAAATCTATATAAACCTATATATAGTATAACTTTAACACACAAAAAAAAACTAGATTAAAAACATTAAGATTTTGTTTGACTCAACAAAAAAAAAAGGGTTAGAATGAAAAAAGTAAATATAAATAGGCATGAGGTAAAAATGTGAGAATTAAAGAAAAAATGCATATAGAAACAAAAAATGCATTAAAATAAAAAATTAACAAAAAAGCATTAGAATTAAATATAAACAGAAAATAGAATATGTGTAAAAATTGTAAAAATAAAGGAAAAATACCTTAATCGTAGATACAAAGAAAGCACAAACAAACAAAAAGTAAGGATTAGATAAAACAAGAAATAGGAATAAATAACATAAACAACTAGGTTAGACTCAATAAAAAAAAAAAAAAAGAAATAAATGATAAACTAACGTAAAAATAAATAAACAAATAAAGGATTAAAGTAATAAATTAAAGTAGCACTAGTAAGCTATTAATAAATGTAAGGTACCGAAAAATAGTCTAAAGCAAAAACAAAGTGTTAAAATATAAAATAACCGTAGAAATAAATACTTACACTAAAATTAATTAACACATAAAAAAAAAAAAGTATAATGTAAGAAAAAATAATGTAGGAAAGACAAGAAAATTTTACCAGGCTACTACAAAAATTTTGATTTATTATCGCATGATACTACTAGAGTTATAATATTGTAAGCTATTTTTATAGTAGTTAGATAGTAACCTAAAGAAAGGAAGAAAGATAAGAACCTTTTAAATAAGAGAAAAAAAAATAGATAATTAACTCACAAAAATGTAACGCCTAACCGAACCGACCAAGATTAATTAAAATTTAAATAAGAAAAAAAAATAGATAATTAACTCACAAAAATGTAACGCCTAACCGAACCGACCAAGATTAATTAAAATTTAAATAAGAAAAAAAAATAGATAATTAACTCACAAAAATGTAACGCCTAACCGAACGAACCAAGATCCGAAACCCCTAATGAGAACAAAAAGAAAAACAAAACCAACGAAACCAGCCTAGGGTAGCAAATTCCAGAAACAAAACATTCGATTTTATTGTATTTTTTTATTTTTTTTATGGATACAAGCAAGGGGAAAAACAAGAAAGACAGGAAAGGTATAAGCTAATGAAAATTTAAAATTGAAAAAATTAAAAAGAGAGCTTCCCGCAGGGATTTCATGCCCAGTCCTCCTCGGAGTCATCCACGACTTCTAAAGGGGGTGGGGTGGCCATCAAATTGCGTAGAATGCCCGTAACGGCTGATTCGAATACGGGATTGCAGCATGCGCAGAGTCCGTGCCGGCCGGTTATGTTGAGGGTACCGCCTGAATAAAAGAAAAATAAAAAGAGTAAATATAGGTGGCCAACGTGCTAAATCAATTACCATCAGGACTTACCTCGCACAACCCACGCCTGCCCTTGGTGGGGATACAGGGGTATGTCAGCCCAGTAGTGGCGGCCGGCCACGGCATCCGCGTCCAACATAGTGAAAGGCCGCTGTCCTCGTCGTAAAAGCACCAGACGAATCGGGCCCCGCCACCCAGGGATCACGTGGACCACGAAAATTAAGTTGGCCACAGAACTGAGGCCGGCAGGGCTGTGCCAGGGTTGATTATTAACTTTGACAACATCCTAACTGCAATCCTGATTTTAATTAAACAACTGCAACGGCTCAAGATCAAAACTCGAATAAAACCGAGCAGAGAATTTAATCATGAGATCCATTGCCAATACAAAGTAACAAACCTAGCAGAACGGTAATCGGACACCCCGATAAGAGACCCAAAGACAAACAAATCAAAAACAGCTCTGCATATGCTAATCGCACAAATGACCTTCACCAAGAGTTATTACTCTTCTAATAATACCTCTCATTTTGAAAAAGGGGAAGGATTGTTACGTACCAAATCCTGCATACCAAAAAATATTAAAAACAAGGGATATCTAAAAATTTCTACAATATTAAAAGGATTCATCCATAAATTATCACATAAGCTAACCATGCCTAAAACATGGTTAGCTTATCAATACAATCAGTGAAGAAAATTGCGTCAGCAATTTTCTTCACATTCCATAGAGTTGAAACAAAATTATTCCCATGGCAAATTTGCCAGTAGAAATATTTAATTTGAAAAATAAAATAAAAGACAAATCGTACCTTCAGTACGATTTGTCGTGGAAATTGCAATATGTATGTACGAACGTACATACATATCACAAAAAAGCTTTCGCGATAAGAAGAGCGTGTCGCGAAAATACATTATATGTATACGCGCGCGCCAATTCTAATCGTCGTGACGGTGGCTGATGTTTATAAAAGCATCAAATTTCAAGCCTCCATCCAACGAAAAATATTCTGGACTTGTTGAATCAAGTCCAGAATAAATGTAAAATTTTCTCAGGGTGAAAATGCAACTATGCATTTTCTACCCTGAACGAGGGCTCTTGATCGCGACGAAAGTGATCAAGAGCCGAGTTCTGATTTAAATTTTCTACGCGGCGGTTAAGCATTAAAATTTGAAAAAGATTTTTAAAAATTGGTTCGGCGCGGTCGTGGTGAGGTAAAATATTAAAAAAAAAAGAAATAAATAATAAAGAAAAAGATATATTTTCAATTGAGAAAAGTTTAGAAATAAATAATAAAGAAAAAGATATAATTTCACTTGAGAAAAGTTGTAAAAACCGAGATGAGAAGGAAAATTGTTTTGTGATTGTAAAAATAGTGAAAAGATTGTGACCAAAAAAAACAATAAGAAATAAAAGGTGTTGTGTTTATTTTTGCACACAGAAAAGCAAGGTTGTTTTGATTCCCGCAACACAAGGTAGCAAAGGAGCACTGGATACGGCTCCCGCTTGCCCCCACGAGCAGGTACTTAGCAAGTTGGTACAAAAATATAGCACAGACATTATCTGGAGAGATAAGTTCTCTTCCAATGATTTGCAGCCTTAGACTTGCAAGTGCTAGGCACTCCCATATAACGTGCATCGAGGTTTCATCTTCCTCTTCGCACAGTCGACACAGTTCACTGTCGCATTTTCTTCAGGAAGTGACGGAAGGGGCCATGACCAGTGACTGCGTTAGCAAATAGTCTGAGCGACTATCTGCTAAGTCCAATAAGTTGACGCGACAGGAAATGAGAAGGGTTGAAGAATTTCTTCGCCTGCCTCATGCCTGGGCGCTGCGCCAAAGGAGATTCAGTTACAGTTCCCCCCTAAAATGGCTTTTTGGTAGGCCAAATGTCGGATAGGGACCAATATATGGACATTCAGGCTTGAGAGGAAAGAGCTAGGAGCGCAGCTTGGCTGTCTGAACAGATGTAGATGTTGGAGTTCTTACAGCCCTTGTTTAGGCTTTCCTGAGCTCCAACCTCTATAGCATAGACTTCCGCCTGAAAATGGAAGGTGAGACACCAAGCGGAATGGATAGTTCCACTTCTGGACCAACCACCCCTGCGCCTGTTTTTCCGTCCTTCCGGGATCCGTCAGTATACCAGACTTGGGCCCGTTGCGGGAGCTGGAGTCCTCCGTCTAGTATCTGGCTTCTTTCATTAATGGTTACTTTGTAACCTCTTTCAAAAGAAAGTCTCTTGGCCATAGTATCTTTTGGAGCTTCTAGGTCTAATATTGACCTGCTCAAAGATACTGAGATGACCCACCGTGGAGGAGGTGCAATCATCTGACCTTTTCTTTCGAAGCATACTAGTTGCAGCTTCCTTCTGAATAAAGAGCCAAGAATGGCTTCAAGTGCTCGTTGAGGACATGATGTAAAGGCGCCAGTGGCGCCTAAACATGCCATCCTTTGCACCTTGTCGAGGGTTCTTCTGGTGGTTGCCTGCAATGTTTTAAGCCACCACACATCTGCCCCATAAGAAAGTATGGGTCTGACTATGCCCTGGAAGATCCATAGGGTCATTTTGGGGTTCAGGCCCCACTTTTCCCGAAAAGCCTGTTGCAAGAACTGAATGCCCACATGGCTTTGTTTGTTATCATTTCCAGATGGGGATTCCAGGTAAGCTTGCTGTCTAGGATTATTCCTAGATATTTTGCTTCTTTGGAATATTCTATTGCAATTCCATTTAACTTAGGAGGTGGAATCTGAAGGCTCCTTTTCCTAGTAAAAGGAACTAGCACTGTTTTACATGGGTTTATTGATAGTCCCATGTTCTGGCACCATCTGGTAACAATGTTAAAAGCAGTTTGCATAAGCTCTGGTAAAGCTGATTCAAACTTTCCTTTAACACAGATGATAATATCATCAGCGTATCCTTGGGCCTTAAAGCCGGCCTCTTGGAGTAGGTTTAGTAGCTCATTAACACCTAGTAGCCATAGAAGTGGTGATAACACCCCGCCTTGTGGGCAGCCTCTAGTGGCCATGATTGTTGTGGATTCACCGTTCATGGTAGCTGTTATGCAGCGTTTCTCAAACATATTGCCAGTCCATCTGACAATGCAGGTTTCTATGCCTCTATCCTCGGATACCCTCTTGATCGAGTCGAAGAGTGTGTTATCGAAGGCGCTTTGTATGTCCATAAAGGAACATATAAGGACCTCCTTTTCCTGTGAGGCTTTCTCGATAGTCTCTACCAGACTGCTGAGAGCGTCCTCGGTGGATTTTCCGGGTTGGTAGGCATATTGATTGGCATTAAGTGGACAGCTTTTGAGGGACGTCGTCCGAATATAGTTGTCTATTATTTTCTCTAGAGTTTTCAGGAGAAATGAAGTCAGACTGATAGGCCTGTATGATTTTGTCTCGCTGGGTGGTTTTTTACCCGATTTCGGAATAAAAACAACCTTGGTTAGTCTCCATGCCTTAGGGATGTATCCCTAAACTGATCTAGACTGGCCCTAAATATCTCAGTGATAAGGGGCTTAATATGATCCAGCGATTTTTACAGTAACGCCGCCGCAGTAGCATTTCTTACTTTGCAATTAAACTTTCTTTTGCTAATTTGCGTGTATTTGCATAAAATTAGGGGCGATTTCTATTTTATTAGCAAAATTGATGGAATTATGCATCATAAAAACGGGAATATCTCAAAAACGGTTGCATGTAGGCAAGTACATGTGCCTAGTCAAATTAAAGGTAACATTCCGGGGTTTCTAAATTTTGTAAAAGAAACTGTATATTTATCATGCATTTTGGCGGAAAAATCGTTAAAATTTTATAAATTAGGAATTTTTTTCCATTTTTTGAATTTGACGTTCTACAACTCCGACGGAAGGTGATAGGCCGATTGGGCATTCATTGGAAAGTATCATCTGAGATGAATCCCACCTTGAGTTACAGGGTGTAAAGTGAAAGAAGTACTAAAAATCTTAAAACCCCCTATAGCCGAAACGACGCGTCTTACCCCTCCTTCACCTTTATTTTGCTTATCTCCACCTCAGCTATCAAACCCTTGAGCTAGGTGCACCAATTATGAAACACATTATGTATAACTGAGAAAGAAAAAATTATTTTTTTTTGTTACTTTTTAGTGCATTTTATTTACAAAAGTTATTTATTTTAAAAGTTCTTTTAATAAACTTTATTTTCTGCTTTTTAGTCATACTCTCGAAACTCGACTGTTGAATTTCGACTCTCGAAACTTGACTCTCGTCGAAGGGTGGCAGTTACCACTTCCACCCAAAACCCCCAACACGTAAGAAAATTTTACCCCATCGGAAAGCTCCCCATTCACTCATTCTAAATCAAAAAAAACCCATGTAAATCCATCCACGTTTACTATCCTAAAACTCTCGTCACGAATGGCACTCGAAGTCACAAACTTTCTGAGTCAAGGGTCTGTAAGTTGATAAAAAGCTATTAAAAATAAATGAACTTAAAAAACTCAATAGAACTATAAGAAAACCTAAAAAAGTTATAATAAGAATTTCTGATAAAACATAAAAAAATCGAATTCATTAAACTCAAAAAATAAATTTTGTTTTTTAAATGTGAACTGTATAATATTTACGAGGCGTGATTAAAAGTTTTTACTTATTTACCTCTTGAAGATATTTTCATTTTAAGACCTATGTAATTAAAAAGAAATTGGTAAAAATACATGAAAATTTAATTAATATTTGCTATAATGAAAAAAACGAAAAATGAATTCTAGTTGCTTTACATTTTAATTATTCCTCATCTATTTAAGACGCAAGGCGTGTTGTTAAACTAAGAATTTTTGTGCGTGTCAGGCAGCTGTCAAATGAAGCTCAGCAAACGGCCGTAACGCAATCGGCGTAGCAAGCAGTATAGGAAACTTTTATAGTTGAAATTTGTTTACGTAAATATAACAACTCAATTCGTTTTTTCTATAATTTTAATTTACTAGATTTTCTTTAAAAAAATGCATTCGGAGTAAATATGGGAGATATTTTGTTTGCTATGTTGTGCATATATTATATTTATTTTTTACTCCAGTATGTTGTCAGAACTGTCGCAGCAAGCATCAAAATTTGATTTTTTTCCAAACCGAGCAGCAAGGATCACGATCACTGACATATATATAAATGGACTGCTTGATCTCCTGTTTCATGTGGCACCAATTGTGATTTCAGAAAGTATGCTCTCACTGTCAATGCTACCAACTGTCGTAAACTGGCGTTATATTTAAATTATCTGGGAATTTACGTATATGCATGTCAGTGGGATTTGCCGAATTTACCACAAAAGTATTTGAGACTACATATATGTATCGTTAAATTTTAATTATGTGTCGAAGGAAGTGTTTTTTACAAGGATTTTTACAAGCATTTTCTCGTTCCTAATCGTTACAGTTCAGTGGGAAAGTATGAAAGAGACAGGAATATCAAAGTGGTGCCATTTGCATTTTTGGTTCAACAAGCAGTCCATTTATATACATGTCAGTGATCATGATGCTTCGCAAAAGTGGGGGGGGGGGGGACATTGAATAAATAATTATTAAGGAAGGGGGGTATCGTGCAAATACAGTGTACGTGTGTAAGCAATTAAATGTCAGTCAGATCCTGAATGCGGAGGGGGATAACCAGAAATTTTTGCTTGATTTCTGACATTTCAGATATTATGAAAAGAAGTTCGGGTTTGATTTAGCGACTTTCTAATAAATAACTAATTAAAAGTGATTTTTACTTAATAGTAGTGTGAGAGTGTGTAGGGAAATATTGGTTTGTGAACAAGATTTTATATAATCGAGACTCCCTCGTCTTTAATTATGGTGTTGAAGTACGCTGTGTTGTACTGCAGAAACAACCGGAGTTTGTGTCGGAGGAAAGGATTTTTCAAGCTAGTTTAATAATTTTACTAATAAATAGCACTATAATCAGTAAAATAAAAGTGAAATATTTATAAAAACAAACAGCCATGCCTGTTTGTTTGTTTACAATTGAATTGTCACATGAACATTAAATTATTTGAGTCATACAAAGGCAACGCCAAGAAATATTATCTGAAAATAAGGGGGTGCTAGAAATTTGTTTATTTTACATGTCACGATTTCATTACTGCCATGACGAAACGAATGAATACAAACATAGCGTACTAATTCATTTCACCGAGTGGCTTAGGTCTTCACCCGATCTGTCGTTTCCTTATTAGTTATTTATTTAATGGGGGAAATGACAAGGCTATTTATTTGGTATCAGTTCGACATTGATGACATTTCTGAATTTATTTGAATATATGAACAATATTCCAGTGTTTTTTTAGTGTTCTTTTTTAAAGAAGTGATAAAAAGTGATTTAGATATACTTAATAATAGTGGGAAACAATTGTGAAGTATCTGTGCAAGAGATTTTATATGATCGAGACTCCGGAGTCTTGAATTATGGTGAAGAAGTGCGCTGTGCTGTGTTGTAGATACAAGCGAAGTTATTGTCATAGAAAAACATTTTTCAGGCAAGTTTAATTGTATCAATAATAAATTATAGTGTTTTAAACAAAATAGAAGTGAAATAGTTATGAAAATAAATAGCCGTGGCAAAAATATGAACATTTTCCAATGTCGGTTTCTATGTATGTTTACAATTGAATTGTCATTGTTAGTTGACGGAAGGTTTATGGATATTTATATGATGTCAGCCATATAAAGGCAACGACAAGATATATTAGGTCTGTATAATGAACTCGAAAAAAGTTCAGAGCAGAACAGCTCTAGGTTAGGAGCAAGCAGCTCATGAAACACAAAATTCCTGAGATCTGTCACCAAAAACAATTGTTTAAATTAAAAACACTATTATTATTTAAATTATTCCACTAGAATTGTCCAGAAATAAAGTTTTTCCACAAAAAACGCAATTATTTGAATTGTTATCAGAACTATCATTACAATCTACAGTTGTCAAATGCCTGCTCTAAGTTACTCCTTCGAACAATCAGTACATTTACATGAATACTTGAGTACTTGACTTGAAGTCCATTTGATTGTCAGGTAGGGCAATTGATTGAATTCATTCCAATTACTTGACTTGCATTTTTCTTGAGTTTAATTTTTCAATTACTTAACTTGAAATTTACGCGTTGAATGAGCGTTTTCATGATATTTTGATTACTTCAAGCATACTTCAAGTATACTTCAAGTATTCATGTAAACGTACTGTATCTTGCTCTAGGTTACTGCAGTTCACTTTAGAGCAGACACATTAAACACAGTTCAGTTCACTTTAGAGTACTTTCGAGCAGAGCTCTGAATTTATTAAACACGGTTTTCTGCTCTGGAGTAACCTAGAGTAGCTCAGTAAACAGTCCTATTATCAGAAAATAAATAGGAAAATTCTTAAAAATTTAAAAAATTATAAAAATTTGTTTAAAAATTTTGCGATATAATGGTATCTCTTCTATTGAATTTCTTCAATGCTTAGTAAAGTTTCTAACCACTATATTATGTGCCCGATCTGAAAATATCGTAGTTGTTTACCTCCATGATTAAAACGAACACATTGATGCAATTCTACTGAATGAAGAAACATGCTTCTTCCTTATAGCCTATCCTTTTTGCTATATAATCAAGATTTACGCAACTTGGCAACTTGGCAATTTTCAAAAAGTAAACAGTTTTAGTGCGGGCCTTCTGCTGTAAAAATGTTCTCTTTCTACATTATTTTGAAATAATTCACAGATTTAATTTATATAAATCTTTGCTTTTATTAACAAAAAAGATAATTTACATAGTGCACAGTGTCTTCAATTTCGACAGCATGACTATATATTTCAATTGGAAATTTTTCTTCTAATCTTGAAACAACCCGTATGATTCTAATGAAAGTAACAGTGAAGTAAGCACAAAATAAGTCACGTTCACGATATATAAATCAAGATAATCAAGTGCGATCGGATCGCCCTGGATTATATTTAAAGTAAATTTCTTAATACTGAGTTTAGCATCACATGACGTTTAAGAAATTCTGACTTTAATAACACATTGGTCTTGAAATTCTTAAAGATTCTTAGTTTAACAACACGCCCATTTGCTTTCCTATTTTATTATTATAATTTTTAATTGTCAATCTTAATTCGTCCCTCTGGTAAAATTAAATTATGTTTCGAGATATTTGAAAAAATCCATATTCAGCGTTCAATAATGCAGAGCGGATGAAAATTTACTCAAATCATCCGGGCAAAAATTTCAATTGAGTTTTATTTGTTATATTAAGTGTTTTCTTTTTTGCTTCGGAGTTAACTATCCAAAGCCTAGAAGATGCAAACTCTTGTTTTTGTTATCGGAATCATGGCTCTCATAGCTCCAGGAGCTCTTCACACGTGTGTTCTTGTTTGCTGCTTTATGTTTCGGGAGCTAGCTAGGACTGCCTTTGCTTTTTGTTAGGAGCGTTGGTGTTCTAGATATCAAATATAAAAAAAACATCTGTTTACTTCGGTGAATGAGTTTTTGTGGCTTGAAGCAAGATGAATTTTTTCATGGATATACCGGTAAGTAATAATCTGAAATTAATTGTAAGAACACTTATTATTACTTTTTATCTTAATTTTGCATGTAAATTAAGAATCAACTGCCTCTTTATGCGTAAATGGTTCATTTATTTAACATTTATTTTCATTATAATCATATATTTGTAAAGTTTAACGTTTATTACTCCACTGAACAAGAATACTATACCTAACCCTCGAAGCCAGGAAAGTTATATTGGAGTCTGATGGTTCTGGTCGTAGCCCCGGAATAAACGAGCCATGAAGCACGACTTGAATGCGAGCTTAGTAGACCGGTTAGCGGCCGACATTACACACATCTTGCCTTGTATTATTGCAGGACTTTTTCATATAAAAGTAGCTTGGATTTCGCTCAAACACCATAATTTTATCACTTAGTCGGTGTTAGTACTAGTATGTTATTATAAACCAAACATAAGCCAAACTCCGGATGAAATGACATGCAATGCGACATAGAAACAGAAACCTAAGGATTATATAGCCGTTTTTTTAAAACATGATTAGAAACGTCAATGGTCAATGGTGCTCAGCCTTAATATTAATGGGTTCGTACATGCTAAAGTTAGAGTTGCGAAATTAACATGCAACAGAGGTAGCCTCTCAAATTGTGCCCACTATCACGGAAATAGATTTTGCTAAGTAGCAGCGGAGAATTAACATTCGCGTTTAAGAGTTGGTGTACAAAAGTTACATCGGCAGCCATGCGACGTTTTTCAAGCGAATGCATATTCAAATGCTTCAAACGATCCTCATAAGATGGAAGAATCAATGAATTAATCCAAGGTAGGTGCTTAAGAGCAAAGCTTAGAAAGCTCCGCTGAACAGACTCGATGCGGTCGATATGTGTACAGTAAAATGGAGACCAGACCTGGCTAGCGTATTCAAAAAGAGGTCTCACAAAGCAAGTGTACAAACGCAATGTTAAGGTGGGATTCGAGAACTCTCGGAACCAACGTTTTATAAAGCCAAGCATAGAACTACTCTCGGATACCATGTACTTTATGTAGGAGATCAAAATCCAATCTATGGTCACATTTGACATCCAGGTCATAGACAGCACTCACACGGCGAATCGAGGTATCAGAGAACACAATCATAAGTGATTTGTTTCTGGTTCCTGTGGAAAGTAATAACCTCACATTTGTCGATTTTGAGAGCCTAATTTTGTTTTTGCATCACACGTAAAATTTGTGGAGGTCATCTTGTATCTGTTCACAATGGCTAAAAGATTTAATCTGAGCGAAAATTTTAATGTCGTCAGCATAAATCAAAACTTTGCACTGTCTCACAACAGAGACAATGTCATCAATAAATCAAGACTCTAGAGATGGAATGTCGAAATAAGATTTGATATGTTCTGTGATCTAAATAACCCGGCGATTACACGAGTCATTAGAGCTAACTGACATTACTGATTTTGTCTGTCACTTTTATGGACTGAAAACGCTTTTAGTTCGATCAAATAACTAGTCAGTTCAATATAAAATGTCGTCAATCGGTGCAGACATTCCTCTTCTGTATGCATTGCTAATGATTCTTCTTTATTGGTTGCAGATCTGCCCTCAATAAACCTACATATATTGGTTTGAAGAGAGCAAATTCTTGCAGGAAATTGATAGAGTAAATGATAGTTTCGAATAATGTGGGAATGCAAGATAATCTTGCAATAGGCCTGTATCTAGTAATTTCATGTTTACTACCTTTTTGTAAGTAAGTATGATAAAAGAGTTTTTCCATAGCTGAGGGTAGCAAACACTATCGAGCGATTTTTAGAAAATTATTCTCAGCGGAGCTGCCAGGGCAAGGCAGCACGACTTAAAGACTTAAAGAATGCTGGAGGAATCCCATCAGGACCCATTGTGAAATCATTAGGAAGCTCATTAATATGATCAAGTATATATATGATGAGACTCGTTCATATGATTGAAATTGTTATTTCGAGGAAGATTATTTGACGAAAAAGGCGCATTGTCAAAAATTGAAGCAAACATATTGCAATTTCAGACAAATCATCGCCAGCAGAATCCTTGTACCTCATGTTATTCGGGCAGTTGTCCGTTTTTTTCTTCAAATTAATAAACTTAAAAAAAATACGTGGGTCACTAAATAATTTCGCACGCATGGTTTGAATATACTCATCATAAAGTGAATAGGAACTCATTATAGGATGTGCGGAAGTTGTTGTGACTTATAATGCCTTTGTCCCTCATATAAATATTCCACAATTTATTCTTTTTATACCCTACAGCAAATCTATAGGGTATACTAAGTTTGTCAATCCGTTTGTAACGCACAGAGATAATGATGGTAGAGCAAAATGGATTGGACCATTGCCTTCTTTATTACAGGCCGTGGCGCTAAAACTTCTCTTTACTTGAATATGTATGAGAAACGTGCTGTTTGAAAGCTTTTAGCATTGCGCATTATAGCAAAACAAACACGTTTTATGTTTATAAATTTATTTAAAATAAACAACACTTCAAGTGACGATAATTCTAACGCCTATTTATAGGTCAAAATGTTTACTTTTAGAGAAAAAAACGTAATTGTAATTATTTGAACAAAATTACGAAGAGCTTCTGCATTTTATTAAACTCTACCCAATTCGCTGTGTAATGAGAGTACAGCTTTCGCTCAAGACGAAAGTTCTTTATAAGTTTGAAGTCTCTTTCCCCTGAAAATCATGAATATTATTTTCTATTGAATGAAAAATTTAAATACATAATAATTAAACGTATGATTTTAGTATAATAATTAAATTTCTTCCAATTGCATCACATTTGTTTGTTGGACTTCACAAAACAATAATTTTCACTTTTTTACCTCCAATATGTCATTCTGTAATTTGAAAAGTTCTTTAGAAGCGAAAAGAGAAAGAAAAAAAGCTTTCGCTGCAATTCGAGGAGTAATCTGTTTTATTTTTCAAAATTAGAGATTGTCAATTTGATGGGCAAAAACATATAATGAATGTTTTTATAAAGTCTAACAAACAAATGAAATGTAATTATTAATTATTTTTTAATTATTACATTTAATTGATAAGTCTAATTATTATGCATTTGATGTTGTCATTCATTAGAAAACTATATTCATGATTTGCAGGGGAAATAGACTTCAAGTTTAAAAAACTAAATTTCGTCTTGAGCGAAAGTTTTACTCTCATTTCACAGCGAATTGGGTAGAGTTTAGGAAAATGCAAAAACACTCCGCAATTTTGTTCAAATAATTACAATTACGTTTTTTCCCTAAAAGTAAACATTTTAACCTATAAATAGGCGTTAAAATTATTGTCACCAGAAGCGTTGTTTATTTTACATAAATTTTTAAACATGAAACGTGTTTGTTTTTCCATAATGCACAATGCTAAAAGCTTTCAATCAGCACGTTTCTCATACATGTGCATTTTATATCGCCACGGCCTGTAATAAAGAAGGCAATGATTGGACTCATAATATTAAAAGTTATTTTGATTTTTGCGTGTCCATCCGTCTGTGTTCACGTAGAAAGTTGAAATTTTGTACACGAACTTTAAAAAAAAAAGTAAAATTAAGTTCGAAAATGAGACAAATGGGGGTTGCCATACAAAAATTTCGTTTTCCACTATATATTTGGACACTGCCGGAGAACGCGTCGACATAAAGAGCAGAAATTTGGTACATGGTATATTTATAGTAATATCAAATAAAATTTCAAAAGTGGACAAAATCGGGCAGCACCTTCTTGGTGTAACATTCATACGAAAGACCTTAAGGTTCTGCATACAATGCCGTCTTAAAACTGACCGTATACCCTATTCTTTTCAAGATATAGGGCGCTTAATGAAAAAAACATATTTTACTAATCATCCTGTAACTCGGTAGGGTGACATTGTGCACCTTTGCATACAAATTTTTATTTGTCTGGATGAGAGAAATCATTTGGAATATAGTCATATTAGTCTGGGTCACCCTGTATACACAAACTATTTTTCCCCGTCGAATTTTGCAGTAATTTCCAAATCTATCTCTGGGATAGAACGATATTTGAGTATGGACACTGCTATTATGTTATTCAATTCTCTCCTACTTCCACATTTTAATTATCGTTCTTCGCTGTTATTCGCTGGTACTGCAGGAATGAAACATAGGCATCAACTTCTGTAAAACAGAGCAATGCGGAGTATACTGAAGTGTAAATGGGATACACTCACGCTTTGCATTTTAGAGATTCTCCAGTGGATGAATATTAATCAACGCTTGACGTATAATGCAATGATTCTTGTGTTTAAGATGAAGAATAATGAAGTTCCTGAGTATTTATACAGAAATATTGTTGTTGGGGACGTTCAGCCATACAACCTGCGAGGAAATCACTGTTTCAGGTTGCAGAAATGGAATTGAGTTCGTACGCAGAATTCGTTATTGTACAAGGGTCTAAATTTTTTTAATGGTTTGCCTGATAAAGTGAAAAATGTAAGAATGCTAACTTGTTTTAAAAGAAAACTAGCTCAATATATTTTAGAAAATGTTCCTTGAAATGTAGATATAGTTAATTTAATATTATGTATGTAATTAATGACGTAGAATTGTTAATTTGTTAATTTTATAGGATTTCATATACTGAAGAACTTTTCAGTACATTAAACCGTATAGGACTCATCGTTTTCACAGTATACGTAAAAACCCACGATTTTTATATGGCAACACCAAGAAGGGGTCGCCCGATTTGTCTCATTTTCGAACTTAATTTTTCTGTTTTTTTTTTTAAGGCCTTATGGAAAATTTCAGCTCTCTAGGTACACGCGCTCTCGAGTTATCGTGAGGACGGACTGACGGACATGCAAGAATCAAAATCATTTTAAATTTTATGCATGGGTGCCTAATCCATTTTGCTGTACCATCATTATTTCTAGATATTAAAACGGAATGAAAAACTTAGTATACCCTTTAGATTTCATCAACTCAACAATTGACACCTTAGAAGACCCCGTCATAATGTCGGTTGTCTTTCTTCATTTTATAGTTATTTCGACCGAAGTTGCTCTGATGAAATTTGTGGCATGATTCCATGTACATGTTAAGTTTTATAAGAGCGTCCCGTTGGGGTTGCTCATAGGTCTGAAGGATGAACAATGGACCTTGATATGACCACCGATTCAGGGACCCTTCGGGGTCTCAACCTTGCCTTTGCCTTTGCTGACGCAGAGTATTCAAGTGGAATTTTTTCAATTAGTAAATTCAAGTCAATTCAAGTAGTTGATGATCTCGTGTATTTTTCTTGACTGATTGTGAATCTCACTTTAATGATGTGTGATTGTGGGGACCACGTACATCCAGAACAAATAATCAGTGTAAACAGAAACCCTATTTAGTATTTTGAAATGTATCCACGATTAGAAAGCAAATTTTTGGTGTGGATAGCTATTAGCTTTTGGTAGTACATATTTACATATTTATAAAGCAAAAAAAGAAGCCAATTCTAATGAGAACACAGACGGAAAGTGTTAGTATAATTGCTGCACTAAGTTGATTATTGTGTTGCATTTAATTATTAATTTAAATTGAATAGTATTATCTCTGGTTATTATTTCTAAACTGTAACAATTATAAAAATATTTTAAAGGTAAATTGAGAGCTTACCCAGGATTTTTGTCCGCGTAAGTTTTGGAAATTCCTCCAAAAACATGTTGAATGTGTAGAAGAAATCCCCATTTATGTAAATTCGGTAATTCGATGCGTTAAAAAAAACACTATGGCAAAACACAGTATGAATAATCTTGCTCTGGGCACACAAGACACACTTCACTTGAAGTTTCTGTTTATAGCACTAGATATTTTTTAATATAAACTTAAGTTTTTTATTTAAACGCGAAACTTCTTAATGGATTTCTTGCTTTTTGTTTGTTATAAATATTAGGACTGCATCAAATTAAATCTTATGAGCTGGCAATCAGTACAAGTCTTTTGATTTGATTTGATTTAGAGTCTTTCGGTGCTTATCTTTGAACTAATGTTAAGGTTAAAAGTAGGGGCAATTGGGCCACTAAGACCTATTGTGTCTTCCCCTAAAATCGTTAAACTAACTAGCTATTTAAAACTATGATTTTGACCTTTTTTGCATATACAACTCCTTGGGCGTGATAAATTTGCCTTTAAATAATTTATTATTAGTATTTTCTTCGTTGATTTGAAGCTCCTTGCCTTTAGCTACACTATTATTACTGTCAGGCACACATGGTATCGATAGACTTTTCCCATTTAAAGTTCTCTGATCAAATTTGCATTTTACTTTGCTGGGCAAACCACCAATTTCATTAATTGTAAATGTTTTATACATCGCATCCGATGATGAACTAGTAGAGACATCAGAAGATTTGCTAATTGAATTCTCTGAGCTAGAGCTTCGCGGTTTTAATTTAAAGTACTCCGCATCAAAGAGGACTGGTTGTCCATTTGAAATTCTATAACTTTGTTTTGATAATATCGTTGGAAGTGTATGTTTGCTAGCCAAATTTACATCGACACATGGAGCACTACCGCAATCTCTTATCATAGCAATTGTTTCTGCTTCTCGATCAGCATCATTTTCTAAATCCTCTTCTGTTAAACGTCTTCCGACAAGTTTTTTTCCTGGAATCATTTGGCGAATTTTTCCAATTATATGAAGCTCTTTACTTTTCTCCAGAGGCATTTCATATTGGTGTCCACCTTCTCGGAAAAGTTTTAGAAGCTCATTTTTTATTTCTGGACCAGCTAAACTATCCGGATTTTTTCCATGTTCTGGAAAAATTAAATCACACTCAGGTTGTATAGACATCATTTCATCTTCAAAATCGCAGCTAGGTCTATAAGTTTCACCCATTTTTGTTGTTAATCTAAAAATTTCGTAACAAAAACAAATGTCGGAATTAGTAATCAAATATGATGAATTCGTATTGAGAAATACAAACCTTATTTTTGCAATAAATTAATTAATTGTACATATCACAGACAAGTTGTCCAAAAAATAAAATATCTTAATTTGTTTAGATAGCACATTAATTAAGCAAAATAAGCCAAATTGTCAAGCATTAAAATAAAAACGCCAAAGATTGCTAAGCACCGTTACTTTTGAGCAGGACTTTACCCTACACTGACAAAACAATCTTCTTCTTATTGTATTTTGCATGTATCAAATCCATCAAATCATTTCTGTCAGAACACAAAGGATAATGGTGAATTCTTTTCACCTGAACTGAACCATAACTCGTTCGGTTCCTACACCCAAAGTGTTTTCTTCACCGCACTGACACAGAACTGGTTCAGAACGTATGTTCTTTTCACAGCGGTTCATGTTCGGTTTCTGCTCCGGTTTTGAACTTTCTTGTTCCATGAAAATTTTGGGTTACGGTTCCGAACTAAACGTCAAATCAAAATTATTTGTTATCAGTATGTTCAAACATTTGGAAGTGAAATTATTATTTTCAAAGTGATTTATTTTTTTATTAAAATTATAAACGACGAACATTTTAAAAAGGCATTAAAAGTATAGATGAGCGGAATTATTTTATTAAGTGATTTATTTTTTTTGTTGAAATTATAATAAAACAGGTTCCAAGTCTCTACCTGTTCTTTTCACCACAAAACCGGCCTGGTTCAGGTATTTTACTTTCTTGCATTCTTTTCACCTTGTCCCCACTCAGGACAGGGCTAAGTTCGGTGTAGATCTGACAGGTTCTGGTTCAGTTCAGTTCCTGCTCGGTTTTGGTGAAAAGAATTCACCATAACATTAATGCATTCCTAAAATTAATTTTGTGATATAACCATAATAATTCAAAAAGAAGTATTTATTTGAACAAAATAAAAATTTTATTTTTGAATACTTTTTAATTTTCTATTCGCGTTTTAAAAAATAAATTTTAATTAAAGCCTCTTATTTTATTTCTATTTTGTTCAGATGTTAGATGGCACTACCAACAATTAGAAATAATTAAAATTAAAATGTCATTTGTGTTGTGACAGTTGATATAAGTTCGATCTCATGACAGCTGCCGGTTTGAAAGGGAGGATTTATTTTGTGTGTTAAAAGTTTAAAAATCCAAGAGAATCTTGTCATCGGTGCTTTATTTTAAAGAATAAAAAATGGCATCATTTCCCGGAACATTTGCATTCGATGAATATGGCCGACCTTTTATAATTCTACGTGATCAAGAGCAACAAAAGCGATTAACAGGGAATGATGCTATTAAGGTAAGAAAGAATTCATAGAATTTCATTTTTTAATATGAGTTTTTAAATTATCTGCATATGATTAAATATATTTCTTCGAATTCTATAATTATGCACTGAAATATTAATAATTATTGTATGATATTTTTGGAATTTAAGACTAGGAATTTCCAGATGTTTCTAGAGTATTACTCATCATTGGGTGGGTTTGCTTTCTCTTACTGACATGCATATTTTTGAGTTTTAGAAGTAAGGATATATTAATAACTATATCAGAAGTAAGGCATATTTAAAATGGCAAATGTAAAAAGCCGACTAATTACCTTACTGAAATTGATGCAATCGAGTTTTTTTTACAAGGGGCGTATTTTTAAAGAGAAAAACTGGCACATGCAGCAAAGAGTATTTTTAAATGAAATCCTAGATCTCTCTTAAAAAGCCGCAACCTCTGCATTATTTTATGAAAGAGCTCTGAAATGTTGTACCAAAACAAACGAATCAGATTGTTAATATCCACTTTTTTATACTAGATAAGACACATTTACTTGTGGCCATTTGTGTAAGAATTAGGAGGTATGCAAGTATTTATGTTCATTTTCAAAGTTTATTTATTACAAACTCTGGCATAAGCCTTTGCTACAGCGATTATATTAACTTCAAAATAGAATTGTTTACTTTTACTGGTATTTCGCATCCGTGAAATAGAAATAAATTAGAAAAGGACTTGTTTACGGCATTTACATGAGGTCAGTGTGTGTTGGATTTGTTTGGCGCAGGTGGCACACTACGTACTTATTATATTAGTGTTGGCCCACTTAATTTCAAGAACCCTAATCCATTATGGAATCAAATGAGAAATGGAGGCTCAATAATGTGTACGTTGCACCCATGCAGTATTTATCAAGCTTGCAATATGCGCATTGTATGAAAATCTATCAAGCGACGTAGGGCAATTGCTAAATAGACATAAAATAAATTTAATTTGAGGAAGAAGAAAATGTATACAAAATATAAAATTCCTTATACATATCTGAAATTTTTCGTTCACCATGAAACTTTCAAAATTTATTTTCAGAGTCATATTCTTGCTGCTAAGCAAATCGCCAATACATTGAAAACATCACTCGGCCCTAAGGGCCTAGATAAGATGATGGTCAGTGGTGATGGTGAAGTAAGTGTGACTAATGATGGCGCGACAATACTCAAATTAATGGAAGTCGATCATGAAATTGGAAAATTAATGGTTCAGCTTAGCCAGTCGCAAGATGATGAAATTGGTGACGGTACAACTGGTGTTGTGGTATTGGCTGGTGCCCTCTTAGAACAGGCAGAATCATTGTTAGACAGAGGAATTCATCCAATTCGTATTGCCGATGGTTTTGAATTAGCTGCCCATTGTGCTGTCAAACATTTAGATACAATAGCTGAGCCATTCCCAATTGATGTGAACAACAAAGAGCCTTTAGTACAAGTTGCCAGAACGACTCTTGGTAGTAAAATTGTTAATAAATGTCATCAGTTGATGGCCGAAATTGCAGTAGATGCTGTTCTACAAGTTTCCGATTTTGAAAAGAAAGATTGCAACTTTGAATTGATTAAGATTGAGAAGAAGGTTGGAGGACGCATGGAAGATTCATGTCTCGTTAAGGGTGTGGTTATTGACAAGACTATGAGTCACCATCAAATGCCTACAGTTTTAAAAGATGTTAAATTAGCAATTCTTACATGTCCATTTGAACCACCAAAACCAAAAACGAAACATAAGTTGGATGTTACTTCAGCTGAGGACTATAAAGCACTTAGGGTGTATGAACAAGAGAAATTTATTGAAATGGTGAAACAAGTCAAAGATGCTGGCGCTACTCTTGCTATTTGTCAGTGGGGTTTTGACGATGAGGCAAATCATTTATTGCTACAACAAAATTTACCGGCTGTTCGATGGGTTGGAGGTCCTGAAATCGAATTGATTGCCATTGCAACTGGAGGACGGATTGTACCAAGATTTGAAGAACTCACTCCAGAGAAACTTGGAAAGGCCGGTCTTGTTAGAGAACTTTGTAAGTCATGTGTTCAGTTTTATATTATGTAAAGCAATCAATAATTTGCTCTTTATTTTGTATAGCGTTCGGAACTTCTAAAGATAAAATGCTCGTAATTGAGGAGTGCCAAAATTCCAAAGCTGTTACGATTCTTCTTCGTGGTGGAAATTTAATGATCGTTGATGAAGCTAAAAGATCAATTCATGACGCTTTATGTGTTGTTCGCTCACTTATAAGAGTAAGTAAAAATTAAAGTTGAAAAGCTATTCTTATAGTAACATAATGGTTTTTTTGTTTTAGGATTCCCGTGTTGTTTATGGAGGCGGAGCCTCTGAAATTAGTTGTTCCATTGCTGTTGCAAAGGAAGCTGATCAACTTTCAACTCTTGAACAATACGCTTTTCGTGCATTTAGTGTCGCTCTTGAAATGATTCCACTTGCTTTAGCAGAGAATAGCGGTCTACAACCAATTGAAACTCTTTCTGAGCTCAAATCTCGACAAGTAACTGAAAAGAATCCAGCTCTAGGAGTAGATTGCATGTTTACTGGTAACTCTGACATGAAACAGCATCATGTTGTTGAATCACTGAATTCTAAGAAGCAGCAAATTGTCCTTGCTACTCAATTAGTTAAAATGATTCTCAAGATTGATGATGTACGTTCGCCTAATGACAGACATTAAGCACAAAATGCGCGAACATCAACGATTAATTGCAACTAATTTTACTTTTAGTTTTTTCTGTTCTTCTCATCTCTCATATTAATTTTTTTTTTATTATGCTAAAACACACGTTTAACACATAAACTCGCCTGTTTCATTCGTGCAGTGAACAATGGTATTTATTAAAGAAATTGGTAAGCACTAAATGCATTTTTTTTTAATTTGGTAACTTTAATTATGCTTTGGAGCTCTAATATGAAAGAAGCGATAATTTTCGGAAATATCGGAAAGTAAGAAAGACGCCAAACCTGAAATTTACGTTTTTTAACAATCACCTAAGCTAACTGGAAATAACGAACATTTTATGGGGTTTTAACACAGTTTTTGGGGCTTTTCTTTTTTATTTTTATTGAGATGACTAGATTTAGTCTCTTCTCATGAAATGAATAAACAATAAGCCGTTTTGTCAATAAAATTAAAAAATACTGCTATATGGAATCCTTCAAGTTCAATTCGAGCACGTATTCTTAGGATTTGGATGTTTTTTGTCATCATTTAAAACCAAGTTGGCTCAATCTTGAACAATTTCTTAAAGAATATTTCTAAAAGTTGATTCTTGTTTTAATGTAAGACGTTAGTTACAGTCCTTTATGTTTAATAACTTCCTACATTTAATTCAAATTATAATGTGACCTCAATACGATTTATACTGAAAGGTTAGATCACAACTGATACACAAGACTGGAACAGGAGAAAGTGGTTTTTCCAAAACTATATCAAAGATTTACGACATGTGTACATAGATTTGACGGGGAGTCAGCAAATTAAATTATACTGTTAGGCAGCGACATGTAACAGGTTTAGAAAAAAAACCATTTTAAAAACGAAAACTTTCTAAATTAGTTAAACTTTACTTGCTACTTCAAGAAGTCTTACCTTTGGTAACTCTCTCAATTAAATTCCAATAACAGTCTGCTGTTCTAAATTGGCTCAGAAATGCTTATCTTTAATCCACACGTCAAAATAATAAATACTTTTGTCACTTTGCTTCAACTACCGTTTAATTTATGTAAATCAATACTGTCTTCAATTGATTTAAGCAATTCGAAACTATATTCTAGAAAATAGATGAATTGATCAAATTTTTATGTTGTAACAGAATGTTTTTTACTTAATAAAAAAAAACCGAAACGTTGCAGGTATGTGCGGGTATATTAAGAATGCAGAGTCATCATAATACACATTGCTTAATTACTGCTGCAACCGAACAAAACATAATTGATTGAGAGTGCACCTGTTAACACTATAGTTGTCTGTTAACAGTAGAAGAAATTTAGGTCAGGTGACTTTGTTGTAATATTTAATCGCGGATTTCTTTTTAAATTTGTAGACGCTACCATATGGGTAATGCCAAATTTCTTATCAATGTATAAGCAGCTGTATGGAACGTAATGTTAGTTAATATTAGTTATTTAATCAATGGCCTTTGTATGTTATTAGTTTGTCTATGACCCAATTCTTTTTATATATCTACCTGTATTACAAATGGTTAATACAAAAACAAAATATTATTAATTATTACTTCAGTGCCCTTTATTATTACTGATATAAATTTTCGTAAAATAACATCCATAAAAAAACAAAAATAAAATACAAAGTGGATTGGTAAGAGAATTTAAAAGTAACTTCATTTTCTAGCAAAAAAAAACTAGGTATTTAGTTTTGTATTATTTTTAATAACCTTATTAAGTACATTGATGAAATACAATGGGCCAGCCCAATCTCCAGATTTAAACCCGATAGAGAATCTCTAGCTATTACAAAACAGAAGGTTAGAGGCTATGGAAAATCTACGAATTCTGATCAACTGTAATGAGTGTACAATAAGATTTCTTAAAAAAATATACATAGATGTACTTGATGAGGTTATTAAAAATAATACAAAACTAAGTACATATGAAGTTTTTTTTTTCCAAGAAAATGAAGTTACTTGTAAGTTCTCTTACCAATTCACTTTGTTTTGACTTAGCGAAACATGCAATTTGTTATTATATTTTTGTTTTGTTTTTTTTATGGATTTTTTATTTTACGAATATTTACATAATAAAAACCACTGAAGAAATTAATAATAATATTTTGTTTTTGTATTAACTATTTGTAATGAGTACATGTATAGTAAAAGAATGGGTTTCTTTTTTCCTTTCAGTTCCCTTTGCTTTGACCTATACTATATATAAACGCGTTTTGAACTAGTTAAATATTTAGTAAAATCATTACTTTCTTCGTGCAAATTACTTCAGGAAAGTAATTAAGTACTAGTGGGAAGACAAAAAATTTCCAATTAGAAAACTTTTAAGAACGTTTGAAATTGCAACGAACAAATTTGTTGCTAAATGACGTAAGCATCCAATTTACAGATGAATTGACCATACCTTGTTAATTTTTGTATCATGCAACAAACGCGGCTATTCACGGTAAAACCATATTTATTTCTACTAAGTAGATTTGTTGTGGAAAAGTTTCAAATTTTAAACTTTTGCACTATAAAAGTGATGATTAAATTGAAGTTTTAAATACCATTCATAAATTGATTAGGAACGACGAATATTGAAGATGGCATCTTAGTTTAATGTTCCTTAAATATACAGAACTAGCAAACTAGGTTTTTACGTAACATTTTGCCCAAGAAAATTTTCAGTTGTGATAGAACATCGGAGGAATAGATATCCGAAAAATACAAAAGATTTGAATTTATGTATTACCTGGGTTGTTAAAGTCTTATGATCACAGAAGACATTTGTGTTTGTCTTTGAAATTTACTCGGAAAATATTGCGTGCTTCTATTTGGGATGCGAACGAAAAATTTAGCAGTGAAAAAATGTCACTTCATTTCTTTCAGCTATGTATGTAAAAACTTTGTTTGGCTTTCCACGACTATATAACAAACTTGCGAGAAATTCATTTATTACAGCTTATGTGGTGCAGCAGCTTTAGGCAGAAGAGCCAACAGCATCACGTGAAATGAACAACCCCAAACCAAAAATCGAAAAGAAGGAGGCAAAGAGGACATTGAATCGAACTGAGAGCCAAAGATAAGCAACAACGCCCTTAATAAGACAAATCCATAGGATGAGGAAAATCATCAATTAAATCGAAAGGAGGCCAGCGAAGAATTTGAAAGGCGCAAACGCACTTGACTTGACTAGATAGCCAGTCATCTAGAATACTTTATTTAGAGTAAAGTTATGCCGTTCAAAATCTATGGAAATTTACCCCCTCTAGATTTGACATTTTTGTTTTTGTGTTTTTATATTCACATTCAAAACTTGGAAATTTTTCAATTTCGCAAAGCAAAATCTGTCATTTGAAGTTTCAGATATGGCATACAACAAATTTCTAGGAATGAGGGGAAATTAAAAATCAGTTTTTATCGTAGATAAAAAATAGAAAACAATGAAAAATTTTAATCTCAACCATTTCAGAGGTACGGAAAATATGCTAGTTATTTACACCTTGTAACTACTTGATGTACAATGTATGAATGTGATTTTTAGTTCAGATGACAGTCCAAGCTTTCGAAAGAATGTCGAACTTTCACTCTCACTCCACACATTAAACACAAAAAATCCATTTTTTTTTAATTTTCACGATTTTCTACATGAAACCGTTTTTTAGATAAACCTGTCTCTAGAAAGAATAAAGTTAAGTTTTATTTTCATCTAGGGCGTTGGCTATAATTCATGATTCATACAGAACAATTATAATTTTTTTTTCTTGTTGAAATTGTATTATGTACTAGGTTTATAAAACCACAGCGCAAACTACATCAACACGTTCTCAGGCAATGTCCATATATATATAGTGAAAAACAAAATTTGTGTGCAACAACACCAAAAACGAGTTGCCCTATTTAGTTCATTTTTGAAATTGTATTTACTATTTTCGCTTTCAAGTTAACGAGAGAACGGACGAACAGACCGACATGAAAAAATCAAAATAACTTTTAATATTATGCGTGGGTGTCACAACCCATTCTGCTCTACCAGCATGATTTCTATGCATTACAAACAGACTGACAAACTTATGTCGATTTCGATGGGACCATTTCAGTGTTGCACTTTTTCTGGCAGCGGAGAACTGGGAGCATTGAAGTCTATCGGACGAATTTCTGTCATATTCCTTGTATTTGTGGGCACACGTATTATATACACGGAACTGTCAAACGTAATAAATGTTATTTATTGATATATAGAAACAAATTTCTTTTTAACTTTAGGCAAATTACCCAAATAAAATCTTCTAATGCATTTAACTCGAAAATTTAACAAATAATCGGGACAGTACACTTTGACAGAGCAGATAACAATTCAACTTGAATATGTATTTGTAACATCGAGAAAATATCCAAAATCAATTATACTGTAGCTTACGGTAGTTTAAAAAAAATGCTTAAAACTCATACTTCATCTCAAGATAAGATTCCTGGTGGAGCTTCCGACTCAGTTGGCAAGGTCGTAGCGCTTGTCGTACATCAAATTCGCTTCAGGAGATATATTTCTTTAAACTTGAGCAAATTTTCTCGCTTATGTATCTCTGCTTCTTCCCAGGTAAATTTCTTTCTGTTCCGAGCTGGTATTGTAAATTTACGAAGGAAGTTTTTATAATTAGTTAAATAAATTTCCAAATTACTCGTAGACTAGTCGTGAAAAGTACAGAAATGACTCTGACTTAAAAGTAAAACTTCTTTTTTTCAAACAATCTATTTTAGCCTACCTACTTTATATTTGCCTTGAGAAATTCTCCAGTACTTTCGAAATAGGTACGCCCAATTTTACAATTATTTAGTGCGGCAGTTTTCGACGATCTTTCTAAAAGCCTAAATTGTGGTTCGCAGCCTTCTTTACAAATGAAAAAAAAACGATTCGTGGTTAATAAATGTTCAAATGTTGAAAGATCAATATATCTCCGTGCTATAATGAAAAAGATCGTGAACCAGTCACTCACTGAAGGAGTTTTTCCATATAACCTGAAAGATCCTTGATTACGCCTGTACCAAAAATCAGATGAACAAACAAATGTCCAATAAATGGTAGGTATGCCGATTATTGAGAAATGAGAAAGTAGAGAAAGTAGTGCAAATAGAATTAGAAGCATATCTGGAGGAAAGCAACATTATTAATAAGCAGCTTTTGTATGTGGATATTATAGTGTATAAATATATGCATAGGTACTTCGAATTAACTTATATTACTAAAGCATCACAGTTATGCTATCACAGAGAATGTATGTAGATAGTTTTGATCACAGCTCGATGAACTCAGCCTGATTGTAACTCTCGTATTGTTTGGAATATAGTACCTTGTTTTTAAGTGATTGGTCAGGGTTCATTCTTTTTCAATAAATCCCTGAGCAATAACATAACATGCCGCCGGGACCTTCCGCTTTATTTGTGTGCTTTCATCGTTACTGGTCAATGCCAGCTGAAAGCAAAACGTGGCTTAGTAGGCTAGTTACAAATTATGAAGTGCAAGAAGGAAAATCTTCTGTCTCGTTAGCTCAGTGGTAAGAGCAGTCGCCCGGCAAGCGGAAGGTCCCGGTTTCAAACCATGGACGAGGTGTTTGTTTTTTCCTCTTGTATTTATGATTTGATTTGGAATCGTTAAAAATAAAAGTTCTTAAAAATTCTTCTATTCTTCAAGAAAAATTAATCAATCACATGGTAGATAGCCGAAAACGAAAATTATTACAAAAGAACCTATGGAATATTTGCGAAAAATCAAAGAACTTAAATTGGATGGCAATCCAGCTGAAAACTGGCGTGTTTTCGATCAACATTTTTATATATTTGCTACTGCGATCGAATTGGAAAAAAAAGAAGCAGCTGTGAAAGTAGCAATTTTTTTAAGTGCAGTTGGCCCGGCAGCAATAGAAGTTTTCAATACTTTTAACGTATCTAAAGCGAATAAAAAAAGTGTATGAGAAGGTGGTAGAATCATTTAAATTGATCTGCACGACTAAAAATAATGAAGTGTATGAGAGTTTTGCTTTCTGGAATCGAAAACAGCGAGATGGTGAATCATTTAATATATTTTTAATGGACATAAAAAAGCTGGACCCAACATGTAGGTATCAGGGTTTAGAAAGTAGTATACTGTTGTGAAACGCAACTAAATTACATAGTTACGAAAAGGAAAACCTTTATAGATATAATGGTAATACAATAGTGGCTGTTTTTCTTAGCTTAAGAAAGTACGAAGTCAAAGAAACCGAAAACAATTAGTTCAAGTCGTTTTTCTGATCGCACTCAGATAAGAATAAATCTAACCCGCTAAGCGTTAACATAGGATTGCCGCAAAGAATAATTTTTTCTACCATTCTCTTTATTCTTTATATAAATGAAGTACCAAATAACCTCAAAAATTCAAAGACGCAGACGACACATATTATACGTAGCCGCGAAAGATGTCGAACAATCGTACGTTTTCATGAATACTTGAAGTATAGAAGTAATCAAAATATCACGAAAACGCTTATTTAACGCGTAAATTTCAACTTAAGTAATTGGAAAATTAAATTCAAGAAAAATTCAAGTCAAGTAATTGGAATTAATTCAATCAATCGCCCGACTTCTATGGTAGGCGATCAGAGATAACCATACTGATGAGAGCTCTCTGATCGCTGGGTCGAGAAGTAACTAATCTTAATGTGGAGAGATACGACTTTGGATTGGAACTCAAAGACTGGCCGTAGCTGGATCATCGCATCATGACAACTACGCTTAGAAAGACTCTAATGAGGAGAGCAAAAATGTCCAAAAGAAAAATGGAGTACGTTTACATGAGTTCTTGAGTACTTGACTTGAAATCCACTTGAAACTCAAGTAGGGTTTTTGATTAAATTAATTCCAATTACTTGACTTGAAATTTTCTTAAAATTGACCAAAAATCACAATCTGAATTATAAACAATAATCTTCTTTTTGTTCCTCTTTACCATTTTCATAACTCACAAACATGAAAAATGTTCAAGTACTGCAGTTGCGTTTACATAAATTTTTTCAAGTAAATTGAACAAAATTTTTGTAATTTAGTTGCAGTCAATGCGCGTTTACGTTTTCAATGCTGCCACTTTGGACAGCTTTCAACTTTAATGCAGATTTACTTGGACGGAGTACTACAGCTACTGCGCTGACTAACATGATTCAAGCATATGGATTAGATTTTGTAATTTACTTGCAGTCAATGCGCGTTTTCATGAATGTTTCCAATGCTGCCACAAGATAACGAGCGCTCCTGTGATCCTGGCTTCCCTTTTGTCCATTTTTGACGGAGATGTATTTTGAAATTTTAAAAAGGTGGCAAATTTAGCTTGGTTAGTGTAACCGTGTAACTTCAAAAATTCATATCTCAGAAAGCTCATGAAATGCTATTTATTTAAGGAAGCTTTGGAGTTCCTGAATAGAATTAGTCCAAGTCCTCTATCTGAAAATTTGTTTCCAAGGGTAATGGATATAGCCGTTATCCTTGAATATCTCAAAGAGCGCCGTCTCGATTTTTTTTATTGTTTATTTTAATTTCTAGTGGGTTTTGAGGAAGCTGTTCAAAGGAGAAAAAGGAATTCCTAGAAGTTTGGATGCAGTTATTTTTTAAAATTATGTAGTTCAGAAAAACTTTGAATGAAAATTGATAACGCGTGCTGAGTTGTTAGATTATATGTAGTGTATCCAGTAAATAAAAAGGATGGAGTATGCTAATGGATTCTTTACAGTGTCCTAATCATTTTTTTTTGTTCAGATCTCCTCCCTAAAATCACTTCTTCCCCCTCAAATTTACGTTCAAAATTTTTTATTTTTTCGATGGAAGTGTGATGTAATGTGATGTAACTAGCCTAACCTAAATGCCCTTTAATAAATTAATCAGCATAATTACGACAAGATACAAAGAATGCATAATTGACAAATTTGTATTTTTAACCAAATAACTCAAACTACATTTCCAATGAATCAATCGCAATAACTGTAATGCCAATAATGCCTAGTATGCAAAACATTTGTTCACACAAATGCAGCCACATTCAAGTGATTACGTGTACAAGTTAAGTGGCACATTTAAAATGGGTCAAGCCAGTTGCATCACAAAGACTCAGCAATACGAAACATATTATGTGCAAGTAGGTAAATTAGCCATAGGAAGTTATGTGTATTAATAGTAATTCAGTATTGTATCGTTTTGTATAAACATGCTGACGAATAGACTAGAACTGTGATTGTGATGGCATACTTCACCTAGATCACTAGGTGTTTATTTGTAGCTTCCTCCTATAGTGTTTCATAGTAATATACAAGAATACAACATAGAAAGAATTACCTCAATATCTGCTTCCGTTCAAAAGTTATAAATATATTTATGTTAGGAAAAGTGAAAAAGTTTAAATGATTCTATGAAATTAATCGTGACGTGAAGAAAGATCAAAACATTGAGAGATAATTTGTTATGATTGAATTGAAATACAAAATCAATGAAAAGAAGTGCAATTGGACATTTTTGATTGAGTTCCTTTCGGATTGGCTATATATACATAGGTGCATGCAGATCTTACAAAGAACAAATAAAATAATAAAGCCAAGCTAGACTGCACCCGGATACCGATCATGTAGTAATTGTAATCTTATGGTTAGTTTTAACGCACTTCGTAAACAATAATTAAATCACACGAAGAGAAATCTGAAAGTCGCCAAAGAATTGAAAAGATAACTGAAAACGACAAATTTCACAATAAAATGATTGATGTGGTTTTGTTTCCTTTACGTGAAATTTTTTTGGTTCTCATAGTTAACAGCACCGCTGCAAGCGTTTTGAGGAAGTTATATGTATGTGAAATACGATTACGACAGGAAACATGTTTTTTTTTCTTCGAGTCTCATTTTTTTATACTTACAGAATATTGTGAAATCGTTAAAGCAACTTCATTCAAATATGCGCAATTTCACAATAATTGAAATATTACAAAAGCACACCTGCACGTTAAATTATTGTTGACTTGCTGGGCACTGACTATTAAAGAACACCACTGGTGCTACACTGATCGGAGGTAGTAGTTTTCTTGCCTTTATATACGCAGAAGCAGTCAATATGCGTATAGTTTTGTATTGTATGTGCTTTAGATAAAAACAAACAAGTTTTTCATTTTGTGGTATTGTGGTATAATTATACTGTTGCATTGGCTGAAATGCAATGAATATGGGACACGAAATTCATGACGTCAAAATAATTTGCGAGTACATGTTGCGCCATTAAGGGCAAAGCAAAGTGAATTATAAAGTTGTCGACAAAAGTTAGAGAAAAATTCTAAAATTATCGCTGCCGCAGTGCAATATTTGAGTTTGAGAGTTCATGTGTTGGCAGATTGCGCGTACCTTTTAAAATCTGGCATAACTGCGTTTAAGCTTTAAATGCAACTATACTTGTAATAAAGTAAAAAAAAATTTCGTAGATATTATAAAACACAAGATCCAACTAAACTCTCATGAAATAACAACGACAATGACGCATTCATTGTATTACGTTTTCGACAAACAATGACGACAATTTCGTGTCGCATTCATTGTATTTTAGGCTTATCACTTAATTATGGCATTATTATTTTTTTATTACATACATTTATTAGTCAGAACACAGAGGTTTCGCAATTTTGTAACGTTATCCTCTAAGCGTGTTACACTTGCACCTTGATCGAATTGAGGTCGACGTGGGTCGACGTGATATGATAGCGTAAGACGAATGTTGTATGTATATGCAAAAGCAGAACTATAATTTGAAAGTTAATTGGAAGCTCGAAAATTCTGTTCCTGGTCCAATACTGCCAATGTGATGTGACTGTGAGGAAGGCCAATGATTTTTTTCACAAATTCTGAATTAACGCTACTCTAAGTGAAATAGGTATAAAATATATACATCTAGGTTAGAGTTCTTTAGGTTTCGAGTATAGATAATTCTGGAATGGAATCTTCGAGTTGGTTCTGGAGAATTTGTAGAATGTAAATACAGCCGCCACAGAAGTCTTGTCTCAGACAGTGAAGTGAACGAGTAATCAATGGGCGAAAGTGTTCTAATTGGATTGCGATAATTATAACTATAGTACTAGCGATAATTAAAGTAGGTACCTATATAGAGTGGAATAATAACTTTTTGTGAATTTTATAAAAGTAAACAAGAGAACTTGTGAATTATATCTGAAATATTGTGTTTTGAATAACGAACGAAGGTCACGCTCGCAACTGTATAATCTCGCTATGAATTATAATTTCCTGTATGCATACTTTTGTATTCTTTCTTTGCCGGAGCAAATCAAATTTCGTTTAATCTACCAGAAATAAAAGAAAGTTAAACAATTGCGATATAAACTTTTTATTTCTTTTACTTTAAACTTCAGATCCTCCTATTTTACATTTTTGTTTTGCATTTAAAGCATCCCTACAGACAGCACTTATTTTTGGGATCCATATCGAAGACACAAAACCTTTTTAATTAATATTGACCAACCGAACCGAAAACACTCAGGACAAAATCTCGAACTTGATCAAAAGACTCTGTCACTATTCCGCTTGAATTATAAAAATCAACTATTCGAGCTTGTCTTGATTAGGTGCTCCAGTAGTTAATTTGTCAGCCGAAAGTGCTTATAATGCACTTTCGACCCTGAAACTACATATTTGGTTGGACATGCATATATGCGCTTCCAGAAGAATTTTATTGGACGGTGGCTTGAATATGCAATTCAATCCTCTGTTATTTATCATAAGTCATCGTGAAGCGGATTGTATACAGTTGCACAAACATGCTACGAAAAATCTGCTGACAAGGTTTTTTTCGGTGAAGACTCGATTGTTCAGTAATCAGAGTGTAAAATTTATAAGCGTGTGCATACAATTTACATACGTGCATAGATATCGCTCGTTTGAAACAGGAGTGACACAACTCAAAATTTCCCAGCTTTGCGTTTTAAAGCTCAAAATGATGCAGAAAAATTGAACTTTTCGAACCAACAATCAAAGAGGTGTCATATGTAAGATAACCTTACTGATAAATAAATACTTATTTACTTACTTTCTGGTTTTAAAGCACAAATATATCCAGAAAAATTGAACTTTTCGACCTAGCAAGCAGAAAGGCCTCATCAGTAAGGTTATATTACAGTTGACACCTCTCTGATCCCTGGGTCGAAAAGTTCAATTTTCCCTGGATCAATTTGCGCTGTAAAACGTAAAGCTGGGAAATTTTGAGTTGTATCACTATTGTTTCGAAAAATCGATGTAGTATTTTTAATGGAACATCTTACTGAAGGTAAGATTTGTCGCGGGTTTTAGTTTCTATTATTTACAACGACTTGGGATGTAATTTAAAACTTTTGCTTTTCGCAAGTCGTTCTGTGGGAATTATTTTATTTTTACTGTGGAGAATTTGACGAAATGGGTGATGCAATTTCCTCGTGTTATTAAAACATGGTTAGCTCATAGTATATCCAAAATTACTTGAATTAGAAGAAATCTGTGCAAATCAATTTTTTGAAGACGAAGTCACAGGTAGAGAGTAATAGAAAAAGAGAGATTATACATTTCGACGTGCAGAAAATGTTCTCTAAAGACGAATGGAATGTTCCTGCGACCGATTGTCTATCCACTTTCTGTAACGGTATTCTGTGACGTAACAAATACAGTGGCTTACTTTGTTTTTGGTGCAAATGATATTTTGACCTTAAAATTTGACCAAATTACCATTTTTTGTGTATAATATTTCGATAACGGTTTAACGTACTAGGTTAAAATTTTTGTACGTATGCTTCGACAATAATTATCCTTTATATGCCTGAAAAATAGTTGTTATTAAAACCTTTTTATGAATATTAGAGCAATTTTTCTCTTTTTTCTCTACTTTTTGTTTAATATTTTTATAGCGGTACTTGGTTATCAGACTTGATGCCATCATAGTTAACACTTACTCCATAAGACACATAATTAATACATTTTTTTGTAAAATATACTCTTTCAAGGGTAAAAAAAATGTTGATACACATATAAACAGTGACCGAAATTCGAAATAAAATCTAAAATGGACAATATCACAAATAATATACTTTTATGATATTTATCTCCATTACATATTCATTTCATTAAGTCGGTATGTTTACTCGAAAGTTTTTAGCCAGGCTTCAAAGTTTTTACACAGACTCGAAGGTTTTTTAAAACTATAATGAGTATGTTAACTTCTCAGACTAGAAAAAATTGACAGTTGAATGGATTCCAAGTTGTCTGTTATCTTTTTGCATTATCATCTAGTATTATCCCCTCTACCGAAAGAAAGTTTTCACTTGAATTTTACTCAGACATTTTTACACAAAAGTAAACATACAGACCTTTTATGTTCTGCAAGATATCGATATAAACTTGTGGCGGCTTGACAGAGCCATCTGCACGTTGTAGAAGGCCTTGGATAGCCATGACGAATTTCCACCTCGAAAATCACTTAGAGAGTTGGAAAAAGTTAAGTAAATTGGCCACGATTTGAATCTTTGGAGCAAAAACAAAAAAAACTAATTATTATTATTGATAGAGTAAAAAAAAAACACGTTCTGTGTATTGTAATTTTATTGTAATTCTTGTTTAAAAAAAAACTGGCACAAAGATCCAAATTCAAAAAAGACTGAGATTCTTTTACGGATTAAAGAAAAGAAGACCGACCATTGGATGGTTATCTTTCCGTATTCTTAATTTCAGATTTCTTGTATTTGGTGCTCTTCAGATCTTAACAGGGCCCTCAAATAGGCCCGACTGCTTTCACAGCTACTAATACTTACGACAGGACGACTTCTGCAGTCCAGCGCGTCTACTGTTATTGCTATTTCCGCCACGTCGATAGTCGACTTGGCTAACCTTCAGACTGCTAGCCCGCAACTTCTCACGCCACAAACTGCAAAAGTACATCGGTCCAACGTGATCTGGGCTCTTATCCAGGTTGCCATAGGGACAGTATGAACTTGGAACATGACTCATTCGATGTGCTGAACTTGTGCACAACCACAGTGTCGGATGGGGGTAGAGTACGGGGTTCGATCCATTCAGATTGTAGGTGCTAACCGCTCAATTTGATTATTTATCGGACGTTTGATCGCCTAATACCAGGGGATCAAGATACATCGAGGCTGTGTTTCAGCTCCTCAAGCCAACAGATCTCCAGCGAAAAACGGATACATTCTGCTATCGTGGTGCAGTGCTTTTTCGAGACAACGTAGCTGGCCCCCCGGAGGACAGCCAAAAGTGTTATATTCCTTCGATTGAGGACAGTTGACTCCATTAATAGCTCGGCTACCAAGAATTGATACATACGATCAAACGCATACGTTTTCCTTAATCGAATTAATCAAACCAGCGCCGTAACAAAACCACCAGTCCAGGGCCATCAGATTAAGCTGGTAGAATGTATAGGAGTAGGTAAACAACTGAATAAATGTTATGTAAAAATGAACTAGCCTACAAGAATAGAAAAGTCAAGATTAGCTAGATAAGAATAGACATAAGTAACATATTATAAAAAAATAAAAATATTAAGGAAACTGAACTACCAAAATAAATAAATAACAAATGTGCCATATGGGCATAGTACCCGAATGCGTAGATATAAGTCTTATGTAATATAGTATACTAGATTCTATACATGGACGCCTACTAGAGTCCAATGACCTTTTGGCAGTAAAAAACTACATAAAATGGGCTTCCAGAGTCAATCGGATATTGAGCCCTATTCAGGCTAACCATTTTTTGACGAATGTCAGCCTTATTATTATTTGTTTGGCCGTCTGGAACTCAACCTGGTAATTATAAGAAATATTCTTACAGAAAAAGACCGAAGGTTTAGTTTCAGCTTAATCTCCGAGGCAGTCATAAATCGCTCTCTCTTTGAGTGGAAGATATTGTTTTGGCCTATCATCTGTGCCGGCGGTTTTACTATCAAATGCTAGCTTTTTAAGCAATCTCTTCCATTGATCGGCGTTGGAAATAATTTTCGCTAAACAACCTATTGCTTCCTCAATAAACTTGTAGATGCTATCAGAATTACATAGTTTTCAAATACCAGCGACTGCTACCCTTTCGTGTAGTGCTTTCCATGACCCATTATTACTAAAAAGTCGTTATTAATTTACACATTTAAACTATTTTTTAATTCACCACTGATATTTTACGCACACCTTACACTGACGCCGTACATTCGTTATTTAACGGTGAAGTCTAAAGGTTTTGCAATAAAACCCTGGTGCCAAATTATGTCGTTGTTCGTAGTAAATAGATCAAAAACGCCTTAATCTATAGTTCAGCCTTGAAAAAACATTTTTAAACCATTCCTAAATTTTTATTGGAATTAACAAATTTTTTATTGAATTAGGAATATTTTAAATAATAATTTCTGCTCGATATATAGAGCAATCCTGACTGTATTTCTTGCAAGTGCATTGACTCATAGCACAAAACAACATTCAAAATCGCGTCACTAGAAAACCAAGTCAGCAAATTTGCTGACAAAAAATAGTATATATGTGTATATGTAAATACATATATATATGGCAATGAATTAAATAAATTGTCCAGAGTAAAAAGTTCTTTAAAGTTGGTTTTTTCTTACTGAAACTTGAAGCTCTTCTATAATCCAAGAGCAGAATGGTAATTATTGATACTAGCTCGGAATTAACACACCGTTGATTCCAGCATTCTGCATTGCAGATCTGTACAACTATAATTCGCAAAATTTTGCAAAATGAATCACTGTCTCTACTATTTATATTACTGTAACTTTTTTATATAATGATAAATTATGTCGTTTCTTCCTCTAGCAATGAGAAATGGAAAATTGGCATGATTTTATGTGAATTAAATATCTACGAATACAGTTTGAAGGTGCCCCATCTGTTTTTTATGATAGAATTATTGCAGTAAAGAAATATGTTTGTGTTAACATTTTTAGAATCATTTGCGTAATTTTGTTGATTTCCATATGGAAACGGATATAAATTACGGTACATACCCTATTTTCTGTATACCGAGTCATTGTTGTCTGACTCTGCTTTAAATGTGCTTAGCCAAACATAAATTTAGAATTTCTTCAGCTTCTGGTGCTGTTTTGTGAGTGGAACTAGAGAGACTTTTTCATAATATAAAAACTGTAAAGGAAAAAAGTATGAACCTTTAAATAAACCTACAGTTTTATAACCAATATTTATATCAAACTCATTCGCATATTACGAAATCCAAATATGGTTATAGTGAATAATATGTTGTCAGCAGAATGCATCGATCGCTGATAGTAATGTAAAAGTTTTCATAGTTGAATAGTTTTGTTAGTTTTTTTATGATTTATCTATCCTTCTACCAGCGAGGTCAATATCATCAGCATACATCAGAGTTTACTTAAATATTTTATATGCATGGTATGGAATTTTCGGATTTAACCAGAGTTTACTTCGATTCTCCCCGCCGATAATTAATTTTTAAAATCGGGTTTAATCCGAAAAAGCCAGAGAATTAATCTTCGGTAATAAATCCATTGACTGAAATTGGAAATCTTCGAAAGAAAATCGTGCAACACAGTAATGGAAACCGTATCTCAAGCTGACCCCACTGCCACTCTACAACCTTCTAAGTGGATCACAACAACTAGAAGAAATATAAATGTTTTAGTCGGAGCATTTTGAAAGAGCGCATCTGCGTTAGATCCTTTAAAAAAATCTATTTGGGACTTAAATGCGGATGGATATGAAAGACCATTATCTGTGTGTACTAATAAAATAGACCGTACCAAAGCCAAGCTAAAGCTTTATTTTCTTGAAGCACCACCATCTAATTTAGATCTGAATATTATGAAATTCTGGATATATGCTCGACATTGCAATCCTGAATTGAGTGAGTATACACTACTTTTTATGTATTCCAACCGGGAGTTGTGATTTAGAGCGATCCTTTAGTCACTTACGGCATCTACAAACACAGGTACAATATGACTTGAAAAAAAGCTTTTCATGGAACTAATATTATGCATTAAAAATGTTCTGAATACGAAATAAATCCAAGTCAATACAAACTTATTTTTGTACTTCTTCGAGCCCGGTTTGAGTTTTAGGAAGCTTCCTAAGATGTTTCCACTGTAACCCGTTCCAACATGAAAATTGAAAAATAAAATATAACCAAAGTTTCCCCAGATTGGTTTTTTTAACCCAAAAACTCCATACCCTAGTTATATGCAGTACCTAGCGAAGATCAAACTCTCAATAGCTTGACGGTGACTTGTCAAAAGCTCACAATTTTCCTACGTACTCTTTTAATATTTATCTACACCATGGTAATGGAATGACACGTCTGGTTGTAGCCTTGTTCATGCTAATGCCATAAACACTTTCTTATTTGAATTTTTGTTGGCCGTGCACCTATTATAAACTCTTTATACAGACAGAACTCGGTCTCAAGCTTTAAAAAATTCAATAGGTACACTGTCCCAGATCCCTTTGCAAAAGAGTTAGATGAAGACTTCATGGCGAATATAATCTAAAAAAAACCTTGAAAAACTGAAAACAAAAATGAGCGACTTGAAAAATCTTTCTTAAAAAACGGCAATTTAAATCAGAATCTCGATTCCATTAAAATAAAAGCCTTAAAGCTTTATTAAATAAAAATTCGCTAAAATAAAGTTTCTCCTATAAATCAAGTCTTATTCCCATTGATTTTTGATAACATATTTCTAGAGATTCTATCAAAAAATAGAAGTCCAGCAGCTCGTTCAATAGTTTCTGGTGGCACTTGAAACACTTCCAGTGGTGTGTCGTCCTTTATAATTTGATTTGGCATCACATATGCTTCCATTTCTAGTTTATGATCAGCAGTCTCTCCAACTATGATTTTATAGAAATGGGTCGGTACTGCAACCGTATTTGATCCAATTACTTGATATTTTACATACATTTTCCCATCAGATTCTTTTTTGGGTAGGTACAATGGTCCAGTGCAAACATATACATTTGGGTAAGTCTTAGTTAATTTTCTAACATAACGTTCTAATCGATTCCATGAATTACGATTGAATCCTGATCCTACTTGTGGGGCCATGTTACTCAGATAAAATGTTTCCTCGACACATTTTTGATTAAGTTTATGATTTCCAGCTGCAGCAAGATGACCCCTATCAAATCCAGACTTTTTGTAATCAGAATTATCAGACCGAAAGAACGGATGAATGCTTTCGTCAGGTTTAAAGTCACAAAGAGCTCTGTTGACAACATCGTTGTGCTTAACTGATTCAAGGGTTAAATGTTCGAACACCCAGTGGGCGACTCTATTCCTTCTATCATATGATAGAACATAATCCGAAAATGAATGTACGTGATCTAAACCAGGGAAACCATACTTCATTATCTGTGAAATTCTATTTGGTACTGAACTATTATCCTTGGCATCAGCTGGAACTGGGACTGCAGCTGAAACTGTTCCAAAAATTGGTAATCCAGGCTTTCGCTTTACCTAAAATAGTATAATATCACACATAACTTTTAAGATTTATTTTAATTTATTGTTATTATACGCTGGTAAGAATGTCAGGATTGTTGCAAAATATCTGCTGATTAGTAGCATTGCTGACGAATTGATCCACAATTTTTGAGCTTCGCCCTCTTTCGAAGAGAGTTCCTGCTAAGAACGATCCACCAGCAATAGCGGCTAACAGAAACGTTCTATTTCTTGCAGTTTTATTCATTTCGAATATATTAATTTAAATTATAGATTTTACATAATTGACTCCGTATACCTGTGTGCACTGACAAGTAAGAAATGATAACAGCTGATTTCATGACATTAAAAAATAGACAGCTGTCATCAAACCGGAACCATGCCGGTTTTGTTCTTATTTGCATTTAATAATCTGCTGTTGAAGCAATTTATATCCAGTGAATAAAATAAAAGGCGCGTTCAAGATTTTCGCTATAATGGGATTTAAGATTTCTTCAAAACGGTTACTACTACTGCAATGAAAGCCTTAAAACTAAAGTTATATATGTGATATTATAAAATGAAATAACATAAATTAAATTTTAATTTATTTTTAAGTGTGCCCCAACCTAATTTGTATTATTTTCAATGTAGTTAACATGGAAGATAGATTATAGACTATATAATAGCTTTGTATATAAAATACAGAAACTCAGAAAGTGTTCAAGAGCCAGAATAAAAAAAACAATACGTTTCGAAGTATTTCAAATGTGCGCGAAAACATAATATTTTTTGCGCGTTTGTTCACTTAAAAACAAAGAAGGACATATTTTAGCAAAAAAGGCAAAGATTTTTAAGGCTTATTTTTACAAGATTTTTTTTTATGTAAGATAGGTATGTAAAATATTATGGGGAATGAGCGAGCAGACCAGCCAGCCATTTAGTATAGTACAAAACTTTTATCACAACTTCGGGAGAAGTTGGTAAATTTTTCGCGGTTTTTGGCATGTATATTTTTACGTTTATTCATTGCAAATTCATTTTAATTAATAGGGCCAACCCACACGAGAAGTTTTTAAGGAAAGATGGATTTTTCTCCCTTATATAATTACCGAAATTAATTGTGTGCATGTTCAATAAAGTTACAGTTTTTGATATAAACAATAACTGTATCAATAACTCACAGCGCGTAATGATAAATTAAATTATTATATTATCACCTTAAATCGTAAGTAAACATCTGTACAGCTGACCGATTACAAATTTCTCCAATTTTAAAATGGCCGAATCAATATCCTTTTCAGTAGTATTGATATGTTGCACGTCCTCCCGATCGAAACTTAATATTTCGTATCCCCGAATACTTCTCACTCGTAAAAACTGCCTATAATCTGGTGCGTGTGGGCCGTGGCATAGCCAAATTTAGCTAAATTTTGCTTATCATACTTCCTGTACTATCTACATACATATATTCTAAGTACAAAATTAATCCCTGGCGGTGACAACTGCTGTATTTATTATGTGCTCTACAAGTTCTTCACAACCTTCTCGAAGATTCTATTCCAGAATTATCAATTTTCGGAATCTAAAGTTTTTTACTCTCCGCATCTTATTACTTATCTTTCGCGAATTTTCCATTTCCAGTTAATGTGTCTTGTCTCTCTTTTTTGCGCGTAAAAATGTATGTATTATGTAAATCCGTTATTCAATTTACATGCACTAAGTTCACCAAAACTAAAGGGCTTTTAAATGTACTTTTTTCTTTTACATTTGAAACAAATCGGCCCTAGATTCTCGTTTCTTTAGGTAAGAACTCACTTTATAAAAGGACCTTTTTTGCACGAGTTCTTAATTAACTCCTGTATCTCTAATGCATTTTTTATTTCATAAAAATGATAAGGCAGGCTAAACATTCCTCTGGTACGTAAATTTCGTCATAGGAAAAAGAAAATTTGCGATGGATTTTACAACAGCGAGTAACTGTTTCTGTGTTATGAAGTACTTCCGGATCCGGCTTATTGTACAGCTTTGTCCTGCATTCTCTTTGCAAAGTTGTAACGGAGTTTCCTTGTAAGCACTTGTTAGGGGTTGTACGTATTCGTGAATTACGTCAGGTTCGATTAATCAAGATTCATTTACATAAACAAATAATCAAAACTATATTCTGAGATTAGATTAACTGTATGAAACATATTCTAATCATATAGGTATGTATATATTTAATAGGAGCAGTATACTTATTTACAATATTTTTGTATCTGTCCTTTATTATGTCACCTTAGTAATTTTTACACGAGTACGAATGCAAGAGGAAATCATTTCCTAACCAGTGCTAAACTACTCTTTACAGTTCTACGGGGAAAGAACCGGCAGAAACGCCCACAGAAATACATTACGATGGAACAATTTATCCTATTTATTTATATCGGGTATACAAAGAGAAAAATGGGTTGGCACCCAAGCATTATATTAAAAGTTATTTTGATTTTTGCATGTCCGTCCTCACGATAACTTTAGAACGCGTTCTCTTAGAGCGCTAACATTTTGCAAATGGGCTTTTTTTTAAAAAGTAAATATAATTGCGAAAATAGTACAAATCGGGTAACTCCTACGTAGGGTTGCCATACACAAATTTCGTTTTTTACTATATATTTGGACAGTGACCTGACAACGCGTCGACGTGGAGAGCTGAAATTTTGCACACAGATTTTTAAATAAAAATAAAAATGCAAATTTAAGTTCGAACATGGGACGAATCGGGCAACTCCATCGTAGGGATGCCATATAAAAATCTCTTTTTTCACTATATATTCGAACAGTGCCAGAGATCACGTTCATGTAGAGAGCTGACATTTTTTATATGGTGTTTTCATAGTAATTGTTAATAAAGCTTCAGAACTGGACTAGAACGGGCAACCCCTTCTTGGTGTTGCCATATAAAAATTAATTTAGGTTTTTTACGTATATTGTAAAAACCGATTGTTTTTATTGTACTGAAAAGTTCTTCAGAATATGAAATCCTATGAAATTGGTTATTATAATCATTTCTAATGTCCAACAAAATGTTCTAGAAATACATACATATTCGCGAAAAACCACTTCAAAAATCAAACTTGCACAGATGGATGACCACACGAAATGACATACGGGTATTCATTTAGAGCAGGGGTGGCCAACCCTTCAGCTTCCCTGGGGCGCATTGGAAGTAGGCGATTTATCTTGGGCCAAACATAAAATATACGAACCCTAAAAATAGCTAATGAACAAAAACGAGGAATATACATACATACTTAGTTAACAATTTTAAGTAATTAAGCTTCATTAATTCATAAATTTTTTATTATAAAATTTAAGAAATAATAACGTGAAATTGATGTGATATTTGGCATTGTTTTTGAGACAATAATGCTTCGATATTTTGCGATTATTTTTTTCTCCTATTTTTATTCTTTGTTTGCTTCATCTTAGAAAATAGCTCCTAGCGATGGCATGAATTGTGAATCAAGGGGTACTTTTCTCTGGGAAGATAATTCTTATAAACGTCCAGTAAAGAGAAATTATAAAATTTTGCTTAAAGTTGAACATCATATTGCAGATCTAGCCATTTCATTTGAAAATTTGCTGGTAAGTTTATGTCGACTAAAAATGGAGTCGCAAATATGTCAAAAAATTGATGGTTTTTTTTTGGAAATCTTGAAATTTTTCTCAGATTCCTGTATCAAATCGAAAATCAAGTTTGCCTATTTTTGGTTACTCGCTGGACAGTGTTTAGCCAACGTTTCAAAATACATAAAATTATTTGCTTAAATTTGTGACTACCTCAGTTTCATTTCGAAAGCCGCTATAGTTTGAGGCAAAGTATATGAGTTGTTTTTCACTTTGAAGACGCAAATTTAGCTCACTTAAATGAGCTGTCTCAGTCTACTAAAAAAGCAAAATCTGTGAGCTTGTTTTCATCATTCCATAAATGACTTGATTTCATTTCGTAAAACATGAAATCTTTTCAACATTTTACCCCGACTTAACCATCTTACTTCCGAAAAATAAATAACGTCCCCAATGTCTTCAGTGTCAATTTGACTAAGTACAATTGCACATTGAAACCTTTCTTTGGCCACATTGCGCAATTGTACATTTATTTTGTCAAGAAGTAACTACTCCCATGGAAATGTTATCTAGATAAAGAAAATGTTTTATAAAATTAACTGAGAAAGTATTTAAGTATATGAGTTTTGTTGGGCCGCATTCAAAGCCGTCCTGGGCCACATGCGGCCCGCGGGCCGCTGGTTGGCCACGCCTGATTTAGAGTATTATAAGAATTGGTCTTACTTAGACCAATTCCAGCTTTTTTATCTGTTTATATAAATTTTTATTTTTCTTTACCCACAGAATGTGAGATATTATTTATCTCCTAAATTGTTTACAAATATTTACTGTGTCCGTTTGTGTTTTTATTTATTTAGACCTTTTGTTTAGTTACTATTTCATTTGTCATTGCTGAATTTTGGATTTATGTCGGTTGTTGGAAGCATGAATCCTCGAGATATATGCTAATATGTATCCTATAATCAGAGAGATTCTCTGGAGATCTTCTGTTGGGAGAAGGAGTTTTAAAGCTTAATACTCGTGATGCCGTGGTAGGCATATCCTCCAGTTCATGTTCAGGAACTATGTTTTTTTTTATTCATGGATAAATACAGCGCTAAACACAGCGAATAGATATGACTAATGCAATCGTCAGATTTGATAATGCATAGTGGTGAATATGATGATTATTTATGGGATTAAGAGGTATTAGTTCCTGATCTTTTTGGAATCGAATGGATTCAAGATTCGTATCTTTTGTAATATTTGAGAAATTTGTTTCTAGATGCGTTAATAGGTTCCTTTTTTATCAAATATATTTCAGATTGATTTACTTTTGTATTTGTGTTTATCATAGGGGATATGAGATCATGCAGTAGAAATGCATATGGTCCATTGTTGTGCAATTGTGAATGTCTTGAACTGTTAGCTGCTCACAATTAGTATATATTCCTTTGATAACATATACACGAGCGATCCGTTAAGGAGTAGGTAATGGCATTGCTTTAAATATTTGATATTGTTCTTTAAAAGGAATGGGTATTCTGAGTTCTATAATTATTTTGTTATTGAAGGTATTTGCGGATATTGTACTTAATTTGTAATTTTGTGGTAGTATATTGCATTTGAAGTTGATGGAAAGCATAATTGAATTTGGCATTTCCTGCCTAATGTTCAACAAAAGTTCTTTAGTTTGTCTGCCTTGAATCAGTTAAAATGTTTACTGGTTCCGCTTGGGTGCTTTGGTATTTCAATACCATTAACGGGACTTGCGAAATGAGTGATTCAAGCTCAAGGGATATCTTGTTATCCAATGCTCTATTTTCGACTACTGATGTAGCTATCTGTATTGATATTAGTTTGTTATGCATAATTAGGAATTCCTTCTCAATTGCGGCTTTTGATTTATTAAATGTGTGAGTTAGTTGTTGCTTCGATTATCGCAGTTTGGCTTTTGATAAGTGATAAGAGGGAATTTGGTTTAGGGTGAGGTTACGATTTTGTTCATCATATGATCTGGCATCATCTTTATCTAATGTGTTGCAAAGAGCTTCAGCAATTGTACCTATTGCATTGAATAGTGCTCTTTATTTCCTATTTTGGGTCACTAGTAACATGTTCTTATATTCTCTGCCTGCTAATATAAGAATAATGTGTAGTAACGTACTGTTACAAGTATGAGCCATAGGTGAACTGCTATCCAGTTTCTGGAATGTCGCTGTAATTTGTTGTACGTTGAATTGGAGCTCTTGAGCTCGAATTTGAAATTTGCCTGGTCATAGAAAGTGACGATTTTCCATTCGTTGGATTGCAGTAGAAATTGGCTCTACCATTAGAATTTAGTTGCTTAAGGGGATTCAAATTAGGAGGAATGCTATTTGCATCATTTTGAGAGCCTGCTGTGTTCTTTTGTGTACGCAGAACAGAGCAGAACAAAAGATACAAAAAAGAACGCCTTACACATTTTCATAGACGATTTATAAATGAAGCGAGCAGTACAAATATTTCGCTTCAATCGACAGAACAATTTGTTCTCTCCAGTATATGGGAGTTCTAGAACAAGGTCCACAAAAGAACACAGCTATTATGTTATTCTTTGGAATTGTTTTTGAACAGGATGAAGTTGTTGAAATTAATCGGAGAAAAGTTTTAGGTCATTATTATGAATTTTTTGATTGTTAATTCTGAAATTTTGGGGGAATTTATCTCCATGACCCCATACGGACCAGACCATAATGGTGGGAATTTATTACCTAGTACTCTGCTGCTTCTTAGTAAGACTTTATCGCCTATATAATAACGAACTTCTGGATAGAGTTTTTATCATTTTGTAGTTTGGATTTTACTTTATTTATTTATTTTTATTTTTTGCATGGCTATGTATTTCTTAGATATTTTAAAGCTGTGTTGTAAACGCGATTTTAAATCGTTTGCATAATTGTCGTAATTATAGAAAACAGTTGGAGATGATTGGAGATTATTTAGGATCGGCTGAGTATCCGTATAGGAGTTCGCGTGGAGTGTAATTAGTAGTCGAATGAGGGGTGGTATTGTATGCAAACATGGCATAAGGAGTCCATGTATCCCAGTCTTGTGGATCTTTTACAACATGAGATGGGAGATATTCTGCTAAAGTTCTGTGACTTCTCTCCAATGTATTATTCGATTGTGAGTGATATGGAATAGATTTGAGCCTTTAATTTTCAGCAAATTAGATACTTCGGCGAATAAATTACTTATGAGGTTAGAAACTTGATCTGTTGTTAGGATACATTCTCGAATACCATGTCGACAAACTATTGTCGTCGTGATGGGTTCCACTAGCATCTTCGACTCAGTGTTGACTATGTGAATCGCTTCAGAGAATTTTGAAAGGTCGTCTTGGAATGTAAGGAGGTATTTGTTTTCAGATTTAGTAACTGGGAGAAGTCTTTTAACATCAAGCTAAACTCTTTCGAAATGTTTGTAGAGCTTATGCTGGCGACTGTCATCGGAATTTTGGGATACTTTGTTTACTTGGAAGAGTTTACACTTCTCTGCAGATTTCAATTAAAACCTTTTCAAGATCTGATCTATCTTTTGAGGATCTAACTTTTGAAATAATTGCAGGTGAGTGTTTTTTCTTGAAGAAGTTCAGTTCGTTTCCTAAAGATGGGAATTTATCTGAAAATTTTAACTTTGAATCCAACACTCTTTCAAGTTCTGTATAATGAAAAATTTGGGATTAACATTCTTTGTCAACAGTAATGGGAAATTAGTCTCAATTATTATAACTGAGGAATTGTTTACTGGTTAATGAGTTGGATTTGGATTAATTAAAATTGTGTTGGTAGTTTTTATATTCGCCTGAGCTTTGGCTTGATTACTTGTTACCACATTTACGTAGGTGATAGGTTCTGCAAAATTCTCGTTGCTTTCTGAAATAGCTCAACTGTCAGCATCTGCATTTGTGTTGAGCTGACATGATTTATGGACTATATTGTAGTCATATTCCTCAAGACGTATGCTCCATTTCATCAGTTTTGAGGAGTGATCTTTCAGATTCATGAGCCATACTAATGGTTTATGATTAATTGTGTTGGTATGGTCTGAATTGCACAACTGCCATACCGATTGCCAAAAGCCCTATTTCTACTGTTGAGTAATAAGTTTCTGCACCATTAAGAACTCGATTCACATAGGCGATAGGATGGATGATCTCCTTGGTTATCAATTTGCCACTCCGATAGCATAGTCACTGGCATCGGAGGCGACAAAAAATTCCTTATCGAATTCGGGATAAGATAAAAATAGTGCTGAAATTAATCTTTTGGCTATCCATGGTAGATGATCAGAGATAACCATATTGATGAAACCTCTCTGATAGCTGGGTCGAAATTTCAGTCAGATAAAACGTTATTCATGGTTCGCTGAAAAGTTGCAGGGCCTTTTAAAATAAAATGGCATACGATTGTATTAGTAGTGGCAATTGGGTGTGCTAAAAGTGGTTTTCTCCCTATCCTTCGAGTACATTTTTGTCTGGTGGAATCCACTGGCTAAGTCGCGTGTGGTGAAATATTCAGACTTCCGCAATTGGTCTAATATATCAGTGATATTAGGCAGTGGGTACGCATCGCCAATAGTCAATGTCCTTAATACGACGAAAGTCTACTACCACTCGCCACCTTTGATTTTTATTCTCATCTGGGATTTCTAGACCCAGGTGAATTTCATGGAATATGGCATGTCTGGCTCAAGCATTTCTTGTATTTACCTGTTTATTTCTGTTCGGGTTGCTTCAGGAAGTGTACAGGCTATCCCCTAAGTGGTGTAATATTCGAAGGCTACGGATAAGATATTCTTAGACGAGCAAAAATTTTATGGGTAGGGGGAGGGGAATCCTAACGTTTTCCGCGATAACGGGACTTTAAGATATTTCGGTATGTTTTTTATAGATCAACCTGTAACTTCTGAAGATTATACTCCATGATGATGATATAAACTTTGGTAAATAGATAATCATTGGAACTTTCTAAACTTCTATACATTTTTCCATCTTCCACTCCATTTTGAAGATATGGCTCAACAAAATTAAAATTTTGGAAATTTTGCTCGTTTTTTATTTAACTGCTATTTTTATCAAAAAACACGTCATCAGTACCAATTTTTGATATTGGATTTAAGAAGCCCAATACCTTAGCTTTAAAATGACCTATCACACTCTGTACCCAAAATGTAACCCTTTCTGCGCATTTTGCACTTTTTCTTAGATATTATGCGAGGGCCACTCAGAGCCATCAAGGCTGCCTGACTATCCGAAAGGATAACAATGTTTTTACCCTTAATTTGCATATCAAGGTCTATCTACTTTGCCATTGTAATGGCGAAGACCTCAGCCTGGAACACAGTGGTGTGCCTTCCAAGTGAGTACTCCACCCCAATGTAAAGTTCAGGAAAGTAAACGCCCGCCCCGACTCTCTCACTAGTGAAAGAGCCGTCGCGTCGATCAAATTTTTTAGAATGGACCGGAGAAGGCTCGATGGCTCAATCACTAGTGAGAGAGCCGTCAGTAAAATTGTTTAGAGTGAACTGGTGATGGCTCGATAAAGCACTTTCCTCATTCTAGGATTCCTTTTCAGGAAAACTAACAGAGAAGCGACACCCAAACCGAAGCTCTGGTACCATCACATCACGTGGCATGTTGGCCAGATGATTTCCAGATCCAGCATGCACGCCAAAGAGCAATGAGGAACGCCAGTCCAGCCGTCCTCCCAACATCCCTATGAGCGCAATCTGCATACAGTAAGTTAGCTTGCTTGTGCTCCAAATTGAATATGTGTTCTATGATACATACAGGACTTTAATGGTGATAAATATTCATCGGAATGGACTAAAGTCTGTAGTTGCGGATTGGATAATCCGTCCTCAATTGTCTTCACAGCCTGACTTTCAATATCTTTTAACAGAGATTTCAAGAGTATTTTGTTCTTAATGTTGCCTCATTTTGGACAAGATTGTATTAAGTCTCTAGAGAAAATCTTGTATGCTTCCTCCAATTATTTTTTGTTTGGAGTTAGATAACTGAGAATGCAAGGTAGATCTTGTAGTTGTTACTTCGAAACTTTAAGTCAATATTGACTTTAGATCAGGTCAATCCAAAATTTGATTAGACCTGAATGTATCATATGCTTCGTCGCAAAATTACTCCTTATTAAACTAAGGAGGGAGTGTTTTCCCTTTACCGATATTTATACGATTTGTGAAGATCTTTCGGATTTCCACTGAAATTAGGAATTAGTGACCTTTTTTCTGATAGTGAAAAATGCGATTGGTCTCTGAAGGAAACATTATCGTGATGATCTGTGAAATTATTCGTATTCTTCAATAAGTTTTGGGATCAAGAGTTTAACTGTTATTTAAGTGCAATTATGATATCTGTGTATGATGTTTCTATATTAGCATAAGCATCATTTTTAAAGTAGTCATGGTCTATATGAAATTAGGGCTAGTGCATGAAATTATTTCAATACCTCGAAATCATCCCAATATTTGTGCAACGATTTTATCTTTTATTTCAAACATATTTGGCAGTTGATAATGAATTCAGGTCGATCGATTAGATAATTCTTGATATCGATCTTTGTCTATCTTCTTGCAGTCTAAATCGTATGATTTGATTGTTCCTGGTTTGCACTGTTTTGATTATCAGCTGAAGTTTCTTGTGAAGTTCTTGGAGCTGGAATGTAAAAGGGGTTATTTGTGCTGTCTGTATGGATGGATTGATATCGAGTTTAACCTATCAGACAGTGTTGCCTTGACAAGGTTATACTAATATTCTATTTTGTCATAACGTCACTGCTTGAAATAATAATGAGTTTCGTCGACATAAGCATGATTTTGGACTAAGGTTTGGGTTTCTTCAAATGAAGCCCAGATGTTTCCATGATGTTCTATTTCGGTTGTTTGTTTATGATAATCAGCCAGAATATTTTTAATTTCGCTTGTTTTCTCCTTTTGTGATGAGCAAAAGAATTGTTTCCGTTTGTTATGTTTTCTTAGTTTGTAAAAGGCTGTAATAGTATAAAATTCAGAGTACTCATCCACACTCCCACTCTCTAATATATACGTATTATGGAGTAATTTAGGATATCTTAGTTTATCAGAATTAAAAAAAAAGAAATTGTGTTAAATGTGTGAAATTCGGTAGAATTCAATTGATTGCTTTTCCAGCCAATATCTTTTTACGAAAAGAAATATTACTTCATTGACAAATTTATTGAATTGAAAAATTAATAAGGTTTGAAAAACATAATGTTTAAAAGTTTATAAAAAAAAAAATATTTATTATAAGCGTAGTAAGATGTTAATCTACGTAGAATATGGGGCAGAGATTGTAGTGTAGGGTATCTTTTTTTCACGAGTCAGGAATTATAATTGAAACAAATCTTCATTATTAATACCTTTTTAATTCACAAATTTTCCTTATATCAACGTTCGATTTACTATCATTAAACTACGCTTTTCCTATTTTTGTTGGGTTAATTTCTCTTTTTTTTTATCTAATTCAATTTATTATTTTGAAGACCGAAAACCGCTCACTGTTCAAACTCCAAAATCAAACTCCTCGTCGCTTCTTGGTTCTCGAGCGCACTTACCTTTCGTCACTTTCGTGACCCAATTTTGCGATCAGAACGAATCAGCAGAATTGCGCATACTTTCGTTTGTTATTTATGTTTGCAAGAGGTCAATGCTTTTTGCGAAGACACTGGATTAATTGCAAAATGCATGTTAATCCAGGTCGGGAATTTCGCAATGCCTGATCAATAATTTGTGCTTTATTGCACGAATATATAAATATATATACATATATATAATTATAATACATTACATTCCTCCACCATCGAAAAGAAGGTATATGATGTATCATATATCTTCGCGTATAGAAAGTAATGCTTTAAGCCGCCAGTAAGTTTGTCCGGAACCAAGAATTTTTTGTAAAACAATAAAAAAAACTATGGAATAGAATTACGCCAAAGATGAGCGGTGTTCGCCTTCGTTACAATTTCTCTTTCTTCGTAAACATGTTTTTTTTTTATCTTTCTGAGTAAAATATTATTATTAGTTATTACATTGCATTTTTTTTATTCTAATTTATTTTAATTTAAATATATTCTGTTATGTTGTTTTTTTTTTTGTTAAAAATAAAATTAGAGAGATTAGGTTACATTCATTATTTCTTCATTATTTCTATAGGTACACGTAACTATGATTTTTTTTTTTTTTTTTTTTTTTTTTTTTTTTTTTTTTTTTTACATCTTGAGTAAATTATTCTATTCTATAATATAATAAATATATGTAGTATTGCCGTTAACACATTGCATGTTTTTTGTTTTCTCGGTCTAATTCAAGGCTAGGGGTATTTAAATTACCTTGATGTGCTCAAGTAAAGAAAGAATCATGCATATACATATGTTCATACATTGTTTTTTGTACATTGATCTACGTTATTTTACTTGTTTTACAAGTGTATTAATGTCGTATCGTTTTACTCTAATTTTTAGGCAACACATTTTTTTTTTTTTTTTTTTTTTTTTTTATTATTAGAGGATTTCAAACTCGCTAGGCTTAGACCTTACGGTCATGCTAGTTTCTCGTGTTAAGCTTGGTGCCTTTTTAGGTTTTGGCTTTGCGAAAGGATTTTTGTTGTTTAGTTCGATTGAAACTTCCTTATCCCGGACCTTTTTTTCTGTGGGGGCTGAGAGTATAATAGGAGTTAAGGTTTTGGGGTGTCTCTTTCGTAATTTGAATATTAATGTTAGCAGTAAAATGATTACTATGGGAGCGGAGCCTGCCAATCCGAGGACAATGGTTTGTTTTTTATTTCTATTTCTAATTTCTCTGTCATCTTTTGCCTTCTGAATTTTTTGCAATAGGTTATTAAATTCTGCACCTTTTTCTTTTAGGAAGTCATTATGTTGCTTATAATTTTGGACATGGATTTTCGAGGTTTTATTTTCGGGTCTTAAACTCTTGAGCATTTCAGTAAATGGCTGAAGATCTAATTTCGGTACAAGGTCAATTTCTACTACCTCAGCTGCCTTAGTGAGTTTGTTTGTAGTCGTCAGTAGAAGATTATCAATTTGCGCTTGGCAATTTGGTTTCAGGGAAAGCATACCGCATTGAGTTAGTCGAAGAGTGGTCTGAAAATCGGTACAATGTAATTTAACCTCTGATTCCTGTGGGAAAATATATAGCCAAGAGTTTTCACTATTCATTTTAATTAGAACGTTATGATTATTCCGGATTGGTGCCTTAGTGCAAATCTCGTTGGCTTCAGACCAACCTTTGAAAAGAAGTAGGATGCAATTATTTTGGGGAGTAGTGTAAATCGGTAGTGCAAAATGGCAGACTCTAATTCTAGCAGACTTATTCAAATTTATTTTCTCGCACAGTTTCAGCTGTTGTTCTTTTAAGGGTATGAACTTATTTCCACCTGTGTCCGTAGCTAAGTATTCCTCTTCTATTTCGTAATGAACAAATATATTTTCTCCTAACGGAAATGGTAAGGAATAAGCTTTTTTTATAGTGAACCATTCTTTTTCAATGAGTGGTATGGTTACTTTACAGAAGAGATGATCTCCTATGTGGGCACTTTCGACAGATGCAAGCTGCTGTAATATAAAGGGATCATGCATTACCGTATTTAATTGGAAAGATAGAGGGAGTTCCTTTAATAACTCACTAATTTGGTGATAGCTAAGAAAAAGAGGGTGTAAGTGTTTAGTGGCTAAAGAACCGAGAATAATGGATAAAGTATTAATTTGATGTTCTATTTCCTGTAGGTGAATAACTACGCTAGACATTGCCTCGTCAAATGTGACTCTGGCCTGGAGCAAATTAATTTCAGATATCGCAAAATTTATTTGAGATTTAAAGGTTTTGATAACGTTTAATGTGTGAATTTTCGTCTCATTTAAGTCTACTTGAAGTTTATCAAAGTTTTCTCGAGTATTTTCGTAATTAGACTTAACTAAACTAACCTGTTCTTTTAATAATTCCAAATTTTGCTTACTGTCAGCCTCTAGATCTTTTAGTCGGGAATTAATTTGGTTTGAATCTTGTTGGTCCATTGTGCCGAACAAGAACTTACTCAGTGTCCCTACGCCGTCGAAAACTGCGCGTCGATGCCTGCCAGTAACTTCCATGTCTAGTCTTTGTAACATATGCCTCGCTCTTACCGTAATATAGCGCACGTTTTGAACATTCTGAGCACATGAAGCGTTACGTTCTAGTTTCAGGTAGTGCTCGCACATTTGCGTTACCGAGTTTTTGCTCCAGTCCAGATATTCTTCCCATGTTTTCAATTGCGCTAAATTAATGGTGGTAAATATTCTCCACTCGTCTTTATAAATTAGGGCTTCGTCGATGTCTTCGAATACTATTCCAGTTCCTTCTAATTTCTTGCTCGTGTAAGGTAATTCTATTCCTTGAGAAGAGCCGTCCGTGAGCGATGCACACAAGATAATCCAGACGATGTTCCCTAAAACGTATTTCTTTTATTTCGTTTCAATAGTATTGTTATTTGTCTACTCTTCGAGATAGACAGTGTGTGTGCTTGTGTAGGTGTTAATTCGAAGTGTGGAATTTTTTTAATCTATTTGCGTGAATAGTCTTAACTTTCCTACCTACCTGAATTTTTAAATTCACAGGGGAAGTAATTTCCTTCACTTCATAAGGACCTATCCAAATAGGAGATAGCTTGTTTTTCTTACTTTCGTTTTTTAGAAGAACTAAGTCGCCGATTTGGAAAGTTTCTTCACGCGTGGTCCTATCGTAGTATTTTTTCGTTGTCTCTTTACTATTGATTATGTTTTTTCTGGCAATGGCATGTGCTCTTTGAATTTTATTTTTAAGGATAAAAAAATAGTTTTCATGATTGTACAAAGGTTCTACCCTTTGATTTAGATTTGTCGGCAGCTCAGCCGTAAATCCGAACAAGCAATCCATTGGTGTGAGACGAGTTGAGGAGTGCCTTGTGTTGTTGTGAACGTGCACTGCTTCTCTTAGCCATTCGTCCCATGTTTGAGGATTTTCGGCTACGAAATTTCGTAAATACTCTGCCAATGGCCTATGAGTTCTCTCTAGGGCGCCATTAGATTGTGGGTGATAGGCTGTAGTATTAATTTTTCGAATTCGTAGGAATTTACATAAGCGGGTGAATAAATCGCTCATAAAATTAGTGCCTTGGTCAGTTATAAGCTTTTTGGGAATTCTATAGCGGGTAATTATTTGCTCGTAAAAAATTTTTGCTACAGTAGCTGCTTCAGCGTCAGGGAGGGCGTAGCAATCCATAAATCGGGTTAAATCGTCTTCAAAAGTTAGTATGTATTTATTTCGATTGTGAGTTTCAGGGAGTGGTCCTACTATGTCTAGATAGACTTTGTCAAATGGTTTTTCCGCAGTATCGGGAATAATCATAGGCATTTTTATTTGAGGGCTATGTTTATTAGTCTGACATTTCGGACAGGATTTTATGAATTTCACTATATCTTTTAACATATTTTTCCATCTATATTGTCGACGAATTCTGTAATAAGTTTTGGCGATTCCTTGGTGCCCGCCCAGTGGGTTTGAGTGAAATGCCCTTAGTATTTTCTGTATATCCTTTGAGTTAGTTAATATTTGAAAGGATGGAGTCTGTTCGCGTAAACTGTTTTCGTTTATCCTATTGGTTTCCTCTATTTCGGATAATATCTCGGTATTACATTCATCTCGCTCAGGTGGGCACTGTATTTTCTCCTCTAATGATAAGTCCGTCTGGGGAGCTATTTCATTTTGATTTCTCGCTTGGGCTCTTGTCGTTATTGAAATTATTGTTTCGTTCTGCGGAAGTCTGCTCAGAGCGTCGGCATTAGCATTTTTTCTTCCGGGCTTATATTTTATTTCATAATCATATTCTGAAAGTTTATGATGGAATCGTATTAATCGCGAGGTAGGATCTTTAACATTGAATACTCCTATAAGAGGTTGATGGTCAGTGTAAACTGTAAATTTCCTACCTAGCAAATAACAACGGAAATTTTTTACAGCCCATACTACAGCTAGTAATTCCTTCTCTATCGTAGAGTATCTTCTTTCGGTATTGTTTAAAGTTCTACTAGCAAATGCGATAGGTCGATCATTTCCTGGTGTTCCTTGGGATAACACCGACCCTATAGCCTCATTACTTGCATCTGTAGTCACAATGAATGGTTTTGTGAAATCTGGGTATGCTAGTAACGGAGGTGAGGTTAGTAATTCTTTCAACTTGTTGAATGAAGTCTCACACAAGTCGTTCCACACAAATTTTTGTTTTCCACGGAGAAGTTTTGTGAGGGGTTCTGCTATTTTAGAGAAATTAGGAATGAACTTCCTATAATAATTAGCTAGACCAAGGAAGCTTTGTAACTGTTTAATAGTATGGGGCCTTGGGAAGTTATATACACATTTCACTTTGTCGGGGTCCGGAGCGCAGCCTTCATTGGAACATTTATGTCCCAGATAGACCACCTCTTTCCGAAGAAATTGACATTTGCTTGGCTGTAGTTTTAGATTATATTCCCTCAGCCTGTAGAATATTTCTCTGAGCTTTTTAATGTGATCGTCTAAGCTCTTGCCATATACTACAATGTCGTCCAAGTAAATGAAACATTTCAAGCCTTGAAGTCCCGTTAAGACTTGGTTCATAGCTCTTTGGAAAGTAGCGGGCGCAGTTTTCAAACCAAATGGCATTCGAAGGAATTCGTAATGGCCATAAGCTGTACTAAAGGCAGTTTTCTCACTGTCGGATGGATCCATTAAAATTTGATGATATCCACTTGCTAAGTCCAACGTTGAGAAGTAGCGCGAATTTCCTAATTGGTCCAAGATGTCCTCTATTCTTGGCAGTGGGAATGCATCGCCTATAGTGCTCTCATTGAGTTTGCGGAAATCCACTACAATTCTCCAACGCTTTAACCCGTTTGGCGATGGTTTCTTTGGAACTAATAGTAATGGTGAGTTCCATGGGCTATTACTCGGAGCAATAATTTTATCCCTTAGCATCTCACGAATTTGCTCATTAATTTCGTCTTTATGAACCTCAGGTAGTCTGTACGGTCTCTGGTTTATGGGAGCTGTGTCATGTTTGAGAGGTATAGTGTGTGTTGTTACATTTGAGTAAGGTAAGTGGTCACCTTTTAAATGGAAAACATCATTAAATTCTTGACAGAGATCCTTTATAGCCCGCATTTCTTCTTGGTTGTAGGTTTGATCAATAATTATTTCGTTTTCAAGTAGAAGTAATCGATTTTGCTTTGTTTGAGGTTTGGTTTCCTCATGCCTCTTTTCCAACGTATAGATATCGTACTTATCTAGGTACTCCAATTTCGGGTGATAATTAGGCAGTTCTACTTCCCTTTCATGGGTATTGATAACACTTAATTGAATTTTTCCGTATCTTGGTTTCACTATTCCATTAGCCGTGAATATTCCTGGCGCGATTTCTTGCGAAAAACATATCATCTCTTGTTTACAGTCTTCTGCTGGTATTTCTAATACCATTTCTGATCGAGGAGGTACTCGTATCGCAGATCTGCTACTGAATGGTTTTCTTGTGCTTGTATTCGCAGGTGCAGTTTCGGAAGCTGCATTATTTTTATTTCTTGAGGTTGGTCCGTGTAGTTGTTTCTGTTGGTTTGATGGTAGAAATATGTTGCTACTGGGAATGTTATTCTTTCCTACTAACTGTTTCGTGTTATTTATTTGTTTGTTAATATTGGAGTTCTCGTAAACATCGTTCTTGTTTTGGGAGATGAGTTTTTGGCTACTAAAGCTTTTTGCAAAAGGAATTTTCAAGTCGATGGGGTTAGTTTTTGTTCGAGGGAAATGTAGTACTCGCTCTGTAGTAAGAATATTTGTATTATCCCACAGAAAATTACGGCCTAGTATTCCATCGAAAGGTATATTAAGAGAGTTATTGCAGACATAAAAATCGCACTCAATACCTTTTCCTATTTGAAAAATACCAACGCAAGATCCTAAAGTAATATCACATCCTCCATAGAGGCCCTGAAGGCGGAGAATGTCTTTGATGTCTACTTTAGTACTTGTAGCTAAGCTATCTTTTTTGATCAAGCTAACTTCCGCGCCGGTATCCACTAATAGTTTAACTATGCCACCTCTTGCAATGTTTAAAGGTAGTTCGATTGAAGGGTCATTTAATGATATATGATTGTGTTGTTGCGGTAAAGCTACGGATTTGAAGACTTCAGTACTTTTGCCATTTGATGATTTTCGTGTCGTACTCTCTGTGCTTACCGATTTTTGCTCATTAATGCTATTTGTGTTATAATTAGGCTTAAAAGTAAACTCGTCTGAATGACAATTGGTCTGTTTTTCGTTTTCTTTACACCCTTTGGTAGTAGGCATAGCCATAGGGTGGGTTAGGCTAGCCCCGTTTAGTTTCCCGATTGCTGTTGAGACTGACGCTGTCTACTTTCCCATGCTATTTTTGCTCGACACTCTTCTGTTTTATGAGAAAATCGGGCACACCAATCACACTTAAGACGTGTACTTAAAGGTGCGTTGTTTGATTGATTTATTATAGAAACTGGGCATGTTTGTGACATGTGGCCATAGCCTTTACACCTTGAGCAGTGAAGTATGTGTCGCTTGTTACGGCACTCTGCAATGTTATGTCCAATTTTATTACAAAAAGTACATTGCTTAATTTCTCGTCTCGGAACAGGGAATATATATGAAGGTGTACTATAATTTATTGAATTTGGTAAATGGTTAGCTGGCATTGATTGGTGAGCGATTGGTGTATATTGGTCAGTGGGTGGTTGATAAAAAGCACCGTTTGTACCATATGGAGCAGTATATGAAGGGGTGGGTGGTGGGTGTTGTTGTACACTAAATTTCTCTGGGTGGAGATGATTTTGTTCGGGCGGTCTGTGAAACGGTGTAGCTTGATAATTCGCGATAATCTTTAGTCGCTCAACTTCTTTCTCACTGAAAGTGGGGGTATGCTCAAACAAGCTTGTTTGCATATGTCTACCATGAATTTGCCTGTCTTCAGTTTTCTCTACTTCCACTGCAATTTGAATAAGCTCGTCAAGTAAACTTACTCTTTGAGTGATCAAAACTTGCCTTATCACGGGGCTTAGGACTCCAGTTTTGAAGACGTAACAAGCTTCCTCTTCAATTTCCTTCGTAAGAGCGAGATTGTTCTCAGCGTATTTATTTTTAATCGCCCTTTTACACTCGACTACGTACTTGTTTAGTCTTGCGCCAAATGTATGAATTCTTTCACCGGGAATCTGAATGCATTTGCGAATTTCGCCCAGAATGTCGTTTATGGATTTTGGTGGGGCAAAAGCATTGAGCAGCAATTGTTCTAGTTCTGTTAGCGTCTGAATATCTAGATACTTGACTAAGTCATAAGCTTCACCGCGCAGCTTAGTCTTCAAGAGGGGAATCAAGATTTTTTTTTCTTCTTCTGAAGATAACGCTTTATGGACTTGCTTACAGCAGTCAAGAAAGTTATGAAGCTCGTTAGCTGCATTGTTTCTATTACCTTCTGGGTAGTTAGGAACCAAACGGCTAGCGAGTTTAGATATTTTTTCTAGTGCATTCACTGTTTCATTTGAGGGAACTGTGGGTGCCATTTGGTAGAGTGTGGGTGCAGAGTTGAAACGACTACGTGTAAAAATGTGTCCACTTCTTAATTGGCAGTCACTAAATCTCGTAATGTGGTTTGATATTCCCTGTTGATTTTGTTGTGCCAGGTTTTCGAGATTTTCGTTTGTTTTTTGAGGGGTGATTTCTTCTGTTCTTGGTGGGCTTACGCTTTCGAAAGAGAGTTGCTCCAACCGGATATGAAAGTCATCATTTTCTGACTCATGGACGTTAGACAAAGACTTTGCACGTTTGCGGGGCGTTTTGAGTTTCGATTTTAGTCTTTTTGGTAGAGAAAAATACATGCGGAATAAATAGCAATTATCGAGGATTTTAGTTTTCTAGAAAGAATTACAAAGAAATTAACAGTTCGTAATAGGTTTGCTGGCCAGCGAAGCACTTTGGTTTTGTGAATACTTTGGAGCTTTATGTTACTAAATTGTGCCGAAAAATTAGAGTAATTTGTGGTATTTAAAAGTATGAAAGCGAATGGTGACGATATATTAATAATAAAATTAAGTTGAAAGAAATATACGATTTATGTTAATGTTCTAATTATTGAGATAGAAATTTAAGTTAAGAATTATTTCAGGATATTACAAGTAAAACAATAAAGAAAAACGTACTGTTTCATGTAAATTAAGTGATTTTTTTTTTTGTTTGTGTAAAAAAAAAATTCAGTTTTAAAAAAAAATAAAAATAAATAAATAATTAGCTAACCTTTCATCTCTGTAAAATTTATTGTCAATGTGTGCTACCTCTTGCAAAAAAAAATTCTGTTTAAGATTTAATATAAATAGAATAATTTTTATATAGTTTTTGTATATAGTAAGCACACTCTTGTATTATTTTTTTAAATTGGTAAATCGGTTAAAACTAATAATAAATTACAATTAAATTTGCTTACACATCACAAAGTCTTTTGGCCCCTTTCTGAAGACTTATTTTTTGTGGTTAAGTCGTATGGAGGTTATCCAATAATCCTCTTGTACTGGTGATTTTTTTTTTTTTTCACTACTCCACTTGTGCTCTGATTATTTTTTTTTTCTTCCCGTTTTTTTTTTTTAAATTCTATTTATTTTATTTTTGTTTTGCGTTGATTGATAATTGTTCTTCACTTTTAAAAATTCTTTGTGTGTCACTTTTAAATTTCTGAGCCCGCGAAATAAGTTACAATACACGATATTAATATCGATCTATCGAACACTCGGTCTAACAAAAAAACGTTAGATCCTACCGGCTGCGCCAAATAATGTAGGGTATCTTTTTTTCACGAGTCAGGAATTATAATTGAAACAAATCTTCATTATTAATACCTTTTTAATTCACAAATTTTCCTTATATCAACGTTCGATTTACTATCATTAAACTACGCTTTTCCTATTTTTGTTGGGTTAATTTCTCTTTTTTTTTATCTAATTCAATTTATTATTTTGAAGACCGAAAACCGCTCACTGTTCAAACTCCAAAATCAAACTCCTCGTCGCTTCTTGGTTCTCGAGCGCACTTACCTTTCGTCACTTTCGTGACCCAATTTTGCGATCAGAACGAATCAGCAGAATTGCGCATACTTTCGTTTGTTATTTATGTTTGCAAGAGGTCAATGCTTTTTGCGAAGACACTGGATTAATTGCAAAATGCATGTTAATCCAGGTCGGGAATTTCGCAATGCCTGATCAATAATTTGTGCTTTATTGCACGAATATATAAATATATATACATATATATAATTATAATACATTACAGTAGAGTGGTTTGTTTCGCACTTATCCCTAGTGTTGGTGAAGGCGGAGCAGCGTAAACTCCTGTGGAGCCGCCAAAATAGCTCAAAATCCAAGTAATTAGAATTGCGTGTAAGATCAGCTGAATAACTTTGACTTAAATGAATAAATACTGACAATGACTGACAATACTGACTTGTGGATAGTGTGAATGATATAAAAAGCTCTATTCAGAGTATGAAATTTGAGTGTAAGTTGCGGAATTGAAATAGTAATTTATAATTTTAGAAACATTGGATTATGGGGGTTAAAGGTAGTTAAAAGTATCAACAAAAAAAATGAATTAAAATTATAATATAGTACAAAAATAATATTAGATAATTGGACTGTGTTCGGTGAACAATTATTGAAGATTATAAGATTAATAAGTTGCTTAGTGAGGATTTATTTCTAAAAACTTGGAGAGAATCGTTAATTGTTCCTGAATCAATAATTTCGTTAGGGCTGAGGGCTTCCACCCACTGAAGATATTATCGACACGTGCTAAAATAATAGAGAAGATAGGTTGTTAAGTTCAATGAGAAAAATTCGGAAAAAATATTAGTAGCTAAAAACCAGGGACCGAAAATAACTGGTATTTTGAAAATTTTAAACAAAAAAAGCTGGGATAAATCCTGATCGTGGAATATACCAAAAGATGTCTCGTGAAACCCGTTTCGATTTCTGTAAAGCTTTTGAAAACTAAACTTTTTATAAAATAAATCTAAAAAAACTAAGCTGAAAACGCTTTTTATTTTTTCTGGCAAAAAAAAAAGCAAGCTTGACTTTTTATTTTTTCGAGCTGGAAGTAACAGGCTTTGAAGCCGGAAGTATAAAAAGCCAAGCTGGTTTCTTTTTTTAGGGAACGGATGAATCAGTTATGAATTTTTACGAAAATTTTACTTGTTTTTCCTGGCCGGTAAAGTTTTTGAAGCTAGAAAAGCAAGCTCAACGGCTTGATACTTTTTGTCGGTAAAAATATAAAAAGCGAGCCTGGCTTTTTATTTTTTCTAGCCAAGCTGGCTTTTTATTCTTGCCAGATAGAATAAAAAGCCAAGTTGCCTGTATATTTTTGGCAGATAAGTTACAAAGCCTTTCCAGCTTAGTTTTTTTTTAGCTTCAAATTATTATCGGTCAGGAATAACAAGTAAAGTTGGCTTTTTTCGTAAAAAGTCATAACTAAGCTAAAAAAACTGTTATTATTTTGATACCGTTTGAAGGCGAGTAACGTTGATGAAATCTAATTTCGTTTAGGATATTTTCATGGAAAAATTTACTGTCAAACAATTATTAATGTATTAATAATGTCATTGGCATTATTTGTAATAGCTAATTTAAAAATGGAAAATAAAAGTACAAAGAAAAACAGGCTCTCAACCGAAATTAATTCATACCTGCTTTTGTTAAATTTCTAACCTTTTCATTATTAATTTTGCTCACGTTTCAAGCTCCAAAACTCTTGCCCTTTTAAATTAATTAGATTTTAGTATCCTTATTCTTAGACATGTCAGTGATTATTCGGCGTAAAAATCATCGTTGTCCTGACTCATTGTTTCAAAATGTTAAATTTCTTAATTCTATTTTATCAGCGATCCAAATTGAGTAGCACAAGCGGAAAATTTTTTTGTTTCCATTCCGGATTTTTTTTTACATGTAAATTTTAGAAAGGGAATGGAATTCCGTTTCATCAGCGTATTAACTTTTGTTGGGTAAATACAAGAGGGTTTATTAATTTTTAATTGTTTATTTAATTTGAAAAGACATACGACTTTATCTTCGACGTTTACATTAACATATTTTAATTACCTACAATTCACTTCCCGTACCGCGTTTCTTTCTTCCGATTTTATAAAAATTTTATGTCATAGCTCTATTAAATATTTTTGAATCAATTTTTACAATTTTTTCGTCACGCAATTAGATATTTGAAATTTTTAACAGTCAAAATTTGATAATTTTACTTGTGCATCGTTAAATTATCAAATATATAAGTATTGTTCGCTGTAATAGGTCCCTATGCATGTAGGTACATAATTATGCCGATATTAAATCTGTATAAAAATTAATTTACGATAGCGTCACAGTTCACAATTGCAGAGTACTACCATATTTGAAAGATATGTATGGTAATTTATATAGAAATGTACAATTCCGCACTAAAATTGAAAAAAAAAATCAAAAGAAAATATTCACCTTATTTTATTTATTATGTAGAAGGTCTCACACGAAAGTAAAAAGATTTTTACTAAAACTAATTTCAAGACAGAACTCACTAAAAACTTGTTCACGATATCAAGAACTTTCGCTTTCTGTGGAATGTCCAAGATTGGTCGCACTTAAGAATCGTTTAAAAAACAGTCAGCGTACGCGTGTAACTCTCAATAGTAAAGTTCGCCAGAGGAATTTCTCAAAGTAAGCACTTCTTTCACCGACCAAAGTAACTGCCCAAATCCAACAGCGTATGGGCTTTGGGCTCATGGCGAGTTACACACTCAGGGTATACATCCACATGCACATTTTTATCTCGAATTGCATTGATGCATAACAATTTCTGCCTAGGTTTTGAAAGAGAAAGTTTTTTATGCAGGTTGGAAGGGTCTCAAATGTTATTTTTGGGTCTTTGCTTTTAACAAGTGTTATGATGTGGTTCTAGATCCAGATAGTGTTACTTCGAACAATGGCATATTTATGTGCCTTGCGTTTACGTTTGATCTAAACATAACAAGCCCCTAAACATTTATTTATGTTACTGGATTTTTAAACAAGTGGGTGGCCAAATTTTAAGGAAAACAATATTGGTTGCATGTATTATGTATGTGTACGTAAACAATACTAATAATTGATTCAATTGATAACAGGATAAAACGAATACGTTCTTATTTATGAAAGAAACTTGTACAGACATATGTCAAGTGCGAGGTAGGTTGAAAATGTTAAATGCGTAACACGCGTACCATATGTTGACAGGTAATATCGAATGTATGCTTGTTGGTTGTATAGGGAGTGTTAAATTACCACCGCACGAGTTAAGTAAAATTATAAAAAATTATATAAAAAAATAAAAATAAAACACAATAAAATGTTGAAATTTAAAGAAATTAGCTTTTTATTTATAGCTTCCGAATAAATTTTTACCGATATTCTTGCAAAAGGTCACAGAACATTCAACGTGACACGGTATTCATGTTACAAAATAAGTGAATGCAATTATGCTGACAAAAATGAACAAATGTGCCAATGTTTTTTTATATTGCAACCTTTTATGCGAAAAAAGTGAATTAGTTTTATGAGAAAGCAAGCTGTATGTAAAAATACTGTCGATGCTACCGGATGTGACGGGTCTTGTCCATAGCTCACGTGATGCTCGCAAAACAAAATCAAGCGAATTTCTACTTTTCGTTATAAACGCGTTCAATTTAACCTCACATTTTGGGATTGTACTATTGCGGGATTTTGTTAGAATTTTGTTTTTATTTCCGAAGGCAAGAAAGGAATTTAATGCGAAGTTGATAGAAGAATTTTTTTTAAATATACACGGTAAAGCTTGTGTGTATATAGGATGAAATCGCATCTACAGTTTATCCCCTAATTAAGTATGAATCCGAAAAATTCTTTTTGGAGATAATTGTAAGAGAAGTGTATCAGTCCGTTTTTGGTACAAAAATGGACATATTTTCAACTCATAATTGCGGAGAACTGGTAGGTCCTGGAAATTCAATTTCGATGACAAAAATGTTTACAGCGGAGTACTAATGGCTATGTGGAACAAAGAACGGAAGAAATATATGCAAAATATAGGAACTGGGGTGTATATGACTCTAGTACAAAAAACCCATTATTCGGTAGTAAAAAGTCAGTTGTGACGTTAAAACGATCAAAAACAAACTATACCACTCCATTAGCCTTTCCTCCCTGTTTAATTTGGTACCAAACATGAATTATTTTGGACAACTTCCTATCAGGAGTGGTACGACCACCAACCCCAAAACACCCTCCCCTAAAAATTTGTCACCTATATTTTTGTACTATAAACCCTTAATCCATCAGAAAAAACAGCAATACTCTACAGTCCTCCCACACAGAGCTGCGCCCGTGAATATTGTGGCAAAAAAGATTTACCGCCGAGGCCCCTCAAATCTGCAAATTACCGTTAATCGAAATAGAATATGGCCTCTAATACCCATGCATACCTAATTACCAAAGTGAATTTTTATTTATTTTTTATTAGGCTTACAGATACTGAGCTTACCCCTGCGAATTATTGCAGCTCCTGATATTGTTTTATATTTAATTTCCGTTAATCAGCACCCTCCCCGGTGATACCACATACATTCTCCTTCTTCTCTCCATTCTCTCGTTATACCGGAAAAACTCGAGAAAACCTACCCTGTTCCATCTGCATCTGCATTTAATATCCCATCTAAAAAAGAAAACATAACCTCAAAAGTCACAGCATCTACATAGTTACATTCCATGATGCTCTATCGATGTGAACTAATCCTGTAATTAAAGGAAATATTGTAAAATATTTGAGCATAAACAAATGTAAACAAAACATAGTAATAGAGCATGTAACGAAACTACACCGATTTGTGCACACACGAACCCAGATTTCAAATTTAATACCACAACAGCACCATTTAGTACATAATACTTAAAGAAAATTATCATTAGAAAAATTAGAAAAAAACTATTTATTCTTACCTAAATTACAATCAGCTTTATTTACATTATCACTGAACTGAATACAATGTCACTTGACATTCACATTCATTCGACTTCATGTAATTTCTCATTACAGCAGTTGCTCTTAAATTTCGAAAGTGATTTATTTTGTCACTCGCTCATTGCACAATATGAGATAGATATACTTTAAGCGGTTCAATAATAAAACGTTAAGTTTTGGGTTGAATATGCACATATTGATACTGTTGAGACACATTCTTCTTGAACTCGATCGGTGTGGTTTTGATATATTAAAAATTCTGGAATTATTTTTGATTTTGAATATATTGCATCAAATCTGTAATTTGAACCTGTGTGTAATATTAATTAAATGAAATTATAACGTTTGAATGAAGAACCAGTGGTATCCTTTATTATTTGAAATTATTAACTTGATCCTATCGAACACCCTCCTGCAATCCTCAAAAACTACCCATACAAAAAAAAACAAAATTTCGACATTGGAAGGTAATAGACAGATGTTCCTCAAATATGAAAAAAAAGTGCAACCCTCTACAACAAAAAGTGATACCCTTAATCGTCCCAAGCGATTCGCACTTTTTCACATTTCCTACGTTTTCCCTAATTCTCCAACCATGCTAGTGAATTGGGAATGGAGAATTAGGGAATTATCAATTCGAAGAAAATGAAATTCTTTTCTCCCAAATTTCCAAATTCTCCGTGTTACAGAATCCGGCCCCTGATCTTTCAAATTAAAATAAAAGGAATTAAAGACAGGATCATAGTCAGGTCGCAATGCACCTACTTGAATATTATACACTCTTTTTAAATCAAAGCTGTAAATAAATTTAAAATTTTCCGTGTTCTTGAAAACGAAGGTAATGATAACCTAAGAATATGGAGAGATACTCAAGACTGTTCTAACGCACTAGGTAAGTTGTCTGGTTATAACGGTATTTGACCTCTGTAAATGAAATTTGCTAAATACGATAATAGAAAATTTCAAAGACGTTTATACAAGAGTGTATTATCCCATTGGTATGAAAAATCAGCGCTTCTGAAAGGAGCACAATTTAAGCGCTTCTCTAGCCATCACTGGCAGCTCTTTAGAAGGATACTCACTGATCTATCATAAAAAATAAGCAAAGGCGCAAGTAAGTAACACAAATGCTTCTAGAGCCTTCGCTTGGAAGCTCTATATAAGATTATTTGATGAGCTCCAGCAGATTGAAGTGCAACAAGGGGTGTTCTCATCTAATTTTCTACGAATCTAAACTGTGGATTTTTCCACTGCTGACAAAGTAAGCATCTCACATTTTCAATGTAATGTACAGAGTGGTTAGAAGTATGTAATCTGATGTTTTGGTTAACATAAGTGAGAATAAAAGGGAGAATATTTGCTTATTTAAGCAACTTCATAAGATTTAAAACCACAAATAATCATGAGCAAAAATAAGCGCCTTACTACTGTTCTCTGTCTTGAAGGCCTCTAATGAGATTAAGGAAGAGGCACTGCGATGATTATCCAAAAAGCTCATAAAAGCTTTCGCAAAAACACATTCAAAAAACTTCTTCGGTCATCATTTAGAGCACTCCTAGTCTAGGAGGCTGGGAGTCCTAGAACGCTTCCTAAGTGCAGCATTGAGGGCTTGCCTCTGCGAACATGCCTATGTTACAAGTATGACTAAAATCAACCTAATACAGCAGTTGTAGTATAGCAGCTCTTGTAGGGCCCATAGAAGCACTTTTTTAATTGCATCCCTAATAGCCTAGACACACAGCACGAACTAATGAATCATTTGTACAAACCATTCATTAAAATGCCGTGTGTTACATAGTAAACGTCATTATAGCTCGAAAATCAGATGATAATTAAGTACACTAATGAAGTGTTTTCCTCCTTCATTATAGCTATAATGAGGAAAAATGTGCTAGATTTGGCATATAATGTAAATCTGGAGCTCCGCTGTGCATCTGCCGATTTGAAAAATAAGAAGAAGAAATGCAAAGAAATGCAAATCACAAATTATATTATTAATATTTTTTTTAATATAATGTTTTTCTCATTTGTTAATTGTTAAATTCGAAAATAAAATAAATGGAAACAAAGTTTATCGCGTTAATTCGATTCATATTGCTTCTTTAAGGTGATAAGTTCATCAAAACCAGTTTGACAGCACAACTTAATTAAAGAAATGGCTGTGTGTCCGCAGTTTATAATGAATCATTATAGACTAATGAGTCGTTAGTTATTTCTTCATTAAGAGTGCTGTGTGTCTAAGGCATAATACCCTAGACACACAGCACGAACTAATGAATCATTTGTACAAACCATTCATTAAAATGCCGTGTGTTACATAGTAAACGTCATTATAGCTCGAAAATCAGATGATAATTAAGTACACTAATGAAGTGTTTTCCTCCTTCATTATAGCTATAATGAGGAAAAATGTGCTAGATTTGGCATATAATGTAAATCTGGAGCTCCGCTGTGCATCTGCCGATTTGAAAAATAAGAAGAAGAAATGCAAAGAAATGCAAATCACAAATTATATTATTTAATATTTTTTTAGATAAAATGTGTTTTTCATTTGCAAATTGCAAGTCAAAAATCACGCCAGCGGAAAACGGAAAAGAAACCAAGCAAATAAAAAGAAAACACGGACAAGACAGATAAGTTTAGACGCAGAGCTGGGCAATACTTAAGTAAAAAAACACTTAAGTACTATTTAAAGTATATTTTCGTTACTTAAGATTAAGACCTATTACTCAATACTTTTGAAATGCCCCTACTTAGTACTTGAACATAAGTACTAGCGTCGATTGACTTGTACTTAAGACATAGTTTTGTACTTAAGTACCAAGATTTTTACTTAAATATTTCTGAGTCTATTAAGTACCTACAAATATCTAACTCTTCGTAGAAAAGAAAACACAATCTCTAGCGCAACTCCTTTTTTGTTGAGTTTTAAAGCACGCAAAGAACTGTCAAAGCATGTGACAAACTAATAACATACAAATAAGACTAGGCAACTAGAACAAAAACCATTAACGTCTCGTTCGAATATAAAATCGACGATGCCTCGACTAGAGAGAGAACTGAAACCAACAAATAAGTTAGTGGATTCGTCGAAATACATGATTTTAAATTAATCATTTAAGGTTATTACTGATAAAAACTGTTTTACCAAAGACAATACACTCATTAGATAGACAGAAGCAATTCTAAATGTTTTATTAAAATCACTTTCCGAGTTGCGTGCTCAGTTTTTCAACTTCCCGCCAATGATTTTTTTTAATGTTGGCACCGACGTAAGAACTCTTTTTGACACAAACAATTGTGTTCACGTGAAATAGAAAAGTAAGCAGTCCATATTATATACGCCAGTGGACATAACCAAGGGTAAGCAAGCAATGCCTCGCTCCAATATAAAATCAACGATGCCCCGACCTGATGTAGGGAAGGACTATTGCTTAGAAATTTACTGGAAATTCTTTTCTTAGAATTGTTATGCATTATTGGAGGCGATAATTGGCATGGGCGGACCTCTAATAGTTTTTATGAGTGTAGCAATGAGTGGTGAAAGTTTTACTCTACCTGCAGCTCCGAAAACTATAAAAAAACTATAGATAGTAGCCACTGGTTATTATACATATAGTAGTTTTCAAAAGGTATTTATTTATTAATATCCATTAACTGAACTCTATAAACCTCATTATATTACTGCCAACGTACAATGAGTCTAAAAAAAGTACTTTAAAAAGTACTTCAAAAAGTACTCAGTACTTTTTATAGACTTAGTACTTAGTTACAAGTACTTGTCATAAATGCGGTCCTTGTACTTACGCTAAAGTACTCAGGCCTTCGGTACTTGTACTTGTACTTAAGTACTTTTTCTTTGGTACTTGCCCAGCTCTGGTTTAGAGTATATACTCATAGTATCATATATTTATGTATATTGATGTTTAATCTCAAGAATAATTGTTTTGCTATGTTTATATATCTATTATAGTATACTACTATTCCGGAGTTAGCTATCTAGGTACTACGTAAGACTGATAACCAAATAAAAATAGTCTAAATGAAATGTGCAGTCCAGCATTCTTCACCACTCAAATTCCTTGGTGGCGCATAAATTTTCACCCTAACCTGGGCAAGTGAAGCCAAAGCTCGACGCCCAAACGGCTATCGGGAACAAAAAAAAAAAAAGCAGATGTTCAGAAATCGTCATAATAAAAATGGGGGCTCAACTGGGATATAACGCAAAAAACTATACAGTTTAGAAATCATAAAATTTTTTGAAATTGTGAAATTTTACAGAAGTTTTAATTGAATAGCCATCTACTTATCTTTACGCTCACAGAAAAAAAAAACAAAGAAACAATATATAAGTATATATAATAATCGTACAAAACTAAAAATTAAGGTGTGTGAGTGCTAATTCTGCAGTATATAGAACAATTGCTTGAAATAAATTTATTCGTTCATTCGATCAAATGCACGTCGCTACCAATCCCACAGTAGAAGCCGTTACCATTATTTCTCGACAGTGCGGTCCACGTTTGTTAATCAAGTAGTCCATTCAAAGTACATCAGCCTACTAGTTGAGCTGTTTTCAGTGTGGTAAATCGTGCAAGTGCAAAGCAAAACTGCCTTGTTGTTCTATAACCCGAATCATAATACTTAGTAAACAATCGTAATGCACATCACAATTATTATGTGCTGAGCAGCTGACATTAAACCACTAACGTAACAATATAATATACTAAAGGTCACCTGTCACCTCAGGAGCACATAGAATAGAACAGAGACACGCGCATAGTAAGGATAATAATGGTTTAATTGTAGACCAACAACCCATTTATGTAGGTATATAAACAATTTACATATAAAATAATATACGTTGCTATCATAGCGGGACGACGTGATCGTGAAAATAATTTGCTGCCGCTGCAGAAAGTTGGGTGGTCACAACAGATATCTAAAAGTGTTGCGCTTATAAAAGTAAGTTATTGTATTAAAGAACAAAAATCATTAAAGTACATTATTACAAGAAGTAGTGCAGTTTAGTAGTCGTAGCCATTGACCGATCCTCGCTTTGAAGTGAAGTGAATATACATATTAAATTGAATGTGGACACAAAATTGTGACGTTGTTGTGTTACAATTTTAGTTAATCTCTAAACAGGCATTAGCACTTCTAGTCAAAAGCGATTTAATCAGCAACACCTAGCTGACGATAATATCGTGTGTTATCTCTGAGATTGCACAATATATACTTCGCCCATTTCAGATACACACGTCGAACTTCGTGAATTGAGTAGGCTGATCTTGATAGTTGTCAAAACTTTTTTGTAATTGTGCCATATCCAAAACCGACAATTACTGAACTGATATAAATGCGTATGAACATAACTTTGAGGCGAATTAGTGATAAGATAGTGATGCTAGGATTATTCAGTCCCTCACTTATGTCATCTGCTGTGTGCATTACAACAAACGCATCAATATAATTAGCACAAGTCCAAGTATTTGCCTAACAGGAAAACATAATAACCTGACCACTTTAATTAATACGGTGTAGATTATAAATTAAGAGCTGCGTTTGAACATGCATACGCGTCTTAACTCTGTAGGTTATTTATGTTTGTTAGAGCGCATAATACGCTGTCCGTACAACGTGAGTATACCTGAGTGTACCTACATAAATGCAACCGTTTTTGCAATATTCCCGTTTGTGTGATTCATAATTTCATGAATTTTGCGAAATTGCGTGGAATTGCATAAAGTTAGGCGCGATATTTATTGTTATTAGCAAAATTAATGAACTTCTGCATATTAAAAACAGGAATATCTAAAAAATTAGTTAAATTAAAGGTAACATTCCGGGGTTTCTAAATCATGTAAATAAACTGTATAGTTATCGTACATTTTGGCGGAAAAATCGTTAAAATTTGAAAATAATATGACTTTTTTCCAATTTTTGGACTTTGACGTACTACAACCTCAGATTGAAGATGACAGTAGGGCTCGTTGGGCATTCATTGAAAAGCATGGACGGTTTGCTATCACCTGAGATAAATTTCGTCGTGATAGGGTGTAAAGTGGAAACAGTACTAAAAATAGTAAACCCCCCCCCCCCCCCTACCGACAACACCGTGCATTTTCTGGCTCTCCTACCATACAATTTATTTCTCGAAATTGAGTGAGGAATCCGGGGTATAAAGGAAATGCGGTACGTCTGGGACACCCTAGCCGAAGAGTTATCATTTTGCAAGTTTAATGACATCTCAACGTAGAAAACAGTAAACAGAAAACAGTAGAGGGTTACACATGGGTATATAAATTTTGACAAAATTTTACATACGCATAATACTACATAATAATAATAAAATAAGTAGGCTAGTTCGGCCTGTCGGTACTACGATTCTCCTAACCAATTATACATAGGATTCCAATTTAAATAGCGTCCTAGTAAATAGACAATTTATCGTAAAATGATCAGAAGAATAATTGGCCATATCCCAGATAGCTTAGTGAGCTACGAATTAGAATGTCAAGGACAAAAAGTTAAATATAGCACGATGAGAACTCGAAAGAACCTACTAATACAGATTCTAGAGGAGGAAGACAAACAAGACCCACCTCCGAATATAACATCTTCTATCAGTCCCAATGATGATATTGTTCAGTGCGTTCGGATACTAAACTTTATTGAAGATGAGTTTGATGCATCCAAATATACTCCCAATGTGCTGTTGAGCCCGTTGATACAAAAGCATTATCAGAACTTAAGGCAAAGTTTGAAGAGGTACAGACGAAAGTGTCTAACGTGTCTGTAAATTCTGAAGATGGACCGGACGAGTCCTTAGATCTTTCCAGACCCCGGGTCTTAGCCAGTTCCAGTGGCATTGACAACGGTCGAAATAATCCTCAACGGACAGAACTCAGTCCACCAACACCTACTCCCTTCGCGATCAAGACAATCGTACCTGTGTGTGGAAGTGGAATCTTATATTTACAGGTGAACAGAAATCCCTGACAGCTTCGGACTTTGTCAGAAGAGTTTCAGATTTAGCTAGGTCCAGAAATGTGAACGAAGAAGATCTATTTAATTCAGCTATAGAATTGTTTGATGGAATTGCCCTCAAATGGTTCCAATCTATTGTCACTTCGCGAGATATCAGTACCTGGAAAGGTTTATGCGACAAACTGGTAGCGGATTGTAGTGCCATGTTTGCTAAAGATTTGCTCGACTCAATAAAAAATCGGAAGCAGTCGCTATCGGCGAGCGTAGTGGTATATTTTGCCACTATGGAAAATCTATTTCTTAAACTTAACCCACAACTCAGGCCTCCGAAAAGATAAAAATATTACGGAAGAACATCCTTGCTGAATTCTCGAGAAACCTAGCATTACACGAGTTTAAAAGAATTGAAGAATTCAAAGAGGCGTGCAAGACCTTATAGAGCACACCTTTAAAGAGACTAATGGGGGTAGAAGTAAGGCAAATAATAACGGGTCTAGGAATGTTAATGCGATAGATTCCAGCATTGGCAACAGATTTTGGTATAGAGTAGAGGGTCCTATTGTGGAAAGGAACCGATCAGGGGGTAACTACTATAATAACTACAATAGCTCTAATAGGAATACTGATAGAACTGGGTGGCCTCAACGACAATATATCTCAAATAATCAATGGTAACGAGGTCGAAATAATAGTGGGTACAGCCCCCATCGTGGGCAAGATATCAACGTTTGGCAACAAAGTAATAATAGACAGAATATAGGTATGGCGAACACCCCGCGATACCAACAGGAAAACATTTCAGGGACCGGAGTTTCCGGACCGAGCTCGGTCTCCTTCAACCAAAGAAATGGTCCAGAAGATCGCCAAGAACCAACTACGAGCCATGCCAACAACTAAGTACTTATGCTAACACCAAGGATGAAAGACCATTTATTAATGTCAAAATACCAGGGGTGAATACCTCATGCTTATTAGATACTGGCTCTGTCCACTTGATAGCCGGTTCGGAGCGAGGGAAGCTATTGAAAAGCCTCGGGCTGAAACTTGATAAGAGAAGAGTTAATAAATTTTCCACAGTCGACAACGCCTTACACTTTTCAATAGGAACCTTCGATGTTCCACTCCAAGTAGGAAATATAATAAAAATTCTGAGAATATACGCGATACCAGATTTTTCACACAGAATTATCTTAGGAGTTGATTTCTGGAAGTTCTTTGGTGGTAAACTAGATCTAAATGGAGAGAGTTGGCCGTGTTATACTATACAAGTCAATTTAGAGACTGTCCCGTTGCTATACAATTAGACAGACCTTAACGATGAGCAGAACGCCCAACTAAAGGACGTCATAAACGAGTTTAAAGAATTATCAAAGGAGGGTTTAGGCCGCACTCCACTTTTAAAACACAAAATTGACACAGGAGAGGCGGAACCTATTAAACAAAGGTATTACCCTGTATCTCCGGTAATTCAAAAGAGAATGAAAGGTGAACTACAAAGGATGCTTGAGCTTGATATAGTAGTGCCTTCTACGAGCCCATGGTGCTCCCCAATAGTCCTGGTCAAAAAGAAAAATGGGAAAGACCGCCTCTGTCTAGACAGTCGGAAGCCTAACGACGTCACAAAGAAATGCCCTACGTTTCATCTATACTAGACCGACTTGGCAAGATAAGATATCTGACATCAATCGACTTAGAATCCGCCTTTTGGCAGATCCCCCTATCTGAGGAGTCGAAGGAAAAAACAGCCTTCGCCATTCCAGGCCATGGCCTATTCCATTTTAAAGTATTACCTATTGGACTAAATAACTAAAACTATGCAGAAGCTGATGGATGGTTTATTCTTACACTCAGCAGAGAATGGGATATTCATATACCTGGATGATAAAATAATTGCATCGGAATCTTTCGATGAACATCTTAAAGCCCTAGAATTCGTCTATAGTAAACTAAGATCAGCCAATCTCAGCATCAAAATAGACAAAAGTAAATTCTGCAGGACATCTTTGCCTACGCACGGACCCTGATAAAGTCGATGTAATATTAAACTTTCCCAGACCAAAAACATATAAAGAGTTGAAACGGTTCCTTGGGTTATGTTCATGGTACAGACGATTTGTGCGAAACTACGCAATCATTGCTGCTCCCCTGCATGACCTAACCAAAGGCGCCAAGAACAGGCCCATTCAATGGACACACGCTGCGAGCCTCAGCTTTGCAGAAATTAAGAGCGCTCTAATATCAGCACCTGTCCTGTCGCACCCCGACTTTACTAAGCCATTCAGTATCCACTGCGATGCCTCTGATGTAGGATTAGGTCCGGTAATTAGCCAAGGAGAAGCAGAAGAAGAACATCCCGTGGCCTTTGCCAGCCGCAAACTGAGAAGCGCCGAGGTGAATTATTCCACAACAGAAAAGGAATGCCTCGCAGTTTTGTTTCGATCGAAAAATTTAGTGTGGCTTTTTAAACAACAAAACCCCTCTGGCAGAATTGCTAGATGGATCTTACAGCTACAACAATATGAGCTCACTATAGTGCACAAAAAAGGTAAACACAACGTAGTAGCTGATTGTATCTCTCGAATCCCTGACATTAATCTAGTAGAATTCGACAAATTTGGAGCGGTAAGCACAATGCTCCCGACACTCGTACATAATAATAATGAAAAATTGCCTTTCCACAAAGCCAATTTTTCTTCACCCGGTAGGAAGGTATTGTAACATGTTAAATCTGACCATGTCGACTGTTGACTAATTAAAATAATTATTTATCAATCAACCATTCCTATTTTATCGACATGTCGTTGAGTTGCACACTATAAGCGTGCCAATGTGGCATACTTCAATCCCGGTGTCAGAGCCAACTTCAGGCAAAAAGGCCCACCAAGAAAATTGAGGGGAACGGCCGAACGCACTCGAAGCTGGCCTTTCAAAGTGATAAGAGTGCGGACAATTTTAGAAAAAATTAGAAATTTTAAAATTAGAAATTTTAAAATAGTAGCAAAAAATAAAAAGGTATAATCGAAATAAATTATTAAATCATATAATTGAGGCACTTAGTTAAAGAAACACGAAAGGAGACAAAAATTATAAATTATAGTGAAAAGACCCCTATGGGTAAGTTGTAGGTTAAGCACATGTCTAGAAATAAGAAGTACTAAAATATTTGTAAATTATATATAGGGCCGTATGTGGAGGACAAAAAAAATATATTCGAATCAATAAAGGAAAGACGAAAACAAAAGTCAAGTTAAGACGAAAAGGCGCTAGGTAATAAAGACGCTAATTAATAAAAGAGGCCCAGCCCAAGTCAAAAACCACGCTAGCGGAAAACGGAAAAGAAACCAAGCAAATAAAAATAAAACACGGACAAGACAGATAAGCTTAGAGCAGAGCTGGGCAATACTTAAGTAAAAAAGACTTAAGTACTACTTAAAGTACATTTTCGTTACTTAAGACCTATTACTCAATTCTTTTGATATACCCCTACTTAGTACTTGATCATAAGTACTAGCGTCGATTTACTTGTACTTAAGGCTTAGTTTTGTACTTAAGTACCAAGATTTTTACTTAAGTATTTCGGAATCTATTAAGGACCTACAAATATCTAAGTCTTCGTAGAAAAGAAAACACAATCTCTAGCGCAACTCCTTTTTTGTTGAGTTTTAAAGCACGCAGAGAACTGTCAAAGCAAATTAACAACATACAAACAAGACTGGGCAACTAGAACAAAAACCATTAACGTCTCGTTCGAATATAAAATCGACGATGCCTCGACTAGAGAGAGAATTGAAACCAACAAATAAGTTAGTGGATTCGTTGAAATACATGATTTTAAATTAATCATTTAAGGTTATTACTGATAAATACTGTTTTACCAAAGACAATACACTCATTAGATAGACAGAAGCAATTCTAAATGTTTTATTAAAATCACTTCCCGAGTTGCGTGCTCAGTTTTTGAACTTCCTGCCAATGATTTTTTTTAATGTTGGCACAGACGTAAGAACTCTTTTTGACACAAATAATTGTGTTCACGTGAAATAGAATAGTAAGCAGTACATATTATATACGCCAGTGGACATAACCAAGGGTAAGCAAGTGCCTCGCTCCAATACAAAATCAGCGATGCCTCGACCTGATGTAGGGAAGGACTATTGCTTAGAAATTTACTGGAAATTCTTTTCTTAGAATTGTTATGCATTATTGGAGGCGATAATTGGCTTGGGCGGACCTCTAATAGTTTTTATGAGTGGAGCAATGAGTGGTGAAAGTTTTACCTGCAGCTCCGAAAACTATAAAAAAACTATAGATAGTAGCCACTGGTTATTATACATATAGTAGTTTTCAAAAGGTATTTATTTATTAATATCCATTAACTGAACTATATAATTATTATTAATTTTTCCCGCGGACCGGAATCGAACCTACACTTGTTAGAATCGGTCAATGATGGAGAAATGAGAATTTTAAGAACTTTTTTTTTTTTTTAATGATTCTAAATCAAATTTTATAAATACAAGAAGAAAAAACAACCCCCTCGTCCGGGATTTGAAACCGGGACCTTCCGCTTGCCGGGCGACTGCTCTTACCACTGAGCTAACGAGACAGATGATTTTCCCTCTTGCATTTATCAAACTTGTAACTAGCCTACTAAGCCACATTTTGCTTTCAGCTGGTATTAACCAGTAACGATGAAAGCGCACAAATAAATTGTAAATTCAATTTTTATTAATTTTTCCCGCGGACGGGAATCGAATAAAAGTTCTTAAAATTCTTATTTCTCCATCATTGACCGATTCTAACAAGTGTAGGTTCGATTCCCGTCCGCGGGAAAAATTAATAAAAATTGAATTTACAATTTATTTGTGCGCTTTCATCGTTACTGGTTAATACCAGCTGAAAGCAAAACGTGGCTTAGTAGGCTAGTTACAAGTTTGATAAATGCAAGAGGGAAAATCATCTGTCTCGTTAGCTCAGTGGTAAGAGCAGTCGCCCGGCAAGCGGAAGGTCCCGGTTTCAAATCCCGGACGAGGCGGTTGTTTTTTCTTCTTGTATTTATAAAATTTGATTTAGAATCATTAAAAAAAAAATAAAAGTTCTTAAAATTCTTATTTCTCCATCATGAACTATATAAACCTCATTATATTACTGCGTACAATGATTCTAAAAAAAGTACTTTAAAAAGTACTTCAAAAAGTACTCAGTACTTTTTATAGACTTAGTACTTAGTTACAAGTACTTCTCGTTCATGCGGTACTTGTACTTACGCTAAAGTACTCAGGCCTTCGGTACTTGTACTTGTACTTAAGGACTTTTTCTTTGGTTCTTGCCCAGCTCTGGTTTAGAGTATATACTCATAGGATCATATATTTATGTATATTGATGTTTAATCTCAAAAATAATTGTTTTGCTATGTTTAGATATCTATTATAGTATAGTACTCCGGAGTTAGGTATCTAGGTACGACGTAAAACTGATAACCAAATAAAAATAGTCTAAATGAAATGTGCAGTCCAGCATTCTTCACCACTCAAGTTCCTTGGTGGCGCATAAATTTTCACCCTAACCTGGGCAAGTGAAGCCAAAGCTCGACACCCAAACGGCTATCTGGAACCAAAAAAAAATCAGTTTTGTGTTCAGAAATCGTCATATATTTTGAGGAAATTTTTTGTCGTAAATTGTTTTTTTTTTAATTAAATTAAATCGGAAAACCTAAGGGAAGCAATGCTTCCCTTGCTTCTAAAGACGCCACGCCACTGTCAATGACCTCAATATTTTTTTTTGTATTTGGAAATAGAAACTCACGATTTGTATTGCGTCATGAAGTCTTTTGTAAATCAGAAAGCCACAAATATAATTATTTTTGTAATCTTTGTTTGATTTGAAGATGCATGTAGATAATTTAAAAAAAGCCACAAAGATATACAGGCGTGAATAAAAAAAAACAAGGAGTAGAAGTAATCTGAATGCTATTTAAACTATAAAAAATATACATACTATATATGTATATTGTATATATTCTAAAATCTACAAAATTTAAAATTCATTGATATTCTGAATAATAAATGAATCCTCCATGCAAATTACCTTACCGCAGATCGTGTGTCCCCAACGAATGATGAAAGGCATGAGTTTGAGAAACTAGTTGTAAATATTTGCATTCCATTCATGACTGAACATTTCAAAGAAACAAATTTATTAATATTCAAACTTTTGTGTTGTGAGAATTTTCTTATCAGCGGAAGTATATCTCAGGTAAACTGCTGCAATTTTACCATAAATCAAATTTCCCCCTTTACATCCCAAAAAAAAAACCGACTATAGACCGACTGATAGTGGTTTAGTGGACTGATAGTGGTTTAGTACAGAAAGAAAATGGACGAAGGAAGTGGTGCTTTAAACAAGACATCCAATTCTTTAGAGGATACAAGTGGATTTTTTACTCTACTCGACTATGGTTTGCTTCTAGTGATGCTTGCCGTATCGGGATTTATCGGACTATTCTATGGATTTTTCTCGAAACGAAAACAGAACAATCCCGCAGAGTATATTATCGGGAATAAAGAAATGACAATGTTTCCTGTGGCTGCGTCAATGATAGTAAGGTATTTAGGTTCTATAGAGCTGTGAAAGTAACATAATTATTCAACAATATTATTATTATTATTATTTTCTGTAGTCACGTAGCTGGTGTCAACATGTTAGCACTGCCCGCAGATGTGTATGCCAATGGATCCCAGTATGTAATGTGTTTCATTTCCATCTTCCTTGTAAGTATCTTCCAAAATACTATAAAGCTTCTTGGCTGCTAACAAGTCTCTGAAATTATCCGTTTTCAAGGTCGGTCTGTCTCTGGTGTACTTGTACATCCCGGTGTTTTACGATTTGGGTTTCACTTCATGTTTTACATATTTGGAGAAGAGATTTGATAAAAGGGTTAAATTTACAGCGAGCTTAGTATTCACCTTGGACTGTATATTGTCTGCACCAATTATCATATATGTGCCTGCATTAGCACTTAATCAAGGTAAGTAACCGCAGAGCAGTGGGGAATAATAATAATAATATTCTGTGGATTATATTATTGCTTCAAACCACTTTATTTGCAAATTTATTATTTGGTTTACTTTTAGTTAGTGGTATCAATGTTCACCTTATCACGGTTTCAACTTGTGCGCTTTGTGTTTTTTACACGACTGTGGGTGGACTAAGGTAGTTGTGGGTAATTAAATACAGTTTATGCATAAACTTAAAAACTTTCTTTTTGTTTTTCTTTTTTTCTTCTACCCTGTATTTTAGGGGTGTTGTTTGGGCAGACACTATACAGTTTTTTTCTATTATGGGCGCTATTATAATTGTGATTTTTGTTGGTACATCAAATCAAGGAGGCGTAGCAAGTGTTTTTGAGGCTTCTGAACGTGGAGACCGATTAATTTTCTTCAAGTGAGTAATTTAGCAAAGGTACGTTTTGAAATGGGATCGGATGCCTACACATCTTACATTGCGTTAATGTGACAAATTTTATAATACTAGGAATATGTGTTTCCCATTTTGATAAATTAATTTGAATGAAAGCGCCGCGATAACATTCACAGTCAACTGTTTCTCAACGAATTTTGAATTTAAAAAAAACATAGCTAACACAATGATAACATTCTAATATACCTCTACCTACATATAATTGGTAGAAGCATATTTAATAGATTTTAAAAAACCTTCCGTTCATTTGTGACTACCCAGATTACGTTTATTTATATTTGAGGACTCCAATCGATTTTTTTTTTATAATTGCAGCCTGAATCCTAGTCCTCTTGAAAAGTCAACATTTTGGACTATAACTATTGGTCTAACAATGATGTGGATTAGTCAGAAGGGTACCAATCAAGGAACTATTCAGAGGTGTTTGTCACTACCGAGTGAAGCTGAAGCGAAAAGGTGAGAACAACACATAGTTAGATAAGCTAAAATTATGTATATGGAAAAAAAGAGCTTGCTCCTTAAAAGTCAAGAATATGAAAGGATCGATTAAACTAACATTTATTTATTTACCTTTTCCATGAGAAAAATTAATATACAAGTTTGTTTCAACTGCAATGTGTACACGGGTAATTTTGGAATTTCGGGATTTGTTTTAGACAAAATTTATTATTCATTTGGCGTCAACAAATTTTTGCTCTGACATGGGATATCCTCCAGAGAGGTAGAGTTGTTCATATGGGAATGCGCCCTGAAATTTATGCAGTTCAATATTATATAAGATGAACCAAACACATCTTAGACCGCGACATGACAATTGCTTCGGCACTATTTAATTCATTTCGAATCGAGACACAATTTTTTGAAGAAGGATGTATAGAAGGTATAACATAGGCATATATAGGATATAATTCAAATCGGATTTTATCGTGTTTAAACTATTTGTCGACCTCATCAAGTGCTAAATATACCCCCCGTGGTGGTAATTTCTAATCTTGGGCTAAATATTGAGTTCTAATTGGCCTCCCAAGTGAGCTTGGACCGAAGGCTGGTATTGTAAATTATTTGGTTTTGTGGATAGAGAAAAGATCTATCTCCATATATTGATAATTCCACTTTATTATATAAAATTCAATCGACGTCCGTACGCCACGACAAAACTATGAGGAGAGATCGAGTATGCCTACATTCTGTCATTTGTCTTAAAAGTGTTACCATACCTACTTAATATATCAATATACATTATAAGTACTAAATACTCCTTAAGTATTGCCGAATCTAACCAACCCCCCTAAGATAAAAACATTACTTGATCTTTGTTTTACATCACTTGATTCTTAGTCTAACATTATTCGATTCTTAGTGTGCATAATTTTACGTTAACATTAATTCAAGGTTTTCTATTGATACAGAACTTTCTTTGTTTATTGATTTGCATTTCTCCATTTTTATTTTCAATTAACTCATTTGTTGCTGGTCATTATTTCCTACTTCTGATTCTTTCAACTTATTTTCTAAATTTATTTCTTGTTTATTCTCTGGTACTTCCGGTTGCCTGTGTTTAAGAACAGATTCTCTTCTCTTCCCCTTAATATATCCTTCAAAGTTGAATGGTTCAATTTCTCTAATTTCACTTCCGGTTTGCCGAATTTGATCAATATGCCTTCGCCAAATACGATGGTCGTCTAAGCCCACATTACAATGCAGTGGCCCATTTTTGCTTTCAATTCTACTAAAATGACATTTATTATTACCATTGTAATTATGGGCTGCTACCCGCTGACCTACATCGAAATCTCTACCTCTAAAGGGTCTGCGTATTTTTGTTTCGTATTAGGTATCATTAAATGAAATTTAGTAAATACGGGATATTTTAAGAAAAGCTCTGACGATGCGACTCCAGTAATGGTTAAAATTTGCGTAAGGTTGGAGTCAATGTTAGTCATTCGACGTAATTTATCTTTTAAGGTCTGCACATAGCGTTCGACTTGCCCGTTAGTAGCCGGATGATAATGAGCGGCTCTTTTGTGTGTTATGTTATTTGATCTTAGAAATATCTGAAATTCTGCGTTAACGAACTGCTTGCCGTTGTCAGAGCAGAATACTCTAGGGATTCCGAATGTAGAGATATAGATAGATATAGGTTGAAGACATTCAATAGTATTTTTCGTATTAGCTTGTTTCATGATATGAACCTCAGGCCATTTAGAAAAAGCATCAACCACTAGGAAAAAATATGTTCCGCAACTTGGACTTGCAAAATCTATATGTAGATATTCTTTCATATGGTCTAGATGGATATTCCGAGTGATGTACTGGGACTATAGTTGGATTTGTGGCTGCTTTCTGACATTCCAGACAATTCTTGACTATGTTCTCAATGTCCTTATCTATCTTTAACCACCAGCAAAAACTTCGTGCTAATGACTTCTTCCTATTAATACCAAAATGTGACGCATGTAAGTTTTGTAATACTATTGATCTTAATTTTGCCGGAACAACTACTCGAATGACCCGCATGATGCACCCACTCTGTATTGAGAATTCAGTTTGCTCGATATTAAAACGTTTATCTTTGGTCATATTTCCCCCGGTTTTTAATGCATTCCAAAGCGGTTTCAATTAATCATCCTCTACAGTGGCTTTCGCGATATCTGTCACAGTAACTAGTAGTCTACTTATTTGATTGATTTCAAACAGATCAGACTCTTCGACACTAGTTGCCTTACAAGGGTCGATCGGTAATCTCGAAAGTATGCTCATAACTGACATATGAGGCATGCATTTGGACTTTGAGAATATATACATCAATGGTTGATGGTCTGTATAGAGGATAAAGTGTCTACCATAAAGATACTGATAGAATTTTTTTACTCCATAAATAATGGCGAATGCTTCCTTATCAATTTGAGACCATTTTATTTTGGTGGTATTAAGTGTCTAGCTAGCAAATTTAATAGGTCTCTCAGTCCCCTCTGGCATAATGTGAGACAATACCGCACTTACGCCCACCGGTGATGCATCTGTAGCTAGACAGAGTGGAAGCGATCTACAATAGTGAACTAAAAAATTGTCGGTTAGCATATGAGCTTTTATTTTCTTAAAAGCATTTTCGAAATTTTGATCCCATTTCCAGGATTTATCAGTCCGTAAAAGCGCATGTAAAGGTTCAGAGTTTCTAACAGTCACTTAAGGAATCTCCCGTAATAATTTATTAGTCCCAAAAACGAATTTAACTCTGTAACATTAACCGGCTTAGGTGTTTTTCGAATTTCGTTAACTTTTGACTGACTTTTATGGATACCATCTTTATTAATCACATACCCGCAATACTCTACACTGTTCTGAAAGAGTTCAGTTTTTCTTAGATTGACCCTTAGGCCAAAGTCTTTCAAATTTTGCAATACTATCTCTAACCTTGATAAGTGCGCCTCATTCTTAGAGCCGGTTATGCATACATCGTCGATAAAAACTACGAAACCGGGTATATTCTGCGAAATAGACTCAATCTCGCACTACCAGATTGCTGGTGCGCAATTAGGACAGCAAAGTAACCTGGTACTCTTGAATAAATCTTTATGGGTCGTTAACGTTAATTTTGTTTTATCTTCTTCTCTAATTTTACACTGAAGGTATGTGCATACTGATATCAAGTTTTGAAAACCTGTTGCCCGCACTTAACGCCATAAACAACTCATCTGTTGTTGGTAATCCACTAAAATGTGAGGATTCAATGTGGCTTTGAAGTCACCACATAACCTAAATTGACCATTTGCTTTAGCAACCGGGACCACCGGTTGTTCTATTGGTACCAAAATTCCTTTCGAAACTAAATCATCTAACTCTTTTTCTCTCCCGTCTTTTAATGCAAATGGAATAGAACGCGATTTGAGATGCACAGATGTACCTGGCATTTTGATTTCATTAAAAATCTGACCATTTACCTGATTTCCTACATTCATAACTGGTCGACCACTTTTAGCGATAGCATTTATATCCGTGAATTTCTTCGACACAAATTTTCCAATGGTGTTTCCACCGAATTGTACCATCCAATCTCGACCCAGTAGGGGCTGCTTATAAACCGGAACATCAACAACGTAAAATTTTAAATGATATTTTCTTATTCCATTCAGAGCAACTGCAACCTGAGCGTAACCTAAAACATTTAGAAACTGATTATTATAAGTGCACAATTTCACAGAAGTAGGAAATAGCTTTATATTAGCAATTTTGTTTTTTTTTAAATCATAAGCGCTTATCGAAGAAGCTCCTGATCCACTATCAAATTCCATTTGCAAATTCTTATCATTAACCTGTACATCTACTCAAATTTTATTGCTACTTAACTCTTGGCAGACCACTTTAATGTAACAATCACGTCATCTTCCTGATCTAACCTATTCTTTTCACTGCATATTCCGGTCATGCTGTATACATCTTTCTTGTTCTTCTTTATACACACATTATATACAGTAGTTATATACACTGTTTTGATGTTTACATCTGTTCGCAAGATGGGGTCCACCACAACGAAAGCATTTAACGGCCGACTCCTCACACGAATTCTGTGATGAATTTAATGGATCATCCCAGTGGATCATCCTGAGTCTTTTTATTGCATTTCCTGCCACCAGCATAGATTCTTGCATGCTCCTTTTATTTCTGCTTGCTTCCATTGCTGCTAAATCTGTGGATAGAATGAGAAGTCAGTTGGCCCTCAGCGTCATCACTAAGCTATAAAGAATTTTATTGTGCTGACTCCAAACTTGTCGTAAGTTCCACAGCCCTTTCAAAAGTCAAGTCTTTGGTTTCGAGTAACCGATCTCTTATTCGCTTATCTCTGATATCACACGTCAGCTGATTTCTCAGAGCGGTGGATGAGTAATTACCAAAATTTCAGTTCACAGCCATCCTGCGCAACACAGCTAGTTACTCCCGAATGCTATCTCCCTCCTGCTGGTTGCGATGATGGAATTTGTAAATTTCAGCTATTTTCATTGGCTTCGGATTATAAAATTTCTTCAAAAGTGTTATTAATTCGTTGTACTTTTTGTTCTCCGGGGAGTAAATCAAATGTCTGCAGGCCGATATAATGTAGTCGGTACCTACTCTTCAATGCATCTGCTTAAATGTTAAAAATTGAGAGAGCACCTTCTAGTCGTTACAACCACCTGTCCAATTTATTTCTGCCTTCATAAAAAAACTCAATCACTAATACCGATTTCCATTGATCACGTTTTCTAGCAGAAGTGTTACACTTTTCTTGTAGTGTTACACCAAAATTGTTCCATTGACCTGCACTGCTAGAAATGGTGTACGTCAAAACGCCTGTGGTGCTACACTCGAAAAATCGGCGGTGTTACACCGGAATACGCACACATCTATCTGAGAAATGTCACAATTGAATGTCATTGAGCATCACATATCAATCTTCAACTACTAATCTACAAAATTCATCCGCAATCACGCCAAAATCTTTTAAATTACAATTTTCATAATTTTTACGTTATTCGTGATGTTATTGTTTCCAGAAAATTTCAATCTGACAAATTACACGGATATGAGCTACTATTGCATTCTCATCGCGTCAAAAGTTGTTCCATTGAACTCGTTTTTCATTGATTGACGTACACTTTTCTTAAAATATCAATGGAAATCGACATTAAGTTAGATGGTACTGCAGGATCTGGAGCTGTCATAGGTTGTAGGGTTGAGCCGCCTCGCTTGCAAAATGAAATCGTATAAAAATCTGGTCATCAGAATCCCATCTTCGTCGCCACTGTTGTAAATTATGTGGTTTTGTGGATAAAGAAAACATCTATCTCCATATATTGATAATTCCACTTTATTACATTATATGCGTATATTATATAAAATTCAATCGACGTCAGTATGCCACGACAAAACTATGAGGAGAGAGCGAGTATGCCTACAATCTGTCATCCGTCTTGAAAGTGTTACCATATAAGTACTACCATTATAAGTACTAAATACTCCTTAAGTATTGCCAAACCTAACAGCTAGTAAACTTCTGTAAGAAAAAATTGAAATTGTTATGAATCGGAAAACGGAGCCTCGAAACAGGCTAATTCAACGTGAACGACCCTAACTTTTGAGCCACTTAAACGAATTGGATTTGGTAGTGTTTGGATTCTGCTGACAAACGAACATTTTCTAAAATTACTTAATTCTTTTTATGGATCACATATTTCACATTGTCAGCTTTTCTCTGACAAAAACTCAGTTTAAACATACATATGGCAACTTCCTCATTACCTCAGCCCCTCCACATCTTATCCATAATCTAATCAACGTTTTTGTTTTTTTTTGTTTTTAATAATAGTTTCCCCTAGTGCTAATATTAGTCTCAGTTAGTTTCATCCCAAATCATAGAAAACAACAACAGAAAAGTAAAAACTATTATTAATTCATTTCCAGATGTGTATTGATATTTGTCATGGGAGTTTCAATCATAAATATTGCATCGTGCTTTGTTGGACTCCTTCTGTATGCAAATTATGAAAAATGTGATCCTTTTTCATCTGGGCAAATAAAAAAACTGGATCAAATTCTTCCACTTTATGCTATGAAAATTTCAAGAAATTTTCCAGGACTTGTAGGAGTTTTTATTGCTGGAATATTTTCTGCTGCACTTTCGACCTTGTCATCTAATTTGAATGCTCTGGCAGGAACAATATTTGAGGACATGATTAAACCATTTTTCTCAACAAATTTAGACGAAAAAACTTCTAGCAATATTATGAAGGTATATTTAACTACTTACTTCCTCTATAGAAGGATAAAGAAAGTATTAAAAAGAGTAAAATTTCATTTTTCAGGGAACTGTTGTATGCCTTGGAGTTTTAATTTTATCATTAGTATTCATTGTAGAGAATTTGGGAGCAATTTTACACCTGGCATATTCCTTAGATGGATTATCTGCAGGTCCAATTCTAGGAATATTTACAATGGGAATGTTATCGAAAAAAATCAATACAACGGTAAAAAGGAAAAACGTTTTTCAGATATTTTCACTTGTGTATGAATATTTACAATTTTTTTTTAAGGGGATTATTAGTGGTGTAATTGCTTCATTAATTCTTGTCGGTTGTATTTTGATAGGAGCGCAACTTTATCCTAAACCAAATACACTCCTATTCAGCACAGAAGAGTGCATTTCTACATTAATACAGAGGTGAGAGAATGCTTCAATTAAAATTACAGGTATTTCCAGGAATCAGCATAAATATATATGGATAACCACCATATTACATACATTTTACACCTAATATAGAAATGGCACTGAAATGTGGATGCAGAAAACGATTTCATACCAAGAAGTTCCATGGATATTTCGAATTAGTTTCATGTACTATACATTGATTGGAGCAACAGTGTTGGCTATCGTATCCTATTGTGTTAGCCTAGCAACAGGTGAACAGAAGGATGTTGATGAGAAATTACTGGCTCCATTTGTACGGACAAAAGCTAGAAATGATAAGGTGCAATATAAAGTGGTTCATAATATAATTATTCCACGTGAAAGTAAATAATATGTCAAAAGTTGAAATCTAAATGTATTTTTATGTATGTATGTATGTATGTTACTGAATAAAATTTTGAATATTTTTTCAATTTTTTAATTTTAATTTTATATACATATAAATAGGGAATTATTGCTGGTGCTATTGCTTCACTTATTTGTGTTGGTATAATTCTTGTGGGTGCACAAATTTCAGTGCGTCCACCGACACTGCCATTCAATAATGGTGAATGCGACTCTCAGAATCTAGCAAGATTTGTAGAAGAGCGAGGAGAATGTAACAAGATTGAAACTTATGAATTTTTTATCTTAAGGAGAGATGCAAGGATGAAGTGGATAGAAGAAACTATTGCGTACGAAAAGCTTCCGTAGCTTTATGTACGATACACTTATTGGAGTCACTGTTCTACTGATTGTTGCATATCTGTTAGTATAATACCCGGTGGATGTAAAGACGTTGATGAAATGAACTTTGTAAAAGTGTCACCACAAATACGAGATGATGACAAAGAAATAGATACATGAACATACATACATATGTACATATGATTAAGTATAAAACTTATAAATGTTGTAGGACAGTTTTTAAATTATTTAAATAAGATTGAAAATGTAGATAAATACTTTCTTAATTGAATTTATGGTCTTAAATTACTAGATATGTGTAATCAGATACTTTTTTTGCACCATTTGCTCTTTATGTTTTCCTCTTTGTAGTACCTACAATTAAAAAATATGAATAAAGTATTTAATAGAAAAAATAAAGTAAATCAAACTTATACTAATAATAAATTCAATATTTTACTTAATTTCTTGGACAGGGATTCTCTCTTCAGTTTACACATTTTTTTTACTTTTTTTTACTTTTTTTTAAGGTTCCTTACCCAATGACTTCCAACGGAACCCTATTACTAAGTCTCCCCTGTTAGTCCGTTGAACCGTAATAGGTAGACAGTTGAAATTTTCACAGACTGTGTATTTATATTAGCGATATAACAACAAATAGTAAAAATAAAATAAAGTTAAAAATTAAAGGGGTACCCATCCGCATACAAGAAACGTGACTTTTGGTGTTTTTTGCTCGATTTTAATAATGACAATACATACAACTGTCTAACTAACAAAATATACCTTCCTACTTCAGACTATACATATTAGTCAATATACTCTTGCGCTATACTATAGAGGCGTCAAACTTGGTCTGACCTTTGTGCATATACTATTGAATATGAATACTTACAATGGTACGGAGCTCCTCGTGTTCGAGTCCGACTCGCACTTGGCGGGTTCTTTTTTAATATCTTTCAAGATTTTTTTATTCATTTTTTATTTTGTTATTTTTTTTTTTTTTGTTATTTATTTATTATACAAATTTTTTTTCTCTTATTTTTTTTTCCTTTTTTTAATAAAAAAAAAGGCGCATTTGTCCGCGATACAGACAGAGTCTGGGATTTTCTTATATTTATTACTTAAAGAAGAAAAAAATCAAATGGGTCGTTTTTGAATTTTGCATTAATATAATAAGAAAAAAAATAAAATAACCACTCCAAACATAATCCAATGAGCAGTGACGTGGCGTGAACGGGCGAGGGGAAGCAATTATTATTTATTATTATTATTATTTATTGGACTGGCAAAACGTACACAAGATTTTACAATCTTTTTAGTACAAAAAATTATGGAACTATATTTAAAATTAAATTAAAAAAAAAAACCTACAAAAACTATGCAAAAATTGGAATTGACTAAAATAACTGAAAAAGTATACTACTAAAAAAAAAAAAAAACAGAGGCATAAAATTAAAAATTAAATAAAAGAAAATTATAGCTGATATACATGAAATGAAACAAAATATTAAACAGTATTGAAAATTAAAAATTATAAGAAAGATAAAAATTATAAAAATTACGAAAGTGTGAGCTACGCTGTGAGACTGGATAACAACATGAAAATGGGCAAAATTAATTGAAAGCGTGGACCCTCATAAGATCCTTAAAAGCACCGACAGATTGCGCGTTCTGATAACTAGGGGGAAGACTATTCCAGAGACGGGCTATCTGGACAGGATAAGAGCCCTCCATTACTGATCTATGAAATTAGAATTGAAATTAGATTATAATTTTACAAAAGCGTTAAATAACCATGCGTTCAACTGCGGTTCTAATAAATTATCTATACCTCCTCCGATAGATGTTTCTTTAAAATCCAGCACATAATTTTTGAAGAAAATAGGCAACTGGAACAGTGAACTGCGTTGACTGTGCGAAGAGGAAGATGAAGCCACGAAACATATCATATGTGAGTATCCCGCGCTTGCAAGGTTGAAAATCATTGGAGAAACATCTCTCCAAATAAGATTTGCAACCACATCAATGGCAATAATCGAATTCATAAAGGTGATAGATTTAACGTAACCACTCTAGGGGAGGACACAATAGATAAACTCTGGTCGCTGTGTCCGCAGGATCTTAGTGGTCTAGTCTCCGCTGGGGTCGGACTCTGTAACACGGAGAATTTCGGAATTTGGAAAATGAGAATTTCGTTTTCTTCGAATTCCTAATTCCCTAATTCTCCTTTCCCCTAGCAATGGTTGGATAATTCGGGAAAACGTACGAAATGTGAAAAAGTGCGAATCGCCTGGCGGATTAAGCGTGCTTTTTGTTGTAGAGGGTTGCACTTTTTTTCATATTTGAGGTACATCTGTCTATTACCTTTTAATGTCGAAATAAAATGAAATTTCTTTTTTGTAGGGATAGTTTTTGAGGGATGTAGGAGGGTAGGTTTTCTCTACCGAACAAGATAGATGGAGAAAATAGGGCGGAGAGGGTGCGAAGATAGAAATGGGAGCTGATTAACGGAAATTATAAAAAAACAAAACAATATCAGGAGCTGCAATAATTCGCAAGGGTAAGCTCAGCATCTGTAAGCCCAATGAAAAATAAATGAAAATTCACTTTGGTAATTAGGTATGCATGGGTATTAGAGGCCATATTCTATTTCGATTAACGGTAATTTGCAGATTTTAGGTGCCTCGGCGGTAAATTTTGTTGTTGCAATATTCACGGGCACCTAATTCTGTGCGGGAGAGCTGTAGAGTTTTGGGATTTTTTCTGATGGATTAAGGGTTTATAGTGCAAAAATATAGGTGAAACATTTTTGGAGGAGGGTGTTTTGGGGTTAGAGGCGTACCGCCCCTAATAGGGGGTTGTGCAAACTACGTCATGTTTGGTACCAAATTAAGGAGGGAGAAGAGGCTAATCGAGTGGTGTAGTTTGTTTTTGATCGTTTTAACGTCATATCTGAGTTTTTACTGCCGAAACCGGTTTTTTGCACTAGGGTCACATACACCCCAGTTCCTATATTTTGCATATATTTCTTCCGTTCTTTATTTCACATCCATTATTATTCCGTTGTGAACATGTTTGTCATGTGGAGTGAATTTCCATGACTTACCAGTTAGTTCTCCGCAATGAAGAGTTGAAAATATGTCCATATTTGTACTAAAAACGGCCATTTTTCACATTAAAAAGGACTGATACATTTCTTTTACAGTTATCTCCAAAGCAGTTTATCGGGTTCAAAAATTAATTACATACTTAATTAGGTGACAAACTGTAGATGCTATTTCATCCTACACACAAGCTTTACCGTGTATATTTAAAAATTTTACATCATTCCTTCTGTACCTAGATACCTTCGCAAAACGCAACAAAAGCAGACAATACTCTCAATTGCGAATTTTTCCACTTACTTTTCCACTTGCAAAATACCGGAGAATTTAAGAAGTAAGTAGAAAATTCCCGAATTCTCAATTCCACTTGTTAATTCTCCGGTGTTTTGCAAGTGGAAAAGTAAGTGGAAAAATTTTCAATTGAGAGTATTGTCTGCTTTTGTTGCGTTTTCCGAAGGTATCTATAGGTACCTAAGAATTTCAAATTGAGTTATATATTCAGTGGATATCCTGGCTGTATTGTTAAAAACAAATTATGGAAATCCATGCAATACTTATAGAGAAGCATGGATTTTGTGTCTCAAGGTACCCGGTAAAAATTTCAAATCGCGCGAAAATGATAAATTTGGCCGTCGCGTCGTCCAGTACTCGAGAAAATCAACCCTCCTACTTCCATCAAAAACTACAAAAAAGAAATTTCCATTTATTTCGACATTGGAAGGTAATAGGCAGATGTACCTCAAATGTGAAAAAAAGTACAACCCTCTACAACATAAAGTGATACCCTTAATCGTCCCAGGCGATTAGCACTTTTTCACATTTCTTACGTTTTCCCTAATTCTCCAACCATGTTAGTGATTTTTGGGAATGGAGAATTAGGGAATTAGGAATTCGAAGAAAATGAAATTCTTTTCTCCCCAATTTCCAAATTCTCCGTGTTACAGAATCCGGCTCCTGCTCTTTCAAATAAAAATACAAGGAATTAAAGAACTGATCATAAAAAACCAGCGTTTTTGAAAAGAGCACAATTTAAGCGCTTCTCTAGCCATCATTGGCAGATCTTTACATAGAAGGATATTCACTGATCTATCATAAAAAATAAGTATAGGCGGAAATGCTTCTACAGCCTTCGCTTGGAAGCTCTTTATAAGATTATTTGATGAGCTCCAGCAGATTGAAGTGCAACAAGGGGTGATCTCATTCTAATTTTCTACGAATCTAAACTGTGGATTTTTCCACTGCTGACAAAGTAAGCATCTCACATTTTCAATGTAATGTACAGAGTGGTTAGAAGTATGTAATCTGAAGTTTTGGTTAAAATAAGTGAGAATAAAAGGGAGAATATTAGCTTATTTAATGAACTTCATAAGATTTCATACCACAAATAATCATGAGCAAACATAAGCGGCTTACTATGCGCTCTGTCTTGAACGCCTCTTATGAGATTAAGCAAGAAGCGATGATTATACAAAAAGCTCATTAAAGCTTTCGAAAAAACACATTCAAAAATTTCTTCGGTCATCACGTACGTAAAGTTAGCACCGCAACTTCGTCTGATATAGCTCGGAGCTATCTCATAATTTGTCGTTAATTTGTCGTTAATTTATCGTGAAAACCATAAATTTGTCGTGTCCTTTTTTCTAAAGGAAACTGGATGTGGTGCTAAGTTGACGTTCAGTTAGCACCGCAACTCACTGGAACTCGGCCAAAACTTATCGGGTTGGAAAATTATACATCTTGGAATTTGTCTCGAAAGTTCGATATAGAGTCTTGAACTTTGACTGCTTGTTGTCTACATGTAAGAACTGAATCAAAAGCCTTACTAAAATCAAATCCAATAATACAAGGATAGTAAAATCATCTAGATTTAAGGAATCGATAATATCCGTTGAAACCTTCAGAAGGGCACTTTCGCAGCTACGAAAACCTGATTGGTAAGATGATAGAAGATGATTCTGCTCAAGATATTTGGTGATCTGATTGTACATGACTTTTACGACGACTTTGCTGAAAAAACACAGCAAACTAATAGGCCTATAATCATTAATTCCACCTAGGACGAGGCTTTTTAGGAACAGGGACAATAAGAGCTTTTTTCCATAAAGGCGGGAATTGAGAAGTTGCAAGACAATAATTATAAATATGTAGGTACTAGAATATTAGCAATAGTGGGAGCAACCATCTTGATGAATCTCGGCGGAAGCAGATCATGCCCAAGTGCAGTAGATCTTACAGCATACATGGCAAAGAGAACGTCAGTATCATCAATGCAATTAAACGCAAAACCCTCAAAACGCCTATGATGATGATGATGACTAACAGGGACTATGGGAGTAGAAGACGCAAACAACTCACTTAGGGTCTCAGCATTAATATTGCAATGTGGAGTTTCGCTACCAGCAACACCAAGTGCTCCAAAGTTTTTTTACTGGAAGATCAGGATTCAATTCGGTGCTATAGAACGACTTCTTGGCAGATCGAAGTGTAAGGGTCACGAGGTTTCGAACTTTTTTGTAACGGTTATGAATTAGAGAGTTACGTGTAGCTTTATATTGACGTAGTAGTAGATCCCTTTCAGCTATAATTGAATGTATCTCTTTAGTTAACCATGGACAACGCTGAGAAAGAATCTTTCGCCTTCGCAATGGTACATGCCGGTTGAAAATCTGTAGTAGTACTGACTTTATCATCAACCGACTCCATTGAAAAAATATCCAGCCTAGGCAAATTAAGACAATCTGTATATAGCAGGTCCATATCAATGTTCTTGTAATCTCTATAGGAAAATGATTCGAAGCTAGCGGAGTGTCGCAGTCTAAAAGAATATGTTAAATACAAAAATTCATGATAAAAGCTACTCGTTGGACATAATTGGCTATGAAACAATACTTTGTCAACATTGGTAACAGCGATATAGTCCAACTGTGATGGGTTATTCGTGTTAAAATATGTTGGCATATGATTTACAATCTTCAAGTCATTTGATTGCATCACGAAATGTAATTCATCCGTAGAGAGTTGGTTTCGCAAACCATCGACATTAAAATCACCACCAACAATAATATCCGAATAACATAGACCAAGACTGTAAATAGTATTTTGGAGTTCAATACACGATGTCGCAACAAAGTTGTTGTCTGGGCAATACACTGCAATTATGGCACATTTTTCCATTCCTGAGAAACTCTATGGAAGCCCCTTTGGAAGAGCAAGCTAGAACTGTTGCTTTAAATGATGTATGAATATAAATAGCCACTCCTCCACCAATGAGATCTATACCTACGGTCATTTCTATAAAGTGAAAATCCTGGAATACTTAGCGCATTAGAGGATATGTGTGGTTTAAGCCAAGATTCACTTATAAGAATAACCATGCGTATTTGCAGATGAAAGAACGTCGTGCAAGATATCCACCTTGTTATTTAAGCTACGGGCATTCAGTGAACAAATATTAAGACCCTTCGACTGCTTTGAGGATATATTGAGAAGTGATCTCATCTTGTCCATCATAATCACGGCACGGATCCCGGCAAAGCAGATCAATATGAATCAACATAAGAAACAAATTTACGTACATCATGGCTGTATGTGAGATTAGCTATATAAAGCAAAAAGCTGAAAGAATAACTAAGAAAATTACAAACTAAAAGAGAGACGAAATATCTATAAAGCGAAGCATAAAAAAAGAAATACGAAAGAAAAAAAGATAAAAAATCAATCAATACATAATGATACTCCTAAATTCCAATATTTCGGAGACTCGATATCAACACAGTTGGCTAAGATCAGTAATTCGTACTGCTCTTTCTCCCGCAGCTCGCACCACCATCACATATCCATCCCTCGAAAAAGTAGAAGACAATTAACCTTGCTTCCTCAATTGAATTAACTTATGTAACATGAGATTTTTTTTTGGAGTTAAACTTTCATTAACTCGAATCAGATTATCGGAACTAAATCCACACTGAGGATCAGACAATTTGACAAAACGAGCGCTACCTACACTATAAGTGCCGAACGAGGAACAGAGATGTGTGACGTCATAGGTAAATTCCTGACGAGTTCGAATGTCATACATTTTGTTGCATGTTGTTCGATTGCTGATGGAATCAGGTCCAAACCACCTCCTACACACAGTGGTGTCGGTTATGAAATCATAGACAGAGCCCTGACGTTTACGAATGCTATACTTTTCATTGCACCGTGTTGTTCGATTGCTTTGTTTTTGATTATTTTGTTTAGAGGGAGATGATTTTATGTAATGCTCCTCTTTGATAGTTTACAGCGAAGGAAAAATAAAAAAGCTTTAAGGAAAATATTTTGTTAATGAAAAAGACGCCACGCCACTGTCAATGACCTTAATATTTTTTTGTATTTGGAAATACTTAGAAACTCAAGATTTGTATTGCGTCATGAAGTCTATTGTAAATCAGAAAGCCGCAAATATAATTATTTTTGTAATCTTTGTTTGATTTGAAGATGCGTGTAGATAAGTTAAAAAAAGTCATAAAGACACATTACTGAACATTTCAGTTCTTAATATTCAAACTTTTGTGTTGGGAGAATTTTCTTATCTGCGGAAGCATATCTCAGGTAAGCTGCTGCAAATTTACCAGTCAGCTTCCATAAATCAAATTTCCCCCTTTACATCACAAAAAAAAAAAACCAACTATAGACCGACTGATAGTGGTTTAGTACAGAAAGAAAATGGACGAAGGAAGTGGTGCTTTAAACAAGACATCCAATTCTTTAGAGGATACAAGTGGATTTTTTACTCTACTCGACTATGGTTTGCTTCTAGTGATGCTTGCTGTATCGGGATTTATCGGACTATTCTATGGATTTTTCTCGAAACGAAAACAGAATAATCCCGCAGAGTATATTCTCGGGAATAAAGAAATGACAGTGTTTCCTGTGGCTGCATCAATGATAGGAAGGTAGAGCTGGATGAAATTCTATTTAGGTTCTATAGAGCTGTGAAAATAACATAATTATTCAACAATATTATTATTATTATTTTCTTTAGTCACGTAGCTGGTGTCACCATGTTAGCACTGCCCGCAGATGTGTATGCTAACGGATCCCAGTATGTAATGAGTTTCATTTCCATCTTCCTTGTAAGTTTCTTTCAAAATGCTATAACCGCTGGAACAGAATGAACAGATCAATGCCGGATGGAAATGTCACGCAAAAGTTGAATGCATTTGAAATACATTAGTGCGCACACATTGAACGCAGTTACCGCATTTGCCGCAAGAAAGTTGGTCAACTTTCAACTTTTACGCAAGTACCGGATTGAAGATTTTTGACAGCTAAAGGAAACGGTTGTTTCGAATGAAATTTGTAATATAGATACAATTAATTATTGAGCTGCGGGATATTTCAAATGATACTCTTATTATTCGCACAAGTTTTAACAATATAAAAATATCCACAAGCATAAATTGAAAATATGAAAATTGCATTGAATTGTCATTAAACGCAGTTGCGGCAATTTCGTTCTGGGCAGCACTTTAGTTTTTGAGTTTTTGTGACAGTTAGCTGCGTGTTTACTCCGGCATAGATCCGCTCATTCTGTTCCAGCTATAAAGCTTCTTAGCTGCTAACAAGTTTCTGAAATTATCTGTTTTCAAGGTCGGTCTGTCCATGGTGTACTTGTACATCCCGGTTTTTTACGATTTGGGTTTCACTTCATGTTTTACATATTTGGAGAAAAGATTTGATAAAAGGGTAAAATTCACAGCGAGCTTAGTATTCACCTTGGACTGTATATTGTCTGCACCAATTATCATATATGTGCCTGCATTAGCACTTAATCAAGGTAAGTAACCGCAGAGCAGTGGGGAATAATAATAATAATATTCTGTGCATTATATTATTGCTTCAAACCACTTTATTTGCAAATTTATTATTTGGTTTACTTTTAGTTAGTGGTATCAATGTTCACCTTATCACGGTTTCAACTTGTGCGCTTTGTGTTTTTTACACGACTGTGGGTGGACTAAGGTAGTTGTGGGTAATTAAATACAGTTTATGCATAAACTTAAAAACTTTCTTTTTGTTTTTCTTTTTTTCTTCTACCCGTATTTTAGGGGTGTTGTTTGGGCAGACACTATACAGTTTTTTTCTATTATGGGCGCTATTATAATTGTGATTTTTGTTGGTACATCAAATCAAGGAGGCGTAGCAAGTGTTTTCGAGGCTTCTGAACGTGGAGGACGATTAATTTTCTTCAAGTGAGTAATTTAACTAATCAATAAGTACGTTTTAAAATGGGATCGGATGCCTACATCTTACATTGCGTTAATGTGACAAATTTGATAATACTAGGAATATGTGTTTCCCATTTTGATAAATTACTTTCAGTGAAAGCCCCGCGATAACATTCACAGTCAACTGTTTCCCAACGAATTTTGAATTTAAAAAAAACATAGCTACCACAATGATAACATTCTAATATACCTCTACCTACATATAATTGGTAGAAGCATATTTAATAGATTTTAAAAAAACTTCCGTTCATTTGTGACTACCCAGATTACGTTTATTTATATTTGAGGACTCCAATCGATTTTTTTTTTATAATTGCAGCCTGAATCCTAGTCCTCTTGAAAAGTCAACATTTTGGACTATAACTATTGGTCTAACAATGATGTGGATTAGTCAGAAGGGTACCAATCAAGGAACTATTCAGAGGTGCTTGTCACTACCGAGTAAAGCTAAAGCGAAAAGGTGAGAAAAACACATAGTTAAGAGATAAGCTAAAATTATGTATATGAAAAAGGTCCAAGGTCCAAGGTCGTTTTTCAATCTAGTTTAACACATCTGGCACTCCCTCTGGAGTCTGGAAGAGTATCAACTGTCGGGTGGAATTGAAAGTAAAGGAAAGCATATCATTAATGAAAATTAGGAAGAGAGACGGGAGATTACTGAGCCGTCGGGCACACCGGCATTTATAGAGTGAAGCTGTGATGAAAGCCATTTAGCACAACCCGTGAATTTGGTGAACAGAGTAAAATCTTTCAATCCATAATAGAAAAGGAGGGGAGAGACTAAGTGATTTCAGTTTGGCTAAAAGAGACTCTATCAAAGGCAGGTCAACGATTTTGGACTCACAAAAATTGTGAATCCCACGGTACCAACGTTCCGTAAGAAAAGTCGGCAATTCTCCAGATGACTGTCCAGTTCGGAAGCCAAATTGGCGATTAGTTCATTGATTTCTAGATACTTCAGTTAATGATAGATTGAAAAATCTTTGAAAGAATCAATCTCCTTTCTGTAGTCTTGTAGACTTGTTTCAGCTCTAGACATGGTTGCAATTGATAGGTGCGGAAAATAGACTATTTCGCTTTTATTTATTTTCCCATGCGGTAATGGAACTCGCAATTTTTAGAATCGGTCGTAGATAGAGAGAATAGAAGAATTTTAAGAACTTTTATTTTTAACGATTCTAAATTAAATGATAAATATAAGAGAAAAAAACAACCGCCTCGTCCGGAGTTTGAAACAGGGACCATCCGCTTTCCGGCTGACTTCTTTACCTTTGAGCTACGAGACAGATACAAGAAGGAAAGCACCTGTCTCGTTAGCCCAGAGGTAAGAGCAGTCGCCCACAAAGCGGAAGGTCCCAGTTTCAAAACCCGGAGGAGGTGGTTGTTGTTTCCTCTTGTATTTTTGAGTTAATTGAGAATTGTTAAAAATAAAATTTCTTAAAATTCTTCTATTCTCCATTTTTCGCTTTTATTGATTGTTTGCATTTATCTTTAAGAGATTTGCTGTAGGAATACGGAATGTATTCACGCTTGCCAAGACTTAGAATGTTAATAACTTCAAATGTGCATTCATCAACATACCTTGAAGCAAAACAGACCGACGAATCAATTTCTCTAAGATACTGATTGACAATTTCCCAATCAGTAGTTTTATTTTGTTTCAATTTAAAGTTTGATGGGCTAAGTATTCTGGTAAAACTATTGTACATTTAAAGATATAATAATAAAAAAATTATTCCAAAATAAACTTCTTGCTTCATATACCTATATAATAACTACTATATACTAAATAAATAAAATAAATATTTGCTTTGATAATGTTCTAACAAGTCGTCTTTACATCGATGACTTGTCAGCTTTTCTCTGCCAAAAACTCAGTTTAAACATACATATGGCAAGTGCCTCATTACCTCAGCCTCTCCACATCTTATCCCAAATCTAATCAACGTTTTTTTTTTGTTTTTTTCTTTTTAAATAATAGTTTCCCTTAGTGCTAATATTAGTCTCAGTTAATTTCATCAAAATCATAGATAATAATATAATAAAATTTAATATAAAACAATAACAAAAAAGTAAAAACTATTATTAATTCATTTCCAGATGTGTATTGATATTTGTCATAGGAATTTCAATCATAAAAATTGCATCGTGCTTTGTTGGACTCCTTCTGTATGCAAATTATGAAAAATGTGATCCTTTTTCATCTGGGCAAATAAAAAAACCGGATCAAATTCTTCCACTTTATGCTATGAAAATTTCAAGAAATTTTCCAGGACTTGTAGGTGTTTTTATTGCTGGAATATTTTCTGCTGCTCTTTCGACCTTGTCATCTAGTTTGAATGCTCTGGCAGGAACAATATTTGAGGACATGATCAAGCCATTTTTCTCAACAAATTTAGACGAAAAAACTTCTAGCAATATAATGAAGGTATATTTAACTGCTTTCTTCCTGTATAGAAGGATAAAGAAAGTATTAAAAAGTGTAAAATTTAATTTTTCAGGGAACTGTTGTATGCCTTGGAGTTTTAGTTTTATCATTAGTATTCATTGTAGAGAATTTGGGAGCAATTTTACACCTGGCATATTCTTTAGATGGATTAACTGCAGGTCCAATTCTAGGAATATTTACAATGGGAATGTTATCAAAAAAAATCAATACAACGGTAAAAAGGAAAAACGTTTTTCAGATATTTTCACTTGTGTATGAATATTTACATTTTTTTTAAGGGGATTATTAGTGGTGCAATTGCTTCATTAATTCTTGTCGGTTGTATTTTGATAGGAGCGCAACTTTATCCTAAACCAAATACACTCCCATTCAGCACAGAAGAGTGCATTTCTACATTAATACAGAGGTGAGAGAATGCTTCAATTAAAATTACAGGTATTTCCTGGAATCAGCATAAATATATATGGATAACCACCATATTACATACATTTTACACCTAATATAGAAATGGCACTGAAATGTGGATGCAGAAAACGATTTCATACCAAGAAGTCCCATGGATATTTCGAATAAGTTTCATGTATTATACATTGATTGGAGCAACAGTGTTGGCCATCGTATCCTATTGTGTTAGCCTAGCAACAGGTCAACAGAAGGAAGTGGATGAGAAATTACTGGCTCCATTTGTACGGACAAAAGCTACAAATGATAAGGTGCAATATAAAGTGGTTCAGGATATAATTATTCCAGGTGAAAGTAAATAATATGCCAAAAGTTGAAATTTAAATTCATATCTATGTATGTATGTATGTTACTGAATAAAATTTGCTTATTTATTAAATTTTTTGATATTATTTAGCTCTAGTTTTTTTTTATTTAAGTACAATAAGCAGCATATTTTTCTATTGCTAGAGTCTATAACAATCCAATTATTTTTTCATACATATTATATTTCGCTTTTGCTATGACAACAAGAAATGGCGCCCAATTATGGGAGATGCATATATTGTTAGATTGTCAGATTTTATCACATCTAGCTTTAGCAATGGAATTGCATTGTATGAAGCCGGCAAGGAGGATTGAGAACCAATACTGAACTTTGTAAGAGCGGCTGATTGGGAACTATGAGCAATTGCTCATTTATCTGAACAATGGGCCTTGTTGTGGCCTACATTCCAGAGATTTCGGTGGGGCGTCAACCTCTCTTCAATCTATCCATCGATCCAATCCAATATATCTTAGGTATTACATTAAGTGAAGAAGGTATAATACTAAAGGAGCAGATGTATATAGGTCGCAGAAATAAGTAAATTTAGTAATGCTATATGTTGCACTCAGGTATGGAAGGATTCTTAAGGTTGTCGGGATTAATAATCGACTCGTTGATCAGAAGAGAGAGTTAAACACTCGCGTTCAAATTTCAATACTGTGACGTTTTCATAATCGGACTGTTTATAAGACAATGGTTTTACAAATGGTATATTTCTGATTTGATGTAATACCAAAGAACATATAACTTAACAAGAAGCTTCTTCTGGCCTCTAAAAATGCACAAGTTGTATGGTTATTTCGGATGCGGCCGGGAGGTAACAGACGGGAAGAAGCAAAGATTTGAGATTGAGAGAATATTGCTCTATCCTCTTTGTTCTCTACCACCCCTCAGCTATACACACGTCGACGCCAGGAGCCATGCACAGTTTTATGTTTCACTATGCTGCTTAGCTGAAAATGCGAGCCGGTTTTTCTATTAATTTAGGTACTCGAAAATTTTTTCTAAGAACTTTTGGACAGCATATTTAGGCTACCTACATTCATGAAAATTTTAGCAGCACACGAATCTATGCAACTGACATTGATTCTGACTGGACTGCTTGTCGCCCACCAATTCTAATCCCATCCGCTCATCTCACTATTCTCCCCCTGTTCTGCTGCAATGCAATGTAAATGAAAAATCTTGCAAACAAAGTATTCTTGATGAAACCGGTTTCTTAGAGAAGAGGTAAAAGAAGCAAAGAAAACACGCAATGCAATGCATGGGCATAGTGCGGAGAGCAGACTCTGTCCTCTGGCTCTGGTGCTGTGTTGTTGGACTTTGACGGTGACGATCCGCCAGCCGCCACTCAGCACTGGTGACTGGTGGGCAGCGTTGCCATATTTTTTTTTTAAGGAAAACTGTCATAAACAGAAAGAAAAACTGCTTTTTTGAGCAAAAAACTGTCATTGAAAAACAGATAGCTTCTTCTTAGTTTAAGTATCATTTTTATTATATACGTACTCAGACCGTAATAGATATTACAAAAATCACACTTCTTGTAAGAAAAATCACAAAAATTATTAAAATAATAGGTACATTTCTTTTGCCACAAAAAGCCTCCTTGGCATAGCATATTGCTAACGAAAACTTGAATACGTAGTAGAATATAATTATTAATTATTTTGGATAAATCTTTGTCGATTTTTTTAACATTTCGTTAGAATGTTTAAAATTTTTGAAATCTGAATTTTGGTTTTTTAAATAATCTTTCGTCCTTAAAATTCCACACAATGTGGGGACCTCTAGCCTGTTCCGAATCGACGTTTTATTAATATTGATTTGCGAGAAAATTCTGTCTACATTTGCTGTGGCTACAGGGATTGACAAAACTGCTGACACCAGTTTTTTCAACAAAGGAAAACACATGGATCCATCGCTGCGCTTTAAATTAAAAATTGTTTCCCAAAACTTTTCTTGAACAAAATTTATATGACGCAGTTCACGCCACCCAATAGAAGACGAACAGTTTATAGATGAGATGACGGGATGATGGGAGTCAGAAAAAAAATTACATTCCAGGATTGCCGTTTGAACTAATTTTGAAAAGGGCAGAATTGAAGCAGAATATCTGAGCTTTAAAAGTTATACAATAGGTCTGTTTTTGTAAAATTATTAAGCAGTTATAAAAAATTACTTTTTGTCTACAAAAACTGTAAAAAACTGTCAAATTTGGCGGATAACTGGGGGAAATTGGAAAACTGCACAGTTACCAAAAAAACTGTCATTTACAGGAATAACTGTCAATATGGCAAAGCTGCTGGCGGGGGCCGTCATTCAAAGCAGAGTCAAAGTATCAATAAATATAAGTAGAGACAGAGGCGAACAAAATTGGAAATTTTCCGCGTTTTTTAGACTGAAAGAAGTAATCTTATATATTTTTGTCTTTTGCATGAATGGGGGAAAAGAGCTTGGCTTGAGAAAACGTAGGATTACCCGAATGATAAAATCTTCTTGAATACCTTCAAAATTATTTCAAACTATTCATAAAAATGTACATTGGGTAACCCTACCTCCATTTGGCAAGAAAAAGATAAATTTCGCAATGAACAACGCACTAAAAGGAGATGTAAAATTTCTGTCAAATAAAATTCCCAGAATCCAGCAAGAGATTCCCCCTTGAGCAAAACAAATGTAAACAGGAAAAGTGCTGTTCACATATCATAGGATTACACTAAAAAACATTGGAATTCTGCGAAAAACATTGGGAGAATTCCTGAAATTCGTGTTTTCATAAAAGAGCGGGAGCATTTTATGAGCGTAAAATCAGAAAACTCCGCCCATTCTCTCTTATTTACGAAAATAAATCATATGCCATTCAATTTCGTTGCATGTAATCTTCGCATTCACATTTTTTTTCTTATTCGTAAAATGTTCAGAGTGTTTGATTTTTTTTTCTCTTCCTTCCTTCTTTTTCTCGCCGTGTACATTTAAATGGAAAACAATCGGAACACTCTTGTGTGTCCTTTCTTTTATTTAGTTATTCTTTGCCAGAGTTTCGTAAAATTTGTGAAAGCGGGTCGTAATATCACCACCGATGAGTGGCCGATCGTTAACAAGCAGAGAGATCTCATACAATTTGTGAAAGTGGGTCGTAATGGAACGACCCGCCATATAAAACTTTTCAATATATGAGATGCGTATTCTTTCTGTTAGATGTTCTTTGGTTACACTCTTTTCTGAACATTAGAGGCCTTACCGTGGGTCGGGGGACTCTCTAGGTATGTTCCGACATAAACATGTACTTTTCACTGATTTCTAGAATACTTCACGAATACTTCTGATTTTTCCTGCCTCGATACTCGCATTTTTGTATAAATTATAATTGCACAGGATGATACTCCCTTCCAGACTATATTGCTTTTTTAAAATAACAATAATTCACCAGGGTAATGTTCTAGAATTTATCGACTTACATTTTTGATATTGATCGAAAAATACAAAAATTCCATATTTTATTGCTATTGATCAATAAGTGATAAACGAGTACCTCCACAGGTACTCACATAAATTTAAGAGTTTACTGCCTTCATACAATGACGTACAATAATGAAATGGGTCACAAAATGGAATTTGATTATAACAAAAGATTGATATCTCGTTTTAGCCGTACAGGTATAGATTGTACAAGCTCCAATAATTCTAGATATTCAAAAACACGCCAAGAAGTTCAAAGGTTACCTCTTTTACGGGTGGGCAATTTGATCATTGCTTACTACGTTCAAGAAAGATGGCCAAATTTACATATGTATATGTTTGTATAATTTTTGTCAGCGAGGAATGGTAGTTGAAGTTTATAATTGTAGCGATATACATGCTTATCATTTATATACCTGAAGAAAGGTACCTGCAATTCATGTTCCTTTGTTTAGAAGTCATTCATGTGACTAAAAAGAGGTAGACATGAAAATAATTTTTGATTGACAATTTCTGGAATTTGAAGTAATTTTGTAATAATTATCATGTGGTAGGCGAGTTTTTATATGGGGTATGCTAGTTGATAGTATATATATGTATGTTCAGCAATTCGCGCCCTTCCTGTATATCCAGGATTCTTCACTATATGTGGAGCAGAAATTTGGATTGGGAGTGGCGGGGGCAGGATATGTAGACTATTCGGTAGGGGGATTTTTTGATTTTTGCTCTTTTTTATCCATGTATCTTGATTTTTATACAACTTATAACAGTGATTTTCAGCTCGTCTATGATTTCCAACGAATGTAGAACCATCACTCCATCCTCCCTAAGTTGCTAGTTATATGACGTCTAAGTCAAATAATTTGGAAAAAACCCTCTTTTTTGAATTTCAATGATTTTCCCGCTCAAAAATGCTTGATATAATCGTTACATTACTCTTGCAAGATTTGGAAATCGCAGAATATTACTTTTAATTTGATCCCACACATTTTCAGTTAGGTCAGTTTTTATGATTCATTGTCATTAATTTTGCGTTTTGTTTTTGTTTTTGTCTTATCTCAAGAACGGATGCTTTCACCAAAGAACATCTAACAGATTCTAACAGTTAAGTTATACGTTCTTTGCTTTCATGTAGGTAGATACATGTGTACGATCAAATTAAAAGTAGGTTTCCAAATATGTATTATCATTTTGGCGGGAGAATCGTGAATATTGAAAAAAGGATTTTCGGTTCGTCGAACAGTAAAAATAATTATCACCAATTTTATAGGATTTCATGTTCTGAAAACTTTTCAGTACATTAAAGCCTGATTAAAACAGATCGTTTTCACAGGATACGTAAAAAAAAATCCTTAATTTTTATATGGCAGCACCAAGAAGGGGTTGACCGATTTAGTCCATTTTTGAAGTCGTGTTTACTATTTTTATGAAAACACTATTGTAACACAACTTAAGAATTGAGATCGCGACCGAATTAATGAGGACATCAACTCTCCTCCATGCCCGACGGAAATCTAATCTTGGTCCGGTAGTGCTACATAAGCAAAACTATTTTTAACATTTTCTACCTTACTTACTGACGAACTACATCTTCTCAAAGCAATATCTACGGATTCCAGATATTAGGGATTCAAGGAAAAATGGTAATAAACATGCATTTGGATTTTTAGAATTCATGCAACTACCTTAATTAATGTAGGCGATAGTTCATATCTGCACTTCGGATCGTATGACTTTATTAACCATGGAGAAGAGAAGACCATGCAGGCAACGCGTCCGTCACCGTTGATAACACTATGTACAAAATTTCAACGCTATACGTTGACGCGTTCTCAGTCAGTGTCCAAATATGTAGTTAAAATTGAAAGTTTTGTATGGCAACCCTACGAAGGAGTTACCCGAATTGTCCCATTTTTGTATGGCAATCCTATAAATGAGTTGCCAAATTCGGTAGTAGCGGAACAAATTTACGAAGATTGTTGAAATCTAATAGGGCAAGGCGCATCTCTTGCCTTAATTCATTGCTAGTGTTTTGACATGAAAGAGGAAGGAGAGAAAAGCAATTCGAAGTTCACAGTACGTATTTCATTGGTTGTTTTGAGTTACATGAACATTTCATTTTCAAACATTGTCTGTATATGGATATGTTTTAAGTATGCATTATCATTCGAAGCCGATTTTTATATGTCAGGGGAAACAATTTGACTGATGAAATCATACAGAGCAAATATACCTCAAATTGATTGGTCTGAATCTGACTAGCATCAATAGATTCATTCGACTTGAGTATATTACAACACGCACATGCCCAAGTAACATTGGATGTTGAATTTCCTATCTTTGAGGGCCGATCGACCTATTTTGGTTAAAATTACGTAAATTAGACTTAAGAATTTAACCTCAAAGGCCTCACTCCTTTAAGGTTAATTAGGAAGAAAATTTTACTTAATAATTCCTTAAATTAGGTCCTCAAAGTAATCTTGACCTTGTAGTTAATTATTAGGGGAAAATTAGGTAATAATTCCTTTTTAATTAACCTCGTAGGAATTAGGAGAAATAAGGAAATAAAATAAATAAGGAAAATTTCCTAAATATAAGGCAAATTTCCTTACTTTTTACCTAAATTTTACTTAACTTTGAGGTCAACTTTAAGGTAATGTATGGAATTTGTAGTTAGATCTATTCCCAAGTTCAAGGCACGCTAACGTAAATATTCCCTAAATAATTCCCTATTCGATTGCGTTCGCCCTCAAAGTCCGAATTCCTAAAAAAGGTAATCTTAAGGTAAATTGGACTAAATGGCTACGTTTGGCGAAATCTCTAAAAGTTGAAATTACGTAATACTTCAACCAAAAATTAAAGTTCATTACTTTTGGTGATAATGAAACTGGAATTATTGAACTGCTCGTCCCATTGAATCATTTCATCAAGATTACAAATGTTGCTCCTATTTACGACACATTTATAACGGAATCAATCAGGCTCTGGAATACCATTTGCATCTTTTCTTAAAGATGCTACATTTGACTTGGGCCAATAGGTACACTTAATTATATGCTTCGTAACCATGCGGAATATACGCATACTTGAGTCTGGAGTGCGTTGAGTTGAAACAGTTCTCAAGGAATATTTCCCCTCTTTTTCAGGTCGAATTTACGTCTATTCGACGTAAATTAGGGCAGCGACTAATTGTGGTTAAGTTAAGATTACCTAATATTTACGTCCGATTTACTTAAGTGGAGAATGAGAGGACGTCGTATCGACGTAAATATTAGGGAAATTAGGGAATATTACCGTATAGGGCAATCTAGGGCCTTGATTTGGTAAATTTAACGTAAATTTCACGTCGAATATATATGTTAAATAAATATGGTGCATATTACATTTCTCGATCTAAAAGTTAGTTTGACTTGCAGTTTTTCCTTATACGACGAATTTCCTGGATGGCTAGACGAAATAACCAAATTTTTCGACTTTGAGGCCAAAAATCCTTATTTAGGTAATTTTGTGATCAAAGGTTATGATGATTTTTTTCTATAAATAAATTTCAACTTAAAATAAGGCATTTTACCCTAAATTATGGAATTTCGCCTTAAATAGGTAAAAGAGATTTGACAATTGAAAGAATTGAATTGATTTATTTACATCTTAAAAATAGTAAAACATTTGGATACAAAATATGTTAAAAGGCGGGTGAATGCAAACGCAGTTGAATATGCGTATTTTTCGCATGGTTGGGAAGCACTTAATTCCAGTGATAATGAAGCCAAACAAAAGTAATTGAACTTTAATTTTTGGTTGTAGTATTACCTACGTAATTTCAACTTTTAGGGATTTCGCCAAACGTAGCCATTTAGTCCAATTTATCTTGAGATTAACTTTTTTAGGAATTCGGACTTTGAGGGCGAACACAATCAAATAGGGAATTATTTAGGGAATATTTACGTTAGCGTGCCTTGAACTTGGGAATAGATCTAACTACAAATTCCATACATTTCCTTAAAGTTGACCTCAAAGTTAAGTAAAATTTAGGTAAAAAGTAAGGAAATTTGCCTTATATTTAGGAAATTTTCCTTATTTATTTCCTTCTTTCTCCTAATTCCTACGAGGTAAATTAAAAAGAATTAATTAATTAACTACAGGGTCAAGATTACTTTGAGGACCTAATTTAAGGAATTATTAAGTAAAATTTCTTTCCCAATTAACCTTAAAGGAGAGTGGCCTTTGAGGTTAAATTATTAAGTCTAATTTACGTAATTTTAACCAAAATAGGTCGATTGGCCCTCAAAAATAGGAAATTCAGCTTCCAATGTTACTTGGGTTTATTCCCCTCTTGCAACATTAAATTTCCGTTGGTTGAGTAAATATTTCAACTTAACTCAACCTCAACCCATCATTTGACAGAGTCAACTCGAACTGAAAGTTAACAGGAAATTTAAAATGTAAACAGAAGTTCAGTTGGCTTTAAATTGAAATTTTTGTTCTTTAATTGGTACGCATAATATGCTGGAGGTGAATATGCTTGGGACTGAGAAGCTGGCTAAAAAAGTGGATAATAGCTAAAAGTAAAAAAAAAAAATTTCTTTTTTGCTAAATGCCTCAAAAATACTAGTGGAATGTCGGATGAAAATGCCAAAAATGCCAGAAAATAAAAAAAGTCCTTTTTTTTTGCTTAAAATGCAGTTCGAGCCATCGCCAATAATCCCGATAAAGTCGCACGTGCCAGAAAAAATCCTACCACAAGTTTGATGATATCTAGATACGCTCCCAAATCTGTATGTACAAGTATAATGGATAACTTGATAATGCTGTATGTGCCATCTTATATAGATTTAATTGTGAATTAAGTCATCTAGTTGTGCGATTTATTTTCCATACTGGTGTATAGAATAAATATTTATGTTTTAATAACAGCGTTTCTTTAGAATTTAATATTTATAGGCACTGAATCGCGCTTTCGTGCATCATCTTGAGATATTTCGTCGTTACACTTTCATCCTTTTCAAGTTAAGCTGTACTGCACCTACCACATTTTCATGTTTCAACATGTGGCACTTACAGCATTTCTTATATTTTATCAACATTTCGTTGCAAAAGAATTATATTTGTTTTCCAAACTTTGAAATGTATTGCACTACATATTTTTTTTCTATATGTTTAAATAAATGTGATTCCTTGTAAAAACTAAACACATTTTTCTGTTTTATTTATTATTGACACTTTCAGCATTTTAATCCGATACTCCACACTAGAACTTTTACATTACAAAATATGGCATAGGTTTTGACGTGATCTCTTTCTTTCGAAAGCATTTCCGCCATTTTATATATTGCCTTTGACTGTAAGCAATTTTTATCAGGAGAAAATAAGGTGAAGACTACAAAATGTGTGTTATATGAAATAGCCAATCACGCAGTTGCTATTCTATATTTAATAGCTTGAGTAATTGAAAAGGTACAAAATACAAAAAATACAAAAAAAAAAAAAATCAGAAATTCAGCTAAGTCCATGCCATAATTTGGAGCAAGTTGTACATTGTTGGTTATTTTATAGGTTTAAAAGTAGAAACTTGCAATACTTGTAAAAGCTATTCTCGAAAAAATCATCATCTAAAACTATATCTTGTAGCGTTTAGTTTGTAGAAGGTCGTATATGCATAAACTATTGAGAACTATCAATAGATTAAATCAATTTTGGGACATATAAAAATCAAAAATCATTAAGAACTAAATAAAATCTTGTTTAAAAAAAAAATACTTTTTAATTAAAAAATAGACATTGAATTAACGCACATACTGCTTGCAATAAATATGTATACAAAACATAAATACGAGCTACAATCATAATAAAATACATAATAAAAGAGAGAAGTGCATCATTGTGTGCCTACAGACTACCTATTTATCTAAAATTCTTTGTTCTTTGTTTTGTTAATATTATTTTTTTTTGCTAAATTTTCAATTATGAAGCATTTCTGGCAATCGCTACTAACAGGTTTCCTTATTGCAGTCAACAAAATTGCTAAGCTCTGTTGAATTTGGTGGTCCTTCACTGTATAAATACGTAACTGGCCATAATCGAGCGGCTGTGAAATCAGTCAAACTTTGTAAGCCTCCAGGTCGTGGGGGTCTCTGGAAATGATCATGTTTCTTTTTATCCTTATGAGAATATGTAACAGAAGATGTAGAAGATGGAAAAGAATGTGGTTGAGTATGATTTCCCGGAAAATATCGATCACTACATTTTCGCCATTGATCAGGCTCATCACCAACAAAGCACCTGTATAATAGAAATTAAGTTGGTAATTATAAAAGAATTTCAAAAATATTATCTCTTACCATGGGTAATCGAACCCCTGAGAATACCCACAGGGGTAATCAGCTTTACAACAATAGTCCCAAGATCCAATCTCACCGCCATCAATTTCGCACGAATAAAACCCGGTTACCAAATTTTTGTCACATCCACCTCCTACACGACAATGTTTTCCAGAGACAGTGTAGTGCCGCCACGTAACCTCTCCTTATTTTGAGTGTATGTGTATTTTCATGAATTTTATATTTTTATTATTTCTTATTTTATTTTTTATATTAAACTTAAAATTTCATTTTATTTACAAGATAGTCACAGAGAATAGAAATACGAGTAATATTTACACAAAAGATAAAAGTCCCAACCCGAAGTGAAAACAAATTCTAAGGATAGTCTTCCTTTGTTTTGCTTTTTGAAGATCTATGTATGGGTATATGTATGTATATATATGTATATCGAATGCATTCACTACAGCTACTACGTGCACAAGTTTAGAATTTTCATTTTACCGGGCTCACGAAATATATCCATTCGTCGATCATTGTTTACTCTGGTGCCACCAATTGTTGTCACTTTATCACGGCATGTCCAGTCGAAGGGATTCCATGCAAATAGCCAGTAGTCTCGATCGTGTGTATGAGAATAATGAATATTTAGCTTGAGCTCACTCTGATCGAGATCGGACATTTCACAATTGAATGTTGATGCATGAGATCTGCAGAACGAGTTTGAATGAATATTAAAAGTGTTCAAGGAAAACTCTTACCCAAAACTGAAGGAATAGCATTTGAATGGACTATTATCCCGATATCTGATGCATTCCTTTTTGCAATCCTGTTCTGTTGGCACTGATATGACTTTCTTAATGGCAGTAGACAATAGTTTAGCTGGTGATCCATAGCCTAAATAGCATACTAGAAAAAAGGTTAAAGTATTATTTATTATTTATACTTAATTAAGAACATTAAATAAGTAAGAACAGAAGTATAAACGGAAGAAATCATTATGGTTGGTATTACCATGATTGAGCACCCAATACAAGAGTGAAGGAGTTTGAATATTCAAAGAGTGTAGGCAAACAGACACGTTCGTTTCTTTGGAATAAAGGTATATTTTGTATATAAACTTGATATCTGTACTACGAGAAGGAAAAAAAGTGAAAAAATATAAAAGAAATTCTTATCTTGAGCTGAGAAGATTTTTATTAAATTACTTCCAGCTCGAAGGACCAATATTATGTTTTATTAAATGCAAATAATAAAGTCGATTACATACTTTAGATTATGACCGGGGCTACGAAAAGCAATGCTTTTCTACAACATTATCTCCGTGGAATCTTTGAAAATTCCATAAAGAGAAAATCCTTCTTTTTTTACAATGTTTTGCATATCCGTTTTTGACCAAGTCCAAGATATTTAAATACCTTTGCTGATTTGGATCACTTGTATTTAATTGCTTTATTTAGTTATTGTGCTATAAATATCACGAAATACGATTCAAAAGCTGTAATTTTCGGCATATGCTTCAAGAGAAATAAAAAAGGATGTAAGTAGTCTGTTGAATCTGTTAGTCCTCATCCTAGGGACAAAATAAGGCCTTTGCCCTACATGGGTGAAGTATGGGGCTGTTCGAGAAGTCGTTGGAAAGGCCATGAAGTTCTGCATACAATGAGCTCTGTAAGTGACCGTACACTCTGTACTTTTTAAAATACAGGGTATTTTGTGAAAGACTACCAAATTTTCTTAATCACTCTGTAACTCCGAAATGGATGAGATGCCGGCTAGGTGACTACTATCACCGCCTGTCCTATGGACCACCATTTACGAAATATGTACTATATTTTTTTGGAAGAATGTTCACGTTTCCGCCACTGTAACTCGTTACACATCAGACTTATAAAAAAGATGTTTATGCAAAAATTTAGGGAATTTAGTCTTCTTCATATTTATATTTTTACATTTTTGTCAGGATCAACCATTGAGGAGTTATTTTGAAAACAAAAAAAAAACAAAAAACAATTATTCGTACCTTTAATCTAAGAAGGCGGGCTGCACGGGAGCCCCCAAGGGTGAGAACTTGGATTTTTTTTTATCCGGAACTAAATAATATATATAAAAATCACAGCTACCCCACTTTTTGTAGGGCAAAAACCCCTACTGACTGGACTATTAGGTATAGGTATTGGGGTTAATTTTGAAAAGGACTCACCGGCTTGGTGTCTTAGTTGTATGTGAGACTAATGCTAGCTTTTGGTAAGGCTAGAATGTTCACCAATGAAATTAATCTTTATACTCACGTAGGAGGCTGTGCGTGTGTGTGTATGTGTGTGTAAGTGCATTGACGCTGTTGATAAGTTATTAAAAACTCTGCTCAGTGGCAGATTTGAAATTCTCTCCAATATTCAAACATATTACATATGAGCAGGCCAGGTGGTATTGTCGTATCCTTAATATTTTTTCCCGGAAGGATATTCTATAAAGTCAGGAAGTTAGGTTCGAAAGATTGGTGTACGCACTTGAAGATGCAGAGGAACTACAACAGCATTATCAGGCAAGCTTTTGAAAACTTACGCGAGAAGCTTGATGGATATAATGAAATACTAAGGTGGTTCAACGCACTAAAAAGTTACTGAATAACATGCTGCTTGATATCACATGCAGTTGATGGAAGAGACTTGCAGTCTTTTGATGTCAACTCCCAGTCTGTAGGTTGCAGTAAAGTCAGTAGTTGAGTAATGAACTGACATTACTATTTTATATCAACAGAGACTATTGTTGAAAATGTCAAAGAGATGATGTGACTGTTTTTATTGTTAGAGTTTTCAAAGTTTCGGGTTCAGATCGTACCTACCGGTTAGCTCTACAGATTTTTACCTTTCCCTTAGAAACAAAAGGACCACTATCGCCATCGTCTCAGATAATTCAGCTGTCATAATGAAGCTTTCTCGACGGATCTTAGATTAAAACCAAGAAATTTGTTTTTGGGACTCAGCAGGAAATAATGCAGGGAATATCTCTTTATTGATCCCACGTTTATATTGTTAAAATAAATTTCATTGATAATTCGGAGTCTGTCCCGCTTATCCGGTGCATTTGTCGGATGAATATTTTTGGATCTCTGATGGAAGATGAATTAGAAATTATTTCTCATCAGAGCCTTTTACTCCCTCTGCATTCAAAATAAATAAGGAATAAAAGAAAACTACATGTTTAGATGAGTAAAAAAAAAAAGAATATAGTGGCGGTCGCGGTGGAAATTAAAAAGTTTAAGACTACATAGGAAGTATATGAAGCTTACATTTTTTGTGCTTATCATCGACAATCGGCTGAATTTCACATCCATGTCCATAGCTGGCCCTTTCGAAGACATCAAATGATGGATCTGTGATGAGATGTCTGTCCTTATCCATATCCCTTACAGGCCAGTCACTCAGTTGGCAGTTATCAATAATTCCACCTGGAGTTTTCTGACCATAGCGGAAAGAAAATGCCCTACAAGTGAACTTAGATGATTTTATACATTCGAGTTCGCATTCTCCAATTGATCGAACATTCAAGGAATCCCTCACAATCGATTGGAAGAATCGACTTGCATCAATAGCTCGGAAGAAACATTCTGTAGAAAAAAGAGCGATATTTGTTTAAAATAGAGCGAAGTAATTACATGAAAAAAGAATACATTGAGATATACTTACGAGCATTATTTTTTGGATCAGCTATGGCAGTACTTCCTTCTGTAGGAAATCTACAACTCTTCTGGTCATCTGTTACTGAGTAAATATCATAGTCACGGTCAGGTTCAATATCGACATAGTAGTCGAGAAGATTTACAGGTCGATCACAAAGTAGGCAGTTTTCATGGGCAATTGTTGAGTATCTAGAAGTGTGCGAGAAGTTAAGTTAGGAGAGCCAGGGTAGAGTATGGTAGCTAAAACTTACTTATAACTGTAAGTATGGCAAATAAATTTATCTGCAGAAACGCAAAGTTTTTCACATTCTGTCACCGTGGGTGCAGTGTATGCAATGCGAACTGCTTCCTTATGTATCCTAAATCCTTCACTTGACTTAACTGAGCAATCTATAAGAAAACAAATAAGCAAAACCAATCAATGCACCACAATAACATATATTTGTAAGTCATTACCATCAGGTCCTGGACGTCTAGTCCATTGTCTTCCATAATCCGGACGATGTCTTGGTGGATAACGATCACCTTGTCCATATTTTGAGCCTGGATAGCTCCATAGAGCATTATCTTCAGGAGAATCCGGCCTATGCCTTCCACCAAGATCAAAGTAGTTAAATTCCAAATCATCTTTTTGTCTGTGCCCATTTTTTAAACCCCAGTAGTCTGAAGTTTTGCGAAACGATCCACCTCCATGACTACCATAAGATCCTCCATAAGATCCCCAATCAGTTTCACTTCCTATCAAGTATGGAATAAATCTTGATGGTTTCCTGTAACTTGGTCTGTCACGATCCAAATATGCATGAGATGATCCAGATGGTGGAGGTGGATGATGATAATGATCAGATTCATGTTGTGGTCGATAGGGAGAGTAGTCAGGACCTGGTCTATATGGAGGTCTATAATGATCTGGTCGATCATGATATTCCTGAGCTCCATACCCATCTGATCCATGGCTAGATGGAACTTGTACCTCCCAATGGCTCGGCCGATCGTCAGGTCGTACTACATCATATCGATCAATTCCACTTCCATAACTTGGTTTATTGCTATAATCATTATCATAATAGGCATGAGAGGAGAACTCATAGTGATTATAATCTGGTGGAGGTCTTGAATCATAAGAGTATGGAGGTGGGTGATATTTATCAATTGCTGTATCAGAAGGTCTATATCGATCTGGTGGAGAACCATACCCGCTACTGCTAGGCGGCACATAATGTTCTTCCAAATATGTTGGCTTATCATATACTGGCTTATCATATGTTGGCTTATCATACGATGGCTTGTCATATGTTGGCCTATAATAAATTGGAGGACTACTAATTGGTTTAGCAACACCACCACCACCACCACCGCAATCTGTACATGCTTGCCGACAACTAGATGGTGCATTTCTATCACGTTCATAGTAATCATAATCCGGATGTCTTAATAAATTAGTATCTCTACTTTGAGTGCTTGAATATAAGTCCATTTGAGAAAGCGGAACTTCGATGAGTTCACAGTCACCTTGGCCGTGACCGGATGGATCAAGACGATAGTTAAATCCTTCACATGTAAATCGTTTCTCGTGACCGCACTCGTGCATGCAGTCTTCTACTCGTTCACAGGCCAATGTCCGTCTAACCCAATGCGGAGCTATCCGTTTGCCAGCTAAGACACGGCGGAAGCATGCTGAAATATAGAAATTTTCTTTAGGCTTTAATACAATTTACTTGGGTATGGGTAGACAGAGGCACTTATAGTTAGTTAGGCAAATATTAAAATCTGTCTGCGGATGTTTCGTTTCAGTAATTTTGAAACAAAAAAATATTTTTTTTTTCGTTGAATTATTTATGACAATAATTCTAGTGGTGAAATCTGAGGTGTTCGAATGGTAAATTCGTCACTATGAGCATGTAATCCCTGAGCTCTTTGTATGTCATACACAAGGTCACACTTCGGTTCTTGGTGTTTGTTAATCATTGTCTTGCGCAAAATTTTCGATTGTTAAATTGAATTTCTATACTTTAAACATGAAGCAAGAAATTTCAATTCTTTTAATGGTAATGCAACAGGAAATTCTAGTATAATCTCTACATCTATAAGTATATGAAGCTCGATTTATAGTTATGGTTGAAATTGTTTAGTGCTGTCAAGATAAATTACGCTTACAATTCTAATTTGCATATCAAACTATTATTTATATGTTTGTGGTAATTGGGAAAAAAAATCTTGGTTATCGGTCAGATTCGCATTGGAGGTGATAATATTGGTAAGCGATTATCGCCTTATATCGCTTTAAAGACAATACAATGATCGTTAGCGAAAAGATATCATAGCGATATCCAATTGACAATAATCAAACAGTTTGTTTTTTCAGCGATAAAAACGTGATAAAATTGTCACAAAAATATCTTTTGGCGATTGAAATGCGAGAAGTTTGTCGTTAACTCTCCTCTTAAGAATATAGAATACCGTTTACAGCATTGGCCGTTCGGTTAAGATTACGGAAACTTTAGTGAGTCATAAGTCCTAGATACAATGAGCGCCACGCGTTTTTACGTGCCGCAAAATAAGTTTGAATCAATGGTTTTCATATACATAGGCTAGAGCCAATGTAAGCCACGCCACTTTGGGGCGTCACAAAGTTAGATCAAACTGTAAACTTACCGGTGCATTGTTATTCTCTACGTTTGTTCCTTGTTTCATTATAAGAGAACAAATGAAATTATTGACAAGTTTGAAATAAAAAGGTTCACTTTTTTGGTAATAGTTTTTTTCATAAACTTTTAAGGCTAGAATACATGCTTTAATTATCATACCTGACACTTTTTATTATTTATTTTTAAACACTTTTCACAATTTCGTAGAAATAATCAACACACCTCAGATAGTTCTAACTGTCAAGTGTAAAAAAACGCGTGGCTTTCATTGTATCATAAACGTCACAAAGCGGCGCCGCAAAAAAAAAAAAAAATAAGAAATGCTTTCGCTAATTCTATCTACGGCTATGACACTGATATGCATAATATGGACTGACTACGTTCATAGAAATGCACTGCAAAAATTGGGTTCACTTCTATATTGCTGACTCTTTCGGTCTAAACACCAAGTACCAACTGAGGGAACTGAGGAGAACTGTAAACAACAAATAAATAAGTGGGTCCGTCGAAATAAATGTTTTTAAATTAATTATTTAGAGTTATTACTGATAAAATTGTTTTACCAAAGGCAATATATTCAAAAGATGTGCACCAGAAATTCGAAACATTTTATTATAATCGCTTTTCGAGCTGCGCGATCATTTTTTCAACTTCCCGCCAATGATTTTTTCAAAGTTGACACCGGCCGGCGTAAGAACTTTTTTTGACATAGGCAACTGAGTTTAAATGAAATAGAAAATTAAGCACTCCATATTATATATGTCAGTGGGCTATATACAGGGTACAAAAGTGCTCTCTCGCGAGCGGCTTCAGATCCGGTTCGCAGCTCTCAAGTGTTCGAGACCAAGAGCCATTTTGTTTACAAGTGGCTCTCGCTGTGATCTTCTTTACCTACCTATTTTTTGTTTTAAATTTTCGCGTTTTGATTACATAAAATCGTTTAATTAAGTTAAAATTTTTTGGATGATACTCGGGAGAGCATTTTCGTTCTCTGGTCATATACATATATGATTGTCGAGTGTCTAAAAGTTTTATAATTATAGTAAGTGTGTATTTCTTTTTAATTTCTGTGTAAAGACATGTGAATAAGTTTTTGTCTCAAAAAACTCAAAACCACATTAGCACCTAGATACCCCTCTTTCCAATTATACATTTTTGCTCACAATATCCAGCTATATGAACTTGTATAGGTCCTAATACTACTAAAGGAATGTATTTCGAGTAAAAATTATGAGTTGGCAAGGATTTCTATTTCAACAGAAAATAATAGTCTCTTACTAAACCCTAGTAAATCAACATATTGCACTATTCTGGCAAGTTTAGGTTAATTTAACACAAGTTTTAGTTAAAGCTTTAACTTGCATCTAAGTTAAACTAACCTAAAAAAATAAGATGTTCTTATCTTTAAAAAATAAGTTAACATAACCTTAATTTAGAGCAGAATGACTACAATCTGATGTTGATTGTAGTAGTTTTTAAAATAATTTTATATAATGTTATTTCAACTTACAAATAGGTTAAATTTTTAACAATAGTTGAGGGTCTAAGAGTCAAATTGCTCAATTTTATCATATTTTATTACGCATATACCACAATTTAAAAGTTTTAACCTCTACCTATGTTAAGTTTAACCTCACATAATACCTGAGTTAGTTTGAAAGTAATACTTTCAACTCAATAGCATGATTAATATTAAACGTAAATATATTAAAATACACTACATACAAAGACGAGTCTATAAAATCTCCAAATTTGATAAATCGTGATTATTTCGATATTTCGATTAAACTTTAAATTGAGAGTCAAGTAGAAAAAAAAACTAGGAAAGAAGCTATAATTGGTCTAAGATCAGTTCTTACGATATCATAAATGATTGCTCCTATGAATAGCGACCTTCTGAGAAAGTTAAATTGGTTTTTCGCATTTATTTTGGGAAGAATTCGTCGGTCAGTAAAAATTGATATAACCAATATCATAACTTTTTTATTCCGAAGAAATTATCAATACAAAAAGGCTATTTTTCCATACGTAAAACTTTAATTTTTGTATGGTAACTCCACAAGGCGGTTCCAGATTTAGCAAATTTTTTTTCACCTATTTACGTCTACGAATTTTCAATCACTGCCCAAATAAGCATATAGTGAATCACGGCAACACTACTAGGCAGTTGCTCGAGTTAAGCCATTTTCGAGATCATATTTTTTATTTGTATGGATTTACAAAGTTGCAACTCTTTGTGTTAACACGTTCTCAGGCAGTAATGTCAACTTAAATAGTGAAAAAGGAAATATTTTTTTGATATATCTGATTTTCGTATTTAAGTATAAAATATCTTTAAAATAATATAATTATATTATATCTAATATTTCAGCTATCTATCTTCAACGTGTGTTCTCGAGTTATCATGACGGACATGCAAAAATTAAAATAATTTTTCGTTTTATACGTGACTAAATTTATGCATAATAATATACTGAAAGCTGTCCGAATCCTAGTACTCGTTTCGACTTCGTCAGCGAGTGACGTTATCCAACAAGCTCAGCTATTTTAAGAATTAAACGAAGACAAGCTAACCAATTCTATTGAACTAGTTGTTCTGTTAATTTAACCCTTCAAATAATTCAAAATTCAAGTAATAAATTTGGTCGAATTAACCAAAGGGTGATTTTTCAACTTACTCCACAAAATTGAATTCTACCATCAATTTAGGTAGATTTCAAAGTAACCTGAATGCTGTGCATTGAATTAATTAGCTGTCGCCTAAAATTCTAAACCGTTCTGTCTTGTTATTTGCAACTTTGCTTTGTAGATTGGGGTTTAAATTGCCCAGCTTGTAAGTCTATGGAATTTGCTTCCATATGATATTATTAGAGTGTCCGCACACTGGTAATGAATTTCAATGTGGTATTAGTCAATAATTAGCTCATAGTATTTGAGCTTATTAGTTAAGGCTTGTAGAATATTATACCTAAATGTTTTCAAATTTTTACAACTCTTTTATTTTTTCTTTCATTCAACATTTTTTGGAATTTAATATGTTTAATTCGTTTGAAGATAATATCACTCCATATTAGTATAGGCATACAAATATAAGTTCTAAAGCTTGTGTATGCATTAAATATATACATATTGAATATTGAATTGAATTGCATTTCTTCTTGGCAGTATTTTGTTCTGGGTAAAAGATCAATATTTGAAATCTATTCAATTGTTGAATTGTGGTCATTTATGAGTGTATAAAAATTTTAAGCCATAATAACTACAAAATTCCATCTTCATTGAAGTAGAATGGATACACTATACTACAAAGTAAAATTATTTTGAAATATAAGCTACCAGAATACAGGTTTTAACAGTATAGAATAGTGGCATACAGAATTGTCAGTTGCCTTTATTTAAATATAATTCTGATATTGGCACAAATATTTCCCTGTATAAAAAACAAAAAATCTTTAAAAATCAATAAAATATTTAATAAAAGGGAAATTCTTTCTTTATTTACAATTCCTGGACACTCACCGGTAATCTCTACCCAACTTAATGCAGGCTATGACGAAGCACAAGAGCTACACAATAACCCTACAAATGTGTTATATGTAACGCAAGTTCCTGAGGTGCTGGTCAACGTCAATAAGCAATTAGATATAATTGTAAAAATAGCAAAAGCTAACTAAAAATGCTAGAAGTGGTCCAAGACCAATTCTTATGAAACCCTAGATAAATGCCCATATGAAATTTCGTATTGTTACCAATCTGTGCAAGTTGCTGTTTGAAGTGGATTTTCGCATATATTTCTACACCGGTTCGTCGGACAGAAAAAATGGTTATAACCAATTTTATAGGTTTTCGTATTCTGAATAAGTTTTTAGTACAATAAAAATGTCTAGGACTGATAATTTTCACAGTATACGTAAAAACCCTAAATTTCTGTATGGCAACACCAAGAAGGGTTTCCCGATTTAGACCATTTTTCAAATTTTATTTTTTATTACTATGAAAACATGCCCCAAATTTCAGCTCTCTACGTCGACGCGTTCTCAGGCAGGGTCCAAATACATAGTGGAAAACGAAATTTTTGTATGGCGCCCCATGAAGGAGGTGCCCGAATTGTCTCATTTTCGAACTTAATTTTAATTTGTTTTTTCTAAGACAGCGTACAAAATTTCAGCTCTCTAAGTATACGCGTTCTCAAGATATCGTGCGCACAGAAAGACAGACAGACGGAAAAAATAAAATAACATTTAATATTATGCGTGGGTGTCCAATCCATTTTGCTCTACCATGATTATATCTGTGCGTTACAAATGGAATGACAAACTTAGTTTACCCTATAGATTAGATCTAGGGTATAAAGGAGCCAAAATTAGATATTGCACCGCACAGTTGTCAGCGAGAAATTGTCAAGCTAGAAGTAGCTGTTCAATGGCATCTTGCGGGTTACAACTTCTAGGACTTCTTCTAGATTTGCCAATGTCGAATCATGATGAATTCAAGAATTTTGAAAGGTAACAAAGCATCTTGTAAGTAATTGTAGTCATGTATTTCTATATTCAGTCCAGAAGGGTATCAATGACTGATAGTTTTTTTCCATCCGAAGAAAGTAAAATTCTTGCATGTGGGAGGAACCATTGCGGAAGATTTTTAGAGTACAATTTTCGATCTATAATGAGCAACGATCTCGTAAACATATTTACGTGGGTAAGAAAATCATTATAAACCTACTGAAGTCCAAAAAGGGTATCGGTCATGAAGTAAAGCAATGTTCAAGATCAACAACCTTTATCAAAATTTTCAAAGGTAGGTATAGTTCCCGTTCCCTGTTTTCAATCTATTAGCGGTCGTTTACTAGCATGGCCTCGGAAAAACATTCTGCCTCTATAGATGCTTTCTATTTTGAATGTGTCTTGTTACCTTGGCCCCACCACCGGTAGAGAGAAGGTATGATATTTCGGAGGAAAACAAATAACATCCTGTAGAATAAATGGTTTTACATATCAGAAAGTCTTTTTTGTTTTCACCAAAATTTAATTTATTTTTTGACGTACTCTCTTTTTGGCTCATTACACTTTGCCGAACGGTTTTCCATTGCCTTTTGTTTCATTAATTACCTCCTCCCTCAATGTAAACGTTTTTTTTTCACTGATCCATTTCTTCATTGTTGGAAAGAAAAACAATTCGCAAGGGGTCAAGCCTGGAGAATAGGGTGGATGGGGTAGCAGTTCCTAGTGCAATTCAACAATTTTGATTAGGATGCATAGTCCTGTGCTGTGATCGAATTTTCCTGTTCTGGGAAGGCGACGAAGTCGTGCAATGATAAATCCAACTGTTGGTGTATAACGCCACAAAAGCTCACTCTGACTGTGGATGAATATGACAAAACACGAATTTGATATGTTGTGCCAAAACGTGACACCCATCTTGTTGATAGCTATTTCATGCCCAAACTAATACCGGATATGAAAATCACTTTAATTTGCAATGTTTACCGCCTTAGCTATTTTATGTATCTTCATTCGATAATCGTTAGCTACATATCAAGACTTCATTCATGAATTTATTTGAATGTTCCAACCGTTCAGCATCCTTCGTGGTTGTGTACGATTAAACGAATTTTAGTGAACTACTTGTGAGTCAATTCATTCGACCGAGGGGAGCCCCATTATATTTTTTAGCATTTTTTCTGTTTTTTTAATAGTTTCCCAACTAACATGTGCGTCAAAAAGGGTGCTGCTTACGTCGATGAATATAATGCGTTTGGTAAAACATTTAAAACAGCAAAAATCAGAAATAGTTAAATATTTAATTTAAAAATATTTATTTCCACGAAACCATTCATTTATCTGTTTTGTTTCCATTTAAATCTCCCTCAGTTGCTATACTCCTAAATGCCAATGAACTAAATACAAAACTGGTAAAAAAGTTCAGTGGAAAGTGCTTAGACTGAAACAGATTACTATATAAAAGTGAGAACAATCTCTGCAAAGCTCCTATGACGTATACAGTCCAGTTTTATATATAGCAGTGGTTTATCCATACAAAAAGGTAATGCTTTATCAGCACATGGAATTCACTTAATTTTATTATAGCAAAAGAAACCCAAATTTATCCATTTTTGAATGCTGTTAAAAAATTTTCCGTTGAAAGATGTAATTGAAACTTTGTGTTTGTGTAATACATATACCGAAATAACATGTCAAATGTTACAAATAAAATTACTCTTTAGATTTGAGCGCCATCTATTATCAAATTCACTGACTTATTAAAAAGTTTCCTTATATCGGAAGTCAGTAATAAATTAATCAGCGATGGTTTAAAGGAGTTCATAAATTTCTACAGTTAGTTTACGAAATCCAGGTGATAAAGTTTGGGCTAAAGATGGAAACGCGTAAATAACGTCGAAGGATGTCAGAATTAAGATCACCATTTACAATCAAGTATTCCTAGAATACTGTGCATATTATACGTAGTAAGTACGTGTTATATTATACAAATACATAATAACATTTGTCGCCCACTTTATGAAGTCATGTGAAGTGCAAATTTACATAATAGCAATGCTAACTGACAGCTTGCATGCTAAAACTATAATTAATTTATACACGTACACGAAGAGGTAGGTAATGTCAAAGTTGTTTGTTAATGCTGATAAGGGCTTAATTCTGGTGATTAATATGTTTTTCAATTGACTTAATACACATGGTTTTTTGTTCTTTCTTCGCCATAAAAGAGTTTTGCATATAATTGCGATGAGAAAATTTGAAAAGCTGTCAGAAATTTTTTCATGAATTTAAGGTCATTGAAAACTCATTAAAATAATGTTAGAATAGGAAAAGAATCTGTAAGATACTCAATTGTATAATAAATAACTTTCTAACAGTGAACGTCAGTTAAGAGGTAGGTACATGGACATACGAGTAGATACATGCATAGATAAAAAAGCAAACTGAAATTTGAATAAATATCATTGTCATTTTATTATTATCACCTCGCATTTATCTCGTCCCAAGTGGAAAAACAACCTTTTTGTTTTTTAGACAGATCGCATGCATTTTGTGTGTTCTACAAAATGTTTTTATCTATTTTCGTATATTTAATTTGATACACTCTCTACTGGGATTTTTTATTATTTTCTTATTTTATCCTATCGGTACATCTTCCACTTAATTTTGACTTTGTGTCACTCATACAGTGTTGCATTTTATTATTGTGGTATGTGGGAATCATTTTCAGAATGAATTTTTTTATATTTTGATAGTTTAAAAAAAATTAATTTATGGAAAAAATAGTGAAGCTGATATAAGTTGAGACACACTTCTCCCCTCTGTCCCAAATGCAAAGTTGTTGTATCTGTTTGAAAGGTGTGAATGAAAGTGGAGATGAGCTGACCAAACAGGGTTCTGAGATATAAATCTGCATAGTAGACGTCTTTCCGCATGCTGTGAACATTATTAGCAATGTCTATAGATATGCTTACTGCAGGTGGAAATATAGGATTACAAGTTTTAGTGGGACAAATATGCCCACATCATGATAAAAACAATATAGAGAGTAGTAGAAAGGATACTACAAAATTAGGTTAGGTTAGGTAAGAGAGGTGCTGCTTGATATGCAGCCTGCTTCACTTAGACCTCCAGAGAGAGTCCATTGTGCTTCTTAACTAACTTTTTTAAAACTGCGCTAGATACAATCGTCTTCCCTAAGGAATCTCAAGATACATCTTCTTTACTTTGCAGCTCGCCAAGATTTGAAAAGATGTAGCTACCTCTTTTATTCATCAGAGCGAGGCACTTGCAAAGTACGTGTTGGACAGATTCGATTTCTTCCAAATGCTTACATCTCCTGCAGAAGTCCATCGCTGCTATTCTTAGTCTACTACTATGATCTCCTATGGTCCAATAACTCGTAATGTTCCCTAATAATACATATATATATAACTAGTATACCTACATGTATATTAGTGGCAATGCATCAGTAAGATACAAGTATCTTTTAGTAGGTACATGTTAAGATAAAAAAATATATAAAATTATATGTGCCTATGTACTAGAGAAATCCAAAGCTAAACCCATTAAATACATTGCATTTATCTATGTAATTTAAAGAAAGAAAAAGCCTACAACTACAGCTCAGTACATACTTAACTACAATAAACTGCCGAGCGACACAACCCGAGACATACATAAAATTAATTAATTAATATACGCGTAATTCTTTAGACTTTAAATGCTCAATGATGAGTTCCTTGGTCGTTTAATAGAAGCAGATAAGGAGTTCCAAAATTACAATTTCTGTTGAAATTACCAAAATTGAGATATCGAAACAAGTATGCTGGACAGCGAAATTTCATTAACTTGACTAATACAACAAGACGCCGACAATTTAAATAACAAAAAAGGTTACAACCAAATACGGAGTTAATAAAAAGCGACACATGATCAAATCTGCGTAAATTAAATATACATATATGTGATCATAGCATTAAAAGCCATGGAAAGTTTATGTGAATTAATATGATCAAGATGACCAAATACTTCAAAATCAAAGGTGAGCACAGGAACAAGAAGTGATAATGACATAAGAATAATCTTGTTGCAGTAGGTGTAAAGTTACTAGAAGTCCACAGAGATCATAAAGATCCATATACTTTACGAATTACATCCGAGATGTGATTGTCCCAGGTTAAAGTATTGTTAAATATAACTCCAAGACTACGAGCAGTCTCAACAAAAGGAATGATTTCCCCGCCAATAGTAATAGAAGAGAACCCAGTTGTGACAATATTGGTTTTGCTTATTAACAAATAGTTAGATTTACTGGCATTAAGCTTCAGGGCATTGATTACAGTCCAGTGAAGAATCCTTTGTAAAGCGTCGTTAATGCAACTAGTTCTATCTTCAATGAGACCAAGCGGTCTTGACAGATATAGCTGAGCATCATCAGCATATACATAGGTGTAGTCTACTATGTGTAACACATTCAAAGACATTGTTAATGAACAATGAGAAAAGTAATGGACCAACAATCGATCCTTGGGGACACCAGAACCACCTCGCAAAAGCGACGAAGAAGAACCATTGCAGAAAACACTCTGATATCTTTCAGTCAGGTAATTAAATATCAAATCAATCAAAATTTAACTTTGTAATTAACTTTTTGCAAAGAAGATTATGATTAACTACATCAAATTCCTTAGAAAAGTCCAACAAAACTAAAATAGTAATATGATCGGCATCAATGGCCCCCGTATATTTTCAGAGACATTTAATGAGCAACTGTGACCAGACCTAAAGCTAGACTGATGTTCATGAATGAGACTGTGCTTATGTAAATATTTAGAGATTTGGACGAACACTAACTTCTCAAAGACTTTTGATAAGACTGGCAATATATTAATGGGACGATATTCACATGGATTGCCACTTGCAGACTTAGGTAGAGGGACGATTTTGGATTTTTTTCAGGCATCGACGATTTTGTATTTTTTCCAGGCATCAAGGAAACGAGAAGTGGTAAGACATATGTTAAATATATCAGTGAAGGGGACGAGAATATAAGGTAAGCACATTTTAATGAATCTAGGAGAAATTCCATCAATTGCTGTGGCTTTATATTTTACACGAAGAAAGGCATCAGGCACTTTATCCGGATATACACTAGAAAAACTAAAAGATGAGAAACTCTGGGTAGAGTGAATTAGGGAATAGTTCAAAGGAAGAAATGGGAAGAATTAGAAGAACTAGTGAATGAAGTAAACATTTTATTAAGCTCTTCTGGATCAGGTATAGTATTTGTAACGTTTTTCGCCTTAATACCGATAGCTTTAAGATTTTTCCATAGAACTCTAGACGGCAAATTAACTTTGAGCATTAATGAGTAGTACTTAGAAAGATGTATAGCACTACTTGGCCTATTACGAAGACTTCGGTACTCCGCCCAAAATGAAATTCTAAATCGCTTCCACTTTGCAAATGCAACATCTCTAGATAACATTAATTGTCTAATGCGCGAGGGATATACTTGTCATGAAAATAGTTCAAAGAGTTATTAACATAATCGACGTGATCATTAACATTAACCATAAAATAAACAGAATCCCCAGGAAACACTCGAGCTTCGGAATTAAACCGTATTCGAGATATGAATACGTGTTTGGTGAATATATTTTATCTGGAATCAAATCATATGTAATCATAATAAGATCATGGTCCGATATACCTGGGAGTGATACGTGATTGCAAAATATAACAGAGGGAAGATTGGACGTAAGAAAGATATCAAGTAAGAAGATGAACTGTTTGAGAAATGTGTAGATGCATTTGTCAGATCAGAAGGAGTAAGAAAATTTAAGTTAAAGTCACCGCCAATAACCGCATGTTGATACTGCAGCACTAACTGAGATAGGTCAGAAATAAAGTCCTCAAGACAGATAATATCTGGCGGTTTGTAGACTGCTCCAACTAAACATTTATCCACTCCACAGAAAACATCAGAGAAAATATACTCGGCACCCAAATTACTTCCACTACTCAACATAAACTTACATTTTAGAGACTTTTTACAAAAATCCTCCACGACGTCCAATACGATCTTTACGTAAAATTTTACGATCTGATAAGCTAATTTGGGTATCATGCATTTCCAGTTTAAGCCACGTTTCGGAGATAAGAATAATATCAAGTATTCACTCGCGAAAATAGATTCCTGGTATCAGTTTTACTACAAACCATTAAGGAGTTCTGTGTCCTCTTCCTATCATATGCATGCCACGCGGAGGCTTGCCTTTTGATAAAAGCCCCTGATGATCTCCTCTATCAGAGCTCCAATCAGCGTCTGCACATAAGCTAGTTTTATGGAGCTATATATTTCAGAGCCATCCATTTCATTGCCTTGGATATCCCTATAGCTAGGAACCAGTGCCTATGCAGTTAATTCATGCACCAGATTCGATTTTACAAGTGTAGCATCCAGCGCCTTAATGAGTGCATGTCTTTCATTGTATATGTAGATGTGATGTTGAGAGCCCTGCACATAGATATTATTTATGCTGCCTGGTAAATCGTTGGAAGCTCTGCCTGAATGACACCGAATTTGTCCAGGAGTTATACCACAGGCTTAGTAGGGATTATAAATGGATACAATCTCACACACTCTTCATTTTTCGAATTCCAATTTTGTAATTTTGTAATATTGTATTTAGCATTAACCAACCTTTATTTTACATTAAACCAAATAATTCCATTAATTGAATTTGCAAAGCGTTCTCTACAACCAGGACAGATGGCAAATTTCTGGAAATGAGAACAATTATTGTAAGGCGACGACGGGTGACAACAACTGTACCTACCAAGTAGAAAATTGAATCACGTCGCTCATTTTCCTTTAGTATGATCCTTCAAAATATTAAGAATTTGGGACAAGTTTATTGTGATGGAATATAATTTGGAATAACAGTTTTATAACGTAATAGAAAAAGCAAAATGAGGATAAAATAAAATATAAAACAACTAGCAAGGCGGACAAGCAATCAGAGCTGGGAAAGTACCAAAGAAAAAGTACTTAAGTACAAGTACCGAAGGTGTGAGTACTTTAGCGTAAGTACAAGTACCGCATTTATGACAAGTACTTGTAACTAAGTACAAAGTCTATAAAAAGTACTGAGTAATTTTTGAAGTACTTTTTCAAGTACTTTTTTAGAATCTTTGTACGTTGGCAGTAATATAATGAAGTTTATAGAGTTTAGTTAATTGATATTAATAAATAAATACCTTTCGATTTCCAGTAAATTTCTAAGAAAAAATTGAGGCCTTCCCTACATCAGGTCGAGGCATCGTTGATTTTATATTGGAGCGAAGAATTGTTTGCTTACCATTGGTTATGTCATCAAGTCGAGGCAAAATCGATTTTATATTCGAGCAAGACGTTTCTGGTTTTTGTTCTACTTGCCCAGTCTTGTTTGTATGTTATTAGTTTGTCTAAGCCTCTTCCGTGACGTGCGAGTGAGGCACATGCTATGACAGTTCCTTGCGTGCTTTAAAATACAACAAAAAATGGAGTTGCGCTAGAGATTGTGTTTACTTTTCTACGAAGAGTTAGATATTTGTAGGTACTTAATAGCCTCAGAAATACTCAAGTAAAAATCTGGGAACTTAAGTACAAAACTAAGTCTTAAGTACAAGTAAATAGAAGCAAGTACTTATGTTCAAGTAGTAAGTAGGGCATTTCAAAAGTATTGAGTAATAAGTCTTAAGTAACGAAAATGTGCTCTAAGTAGTACTTAAAGTCTTTTTATACTTAAGTATTGCCTAGCTTTGCAAGTAATAAGGTCAAGGCCACATTCAAAGCTAAGGATAAAAGAGAAAAAAAAATTGGGGTATTGACCTGCGGCAACATAACCATGAATGGAATCCGATCTTAAAACCGTAAAAGGTGCGATATCCCTCGAATAGAAATCATCGTGGCATATCTTTCAAATATTGAATAACTTATCCCCGAAATTTTTTTGATAATATTAAATAAATGTAGGACTAAAAACTAAAAATAAAATTGCGTAAGATCCTCGGGTGGATCTGTCAATATATCATTTCCCGTTTATCAATTTTGCAAAACACAACTAAGGCCGAAAAACGACTTTCAAAGAATATAAGCCGAAAAAAGCCAAAAAGCTAGTGTTATTGATTCAGCAGTCTACAAAACACCTCTCTGAATGCGTTCTTAAAAACCCAGATATCGGGCTGTGCTTGTACATACAAACTGTATCTCAAATTCGGATATCTCTTCCAAACCTGGTTTCAGAACTAAGGGCTACATATAACAATGCTTCGAAAAAATCAACTATTTGTCAAGTCTAAAACTTCCAAACCAGGACCATCTGAAGTTAGTACAGAATGAGATACCACAGAGAAAAGCGTCTTTAAGTGTAAGACCAGCACAATCTTTTCACAGATAGCACACTGATTTCTATTAATAAATGTATGTTATTAAAATTACATAAATTAACAGTTATCAACTTTTTCTTAATCTAGAATGACTAAGATCATCTGATATCTAGATAAAATCGGGTCACGTAAGTTCATGTAATTCGATACTTTATTGCGTCGACAATAAAGTTGTTAGCAATGGAAATATATTTAATAACAATTTTGGTATTGATAACGAATAAATTCAAAATCCGTTTTTCCAGCGTATAGAGGTACATACATAATAAAAAAAAACAACGTGTATATATTGGAAATGGACAATAGATGCAGTAGTAAGTATCTCAACGCTTTGTTAAAATTAAAAAAAAAAAACAACCTACTTTTAGCATCTTCAACGATAATGATGGTACTCCCAAATGAGTCTGAAAGGAAAGACACCAGCCACAAAATCTTTATCAATACTTTTACTTTCCTCGTCATTTTCTTTCACTGTTTTAAAAAAATCTTAACCAGATCTTCACATGCTCCAATAATCACATGCACAACAAATCCGTGGTTCACTCACGCCTCCGGTAAGGTAACACGAACACTACTGGATCACACTCTAATTATTATTATTTGCAAGTTCAACAATGGCCCTTGATGTTATTCAGATTCACGAATTACGTAATAATCGTATTGGTCAATATGTGAAATAAGACATAAAACACTTTTGCCCAAAAAAAAAAAAACAAAAAAAAAACAAAACAAAGCCGAAAACGGACCGTGTGTCACCCTACAATATTAATTTATCCTTGCGCGCGCAGCTTGCATAATTTTAATAATCTAACAAGAACCGCGCGAAATTAATTATTCGAATTTAATGCCGCGTATCCGTCAACGAACGCTAACAGGTGGTGGGTTATGTGAAAAATCTTAACTGAAGTTCGCGTAATTTGTGTTGGCGGTTTTATATGGAAATTTTGAGTGTTAAACTTAAACCGTGATCATCACAGGGTGTCTAATTCAGGTTCTGAGTGGGGTTCAACTATATACTGGCAGTGGTCGATAGGTCGTCGTAGCATTTGAATTAAACCATAGCGATGCTGGCCAGCACCATCCGGTGTTGATGTGAAACACTCTCGATTTCAATGGTTGTATAGTTAGCATCCAAGAACATGCAACCAACCATATGTGATCAGAGAGTGGAACGGTTCTCGTTAAGAAGATGGGGAGTCAGCGGTAATAGATTAGGTAAAAAGATTGTTAAGAAGCTACTCGACTACCAAAACAACTTCCAACTGCTGATCGGTGTACTGTGCGTGCGTTGAGGTGGTTGGTAAACTTAATCTGAGATTTAGATGATCGCCTTCTTCATCAGTTTTTTTTGTTTTTGAATATCAAAGAATAGATTCTATGGCGTGTTTCTTTCAACTTGCAATGCATCGTTGGATGCGTTCCAAGCACAAGTTTCTAAATAAGACGATGAACAGAGATGATTGGTGAAGGCTTTATGACTTCGACTTGGCTTAAGAAAGTGGATAAAAAAGTTGAGCCTTCGACGTATTGTTTTGCGGGACTTGTTCGGTTTGCGCAGGAAATCAACGGAGGTTAATGAGGTAAGCTACAAGATTTTTTTTTTCGTTGGCTTGGATATTGTTAGCTAAAAATCTGCCTGACATGTGTAGTGTTTTGTTTTTTTAAACTTTAGCTGTTTCTATGGGCAGTCTAAAAGCCGACGACTTTTTTATTCTTACTATTTAAGAATTATCAACGTAGATATTATGTATAATCCATTTATGTAGAGATATGATGTCATTTTGAGTTAATTAAATTGCCTTAAATGTGTTATGTAAGATTCATTATCTATTTTATGTATAACAATAAAATGTTCTTGGGAGATTTGAGAATTGATATGAAGTAGGAATTAGGTCATAAATTAAGAATAAAAGTAAGCTTTAGAGGAAGGATTTCCTGCCAGTAATTTGGTATTTCACTTGTGAAAATAATAGAAAAAAAAAGAGGAACATAAGATTCAATTTTCACACCATTCGTAATAAAATGGACGGAAAGAACAGTTAAATTCATTTTGGATGTACTTAAATCTTTATAAGTGTGGACTTTAATAATAATTTTTGTAAAAAACACAGTGTTCAAATTCGATTCAATGATTTTATACAGGGTATTATAAGCCGTTGTTATATCAGATAACAGATAAAAAGTTGTTTGGCAACAAACTTAACAAGGTATTGGGTCCATGTTTTTTACTTTGAGATACAGAAATTATAATTTCATTTTAGATGGCCATATTTGCTAAATTGCTATGAGGATTCTCACAAAAAAGCTTTTATTGATTAGCTGAAGAAAGAAAAAAACTGAAAAGAAATCATCTAATAATCGCAAAAGGATAAGAAATTCATATTTTAAATTATTTTTATCCTATCTTGAATCCTAGAATGGTAATCTAGAAATTTCTAGGAATTTCCAAAAATCTTTATAAACAACTGAATAAAGTCCTAGAACATTGCAGAATTCTAACTGCTTTATTTACTCAATCATATCCTATCAAGTTAACCTCCATTGCAAGTCTTTAAATTTCTTCCACCAATTATTCCCTTTAGAGTTTGAAATTGTAACAAAGACTGTTTGTTTTATATGAGGTTAGAAATTAAAATCTTAAGGGTTTATATCCTGGAATCCTGCTGGCCAATTCACACGACTTCTCAATTTTGATAATAATTATTCAAAAATTATCTCATTAAAGAACTCTGTGTATAGCAGAATTATCTAGTTGTAGCCACATTACTCGGCATATGGCTGGTAGTACGTTTTATAAAAGAATGATTATATTTTCTTGTAAAAACTTTAACTAGTTATATAAAGTTCAATCAGGAGTTTGCCGACCATTCCAACCTGTAAGTTTACTCTGAAGTGGTGTTGTCGTGAGCCGGAGATAGGTGAGGATTTTTTGCGCACCAAGTGTGTGAATTGCGACAATTACTTATGCCGTTTTTCCAATTTATATCGAAAAAGCAGAACAGAATGCTATTATGCTTCCGGAATCATTTTCTTTCAACTCCTGCATGTTTCGAGGCTGAATGTTTCGCCCCTGGATGCTTCGCTCCTGAATGTTTCGGAAAAGATAAGTGTACAGGATTTCACGTCTAAGCCTCGTCAAACCACTGCTTTACTCAGTTCTTATATGTTGCTAATGCTGCAGATACTATAATAGCTGTAGGGAAATTTTTCATTGTATTCTCGTGTACCGACTCTGGCACTGGCGACTACTACTACTGTGGATGGACATCGAATATAGGTGAACGAGCTGACTTTAATCACAAATGGTGAAGTAAACTACTGTAGACTGCTCCACTCCGACAATCTGCTCATAACACATTAATTACAGTTCTTGGAAACACCTATAAAAATCTGATAGCTTAGTTGAGGGAAATTTTAAAGTGGACAAATAGTTAAAGACAAACTAGATTTGGGGTACAAAAAAAAAAGCAGGACAAATTATACACAGAACAGTCTACCGATTGCTGAAAGGGATATATTTACCGAATCGCAGCTTTATACACAAAACTGCAAACCATTCTCAAAACTTTGTTGAGGTGGACATTGGAGCTTACAATCAAGATATTGCAAGTTTTTGGCATCATCTCAAGGTAAGGCTATTACGGGAGGAGGAGGGAAAAGTTAAACATAATTTCCATTTTATGTGGCTTTCTTTGGAGAAGGATAGTAAAAAACTTGAAAGAAAATTTGTTTATCGCTTTCTTTTTTTCATTAGTTTTGAGGGTTAGGTAGGAATCATTCTTTCCAACCTTAATAACAGGCTTTTTGAAGGAAATGATTATTTCTTAAAAAAAAAAACAAAAACGTGAACATTTTCAAAAACAGTTATTGCTTATTTCAAAGATAGTAACAATATTATTAAAATGAATTTTATCATCTTCGTATATATGCTGTAACTCCTGACGTATTACAATGGGATTTTTCCAACTTCGAATGTCTTTTGGTCTTAAAATGGCATTTTCGCACATAGCGACAATAATTTTTTTATTTAATTTATTTAAATTCTCAGTTCCTACGATAGATTACAGATTTTAAAATCCAATTATATTCTACCGGTAATTCTAATGCATTTTTATACAGCTATTAATTCGTGGTGCTACTAGAAAGCTAAAATATAAAGAGTGTATAAAATAACAATCAAAACAAGCAGGGTTGTTAGGATTAAATAAAACTACAACTACTTATGAAATATGAATTCAATACACTTAAAACTAAAAGAAAATATTACATATAAGCAAATATTCAAACGGAAAAATAAAGAACTAACGAACACGCTAAATATTCAAATCCATGCTCTGAGTCTAATTTTAATTACACCAGCAGATTATATGTCATTAATTGAAACTCAAACACTGGAAAAATGGACAATAAGCAATTTAACAAAGACAAAGAGAAATATATGAAGGATTTACATTAACTGGGATGCCTGATATTAGTTAAAATACTTCTTTTGAATGTCAGAGGGCTATTACCGAACAGGTCTATATATAAGAAAATCTGCTATTATAAGATTTCTGAAGTCTAACTAATGGTGACTTTTCTATTAGATTAGTTCTGTGGGTAGGTAAGTAAAACAAATCTTGCTGCCTTAAGGTCCTGTGAGGGACATTAAAATTTAGTTTAGATAATAGGTGGGGACAATCAATATAACCATTAACCAGTTTCAAGAGACACATTGCATCCAAATACAAACTTCGGCTTTCAAGGGATATTAGGTGAAATCTAGCTAGTCTGGTGCCATACTCGATGTATATGAATGTTCAAACTTGAAAATCAAAATTCGCGTGAATTTCCTCTGAACTGCTTCCAACTGTTCGAAATATGTTAAGTAGAAGGGATTCCAAACTTGAGAGGTGTATTCCAAAATACTTTTTACGGGGGAATTGAATAATATAATGAAAGAAGACGGAGACGAAAATGACTTACAAGTTGGAAGGGTTAAGCCTGAAAAGTCCTCGAGGTAATGTGATTTAAATGGCATCTAAAGAGCAATTTCGAGACAAACAGCACGGCCAAGTCCTTAACAACATCCACACTGCCTAAAAATGTATTATTAAGATTATATTCAAGTAAAATAGGAAAGCTTTTACGAGAAAACGTAATAACAGTTCACTTAGAAGTGTTAATTTCAAAATTATTATCGGCGCACCAGCTATGAAAGGTGTATAAGACTTCTTGTAAGAGGAGACAATCATTGACGGAATCTATAATCCGGAATATCTTAGCATCATCAGCATACAATAAGCAATTTGCCTTGATAAACTCTGGCAAGTCAATAATATATAACAAGAAGATATATGGACCAAGTACCGTTTCCAGCGGAACATCTAAAAGCTGTTCGTACGGGTTAGACTTATAACCATTGAAGGCAACTAAACAATCCCTACAGAAAAGATAAGAGAGATAAGACATGTGTATATAATATGCTCTTGAAGTGTAATCTTATAGCATAAGTTATTCAATTGGGCGTAGTAATACCTAAAACAGGTTCCCTGGAAATTTCAACATACACATACATACACATCTTATAGGCCGATTTTTTTTTAGTTTTTTGTTGTTGATCGTGAGGAATGTTGACTGATTTTTGTTAGTAACCATTCTAAGCCGAAATAATAAAAGAATTGGGAAAAGGTGCAAGCGTAATTGCACTCTCGATTGAAATACGAAGTTGCTAAATTTACCACATGTGTAAATCGTGGAAAACACAGAAAAATTCACCTTTCAAAAACGTTTCCCCATGTAAACAATCACAATTTTATAAAATGGAGAGAAAAGTTGGGTGCACAATTTTGAGTAATTTTTTTTGGTTTCGTTTCTTAAATGTTTTATGTGAAAATTTTTCGTGGCCTCCTACCATTACTGTTAATAAAAAAAGCTTCAATGATGAATTTTAATTTGTACACCAACTGATTAATTAACCAATATTATCCATTGTGAACCAAAAGATAATATACATTGTACCATCCTTGGATAAATTTTTTCATGAAAAAATAAAAGATCAAAATATATTTATGCCAAATTTCAATTCATTTTGACGACAAATTTTGAAATAAGATAGCTTTTTCAAAAAATGATATATTTTGAATCATTCTACGTAAAATAATTAAAAAATATGTATGTATATGCTAAACAGTAGCGGGTTCTCAAGATGGATCCTTGAGGTATCCCGAATGTCAATGGAAGAAATAGAGATAAATGGTGATGAGTTGCAAATTTTCACCATTTGAAATCTGTCGGAGAGGAAGCGGTTTATTAACCAGATAGCATAAAAACAGAAGTTACAATGCTCAAAGACGTTAGTTAAAAGTGTGGAGTAAGAGAAAACAATTAACAGTTTTAGAAAGACCCAATAACAAAAGTACGGAAAAATTTCTTAGGATTGAAAGCTGTAATCACTGGTGATTTTAAAATATAGTAAGTATTTTGTTTTGTGTCGGCTAACAATATGTAAATTTTCACTAAACACATAATGTTATGCACTTGACAAGAGGTCGCATAAAGGTAAAAATATAAAATTTGGAAAATAAAAGAAGGCTATTTTGTGAAAAATCTTTCATTGTCTGCCAATATAGTCAAAGGCTAAGTTTTCCATCTACATAAAGGTCAGCGAAAATTGACAATATCGATATTGACGAGAACATTTGCATTTAGATAATTCTTAAGTAATGCTATGCAGTAAAAAAAATCAGTGTAACTCGAATGGTGTAAAAATTCCCCTCTATATCAAAATGAAACTTATTTTGTATGAAAAACTCAAAAATATTATCTATCCACATAACAGAACTACACAGCGGAGCTCTATCTAGCGGGAAAAATTCGAAAATATTTATTTTAAAACTTAGACAAAATTATGTTATAGTGTCATCTGTAATTTCATATTTGTAGAAGCAAGTGTGCAAGTTGCAATTGTCAAGATAGTATTTAGTTTTAATTTTTGTTTATCTTCGAAAATTTGTTTGGAGTGGAGTTGCACAAAAATAAAGGCGGATTTCTTCTTTGATAGATAGAAGATTTAAAATATTTTAATTTTAGATCTCGGATATGACCATTTCGATGCAGTAAACACTTTTGGATATTATCTAAAATCAAAATATTATTATTTTGCACTAACGCATCCTTATTCGGCAATTTCTGCCCGAACCAAAAATTAAAATCAGATATGTACGCTATTCGGTATAAAATTACACAAAATAGGGGGTTTCGAATGCATTTCGATAGAGGTATATAGTATCATACTTTTGAAAAATTCTAAATTTTCACCGTACCACAAGTTTACAAATTCGGGTCAACTTTTGAACCCGAGCAGATGAGAACGATTTTTAACGTTATTTGATGCCCTAAACTCAGATCTTCAATCCGTGTGTCAAGATTGGTTCTAGTTTTTGCGCTCTTACAACGGCTATCAGCTAACCACGTTACATCGAACATCTTTTGGAACATGTTTTTGTACTGCGATTGTGCTTCGGAACGTGTGAAAATGCAGAGAAAACGTTGCAGAGTCGATTCAAAGTGTTTTTGTAACGTTTGTGAATGTTATATGCTCGGAAAACGTGGAAAAATCATGACAAATGCAATCAAAGATGCGTACTTGCAATACTTTGGTTTTGCTGTAGTAAACATTGACAAGCCATGGGTAGCGAAATTGTTGTGTAACGTGTGCAGTACAAAGCTGTACAAGTGGTCACTTGGTGAAAATATGTACTTTTCATTTTCTGTACCAACGTTATGGAGAGAACAGAAAAATCATGTAGATCATTGCTACTTTTGCTCAATGAATGTCGTCGGTATAAATGCAAAAAAATTAGCACGGTATGAATATCCTGACGTATCATCAGTGTCGAAGCCAGTTCCACGTATGGACAGTGATCCATTGCCAATTTGTCCACTCGTGAACCCACAGGACGTTTTATTGCCACCTCTTCATATTAAACTTGGCCTTATTAAGAGCTTTGTCAAAGGGCTCAATCGCGAAGGTCCGGCTTTCCAGTACTTAATCAAGTTATTTCCAAAACTGTCATATGCAAAAATCAAAGAAGAAATATTTGTCGGACCTGATATTCGAAAACTAATGGCTGATGCAAACTTCACAAAATGTTTAGGGCCTGATGAAGCAGCAGCATGGGCATCGTTTAAAAGTGTTGTTCACAACTTTCTCGGTAACCAGAAATTACCGGATTAGAAGTAATCGACAATGTTTTTGCAAAATTATCACAAGAGTGGAGCTCGAATGTCTCTCAAGATACATTTTCTGGATTCACATGATGAGCGACTACTGTTGGACCCTAATGCCTGAAACAGATCCCAAGCAGTATAAAAGACTCAGTTCAACCTCTGTTCATTTCTGATTTATACTTTTCAATTCAATAAATAGCCGTTAATGGTCAAAAATAGTAAAATAATGAATTTATTGAATATTTCGAAAACTAGAACCAATTTAAAAAAACCGGCTGCTGATTTGGATTCAGCTCCCAAATTTACCTTATAAACAGCTTTTGGTTGCTCAGGTCCAAAACCGTGTATACTTGTGCATTATCCTATGCCATATTGGTAAAATTATATTTATGAGTAATAACAATTACACCGCTTTAAATGGACAATGGAGCTTGGTAAAATTATATTTATGAGTAATAACAATTACACCGCTTTAAATGGACAAATGTACTCCACAAATGGATGATCTCATTGAACACCCTTTCGGTGTTCATAGAACTCCGAATTTTTACAGTGTATATTATACTTACCTAGACAATATCTAAGGTTTGAATAAATAATAATTGCGCACTTTTTGCTTAATCTCACTTTAAGTTAGAGTTTCTGTTAGTTTTGAAGGAAGAGAGGTTAATTATGAGTTGTGTTGAAATCCGTTGCACGTTCAAAGGGCATTGACTCATTTAAAAATTCTCTCTAAGAGCTATACATAAATTTTGCATTTTAAGTACTAACTGCTTCTACGTAAGATGCAAATTCATTTGCTTGCATTAGAGATTCTAATTAAATTCCAATTACATAAGCTCATCCCGCTATTCTTAACTGTACGTATTTTTTTTTATTCAAAGGAAACATATCTAAGAACACGGCTTAATGCCAGAGATTGTACCCAAAGTGTATAGAACCGCAGTGAAGAGCACAACACGCAAAGATTTTTGCTAATGATAATGAAATTTGGCGAAGCATGTAAGCAACCATTAGTTGTATCTACCTATGTGTATATTCATAAAAATGTACATACATACATATGTAGCTCTTTCTTATTATTGCTAAGTGACCGCAGCTAAGAAAACGAGTAGGCAAAAAAAAGAAAAAAAAAAGAACACTCTGAACATGAAAGAACAATGCATTTCAATTCGTTCGCAATAAACGAAAACAGCCTCAGAAATGCAATCCATCTGTCATAAAAATGCATTTAGATACTGCTGCTTGTGATCTATCGAAGATGGATAATCGTCCATCTATATAAGATCTTGGGAGGATGGGAAGGAGGCAAGCAGAAGAGATAAGACAATGATGATTTGAAACAATGCGATTTATCGAAAATAACGTCTTGCCCAATCTTGTACATATATGGTAATTTCAAGAGAACAACTCCGGTCTATTACTTAAGAAACAACATGTGTCAAGCTGATCGCGCAGTGATGATCTTCGCTGATATGATAGGATTTCTTGAAAATGTTCTTAATGAGATCGTTGGAATAGCTTGAAGTGATGGTGGGCTCCACATTATTGTTACATTGTTGGTACATCGGACTTCTTATCGGGATGTGGTAAAATGTGGAATGTTTGTTATCGTATATGTTTATGAAACAAGGACAGGCTGTCGGTGTACCACGAAAGTTTTAGATTAATTTAAAGGATGTGAAATGACAAGAAAATCAAATCTTTCAAATCGTCTCTTATAGGTATTGGTGGGAAAAAAAAATTTTCTCTCGTGATCGAGAGTTTTAATTTCTGGAGCACCCCAAAAAGTCTCAACTCTTTTTTATACAAATTTGAAGTTAAACGGTTCAAAAAAGCCTCAGTTTTTTGTAAAATCTAGTTGATTCAACACGATTTCAATGTCATTATCCTTTAAGTAATTATATACGTGCTCAAGAGCGTCCTGTACAAATTACAGTCTTTGGTACCGATGTATTAAAAAATTCACTGTAATAGTTAGAAGAAATTACATCGACAGAAGAAAGGGCTGCTTAAAACTCTCCAGCAAAACTACCCAAAATAATTGAAGATGGGGGCTATGTTGCCGGCTAAGTTGTCAATGCGATGAAATGGGGTCTATTTTGAAAAAAAAAAAAATGCCTGCCAGAACTTTTATAGAAAAATCTGAAAAAATTGCTAGTTGCGTTTAAAGTTACTACAGATCGGCTAATTGTTTTATTGTGTAGCAGTGCTTTTGGCGACAAAATTATAAAGCCTCTTTTAATCAACTGATTATTAAGGCCATATGAAGGAAATACATTCAACTCTTCCCAGTTTATTGGAGGGGAATACAAATCCCTGGGTGACAGAAGGATTATTTACGGAATGATATGAAGAATGCTTTGTTCCTGAAGTTAAACGATATATGGAGCAACGATGTCTTGATTTGAAAGTACTTTTACCATTAGAACATCTTTGGCACCTAACACCATTCCCTTGATTCAACCAGTAGACCAGAGTATAATCGCTACCTGTATTATATTCAACGAGCATTCAAACATTTTTTATATGCAGTAGCAGAAGGATAACTTCACAATCGTTGCCTTATTTTCCAAAATGAAGTAGGGGATATTAACATTAAATGCTTGCTGGAAATCATTTTGGCTAGAATGCATCAAGTAACTGAATGCCCTAAAAAAACGATAGAGTCTTTTAAACTTATAGCCTTGACACACAAAATTGGAGGCGAAGGATTTGAAGACCTACAAATTAAAGACATCGACAAATTAATGATAGATAAACCTTTATATGTGAATGATTTGATTTTTTAATAACAGCAGACGGTAATACCGAGGATCACAATAGCGATAACCAGGAAGAGGGTGGAATATGTCTACTAACTGACTGCTAGTTTAATTCGAGAGGGTCTGACATTTTCGAAACTTATGGTGAATCATTTTTTAAAAATTAATCCAAATATAATGCGCTCTAACATTCGAACGAGATATAAAGAATTGTTTGGATGAGTATCAAGACTTGTATGAAGAGCTTAAAAAAAACAAGTCTCGATGTTGGTAAAATCAGAATGTGTGAAGTGCTGATACTATTAACATTGATGTTGATACTGTGCTTATGATTCCGCTGGTCAATTAGCATAATGTCAACTAGGCTTTAAAAAGCTTGACAAATGTGGATATCTTTAGTGATGATACTGATGTTGATCCAATTTAATTTCGCTTACTAACAGGCAACGACGTATAATTTCGTAATTAAATTTGGTTTAACAGATTTCACCTTTTTTGTTTGCGCTACTTATTTGTATCTATTACGTACGTATTTTAAGTTTCATTGCTCAATAAAATTTCAGAACTTTCAGCGGCTTGGAAAAATTTTAAGATACATAAATAGTAGGTAAGAAAGAGTAACGTTGTCAAGAATAGAAGAGAAAAATCTTAGTTCAAAAAAATGAAATTTTGAGAAACTTCGTAAGGAAATACATATAAATGCTTTATGTTCATAAAAATATTTAGGGACGCAGTTACTCGAATTAATCAATCAAATTTCTTTGGATCATTATGCTAATTATATTGAATTAAAAATCTGAAAAAAATTAACTCTTATCTACATTCATAAAAATGTTAAGCGCCGAATCCGAATCAATCAAACCAATTCCTTTGGATCTATGCCGGATCGGCTATTAATATTATACATATTCAGAAACTAAGAAAAAAATGAACTCTTATCTACGGAGACAATCAGATAAAATATTTAGCGGTTCAAGCATTCGCATCAATCAACCAACTATTTTGGACTTTTGTTGGTCAGTACTTTATTAGTAGTAGTGTACTAAAAGTCTGACGAAAAATTTTCAAATAAATTTCAAAGTAGAAGAAAACGTTTTTAAGATAACTCCAAAGGAAAAAAAACTTTTAGCTGCTTTCACTTAAACATTTAGAGGTGGAGGGACCATAATAAATTAAAATTGTGGTGTTGTGTGGTGTTGAGTACCAATTATAGTCCTTTAAGATCCTGCAGAAAATTTTCTGGTAAATTCATAAGAAAAAACTGAAATCTTATTTACGTGGTGGCATTTCCAGATAAATAAATTGATTTGTAACTTTCTAGTTCAAGTAATTTGCGTCGTAGAAATCTGAGATGGGATTGTATTTAGACTTTCTTGAATGAAAAATAAACAGGTACAATCGAAGTAGCATTGTTATTATATGTTTTCAGTTTATTTTTACTGTGAGGGGTCTTTTAGTAGATTAATGTCATCGAAAAAATTTTAAAGAAAATTACAGGTATCCACAATATCCTAGATGATTTCAAATCAAATAATTTAAATCATACAATAGAAAAATATATTGTTTTGGCTTCACTGTTTGTTATATATTCTATTTAGATTGTTATAAAACCGAGTATCCATTATAACCATTATAACTCCTTATAAAACAACCCATCACTTTCAGTCACCAAAAATTGTTTCTTGGGAAGGGATGACCTCAAATTGCCAGCAAGCAAGCACACATTTCTTATATAGTAACTATACCTACATATTTGAAATCTGTTTAAACAAAAATCGCGTTTGCTACCAACTTACATAAATTTGGATTCAATCGAGTTGTACAGTTGTCGCCTCTCACTTCAGTATTCAAGTGGTGATTATTAAATAATTTAATTAACAAGAGAAGAAAATTTTGGATGAAATTATAACAAAGTAAATACTGTTTCAAAATTTCTGTAGATTAGCATCGATGATTTCATGCATTTTTTCATTCTCTTTGAATTCATAGCCTTATGTTTTTCCCAAAAGATAATAATCTTTTTTAATATCTTTCTATCAATTTACAGACCCTTGACTAAAAATTTTTTGTGTCTGAGTTCATAAATGCCTGAGCGCCTGAGACGTTCGTTAGTTTTAGCGCAGTAAACGAGGAAGATTTAGAATGAGTGAATGGGGATCTTTCCTTTCCGATTGGGTAAAATTTTCCTACGTGTTAGAGGTTTTTGGGGTTGGGTAGTTACCACACGGTTGTGCAAATTAGGCCGTGTGTGATGTGAGTCGAGAGTCGATATTCGAGAGTTGAGATTAGAGAGTCGACCTTTGACAGTTGAGTTTCGAGAGTCGAGTTTCAAGCGTCGAGATTCGAGAGCCAAAGTTCGAGAATTGAGATTCGAGAGTCGAGAGAGTGTACAGAACTTATGACTAAAAAGTAGAAAACAAAATATGTATATTAAAAAAACTTTAAAAAAAAATTTGGGCATGAGCTGTGGTTAGTCAATTGTGATTATAGCAGAGATGACTCATGAGTAATTTACGACTCACGTGCGCGTTCCATTTTTAAAAACTCATGTGGGCGTGCGTGAGTTGGTATCATTGTTATTAGCGCACGCGCCCATGAGTTAGAAATACAAAATAAGAAAGCGCACACTCGTGTGCGCACACGAAATTTATCACTGCTCATTACTCACGAGCGAATAAAAATTTTAATATTAATTATCCACGTTTTTTACATAATGTAGGTATTTCATTAATGAAATTGCACACAAGTTGGAAATGAGCAATTAGAAATTTCGTGTGCGTTTTTTTCCGTTGAATTACTCACTCGTGAGCAGTGAGAGATCGCGTGTGCGCTTCCTTATATTGAATTTTCTCATTCATGTGCGTGAGTAGAATGCTCAAGAAAATCGCACATGACTCATGAGTATGTGCGCTTTGATCGCGAACAATTTATTACTAACGTGCGTGTGCGTTTCCGTACTCTGGATTATAGTTATGGTTGCCCAAACTTTTAAGATTAATCGAGGTTCTAGCATTTCTTATTTGCAATGGAGCTTTTGTTGACTATTTGACTGAGAAAAGAAAAAAAAAATATGTTTTACTTTTTAGCCCATTTTATTTACAATAACTTTTGTTACTTTTTAAAAGTTTTTTTAATATATTTTATTTTTTCTCAACGTTACTTTCCTAAAGTTTTATTTTTCAAAATTTTGTTTTTCTCTATCTTCTACATGTAATCCCAACGCTTTATTTTCTTTACCTCTATATATATATATATATAATTTATTACTGGTGCAGCGAAGGTGTTGAGCTTTCTTGTAAATAAAGATTTTTAATTAAGAAAACTAAATATAGAAGGCTTTATTTAAAATGCACTAAAAAGGATATTTTTTCTCAGCTTCAACAGTGAACTCACAGAGCTCTTGCTTTTATGTGACTATAAAGGTAAAAGTGTTGGCGCTTATATCCTTAAATAAATTGATTTATATATTTTGACTAAAAATTGCTGAGTTGTGATCCCGCAAATCTCCAGTTATTCATTTTTAGTTGAATCGGATCATCTTGAATTTTTTTATTAATTATAATTAATTATAAACATGTTTTTAAGTAGTTTATAACATCCATACCAATTTTTAAGTTGATCGGATATGTGGAAGTAAAGGTGAAAAATGATTTTCTTACATAACGGGTAGCGCAAAAGTAATGACCCTATTTGGTTCAGCTACAACTTCTTTTCTAAATTAGAAAACTAGAATTAGTTTTTTATATATGTATGTACATTTGTGCCATGACATTTCGTGGCGTTAGGATTTGAAGATGATGTCTCTTAAATGGTGACCTCCAGAGTTGATGCACACACCGTTATTCTCATTACGAACAACGTGCCACCATTAGTGACGCAATATCGTGAAAATATATAGGAAAGCACGGTAGATAGAACATAATACTCTCTTTCCTCTTGCTGTCTTTCCTATAGAAATGTGTATACATTAGTCACAGAACATTTGCCAAAATTTAATGAGAATAGCTTGTATTCTCTGCACCGTGATTTTGAACAACCTCTCAAGTGCAAGCACTTATGGTTATGTTCGCACTATTAACTAGGCATACCTAATTGTCAATATCTAATTTTCTACAACCTAACCTAAATAATAATATAATTCTGTAGATTTAATATTACAATATAATTCATAAATTTTTACTGAAAAATTTTGCTAATTATGTGACTTTTTTTATTGAAAATCTGTTATACTATCAAACTTCTAATTGGTATCATCGATTCCAGAATATCTTGGAGATGAAAATAAAAGCTTGAAACTTGATACTGCTTAAAAATTTGTTGTTTTTGGAGTATTTATTGCTTTTGGAGTATTTCAGAAAGGTAAAAATTCATTCAACGTCTACGAAGAATGGTTATCTATTTATAATTACGATAACAGTTCGAATTGGTTCGATAATGCGGCTTGAGAAGTTTACTTCGTCTTCAACATGAATTCCGAAAATATACGTTAAAGGAATTATGGCATAAGCCATGTTTCTTTGTCAATTTTTCCTTTCGGACTCCTCTTAGCTTCCATTACCTAGAAAAATATTTTATGTAAATTTTAAGCTAGCTGAAATCGAATGAAAGACCTCTCAGCATTATGAATATGAAGATCACACGATGCAATCAAACACGATTTATATTTCAATTAACAATTTTTAACAATTAACCATTACGTAATGATGGTAACTGCTATCATGTTCTAGATCAAAGTTGCATTATGCACATGTCTATGTCATATGTACCAACGTATATCGATTTAACAATCAAAAGTGCATTTTCGTTAAAGGTCGCACGCGTTTTTCCTCTTTTTTTTCTGAGTTAAATTTCCATTAGCGACAAGCAAAGAATAAATAAAAATCGCGACGACCGACAATTGTTATGATTTTAGTTCACTAATTTTGCAAAAGAGGCAGGCCAGTGAGGCGCACTTGATTTCCGTTTTACTCGAACTCATATAGGGTAATCGGAACTACCGGTAAGAATCTAGGTCACTAGTGGAACACACACAGAACGTACAGTAACACTGTGACTGTGTTGATGTCAACTAACAAACAAACGAAAAACTCGAGGTCACATCAATTTCCTACTCAACTAAATAGAACAAAATTGTTAGAAAAATTTCCAAAAGCTTAGAGATTCAGTCAAGAGATGACACCACGAAAGGTCAAAAATGTTCGTTTGTCTTTGACTTTGGAAATTCGGTGGTGAACCAATTCTGAACCGTGTCTTTTAACAATCTTTAAAAATCTTCAATGAAGATGATGATTTTTAGAATTGTCTAAGAAAATTGCAAGTGACAATAGTGCAAATTTGTAATGGAAATTTTTGAAAATATTGTTTCGCTGGAGGGGGCCGATTATGTCATTGTCGTTCGTCACACATGAGTGTGATGGCAATGAAAACAGGAAGAGTAAAAAAATTCTATTAAACTATCTCCTTTGTTTTAAGCGGCCCAGTTCAGGGTATAGGTCCGCATTAATGTATCGATTTTGATTGTATTAGTTTCATGCCCCGCTTTCCCAACCAGTGAACTTTTACTGTCATTTCAGATATGCGAACCGTTTTGTTTATTCCTAGGTATGTATATATTGGAGAAAAATTTTGGACACTGAGTGCGTGCGATTGTGATGGAAATGTGAATATTGTGTGGAATTCTCACAGTTCGGTGATTTTGAAAACGAAAATAAGCATTCAGCCATTGTCTTTGTCCACATAGGAATGTTACGAGTGTCTTGGGGATTTAAATTGAGGCAGTACCTACGATTCTGGGATTGGAAATATTTCATTAAAAAGTGCTCGTCATTTTCGTTCACAAGTCTAATTAAGTCTGGTTCGTGATAAATTTGCCTTGTGCTTGATGTAGTTATGTCAGAAGATTTTTGCTAATTATTACCGGATTGAAGAAGTTGCTTTTTATGCGTTCGTTAATAAAAAAAAGTTATAATTTTTTTTATTAGGGTTTATGGTTTCTATATGAGTATGTAGAAGCAATATTTTTGGGACAAAGTTCAATAGTGGTCTGAATGATTGTGTAGGATGAGAGGTGGTGAGATCGAATGGTTGGATTAAGTGGGTGGAGTACACACAAGACTTTAAAGCTTAAAAAACTGAGAATATCCAGTTTTAAAAACTATATGCGTAGAGATTATTGCAAGTGCTCTATTCTCTGCAATATTATGTAGTATGTACATATTGGTTTCCTCCCACTCCTGATACTAACAGCAAAGTATAACATTACCTTTTGTTATGTTTTTAACGTTAACCTTGATTAAACTGGACGGACGAATGTTTACTTCCGCTTCATCATTTGAAAATCAGACTTCTGTGTCTTCAATGCTATATATGTTCACTTACTGTAGCGTAAATCCACTCAGTCATGGATTTAATATTAGCTGTTAATATTAGTAAATCTGTTTTTAATAATCATATTACGTTGCAAATTATCTTTTATGTAGTGTTTATTTATTTCCAGCTTAATGTTGACTACATAGGGTTAAAGCAAACTTCTTGTAACATCGACAATAATATTCATGTTGATTTGTTACGTTTTAGGTGTAATAGTTTTCCTTGACGTATCATACATATATATGTGGGAATTGGATGAAATAAGCTAGTAATCTTCGAGATTCGAACCTCCATACTTTACATTTTCTAGCTCTGTGGTCTACCACTTGTTCAATCTTTTAACAAAATTCTGCATAACGTTTCGACACAATTGCGGCTTTATCTTGTCGTTCAAAGCTCTAATATTGATTTTCAGCTGTGGAAGAAAAGCATGTTCGAGGTGGAGTAGTCTCCGCCTGGCCAATGCTTCGCAGTTGCAGACCAAGTGCTCCGAGGTTTCGTGGGCATCCTGACAGAAACGGCAGGATGCAGTCTCAGCCAAGCCCAGCTTGTTTAGGTGATACCTAAAGGAGCAATGGCCTGCGAAGAGCACAGTAAACATTTTGAGCTCTGTTCTTCTAAGGAGTAGGAGTTCTTTTGTTTTTACGCCAGAGGGGTCAATAACTTTTTTGCCTGACGAAGTCCTCGTAGCCTTTCTCAATACAGGGGCTTTGGTTTATTCTCCCAGTTATTTAGGGAAGCTCTGAGGTAACACTTTGAAGTGTCACAAAATGGTTCCGGTCCGACAAATTGAGCTTCCGCTCCTCTTTTGGCTAGGCCATCAGCAATTTCATTTCCTTTGTGGTCCTCATGTCCAAGCAGCCACATGAGGATAACTTTGTTTCTTCTTGATAAGTTTTTAAGGGTTTGTAGATATTCCCAGACTATCCCTGACTTAACAGTCTAGGATTCTAAGACCTTGAGGGCAGCCCCTGCCCAAAAACAGCAACTATAAGTCTTTGTGGATGAAGAAATTTTTCAACAATCATATTTAGATTTTCAAGTGCTAAATGAGGCTATTTTTACAGGTAAAATTCTAAAATGCAGGGCAAATTTAAAATTCAGAGGAAATATAAAATGACACCTACTAGTGCAAAAATTTGGTTGTCGCAATCTACTTTATTAGGGTTCTGTACCCAAAGGGTAACAACGGGAACTCTATTACTAAGCCTTCGGTGTACGTCCGTCCGTCATCAGGTTATATCTCACGAACCGTAATAAGTAGACAATTGAAATTTTCACAGACTGTGTTCTTCTATTGGCGATATAAAAAATAATAAAAATAAAATAAAATTAAGGGGGCCCCTATACAAGAAACGTGATTTTTTCGGCGTTTTAATTCGAATTATTATCTGTCTGTCATCGGGCTGTATCTTATTAACTGTAACAGATCGACAGTTGAAATTTTCACAGAGTGTAAATAAATAAATAATAAATAGAAATAAAAATAAAATTAAATTAAAAATTAAAGGGGGGGCTCCCATACAAGAAACGGAATTTTTTCGGCGTTTTTTTCCTTGTTTTATTCTCATTCATTATTATTATCATAAGTAGGAATTTTTTTTCAAATGACAGCAATATTTTTGCAAATGACGCCTACTCTCATTTGAAAAAATAAATAAAAAGTACTTAGTGTTCAATTTTGCACGATGGTACGGAACCCATCGTACGCGAGTCCGACTCGCACTTGGCCGGTTATTACTAGATATATGGAAAAACACATCAAGCAATGCCAAAATAGTTGTTACTACGTTATATAACTCTAAATTAAATGTCTTGGGTTTATCTGGAGATTCTTAAGACGGACTTCGACTACCTGCAGAATGATGAAAGATCTGTTGTGCAAACTAAAGAAATGTATGAGAGTTTCATATATAAAATAATGTTAAAAGTGTGAATTTATTAATATGAAATTTTGCATAATACTTGCAGTCATGTTGAAAATGTTTTATCGAAAGATGTAATGGATTAAAATATCGCCAAGAATGTGAAAGAAGTATTAAAAGAATTTCATGACATTGACTTGGTGCAACAGCGTGGTGGAACAAGAGACAGGATCCTAAATAAGTTCCAAAGCATGACATGTCTTAGTACAACTGGTGCTATGCGCACAACATCCGCTCTTGAAACTTTACTAAATCTACCGCCACTCAGCAAAATTATTAAAAAGGAAGATAGGCTGATAGTGTACAGAGCCCTGGATTAAAAAAGTCTATTCACCTTAACTAATCGAATAAAAACAAATTCAACACTGGATATGATATCAGACAGAATGGTAGAAATAGATACAAATCTAGAGAACGAAGACCTAATCTGGTACACCGACAGTTATAAAAACGGAAAATAAAACCGGAAAAGGTGCAGAAGCTTGTAAGGCCAAGAGAGCTTATATCTATCGAATGAACTTTATGAAAACTGCTTGATATCCAATTGAAAATATGTACACAATTAAACTATGAGAAACATTTAATATTTACCAAATGCAAATTTTAATTTCTCAGCATACACTTCACTTCACTATAGCTGTTTTTTCTACCGAATACTTGAAAAAGGATGTCCCTGACACGGTTGCGTTATACCGATAATTCTTTTGAAACACTTCGTAATATTTCGAGAGAGATTCGTAAAAACGAAAAATTCTCGGATTATACTGCAAGATCTTTGAACCTGAAGGCCATATGTCGAGAGAAGTTCGTAAAACCTGAAAATTCACGGATTATAACTCTTCGAGAAGTTCTCGCAAATCCGAAAACCCAAGCAAATGTTTGTTGGGTACGCAAACCTCAGCCGCTCTACGCAAAAAAAAAATATATATATATATACATAGATAGTTATGCAGGACTGAAAGCCATCTTATCACCTGAGGTAAAACGAACTTAATGTGGGAATGCATTCGAGCATTGACAAACCTTGGCACATAAAACCACCTAACACTCCAATGGGTGCCAGCTCACTCAGGAATTGATGGGAATGATAATGTAATCACACTTTCCAAAAAAAGGAACATCTATGCCTTTGTCGGATTGAAATTACGGTATGTCATGTAATTCTGTGAAGTTTACCCTACAAAACAGGATCCAAATTGATCAGAAATGGAAGTCATTGATAGGTTCGTTCGAGACAAGCCAAAAGATTCGTTAAATCACCTTCACGAAAGAAGAGTCTGGATATTATAAGGTTATTTAGGAATCAACTCAGAATCGTTACACGAATCTTATCCAGACACTACAAAATTAACAAACATATGGATCGGATAGCCGTAACACCCACTGGTGAATGTTAGACTATGTCTTGAAGAGGATGAAACTTCGGAGAATGTCTTATCCGATGTAGATTCCAAACAGTTGGCTGTTTTCTTTCTCTTTATATAGTATACACATCTAATATTATATAGTATATGAACATTCAAAGTAATCACAATTTGTAATGACCATGACAATCTTGTCAAATTTTATCTGTACGTCGTAGTCCGTTCGTCTGTCTGTCTTTACGATAACTTGAGAACGCGTTTACTTAAAGTGCTGAAAAAAAGAAAATTTAAGGTCGAAAATGGGACCAATCAGGTAGGGTTGCCAAACAAAAATTTCGTTTTTCACTATACATTTGACCTTTGCCTGAGAGCGCGTCATCGTAGAGAGCTGAAATTTGGTCAATGGTGTTTTCATAGCAGTAGAAAATACAGTTTCAAAAATGGACTAAATCGTGTTTTTGATGTTGCAATACACAAATTTGGATTTTCACAATACATAATATATTAGGAAACTGCCTGAGAATGCGTTGACGTGGAGAGCTCAAATTTTGTACATGCCGTTTTCATAAATATTTTTTCAATTTCAATTTATTTTAGTTCAAGTGAATACAAGAGTATTTTGATTCTTATAATTAGTACACAAAAAGAGTGCCAGCCAAGCCAACATCCAAAATAAAACAAATTTAATAACTAAAAGTAAACCTAAAATAAAAAAAAGAACAAAGAATGAAAAAGAAAATTATAATAGAATATAAAAATAAGATAAAAATAAAAGTAAAATATTAAAGATTAAAGAAATGAAACCACCAGCAAAAAGTTATGAGAAAAATTAAATGTTCAAATAAAATGTCGTGTAATGAGAGAAATGGAATTAATTTAGAAACAAATTGTAAAATTGATTTACAGATGCACTCTGCCCCGCCATCTAACGAACCAATTGCAATTTACGTATTTAAATTTTTAATAAGCAGACGACTCCACAAACGCGAAAACAGGAATAAGTTAAAATGTCGCGCAGAATTCAAAAATCTCAGTTGATTGCTAAGGTACTCTGGTTTGCCTGTACATATAATTTTGTGGACAGAGATAAATAGCGTTCTCTGCAGGTGCTTATTGAGAGAACAATCCAGCAAGTTGTTATTGAAAGATGAGATGTGGTCAAACCGTCTAAGTCCATACACAAATCTTTCACAGTCATTAAATTCTGCCTTCAGCCTTCTTAAAAAAGTGGAATCTAAGCTGCCATTTATAAAATCAGGAAGAAGAAGTAATCTGACCAGCAAAAACCTTGTGCCAATTGGCAGAATACTTGCCAGTAACCATAGCCGCCGGAGGCCACCATAGATTTTACCAGTCATATTACCAATATGGTCACAGCATTTCATGTTCGTAACAAATAATTCACCAAAAGTTTTGACACGTCTAGAAAAGGCTAGAGTAAAATCATTTAAAGCGACAGGCGGGAGATCAGAGAGTGTAATATCATTCTGATAAAAGGCAATACACTGAGGCTTTGGTTGGATTCAGTTTTAAATAATTATTTGTAGCCCAACGAGAGATATTTTCCAGGTCAGAATTCATGCGATATAAGCAATGTTCTAAGAGCATATAAATGAATATTACAACTGTCATTGGAATTGGGCTAATGATTAATATACATACTGAATATTAACGTACCCAGTATGGATCCTTGTGGTACCCCGCTACTTAGCAGACAGGCATACACAAGATCACAAACTTTCACACGTTGAGATCTTCCTGAGATCAAAATGGACCGAATCGGGCAACCCCTCCAGCGAGATTTGGAAATGAAAATCATGAAATAATTTCCTCAATTACAAACACATTTTCAAACAGTAATTTTTGGAAATACGCAATTAAAAAACATATACAGGAAATAAAATATGCTCTTGGGGAGAGATTTAATCAATTTAAAAGTTTCGAAAATACATTTGACCTTATTTTATATCCATTCAAAACGGAATTCGAATCAATGTAGGTAAACGAAGTTATTGGCTAGGTATGATTAAGAAATGGAATTAGTTGAAAGCAGCATAGTATGGAAAAATAAATTTGAATACTTGATTTCCGAAGTAGTAGGAAAGTAGTGCAGATAATAATGATCCACACTAAAAATTGCAAATATTATATTATACGTATGGGATTCATTACAAATAATTTTATAACAATGAAAGAATTTACTAATGCTCTTTTAACGATGTTTGGGTCTAGATATCCGTGTGAAAAGTTGTTTTCTTCAATGAATTTTGTAAAATCTACCAATAGAAATAAACTTGGAAATTAATTGACTGCGAAATGCGTTAACTAATGAATACGGAATATGAACTTAATAGCCGTGTTCTTTTGTGTACTTTGTTCTAGAACTCTCATATAGTCGAGAGAACAAATTGTTCTGTCGATTGAAGCGAACTATTTGTACTATTCGCTTCATTTATAAATCTTCTATGAAGATGTATGAGGCGTTCTTTTGTGTATCTTTTGTTCTGCACTGTTCTGCGGACACAAAAGAATATAGCTAATATTAAGAAACTATCTGAAAATAAACAACAACAGATTTCTCTTGAAATATACTTCAAGTTTATGATCAGCTGTATTATGCATAAGAGTAAAACCGAAAAAAGTAGTTTTTAACCATCCTCCTATCCCCCCTTTCTAAGTGAGCTAGTAGGTACTAAAAAAAAAAATTAACAAAATTTGACCCACTTCTCAAAAAGATTCGCCATCACTGCTCTAGATGATGAAATCATAGAGTACCTATACTAAGTTTGTCATTCCGTTTGGAGTACATAGAAATAATGATGGTAGAGCAGAATGGATTGAAAACCCATGCATAATATTAAAAGTTATTTTGCATGTCCGTGTGTTCGTTTGTCTGTCTGTCCGTCTGTCTGTCTATCCGTCTGTTCGTTTGTCTGTCTATCCGTCTGTCCGTTTTTCTGTCTGTCCGTCTGTCCGTCTATTCGTGTGTCCGTCTGTCCGTCTGTCCGTCTGTCCGTCTGTCCGTCTGTCCGTCTGTCTGTCCGTCCGTCCTTACGATAACTTCAGAATGCATGCACTTAGAGAGATTAAACTTTGCAGACGGGCTTTAAAAAAAAGTAAATGTAAGTTTCAAATTGGGACAAATCCAACTCCTTCGTGGAGTTGCCATACCGAAATTTCTTTTTAATTATATATTTGGACACGCTTTCTTGATGGTGCCATACAAAATTTTAGCGTTTTCACAGTATACGGAGAAACCCAGTCCTAAACGTTCTTATTGTACTGAAAAATTCTTCAGAATATGACGTCTTATGAAATTGGTTATAATCATTTCAGAAATTAAACTTGCATAGATGAGTGACCATACGAAATTACATACGGGAATTCATCTAAGTTATTATATATTATATTATACATATATTGATGTTAGACCAATTCTAGCTTTTTTACTTGTTTTTAAATAACTTATTGCAAATTATTTTAATTATAAATGGTGCAATGGTACATTTGAGGAAATTGAAAGAAAACAAAATTGTCTTTATGCAATGGTACGTTCCCATTTCACAGTTATTGCAGAACATATGTGTTTCGACAGTAGCTGTCCGGTGGGAACATGGAAAATAAGATCTTTTTAACAGATATGACAGTGAAAAGATAGAAGTGTCGACAGATAATGTGTCACAAATGACAACACTTGATCGCAAGACTGTCAATGCGTACCGTACAGAACCCTCCCTTATTAAAGTATTATAGTTATGCAAAATATTCAGATCCCTTCGAAATGCACCTTTTCACCCACAAGGACCGTTTATTAGGTTTTTTTTTGTTTTTTTTCTTAATAAATTTAGTTTAATTACACAGCAGATTTCTTTTGTTAAAGTCCCATTTCCGCTGATGATTTCAGCCAGCTCAATTAATCTCTGTGTCAAGTGTGGACAGTTTAGCCATTTGATCCAGCTTCTTATTCTGACACATTCGTGATTTGCTATCTGAGAGAAAAATATCGATATATTTCACTTTATCTGTTCTATCAGAGACTTGACGCATTTGTGTTAGAAATAACTGTGCACGTTGCTTAAGTGTCCTAGACTTTTCACCATTCTGGGCATGAATGAATTAAATGTGAAGTAATAATAATTAGTAATAAAAACCTTTTTATATAAATTTTTATCTAATTACTATTATGTACAACAAAAAATTTTATTCGATTTAAAAAGATGCCTTCGGTGGTGCTACATATTTTCGTTATGGGTCCTAACTATGAACGCAGATCTGCTAACCGAGCGCTTAGCCGGAGTGTTAGAATGTAACTCGCATGCGAAGATTACCTACTGCAAGAAAAATAAGGACCACGATATGGAGAAGGGCAATAAAAAAAAGAAAAAAAATCTGGACACAAATAAAATCGAAAGACCAGAACAGAGTTAGATGGGGAGTCTATGCGGACACCTTATGCTCTCAAAGGAGAATAAAGAAGTAAACAAAAAAATAGCTTAAATGGTCAATTAAACCAATTGAAATCAATTTTCATTTCCTATAATCACTAAATTTAATTGAAATTCTAATTTTACACAATTAAGACATAATTCTTAAATAAATTAATTACCGAAAAACTTACCTCGATAGCTATCAGTATCAGGGTACCGATTACCGCCGTGGCTACCTCCGCCAATATCATAACCTCCAGTTCCGCTAAAATGATTTCCGGGTTTAGCTGCAAAGAGACAAAATACTTAAATTAGGAAGAAGTTAATTAATTGTGAAGTTAATGAGGCCCAAAAACAAATTTAATGTGACATTGAGAATGTTAGAAATCTGAGGAAATACTTAAAATATACGAGTGCACCTAGTTAAAGTAAACAAAATACGGTTCAGTGCACACCTGAAGAGTATAAATCTTCGAATACTCGTAGGGGAATTAATTAAATGTGAATTAGATTTTGATCAAGTGCAAGATGGTGTTGTTGAAGGAAGTCAATTAAGTTGTACTTATTATTAATGTAGTCAGAGATAGAAAAGTTTTACAATTTTGAAAACCTTACGTACTCAGTGTAATATCTTTACACGGGTCTTATACTTATTTTCATCGATTACTAAGAATAAAAATTCAATAAGCATGCGTAATTGAAAGGTATTAATTCAAGATTGAACTGCGCTCATACCCAGGTGAAATATTTATGGGTTCTAAGAAATTAAAAAAATTTGAAGGATTTTTCTAAATGAAACTATATTTAAGGAAGTTGATATCGTTAAATCCATCATTATTAGAACTGAATGGTCGCAAAGCTTTTAAGAAATCTTGAGTATATTCTCAAAGTCTCGAGACTCGAACCTTGATGCTCTGTTTTATACCACTAATGATGGCGAATTGTATAGTTTCATGAATTCCATGACGTCATAGCGTTTAAAAGGAGACAATTTGAAGTGTCTTTAAGGTTACTTTGAACGTTTTTAGGATTATGTATATAGTGTAGCTAGATAATTGAGAAGGATCGATTTGAAGTTAGAAAACTAAGTTTAGACTATATGAAGTCTCGCAATAATTTTGAAAAAGACATTATAGAAGAAGACGAATCTGGAGATGTCATCAAAGTTGAACGATTCTAGATGAAAACTTCGTATAAGCCATATAATCATAGATGATCTAGATCAAACCATTTCTATATCGCATAGCCTATAATGATTCAATTCTGGACTTATGCAACAGTACTAGAGGGAGAAATGAACTCTTATTGGCAAAAAGAAAAGTGTAGAACAGAAAGATAAGTAGATTTAGTGTAGAAGAGTAAGATAAATAAGGGTAATCCAAATACCAACAACGGCTATACGACGTATGAATGGATGTTAGAGTTATCTATAAACGAAAGAGATTTCTCATATATCTCAGAGAAAAGTTTTCCTGCTGAAATAAGCAAGTCCACATTGATTTAGTTCCAGATTTCTGTAATAGTTGCTTCGATAGTTAAAAAGTATAATTAAAGAAACATTAAGCTTTCAAGATAATAAAAAGGCATCTGTTATGTTTTTCTGCTGTGTATGAGTGGAGATGGGCAAAGCAGACCTGTAAAGTACTTAAGTACATTGGTACTTAAATACTAGTATCAGTACCAGTACCTGGACTTGTAATTGAAAAATTTTAGAGTACCAGTACCGGGACTTGTATTTGAAATGTTTTTAAGTACCAGTACCGGGACTTGTACTTGTACTTAAAATATTTCAAGTCCAGGTACTGATACTGTACTGGTACTTGTTCTTGGATTCTTACGGCCTGGGGCAAAGTAACTCTTTTCACTAGGGTCGGTCGACTCATTGAAACTGACTCTTAAAAGAGCAGCGGGCTCAAAGAGCCGGCTCAAAATGAGTTAGGTGGCTCTTTAGATCGCAAAGTCATTCAACGAGTTCACGGGCTAACTAATATCGTGCCAACTTCCGCTCAATGTGTAACTCAATGTGTAACTCAAACGCATTTCAAAGGAGAGCAACTGAATTCGCAATGTATTGCAAATTTTCAATTCTGCTTTCAGCTAAACTCGAGTCGTTGATAGGTCCATTTATTTGCGAGCTTGGTGTAGTCCGGAACTACATTCGTTTGTAACGTGTACACTAGACTGAATTACACGAATCTATTCGTTTGCTTGTCAAAATGTGGTGTAGTGTACCATCGCAATTAGGGGTATATAAGCAGTGTAGAAAAGATGATTTTACAATTGTCATTTGCTTAGACTAAAAGTTAATTTGTTAATTTCTTCTTAAGCAACTGTGTAATAACTGAAATTAATAATTTGATTTGAGTAAAAACAAGTGCTCTCAGTAATTCAAATAAATAAATTGATTTATGGTAAAACAACCAAATAAATGTACTCAAATAAATTGAATTATGATAAATTTAGTTAAATATTTTTAAACAATAAAAAATGAATACAGTGTCATTAGTTGACCCGGTGGACGCCTCTCTGAACCAAAATATTTATATCTACACTTTTTACCGCCACTTCATTTGTTTTCGAGGACAGCACTGAAAAACAGCTGATTTCTGGTGCTGGTGTGGAATTACACTTCACAGTTCTGGAGCTGAGGTTCCTTAATAACCGTTTTTGTTTTAAGGTTTGTGATGCTATTTTTATCAAAGAAATTAAGATAGAAAAATCTGTTGTTTTCTTCAAAGGCCATTGAGTTCACATGCAAAACGAAAACGAAATATTTTAGAGTACAGATTGCGAAAAATAATGTCAACTACCACTACAATGACAGTCTACGTTTTTCAGTTTCACTTTTTTTTGGCCTGATGATTCGTTTTTGTTTCGCATTCACAACACCAAAGCAGCACCAAGCATGTTTACATTTTCTTAACGTTTTTGTTTCGCCTTGATTAAATGGGTCGTACTCACAACCAGGTTTGCCACTCAAACTCTAAAGTGTAAAAACAGGGACCACAAAATCAAGTTGATTTTAATTCTTTATTCTTAAGTTGTAAGTAAGTAAGCCTTTGTCAATATTCATAAAATAAATAACTTCCTCTTATAATAAAAATAATTAAAACTGCTTCAAGCTTTCCAGCTTTTTTAAATCCATCATTTCAATTGACTTATAAATAATAGCAGAAAGAGAAAAAGAACGAGACCTATTTTTCTTCTATATGTAAAACGAAAAAGTTCCTTTAAAAAAAAAAGAACCGTGGGACCAAGGAGGAAAAAATGGATCAATTTTGATCCAATTGGACTAAAGTGGAGACCTAGTACGCAACTCGCCAGAAGAGTTATCTGCCGTCGTCTTGACTCGGGCTGAAGCTCCTGACGTTTTGCTCCTCTGTGATCAATGAATCTCATCAGAGCCACGAGTCAAATGACTCCGAATGAGTCATCTTAAAATATAATGAAAAGTCGGCTCAGGCGGCTCACTGAGTGCTTTTCTTTATTTTTTCTGTAGAAGGAATAGAAGGAACAGAATGCTGATCGCGTGGTACAAGAATATTCGAAACATAAATTATTAAGCAAATAGAAAAGAATAACAGTTTGACAGTTATGCACAATGCAAAATGTAATATCACCTGGAGATCATCATATACAATTTTCAGGTTCTGAAAATAAAAGATTTCATTTTAATTACAAAATTAAATGAATTTTGTCTGTCTCTGCTGTTGTTGTCTTCCATTTTCTTGGAGTGATGTTTGCCATTTGACATTTGTCAAATTATATTTCATTTATTCCAACTAAGGAGGTAGTTTAAAATGAATACGTTCAGAATACACCACTGCGAATAAGGAAACACAGAATGGAATAAAAGGAATATTCTGAATGAGTAAATAAACACTTTTGGTGCGTTCCGAATATTCGGAATGAATAAAAAAAAGCACTCACTAATAAGACCCAACTCTTTCAGACAACTCAACTCAGGACTTGCCCATCTCTATATATGAGTAAATGGCGAATGTTATATTTAGGACCGAGAAATGAGAGAACTCAATCACAGCAATTGTTCTTTTAAATTGTTTATTTACGTTGACGAGTTTAAAAGAAAATTCCTGTTAAGTTGTTCGAAACCATTCTTCTAACACTATTTCTTGTAGAATGTCTCCTTGGACCTGGAGGAGAGCTTAATGAGTGTTTTCGATTTTGATTCGGTGTTAACACCGATTTTTTTCCATTCATGACACTGGTGATCCATTAAGTCATTTTCGTGCTATACTTATTATCAGGACTAACCCCAGTCACCCCAGCTCCTCATTCAGGTCGAAGAAAGAAGAAGATATTTATTTCAGATTTAAGTTTTGAGCTGTTATATTTCGGTTAAGGAGTGTTTTAATGAAAAAAAAAATTATTTTTTTGTAAGTTTCTTTGCAGAAAATGGAAATCCTTTGGACAAAAGCACGAACAGAATCTGCCATTGTTTTAACAGGATAATGTCTCTGGGTCTGGTGTTATGTTCTGAAAGCGAAAAATAAAAGGGTTATGAACATTCTTTCTTCTTCTTCCAGTGCATTCATATGCCTACAAGAAGTAGTATTGTCAGCTACAAATTAAATTCGCCTTAAATGCACATTTCACTCAGTTCTTGAATGCACCCATAAACATATGAATATCAAGAGAGTGAGAGTAATGCAATTATCACGCAGTCTGTTGCCGAAAGAATAGCCAGTACAGCAGGACAAAGTGGGTATGGGGATTCATGATTATTGTTTTGAACCTAGGAGGTGACGATGAATGCCATGCTTCTCTTGAGTATCTGTGGCTTATAACTTTAGGAAAATACTAAAGATGGTAAATTGTTCCACGGCCGAATTTATGCAGGATACACGAAATATCACGGTACATACCAATTTGACTTCAAATAGCACATACAGGGTGTTTCCTCCATGGTGGTCCATAGAGCGGGAGGTGATAGTACTCACCTAGCCAAACAAAAAATTGTATGGCAACCGTTTCGAAGTTACTAAAAAAATATACTTGGTTTTCACAAAACACTGTATCTTAAAAAGTTCGGGTGTATGGTTATCTTCAAGAGCTTAATATATGCAAAACTTCATGGCCTTTCCTCCTCTTAGAAGTTATCGGGGTCTCAACTAACAATTTCGGATTTTCTAACTTTTTATTTTGAGTTTGTCCTCTTTTTTCTTACAAAAGGTGTTTAATATAACTCTTCGCCGGGGTAGAGTTTCTGTTGTAGAGGGTTTAGCAGTGTTTTTATATTCAAGGTCTATGGTCATAGGTCTACTATTTCCCGACATCAAGATAAATTCAAAGTTTTTTAGAAGGGCAGTTTTTGAGGGATGTAGAAAGGCAAGTTTCTTCTAGTTTTTCTGGAATAACGGGAGAATAAAGAGGAGCAGAGGAATGTATGTGGTATAAAAAAAATGGGACATCGGGGCGACTATGTTAGGTGAAGGGTGGTTTGGATTTGGAGAGTTGGAATAAGTTGCAGCAGTAATATCAGGATCTCTGAGTCTAATAAAAAACTGAGAAATTACTTTGGTGTGCTATATTTTATTAACAATAATTTGTAGACTTTAGGGGCCTCAGCGGGTCGAAGAACAATGGGGCTTTTTCGATGGATTTAAGCTATATAGTAAAATATATAGGTGAAAAATTTGTCGGTGGGGGCTCGACTGGAAGGCTATCAATTCATAATTTAATTTGAAAATTCCTAGGTACCTAGGTACCTTCACTAAATACAACAAAAGCAGACAATACTGGCAGTTGAGAATTCTTCTTCTAACTTCTCCACAACTAAAACAGCTGAGAGTCTTGTCGGGTGGAATAGAGAGTTTGGTAATTCTTAAAACAAATTCTCTGAGTTACAGAACTCCCAGAGGAGAGTTAAATGTCAAAAGAACTGTCATATCCCCAACTGCACAGCTCTCCGCGTTATAGAATCCGGCCCTCTCTGGGAAAGTAAAATGAAGGGTACACCTAATCTGTGGAGTTTGTAAAGTGGACTATTTGGTTTATCCTTTTATTTTTTTCTCTCAGATAATCGAAAAGAAATGAAATAGAGTTAGATGTTTGGCACTAGCAAGTACTGGGGATTTGCAGAGAAAGTAATTAAAGCCCTTCCTTTCGTTAAAAAATATTTATCAAAGCCTTCATCATACTATCCAACCAGCCAGTAGTTCATGCTGACAACTGAGTTTAGAAATCTTTCGAATGGTCCTCCTAAGAAGTTGCTTTATGTTACTCACCGTTCTCGAAGTGGTAAAGGTATTTAGTATTTGGGATCTGAAGTGTGCTGTAGTAAAAGCCAGAATCCGGTCTAGTTATTTCATCAGCCAATTCATATCCTTTAACTATCTTATGACTGAGTCGCCTACAGAGGTGAGCTCATTGCAATATTTTCTTACAGTTTTTATATATAAAAATTTCGAATTTTGCTATGAACTTAAATCTTATCTTAGCATCAGATATGCTTTCAGAATCACAAGGAGTTTCAACAGATATGATTTTAATATATTAAATACATACACCCGCAACTATACCGTGTTCCACATTGGAACCGTCAGTGAACAGTACTTATGTCGATTTTTTTAGATAGGTTAGGTAACTATCATTGGAAGTGGAGAAGAATTTGATCGCAGATTGCTAGATAGAATTTGGTGTACGACTCCTGTGTACAGTCGACGAATCATCTTAGGTCGGGGTATAAAGCTTAACCCCTTATTTGATATTATGTTTCCTTCTTATCGAGGATTACATCCAAATACTTCAGCTGGAGGACGAAGGTAGTTTTCGACAATTTTGTGTTAAGTAGATAGGTAGTGCGAAGTTCGCACATTGAATTTTATAGAAAGTAAAATAATTTTTTTTTACTGGGTTCACAGCAAACATACAATCTTGTGCGTTCCTCTACAGACAAGCCTGATATCAAGATTGCTACTAAGTTCGGCTTCTATGTTAAGCGTAGGAAGAATTCAACAAGGAATTCGATTAGCAATTTTGTCAGATAGCTATACAAGTTGCGATAAACGAGTGAAAACTCACCCAGTACCCTATAGAATAGTGAAATCAAAAATGTGATCATTTGATCTAATTTCTAAGATAATAATTAGGAACAGCGAGCTCTCGTTCAGAGCGCTATATATGTAGTAGTGATCGTCTTGATACTCTTGATAGTAAAATAATGCAACACATAAAAAAGTGTTTTGCATATAAAGTCTTCCCTTTGAATAGTGACAGACGCTCGTTAACCAACATAAAAATGTTCAACATAGTTAACTCTGTTGAAGTAATAAATTGTTACAGTTGATCATCTCGATGGCTATCCACCGATTCTTTCAGATCGCTTGGTGAGCCAGATACGAGGCCTTTTAGGCTTTGCAAATTTTATTGTTTTGATCAGGCATCTAAGGAGGTGGATGAGGGAGGGGTGTAGAAGATTTGGACATTAAGAAGCATAGTCCAGTCAGTTTGAAGTAATTTGCATGGCTAAAGCGAGTTCTTTGAGTAGCGTTTGTATTAAGTATACACAATTTGAATGCATAGACTTACATAGAAAAACCATTAATGTAGTCTTTTCAAACCAACTGTTCCTATACAAGGACAAACCGTGATTGGGGTTAGAGTTTGTTTCGCATATCAGAAAAGAACAGTTCGTAGTGGAATAGCCTCCGACTTACTGCGTAGCCTGTTTCATCTTCCCGTAGGAAAAAAGTCTATCCGGTAGGTTTTGGCCAGCTCTATAATGTCTTTACTCCTCTTTTTTTCTTACCATGTCTTTTTAATGTCTCCCTGTTTGACGTAATAGTAAAATGTTGTCTTAAATTAAACTTAATTAAACTTACAAATAATCAGTACGCAAAAACATGAATTAAACTTCAATTTATATAATCCTAAAAGATCTACAGAATCTGGTGAATTACTTATATCATAGACGTGTGAATAAGAAATATATACGATTCCATAAAGTACCAACAATAGACAAGTGCGCTAATGAAATAAAATTTGTGCAGCACTCATGATTTTTTGAAACCTACGCACTTACTTGTCCATCTAACTTGGAAGTTGTCTTCAGGATTAAAATAAGTTTCAATAGTTTCGCCTATTATCCGATGATAATTACCTTCTTGAGATCCCTGACCTTGTTCAGGTCTAGGACTGTAAGGATCTGCGGGCTTAGAGTGAGGTCCTTGATCTGATGAGTAACCATTTCCTTGACCAGATTCGGGACCCCTGTTTGGACTGTATGATGGATCAGGTCGATGTACATAGTCATTATCTAGTGGTCTAACACTTGTCGGTCCATAACTAGGTCGATCTTGGGAACTATATACTGGTCGTTGTGGATGATATCTATTTCCATTTTGATTATTATCTGGTCTTGGTTGTCTATTATCTACACCATAACCATTTCCATTTGGTGACGGTCGATGTCTTATTGGTGGGGTACGTCTGTCATTTTGACCATAGTTTATGTTATCGAAGTTTGTCCCTGGTTTTGGAGTTGTTCCATAACTAGTCGGTGTTCCATAACTATATCCACTTCCATATCCTAAGCCATAAATGGGTCTAGGGGTAGAGTGCTGTTCATCAGATCCATATGAGAATGACAGAGGTTTGTAGCGATCTTCAACTGTAGGTATATTCTGTGCATATACTGCAGGATATCCACTTTGATCATTTGGCGATGGATAATTCTGTTCGTATAACATTGGATATTTATACAATGGATTCAAATCATGTGAGAAGTAGATTTTATCTCTGTCACGATTACTGTAACCATTTCCTAGATTAGAATCATAGGATGGGTAGGAGAGAGAAGGACGGCGAGTAGGATAACTACCACTACTTGGTCTTGAATATCCATCTTCTTTTACATCATATCCATTTGAAGGACGTCTATCATATTCTGTACTTGGATATCGATTATCGCTATTCGTTGTTGGATATCGTCTATCAAAATCTGTTGTGGGAAATCGATTGTCATGATCTGTTGAAGGGAGCCTAGTATCTCGGTCTGGTGGATATCTGTCCGATGGTCTAGGAGAAAAACGATCATCAGGTATATCTGTGAGTATAGTAGATGAAGTCGGTGGTAATGAAGATGATGGTAATTGAGGTAATCCATTTATTGGATTAATAGGTCCAAATGGTAGTGGAGGTCTACTAGCACCCGGTCGATTGTCATCTGATAAACCACTCACACTTGTTGGAATAGTATTTGCATCTGGAGGGATATCAAAACAATTCTCCTTTCTTGCATATAAATCAAAATCTGGATCAAATATTGTTCCTTCAGGGCGTGTCATAGATGCATCTATTTTCTCTGATGATAACTGGCAAGTTCCATTACCTCGGACATGAACGCTAAAAATCAAAAAACCTTGAATTAGTATGTATACAGGAAATAAAAAAAAAAATAATAAACTGAAAACTTACCCAAATGCAATTGTTTGACATTTTTCGCCCTCCTTAACGCAAAATTCTTGACAAGATTTAAGTGAATTGGTGTCGATGTTGCGGAAAGTCTTTTCAAATGGTAGCATCGCACCCAGAGCAATACGTTCAAAGCAATCTGAAACAAGGTAGAAATTAGTCTTCTCGTAGTCTTTTTATAAATACAACAGTAAAATACAATAACACCCACGAAGGGGGTACCAGCGAGTAGAACAATTGGCAACGCACTGACATTCGCATCGGAAAATATTTTAATGACATGTTACATAACTGGCGTAGGTAATTTGCATTCAACGCGCTTTCGTTTTCAGGATATGAACAATTAGAGATTTTGTAATGTTCGTGATTTGTTTTGATTTTGTAAAATGCACAAATCTATATAAGTACATACATAGTTATGCCGACATACTTCAGGTAATACGAGCTTTTTAGGGTTTGTAGCTTGTGAATTTTAATTTAGTACGATCTGGGTTATTTCGGAATTTGCAATTGATAGAATTAATAAAAATGTTAAATTTGAAAAACTTAAGCAATTTTCAAACTTAATAAAAACTTGAAATTTTTTCTGGAAAAATCTCAATCCAGGCTCGAGAGTGGTACTGAGATAAAGAGAGCTCTCATTTTTGGTAGAAGTGTTTGTATCCAAAATCGGAAGTTTTCCAATTCAAATATGTCATTTTCGATTTGGATTACACTTTTAGTACCAACATAGAATTTCCTGCATCTTCTAAATAGCAGTTCTCCTCTATAGTCCACTCCGGATAATCAAGTGAAGAAATGCGACAGTTCGAGTTGATGTAAGTGAAGACCTCGACTACTATCAGGTAGGTTTGTTTCACTAAGAACTTGGAGCAATGTTCGAAGCGTTGCCACTAGGAATAAACTACTTCCGATCCACAACTGTACGACCAACTTCGCGTCCGAATAAAATCGAGTAAAAATCCAACCGCGTTTAGAATCCAAATACAAAAGTGACTATCTTCTATAACTGAATTTCGTATTGACCTCATATTTTTGCTGTTGAATTTGTACTGTTCTGATCTTTTGATCTCCAGAGGCCATAGGGCACCAACACAAGGAAAATTATAATATACTACATCAGCAGTGTTGCATTTAATACATGCTTCAGCGAAATGGCTACCCTCCTAATGACTCTGAACTGGATCACTAGCATTCCACTATTAGTACAATATTAGCGATTTAACTACAACTTCATCCATAGTTTAAGTCTGGCATTAATGAGCTAATTTGCATTTTTTCCTAAACAAATTGTTCCACTGAGAAAACTTTAAAAAAAAAATGCAGACGTAGCATTAAATTGCATTAGTCGAATGCTTGAAGATCGTTGAAAATAAGTATTTTCCGATTTCCGGTAGTGCAAAGGAGTCCGGTTATCGTAGGCATGGAGGGAGGTTCTAGAAGTAGAAGTCCCCGTATGGGGCCTCAACCATAATATTCAATCAACCAATCAAGCCAAGTTCAGGGGATACTTCATGATGCAAAAGAGAGCATGGCAGGATGATGGTAATCTGTTCCACATTCGTTCAATCTTATTCCGGACAGCATCACGGAATTTTACTGAATAGCCGAAAGTAATTTGAAGGGTAAAAGGATGTGCGCGGTTCGCAGTATACGAGTATTGTGTGCAGGAATCATAGTACAGGGTATCACACTAGATATTTCATCAGTATTCATTGACCATGTATATAGCGAGAAAGGAGTGCAAGGCATCCAACAATGCGCCGATTTGGCAATAATAACTCGACTCACTCGAGCAGCGATATGCTTGAAGGCTATCTTTTGAACAATATCCAACGAAGCTAAAACTGTGCGACCAGTCCCGGCCGAGATATGGGAATTGCATTCCATTTTATGTCTGATGTAGGATTTGTAGAGGAGCGCTAGATTCGATGGGCTGAAATATTTCTTACACATTTGCCGAAATCCTAGACATTTCAATGTTTCTGGGCAACAGAGAAGTTGTTATCTGTCCAGCTTAACTTATTGGAAGTATTAATGCCAAGAATGCATAAAGACCGTATATCGTAATCCAGTGCTCCATTAAAGAAATAAGAGTGAAAAAAATCTTATTTTGTTTTAAAGAGATGGGATAGTTTTGAGACTTAGATACACTTGAATTCGTTGCAATTCGCTACCGCAAGCGAGGATATTATGAAGGTCGTTATTCAATGATCTAATCATGCAATCTCGTTTGACAAATGAGGCATTCCCTCTGGAGTCCACAAGAGTATCAAAGCAGTAAGCAGAATCAGCGAAACTATGGATAAAATAGAAAGTAAAGGAAAGCAGATCATTTATGAAAATTAAGAAGAGAGATGGAAAGATAACAGAACCCTGCGGCACACCGGCATTTATAGAGTGAGGTTAGGATGAAACGCCGTCTAGTGAAATAATAGAAGAGGGGGGATAGACTAAGCTCTTTAAGTCGGCTAAAAGAGCTGGTTGCCAGACACTATTAAAGGACTTTGAAATATATAGGGCAACGATTTTGGATTCACCAAAATTGTGCAGACTACAGCTTCACCGTTCCGTAAGAAAAATCAGTAAGTATTGAGATGATCGTCCAGTCCAGAAGCCATATTGGTGATCGTTGATAAGTTGTTGGTTTCTAGATACTTCATTAATTTGGAGTTAATTATCGACTCTTTACTTTCATCGTTTGTATCTGGCTTTTGATTCCGTTATCTTTAATTTTTGGATTTTTACATAGTTCATCATTGATTATGTATCGAGATTTTTTCCCTTTCGCCGTAATCTAGCTGGAAGAAAGAGCACACAGACATACAGATAGATAGACAGACAGACGAAAAAGGGATCGTTTTGGAGGAGATATCTATACCCGCATTGTGTATTTCAGCAACTAAGTTCCCCATTCAATGTTTGTTTATTTTTATTACATTCAATCGGTGCTTGGGAATAAATAGTTTAAGATAATTCTGTTGAATAAATTTTAAACGAAATTTTTTATATAAGGAAATTTGCACTTTCTTATTTCTTTCGTAATTTTTTGGTTAAGCTGAAAACCAAGTGGCGCCCAAAATAAATTTCAAATAGGGAACCTATCCAGTCTCTACTGAGAAGCTTATGAGAGAATGCGGTCGAGTACTGACTTGAATGTATATGTGTGACATAACAATTCTCTCACCAAGAATTGTGCTTCCTAATTTCGTGCGCTTTAACAATTGTTATAATGTGATTTCCCTTAATGCTCAATATACCTTTAAAAATATAGCAGATATCCAGACACATTATATACCTACTGTCTTTCAGTATAAGGCTGTGATCTTCTTGTATTGAACCAAATCCTTCTAAACTTCGAAAATAAAATGATTGAAATATTCGGCTGTCGACTGCATAGAATTGATTTCATAGACGATAACGGTTGGTTAGCATAGAAATAGTTAGGAAACCGTGTGATCAATTCTTTCGAATTAAGGCCTTATATGCGCGATTTCGCCGATTTTCAAAGGTACTTTTCTGGACGCGGTTAAAAAAAAAAAATAACGCATATATTGACAACTTTTATTTTACAGATAATTTATGCACGTGGCTAAGTATATGTAAAAAAAAAATCAGAAATATTAACAAATGGCGGAGCAATGTATTTTTTCTGGTGGAGGTTTTCGGCATCGATGTGTGTGTCTGAAAAAAATAAACATATTTATAATTGCATAGTGAATGTATCTTTAGTGTGAACCAACAATATTATAAAAAAAAAGTTGTTATAATAAAAATTAGAAACTTGACATTTTTTACTCAATTTTCTGTCGGTGTTTTATTTTTTTGTGCTACTGACATTTTTCCGTTCACACCGTGATGATACTAAAAATATGTTGTAAAAATTTCAAAGCGATCTGAACCTTCGTTCAAGAGTCAGAACTTTCATATGGTTCAAAAAAGTGAATCGTGGAAAAACGGATTTGAAGTTGGTGGTCGTGCACATCGCGCGAGTTACATATATTAATTCCCATGATTTACCGGAAACGCTGATGTATAGAAAGATTGCACTCAACAATAATTGAGAATGTACAAGCCATTGAGGGAGATATATAAGTTGAACAGAAAATTCAAAAAGCTATAGGTAATTGTAATGATAGGTAGCATACTACAATTGAAATGACTCCCAGAGAAGCCTGTAACATAACAGACACAACTCCGTTAATACAAAGGATTAATAAAAAGAAAAGAGGATATATAAATAAACTGAATAAAAGTAGAGAAGAGTATTACGAAAATAGGAAAGAAGGCTACATTAAGAACTATAAAAGACTTAGGCATAAAGATCAACCTTATTTTAGAAAATATCCTTTAGAAAATGTGCATCCGTCTAGAATTAAAAGACCAACAAAATTTTCAGGTAATCATCATATTACTAATGATGACAACGCCAGTGCAAGGGCTATTGCAGGTTCATCCTATTAACGAAGAAAATGGGTACGTAAAAATCAGAGTAAGGGCAGTAGAAATAGCAAACGAGACCGACAAAATTTTGCATGTAATAGATCCAACTGAAATGCTAATGATTTTAAGTAAATTAGAACGAAATACAGAATATCTTAAAGTCGACGATAGAGAAACACTTTGTACAGAAATAAATCTTATTAAGAGTAAACTCAAAACAATTAAAAATCCTAGTAGACAAAAGAGAGGTTTAATAAATGCTGTAGGTAATGCACAAAGATGGTTATTTGGTACTATGGGTGATGATGATAGAACAGAAATTACTGAACACCTTAAAGTTGTGGAGACAAATAATCATAATGCTATTCAAAATTTAAACAAACAGATTAAAATAAATGAGCATTATAACAAAACATTAACAGATTTGAAAATGCTACTCGAAAGCGACTGAACAAAAATTGTAGATTCTTTCAATATAACTATTACAATTCCGAAGTCGGAGACTTCTGACTTAAAGTGGGGAGGAGTTAAATAAAAACGTATAAAATTCCAAAGAAACCTAAGCCACTATCTTGGTAAGGTATAAACTCTCATAAATGAAATGTTCCCACATTTTATGCTGCACCGACAGCATATCATAACAATAAAAATATCAAATTAATTTCACTCAGCTTGTAAAAACGCTGATGTTTGCAGAAAGTAAAAAGACTAGAAAATGAACTTTTAACAAGAGAGATGAGTCTGTGAAAGCTTTAACTGAATATCGGGACTCTTATAATCAGCACGGCGGTAAAATAAAAAACAAATGTGGAAATATTTATTGAACAAAGTTTAGAATAAAGTGCAAGTTTTTGTTGTGATTTAAAAATCGATTTCTTTTCCTTTTTTTTTTCTCTCCGGAAAAATACGAAAATAATTAACTCGCGCTATCTATTATAAATGCAATTTTACCCTATTTAATAGCATTCTGCACTATATTTGAGGCCGTTACCTTTACCGTTATATGATTGTAGGCATAATAAGTGAACAATAGAAAAGGGTAGTTGTCGATCTAACGCGGCCGATTACTTCCGCTACCTGCCTGTTTCCAAGAAAATAAAAGTTTCTACGCTCTAAATGTAACTTTAACAATTTTTTGAATTTTTCAATTCTGTAAAGCTTAAAATATTCCTAACCATTCAGGCTAATGGAATCAAATAAAAAAAAATGAAATTTTTGAAATTTTTCGCGAATATAAGGCTTAATCTAGATTTTTTAAAAAGTTTAATTTTTTTAAATAAGATCTTTTCAATTTTTTTCTAAACTTTTTATTTCTATATTTCTTTCTATTTTTCTATTTTTCATTTGTTGTTTCGAGTCACACAATTTCGCTAGTTGGGACCTGTTGATGGGTCAAAACCAAGTCTTGAAACTTGCCACCCAAAATCAAATGAGTTGTGTGATGGAATAACAAATACAATTTTTTTAGCTTTTGCTATTAATCCGGAGAATCCAAAAACATGCCTTCTTGAACAAATTAAGTGTTGGGATGAAAATTCTCATTGCTATTATTGTTGCATACAGATACGACGGTAACTCTTCATGAGTTCCACAGAGACTCTCTAAATCTCTGGTCACTAGTCCATTTTCGAAAGTGATAATAAGAGGAGACTTCAATACCGAATCGAGCATCGACACTCATCTTAGCAATAACTTACACAATATTCTGGAACTGAACGGATGGTGTGTTTTAAGGGACAAGGGACAAATTGGTATCCACCCCCCAAAAGCAAGAGAATTTTTATATCACTAGAATGGTTTTTTTATGTAGAATAATAGTTACTATGGCATCTTGTTCCAATTCTTTGTTCGATCTTAGTTATACTGATGTGAACATAATTGTATTCTGTTCAAGAAAGAATTTTTTGGGATTCTCCGGTATATAGCAAAAGCTAAAAAATGTTCTAATTTGTTAGTTCATCACACAACTCATTAATTTTTGGTGACAAGTTTCAAGTCTTGGTTTGACTCATCAACAGGTCCCAAATAGCAAAATTGGGTGATTTGAAAAACAAATGAAAAAATGAAAAAAAGAAGAAAGAAATGAAAAGTTTGAGAAAAATAGAAAAAAAAAATTTTATTTATTAAAAAAATGCAAAAAATTTTTTTAAAGAAGCAGATTCATTCGAAGCGAATCGAACCTGTATACGCCACGCAGTGGGCTGAAAAATAAAGAAGAAAAAGGAAGAAGAAGAAGCGTTTCGTGTTTTTTTGTTTTTTCTATTTTTCTCAAACTTTTCATTTCTTTCTTCTTTTTTTCATTTTTTCATTTGTTTTTCAAATCACCCAATTTCGCTATTTGGGACCTGTTGATGAGTCAAACCAAGACTTGAAACTTGTCACCAAAAATTAATGAGTTGTGTGATGAAATAACAAATTAGAACATTTTTTAGCTTTTGCTATATACCGGAGAATCCCCAAAAATTCTTTCTTGAACAAAATTAAGTTTAACCCGGTAAAAAGTCCAAAAGAGTAATCTTTTTATTTATAATTGTATTCGCAGAAATTAAATGATGTTTTTACTATTTCGTATTTTATAAGTCCATTTTAATTAGACGTAGGTAGGAAGCGCTCACTATCCAGTAAGCTTCGACCGGGCAACCGCGGGGAGCTCCTCCCCTTCACCTCGACAGGAGTCGGTGTAAGCGCAGTTTAGTATCAGTTGTTTAGTTGTGTTGTCCTATTTATATCATTGACCCCGGTCCTTGCCGTCTTTATGTTCCAGGCCGTGACATCAAATTCTTTGAATGTATTAGAGTAGTACGATTTCGTACTTTTGCAACTAAAAAAAAGCAAAATCGTTTTGTGTCATGGCCTGGAACATAAAGACGGCAATGCCCCGGCTATCTCATGGACATTTTATAAACCTAGGCTAAGATTGTGGAATATTTATTTGCTCCGCAACTATCTGATATGTCGTCAAGACCTCTACTGCGGAAGATATAAGCAACATGTTTTTACTGATAATCTATAAAGCTTGCGTTTTGTAGCATTTATAGAAGAACATGCAGCTTTAGAGATTAGTACTTATTTTATTAAACTGTATTAAAACACTTTTAAAATGTTTTGCTTGATCACCTTAAATGATTGACTTCTTATCACAACAAGAGCATTAACCGGGGAAAAATGCAAAATAAGAATTATAAAGACATGCCTAGATATGATATAGTTACACATACATATTTATTTATTTTATATTATCTATCAGACATTTTACGATATTCGAATACGAAGAAGGCATGAATCTTCTTTTATACATGTCACATATGTCAAATTTATATTATTTACCATGTTTTATTTGTGACGTCATATTTAACCACCACATTCCGATCCCTCATTATTACTAATTGATAACAGATACGCCCTCTAGTTGACATCTTTTTACATTATATTCTTTAATATTTACCACTTTCAGGTAACATTCGCAAACATGAGAACTATTTGCATTCGGTGCAGGCAGATAGTTGAAAACGATATTAGACAACCTACCATACCGGAAGTGTGCAAGAAGCTAATGAACAGAATATTGAAGAACTCCTTGTTCTTGAGTACACTAGAATTACACACAGTCACGTCAGCAACCCCAAACCCCCAAACTCGCCATCGAATACCAGAGTTCATCAAGACCCATATTTCTTGTGAATTGTTCCCTGATAGTGCTAGATAATGTCGACAATACCTAGAGGGCAATAAGTGGGATTGACTTCCCAAATTCTGCGATATTCATGACTTTAATGTATTCCAGTTTAGTTATATTTTGTAAAATAACGAGAACGTGAACCTAGGCTAGATATCAACCTGAGAGGTACTTTGAGCAACGAAGAAATGTACTTTGGGCTGGGCTCAATGACGATGAATTCGATGCCATGTTAGAGTAAACTTCCAGAACAACCAACAATCCAGAGCTAGGCTAGGTATATACCTGACGAAACTACGAACCGGAGATTCAGATAAAAGACTAGCGACATTATTCAATGTGTCAAGAAGAAAACTTGAGCGTATTTTAGTTATTGTACGCGAATTGCTTACTAATAAATATGTTGGGAGTGGAACACATTTATATATTAGGGAAGATGCTGACGAAAACAATGAAGGACTCTTAATATCCGATGTGACTTATATTTGTATTAATAAAAATACAAACATCATATTTCAGAGGCAGTCTTATAATTTGAGACTGACCAGGGGGCGTGAATTTCCCTAACTTCATAGGCGTGCTTTTTCTAGCAGTGCAGCACTGAAAAAATTCGATGGGACAACTTTTATAGCAGAAGTGTAACACTAGGTTTGCACTGGCTTCCCCTACTTTGCACTGGATATTTTCTCGATGTTACAAATACATATTGAAGTTGAATTGTCATCTACTCTGTCAAAGTGTATTGTCACGATTATTTGTGAAATTTTTGAATTAAAAATTTATTATTAATTAAAAGATTTTATTTGGGTAATTTGCATAAAGTTCAAGAAGGAATTTGTTCTTATTATCAATAAAGAATATTTATTACGTTTGACAGTTCCTTGTATATAATACGTGTGTCCACAAATATTAGAAAGATGGCAGAAGATAGAAATATGTTCGATGCAGTTCACTGCTCCCAGTTCTCCACTGCCAAAAAACGTGCAACACTGAAATGGTCGCATCGAAATCGACGGTTATTCGTAAAAGATCACTTAAGAATTTCGGTTAAGTTGGAGTGCCTTCTGGAAAAAACAATTCAACTTTTGCAGAGAAAATTGGAGCGAACTGGATCGCTGACAATAAAACCATGGTCTGAGCGTCCTTGTATCAGAAGATCGGACGAGAATATTGTAGGAGTGGATGAAGGAATAAAAAAAACCCAAAAACAAACACCTTGATTAGGTACACTGCCAGGGGTTACGGTATTCTCGCGCGATAAGACATCAAGTTTTATGGAAGGATCTTCACCTATAGATATGTCTGTACCAAGGTAAACACACTTAGGGGATCACTTTTATGAACCACGGTTAGCCATCTTGGGCCTTACGGCATCAAACAATTTTATTAAAGATATTAATGAACGGGATTAAAATTTCTGTAATTTCTTATACCCTAGGACACAGCGCTCCTAAAGAATAATTAACTAATAATTCATTAGACCATAATGAATCAGACACACAGCCATTTTCTTAATTAAGTTGTACTGTCAAACTGGTTTTGACATACTATGACAGTTTAGAAGTAAAATGGATAGAATCAACACGATAAACTTAGTTTTTATTTATTTTATTATTCAATTTAACGATTCGGAAATGAAAAAGCATTATATTAAAAAGTATTTTGATAATATAGTTTCTGATTTGCGTTTTGTCTTCTTCTTATTTTTCAAATGAGCAGATTGACAGATGAGCCTAAAATTTATATTATATGCCAAGGCTTAGCACATTTTCCTCATTATAGCAATAATGAAGGAGGAAAACACTTCATTAGTGCACTTCATTATCATCTGATTTTCAAGCTATAATGACGTATACTATGTAACACACGGCATTTTATTAAGTAATTAGTACTAAAGATTCATTAGATCGTGCTGTGTGTCTAGGGTATTAACTAATCGCTTGCAAGGAATAGTGCTTTTATTTATTTATATGCCAGGTAATTCTAAATTTTATAGAATAATTTTATTTATTATGATATTATCCATTGTAATTTGTCTAGGTTGTTACGAAATAATTTTTGTGAATTTTTCATATAAACTGTGATGCTGTGACGTCACAGCTGAAGTATCTAATAATTAGTGCACATAACTTGTTCCTCTGTATACCGTGTGCCTATACAATCAATTTCTTCTAGAGTTAAAGCTAATGAGCAATGGACGTTGGCCGTATGTACCCTAATACCTGTGTTCATAATGACTTAATTTTTAATTAAATGGAGTCAAATTTGCAGTGTATGACAGAAAAAAAAGTTCATAAAATGCACCGTTTCGCTTCAATTTTCAAATGGAAAAAAATTTATTCCTTTTAGTGAAATTGCAGTGAAAGTGCCACCTACTTAAAATAAACTCAATTAATTAGAAAGTGGAAAGATTTTTCAATAAGTTCAGCTGTTACATCATCATGAAATTTTTTTGCAGTTTTTTCTTCCCTTTGGCCTCTTGAAAAATAAAAAAAAACAAATACTCTGTTAAATACTATACAACTAAGGCAAATACTTGAACAAATTTCTTGATAGCATTTAATTAAATTATTGAACTCACCATGATCATTACTCACAATGAGCAACTGCCAATGACATTCCAAATGAAATTATTTTCGTTAACACAGTCCATCACCTCTTTCTTTCCTTGAAATGACTTACTTTCAAATTGAATCATTATGGAGACAGTCTGTCTAGGGTACAATTGCAGTCGCAGATAAGAAGATGAGGATTATTATGAGTGAAATGAATTTCATTTCCATGTCAATGGCCATGTGAATAAATACAGCTTTCATTACTGGACCACCGAAAACCATAGACTAAGACAGACGATATTATTGGAATTGGGGTCTCTTTTCGAAAATAATGCTGACCAAGCTGCAACCGATGAGTGCTACCGTGCTATGCTAAACAACTTTTGACTTCGAGAATTGATGAACATAGGTTGAGAAATATGTGGTTCTTTCAAGCCAAGACTGATCACAGTAATGATCGAATTACAAAATACAATATTCTCAAACTCACTTAACTTCATGAAGCAATAGTATCGCCTAGACCGCACGATCATGCGATTTAATCCCTCTAGACTATTATCTAATAATTAAAAGAAAATATTTCTGCTGTTATCGCTAAGATCGAGTTAGATTTTTCTGAGCGAATTATACAAAATGCACTCTAATTCGCTGAGATTTGTAGCATGATGTTTAGTGGTATATTATTCTTTATATTTATTTCAAAAGTTTATATACATCTTTTCCCATAAAAGACTCGAACTCACAATTTTTAGAATCGGTTATATGTAGATGAAGTAAAAGAATTTTTGAAATTTTTAATAATTTTTAATAATTTAAGTTAGAATCGTAAAAATTAAAATCACAAAATTTTTCTATTCCATTTAATTCAAAAGGTTTAAAGAAAATCCTCAAAAAGATATTTGACAAAAATTTGTAATATTTTAAAATTCATTAAAAAAAAATTTTCGACGACTAATTTTGATAGTTTTGCTTTTCAATTTTATATTAAAATATTTGTTTTTATCAATGGTTTTTGTAATTAAAAATTAAAATTGAATTAACTCAACCAAGGGGAATCGCTCTGTACATTCGTTGAGTCATCAACACAAAATTTAATTTTGTTTTTTATACCACATCCCAAATTTGTCTGACACTGATACTGTATGCTCATTTGATGCTCTATCCCCTAATATAGAAAATATTTTAATCAAATCTCTCACTTTCGAAATTTTTATTGCTGGTGATTTCAACATCCACAGCATGCAGTGGCTTAGACATTCTTCAACATCCAGCGAGGAGACATGTTGAACTATTTAGCGAGTCCTTTAACTTCCAACAGTTACTTGATCGCCCAACTCGTTTGCGTGATATAAGTGTACATAGCGCAAACCTATTGGATCTGTTTCTAACATTTCATCTTGACAAGTATTTTTCGTCAGTGTCATCTCCTCTTGGAAGCTCGGGTCATTTTTTCGTTTCAGCCCAATTCTTCACATTTTCATTGAAACCCACCAATCGCCCTCGTAAAAAACGATTGGTGTGGCACTATGATCAAGCTGATTGGGCTTCTTTTAACAAATTCATTAGAGAGTTAGAGTGGTCTGAATGTTATTCCTCGAGAGATGTTTAGTGTTGCTCTTATGGTTTTGGATATGCAACTTTATTTCGCACAGTTATAAGAATATTAAACCTAACAATTCATCTTGGTTTAACAATAACTGTTATACATCCATTAAAAACAAAGAAGCTGCATTTCGGGCATATAAACTGCGCCATTCAGCGGAATTGAGACAATCTATGGAGAAGCATGTAACATCTGCAAATTCATTATTCACCGAGCTAAGATCCAATTCGACCAAAACACATTAGACAGAAAATCTTTACTAGTCGAAAGGGTAGTAAGATTTTCTGGTGTCTTATTAGAACAGTCAAAACAACTTTATCAGTTCTTCGGTACCGCTTCTGATTCACAACGGGGATGTGTACACGCAATCATTGGACAAAGCTTATTTATTTGCGGGTAACTTTGCCGCGAAATCTGCCTTGCACGTTCTTCACAAAGTCCTCGTTCTTCACCAACATGCAATTACCGGCAAAGACCCTTACTTTCGCACGAGGGAGATCTTCCAAGTGCTCGCAGGTCTCAGTATGTCTAAGGCTGCTGGGTCTGATGGTATTTCGCCCCTCATACTCAAGTGCTGCGCCTCTTGCGTCTCTTCTTTAGCTAAGCCCCTACGCAAACTATTTAACCATAGAAGTTTTTCCTTCTGCATGGAACCTTACACATGTTCAGCCGATACCAAGAAAAGGAGCCGCAAGCGATTCCTCAAATTATAGACCAATTGCCCTTATTTCGATTCTTTCGAAGGTTTTCGAAACACTTATCAACATCTAATTGATAAAAAATTTAGAAACTAATCACCTTATTAACGATCGCCTATACGGTTTTCGTGCTGACCGCTCTACTGGAGATTTACTAACATTCCTTACTGAGCGCTATAATCAATGTCTCCATAATTTTGGCGAGTCTGAGATAATCGCATTAGATACCTCGAAGGTTTTTGATCGAGTCTGGCGTCCTGCTCTTTTAGCTAAACTTCGGGCATTAGATTTTCTAAAAATGGATAGAAAGTTTTGTTTCCCATCGTTCAATTCAAGTTATATTGGTCGGAGTTATTTTTGTTCGTTTTATAATACATGCCGATGTACAGCAAGGTTCTGTGCTCTCTCTTACTTTCTTCCTAATTTTTATTAATGATCTGCTAGTTCTCACTTTCAATCCTATTCATAGTTTTGCAGACAACAGCACCCTTGATTTCGTATACTTGTTCGACTCTATAGCTGATTCCTGTATGAATGTCATAGCTGAAAACCACATGTTCAGTTCACTAAACTATAACTTCACAAAAATACTCGCTTGGGGCAGAGCGAATCGGGTCTTATTTAATACTTCCAAAACGCAATTTTGTTTGTTATCACTTATACATACTCCAATTCCCACCCGACTCATTTCCGTCCATGGAGAAGATATCTCGAACTCACCATCTCTTAACATCTTAGGCATTGAAATATCCAACAATCTTAGTTGGTCCGATCACATTTTTGCAGGGACCGAAAATAACTGGTATTTCGAAAATTTTAAACAAAAAAAGCTGGGATAAATCATGATCGTGGAATTTAGTGGAATTAGTGGAATATACCAAAGATGTCTCGTGAAACCCGTTTAGATTCCTGTAAAGCTTTGAAAACTTAACTTTTTTAAAAAAAACTAAAAAAACTAGGCTGGAAAGGCTTTTATTTTTTTCTGGAAATTTTTTTATTTTTTTTTTTCGAACTGGAAGTAACAGATTTTGAAGCCGAAAGTATAAAAATTCAAGCTGGTTTATAATTTTCAGGGACCGAATCAGTTATGAATTTTTACGAAAAAAGCTTAATTTACTTGTTATTCCTGGCCGGTAATAGTTTTGAAGCTAGAAAAGCAAGCGCAACGGCTTGATACTTTTTTTCGGTAAAAATATAAGAAGCAGCCCGGCTTTTTATTTTTTCTAGCCAAGCTGGCTTTTAATTTTTACCAGAAAAAATAGGGCTTGTTTTTTTTAGCTTCAAATTATTATCAATCAAGAATAACAAGTAAAGTTGGCTTTTTCGTAAAAAGTCATAACTGCGGTTCGGGCCGTGCATTTTTGGTATTGCCAAAAACGCGATGAAATGCCTGGGATTCTTGCAAAGATGTAATGTAATGAAATATTTTACTCCATTAGACTTGGCGCAAATCTAAAAGTCTCATATCACACCTACATTGGACAGGGGCTGGACGTGCGTTGTTCCCGTTAGAATAAGTTCAAAAGAAGGCCTTCCGGCTTATTAACGATGACATATCAATAGCAACTATTGATTCCCTAGAGCACCGACGTAATGTCGAATGTCTGTCTCTCTTTTATCGCTACTTCTATGGTCATTGCTCTGACGAAATTTCTAACCTGATCCCTTGTAGAATTCTTCCCATGCGCACCACACGAGGTGTAACCCGAGCTCATCCTCACACCCTTGAAGTCAAATTCGGCCGTACCGAGAAATTCCGTGAATCATTTATAAGCAGATCAGTACGACTGTGGAATAGTTTGCCATTCTCTGTTTTCCCCCCAGCTATAAGCCACAAACATTCAAGCGTAATGCGCACCATCATCTACTTGTCTCAACCCAATAATCCTCAATTCCCTACACCTTATTCCTTTCCTTCCAAGACTGTGGAATTTATAGTGAACAGTCCTTGATTTGATTTTATTTTGCTCCTCCATTTGTACTATATACAATCAGCTCTAAAAAAATTAGCAAAGATTGTGATTGTATTACATATTACACAAACTAACACGAAAGATGAGTATTAGCTCTGTCACTACGATTCCATAGCCGAGGAAGCTACATAGAATGTACCACGAGGCTCGGTACTAGGGAAGTGTTTAATTGGCATATAAATATATTAATGACATCAGAAAAATTCTAAGGCCTTCAAAACCTTTATCATTTGAGGACTACATTATGATTTATTGAATATTTGACCGCCATCTTTAACTTTAATTCTAGTGAAGAACTTAATTGGGGGCTATTTAAAGTCATAATTAGAGCCAGCTCTAGCTAAACTGACGCTTACAACTATATATAATTTAAATTTCTTAAAACTGCAGCATACTCAAAGTCGGTTCTAACTTCGACTGTGAATAGCGCCCAATACATACATAAGTCAATGTGTAGCCTTCAATAACATATATTTGATTCTGATCTCGAGTTAAAATTGAATAAAATAAGTAAAAAACGAGTTTTCAAACAAAACTGAGGCCAAGCCGCATGAAAAAGTAGAAAATAAACTTTTCTTCACACACAGAGGTGGACTCAGATTTTATTCGCTGACAATCACCGATATACCATATTCAGAGGTAATACGTGATTTGATTCATGAAGAGAAAGAATATTCAAGAGGAATGTCCCAATCAAAAAATCTGAGTCCACCTCTGTGTGTGAAGAAAAGTTTATTTTCTACTTTTTCATGCGGCTTTGCCTCAGTTTTGTTTGAAAACTCGTTTTTTACTTATTTTATTTTCTGCCTTTTTCACGTTAACTAAATTGTTATTACGTGCTGCATGGAGATATTTTAAAACAATTTTATGACGCCTGAAAAGACACTGATTTACTGATTTTTCCCGATTTTCCATGTTTTCCACAGACTTTTCCTATTACTAAGAAATTTTTTAAAAAATTTACATGAATTTTCCTCGATTTTTCATGCAAGTTTTCATGATTGTTGAAGAGAAAGTATTGATGCCAGTAGGACGGAAAAAAAATGATTCCGCATAGCTTATAAAACTTTTTTGTCCGAAAATTTTCCGAAAAAGTTGGGAAATTCCGGGAATTCCAGAAAAATTGGAAAATTCTGCACTTTTTCTGAAACAGATTTATCACTAATCATATCGATGGAAATTTTTTCCGGGTCTTCACTATAATTTTCCACAAAAGCAACTTTATGCAACTCATTTCGCTCTACAACTTTGTCTTAGGTTGCAAAACGCTCAAACGCTTCCTTGGTCGGAAAAACTCCGGAAAAGCGTTTTACATGAATTTTCCTCGATTTTTTCTGCAAGTTTTCACCATTGTCGTAGAAAAAGTAATGATGCCAGTTGATAGGGAACTTGATCCTGCATAATTTAGAAAACTTTTTTACCGGAAAATTTTTCGGAAAAGTCGGAAAATTCCGGAAATTTTTTCGGAATAATCGGAAACTCTGCATTTTTTCTGAAACGGATTTATCACTAATCAAATTTGTATCAAATTTTCAAATGATTTTTCCCGATTTTCCGGGTATTCCATGGAAATTTCCGGTTCAAATTTTGATAGATTCAATTGTCACGCGATATGAACTTGTGTGCCAAATTTTAGCTCGCTGTGATGACGAAAAGTGGGTCTACGAGAGTGTCAAAAATAGTAAAAAAGAAATACACAGCCAGACAAATTCGTGTAAGAGTTAAAGGGACGGGCTGGCCTCAAAAATGCCAGAAAGTAGGCAATTATCTTTTGGGAATGAGCTTTTTATGCCATTTTCGGTTGATATGTTCAATAAAACGTTCTAAAAGGCAGAAAGGGTTACATTTTTATACAGAGTATGATATATCATTTTAAAGCTAAGGGTTTCTTAAATCTAATAAAAAAAATGTGTATTGATCAGGTGTTTTTTAATAAAAATAGCAGTTGAATAAAAAAAACCGAGCTAAAATTCGGAAATTTTTATTTTGTTGAGTCATAACAGCAAAACGGAGGAGAGGAGATGAAATTTATTGCCCACTGGAAACAAATTGTAAGTCATCATCATAGAGTGTAACGTTCAGAAGGTACAGGGTCATCTACAAAAACATACCCTAATATATGTAAGTCCCGTTATCTCGGAAACTTTTGGGAATTTCCTCCCCAGCCATACCATGTTTTGCTTGTCTAAGCATGATCTATCCATACTTACCCTTCGTGTGTAACACCACATACGGGATACCCTGTATGTTGAAAGATGGTGTGCTCTGGAGTATAAAACTATTTCATATTAACAAAACAGTAACACTAACCCATCAAAATCCAAAGAGATCAGAGGCAATTGAAGTAAAAATCAAAAACTGAGCGAGGCCTTGGTAATTATTTGAGCCAGCATATGCTCTATATTGAGGACCAAATGCAGGGAAGTACCTACTCCGGTACTATTGCTTTTATATAGATATACCAGCTTGTTGATTCCGTTTCTTTAAATAGTGTTTAGATTTAGTACAATATTAAGCCTACTACTAAGGTCCGCGCTAAACTAAATTTTATCGGATCTCCAATATCGGGCCGTTTTTTAGCAGCTAAAATATGACAGCGGACACTCAGAGAAAACATATATTAAAAACAAGAAGAAGAAGAATTTTGCAATTTTTTTTCGGAAATATAACTTGCGGTCATAATATTTCTAAAAACAGGTAGTTAAAATTATTTGGAAATATTAATAATATAAAAATAATATGCATAATGTATGCAATAAAAAAAAATTAACAATGATATTGAAAATACGACCACGAGAAGAACTCCAATTCATCCGTACTTACAGTACAGGAAAGACGTACCGAACTATATATTAACTACAAAAATCCGGTCAATAAATTTATCAAATATCATAACTGTGTGTGTATTTTTAGCGCGCTAAAGAATGGCCCGGGCGGATAAATTCAAAGTAAATTTTTTGGAAACTTACTGGTGGTGCCACCTCTAATTAAAATCCAAAAGCCAAATTTATCTTTTAGCTTGCTAAATTTTCATACAAATTTAGCTTAGCGCTTAGCTTTATTGTGGAACAGATATTGTTGAATAGTTATATAACTTCTTAAGGCTATTGATAATCCAAAATCCATAGACTTGCAATATTTAGTTTCATGATAATTTGGTAAGATGTTGTATGATAGTAGTGTGATGGTTATATATTTGGAAAGCTTTTATGATGTTTTTAAACCTAGGTATCATCTGGTTGCTGCTTTGCAGTTACGATTCCTTTTGAGATGAGGAAACATTATTTATAACTATTATAAATTGGCATATCTACATAATACCTTATATAATCAATGACGCTAGTTACGAGGAAGTTTAGGGATACTTTGCGACAAAAAACATGGCTTAGAAGAACTAAAGACTAATACGAATCTTGAATTGCGGGTTAATTTTAGGAAGCGATCTCCAAACTTAAAACAGGTATGCTCGAGCAAAATGGCGTTTCACTAAATCGTCCTTCCAATAACGATCAATGGTTTGGTGTACAGACGGTTCAAAAGCGAATAGTGGAGTTGCACTGGGCGTATACAGCCCTATATACTATATCTTGAAGGCTCTGGACTCTACCCCTATCGTATTCCAAGGAGGTCGCAAATTGTTCTTTTACTTAACTTTTCGTTGTGGAGTGCAAGTCATAGCTGGAAATTAGTGAATTGCAGGAGGAATTTACCTGTAATAATCAATGGATTCGTGGAACATATCACCGAAATTATACAGGAACTACGCCTAGAAAAATTACCTATTAGAGAACAAAACATTTGCTGGTGTTCGACAATTAACTATTAATCTCTCAAAAGATATAATTTTCAATATGGATGTTTGTTATTTTGACAATGCTACAACACATTTAATATTTCGCTAGAGAAAAAGCAATCGACGGTTTGGATTTTGTACACTCTAAAAGCAGATTTATTTCCGTTATTTTGTGTTATTCACACTTTTTCATACTGAAAATTCTAAAGAAAGTTCCAAAGCTAGCTTTAAAAAAATGGCTGCATCTTATAGTCTAGGTTTCCTTAAATTAATGCTATCTGAAGCCACTAGATATTTTTCCATTAATTATTCCTTTAAAATCACCTTTTGTTTTGCTTGCACAGATTGGTTAGCAAATGGACCCGAAATATTCTCTGTAAAAGGCTATAGAAAGCAACCGCCTTCAAAAAATATTTTTTGTTTCATTATAGAAGCCTTGGACAAAATATGCAGGAATTTAGACAAGAAGTGCCATTTAAAGAATTAATTACGACGTGTCTACGAAAGGTACTAATTAAAGAGTCGGATGGAGTGAAATACCAAAGGCCTTTATTTTGTGTTGAAAATGATAAAAAGGATGAACCCAATGAAGGAAGATGGAATTGAGCTAGTTCCGTGCTTGGATAGAAATTCAGTATATTATTTTGAAGAATGTAGCGAGTAAAATGCAAAGGCTCCTAATTGAAACTGTGTTTTAATTTTAAAGGCCTTTCACATTAAAACCGAAAACCGATAAGTTCTACACCGAAAATTCGCTTTTGATTTCACATCAAAAACCGAAAACTTTTTTTCGGTTAAATAGAAGTAACATGTAATTATCATAAAAGTTGTATGATGAGAGCTCATACATAAAACTTATTTTAATTTTACTTCGAAATCCCTATCCATATTATAATAATATAATAAATAATAAAATAAAATAATATAATTTTCAATGTAAACAAAAAAGTGAGGTTTAGTACGACCGAAAACATTTTTCGGCCCGAAACGTTCCACATGTGGAAACCGAAAAGAAATTGTCAGAAGAAACCGAAACTTCCTTTTTCGGCCGAAAAAAGATTAAAGTTGGGTTTTTCTTAAAAATCTGAGATAAATAATCTATTTTATTAGTAAAATTATTAGTTTATCCTATTTACCATGATTTTATTAATCATTAGAGCAAAAAACTTGTGTTAAAGTGGAATAAATTGAGTCTTTCGGTTTACATTTTACGGTTTTCGGTTTTGATGTGAAAGTGCCTTTAGGCTAGGGAAGTTGATTGCTATATTGCGCGATAGATGTTTTATTCTATGAAGATTTTCCAATTTAAAAGTTTGAACTCTTTTTTGAAATAAACTTATAAATTTAATGCAATGTGGAACAAGACTAGAAAATTCTAGACATAATTCTTCAACTTTTTATAGTATGTGTACCAAAGTTTGATTTGATTTTGAATTTGCTCTAGAAATTATAGAAATCTTTGAAAAAGTGGACAACTTTGCTTACTATTTTTATAAACTACGTCTGGTCTGAATGCTATACTTGATACAGTACTAGTAAATAACTTTCCGTTAATATTTTCCGAATATTGTACACATGCTATCTTAATCGGCACTCTAGGTATATGTGTTTAAAATTATTATTGTAGCCCAGTCAGGTTAGTAAAAACAAAGGCGTTACCTTGGAAAAATTCCCGTCAGCAGTTTAATTGCTCTAACCTTTAGGGGGTTCACTGGTAGTCTTAATTCAAAATGGCGACCAAATTTTGGCGGTGCGTTAGCTGTCATATTGATTTTAAGAGAGAATTGTTTTTATTCAATATCTCGGCAATTTTCAACTTTTCAACAAAAATGGTAAGAACTTAAGTGGCTGTAAACTTGAGTCTCTACAACATTAGCCCTAATTAAGGGGGAAAAAGTGGAAAAGTATAATTATCGAATTATCTCGTTTATTATTAACTTTAGGAGATAAATGTCCAAAAACATAGTTGTATAGTATTACATTTCCTACGACTTTTTTCCTAGAACCAATATTTAAGGTCCTACGCTTGCGATAATGGCACAGAATAACGTAAAAATTGTGTTTTGTGAATTCCTTTCCGCACCACCATAGGGGTAGAATTCTAGGCCCGTTTTTTTTACGTGGTACTATCGACATCTTGCAAAGCTCTTTTGAGAAGGTCGATAAGCCTGGCCTTATTCTAGCAATTTCCCAAAAATTTCTTCTTCTTTGTAGAAGGGACTAACTTTGGGTTGACAACGTCGCATTTGCACGAGGCTTTACAATTTTGTGCAATGAAAATCCTCCATCGACCACATCGAGACGTCTTCTCCTAACCGTTCAGAACGTTGCACGTAGCAACTATAAAGTGAAGTCTTAGTACCCTTTCGCATTCCTTTCTCGTTCAACAGAGATAGAGGATATGATAAAAGTTCGTATGCAAAACGCGCTTGGAACTCTCCTCTTTGGTGGTTTGGAAAGGAGGTCGCAAAATACAAGGTCATATGCTAACCGGACTGGGCTATTGTAGTTTTTAATAGTTAGAGTTCACTTTTATCTTCTTTTAAATTTTCAATAAAGACTCTCAGTTTAATATTGCGTTTTTAGCTGTGTTCTTTGTGTCGCAGAACAGGGCAGAACAAAAGATACACAAAAGAACGCCTCATACATTTTCATAGAAGATTTATAAATGAAGCGAACAGTACAAATATAGCATTCTCAGATTTATTTAAACCATTAATAAATGAGTTTAAACTTTAAGCAAATAAATTTAAACTTTCAACGAATAATTTTAAACCCTTAACAAATAGATTTAAACCCTTAGCGAATAAGTTTCAACTGTTAGCAAAAAGACTTAAACCTTTAGCAAATATATTTAAACTCTTAACAAATTTACATTTAAAGTATTTTATTTCAACTTAAGTAATCATTTCATACAATTTTGCTCAAATTTTGAGTGCATAAATAATCTGCAATACTTCTGACTTTTCAGTGCAACGGTTGACCATCCACTGCCTCAGGTCAGGAATAAGTAAAACCCCATCCAAAATATAGTTGGAATAGTCATCGATCACTGAGAGAAGATTATGTATGTTCTCTAATCATCTCACCTAAAACTGAACGTGTATTAGCCTTCATTTTAGAAAACGATTTTTCGATAGGGTTTAACATAGGCGAGTAAGTAGGCAACCCTTTTAGTGTTAAATTCGTTTGAGATAACACAACGCCAACTTGTTGTGTGTCGTGTATTCTCGCATTATCCATAATTAAAAATGAGTCACTAAGCGATGGATTTGTTTCCAATTTTATAACAAGATAGCGTAGAAATAGTGAAAGCCTATCGGAATTGCAAGTTGAGTTTGCAAATCCTTGGTTACTTATCTCAGCAATAAGTGTATCGTTTCCGCCACGTACTACTGGAATCATAACTCGAGCACGGGTGCCTTTTTGAGCGGACTTGAAATTTTATAAGACGAAGATTATAACCACGAATTTAACACTATAATTTTTGCCTCCTTTCTCGCCTATGTTAATCCCTATCGAAATCGTTTTCTAAAATGAAGGCACATGCAGGTTCAGTTTTAGGTGACATGAGCAGAGAACATAATCTTTTCTCAGTGATCGAAGAAAGCCTGCAACAAATGACACTTAATGACTGTTCCAACTAATAATGGATTTGGTTTTACTTATTCCCAAGGCAGTGGATGCATTAAAAATTCAGAAGTATTGCGGATTATATATGCACCCAAAATTTGAGAAAATATTGTATGAAATACTTTCTTAAGTTGAAATAAAATACTTTAAATATAAATTTGTTAAGAGTTTAAATATATTTGCTAAAGGTTTAAGTCTTTTTGCTAACAGTTGAATCTTATTCGTTAAGGGTTTAAATATATTTGTTAAGGGGTTAAAATCATTTGTTCAAGGTTTAAATTTATTTTCTTAAAATATAAACTCATTTGTTAATGGTTTAAAGAGAACAAGGTACCCAAAGGAACAGAGCTTTTATTGGGTTGAAAACAAAAAGTCACTCAAGAAAAGAAGGCGGTACTTTTAAGTGGCATTAGTGCGGTAAATACGACAGGCAGCAATTTCAGGTAAACAAAAAACTTAAATATCAGACAGAAGATTTTTCCAAGCAGCACTTCACAAGGTTTTAATTTTTTTGCCATTGTATTTAAAGTGAAGTATGCCTCTATACAGCTTCAATTATGAAAAACAAAAATCATATAATTTGGGCAATTTAAAAAAGTTTGACCTGAAACTTGGCATATTGACTTCGTTCAAAATTCAAAAGTTAATTACATTTCAGAAGAAGATTCTTGTATATGCAGCCAACCTTACATTTTACTTGAATGACATTGAAAAATTTGAATTAATTTTAAATCAGACATGCGCTTTTCACAAAAACAAAAGACTTCAACACTCAAATTGAATGTCGCGTCTGAAAATTACATACAGATTCACCATCAAAAGAAACTCTATTGAAAATAAAGTTGACAAAAATTTCAGATGGAGGAAACACGTTAAAAATTTAAAAATCCAAAAATCCAAAATTAACCTGAAAATAATTGGCACAGAATACATAGAATCTGCACTATGGAGTCATTGGCATTGACGTTATGCTGATTATGATGTTTGCCGCCTAGTCTCCATGCTTCAGAGCGTTCCAGAGTTGGCGTGACAGATATTTTATGGATATTAGACCGGGTTTTATCTCATTCATTCATCTGCTAACTTCTATGTATGTAGTTCTGGTGTATCTGAATTCTGTGGGATGGCAGAAGCTTTATTCTCGGGAGGGAGGAGTACAATGGCGCGAGATAAAAAGGTGTCAAGTTCACAATTGAAACTTTTCCTAGATTTATAGGTATAGAGCAGATCAAAGGTGGAATGTCAGATTGTTAGGTCTATATATATAGCAATTCGTCATGGTTATGAATGTAGTATGTGATCATTATATTATTTATTTATAAAATTAAGATACAAGTAAAAGAAATACAAAACTTACCACTTTTCACGGCGACCAGCTGATTATCTACTTGAAGAGTGAAAACTTGAGTAGTAAAAATCACAAGTATGGCGATTAGAATTCCTTCAAAAGTTCTTAAGATGTCCATTTTTTTGTGAGTTTATTTTTACTAATTACATAAATTACATAAATAACTACGTACATGCGTTACTTCCACTATACGTTTCGTTTTTATTTACTTGAGCACATTTGCATTTATCCCGAATTCCGTTTTACACTTGTTATGTAGTTGTGAGCAAATCTTCAGTATACATCTTACCGCTAAAGTTAATAAATTCGTAATGATCTTGCCGGGAAGCGAGGTCCAATTTGCAGAACTCTCTTCTGACAACCTCATTCATTATCTTCGCGAATGAACCGTTAACATTTCTTGTTTACCTATATAATTTCACTTCTGACGACTTTGTTGTTTGTTTCTTTTTATGAATGGCAAGTTAGGCTTTTATCTAAGTTGAATTAAATCTATAGATTAGTATGTCTTTCACTTTGATGGTTGATATGTTGTGAAAGAAGATGGTGGAAAGAGATCTTCTGAGTCCAGATAAGAATACTTGATCAACTTCATTTAATAACGCGTCCGTAAGTGCTTTGGATGAGAATCGTTTTTAGTTACAGGTTTTTTTTTTGCGTACCGCAGAGTAACCTGATGGGACCTAAATTTGTTTTTTTTTTATGTTTTTTCATTGCTGACAGGGTTAAGTATGTGATTGTTTTTATATCACTTGTAATTGCGGGTTTTTCTTTTTTGTCCAATTATTAATTATCGATGCCGCTAGCTTGTCGTTTGAAGAGTTTGTGAACCTTCTGTTGATATCTATCATTGACCTCGTACAAATTTAGTTTTTATTTTTGTTTGTTTTGCCGTAATTTTCTTGAAGGTTTTGTTTGTTTTAAATTAATTAGTGAAAAATAATAATGAGAAAATGATGTCTCTTAAGTTTAAATAAAAACTACTCATTATTGGACAAATCATTTTTATACTTGTACTTATCTATTGCTGAGATACTCACAAGTTTCAAGAGCAAAATTGGAAATATAATTTTTTCTTCCCAATCATATAATCACGGTCATCGAATACTTGTTCACGCCTAAAAATAATTTATTTAATTTGCTGTATAACTTAAGATGTTGGTGGTCTAATTGATAACAACCTTGGCTGATAATTTTAGGACATTGGGATCGAGTCCTATTAGCATACATTAATAAATTCTGAAATCATTTTTAACCCCTAATGAATTGTTAAGCAAATTTTTAGGGTCATTGCAGTAAGACCGTTGATTTTGTCAAATTACTTTTGTACTATCTTTGAAGATGGTGGACAATAGTGAAAATATTTATAGACGTAACTTCCTCATTACCAAAATTATTCTATTTAGCTAAATAGATAGACCAGAAATCGATATATATATGTCTTTTAAATTTGAGCCAGTATTAGACAATTTTTTGATATAGATCATGTCTTAAAATAACCACATGTTCTGGTAAATTTATAAGGACGCTACGGCTACTGAGCGTGTGAATCTCAAAGACTTACTTAAAGTTTTTTAACAAGGTTTATTAACATATAGGATTGGGTCTTCCCCAGTGCTCTTTCGTCCAACTGCTCCTATCCCTTTCGCACCACAGTCGATTATACTAACAGGACACTTGAAATGCTTTTAACCTTGGAATAAAAAATGTTTTAGAGATATTTTCATGGCGAAAAGATCAATCTCAAAAATAATCGAAGCCATTCATGATCATGACAAGTATTGTGTTATGTACATGATACCCTGTTTGTATATTTTTAATAGTTTAAAGTTTAAAGAAGTTTCATATGTGCTTATTGCTATCTTTGTGACCTCTATGTTCGTATTTAGGGAATAACATAAGCACTTTCCAAATGGCTTTGATAGACTCTCATGATAAGTAGAATATACATTTCCAGGAGAAAATCTCAAGATACAAGCATCCATAAACGTCGTCTTTTATCTTGCCAGTGCCATTTATGTTACATCAGCCATCTAGGAAGAGTGCGACCTCAGTTTAAGTTCTAAAACATTTTTGAGGTAGATGCTTACTTTTAGATTCAAATTTATTGGTTGACAATAAATTTAAGACATGTTCATAATTTTTCACCACTTCTCTGTTTTTTAGAGAACAATTGATTTTCTTTCAAGTGAATTATCTCAAGTATGAATTCGTTTCAAGAGATTGGACTCTCAGATCACATTCCATATGAACTCTTAAGTCTTAGGGTAGTAAGTGATCAGTATGGTGGGTTTTATCTATACATACATATGGCTTGGGTTTTATGTAGTTCAATCGACTATAATTAAAAATTAATCATTTTCCAAAGTTCCATGGTATAAGTCCATTACAGATATGTACTGAAGAGATTTTAGAAGTAGGTTGCCGTCAAATTTTCGATACTAGGCCATCCATTATTATACAAAATTTGCGGGCCTGCGCTCGAGAAGGATATTGATGGAAAAGTCATGTAAAGAAGGTGAATAAAAAATCACAGTTAAATGAATACGAAATGAAAAGTTACTATTCGACAATGTTTTGTGGGTTCCGATTATCAGGCTATGTAGACTGATTGCGATTGGAAACAAAACTATGCTATTTCCTACAAAGGTCTAGTCCAAGTACCAAAGCATATATGGACATAACCTCACCCTACCAAAGCCGGGCAAAGAAATCCTTTCTTGAGCGTTATTCAAAATGGAAATTAAACATTGTTCAGTGGGTATAGAAGATCTGGCTACCAATCTTTATCTGTAGGTGAACTGATAAGTGGGCTTTCTAATCAAAAATGATTTTTTGTATAGAGCTACCAATAGTAGTCTCCAGCACGTATGAAGCCACAATGAGGCTAAAATGGATATAATGCAAAGGACTGCATCAACGGCACTACTGGAGTACTCCAATCAACAGGAAATTCTGTGACTATGTGTTCAATCTGTGGAAAAATTTTTACTAAAATGTTGTACCAAGTACAGTATGGCAGTATCTTATCAACTAAAGTGCCTAGATCAACCGTCACCTTTTGGGCTACTGGCACTTTTGATATTATATTGGAAAACTATTTACAGTGTGAGTCGCACATGTGCAGAAGCTTGATGATTTTTTTTTGTTGCTATACAAATATTTTGCTGTAACCAAAAAAATTGATGGCACATTCAGAGAAGAGAGATACCGCTAAAAATCGGTACCACATTATGAATTCGAATGGCTTAACGAAAAGAGGTTTTGGTCAGATAAGTCCTATAGTCATAGTAATATCCTCAGCTAAAGATAAACTTCACTATTTTAATTAAAGTCATCTTTATTTAGATTTGGTACAGAAGCGAGTAGATATTGACGGTTCCAATATCGACTTCTATATAGATAGCTAAAGAGACTTCCAAGCGAAAGTACTGCGGCTTTGTGTGCAATTAAGACTTAACTGATTGTCAGGTTGCGAACAAGACTTTAGATAGGCCCAGTTAAACATTATTGTAACAAGATTACCGTTCTATGGATGGATTCAACATGTTACTGTAACTCCAATCTTATACTACTATTATTTTAAAACGCAGCCATTTTTAAGGGCAATTTTGGCTCTTTTAATATTCCATGGACATTTGCTGATGGATTTGAACTTGTTCTATGGATGAATTCTCATAATAAAATTGTACCTATGTATATGCAAGGGGGTATCCAATGCCAGATTTGAAAATTTATCCATTGAAGACCTAGTAAAGCTTCAAGATTTCTTGGAATATTCTTAGGTTGACCAGCATAGACATCTAAATTAATTTGTAAATTGCTGAAAGAGCGATCCATACTTGAGGTAGTAATTAGTTTGAAAACAGTACAATTTGCAAATTCAGTATTCTTAGCATTTACAATTGCCCGTTTATTTAGATTTTTTATGGGCTTCTTAAAGGTGGAGGCAGAAAAGTTAGTTCCATATCTTTAAAGAGTTGTTGCATGGGAATTCTTTTTAAGCAGAAAATGTCATAGGCTGCCTTCATTCTACAGCAATGTTTGTTACTCGAAGTAGAATTGGTAGCATGCAATAAGTTTGAGAATATCCACAAGCTCATCAGGTTTCAGCTGTGTTTTACCGAGGTTTGTCATTCGACGTTTTGATATCACCATTATATTGGTTAGTTAGAATGATGAGAGGACGGTGTTAATTCATAGTGTGACTTTCAAAAAAGTTCTCCTTAGAAGATCAAGTTCTGGATATGCTCCGCGTGTACGGGTCATGCAACTCTTCATGCTCTGCTATGCACCATGAATAATATAACTTAATGCAGGGCGGAATATGGAATTTTGCTACTTGATCCTTTAAAGGTTCTCTAGAACACACTGCACTTATGTGAAGCGCCTTGATGCCCACTCATATTAGTTCAAAGTTGCGTGATCTATATCTTATAGACAGCCGTGATATAGTCTTACGACCCTATAAGAATGTTTTATACTGGATGTCGATCAAATTCAAACATAAAACTAAACAATTTTGTCTCAGTGTCCATTTTTGAAATATTTTAATTCATTTTGATAGTTGGGCGATGATGTAAAAAGTTATTAGGGCTGCTCAATCAAGCCGTAAAATTTGTTTTATTTGTGAAAATATTGATCTTGGATCTTAAAAACTAGTTTGGTTTTGATTTTTATACAAACAAATGTCAACATGACCAGTCTGTTACGAATATATAATTAGTTTTCGACTAGAAATTTACTTCATACCCTAAAAAAGCGTCGGTTATTAATAAAAAGAGCTTAGTTGAAAATAATCACTTCAAAATTCTATTTCACATTATAGGTTATGGTGAAAACGCTACATAAATTCATAATCGAAAATTATCAAACGGATCTCAACATAAATTCTACAATTGTTCTATTAGACATTATTTTGATGTAACAGACTTAACAGAAGTGGTAACAAAAATAAAGTAATTATCAATACTAACAACATTAAATTGCAAGATTGCTTCAAAAAATGTAAAAAAATGTCGAATATAACGTAGAAATGTTACTATTTTGTGTCCATTTGTTACTTTTTTTCCATCTACCTAGCAATGAGCTCAATTATATGAAAATAGATGGGTTTATCCAATGGATCGATTTTAGCTGTTTTGATATTAAAGCAACCGCAATTTTTATTAAGATCGTTGATATTTACTAAACCTAAATTTCAAGAAGGCACAGATCCATTTAAAATCGTTTTACCTCTTTCATATTATTCATAGAATTTAGCACAGGAGGATTGAGTTTAGTAATTATAAAAAAAAAAAAAAAAAAATCATACAAAAAATGTTAACGGTTTCGTTGAATACCTTTCAAGAAAAAAAAATACCACAAAAAGGCTTAGAACACAATCCACAGCAATTAATCAAAATATTTGTGCAGTCTAACAGGTCCCCACTATAAGAACTGATCGCAAAATACAGTTATCATAAAGCTTATCGTATTTTATTATTCACTATACACACTACTACACACCATGACATAACTTTTTGGAGCTAATGGATTTCAAATCGGATCTCAGAATGAAATCATTCTAATTACACTATTTTAAAGCACAACAAGGCTAAAAGATTCACAATACGTAAATAAGGTAGAAAATCACAGATGATCACTTCAGATGAGATCGCTGATGAACGAGACAAGATCAGTGTGGAGATTCGCAATCCAACCGCGTTCAACAAACAATCGCGACTGACGACTGATTTATATGCTTGCGCGCTTTTTTTCATTATTTTATATTTAATTGGGATCCATCCACAATGAGCCCTGCTCTGGTCGTCTGGTTGGTGTTCTGGAGATTCTAGATGATTGTTGATAGTATAACATTGCGCGAGTGTTGGCTGTTGTTGCAGATTCTTCTTGGTACAATTTTATGCCTACCTATAGCACTCGATTGGTACCCACAACTATGTACCTTTTGAATTTCGAGAGCATACATTTGTATGCGTACAGGTGCGGAGGAGCATCAATTTTTGTACTAAGTTATGGAAGATGAGATTTTGTCTTGAGGTCTGTGAGATTAACATCGGTCAGCACGAATTTTGTAATATCAACAATAAATAGGTCTGACCATCATCGTTTGAATTTTTAATTGGCCTACCTGCTACAGTTCAGTGCTGTTTGGAGTTTATTTAAAAATTTGAACTCAATTCGGGTCTAGAATAATTTCAATAAAAGTATTTAAAAAAACTAATCGTAACTGTAATTTACTCTCAGTAATCCTCCAAGGAAATATTTATTTCACAGTCAGGACTTCCTTCATCTCACATATACTTACACGTGCATTAAGATCGTCACTTTAACGAAACGAAATTCATGTTTCAAGTTTTTAATGTTTTTGTAATATTTTCACGCTTCATGGTAACCAAATTTTAACTTGAACTTCAGCGATTTTCTTAGATTTTGATCAAAAACGGAAACAGATTTATCTAGCGAGCGTCGTCGTTCGTCTTCCTGACGGTTAAAAGATTTTTACATACCTCTCTACTCGCATTAATTAGTTATTAAAAATGCAAAAAAAAATCAATGTGATTCATTCAACTGTTTTTAGCCTGTGATGAGTTCATTAAAGTGCTTTTTGATAATTTTTTCGTTGAAATGATTAATTATTGTTTAGTATTTTAGATTAGTGTTATTTTAGAACTTTTGTAAATTTTGTCATCTAAATTTTAAAGCCTTGTTGTGTACACGGTTGAGAAATCGTTGTGGAGCTCTATGAAACTTGATCGTAGATGTGTGTAGACCCTCCTGTAGTGCCTTAAGGGGTAACACTACTGTAAATTTGTCAGAAAATCGATTTATTGCTATTGGCTTGAAAAATGCTTTGAAATTTCTAGAATATGAAGCAAAAACTCTTATACCTTTTTGTTTTTTATATTATTAAACCATGCTCAGGGCATACCGGATGATGCAAAGCACAGCATGGTAGGAAGGAGATAGGGAAAGGAATTACGGAATATGAGGAGAGCGGCGGAGGTACTGACGCATGTCACTCTTAAACTTTCGCAGATTCTATGCCGGAAAAAAGACAGAAGATGGTAGACTGTTCCACATTCGCGCCGTTCTCGATAAAAAAGCATTACGGAATTTTACTGTACGGCCGAAGGTAATTTTAAGGGTAATAATAAGTAAAAAAACGAGTTTTCAAACAAAACTGAGACCAAGCCGCATGAAAAAGTAGAAAATGAAGTTTTCTTCACCCACAGAGGTGGACTCAGATTTTTTGATTGGGACATTTCTCTTGCATATTCTTTCTCTTCATGAATCAAATCACTTATTACCTCTGATTGATCATACTGAAATATATCGGTAATTGTCAGTGAATAAAATCTGAGTCCACCTTTGTGTGTGAAGAAAAGTTTATTTTTTACTTTTTCATGCGGCTTGGCCTTAGTTTTGTTTGAAAACTCGTTTTTTACTTAGATATTTTAAAACAATTTTATGACGGCTGAAAAGACACTGATTTACTGAATTTTCCCGATTTTCCATGTTTTCCACAGACTTTTCCTATTACTATGAATTTTTTTTAAGAATTTACATGAATTTTCCTCGGTTTTTCATGCAAGTTTTCATGATTGTTGAAGAGAAAGTATTGATGCCAGTAGAATGGAAAAAAAAAATGATTCCGCATAGCTTATAAAACTTTTTTTTCAGAAAAAGTCAAAAAATTCCGGAAATTCCAGAAAAATTGGAAAATTCTGCACTTTTCCTGAAACAGATTTATCACTAATCATATCGATGAAAATTTGTCCGATGATTTTCCCGCTTTTCCGGGTTTTCCACGGAGTTTTCCACAAAAGCAACTTTATGCAACTTATTTCGCTCTACAAATTTGTCTTAGGTTGGAAGACGCTCAAACGGTTCCTTGGTCTGAAAAACTCCGGAAAAGCGTTTTACACGAATTTTCCTCGATTTTTTCTGCAAGCTTTCACTATTGTCGGAGAGAAAGTAATGATGCCAGTTGATAGGGAACTTGAGCCTGCATAATTTAGAAAACTTTTTTAGCGGAAAATTTTCTGGAAGAGTCGGAAAATTCCGGAAAATTTTTCCGGAAAAATCGGAAAACTCTGCATTTTTCCTGAAACGGATTTATCACTAATCAAAGTTGTACCAAATTTTCAAATGATTTTTCCCGATTTTCCGGGTTTTCCATGGAAATTTCCGGTTCAAATTTTGATAGATTCAATTGTCGAAAATTGTAATAAAGAAATATATAAATAAATAGACAGAGAAATTCGTGTATGAGATAAAGGGAATGGCCTCAAAAAGAATGTGCGCGGTTTGCAGCGGAAGTATTGCGTGCAGGAATCATTCTACAAGGAATCAGACTAGATATTTCATCAGAACATTAACCATGCATATAGTGATAAAAGAGCGAAAGGCATCCAATATGGGGTGGTGCACGTGTGAGTCGATATGACAAGTTATTTCTAAATTACCAAGGAGCTTGAAGGCTCTCTTTTTGGCGAATATCCAATAAAGCTAAGACTGTGCGACCAGCCGCGGCCCAGATATTGAAAGTAAGGGAAAACAGATCATTAAAGAAAATTAAGTATAGAGATGGAGAGGTAATAGAGCCCTGGGGCACACCGGCAATATCCTAGGTTCAGATGAAATGCCATCAAGTACAATTCGTATTGGGCGACCGAATAAGAAACTTTCAATCCATAATACATAGAAGAGGAGGGGAGAGACCAAGTGCTTTAAGTTTGGTTAATAGGGCTGGATGCCACATTCTATCAAAGGCCCTTGAAATATCTAGGGCAGCGATTTTGGACTCACCAAAGCTGTGAAGACTACGGTTCCAACGAACCGTAAGAAAATACAACAAGTCACCAGATAAGCGTCCAGCTCGGAAGCCATACTGGCGAACGTTGATGAGATGATTAATTTTTAGATACTTCATTAATTTGGAGTTAATAAGAGATTCAAAAACCTGTGAGAGAATCGAAGTGATTGTAATTGGGAATAGGCTGAACGTGAGCTAGTTTCCAAGCAGATGGAAATTTTTCTGTTGAATAAGACAAGTAGAATAGTTTCCCTAGAGGTGTAGCCTAGGATTAGGCGCAGCTTTTAATTAACAGGGGCTAGAAACCATCAGGACCTGCAGTTTTGGAGACGTCGATCCCCTTAAGGACCTTAATCTAACTGATTGAATTTTTTGAGAGCACTTGGTGGAATTGCCTTGATAACATTTTTCTAAACACTTGTTTCTATTTCCAAAATTTTTTTTTATTAAATTATTAGTTTCTTAAACGAACAAAACTGACGCGTTTCGCCTTCTTAGGGCATCCTCAGAGCTACTAAACTAAACTGAGTCTATGTGCAAACTTCATAGGGAAATATCACGTGTATGTAAGTGACAAACTAACGAACTAACGTATACAATTAAATAAGCAAATAAATACATGAATAGGTAAATGCCTAAAAAAAGAACAAAAAACATGTATGTATGTAAGAAATAACAAACTACTGTACACTAACAAACAAATGAATAAATAAATAATAAATGAATAAATACATAGCAAAATACACAATTACAATGTCATAAGATCTGGTTCAAGTAAAGGACTTTTATTTGTATAATCTATTTGATCGTTCAGCAAGATCCCGCCGTTAAGCTTTGATTTTTTAATTTCATAAATTTGGTACTTATCTAGTACATGTCCGCCGCGCAATCTATGCAACAATTCCAAGTTATTTATCTGGCACTTCTGTCCTGTGTCAATCAAGTGTTTTGCCAAACCAGATATATGTAGGTTTATTTAATCTGGCAGGGCTGATATGCTCTCCAAAACGCTGTTTTAAAGAACGCTTAGTCTTTCCTATATACAGGGTGTCCCACGTAACGTGTTCCCTGGAAAAAGTCTTAATAATGAAAGTTACGCATCCTTAGTCAAGGTATCCTCTGGCATAGCCAAAGTCCTTGAAAAAAGACTTAGAAAAGGATATATTAAAAAAATGTCCTTTTCGTCTTCATTAAGGATACATTTAGATTGCATTTTTGAATTCCGCGAATAAAACTAATACGAAAATGTTATTCTGAAAATTCCAGTTTAACCCTTTATTATCGAGACATAACGCCTCAAATTGTACTATATGCACCGTGTTCCTTTGCCATTTTTCTCGAAAATGCACACAGATATCACCGAAGTGCTAGTACAAAAAGCTACCCATCATAAGCCGGGCTATCTTTTAGTATGGTCAACATTGAAAAACAAAAGCCACACGAAAAAAGGATATCTTCGGTTTGGTCTTTTCGTCCTTTCTGAGGATGGATTTTGGCTACATTGAATAACTACAAATCAAATTAGAAAAAAAGTCGTATACCTATTGAAAATTCTTCAATGTAGCCAAAATGCATCCTCAGAAAGGACGAAAAGAACCAAACCGAAGATATCCTTTTTTTCGTGTGGCTTTTGTTTTGAAATGTTGACCATACCAAAAGATAGCCCGGATGATGATGGGTAGCTTTTGGTACTTTTGGTAATAGCACTTCGATGATATCTGAATCGAGAATAGAATAGAATAGCAAAGGAGTACGGTGCATAGAGTACAATATGAGGCCTTATATCTCGATAATAAAAGGTTAAACTGGAATTTTTAATATAACACTTTCGCATTAGTTTTATTCGCGAAATTCAAAAATGTAATCTAAATCTATCCTTAATGAGGACGAAAAGGACATTTTTTAATATATCCTTTTTCAAGTACTTTTTTCAGGACTTTGGCTACGCCAGAGGATACCTTGACTAAAGATGCCTAACTTTTATTATTAGGACATTTTCGATATCTCCGCACATTTTCGAGAAAAACGCCCAGGGAACATGTTACGTGGGACACCCTGTATATACCCGGACAGTCCTCACAGCTTATCTTATAGACTCCACTTGATTTTAAAATATTTTTTTTATACCCGATTTTATTATTAACCAATTAATTTTTTAAATTTCTGCCATTCAAAAATGCTGGTTTGATACTTTCTTTCCTTAAAGGTAGTAATAAATTTGATGAGATAATTTGATGAGATATTTTGAATGTATGGGATTTTTCTCCACCCCTTCCCATCCATTTCCTCAAATATTGGAAACACTTCATTTAGAACCATCTTTCGTTGTTTTTTATTTAGCAATTTATAAATAATTTTAGTATCGTACCCGTCATTTCTTGCAATAATTTTTATAAAATTTAATTTTTTCTTAAAGTCATGATTTTTTAAGGGGACATTTAATAGTCTATTTATTAAGGAATGAAAGGCTGCAATTTTTGTATTCCATGGATGGCTAGAATGACTAGGAATAACCGCGTCAGAAAATGTATCTTTTCTAAAGATATCGAAACTCAAGCTATGGTAATTTTCTATCTTAATAGACAGGTCAAGAAAATTTAAAATTTTATTGCCAACTTCCACAGTAATTGGAATATTGCTATCTATTTTGTTTAGAAACGAATGTAAAAATAACGAAAGTTGTGTATCAGAACCAGTCCAGATGCAGAAAATATCGTCAACATAACGATACCATCGGAAAATGTGTTTCGTTTGCTGATTATTTGAGGAAAACATTAGCTCCTCAAAGTAGTCCATGAAAAAATCTGCACAAAAGGGTGAGAATGCAGAGCCCACAGCTAAACCATCACTCTGTTCATAAAATTAATCACCAAATGAAAAATAATTTTGTTTTATACATAAATTCATTAAATCGAATAGCTATGAGGCACTAATCGGATTAGAAATTTCGATAAAGATTCTATCTTTTAAGATATTCGTCTGTTTTTCAATTTGAATCGAAGGGAAAAGACTACAAACATAAAAAGAAACCAACTTAGCATTAGATGGTAACTTAAAATCTTTCATTTTATTGATTAAATCAAGAAAGTTCTTAATTGAAAATTTGCCTTTAAAATTGATCATAACAGGCACCATTCCACTTATCTTTTTACATAAGTATTGATATGGAGCACTGCATGCAGAGACAACGGGGCGGATCGGTATATTTTCTTTGTGCAACTTTGGTAAACCATATAAGGCTGGTACCAGTGTTGGGCAAAATGTAATCTGATTAATGATTAACAATTACAATTAACCATGTAATCTGTAATCAGATTACTTTGTAACAGATTACTAATATAATCCATTTCCATAATTACATAATGTAATCGATTAACGTGTTATGTGATTACAAGTTAATCTGATTACACATTAATCGATTACAAGTTAATCCCAATACATGTTAATCTAATTAATGTGATTACATTTAAGACATTTAAGATATTTAAGATATTTGTATTCTAATTCTTCATAAAACTCCCTAAAACTAATTTCGTACGAGAACAATACTATTTTCTTTTAATTCATTTCATTATATTATTAATTACTTTTAAGTAATCTACAAAGTAATCTGTTACAATGTAATTAGATTACAAAATAGTCTAATTATATTGTAACAGATTACACATTTGATAGATTACATATTCTCTCATAAGTAATCTGATTGATATGTAATCGAATACAATTTAATTAGATTACTTTGTAATTTGACTAAACTGTAATGGAATTATTAATTAAATTACACTGCAATCAGACTACGCCCAACACTGGCTGGTACCGATGGATTACTATTTTTCAATAAAAACTTTTCGCTGGCATCAAAAATATGATCTGCGTTGTTTATTCCACTAATGATTCCTCGGTTGAATCTTGCTGTTGGATCAGACTTTATCTCCCTAACCTTCATCGTGTCAAGACACTGATAAACTTTATCCAAATAATCCAAATAATAGCATTCCCTTATCAGCCTTACTTAGAAATAAATCTTTAACTTTAAGTGTTTTCTTTATAGAACCTAGAGCTTTTTCCTCAACTCTATCCCTAACTAAATTCCCTTTTCCCCTATTGATTGCATTTGCACATTCAAACTTTGTGGCTAGATCACCTCCATTTACATCTACATTTTACAAATAAAAGTCCTTTACTTGAACCAGATCTTATGAAATTGCATTTGTGTATTTTGCTATGTATTTCTTCATTTATTATTTATTTATTCATTTGTTTGGGAGTGTAAAGTAGTTTGTTATTTCTTACATACATACATGTTTTTTGTTCTTTATTTAGGCATTTACCTATTCATGTATTTATTTGCTTATTTAATTATATAGGTTAGGTCGTTAGTTTGTCACTTACATACACGTTTTTACTTTGGTACGCTGCATTACGCTAGTTTTTAGTACACAGCTGATATTTCCCTATGAAGTTTGCACATAGACTCAGTTTAGTTTAGTAGCTCTGAGGATGCCCTAAGAAGGCGAAACGCGTCAGTTTTGTTCGTTTAACAAATTAATAATTTAATAAAAAAATTTTGTGGAAATAGAAACAAGTGTTTAGAAAAATGTTACTTAACACGGTGACGCTCACTTTGAAATCAGTGATGGACGACAAAAACGACTTTTTGTTTTTTTTGTTAATTAGTTGGTTCTTTGGGAGTTCGATCAACAAATATTCCTAAAAAATTATGGACGTCTATAGCCGTCATTTGTTTTTAATAGCTTCGATTTCACTGATACACAAAAGACGTCTATAGACGTCTTGATAGCTGTAAAAACCATAACGATAATGGTTGAGAATAGTTTAGTAAAAATGAAATAAATATATTTTTATTAACATAAAACTATCCGTTACCTAAAACTGTTGGATAGGCCCGACGCCTACTAGGTATGGCGGGATGGTATCGACGATTCATTCCGAACTATGCTGATCTAACTGCCTCCATTACAGACAGTCTGAAAAATCCCAGTCAGTTCCAATGGACACCTGAAGCCCAGACGTCTCTGGAGTTGTTAAAACAGAAACTTACCTCTACCCCGTTGTTAGTGAGCCCAGATTTCACCAAACCGGTCGTTATCCAGTGTGATGTGAGCCAGCAAGGTATTGGTGGAGTGCTGTTACAACTAGATGACGATGGCCACGAGAAGCCGATAGCCTACGTCTCCAAAAAGTTGAATTCAACACAACGAAATTATACAGTCACAGTCGCTTAGCAGCGATCTTAAGTGTACAGAAGTTTCGGCCTTTCATAGAACTTATGCCGTTTAAGATAGTGACTGATCATGCGAGCTTGAAATGGCTGATATCTCAAAAGGACCTCAGCGGTAGACTTGCTCTGTGGAGTTTGAAGCTTCAAGGTTTCGACTTCACCATCGAACACAGAAGAGGAAGCTTGAGCGTCGTTCCGGATGCTCTGTCACGAATCCAGTGTGACAGCTTCTCTGTATCTGAAGATCCTGGTCCGGATGTTGAACTTAGCTCCCCATATTTTATCTCGTTGGAATATGAGGAGTTGAGGCAGAAAGTTAAATCAACTTCTGATAAACTGCCACATCTTTGTTGGCTTCGTCTATATTCGGACTGTGCCGAGAACAGTCGATCCGATTCAGGAAGAAGAAGCTTGGAAGCTTTGGATTCCACATGGGCTTTGTCTCCGACGTTGTTTCAAGAGCGCATGATCCGCCACTAGCTTCTCATGGGGGTATAAGGAAAGCAGTGGAACGATTAAGAAGACACTTATACTGGCCACGAATGACAGTTGATGTCAGAAACTACGTAGGCTCCTGTGACGTGTGTAAAGAATATATTAGCTTTATCCAGAGAGTTCACAATCACAATCACTTCACAATTATTAAGTATTGAAGGTATAGAGGACCTGCTGAAGTTGTTCCTGATGGTTTTCACAAGAGACCAGAAACTTTTGCTGCCTTTGTGGCTTGCCAAGTTCTGTGTCTGACACTCTAGTCGAAAAGAAATATTTCCCTCTCGATAATGGACTTACAGGTGTTCCGTGCGGTCTTGTAGACTTCTTTGAGTTCTGGACATGGATGCAGTTGATAGGTGCGAAAAGCATACCCTTTCGCTACTATTGCTTCGTTGCACTTATCGTTAAACCAAGAGCGATTTTGCGTGTTAGAAATTATTATGTGATGCTCAATTCAAATATGAAATGTTGCGTCCATGCAAGGAAAATATGCTACTAAACTGAGGATAGTAAAAACCTTCTAATATAGCGAAAAAAAAGTCAATATTAGTTTATAATATTACTCACCACTGCAGTTACATATCGGATGACAATTATTTGAAATGAATTGGATCTCTCTGAGAATTTCCACCAAATTTTTTTTTTGAGATGACAAAATATCCCATAAATGATGACAGGATAGAAAAGGTATTAAAACTATAAATCAATGTTTTTATTACTTCAGTAATTTATTTTACTATTTTTTTATAAGAATTTGTTTTGTCATAAACGAAAAGAAATATATCCTCTTTCACTTTGAAATACAAACGTTTTCATTTAACTTATATACTTCGCTAATATAAAGACGTAAATTTATTCTCCTAATAAAAAAAGAACTCAGACAATAAGGACACTGCTTTACTTTTTTGTATCTCTAAAATTTATTCAAATATAATAATCAGTATATAAATGTTTTCTTTATATAATTTAAAATAAATATTTACAGAAATTCTCAATTGTTTTTTTTTTTAAATATCAATATCACCCTCAGTGGATAAAGTAGGTAGTAAAAAAGTGTGTGTATGTTGGTTGATCATTTGGTTGTTGGTTGTTTTGTTTTGAAAATTTTAAAAATTTTTGAAATTTTGTTTTTTTTTTGAAAGTAGACAAAATTCAAAATATTCAAAAAAGAAATGAAGAAAATTGTTTTCATGCGATTTTAAATTGAAGAATATTTTATTTTTTTGTTTTTGTTTATTTTTTTTTTTGGTTTTGATTTTTGGGGGAAATACGCTAAAAGAGTGTGTGTTGAGTAATTTTTGGTTGTCGTGAAATTGGGTTTAAAATTTTCTTCATTAAGTCCTTTAGATTCAGTTCGGTGTATTTCGTACAGAAAAAGTTTACTATAATGCTAAATTGGAGAATTATGTGTGTGTGTTTGTTTGAATTTAGAGTTTTTTCTTTTAATTTTTATTTTCTTAAATGATGAAAATACATTTGAAAACATTTTTTGGGATTATACAGCGGTTGATCAAAATTTTAAAACGGTTGATGTTTTTATTCTATGTGGACTGGAAATGTTTAAGTCTTCTGTTATTCAATACTCGTAGGTTCAATATTTGCTATAACATTGATTTCTGAACTAAATAGATTTAGTCAAAAAATCCCATTACGATCTATCGATAGTTGGCATTAGTGTAGAATTTTTAAAACATTTTATTTTTTTTCGTCGGAGTCAATTTTAAAGCTAAAACGTTTTTTAAGTAGATAATAAAAGGAGCAAATGTAAAAATGTATTTTCAGATGGATCTCGGCTTATTGTGAAAATATTTTTTTTTCGGAATACGTATTGGCAATTGGACATGGGATATGTTATGTTTTTGGAAAATATGATCGTATTTACGTATATATAGATATGGTGATATGGTAATCGAAGATTAAGCTCTGGTAGACATATCATGATGAGCTCATCAATGAACTCCTCCTGAGCAATCAGATGAACGTACTGATGAAATAAATTTACTCGCGTTTGAATCAAATCTGGGGAAAAAATAATTTATTTACTTATTCATGGATAGTGTGCATGAGATATTGCATCTCTTTCACTTAATAAGAAATGTACATATGCTGTGCTTCCCTTTTGTGCATTTTACAATATTAGATGTGCACTTCGATGAGTACATAATGAGTGTCACGATGAGCGTATTAATGAGTATGTTAATGAGAGTCTCGATGAGCTTATTAATGAGTATGTCAATGAGTGTCATGATGAACTCATAAATGAGTATGTAATTTTACGATGGATCTCATATACTTTTCCGAATTCAAACTTCGGTTGCAAATCAAACTCTGAGACGCTGAAGTGTAACGATTTTGGCGTAACGTTTTGTTCAGCATATGAGAGACAGTCTTTTCGGAGAAAACAAATCAAAAAATTTATTTAAAATAAATAATTTAAAAACTTAAATAAATAAATCACAAAACTCAATTCAAATTATCCTATAAATGTCATCTGACACGGTAATGACAAGAATAAATATTTATTTATTGTTGGTTTAGTATATATGAAGCAGTTTCATAATATCCAATGAGCCCTTCGATGAGATTTCATGAATGCTCATTAGACGGCACATCGGGACTAAATTTTCTATATGTTTCTTCATGAATTGCAAATACCTTGATGGTTTTCAGTCAAATTAGTATTGGTTTTCATAATAAATGCACCTGGCGGGGCAGGAGACTAGGTAAAACTGTAAGCAATTTCTACTAGGGAGTTTTGCTTTTACCTTACATGGAATAAAATTTAATAAATAAGAGTGCAGTGATATAATGGCGAAACAAAGCAATGAACATTGCAAATGAGCATGGAGAAAACAATTCTATTCACGGAAGTAATGCGTTGTCAGGCGATGAGTAGTGTAAATTGGAGTAATTTGGTATATAGTCGTATACCGGTCTTATGTCTTGTCTGACGCTTAGATTGTTACTATAGGTAAGTAGTTAGGTTAAATTTGTCGAAGCAAGCTGTTAAGGTAGATACACACTTTACACTTGTCGCAGACACCATAGTGTCAGCTTTCTGTCATATATACAGAGCCGAACTGGCAGTATGGGAGATCGCGCGGTGGTCGATGGGCCGGTTGTCTCCACGTTAACGCGACCACACGTATTTACCATGTACTCTGGACAAATGTTGCGGCTGCGGTGGGACCAGAGCTATAAAACTGAATTGAAATTGGAAAAGTACTTTATTACATAGCCTAAAATAATAAAGCTAATTGGCGCACGGTAACGAGCTGGGTAGAGGAGAGTTATGAATTAAAAATACTCAGAAATGTCCCATTTTACGTTATGTTTTGCATCATATCATTTTTTTCGAAAAAGACACGGAAAATGTGATTTTTATCAGAAGGGTTCAACAATGCTTTCAAAGGTTTGCTATACCTATGTTTGTACTTTTACAACAAATTCGAAAGTGAAGAACAAATATAAATATAATTTAAATATTGGTTTTATTTTTTAATATAAAAAAAAAAGTAATTTTATTTCATGTATATCGATTTTTGAAGTATTTACATAGATGGTTATGAAACAGTCTGAAGTTTGCCATATTTGGTGTAGCAGTGGCATTGCTTTTGGTTCCTATATTGGGCCATATAAATAAGTGAAGGAGCGATTGAATTTCTAATCGGTTACAAAAAGATTCCAAAATCACGCAGAGCCATAAATACTCGTCTTGGAGCCTGAGGCAAACGTATAAATTTGCGCCCCTGATCCATAAAATTCTCAACATAACCTTATTTAACTTTAACTATTCTGATGTGGTCTATCAACTGACTGAACAAAGTTGAGCAACAATTGATCATAAGAAGAATATTATTAATTGCAAATAAAATTATTAGCTGATATTAATTTTTTGCGAGTAAAATATATTTAAAAACATTGAGGTGAACCAATTTAATAGAAATATTTGCAAGATTTTATAGATGGATATTCTCAAAATGACAAGTATTTTTGTCATTTCTTTTTCGGTCTACAAAACAGCCACATTTGAGAATTTTCTTGACCCATTATAGATCACAGGTATAATTTTTTATTGACTTCAATTTTCTGAAAATTCGCTCACATGAAGCTATCGTCATTGGCAATGTTACAAAGCTCTGAATGCGATTTCGACATTTAGATAGGATTTTTGATGGCTATAATCGTGAATTGATCGAAGCAAATCCAAAAGAGACTTTTCTCGACTTTGTTAAAAAGATCGCCGGAAAGGTATCCAAAATCTTCTGAAACTTGTTCCAACATTTCGTACCATCTCGTCATTTAGAATAAAAGAAAATCAATCGATTCAAAAATTTGTAGGTATACGAAGCTTTTGGTTTGTGGCTTGGGATCACACATCATTTTGTGATTCAAAAAGTTCGAGTTGCTTCTTCTGTATGGTTTCTTAAATATTATCTTCAGCAAATTTTTTTAGCTCAGCCTTGTCAAGCGGGTAAACTCAAATCGAGAAGAAAAATTTTATTTAACAGTTAAAAAAAGTTAAAATAATTTATATTTGCAAAAGGCAAATGTTGCTGATATTATTTTTTTCGTTCGCAATAATTATTTTTTAAAAAGGCGGCGCAATAAAGTCATGCAATGAAGTCTGTCACAACTTTAAAGTAGCATGAAATCTAAACAATAAAAGATAATATGTTTATTTCAACGTATTAATCCAAATGGCCTCCTTTTGATTTTATACAAGCTTTTAAACGTTTTGGCCACTTGTATGTAAAGCGGCACACACGGTATTCAACGACATTTCATTTGTTGCTTTCACCAGACTTTTCAGACTGTCCAAATTACAGTGGGGAGCTCTACAGGCCTTGTTCTCTAACTCTATCCATAAATCATAATCCAGCTGATTTAAATCTGGGCTCTCGGATGGCCAATCTTCTTATGCAATAAAAGTAAGAATGTTGTTGCAGCCACTTTTGTGTGCTCAGGAGAAGAGTATTGCTGGAAGACCCAATGTTGTCCACCAAGAGAGTACGGGATAAAGGTTTCACAACACTTCTAGCACGTTGGTTTGATACACCGCCGCATCAGTTTTAACTTCCTTTTCGCATAAATGGAGTGTTGTGACACCTTTATGGGATACACTCCATCAAACCATTACAGAAGCCGGATAATGGCCTCGATGCACACTGAGAACTATTTTTTTAGCTTCTTCTGATTATGTTGCATAAACTTTTTATTTTGTTTATTAAAAACTTGCTCAGACAGTAAAATTTTTTTTCGTTTGAAAGGAAGATGCTCCCATGGTCATTAGTTGAGTGCCAAAACAAGAGACGTTGTGGGCTATTGACCGACGATTAGCCTTTATATGAAGATCATCTCGAATATGTCTATTCATCGATCTTGTGGAGATTTCCAATTCCATCGACAACATTTTTTGTTTGCGCAGTGGATTTCTATGGATGGGCTTTCGGACAGTTTTGGTGGCACTAACTGTTCTAATGGTGCGTGGACGACCGGTTCTTGCTCTATAATCTATGCCTGAGGTTTCATTAAATCGTTCAATGGCACGATAAATAACTCTTTTTGTTATTTTGAGCGGTTTTAACAAATTCAAAATTTCAGAAGCACCTTTTCCACACTTATGGAGCTCCGACGATTTTCTTTCACGTTCCACTCTAAGATTACTAATCAAAGATTGTCATCAAAATGATCGGAATATTAAACCGTACAGTTCATTTGTTATATAAAAGCTCTAACTGAATACAATAAAGAGCTCAGGAGATCTAAAAGAAAGAGCTGGAGAAACTTTTGCGAAGAAATTGGGAGCCCTCAAAAGGTTCGCGACACACCAAAAAGCCTTCTCCAAGGATCATAACAACGGTATTGGATCCCTCAAACCCTGTGATGGAAACATTTCCTGTAATACCAAGTGAACGCTAGAGATTCTTCTCAAAACGAACTTCCCACTCTGCAACTTTGTGACCGAGGTTCCGGACGTAGAGGCCAGATCCTCAGTGACATCAGTGGTGCTAAACAGGGATTACTGATGATCAGCAAAGAAGATTGTCACCGAAGCAAAGGTGAGATGGGCTGTCAAGTCCTTCAAACCCTTAAAGCTACTGGCGGTGATGGAATATTTCCGGCATTACTGCAAGAATCGCTGTATTACACTAAGTCCCTTATCACAGCGATATTTAGGGCCAGTCTGTGCACGGGATATATAGCCAAGGCATGGAGCCTAACCAAGGTTGTTTTTATTCTGAAATCAGGTAAAAAACTATCCAGCGAGGCAAAATCATACAGGCCTATCAGTCTGACATCATTTCTCCTGAAAACTCTAGAGAAAATAATAGACAGCCATATTCGGATGACGTCCATCAATACCAATCAATATGGCTATCAATCCGGAAAATCCACCGAGGATGCTCTCAGCAGTCTGGTAGAGACTATCGAGAAAACCTCACAGGAAAAGGAGGTCATTATATGTTCCTTTATGGACATACAAGGTTCATTTGATAACACTCTCTTTGACTCGATCAAGAGAGTATCCGAAGATAGAGGCATAGAAACATGTTTCGTCAGATGAATTGGCAACATGCTCGAGAAACGCTGCATAACAGCTACCATGAACGGCGAATCTACAACAATCATGGCCACTAGAGGCTGCGCACAAGGCGGGGTTTTATGACCACTTCTATGGCTTCTAGTTGTGGATGAGCTATTAAATTTACTCCAAGAGGCCGTTTTTAAGGCCCAAGGATACGCTGATGACATTATCATCTGTGTTAAAGGAAAGTTTGAATCAGCTCTAGCCGAGCTTATGCAAACTGCTTTTAACATCGTTACCAGATAGTGCCAGAACTTAGGACTATCAATAAATCCAGGTAAAACAGTGCTAGTTGCTTTTACTAGGAAAAGGAGTCTTCAGATCCTTAAATAGAATTGCAATAGAATATTCCAAAGAAGCAAAATATTTAGGAATAATCTTAGACAGTAAGCTTACCTGAAATCACTACGGAAATGATAACTAACAAAGCCATGTGGGCATTCAGTTCTTGCCACAGACTTTTCGGGAAAAAGTGCTGTCTGAACCCCAAAATGACCCTATGGAGCATCCACGGCATAGTCAGACCCATACTTTATTATGGGGCAAATGTGTGATGGCCTAAAACATTGCAGGCAACCACCAGAAGAACCCTTGATAAAGTGCAAAGGATGGCATATTTAGGCACTACTAGCGCCCTTACATCGTGTGCTCAACGTGTGCACTTGAAGCCATTCTTGGCTAACAGCCTCTCTACCTTTTCATTCAGAGGGAAGCAGCGAGTAGTATGCTTCGAAAGGAAACGCCAGACCTAGAAGCTCCAACCGATACTATAGCCAAGAGACTTTCTTTTGAAAGAGGTTACAAGGTAGCCATAAATGAAAGAAGCTAGATATTAGACAGAGGACAACGGGCCCAAGTTTGGTATACTGACGGATCCCGAAAGGACGGGAAAATAGGCGCAGGGTTGGTTGGTCCAGATGTGGAACTATCCATTCCGCTTGGTGCCTCACCTTCCATTTTTCAGGCGGAAGTCTATGCTATAGAGGCTGGAGCTCACAAAAGCCTAAATAAGGGCTGCAAGATCTCCAACATCTGCATTTGCTCAGACCACCAAACTGCACTCCCAGCTCTTTCCTCTCAGGGACTGTCTAGGGACAACCAGGAACCTTGGTTTGGGTCCCTAGACATGAACGATTGGACGGTAATGAAAAAGCGGACGAACTGGCTAAAACCGGAGCTGAATGTCCGTATACTGGTCCCTACCCGACATTTGGCCTACCAAAAATCCCACTTTAGACGTGCCAACTTATTGGACTTAGTAGACAGTCGCTCACACTATTTGCTAACGCAGTCACTGTTCATGGCCCCTTCCGTCACTTCCTGAAGAAGATAGACGAATTCGACAGTGAACTGTGTCGATTGTACGACGAGGAAGATGAAAACTCGATGCACGTCATGTGTGAGTGCCTAGCACTTGCAGGTATAAGGCTACAAATCACTGGAAGAACAATTATCTCTCCAGATAATGTCTCCAATCTAACTACAAAAGCAATAATTGACCTCGTTAAAATACTCGATTTTGCCTAACCACTTTAGGGGAAGGCACAATAGACCAACTATGGTCGTGGTGTCAGTAAGGTTTTGGAGGCCTAGTCGCCGCTACCCTTAACATTAACAATTTACTACAAAGTGCAACATAACGATAGAGTTCCTGGCTGATTTCTGAGAAAGCGAGCATTAGCAAATGTGTGACAGTATTTATGGCAAAACTAGGTAAGTGTCAGAAGTGTTTTGATGTGACACAAAGTGTCACGAAATTTATTATGTAAGAAATCTCGTTTCATATTTGAGATAGGCCACATGCCAGATGAGCACGGGGCTGGTCAAGCAGTCGTTGGAGGAAAGTTCATGAGCTCTGTAAGCGGCCGTACACTCTGTACATTTTATAATACAGCGTATTTAGTGAAAGACTACCGAATTTTCTTAATCACCCTTTAACTCCGAAAGGGTTGAGATGTCGCTGCCCCTTGCCATACAATTTTTTGTTTGACTATAGGTAACTACTATCACCTCCTGTCCTATGGACAACCACCATTGGCAAAACACTCTGTATAAATGGTACTATATGTGTACATTTTTTTTTGGAAGAATGTACAAGTTTCCGCCGCTGTCACTCGTTACACAACAGACTTACAAAAAAGTATTTTTACCGAAAATTAAGGGAATTTAGTCTTCTTCAAATTTATTTTCTACATTTTTGTCGTAGAATCAACTGTTGAGGAATAATTTTGAAAAAACAAATTTTTTGTACCTTTAATCCAAAGTGGCGAACCGCGCGGACCCCATCAAGGGTCTAAACTTGGATTTATCATCGGGGCCCGGAACTGAATAACATATATAAAAATCAAAACTACCCCACCTTTTGGAGGGCAAAAACCCCCACTCGCTGGACTATTATGCACTGATCTTGAATTTTTTCTCTACTTAATTTTTTTTTAATATTATGTAAAAAAAAACTAAACATTAATTTAATTTTCTTCATTATATCGCTTATTCAACATTTATTTTTGTTAAAACATAATACTCCTTTTTTTCGAAATACCGAAAATATCCGAAAGTAATACCACATAAGCAAAAACCACATAGTTTTATACGAATTGGTGTTTACGTCCAAAGCAAGCAGCAGCTTATTTTTGAATAAGGAGTAATCTTTATACAGGAAATAGGATTATCCTCGTTGGTGTTTGCTGGCCTTAGTGTCCTAATTAGATCAATTCTTGTATAAAATGCTTTTCTTAGGAACAAATTGCTTGAGATTTCTCAAGAGCTTCCTAATTATGTTCTGATCCGCAGACAGAGCGCTGGCCAGGCAAAAAATACGAAGTGGTTGCTCTGAAACCATGTTCTTATAGTACTCACTGTGTGAATGCTGCCATTATTCTGCTGGCAGATCCATAATTTGTTTTTGAAGATATCAATAAATTTTAATTCTTTGAAGAACTAAGAAGTACATATAGTAGAATTGTGTCGATATTTCAAAGCGATCAAGTTGGTGAGAATGTGAAATGAAATTGCAGACCATAACCTCATAAAGTAGCTCATAGGGTTTTGGCTGTACAAGAAGATAAATATTTCCTTCTTTCCAAAGTTATGACCATAATATCGGCACCCGTTAAGATTAAATTTATTTCGTCAGAGAAAATGGGTTGGTACCACGTATCCTTCCAACCTAGAAGGGTATCAAGAAACTTAAACTTGGTCTAAGAAAATCATATATACATTCTAAAAAATCAACTAGTTGGGGTAAACAAGTTCTCCGCGGATTAATTTAGCCACATATTGTAAACAATCCTAGGAACTGTGCCACTGCAAGGTAATTTCGGCGAAAATGTTGCACATCTTTCCTACACAGATGTTACGATTTTTTTTGCGGTATGGGTATAATTTTGGGGTACTGCCATTCGCTCGAGATGAATTCGGTTTCTCCCGAACTGCAATTAGAATGATGAGAGGATTTCTATTTAATCGCTTTCAACAAGTCTTATTTGATTAATTTCCTACCAATCGAATTTGGAGCTCTACAAGGTTCTACTATAGGTCCTTTACTCTTCGCCTTGTTTATAAATGATCTTTCGCATGTTTTAGTGGATGCAAATTTGCATATATGCACTAAGCTCTATTTGTCTAGACCTATATTGGATTACAGGAGGACAGTATTGCTCGCGATATAAATCGATTTGCTTAGCATCTTATGGAGCGATATAGACACGAGGGAACAGTCTCCCGTACTGCTGAATAATGACATATTACCTTTCTTCGAAAAGGTTACTAGCTTTGTAGTTCCCCTTAATAGCGAACTAACCTGCTGTATCCAAGTTTGTAGTATAGTAAGCAAAATTTATGTAACTCTCCATAGGTTACGGCGCTTGGGGGGGGGGGGCGGTGCGGTTAGTGTCAGTCGGACTGTAACACAAATTAGTCAAGGTTCTGCTTGTCCCTGATATTTTATGATCATTCATCACAATACATTCCCCCAGTTCTAGGATGCTCATTGAAAGTTTATCGTGGCACCACTTCCGTAGGTTTCACGCATCATCAAGTACACGTTTCCCAATGTACTTATTCCAATGCTTGGTTTCTTGTACTCGCACCGCCATTTAGGCCTACTTACACCGTGCTTCTGCATACTAGTGGAGAAACGCTCTTACCTTGTCCAAATTGCACGTAAATGGAATTCTCTTCGCAATGACATTAAAACGATTGGCTCAACGAGGATTTTCAGAAGGAAATTAATTCAATACATACTAAAATGGAGTGAGGTCGCGAATACAGCACCCAAAACTTTTGCATGCTCACGTTATCGTTAGTCTACTATAGGTATCAAAATATTTAAGCTGAAAAACTTTGCGATGCGCAGCCGGATTTCGGTAAAACTGGCAAACATATTTGCATAAGAGCTACCAGCCTAACTTGAAACAAACATCAGTAGACCTAGTAGTTTTTACAGTCTTACTTAAGGAAACTCCTGCGATAAGCTTTCGTAAGTAAGGACATATAAGTTCATTCTTAAAGTTACTTACGTAACGCGAACGTGCCCTTTAAATTAAACAGACGTACACAATAAGTAAATTGCGGTAAGAATCGCTCGATACATACGTACGGCCGTGATGATGATTTGATTAAAATATTAATGAAATATAAAGCCCTTCGCAAACGAAGCTACTAAGTTGTGACGGACTGGTAGGTGATTGAAGTCGCAAACTGGTTAGTAACTGATGATTCGCACACAGAGCTACTAAGTTGTGACGGACTGGTAGTTGATTGAAGTCGCAAACTGGTTAGTAACTGATGATTCGCACAGAGCTACATAGATGATGGAATTCGAATCACTTTGCTTCAGTAGCAAGCCAAGTCTCAAGCTTTTAAGTATTTATATTTAATCTAATGCCCACAATGAATCAAGTGACGAGGAACATTTCCTCCACTATCATTATTATCAAGATAGGAGACATAAGCAAAAAAGATTTTGGATTCATTCCTACATAGGAATAGAAACTCTAGACTATTCGCCGTGTCGAATGAGTTGCATCAAACAGATGCAAAGTTTTTAGAATTCTTAACTTGATATAAATCATTGCTCCTCGCATTCAAAGGACGAATACAAATATGAGAGAATACTTGCTGAGGAAACTGGGTTTGCAACTGTGAGATCAACACGACGTTTGCAAATTGATTACCAACTAGTAGCGTTGTGAGCGGACTTCCATTTAAATGTATAGGCAGTGACGCACAAGTTACTAATTGAAAACTTAAAAGAAATTTTCATCACTTTATAGTATTTTTTGAGTAGCTCCGTGTTCGGGAGGGCCTTCTAATTTTATTTGATTTTAGAAGAAGAATGGGAATAGAGGTGATCCTTTCTAAGAAAACAGTTTGGAAACGGGATATTTATTCTGGAAGAAATGCCGATGTTTCTTCAGATTTTCTTATATTTTTTATATAATGTCCATAAAAGGCACAAATCTTCAATTAAATCAATTTCCATTTGTTCATTTCTTCGCTTTTACAACTTTTTAAAATTGAAAACATTAAATGTCAAAATAACCCTTACAGAATGTGACGTCTATTTAGGGCAAACATGTTAATAATCTGTGAATCAACCTCAGTCTCGTTCAAATTCGTGAGGTTCTTGACGTCCATTTTGGTTCAGCCTTTAGTCAAATAAAATAAAAATCATCTTTCGAAACCAGCGCTATGCCGCCATCATGCGAAACACTGGAACATCCATTATTTTGCCGCCATTCTATAAATCATTGCATAACATGAATTCGGAGTAGCCTAATAGGCGCTATTATTATTATAAGTACGCCTATATGTCGGCAAAAATCGAATGTTTTGTACTTTTGAATAGATTTTTATTCAATGACTTATAAATAGTATGATTCGTATATGCAGAATGTATGTTACAGGAGGATTTAAGACATAGTACACTGTGGTTGCGGTGTTCCTATGGTCCTAGTGGCCTAAGAGTGTCATAAACTAATTTTCGGACAACTATGAAGCAGTTATTTTATAGTAATGCAAGCGAAAAATAAAATTAAGTACCAAATTCTTGTTGCTCGTTTTGCTACGGAATTTCGATGCAATGATTGACAAGTGAACGTAAAAGTATTCCACATTTTTTAATCAAAGAATTAAGTACGATCAATTGGAAATAAATTGTATACCGAAAGCTCTGTTCAATTGGTGACAAGTTCGTCAGGAAATCCCAGCAGCAGCAGCACCAAAAGCAATTTATCATCATCAGAGAGAAAAAAACAAAATAATAAAATGACAAATTTTCAACTTCGTACTACCAACAACCAGACCTGATTATGCAACAAGAATTGGAAGATTGATTACAACAGCTTACCATTCAGAAGAATAGCGTTTTTTGGTTGATTCGTTTTGCTGGATAACGAAAATACAAACCTGTCACAGTGCACAGTGTCGTAACGAAAGAAAATTCAAAAATACTGCAGACTCTGAAATACGAGGATTTATCATTACATAATTTGTGAAGGCTTTAAAATCCTTGGTTTTATAACGGAAATTCAGCTGGATACACTAAATCTAGTTGTCTTTAATGTTAGTTACTAAAAAACATTATGTAGTTTAAAATTGGTCTTCTCAAGAAAAATATCGTGTAGGAGAGGAAAACGTAAAAGACACGTTATTAGTTGATCCCGAAGACGTCCTAATTGTACCGCTCCATATCAAACTAACTACATGTGGGTTTGATTAAATACTTCGTTAAAGTTTTGAATAAAAATAATAACATTTTCAAATTCTAAAATCACCCAATAACACTGAAGCAGGTCTGAAAATGGAGACATATTTTCAAAATCATGCCACGATGTTATAAGGTGAAGGCACAGATCACACAAAACTGAAGACCTACATATATCCTCCTAATACAGAAGTCCAGGAGATAACCATAAGTACGTTTACATGAATACTTGAAGTATACTTGAATTAATAAAAATATCATGAAAATGCTAATTCAACGCGTAAATTCCAAGTTAAGTAATTGGAAAATTAAATTCAAGAAAAAGTCAAGTCAAGTAATTGGAGTATTTATGTAAACGTACTGCATGTTCGTAGAATTAATTGTTACCTTTCATTTGGTAATGAAGGATAAATTTACTTCTGAATATTCTGTAAGACATTTATTTTATGGGTTCTAGAACATAGTAGTATCTTAGGTTCTTGGGACCTTGATCAAGCTCGGAGGTGCAATCTTTCACAAGTCAGTATTGCTACAAGGTACTTGACTTTCAGCTTTATGATTTGGGCAGACAGCCAGAGCACTCGATTCAATTTTTGTTTTGTTTTTTCTTTATGATGTTGCCAATGCTCAGGGGATATCCTATGTTGTAATAGCACAATTTTGGCAGGTTAGGAAGAAGAGATAGAAAAAGAAAGCTGTGCCGATGGGCAGAAAAGTAACCAAAACTCACCGAGGAAACTCTTTGAAACTCTAGTGTCCATTATCACTGCGCACTCCTCTCTCACAGGATAACTAGATAGGATAAGACTGGTTGATAACCCAGATTACATATCATGCGCTAATGACAGTGAAATAATGAAATATTGTTTTAGTAAAAGTCTGTGACTTTCTGGTAATACAGTTTGATAAGACTGTTTCAGGTGACCAAGGAAGGTTATTAGTTAAAACTATGTTTCATAGATGTATCCGCTGTTTGTTTTGATTTATTAGGTAATACTTCACGAGTGTGCGCATTGTTTATCAAGACTTTATCTTTAATTCATCTATCCATTCAAATATTTATGAATATTATTTCAAAAATAGTTTGTATCAAAGCAGGATGATTATTATTAATTATTAAGTTGACGTCAACTATACTATGAGCATAGGATCCATCCTCGATCAAATTGGTGTGAATTATTAACATTCTATTTATTGAATTCATTACAAAAGAGTATGGTTTAAGACATTTTAGTTCACCAAACAAAAATTCGGTTTATTCTGTCACAAATTGTAATTTACCTTAATATAAAATTTCATTCATCAGAAGTTCCTATTGATTTTGTTTGGAAAGAACAATGCTGTTGTGCAAAGAACACCAAAGTTTTCATATCTAGAATTCACATAAGAAATTTCCGAACATACTTCTACATAGACTTACTATCCAAACTGCTATTTTGAAAAAATGTTAAAAAAAAACTTGACTGGTTCAAAAAAATTGGATACCTTCTATTCGTATAGTATAACTTCCAATTTGTGTACTTTGGATGGGATATCTTTAAATGTTACTACAATTGTTGTTTATATTATTTTGTCTCCTAGCACAGAATAATAACACCAAGATACTTGAACTTGAGTTTAGCTTAATTTTCAACTGAATAGTTTTAAACGTTTTGGTTTATGTCCAGACAATAATATCAGTGTTTTATTACAAAAGTTTCTCATAATATACACTTTTGAAATACCACTCTTGATATCTGGGTATTGTTTACATATTCATCTAGCTGAGTTTTTCAACACCTGCTAACATTCCAAATATCTGACAAAGTTCTGAAAAGTACCTTCCGAAAAATATGGTTTCAGTTACTCTGCTAACAGTCCTATTAGAATTTTCCTGTAAAGATAATATTTTTGTAAATTTCTAATTAGATTAGATTTCCATCGTATTACATGTTATATATCTGCTACTTAAAGTATTGAACGGAATTAGGGAGACCATTAACTCACATAAATTTCTGCTATATAATTACTTCATAATCTATCCAAAGCCATCATTACTGTTAAGCACGCAAGAAAGTTTGAGTTTTCTTGTAATTCGGAATTCTACAAGGCTCAAAAGTGCATCCACTTCTTTTTTGCCTGATTGTTAATGATTTGCGCTACATCGCTCTAAATAGTAAACTGTATTTTTATGCCGACGACTCGACGTTCAAAATTTTCTGTTTTCTTTGCGATGATATAAGTCGAATCAATGATAGCGTTAATATAAAGATGAACGAACAAAAGTAGTCTAATATTAAATTCAGCAAAAATCATGTATGATGCTTAGCTATGTATCGAAATAAACTTAGTATATACATATGCAAGCCATTGACAACTTACATATGTATGACCATATTTTTATTTAATTCATTCTAATATGTTCGTTATTTTATATAAAATTTTGATCAACCCTTGTATAAACTTAAAACGAGCGGGCGGCGGGAAAGAAGTTAGCTAAGAGTTTTAGTTATTAGAATTGAATAACTGTATATAGAAATTTGTCTGTCACTAGAAATATTTAGAAAAAACGAAAAAATAAATTGTTCATCTAAAAATGTTTTTGTTCTTGAATTAATTAATAATAAAAAAAAAACAAAGTAAAAAGATTTTTAGTCCTGTTATAACTAACTATATGAGAAGTAGAAAACTATTATTTCGACGAACAGAACAGCTGTTGTTGCAGTAATGGAATCACTATTTTGTTTATCTCTGCTTTTTTTTTTTTAAATATTCGTACTTAAACTTTCAACAAATTTCAATAATTAATTTATACTGTTTTTAACATTTTTTTTTCTTTAAACTGTTTTTAATAAATATTACGGTTCATTTCATCTTGTTAAATATTGTAATGTCTGCTGCAATGTATGTATGTACTGTAATTTCACTATTTTTATCCGTTTTATTTATAAATGAAATTTAGCTATTATACGTCATCTCTTTTCCGTTGCTACCTCTCTTATTTCTCTCTATCTCTCTGTCTCTCTCTCTCTCTCTCTATGTCTTTCAATCTCTTTCTCTTTCTTAATATAATTTCCCTTTTAAATCTCTGATCTTTTTTTACTTTACTTTTAATTAATTTTCCTATCTTTTGTTTCACTTTTTTATTTTTTGTTTTTTTTTTCATATTACGTAATAATAAATTTGCTAATTTTGTCCTTTTTTATTGTTTATATATAATTTATTATTTTTTTTTGTTAATAATAATAATAATAATAATATACTTTTGTATGTATTTTTTGTTAAATTTTAAATATATATACTTTGTTTATGTATAATTTTTAAGGCAATTAATTCATACATGTATAATATATAGAATTTTTTTTATCATTCTCACTGAATTGTTCTATTTTGCATTACTTTTCTTATTTATTCCATTTTTATTTTAATATTTTTTTTTTCATTTAATTTAATTACAGACCTTTGCTTTGCTCAGTTAATGCTATTTTATTGAATTATCTGAGAAGTACATAGAAGCACCCATTCATTTATATAAAGTTTTCCTTTTTTGTTCTTTTCTACAATAGTTTTATGTTGTTTTTAACATTTTCTTCTTGATTTTTATGATTTAGAAAAGAAGTTTGAAATATATGCGCGTTATTTCTGTATAAATTCAACACACAATATTTTATAAACGCTGAGTATTAGTTTTTTCTTCACAAGTTTTACATTCTGTATGACAACCTTTATACGCGGAATAAGGATAAGAAAAGGAAAATTGAATAAGGAAAAAAAATAAGAAGTAATGAAATAATATGATATAAGTAAGATGATTAAATTCTGATAAAAAATGCAACAGATAAAGCTCTTTTTAGATATTGAGCTGTAACATAAGAAAATTAGGTATTTTGCTGTCTTTGTATATCGCTGTATAGTCTTGATCGATATTGATGTAAAGTCCTAGCTCGTGTTTAGTTTTATTTTTATTGCTTATCCCGATTATTAGTAAACAAAAAAAATCTAACTTTATTAATTTTGGAAATACTAGGAAGTAATATAAGATATTTACTCTGATAGGTAAAAGAGTCATGGAAATAGTTTTTTTTGAAAATCATTTTCATTGGTTATGCATTTAAATGTTTAAACCTTGAAATTTTCGAAAGACCCTTCATACTAAGCTGTGCCTTTTTTAAATATTAAATTATGCAAGCAGATTAATTTAATTGACTGGATATGCTCCATTGGATAGATACCACCTATCCTCGATGCATAAACTATATTTATTTATTTTTCCAAAAGAGTCTATGTACGTATTTTCCTTAAAGTATAAAAATTTCTCTTTGACTCTAATAATTGAATATTAATAAAACAATAACATGGCAGAAAGGACTTGCTAATTTAATTATGTAATTTTTAACTTTAAAACAAAAAGTTTCCGCAAAATTTAAGAGACCAACTAACTTAAAGGTTTAAAGTTGTCAGTTTTAATTGTTTACGCTAAATTAAATCTTTTATAAACTGCATTGATAGCATGGATAAGAATTTAATTCGCATTCTATCGAAATTGCGGGAAGCCTGTTTTTTTAGAACACGAATTTTAACTTATTACAGGCACCTATATTATTAAAATTTCAATAAATTAAAGTTATTTGTCCCTGACAGGAGGAATTTTGAAAATACATTTTAAATGTAAAAAATATCAATAAATACTAAATAAACTTTGGGTTTCAGCGTTTGAAAACTAACAATATGATGCCAAGAGTACGTATGTACATAAATGTGTCAAGTAGAAAGCTGTTTGGAAATCTTTAGAAATAGTTTATTGATATTTTGCTTAATTTTTCTCAATTATAACTGCTTACTAGAGAAAATCGAAATTTTTACAGACAAATTTTGTTTATTTTTGAATACGTTTTCATGCAAGTTTTTGTACTATTACTTGGAATGTGATATTTTGCGATATGTTTTGGAAAGGAAATTTTTGTTATATTTTTATTATATTAAAAGTAATATTAAAAAAAAAAATCTTTCCTCCATTCTAATTGTTATCTTAATTTTACTAGCCCCCAATAGATGGCGCACATACTGATAAATGATATTGTTCTCAAATTTAAGTTTATGTATTTTTTTCCTGTCTTTACTATTCTTGTAAGGAGAGCCAAACGGAACTAAATGATTTCAATAAGAATAAAAAAGAAAATACACCCAAATACATTAGCGAATCACAAAATCATCGCGTTGAGTATGTTTACAAACATCGATAGGTACTATAACACTACTGTGAACGAAGAAATTTAAGTTAAGAAGACGCACTTTTTAAGGATTAGTTGGCATCCTTATTTTCTGAAAATCGAAATAGTTTAAGAGAATTCAATAAATAATCAAACGTGTTACTACACTAGCCATAGTAGTACCTACTATCCTTGGCACTAAAACCAGCTCAAATAATTTACAAAGCAAATTATTTTCTGCGACTCTGTGTTAACACTGCAACCGAATCTGCCATTCTACTTCCCTACTGGCGTGGTGAGAAGAAAAGAGCCAGGAAATGACAGATTCGGTGAAGTTGGTTACACCGGTTTGCAGAAAAGAATTCACCATAACTAGTTGTGTAAGGTGCACTATAGTTAATCCACGTTTATGCGCTGTAATCTAGAATAAAATATTTATTCCATATTTATTCTTCCGTAAATGAAGAATATGGGGACATTCACTTCATTTATGAATTTCCCAACGGAAGAATTGTTTGAGCACACGAGGGATACCGGCAGTAAGTGTATTTAATACAATTTTTAACGAGTTATCTCTATAACCAGTTCTCTCTACCAGTTCGTGCAGCCTTCGACACAAAGGTGGACATGAGAGAAATCGCAAAATTGAGAAATATAAACAAATTATTCTTAGAATTGTTGCGAATAATAATAATAGCAACATCAGCAGCATAAAAGAAATCAAGAGATACACAAGAACGATTATACTCCTACTACAATGCTGCATGTGTTCAACATCTCAAGGCGACATGGATACTAAATTTTCTTCAATTAGGAATCCCGAACTCTCCTGAAATGACGGATTATTGACGGATGATGATAGAAATACGTTTTTATCTTGAAGTTATATGTTTCCTAAGAATTAGCGTTCAAAAAAAGATTTACGATGAACGTCTGAACTGAAATCATCGGAAACACTTTGATTAGACAAAATGTTTTCTGCAACCGGTCTATAATCGACTCTGGTAACAGTAATGGAATATATATGGGAATTATACACATCCCATACGACTCTTTGTTTCGTTTCATCGAAACCTATGCTGCGGTGGTATAAGTATTTAATACTTGAACCGAGAAACCCTGTACATAATGAAATTGAATAATTTTCTGTTTTATGCTGCTTTTTCGTGCTTTGTAACTAAAGTACGTTTGTCTCTTTTCTTTGAAAATATTTCACCTACAATGATAATATAACTGTTATTTATTTAGGGAAATTTTGATTTAAAGCAAAAAGATACAAGTGTAATGTCACTTCTAAAATGCCTTCTTATCAGTCTGTCTTTCAAATATCAGTACTGAAACAAAAAAATAAAATAAAAAAAAAAATCTGCAACAGCTTAATGAAACAAAAAATCATAAACATACAAAAGAATTTTTATATAAGTACCTAAGAATAAAAATCAAAATAAAATAAACAAAACAAAATACAAGACCAGCATCCTACCCTTCACATTTTCATTTTATTTATAAAAAAAATTTTTCTTTAAAGCTATCATATTGCAATAAATAAAAAAAAAACGAAATACTACATACATATAATTATGTAAAGCTTCTCACATACAAACAAAATCAAAAAATAAAATAAAATAAAAATAAACAGTACTCATACAAAGGACAACTACTAAGTATTACTCTTCTTAAGGGACTAAAAAATAAAACAAAACAATAAGAAAACAAAAATATATCGCAAAAGAAAAAAAAACAAAATATACACAAATTTATATAATAATGTCGTTATTATTTATAATAATTACCTATACAGTTTACATCGAAAATTATCAATAATATATAAAAAATAATATTAAGATATATTCATATATATATATTTTACTTTATTTTCTGTTCTATAAATCCTCTCTATATGTCGCCAACATAAAAGTGAAAAAAAAGTGTTAACAAGAAAAAATTAACTATAAATACATAACATTTTGCCTACTATGTTTAACATCCTTATCTTCTCCATATTTTAGCTTGTCTCTATTTTTTATTATTTTGTTTTTTTTATTTATTTATTTTTTTTTTACATTTTCTTACCTAATCTTTCTGTTCTCTTTAAATATGTATAATATAATATATATATATATATATATATATATATATATATATATACATATACATACATATATAAATATATATATATAAATGTTCCTCTGTACTTTGTCCTATTAAAAATAATTAACAATTAACAACTCATTTACACCACGAGAGATAATTATAAATTTGTAGAAAGTAATGAGATACAATCCTTGCTAGAATTTAACCATATACGGTCGGTTACCAACTTCGGTCGTCAATTTCCTTTAACTATGCAATAAAAAAAAATAATAAGAAAAAAGAAACAGAAAATAAAATTTGTTGCATTTTATACATGCGTGAATCGCTCAGTTTTTGCTATATTTGTTTGCATTTTAAACAATTTTTAGTTTTTGCTTGCTTACCTAAGTTGCGTTTTCTTATTTTGTTCTTTTCCTTTCCGAGTCTTGTTTTCAAAAAAACAAAAATAAAATTATAATTAGGAATTTGAGCTAAAAGTAAATGTAAAAAATACAGAACACAATGCAAATTAAATTATTTTTTCTTCCTTCTATTATTATTATAATAATTATTAATTATTAATAAGAAATATTAAATTAAGCACTAAAATTAACTGTTTAAATTAAGAATATAGAAAAAAAACATTTCCTGCTCTTCTTCTTATATACCAAAAATAAAAAATAAAAATAAAAATTTATTGTTTAACTTAAAGCATTCCATATTTTCACTTAGTTAATAACAAAAATTATTTTCATATTTTTATTTTTAAATACATATAAACCTAGTCAAATATATGTATATAAAAAAGAAAATTTACATCAAAATTAATTGTGTACCTAGATACTGATACTATATATGTATGTATGTATAACAAATAATTTTAAATAATTAGTCCAGCGATTAGTGGTCTTATACAATCGTTGATTGTGCTAGAAAGTATAAGTATTTGTACGGGAAGGATTCGAAGATTGTACGAAATGTGGATTTCAATTTTAACATGTCACTTTTAGGACTGAATCATTTAACAATACGATTAGACTGAAATTACAATAACTGTAACCTTATTCTACAGTGTTAGGAGCAGATTTGGGTAAAATAATAATAAAAAAAAATTAATTACAATTACAAATAATTGTAATTGATTATAGGACCGGATTGGGTTATGAAACTGCCCCACGGAAATGACGACAAACCAGCTCCTTTGGATCTTCAAAAATGACTTTTTTATAAGAACCAAAAAACCTAAATTATTAGGCTGATTTCTTACTGAACCAAGCACAAGCAGGACAAGACGGCGTTTTCAATTTGCAAGTCATTTTGATACTTAGTATACGTGCGGCTAAAATAGAACCTCCCCACTGAACCGAGCAAAACAAAGTTAAATTGTTTGAAAATCAAAGAGGAGTCTTCTCATAAACGAAAAATTATATATTTCAAACAAGGAAGCTACATTCCATGCTACATATCGAACCACTAATTATAAATAATATATAAAATTGGATTTTTTCCTAGAATTTGCAATATTTAATAAAGAGGAGTAAGAAAAAAATTTATATAAATACAGGAAACATGTATGCACAACAAATTTATAAGAGCGATTGGCCAGCCCCTTCACACTTTAGATTAAAACTATAACAGGGTTTTTCTATGAAAACAGTATCCGAGAGATAAACAATTTTATTCGTGAAGCAGAGCCGTAACAAGTGTGAGACAAGAGCACTTCTCTTAGGCATTGTGCTTAGAGGCACCGGCGGAGAGTCTGAGAAAAGTTGTTTTTGGATTTGCTTCAATCAATTCACGACTATAACCTTCAAAAATCTTATTTAAAGGCCAATTCACACCGCCGCGTTAGAGATTGCGATATCGTAGCGACAGCAATAAATCGCTAGATATAGTTTTCAATTCTAACAAAGCGATACAAAGAATTCCTGCATCGTTTGAACAGCGATTCAAATGTTTATTGCAGCATGCACAATGTTAGTCATCTATCGGGAGCTGTGAGATCAAAATGGATAGTGCAAATTCAAGTGGGTATTGAAAAATGAATTAAAATCATATAAAGGATTACCCAGTTTTATATGATCTGAATTTCAAACATTATAAAAATAGTAGAAACAAGTAAAAAAGCTAGAATTGGTCTAGGGCCAATTCTTATGATACCCTGGATGAATGTGCGTATAAAATTTCGTATGGTTACCCATCTATGCAATTTTGATTTTTGAAGTGGTTTTTCGCATATATTTCTAAACGGTTCGTCAGACAAGAAAACCTCAATTTTTGTATGGCAACCCCACGAAGTCCGTGTACAAAATTTCAACTTTCTAAGTGAACGCGTTCTCGAGTTATCGTGCGCAAGGACGGACAGACGGAAATGCAAAAATCAAAATAACTTTTAATATTATGCGTGGTTGTCTAATCAATTCGCTCTACCATAATTATTTCGAGGTGTTAAAAATGGAATGACAAACTTAGTATAACCTTAAAATTTCATCTAGAGTATAAAAAGGACAAAGTGGGGGTTGATATTGCCAAAGAGTTGAATACGGGTTGGATTAGCTTAACAGTATTGGTGATTTGGCTACTGGGACCCTGCGGACACCGCGACCAGAGTTGATCAATTGTGTCCTTCCCTAGAGTCTTAATCTAGCCTAGAATACAAGTGGGAAGTATTAAACGAAATGAGGTTATAGTGCAAGTACAAAAACGTTGTTGGATTTGGAAAATTTCTTCCATTCGCCTTCTTTCAATAATTTCAAAATTTATTAACCCCCCACCCCCCCCAATTTTTGATTAAATGTTGAGTGTAATAATTATCGTTCTCATTGGTTGGTAAAAAAACATGAAGAGCGTATGGGGCTTCAAAAATTTTAATATTTGTTTCAGGCTGTGTTACAGTAAGATTGACAAAAATTCTCCATTTTGCGCCAAAATTCCAAACGCGTTTTTAATTATCTACTTATAAGGCGCGTTGGTGTGAAAGGAATTGTGTCGCTAGTTTATTGCTATGATTATCGCTATCGATATCGTAATCGCTATCGCGCCGGTGTGAATCGGCCTTAAAATGATGAAATGTTGTTGATGATAGCTTCATGTGAACGAAGTTTCAGCAAATTGAAGTTCGTAAAAAATTATCTCCATGAGTCATTGTCGAATGTGGCTGCTTTGTCCAGCGAAAAAACAAAATAACAATCATTCTGAATTTCGAAAATATTATAAGCTAGTTCGTGGCGGAAAAAGCGCTAGAAAAGGCCGTCTACAAACATTTGCAAATATCTCTATCAAACTGATTCCCCTCAATGTCTTTAAATGTATATTACTGGCAAAAAATTATTATCAGCTAATAATTTTATGTGAAATAAATAATATTAACTCCACTTTTCTACAGATCCTCTATTATCATGGATCAATTTTTGTTCAACTTTGTTCAGTCAGCAGTTGCCTCAGGCAACAAAACGATTTATTACAGCTCTGTCTGAAGAAACACTGAGGAGAGATGTGATCTCTTAACCCCTGTCCCTTACTTTGTTTTTACAAATTTTTGTAACTTAGTAATTCAACCGCTCTTTCTCTTATATTTATGTTTCAATATAGTAACAACAAGTGAAAAAGCTAGAGTTGGTCTAAGACCAATTCTTATGATACCCTAGATGAATGCACGTATGAAATTTCGTATGGTCACCCATTTGAGCAATTTTGATTTTTTGCATTGGTTTCTCGCATATATTTCTAGAACCAATATTATAGGTTTTCTTATTCTGAAGAAGTTTTTAGTACAATAAAAATGTCTAGGACTGATCGTTTTCAAAGTATATGTAAAAAACCAACATTTTGATATGGCAACACCAAGAAGGAGTTGCCCGATTTAGTTCATTTTTGAAATTTTATTTGCAATTAGTATGAAAACACAATGTACCAAATTTCAGCTTTCTATGTCGACGTGTTCTCAGGTAGTGTCCAAATATATCGTGGAAAACGAAATTTTTGTATGGCAACCCCACGAAGGAGTTACCCGATTTGTCTCATTTTCGAACTTAATTTTACTTTTTTTTTAATGTCCATGTACAAAATTTCAGCTTTCTAAGTTAACGCGTTCTCGAGTTATCATGCGCACGGACGGACGGACGGACGGACAGACGGTCATCCAAAAATCAAAATAACTTTTAATTTTATGCGGGGGTGTCCAATCCATTTTGCTCTACCATCATTATTTCTGTGCGTTACAAACGGAATGGCAAACTTAGTATACCCCTATAGATTTCATCTAGGGTATAAAAATAATGCCACTGCTTCATCAAACGTAGAGAAATTCAAACCCTTTTCTAATAGTTGGGTATTTTCTTTAATTATGCTAAACTTTCACCTTGACAGTAACTTTCATCGTACTAAAGGACGACGGTGCCAATTTTAGTGAACATATCTAAAGTATTTTCATTTCTACCAGTCAAACTTTTAGTTTTGTGCCTGGTACTGACAGTACGTACCGTATTTTATTAGTAACACTGGAAATATTGTCATAAGTAGAGGCTGACTGTAATAATTTGGCTCACTTATCCTGTATATAGGTACTCTACATCACAATTGATTTACATGAAATAAAATTACTTGATTTTCTTTTTTTAAATTAGAAAATAAAACCAAAATTTAAAAACAGTTTTTGTATATTTTTTTTTAAATTTAGATTTTCTTTTAAACTTACACATAGGTATAGCAACGCTTTGAAAGTCTTATTGAATGCTATTGATAAAAAAAAAACATTTCGCAATGTGTTTTCGAAATAAAAATGAAATGATACTGAAAGTTGGCATTATTTTTATAAAAAAGTGAATGCTCTCCTCCCACCATAGCCGCAACGTTCGACCAGAGTAGATACATGGTAAATACGTGTGGTCACGATTAACTCGGAGACCACTGGCCCAACCATCGCCCGTCTTCCCAGCTCGGTTCTGATTGACTATGAACTTACTTGTATGTGATTGTATTTAAAAATCTAAATTATTTCGATTTCAATAATTATTAAAAAAAATAATTGAACTGAGAGTAATGGTTTAAAATTCTCATGGGGCTGGGGCTCGGAAGGAAACAATGTAGAACTGTGGTTGGCATCATCACCGCCCACAGCTTACTTCACGTTTATCTAACAAGGATGGAAGTTGACAGCCCTGAGTGTCTGTCCTGCCTGGAGGGAGAGACCGAGACAACTGAACAGTTTTTGTGTGCGTGTCCGGCCATCGCCTAGTGCAGGCTGGATACTCTAGGATCTGACCTCCTATCTGTGGATGAGCTGAATAACTTGCCTTACCAAGACCTGATACGCTTCATTAAGAGGACAGGAAGGTTTTGGTGAATGGCCTTCTAGCAGGACAGCACAATAGGCCGCTATGAGTTCCGTTCTTTTGATAGGGTCTCCTGTCCCCCTGCCTTTTAAAAAAGAAGAATGGTTTAAAAAGCAGTAATATAAATATTTAATTGCTCTTTCTTTGTTTCATTTCGAAGTAAATTAAAAAAATCTAGAACTGCTAAAGGAAACAATACCCAATATTCAATATTTCTTCCATTCTCAAAATGAGTATGTATGATTAATATAAATAACTGATTGCGGCAGGAGTCGATATTGTGCATTTCTTTTTTGTTTTATTAATATAATAAACTTTCTACCAAAGTATCCGGAAGAAGTATCAGAAGTTCAGAATCGATGTCGATTTTTGTGGATATTGAAACATTTTTTCGAATTTAAAAAGACCAACATAATCGAGATTGCTACTATTTGATAATATTAACTTCACATTTTATTAATACACTGACTGCAATAAGATTACTATTTTTTATCTGTAGTTAGTTGAAGAAAAAAAAACCATTGTGACGAAAAGGAGGATCAATATTGAAAGGCCACTATGTTATTTCTTGTGTCAAAATGAGGCCGTATACCAAATTGGAGTTGGTGGTATTTAATTGGTACTGAAAACCTTAAGTAACTGGGCTATGTGCGTCTAAATCCGCCCGTCCTATAGATAATTTTAGCAAAACAATATCGGCCAGAATTGTGTTAAAATCTTATTTATAGCAATGGTTTTCTAGTCACGCATGGATCTATAGTTGTACCATGATTATTTACTTTTTATGTATAGTTCTATAAATAATATTTTCTAAATTTCGGCGCACACAATTCTTTCTGGACAGTTTTACATACATATTGTTACGTGCAATAAAAAGAGACAAGTGATGCCATCTACAATGGAATGAAGAGTAAACAACTTCAGGTTCGGAGAATCGATGATGGAATCTTCGGGAAGGTTCAGGAATTGAATAGTCAAGAAGATTCTGGAATAGAACACTCCAGAAGAATCTGGATAGTTTTTAGGCTATGAATATAACAATTGTCACCGCCAGAAAAAGAGTCTTGTCTTAGACATTGCAGGTGGAAGTGTAATTGGATTGCAATAATTGAAAGTATGTACCTACAGTATTAGCGAAAATTAAAGTTGAGTTGATTATTTGAAGGTTTGTGAATTTTATAAGTGTAAAACGAAAATAAAGAGCTTTTGTATATTAAGTATTTAATATTGTGTTTTAAATAAGGCATCCAAGGCTACGCTCGCACCAATATATTGAATGCCATAATTCCGATTTTAATGCAGAAATCTTTTATCATAAATCAAATCACCATATAATATACAGTGGCCCGCAAAAATAAGTAAGCAGACCGTTCTTGGGTGCAGTTCTCTGTACATATACCATTTTATTTGCGATTTTTTTCATTGAAATCATCTACTTTCTGCTTCTGAGATAGATAAGGTAAGATTTATACACAGTTTTAATTTTTAACGGCATTATTGCTCTATTTGTGAATTGAAGTGTAAAAATCGATAAATTTTGCGTAGGTTGGACAGAAAACAAGAAAATTTCAGCATTTTACGATAGAAAAACGAAATGTGATAATAAAAATGATAAATAAAAAGCAATAGCCGCAGTGTCCAATGTAGTCACTGTATATAGCAAATTTGGAATGGTGTTGGCATTACCAAAGCCAAGGAGGCCAAGATGTACATCAGAAAGGGACAATTTAAAGATTTTTAATATTTCGTCATCAAATGTGAACCTCTCTACTGCAAAATTCAAGGTAAATTACTGAACGAAGGGAAAAGGTACTGTCACTTGACTTCGACAATTTTTATATTCGCCACGTTGTGAAGCCACTATGGTTTTGGGAGAATGTTTTTTTTTATACAGACGAATGGAATTCTCTTATCCATGTACAAGGCTAACATTTAAATCGGGTCAACAAGATGTCATGGTTTGGGGATATGTATCATCGTATGGGATGGGAAAAATTGTTGTTTTAAAGGGCAAAATTAATGTCAAAGTTTACTTGAAATTGATTACGGAGAAAATTGAAGGATATGCGAATGGTCCCTAAAGAAGATTGATGAATTAAAGAGTTTCTTATTTAGGACGAATGGCAAACTTTTACACCAGCCCATTGTATGGAAAGTAGATGCTTCTATGCCAGATCGACTTGGTTGCCAAAATATCCTTGAATAACTTTGGACAAAGTAGGTATTAACGTCGTGTTCACTTATTTTTGTATTACAAATTCTAGAAGTGTTTATCATTATGTTCATCTTTTTTATTACATGAGTTGTGAATTAATGTAAAATATATAAAAAAATATTTATTTGAAAAAAAAAAATTTGTGAATTTGGCAAAGAATGATTCATATATCATAATTTTTTTAATGCTGTACTGGCATTTACGCATTTACTTACTTTTGCGATTCACTGTACATTTTATAGGGCCTTGAAATATGAAAAGAGGAAAATCTTGAATGCCGAAGAGTTTTCCAGAAGTGCCATTTTCAGACTTTGAGGGATTTTACTTGTTCCGGCGAATTAGTTTTTGGAATTCTCATTCTTTGACATTTCGAACGATTGATATCTTGACTTTTAAGAGTTTAAATATCCAAATTACAATTTCGGGTATTCGATTTTTGAAATTTCGCCCCGAAAGCGTATAAAATACTTTCATTCAATATACATATCTGAGCTGGGTGTGATTTGACCTTTAGAAGAATTTAGGAGCAAAGCTAATCGTAATACAGCTGCTACTCCATTTTCAATATGAATGGATATCGCACTGTTTATTACTTTCAATCCTACCCACTGCTTTGATTGTGCTGTGAAGTCTCTCTCGGGAAGGCTGTGGTGATTAATTGAGGATCCGTGCAGATATAATATTGTTGTATATTATTTTTATAACATTTCATAGGTTTTCTACACTAGATTTTGCTTCGATCGATATCTTATATATCCTAGACAGATAGAGAAAATCAATTTTCATTCGTCTGTAATTAAATTTTTGTAAAATCATTTTACTTTTTTGAATTTTAATTACAAGAAATAAGCTGTCAACTACAAAAGAAGTTGAACTGCGGGCGAATAATCATTGATTTCGTCAATCTGTCTACATCCCATTAAATCTTGTCAGGTGAAAAGAAAAACCAGTGATATGGAAGTGAGTTCTACATGCATTCAGAAAAGATTAACTTTTATATCAAAACTTTTATTAAGACCGAGATGGAATACAACGGACATGCATTGGCAGGAGGTGGCAGGTTTCATTATCATTGATACCTTGAATAACGTCGTAAAATTGATTATTTTTCTTATTGCAAGTTTCACTCGCGCTCTTTTTATAAGATTTTCAGTTTTCACATACCCATCGCCATTACCAACACTAAACTAATTGTCTTGTGATTCTTTTATCAGTCGAACTATACTTCTTACGATCGGGGTGATATTGTGAATATTCTATTAAATATGGGCGCTTTCCTAAAGTTTTATCTCATCAAAGATATATATGTATGTATGCAACATGCATATGAGTTCACGCCTTCATTGGTTATATTCTAAATCTTGGCTCTGACCATTAAATAATAATAAAAATTTTTATGTTCTAAATATATTATGAGATCAAGTAATTAATCCAATGCAAATTCTTGCAAAGCATACATTAGTTGTGTTGTTATATATGCGTTATCCAGTTCACTTACAGTGGCTTCAAAAGATCGCCTCATACAACTAACAAAATTTATTTTTAAAACTTGGTAGCTGCATGCACAAATTTCAACAATTTCATTTAGAGCCCCAGATAAACGCATTTAAAACGTTAATTAAAAAGAAAAAAGAAAAACATATTAATTTGTGTAAGTTTCAGAAAAGTAAAGAGGAGGGCGTGGTCATGTAAGTTCGAAAAACTAAAAAAATTAACTTTTTAGTGAGCTATCTCTTTTGCAGTGCAAGATTGCACTACACACTCCACTGTGTAGCTTTGCTCTGTCCAACATATGACTGCATCAGTGCAGGGGACACAAAAGAACACACCTATTACTTGAATTAAACTAAAAAATTAAATAAAAACCAAAATATAAAAACAGGTTGTCTCTTTTATATACATAAAAGCTGAACTAGATACATATCAAGATCAGGGGTACCACAAGGCAGTCGTTATGGGCCTATTCTATTTTTGTCTCTATATGCATCTCATGGATTTTAATTATTAATTCGAAAATCGACAGAATATTCGAGATAAAAGCAATTTGATGAATTTCGAATTGAATTTGTTCAGTCGAGACGTAGTAAAATTTAAGAATAATAGAAAATTGATTATCATGTAACGTTATAACACCATTTTGAAATTAAAATTGAATTGTTATCTAACTCTGTACAAAATTTTATGCTTTCTACACAAATTCTTCGATTTAGTATCGGATCGACCGAATATCCGCCAGACTAATGAAATGAAAGATCCAGTGGATGTTGTCTTACAGACATCTTGATCGCCTGTCCTGTGTGCGATCCCATTTTGTTTGAAATTTCGAGGATTTCTTTATACATATTTATATAAAATTTATCTAAAGGTACTTGGAGCTTCTGCTTAATTATCGTTCTGTTTTATATTAAACTTAAAAGTTATGAAAAAAATTTACTTGCAGTCATTTTTAGATTTTATACTACATTTTCGCTATTCGTCCAATTTTTTTGGATACTTTTTTTTTTTAAATAAGTTTGCGTTTTTTTTTGTTTTTGCAAATTTAAGATTCCATAAAAACTGAATTGTAAACTCAAAAACTGAAGGAAAACGATAATGTTTTATGGTGTGTATGTGTGTGTGTGTGTGTGGGTGTGTGTGTGTGTGTGTGTGTGTGTGATTTAAGTATCAACGATATTGTGTGCTCTTGTTGCGGGGTCGCTTTAGTTAGAAATCCATCCATCATTTTTTTTTTTTTTTTTAGATTTCATAGGTAATAGTTATATAAATGCTGGAATTTTCTATATCCTTCTCGTTCTGATATTTTCTAAACACAAACAAAAAAGATTTTTTTTCTTACTGATGATGATGCTTTTGCTGCTGCTGCTGCTGTTGCTGACGGCGATTTTTTAATGAAGATTTTGCTGATTTCTCTTTTCTCTGTTGTTGCTCTTGTTGTTGTTGTTGTATGAGTGTTTGTTTTTATTTTTGTGTGTATGTATAATTATTAGTAATTAATTAATTTTAGCCAAAAATTAATTAATTATTCCTTTTTGTCACTCCCGTTGTCCGGTTGTTGTTACGTGAGATCCTGCGGTGAATCTATTGTGAATAGCTCTTTGTACAGTGCAGGGAAAACGAAATTCAGATGCTCCTGTTTGAATTTACTTAATGCATCCAAATGCATTATAGAAAGCTCACTGAAATAGATAAGAAAATAATTTTGTAAAAAAAATTAGGTATAGAGTTGGCATATGTAAAAAAAAACAATAAACAAAAAATATGTATATGTGCCTTTTGTACATGAATATTTCCTCTTGGACAATGGAGATTTGATTGGAGCATTTGGTGATGCAGGAACATGTTGTTTTTGTTTTGTTAATTATGTCGACTTCTTATTTACTTCATTGAATACGCTTTGTATACGAACTCATATAGGACTTAGTTTAGTTTACTAAAAGAATTCAGGGCGAATTTTTGTTGGAACTGTAATATAGCGTTCGAGATAAATTGGTAGCCGTAGTCGTGGTTCATAACTCTGAGAGATAGCCACGATATAAATTAGAAATGCGGATAAAATATCTCCAACGGAGCTTAAGTGTTTTATTAAGTAATACAGAAGTAGAGTTAGACAGATCATTATCGGATGCGATGCAACTGTACTTCATTTGTTATAGATCAACATCGATATCAACGTCAGGGACAAGTACTTTTTGAAATTCACAATTAAAAATTATATGGGAATAGTAAATAACGGCAGATATTTATAAACTAACTTAAGACAAGTGACTTTAGATATAACCGTTTCAAGTTTATTCATAAGTATCAAGAAATACAAATAACATGTGTCGAATAAGGAATGACGGGTAATAGGATAATGACTTGTCGTTGCATGGTAATATGTCCATTACGTAACAGGTGGCGGCGGTTGGTAGTAAACTATTATGGTTCAACTAAATGTCAAACGTTCTAGTCCTTCTAAAGGTCCTTCAGGTGACGGCTACCAGATTCTCTAAAAAAAATATATATACCGCTATGAAACTGTCAATACAGTTTCAGAATTGGATTGCCTTAACAGTGACGTTCTCTAATTTCGATTTTGGCCAATATTCGCACAATGATAATTGATAAACATAATAAACTCTATAACTCTAAATGATATAATAAAACGACACAACAGCACATACGGATCCTGTCAAATAAAATGGTATGATGCGCTGGTGGTTAAGCTACTTTGGCTTCACCTCCAGAGCAGAAGCCAATTTGCATATAACCAAAAGTTGAAAACAGCCTTGGTCTATCTCCTACCACATATGTATATTCCAGCCAAATTATCCTCATGTTTTATCCGGGACATGAAGGTCACATAGGTAATACAATTTCAGTGTTTTTTTTTATTATGTTGCCAAAGCTCAGGCGTTAGGTATCATATTATGCTATAGCACAGCCTTGACTAGGAAGGAAAAAAGAGTAATAAATTGATAATTATTGAATTAAGTCAAGGAGGTGAGGGTGCGCATTTCGCTTTAATGTTTGCGGCTCATAACTGTGTTGGAAAGGGTAATTTTGAAATACTTTTGGTCTTTTTGATGAACGAATCTGAAAGATCGATGGTTGTCTCCGCCATATAAAGCTGCAGCGTTGCTATAAGAGTTTCTGGAACTTCTTGGTTGTGTTCCAGGTTAGCTGGTTTACAATTTTTCGTTTTAACAATTTTTGTGATAAGTTCTTGGGTTAGTAATCGACTGATATACGTACATAAAAAATTCGAAAATTTGGAAAAGTTCGAAAGAGTTTGCTTTTTACCTTTACTCTAATTCCAGTGAATATGATAAATAAAAGATAATTTAATATGGTATTCCACTTCTATGCCGTAGGATGAGAAATAGTTAGTTTCCTTTATAACTCTTCCTGTTCGTAACTCATTTCTTTCTACGCATGAATTCAATTTATAAGGATTACAAAATTTCGAAAAATTTCGAAATTAAAAGAATTCGCTTTTCGGAAATCGGATTTTGCTCCCGCAAGTTACATGTTAGTACTTCTGATCCTCTTTACATATATTAAAAGTTTTGGTAGGGTAGCATTTCTTTGTCACTTCGTCGAACGATAGAGGGTGTACAATGTGCGATATCCTTCTTGAATAATGCAAACTAAAATTTAAACATATTGGGGAAATCTCTCATTAGCTTCTTTCATTCTTTCCAAGATGGGATTTTATCCCCTTTCCCTTTATAGAGAAATCAGAATTTAAAAAATTGCCTTACAGTGTGATTAAAAGAGCCTGTGCAAGTCGAAGAATCTACTTATAAAAGCTGCTTATATAGGAGCGTATGTCAGGAAGTTATTAATGAGTTAAAATGATCCAGCAAAATTTAAATAATTTGATTGCAAGGATTACGATAGTAACGGATTACCAGACAAATTGGTACAAGCAAATTTTTAATTTATAGGGATGCTGGTTTCTCCTTTTAAAACCACTCGCATAGTGAAGCTTATTTCATGGATGAACTCTCACATAAGAGTGCATGAAACTTTTAGTAAAATATTTATCATAACCGACGGCACTCATCATATGAATTATCGTCTTTTTATATAGATATATAAAAGGGGTAGATCCTAATCTAATGGCTCTGGAAAAGCTTACATTTGGCAAGTTGACCAAGCACTTCATAATACATAAAGGGACTGGTTTTCTGTGATGCAAGCGGAGTTGGAATTAATATTAGTGCATGTAAAGTCTTATATAACAATCGCAGGGTATGCACCAGCATTAATTTTTTAACTATGGCGGACATAGGCATAGTGATCAGTTTGATTATAATCTACCAGAATTGACTACGTATGATCAAGAGAGCTTTTCGGGGAAATTTGAAAGGTTACTAGAACGCAGGAAAGGATTTTCGAATATTTTCCTTTACTCATTGTGTGTTATATGATTTGGTGGAGTCAGCTACGTAATATGGTTAGATATAGTCAGTGATAATGATGATGATAATGCAGGCGATTGACAATCTCTATAACTGGTGCAAAAATCCTGTTTATAAAAATTATGCTTAAATTGTTTAGCCGTTGGTTGTCTTCTTTAGAACATATGGCATATATCATAGGTCGAATGTTAATCAATATTCATATGTAGAGGTACCAATTCATCAAATTAGACCAATCAATCGCATTACATTGTCGGTGTCTAACCTAGCAAATTGGTGTCTTATCTATAGAAAATTTTCATACGTATTAACAAATATTCTCTAATAGCCGAACGTAAAATGATTCCCTAACATCGAACAGAGAAAATGATGATGACGATGATTTCTTTTGTTTTTTTAAAATTTGACGAGCTCATAACATCAATGCTACGAATAAAAAGATATTTAATGGTGTATGAAAAAAAAAGCGAAAACAAAATACCATCACTTCAATGTTTTCAGATAGAAAATACTTACCGGAAGGTTGGGATTTTATTAAGCAACGTATCCAAAACTGTAACATCACCCTTAAGTGGTGCATGATTCGCATCAAGTTCCTGTCGTATTGCATTCATGCTAAGATTGAAAAGCCTCTGAATTTCAGTGTTCCCTCTGATTCCATTTCGTTCTAAAAATTTATATATATAAAATTTATGATTGAAAAGAAGAAGACAAAAAAATATTTCTATTGAATAACAATGAAATTTTGTAAAAATTTCACACATTCTTACCAGGCCAAAGCAGCACTAAACTCTGGTATAATGCCAGTTCAGTTTCAGTCAACTTCAGTTCGGCAATTGATTTGGCCGTTTCGAAAATGCACGTTACTAGCCTCATCTCATATGAATCGGAAGTGTAAAAGGCTTCTTGCGGCAGCATCACATCACCATAAAGAACAGCATTCTGTGAGAGATCCATAAGTCGAGACATCCGAACGATAGCAAGCTCAAATGAGCCCGTTTTAAGCAAAAGAATCTATAGAGAAGAGAGTAAGAAATTTACATAAGTTATGCTTATAGTTTTAATTGAATCGTATTAACTAAGTTACTATCAAAGACTTCTGCTTTGTGTGCCGATAAGTTTGAAATGGACGAGAATTAGTTCTAGTGTAACAGTTGGTCTTACTTAAGTCATTCCAGGCATGCTCAATATGAATAAAATAACTATCAACATGGAAATCGGCACGCATGATCAGCACCATCATGTGTTATGAATAGGACACAAGAATGTAAGTCTTTTAAAAAAGATAGAAACACTTCGTAAATGATTTTGAGAAGTAAAATGAATAGTTTTTGTTTTAAGTATAGGTATCAATGGGGCAGCATCGAATTGCATATCGATATTGTAATACATGATCAAATCTTCGTAAGACATACAAGAAAGGCAACTCTAAGTCTGGTCGATGATACGGAACCTAAGATCAGTGAATATCCACAGCACAAACTAAGAGGTTTACCTATATATATGCAATTGGATACGACGCGCATAAATGCGCATTTTAGAGTAGAAAACACGAATTGGAATAAAAGAGGTCTAAGAACCTATCCCTTAGAAATACCTCGTGCAACTGGTAGGATGCTACAGTTTCTATTGTCAATCATTTAGCCACCAATCAATCGGCGAAGAGAGGAAATTCATACTATTTTGTCCACTTGTGGCCTCAGTAGCTCAATTGGTAAGCGTACCTACTGACTACCATGCCACGGGTCGTGGGCTTAAATCCCAGTTCTGCACGGTCCTGCGCTTTCTCTTCCTGCCTAAGCTCTTTGCGACTTGCATTGGTTTTTAGCTTCTCCTACTTAGCCTGTTAGAAACTCAATGGACCGCCTTTTGCCGCCCCCTCCCACCAAACCTTGAGAAAAAAAAACCATTTTACCAAATTCCGTCTATATGCTCGTTTTGACGTCGCGCCATCTTTTGGTCAAGTCCGTTTTGCGGGGCGCGAAGCAAGAAAGATTTCTGCAGGAGAGAAGGAGGGCTGAAATTTGATGTATTTGTATCTCCTGAACCAAGAGTCGTAGGGAGTTCATTGATTACTTACATGAAAGCTAGTGTCCTAGGCTACAAATAAAAATGGTATAAATTACTGGTCCAGAAAGGGGGGGGGGGAGAGAGTCAAAATAGCATTTTTTCGTTCCAGACACAAGGAAAGCGATAGTCTACGATTATCGCCTATACCACCAGGCGGATTGGATTTATTTCAAAACACTTTCTGGATATTACCGCCGTAGTATAACCGCAGTAGTATAACGTCCATAACGTATGAAATTTTCGATTTTTCTTAAGGGAAAACGATTTTTGAGATCTCATGTATGGGGGTGGGTTTGTGTACTTAAACTTCTTCTTAGAACTAAAGAAATTCGATTCTGTACTACATTTTCCAAAATGTATTAGATCAAAATTTAAACCCCTTTGGGGGATTTTTTCTCCCATTTTTGGAAAAAAAAACAAAACTTTGAATACCTTTTGATCCTCATACACATTCTTTTAATACTTTTCTTATTTTTCTATTCGAACTGAAGTACTAGATTTTTCGCACCTTAGATTGGATCCAACTCGATAGTGTTACATCCGATCGGAAACCGGATTTCACTGTTCTCCTCAGCTAATTTCCAGCTTTGCCTTAAAAGAAAACTTTTTCTCGGAATATTTTTAAAGCGGGGGGGGGGGGTGTAGGAATCCTCGGCGGAATGGTGAACGTGTTGAAGGAATCCTCGACGGGGTGCTGGTTCCAATATGGCATGTTCATATCAGTTTAAAGGTTTCGCCGAGTACAATCGGGTGGTATACTTTTTCACGATTCTGGAAACATTCTTGAGACCATTTTGCCTCCGAAAATCCCATGTTTATGCACTAAGGCCACATTCACCTTAGTTACTACATTTCGCATAATATTTCTTGCATTCTTTCTTTTACAGCCATTAGTGCTAAAGCTTTTCCCCACTTAATTGAAATAAACTTTGTTCATAAAATATTTTCAGAGTATCTTAATGCAGCGTTTAAGACATCTTTTATGTCTGTTGTTGTCCGGCCTAAAGTTGTATGCAAAGCGGGCATTCCTGTTTAAGTAAATAAAGTTAGTTTTCAAACTCATTGTGTTTAATCAATGATATTTGAGCTTCGTTGGTTAAAGTTTGTCTACTTTCAGACTTCTTATTAACATGTTCGATAGTTTCTTACCGAAAATAAATTTTCTTAGAAAGCCTTAAACTAAATTTAGATTCTGCCGACAACAAAAATTAAGCATCGCCGATAAATATGCAGGTATTCTACCCATTATTTGCGGTTTACCTCAAGGATCTGACTCCATTTTGTTTCAGTTTGCACAACAATTATGTATAATATATCCACTAATGTCCAGAGCACGTTCAGGTTGGGAGGATTATCTTGTACCATTAATTACTTAGTAGTCCAAAGATCACTGCATCCAGCTAAAAATTCACAGTAATTTCATATCTCTTTATTCCGGAATGTTTGTTAGTTTGCGTACACCCTCGATGCCTGAACAGATCTGTGAATTTAATTTTTATGCCTTTTTGTTTTTGTTATTGAACCTAGGAAAAGTAGAACAGTAAGAATTCTCTGATGATTTCTAGTTTCTTTGGTGACTTTTAAGACTCTATTTTTGGATAATCTTAGTATCTTAGATGTTAGTATTATGTGAATCGAAATGCTTTTTAAGATTCTCACGACACTTTTAAGCTGATGATTATACGAATAATTTCGATGTATTCGACGACGCGGTGTTTTCCTGTAATACTGAGTTTCGTTTTGATTATGGACTGTGTGAAAAATTACAATGAGTGTCGCATTCATATCTAATTATAGATCAATTTTCATAATGTTGTTGTATTTCTAAGGTCCTTACAGTTCAGGTTTCATGATTAGTTATCCCAATTCCAATTTCCTTGCAAACAGATTTTGTGATTTTTCCAATATGAGTGTTTAAGTAAATCATAGAGTTCTTACTCAGGAGTTCTTTCGCTTTTTGTATTGTTGTTATTTGTTGCAATTTTGTTCGACATAATTAACAACACTTCTGCTGTACGATAAGGTAGACTTGTTGTTCCGACAAGGGGCCCATACACGATCACGCATGTTGGCCAACGAACGCGAGTATGACAACGATGTTGTCACACAGATTTGATCGTGTGTGGGTTTGTTTGCAGTGTGGCACGCAGTATGTCAAGTGGTTGGACGAAAATTAGTTTGATTTTTAGTGGTACGGCTACGTGTTTGACAGCATATTAAGCCGTGTAAGGCGATGTTTGTCACGCGTTCGTCATTCTTGAGTGAACTCTATTGAAGAAAAGATAACAATTATTAGTTCCACCAGCTCCTGTCCTAATGTTGGACAGCTTGTTTGATAGTGTGTGAAGAAACAGCTTTCATGTGTGGTATACCAAGTTGGACAACTTGATCGCCATGTATGGGCCGCTATAATGGGACCCATACACGGTCACGCATGTGGGCCAACTCGAGTAGGACAATGTTGTTGTCATACAGATTTACCCATGTGTGTGCCTGTTTCACGGTGTGTCACGCAGTGTGTCAAGCGGTTGGACGGAAATCAAATTAGTTTGATTTTTCGCAGCAACATATTGTACAGTGTAGGACGATGTTTGTCCCGCATTCGTCATTCTTGAATTTTGAGTGAACTCTATTGATGAAAAGTTACCAGATCTACCAGCTCCTGATATCTGTTTCTTTCCTGTTGTTAGACAGTATGTTAGACAGTGTATGGAGAAAAAGCTTTCATGTGTGACACACAAAGTTGGACAACATGTTCACCGTATATGGGCCGCTTAAGAGTAGTCAAGACAAAAACAGATTAAGTGAGCGGCTGATCAACTTGAATGACTTATATGATTTTGTTTTTTGTTAAGGAATTGTGATTGCGCATACTTTGAATGTTTAGCAGATCAGTATTAGCGTCTGTTAGCAAGCTCTATTTGGTTTACTCCTAACATGCTGCTCTCAATTCTGGCAATGTATGATAAGGTTTCCTGAAAGTTTACATATCTTACTTCTGGAAGTCCGGTAGTAGGGAAATAATGCAGATACTCTGCATCATCGTGCCAATTACGGAACTGTTTCAATCGCTTAAACACTACTTTTACTGCATTAATTTAGCTCTATCGAAGAGTCAAATTAAAAGTAAGCTTTGCGTTAAGGTTTAATTAAATTATAAATATTAACATAAACAATGAAAGTAATAGGTACTAATTGGTATTTAGACGAAATTTCGCTTTCAATTTAAAATAAATGTTTTATATTGAAATTTGTGGAAGATGCAGCATGTAGTTTTAATGCTGACCTTAGAAGCTTGGGAATGACAATTTTTGGTACATTTTTAAAGATCAATTTATTATGAGGTAAACGTGTATCTTACCTGATCGTCCTGATGTAATCGCATAAAACCTGGTATTAGCTTAGCGAATTCAATTATATTTTGGATCATTTGTGTTAGTTTTTCCGTGCAGTCTAGCCAAAGTTCCTCTTGACCAAGATTTTTGTAGTAAAGTATTCGCGTAATGTCCTTAAAAGAATTATATATATATAAAAAAAAAACTTTTTTATTGACTAAATCTATAAATGAAAAAGAAATTTCTGTTTCATTTACCTGTGGCTTTCTAAACATTTCGTGAACAATTTCTAATTTTGTATTGGTATTCGCATGCGCTTCAGCTAAAGTCTTTGTCAGTACGTCATTAATATCACCATCCGCTGAAAAGATACAATTTTTGAGTTGAAATTATTTTTCAAATTTTAAAAAAAATTTCAGAAAAGGATATAAGTTAAGCAAATCCTAAATTATAGCATTACTTTACAAAAAAAAAAAAACAACAACATACCAAATACATATAGATATATATATTTACAGAAATCAAAGCAACTAAAGAAAGCGGTTAATACGGTAAGCTACGCTTGAGCATGCAATGACAAATGAAAACGTGGACAAAATCTAAACTTAAAAATGACGAAACCACAGACTTTTCCATTCGCACTATGGCCATAAAAATATGTTGGTTCCGTTAAATCTTGTTTTTTTTTCTTCTTCTTCTTCTCCTTTATATATATTTTTTTCTACTTTCTCCCGGCGATACTATCCTTTCGAATTCTTACCCCATCTTGAATCACAGGAACTATCATCGTCAATGAAGCTGACTTGAATAATTTGTGATGTTGTCGACTGTGATTGTTGCTGCAGGTTGTGGTGATGATCCTGTTGATGGGATTGTTGGTGAAGTGGGGTGCTGCCAGTAATTGTATTACTATTGCTGCCATTTCCACTAGTAGTTTCACCATTCCCTCCTCCTCCTCCTCCTCCTCCTCCTCCACCGACACCACCACTGTCTCCTCCACCACTTCCGCCCCCTCCTCCAGCACTACCACTCCCACTTCCACCTCCACCACTACTCCCACCACCACCACCCGTACTGGGATTCGAATCTGTGTGACAGCAATCTGATGGTGTCCCTCGTCTTAAAGTGTTACCTAAAAAATCTTTGATTTTATATACAATTTGGAGGCGCTCAATGGCGCTATAAGGTTTTCGATGTGGTTTTCAAAAGAATTGGCCAGATTTAAGATTTTTTTTTATTTTATGTTGGTAAAATAAAAATTTTTGCCATTTTTTTTTTATATTTCACACAAAAACAAAAAACGAAAAAATCAATTTTGAGCAGGGCTTTTTGATTTTTGTTGTTTGACAATATTTTTTCAGAGCTAAGAAAATTCTTCGCAGGAGTAAATTTACAAAGGGTACCTAGGGAATTAAAGGATTTTCTTATGTTTTATTTTATAGAATGTGGGTTAAAGTGATTGGCTCCATCTGGCCGCAATACGAATGAGGTACACAAATAATATTCACACAAAATCTTTTCATCCCAGGTTTGTAACTCAGTGAAAATTCTTAAAAACAGAAATTAAGAAGGTTTGGAAGATTGGAAGACATTATGTTTCCTTAAGTGAAGCCCGGATTACGATTAAAATTCTTCTAAACAATTTAAGAAATTTGTTTACTTTTAAGCCTACCACACACCAAAGACGGTTGTAGATAATTTTGTCGCTAAGAATGTTTATCATGAATTCATACATTTCCCGCAAATAAAATCAAATAAGAATACGGACTGACTAGATCGATGCACACTTACCGGCACAGCACGAACCGGCACAGACAGGCATAGACCGGCATTTTTCGTGCACATATAACGACATAAAATGAAAAGGAAACTTTCAGGAAGGCAGGTATCGTGAGAAAATTATAGAAAGGTGATCCCATCTTAACTTCCCAACCAGACCAGCAACCGACAAATGCCGGTCTGGTTTCTAGCCACCGATAGTGACCTGCATTGAAGTTTCAGTTTTGTGCCGGTCTGCTGATGCCGGTTGATGTGAATTAGCTAACTCATTTTCATAGAAAAATATTTTGCCTGTTTGTGCCGGTAAGTGTGCCTCGACTTTAAGAAGACTGACAGGCAAAAAAGATGCGACATATTTCATTTTTCTATATATACCCAGACAGACGCTTTCCATAATGATTTAGGGTAAACTCAGGTGTTATCTGGCATAGCGGGTGATATGTCCACTAGAATTTGCATGGTGAAGATGTTGGCTCACTGCGTGCAGTAGATTGATCGTGTTGTCATAATACTAATAAAATAAAAATCTTTTTTTTTTGTTTTCTATAAGCTTTCGTATAAGTCGATAAGTATGTGACGCAACTACGGGACCTATTGTTATTGAGAATAGTGAACGAATGCTTGTTTATTGGTTACATATTTAAAAAAAAAATTAATTTTTAGTGTTCTAGGTCAAAACCCTCGAGAATACTTCACAAGTCATGAAACAGACTCCCTCCCTACCACATGCGAGGCCCATCGGAGTCCTTACATTCCAAAATATTTGCAGTGTTCTTATGTAAAACTGACAAAAGTTTGATTTGAATAGCTCCTCCGCCGTAAACTACTAATCATACAGAAAAATGGTGCTCTGATAATCGCAAGCTTGTTTTCTTATCTTCCGAACCGAAATAAAATTTTTATCCCTTTCCTAACAAAATTATTTAAAAAAAAGTATTTGAACCACATGACTACGATTTCTCAAACAAGTGAGCGTAAAATGGTAAGGTTACTTTGTAATCAAAACTATTTTGTTATTTTGTTAAGTAAGGTATATAGGAAGAATAGCCTTTGGGCAGGGGCGGATTTGATCACTTGGCCGCCTTAGGCCTATGGAAGATTGCCGCCTCCTACTCCCTGTAAAACACGAAAAATTGAATGATCTATATCCAGTGAAGGGACCCCAGGCTAGAATTAGCGGAGTAGGCTGCCTCATAAATCGGAGTAGATTTGAAAAAAATGGAGTAGAATTAAAAATAACACTTTCCAACGAATTATTTTATTTAAAAAAACGAAAAAGTATAAAAATGTAATGAAATACCCACAACTACAAGAAAAAATCAAAAATCATTCAAACATTTTGCCGCCCCCTAAATCTGCCGCCCTAGGCCCGGGCCTACTCGGCCTATAGGGGAATCCGCCCCTGCCTTTGGGAAGGTAAGGAACCAAGCTTTAAATTACTACAAGACTATTTTCCTGTATGGATAGTAGTTAAGGCTCTATAGCATACATATAGATTTCTGTTTCATGGCTTGGGAAGTATACTCGAGGGTTTTGTCTAGGTGAAATGGCATGGTCAAATTCGAGCGGTATGGTATGGGTGCCGTTTCATACTAGGAGCTTTTTCTTGCGCACAGTTTCTTTTCAAGATTACTTTTATCAAATATATTTGTTTATATGTGAAATTTTTTTTATAGAAATGAGGGCCATATAAAAAAGAAGGAAACACACAAATCGAGTTACTTGGACAGAAGGATCCTTAAGGGATGTAATCGAGCATTTTAGTAATAAAACATAACATAACAAAATAAAAGGGACAACTTTAAAAAAATATCTAAGAATTCAAGATAAAAAAAAAATTCGTTGGGTTCATTATCTTGTTATGGAAAAGACAACGATAAAAGGTCATGGATTTGTTTTGAACTGGCTGAGAGATGCAAAGTAAAACACAGGTTCAACCAAGTCTCAAAAAATGCTGGAATCTGATGGCTTAATCTATTTATGAAACGTCAGTCTGATTTATCTTTCCGGAAATCTGAAGGAGCTCTTCACGTGCTGAAAATAGGTAGAAGTATCCAGCTATTTACTTGAGAATGGTCTAATGAATAAACTTGAACACATTTATAGCATAGATGAGACTAATTGCCAGCTTAACAATAAATCTGGACATGCTTTAACATCGGGTGAAACAGAGATACTGTCACTATTATTTCATGCTGTAATGTGGAAGGAAATCTTCTCCCTCCTGCTTCTGTCTTCAAAGGTAACAATAAGAAAGTAGAGTTTGAGGATGGTGTATGTCTTCATAACCGTAATGTATATGGCAAACAAATCTACCTATGTAAACTCGAGTAACTTTTTTTTTACATGATTAAAAGACCACTTTTATCCTAGAAAACGTCAAGGAAATGTAATGTCAATACTAGGTAGGCATTCATCTCACTGCACTAATAAAGCTGGAAGATGACATTATTATTTTCTGTTTATCACCTTACATAGCGCAGCTTCTTTAGCAAATCAGCAACTGCAAGCAATGCAATTTCAGCGTTTTTAACAACTGGTATTCATATTTTTAATCCTGATGTTATTCCTGATTTTGCCACCGTAAGATAAACATATAAATATCAACAGCAGGTAAACATTTTAATGAAGCACCATCAAGATGGGAAATTTCCAGTGAAGTGCCAAGCACTGCTAAAGCAGGATAGACTTCCAGTTGAAACTAATGATTCCATTCCTAGGGGCAACAGTGTTGTTTCAACTGCGAGTTTTGACATTCATTATCAGTTCCATCAATATCACAGGTACTAGAAACTGTCTTCCAGGAAGCAAAAAGCACGAGTTTTGGGTTTTTTGGACTAGGTACGTGATTCAGCAAAAAACTTAGAATAGTGAAACTTGAAAAGGTAAATCAAATGAAATCCATAAATGGAAAGATTAAAAATGGAAAGAAGAAGACGAATGTTACTGAAATGGAAGACTTTTTCATCAGAAGAAGAAAATGATTTTGATTTGAATTCCTGTAATTACTGTGTTGGCATTATAAAAATATAAGCCACGCAGTTTATCCTTAATTTTTGGAAACAAATAAAATCTAACGATGTTAAGTTGGGATTGAAGAGTGATTGAGACTTTTGATTTGAGGAATTTGATTCATGGGAATAGTCATGGTGTACAATGATCCGTGACCAATGTTGTGTTCTTCAAACTTTTCCCAATATAGTCGACAAACAAATGGTACTATACTAAGCTCCAGCAGTTTCAATGCTCACTATCATGTACACAGTTAGATGATATGCATCTATAGGAAACAATGACATATCACACGTACGAACCATACATTTCCAAGCATCCAAGGTAAAGACTAGGTCCAACAAATATTTCGATAGTTTTTAACTTCATTTACCCTAGAAGTACCGGATGCAGTCGTGGAATTTAGAAAGAGGAGCGAATATCCCAAGGAAATAGTTAGAAATAGAAATGAACAGCCGGAAGATTGACTTCATAATGTAAAATGATTTTTACCTTAATTTACCACTATAATTCACTCGATTGATATCCATTAATCCCGTGACACGCGATGATTCACACTCGACACTAGATACGACGTAAAACCGGTTTTTGTATCGAGTGAGTTTCAGCCCATGGTACACGTAGTTTATACACGGTTGATACACGTTCTTGAGGCAGCAAAGAAAATTCATTATTTCCATATATTCTATACGCACACAAACCGAGTTCACGCATACAAATGTAATAAAATACTTGTGTATCATCCGAGTCTAATCCTCTGCTCTAAATTTGACTATACACGAAAATGTTCTAAAATTGTGCTTAGAAAACCAGTTTTTAGTACGGTGTATCGCGTGTGTCATCGTGTGTCACCGGACTTAGACCCGTGACACACGATGATTCACACTCGAGACTAGACACGACGTAAAACCGGTTTTTGTATCGAGTGAGTTTCAGCCCATGGTACACGTAGTTTATACACGGTTGATACACGTTCTTGAGTCAGCAAAGAAAATTCATCATTTCCATATGATCTCTATACACACACAAACCGAGTACACGCATACATATGTAATAAAACACTTGTGTATCTCCCGAGTCTAACCCTCTGCTCTAAATTTGGCTATACACGAAAATGTTCCAAAATTGTGCTTAGAAAACCAGTTTTTAGTACGGTGTATCGCGTGTGTGTCATTGTGTGTCACCGGACTTAGCAGCACAGCAACGATATTATTACCGACGACGGCTATGGAAGGGTGACCTGAACAAAATTAATCACAGATGCGAGAAATACATCAATAACAAAATTATACAAATCAGTTTTAATTTTAAACAGTGCTTACATGTGGTGCTTCAATCTCAAATGACTGCTTAAGAATCTGGTGCGTCTCTTACGATAAATTGAATAAGAAAAAAAGTAATGGTTCGAAAATGTTCGCGGTTTAATTAAAGTGATGTTTCAAGTGTTATGCCAAAATTCAACAAAAAATGGTTTTTGTGATCTGTTAATGTCGTCGCTTTCATTTCGTAAAAAATTTAAGTTTACAAAAATATAATGAAGACTCATTTCATTGAAGTCTAGTTGACATATGCAAATTTTTGAAACTGTTAGAACAATTTGTTTCTGTTAATTTTAAAGAAGAATCGCTCGTTTGGTTCGGATAACACGAGCACAAGAATTCCAGGCAGGCTGGTGTTGTAAACCAATTTTGTACAATTTTGTACAATAAAGTACATTAAATTTATTAATTTAAAAATTGCCGTCCAATATGTGAGAAACAATTTTGCGTTGCATTTTGAAATTTTTGGTTGGAGTAATAGGAATGTCCTCTTTCATGGAACCAAACGAAAATCACAAGAAGTAAGATGTCTACTCTAGGGAAGATGCGCTCATACTTCCCAATTGAATTTTTACAAGAAGGGAATTGGTGACAACTGCCAAATGAGATGTGGTCTTTCTCACCCTCTTCATCGTTTTGCACAATATGCTGACGCATCGTAATGACCTTCGGCATGAATTCATTATGTACGATACGTTGATTGTTGAAAAAGTTTCCGTCAGGGGGAATGATCCAATAGTTTTTCTAACGTACGAAATGGGGATGTTTCTACTCAAGTGATTTCCATCCGGTTTTTGGTCAGAAGCGATCGAGTCAACTTTTTTCTTTGATCACAATATAGTTCAAAGATTCATCTACATCCTTTTAGTAATAGTCTAGGAATGTGCAAAGTGCTTTAAAACCTTTGATTCTTGTTGTTGTTCTGTCTATAATCAAGGAATCAATTGACCACCAAACTTTTCGAAAGAGAAGATCCTCAGGGATGATCCTCGTTGTGATTTATTGTGATTCAGCTGTTTACACGAATCAATTCGTCAACTTCGAACTTCAATATTGTTAGTTAGTTGACGTCCAAGATGATTTCCTACTCTGCCGATAATCGTTTTCGATATTCGTTCGCCCATTCTTAAAAAAATAAGGCACGGTATTTTACGATCACGTAGCATTAAACAAAATGGTGGACGGACTTTACCGTTTGTGATCCGATTCGATTCAAAATTGATTTCTGGGGATTTGCATGGTAGTGCCGCATTATAAATTTTTGATCGAAATTTAGAAATTATATGTTGCAGAAGCATTTTTAACAATTTACGGTCTAATTCAGTATCTTCCGGATTTGGGTTTGAGGATTAGGGATTTGTGGACAAAATTTAGACATTTTTATTATTAAACTTCAGTTGTTAGTAAGGGTCACATCTTGTAATCCAGTCGAATTGAAACTTAACATATGTCAGTAGATTGACTTCCGATGATAAGAAATTTTTAAGATTACATGCATATTTTCGTTCGAAACTCAGAAACGACAAAATAATAATTAAAAAAAAAACTAAAAAAACTAAACTTTTAATAAAATTTACTATGACTCAAATTATCCGATAAACCACGAGCAAATCAAACGATTTTTTGTAGCATTCTTACTAGGGCACCGTGGCGGACGAAGTCGTCCTACATTCCCATTTTGCTTGTTTAAAAACCTCATTAAATTTTTTTCAATTAGCACACAAGTTCTCAAGTTAATCAAAACTATTTTGACAGCAATTTGAAGAGAATGACGACGTCATCTTGCAACCCCGCTTAAATTTTTTAAAAAACCCATTGAAATTTAGAGTCAAAAATTTTTAGATTTAGCGAAGATATAGCACATAATTAGCACATAAATCCTGCGTGAATCAAAACTTTGTTGGCAGAGTTAATATTAAGTAGGGTTCGGGGTGCAGCTTGGCGTCGTACTGCATACTATATTTTGAATATTTAAAAAAACTATTAAATTTTCGACAACAAAATTTTTCAATTTGGCACATAATTTTCTAATTTTTGTTTTTTTGGAGTAGTGTTGGGGGGAGGGGGTCTGGCCAGATGGATCCTATTATGTGTTTGATTGAAAGTTTGTAATGCTGAGAAATAATATTATTTTACGAGTGTCCATCTGACCAACTACACGATAACTCTAGACCGGATTTTCGTCGAGGGCTTTAATTTGGGATATAAGCATTTTTTTTTTTCGATAAGTCATCATATTTATCATTTTATCAATAATTACGTAAATCGATAGGAAAAACACTTAAATATTGAAAATACTCAGATATTGATTTTGATTTTTCAAATTATTAATAGATCAAATCCTACCCAAGGCCATGAAAGAAGCTCCAAAACATCGGTAAAACATTTGTGCCTCGAAACTTCAAAGTATCCGCAGCTTCGGCAAAACATTCATGCTTCAAAGGATCTGACTTCGAGCTTCAGATCAATTGCTTCCAAGTTTACCAAAAGCCATGAAATATTGTTTTAAAATGTACTCATTGAATGTGGGTATTTGGGCAGTTCTGAATTTTTGTGTTAGTGCATGCAAGCTTTTATTGTTATGACAGAGACATAATCAACTCAAATTTTTGGGACAACTGATCACGTTTTAATAGCCACTCGTATTGATAACATTTCGCCGCACGGCATAGGCATTATGTAAATAGCTAAGATTAGTTTAGTTCTTATTCGTATTTTTTATATGACACTAACTGCTAAAGTTAAAATGAGCAATATATTTACTTTAAAGGTAAGCAAAGTTTAGTGTGCTCTGTCAATTATTACTTTTTGAAACATAGATGTCGCTGTTACGTATCGAATAATTATATTTTCTTAATTTTAAATGAACTTCAAGCAATCGATTTATAGATAAATTTATAGTATAAGACTTAAATAACTTTCAAATGTGATCTCCTTTATTCCACTGTCTCACTTTTGTCCCCTTCCCCATCTCTATCTCTCCCACTCTTGCTTTCTTTATCTCTTTCTCTCTCTCTATCTCTCATCGAATGGATAATAATTTCGAAGTAGTAAAATAAAATTGTGAGTTTATTTAGTTTTCATAAAGAGTATAGACAAATTCAAGATTTATGCTTGAACACTTATTAAGTAGCAACACACCACACAACAATTTTTTTTTAATATAAGATGTGGTTAGGTACGTGATGATTATACACAGTCAAGCTACACCATTAAGCCCTGCCATGTGTAAGTGCCAATTATTTCTAAATTACGGGTTAGTAAAATAAGGGAAATATTTTTCTGGAAATGACATTTGGAAAACCTTTTCCATGATGTCTATCTATATGTCTAACTTGAATTTTAACAATAATTCTAACAAATTAGCTTAGTAGATGATTTTTATATCAAAGCTCTAAACTCACAGACTCTCTAAGACTTTCCGAAGGTCATTTCCAGTAAATATAAATTTTTACAATATTTACCAAAGACATACTATGTAAAATTGAAAACCGAATTATAATATGAAAAATAAAAAACGAGTATTTCAACTCACTGTGGCAAATGAAGTCTGAATCTAGCATGGTACTTCTTGGCTCATATGTTGTGGTACTATCGACATAATCCGCCGAAATATCATATGCCATCGTTTGTTGTGGGGTGACTGAAGCCGAATATCCATACGGGCTACCATATCCGACTTCGTTATTTGAATATGCATAACTAGAGGAAAATAAAAATAAAATTATTAATATATAAAATAATTAATATATGTATATAAAAAAAAAATTACCCATTATAGCCATGATGCAGTTGATCACTACTTGACGGTGTTTGCGTATCGAACACTGAACTATCTGGCGCTGCATCATTTTGCGCCCGCATTTGTGCTCGATGAAATCGAACTTCGTCTTCAACCTTTTCACGTTGCTTCTTCGACATACGACCAAATTTCACAGCTAAAATGAAAGAAAGGACATTTGTAAGTATTCAAAGATTTACAGTTAAAATTTATTTATTTAATTGTAATGATATATAAGAAAAATATATAGAAAAAAATGCGAAAAGTCAAGAGAGAGTCCCGTTCTAAGAACGGGCAACTTTAGCTAGTTAAAAACATACGGAAAAGTTTTTTGTTTGCTCAGAAGATATTTACCACAAGGTTCAATACTTGGACCGTATTTGTTTTTTTTTTCTTATAAATTCTAAAGGAAAAATTGAATTCTATATAGGGACTTATAGTTGTTTTATATGTTCGTATATGTTTAAATTTAGATAAATTGAGACTGACGATGAATATATATAGATAGATTAGATACTATTGATAAGATTTGTAACCCAAGCATTACGATGGAGCTTATAGACCTAACGAAAATATCAAAACAATTAGTGGTAATAGTATAGTTGAAAATTCTGTGTACTAGTGTACGTGAGGATGGGTGCCGGAATAGACAACTCAGTTTGGTCAGTTTAAAAATATATAAAATTTTATTTATTTCTGTGCTTAATCAAGTTTTTCTTACATCTAATATCACAAGTATAATTCAGATTGAATACTATTTAAAATTCAACAAAGTTCAATAAAACTTAATCGATAATAATTTCAATAAAAATTTCATTTTAAAAAAAACATAAAATTGGCAGTGTAGCTGCGGTCCCGTGTACCGTATTTTTGCCTTTTCCTTACTCCTTTAGGTGCAGCAAATTGAAATGTTGCTGCGTCTAGGACTACTGTAATGGAACATGTGATGTTTTGTCGTGTGCGCTTTAATGAATGCAGCGAATTTGAATGCTGCTAAGTGTGGGAGTAGTTATTGCAGCACTTGTGACGTTTTGTCGTATGATCTTATGGGTGCAGCAAATTGGAGTGCTGCTATGTGTGGGATTGGATAATTTCCAATTTTGTCAGAATTAAGTTCTGTATTTATTGCCGCACAGTTAACCTCTGGTAATAGGTCTGGACTAGCCTTTGTATAAAGTTTGCCTAGATTCTGAATTGTTTAGGATTACCTCCTATGTAAAATTGCTTGTATTAACCTCACTTTGTGCAATACTAAACAGATTAACTCCTACTCGAAATACTTTGAGTCAACCCCAATTTGCGTATTATTTAGGATCAACTCCTATAGGTAATAATTTGAGTCAATCTCAATTCTAGTGTGCCCAGAATCAACTTCTATATAAGGATTGAGTTAACCTCAAATATTTGGAATTAATTTCTGTTTTAGCATTGAGTCAAACTCAAGCATTTTGGATAGCCACAATTAACTTCTGTTTGTAGGATTGAATCAACCTCAAGTTATGGATTTAGAATTAACTTCTACATTGGAATTCAGAATTATCTTCTAATTTGGATTGGGATTTTGCTCAGAACAGACTCCAAGGCTTAGGACTTGATCAAATTAATTCTGATTTGGAAATTGCTGATTTCACTATGGCTCGCCGCCTTTTTATAGCTGCCGAATCCGGTCATGTGCTGTACTCCTCATGATGTTGCCCTGGTAACGCTTGTGCCAATTGCAGAGACGAAAAAGCTTTGATTTCCGTAATGTCAATTTGATGACAAGGCGCAAATGTAAATACACGGAGGTTCGTGTATTTTAGGTAAGTTTTGTGTGGTTTATTCATTGAATAAATAACTAATAAAGAAGCGGGGTATCGTGCGAATACAGTGTACGTGTTTAGGCAATTCCGTGGGGGGGGGGGGAAATAAGTTCGGATTTGAATTCGAGATATTGTGATAAATAAATAATTTAACAGAATTTTTACTTAATAGTAGTGTGAAATAAGTATGAAATATTCTTTTGTGAACGATATTTTATGTAATCGAGACTCCGGAGTCTTAAATAACCGTAATGAAGTGCACTGTGCTGTGCTGCAGGAACAAACGGCGTAATTGTAGTGGGAAAGCATTCTTCAAGTAAGCTTAATAGTTTTACTAATTAATTATAGTGTTTTAAACAAAATAAAAGTGAAATATTAATAAAAATAAACAGCCATGGCAACAAATTTTACATTTTCCAATGCTGGTTTTTTTGTTTGTTCACAATTGAATTGTAATTGCTTCCTAAATTATGTCAGTCATACAAAGGCAACGCCAAGATATATTATCTGAAAATAAGGGGGGGGGCGCTAAAGATTTGTTTATTTTACATAGCAATTTGGGTTATAAAAAGTGCCCCTCTTCAAAATGTCATGATTTCATTACTGTCATGACGAAACAAATACAAACACAGCACACTAATACATTTCGCCGAGTGGATTAGGTTTTCACCCAATATTCTGTTTCCTTATTAGTTATTTATTCAATGGGTTTATTTGATTTTGATTAGCTTCTAATAATATTTTGTTCTTTTTAGTTTGCGAAAATCATCAAGGGACTTTTGTGATGTTTATAGGAGGAAAAAATAGCATGGAAGCAGCTTAATAAATTAGATAAGTGTTTAAGTTGATTCATCTTTGAATTTGATTCTGTGTTTTTTTTTTGGTTTATTCTTAGGAAATCATCGGACAGGATCACTGACATGTATATAAATGGACTGACTGATCTCCTGTTTCATGTGGCACCAGTTTTGATTTCACTCTCAATGCTATACCAACTGCCATAAACTGGCGCTATATTTAAATTATTTGGGAATTTACTTATATACATGTCAGTAAGATCTACCGAATTTACCACAAACGTATTTGGAACTGTTTGTATTGTAAAATTTTAATTATGAGCCGAAGGAAGTGTTTTTTACAAGGATTTTTACGTGCAATTTCTTGTTCCCAATCGTTACAGTTCAGTGGGAAAGTATGCTCTAACGGAAAGAGACAGGAATATAAAATTGGTGCCATTTGCTTTCATGCATTTTTTGTCAACGAGCAGTCCATTTATATACATGTCAGTGGACGGGATGCATCGAGGAATTTGTAGTTCGGTGGTGGATCGAACAGTAGTCGTATAAAAAAGTTGTTTTGATTGAAATTATTCTAGGCAGTGTATATTTTTGGACCAAATTAATTTTTGATAAAATAAATAAAATTTTATGAATTCAGCAAAAATGAAAATCTTATTTTGGAGAAATAAGTAGTTGCAAAAGGTAAATTAAAATAAATTAATATAATTTAAATAAGTTTTGTACTTTTAAAAAAATGACAACATATAAGGGAATAAGAATCCTGGTACAAAAAGTAGTATCAGCTAACGCAGAAATTAAATGTTCACGATGGAGCGGAAAAAAAAAGATAATTACGATTGGAAATAGTATGCTAGCAAGATCTATTGTAACTAGTCTGCATTATTTTGAACCAGACCTGTAAAGTACTTAGGTACATTGGTACTTAAGTACTAGTAACAATACCAGTACCTGGACTTGTACTTGATAAATTTTAAAGTACCAGTACCGCGACTTGTACTTGAATCTTTTTTAAGTACCAGTACCGGGACTTGTACTTGTACTTAAAATATTTCAAGTCCAGGTACTAGTACTTGTACTTGGAATTTTACAGGTCTGTTTTGAACACATTAAATTTATAATTTTTCCAAGGCTTTTAGATTGCAAATGAAAGTCGGGTAAAGGACGCTAAAATCTATTTCATCTGGTGTAAATGGTGCGTCCTTTTAGCAACTTTCGTTATAAGATCAATAAATTTTTTTGTCTACCACCCAAAGAAATGGGCAGGATTAACAGTTTTTTTTCGATAGCATTTCTACTAAATTGATTTATAATCTACAAAAAGTAGCGCAACTGTTAATACTTTGCAGTGTGAGGAATGTCAAAAGGAAGAGGTACTAAGTATGTATGTAAATATGCATTTTAATGTTCGTAGATTTATGTTAAATTTAATATTTTGTAGGTTTTTGTTTTTATGTGTTCTCTGTGTATATCTTTTCAGTCTAAATCTAATAATGACTTTTTATAGTAATGTATTTATTTGATATTATACAAATATGACTTTATTTTTAACATAAATTGATATTTTTGCTAGGAATATTTCTGGCATTAAGTCGTTTTCTTAGTTTATTTCTTTCAGTCATCTTCTAAAAGTTTTCCTATAGTACTCCCTACTTTAGCTCTATACTGACTCTGAGCAGTAAAAGAACAGAATAGACTTTGCAAAGTTTTAAATAACTAAAATAAAGTTTGTACATGGCAAGAAAACAGTAGGCAATCGATAATAGCTCTCAATTAAATTTCAAAAAGAAGTCCAAAAAGCTTTGAGTTGTTTTTAATTAGTAAGGCACGAAGAGTTCACAATAACCTGCGTTGAGGCTCTAGCAAACTAGCATAAATAGAACCATTTTTTATTTAGCTATAATTTTTTACATAATATGTTTTCAGTTACACTTTTTTTATGTATTAATTACAAACTACGTCATTAGCTAACGCGATAAGTAACTAAGAACTGAATGCTTCATACACGCATACTTTGCAATTTTTATAAAAACGTTGTTAACAAAATTTGAGCACTCCACGCCGACGCGTCCTTAGGCAGTTTCTAAATATATAGTTTTGTATGGCAACACCAAGAAGGGTTTGTCGGATTTAGACCATTTTTGAAGTTCTATTTACTATTACTATGAAAACACCACGCACGAAATGTATGCTCTCTACGTCGACGCGTTCTCAGGCACTGCCCAAATATATAGTGGCAAACGAGGTTTTTGTGTGGCAACCCCACGAAGGAGTTGCCCGATTGGTCCTCATTTTCGAATTTTCGAAGTCCGTGTGTATAATTTCAGTATTCTAAGTTAACGTGCTTTCGAGTTATCATGAGGATGGACAGACGGGAAAAAAATAACTATTAATAATATGCGTGGGTGTCCAAGCAATTTTGCGTTACAAACGAAATGACAAACTTAGTGTATACCCTCCAGATTTCCTCTAGGGTATAAAATGGAATTTTTTTCACTTCCCTAATTTTTAGGGGATGTTATAAATGGACTTTTAACAATTAGTTTCGTAGTTCAAAGGAACTGAAAATATTTACTATCACGCAAAGCATATGTGTTTTATCAATACTTAGAAATAGTGGGGGTTTCAAGAGCCATTTAATACAATCTTTTTAGATTTTCCTACCATTCCACACATTTTAATTGAGTTTTTTATAAACAGATTTTTTTGTAATGGGTTGGAAAGGCAACGAGCACATTTATAGTTACATAAAAGTATTACGCTGTGATTAATGAGCTAAAAAATCTTAACAGTGAACAATGTTCCTAGTGATGATCCTTATTGAGGGCTCCAGATAATTGCAATCCAGCAATCCATTTAAAACATAATTCTGTAAAGACGATCGCGAAAAAAAAAATAATGTGCGTAGACAATAGGATCGTGATATCATAATGTTTTGGTTTTATGTAAGAAAGCCTACCCATATGGAGAACCTTTTCATTAAAAGTTCGTGTACCTGACTTTCCGACTTTCCGACGAGTAATGAATTGTTTCATTCCTCGTTAGCTTTGACAGTCTGCAAAAAATTTACGTAAGAGAGATCGAGTAAACGAGTTGGCGGAAAATGGTCTTAAGATGGTCAATAGTTTCTCGACCTGGCTCACTGCAACCTGCCTAAATACTCTATATGTAAAAAATATAAAATTCCATATCCGTTTCAACAATAGCATAATCATCTTCAAATTCCTCACCCTTCAGGACATACATAGTTTTAAATGTGGTGTAAGCAGAATCATATAAGTAGAACATAGAGAAAGTTATTGAAAGTTATCGTACATCAATACAAACTTAATTATAGTTGAGTTGAATTGCAGTGAACATTTCTGTGAGAACATTTTCTAACTTGATGTAACAAAGTTCATTTGACACAGATGGGAGGGCTGTTAACCAAATTGACCTTGGTATCTTAGACACACACTTACGCAGTATACACAATAAACACAGTTTATAGTTTGAAATTCTTAAAAATTACTTTACGAGACAAGTATGAAAAAATTGTCGAGCATTAGTTTCCGGTACGGGTTAACACAGGCACGCACAAATATGCTTGTATGTGTTTTTTTAAATGTTTTGGTGAAAAGGGAAAAACATTTCCTGCTTATTGTTAGAAACTTGGATGAATCGATCAGTGAAATTATAATAAGTGTTCATAACGGCTGCATTCTCCACTAATATTATGTAGATTCTATCAAATCAAGTATGGACCTTATTAAGTCATGTCGAATGAGTGCTAAAATTTGTTAGCAATTTTTAATTCACTTAAAATCAATCGGAAAAATTTCTTAAGTTAGAACGATGCTTTTTTTTTTAATTTAGACCAACAGTCTTGTCCATACGCCCAATTCTTGAATAACGAAGGAAGATTCGTATTTGTTTATGGTATTCTTCAAATCCGTATGTAATTTATGTAGGTAGATAAGGTATAACCGACTATGGAATTAGCACCATTGTATGAATTTGACTGTTAGCAATAATTGCTGGCTGCTTTTCGTAGACAACACAGAAAAGATAAAATATTCCTATACTCATATAATTTCCTTAATCATTTCGAAAATAACAGAAACTTGACTGAAGAGGGACAAAGTAATTATATGCGAGTAAAACGATCACTCGGGCTTATACCAAAGTTAACTAAAGGGGGAAACACAATTCCACCGTTTCGATCCAATTCGTACAAATGTCAAATTTGCTTATACGAGACATACGTGCAATTGAACACATCAGACCGAAATGGATCGAATCGAAACGGAAAAGTTGAGCAAATTTCAACTTTTACGGATGACATAACCTAGAAAAATCATCTGTAAAGATTTGTTTATACTCAAAGATGCATGAAAAGGTTTTTGTTGAAAAAATAAAAAAAGACATGAATTATATGACAAAAAAAGAATGCTCTCGTGGACGAATGTAAAGCGGAAAGGCGAAATCTGGCAAAATTCTAAACTTCAAGTGTTTGAAACCGAACGGAACAAATGTGCTCATGCATCCGTTAGATCGAAATGGGTTGGATCGAATCGGTTCGAAGCGCCGGAATTGTGTAGGCGTTGCCTACATCAGGTCGAGGCATCGTTGATTTTATATTGGAGCGAGGCATCGCTTGCTTACCCTTGACGCCCAAGCACCCATTGTCGCCTCCCAGTAATGCATACAAATTCTAAAGAAAATATTTCCAGTAAATCTCTAAGAAGAAATTGAGGCCTTCCCTACATCAGGTTGAGGCATCGTCGATTTGATATTCTAGCGAGACGTTACTGGTTTTTGTTCTACTTGCCCAGACTTGCTTGTATTTATTAGTTTGCCCAAGATTCTGCCAGGACGCGTGAGGTCGACATATGCCTTGACAGTTCTTTGCGTACTTTGGAACTCAACAAAAAAGGAGTTCTGCTAGAGATTGTGTTTTCTTTTCTACGAGTTCGATATTTGTAGGTAGTTAATAGACTCAGAAATATTAAGTAAAAATCTTGGTACTTAAGTACAAAACTAAGTCTTAAGTACAAGTAAATAGAAGCAAGAAGTAGGGGCATTTCAAAACTATTGAGTAATAAGTCTTAAGTAACGAAAATGTACTTAAGTCTTATTTACTTATGTATTGCCCAGCTCTGAGTATAACCAATGTTTGTTAGTGTAGTTTCTATGCTATTTTAACAACTCATGGTTATGTTTACATTCGTTTTGCTCTGAAGAGATTAACTGGGAGAAACTTATGCTGGATTCTCTGATATTTTCGGGAAAACTTAAATTTCATTTGAGAGTATTTTTATACCTCCTTTCAACATCTTGGCCAAAGCGAAAATTATATATTTCTTAAAAGAGTGAGGTAGTGTGACCCAATGTACAATTATGAATAATTTGATAGCATATTGAGGGATTCAATAAGATTTTGTCGTTCGGGTAATCCTACGTTCTCTCGATTTTTGTGTTTAACTCGTTGTCTCAGTCGCACTACAATAGTGCATTCCCAAGGTCTTTTCCCCATTAATGCAAAAGACGAAAGAATATGACATTACGTGTTTCGGTCTAAAAAACATGAAAATTTTTCAATTCTGTTCGGCTGTAAAGTACTTAAGTAGTAACAGTACCAGTAGCTGGACTTGTACTTGTAAAATTTCAAAGTACCAGTGCCGGGACTTGTACTTGAAATTTTTTTTAAGTACCAATACCGGGACTTGTACTTGTACTTAAAATATTTAAAGTCCAGGTACAGGTACTGTACTGGGACTTGTACTTGGAATTTTACAGGTCTGTAATCTTCTTATTAGGTCATTTTTGCTTTTACTTTCTGATGGTTATGTTCTAACAACTGAGCCACTGCAGAGACATCTTCTTTATCTTTCCCTTATGTCTCATTCTATTTTTAATTTAGCTAGCCATTTTTTTAAAGTAATAATGCTACCTGCGGCAAGTAAAGCCCGGCGAGTAATAAGGGCTACATTCAAAAATTCCTACTAAAATGAATCGTACCAAGCTCATACTTTATGCACACATGCTTTAAGTCGACACAACCCTGTCGTAGGAGCGTTCGGCAGCTCGCGCCACTATACCATCTTGTCAATAGGGACACTATATCGAAAGAAAGTATCGATATTCAGTATCGTAAGTATCGGTTGAACATTATCAATATATTAAAAGTATCGATGCCAGAATATCCAAATAATATTTCTTTTCATAGCAATGCCAGTGGGCTATACTTCTTCGAGAATTTTTGGGTATGAGAGGTTCACAGGGTAACAGCGCGTACCTCTTTTATTTTACACCTATTAATTTTCGTGCGACACATGCTATAATTATGTCGTCAAAATCAGTCCATTATTTGGTCGAAAATAACTGCACAATCTTCGACTTTCTGAGTAATATAAAACACTTTGCATTCATGTTAATGCAATCCACTGATAGCTTAATCAATCTTTGACATGAAAATAATGGCACACATATAGGACCAACACAAGTTTTAAAGTAAATTTTAAAGTAATTTCTAACATGAGAGAATAATGCACAGTTAAATATACTAATTCCAAGCAACATTTTCTTTCCGCTGGGGCTATCTCCGTCTCCTGTGCTCTCCAGTGTTTGTAATTGGTATTCCTATCACATCACAACTATGATCGGGGAGGTTAGGCAAATGGTATATGTATATAAAATATCATACACATCTTGGGTTTTTTGGCGCTTTTTTGTATTCTAAAGCAGTATTAACAGTTCAAAGAATCTACATTTACGTTACGATACCACTAGAAGTTATGTTGATGCTAAGTATCGATACTATCGTTGGACAAATATCGATACTTCACATATATCGACGCTATAATAGTATCCCTACTTGTTAGTAACGAACGGCACGCTACCGAGAAGACGAGTGGGGCTGTTTGGAATTATATTTTTCGCTTAGACAAAATCATAAGTTCCGTTGTTTAATTGCTATTTCCACATGTAATAACTTGTTTAGTTTCAAACGTTAGGTAATGTAGTTTATGATATCGGTGTTTGTTTTCGACCAGCATTGAGTTTATTTTGTAAAAACTTCTCATAGGTCTAATAAGGCTCACTGGAGTAGACTGTGGGCCTTATCAGCCTACCTAACCTATAACCTATATTCTCAATGAAACTAATGTTCTTATATTGGATTATGGTTGTTACAGCTTGCTGCTCTTCTCCAGGACACGTAAGCTTGGGCACTTTGCTCTTCCAAAGCTCTTTGGATACCCTCTGCAGAGGGTCTTTGCTCAAAGTAGGAGGAGAACCTTTGCCGGAACATGATGGCCAAGGACGCAAGTGGCAACTGCAATCTGGAAGCTGGCAGGTCTGCAAAGGCTTGCTTGTCTGAGAATTGCAGGCTTCATGCGATTTACGGATATTACTATTCTTCAGATCTTACTTAATCTGCCACCCCTGGATCTTATCATTCAGGCAGATGCTAAGAGAGTTGTGTGTATATTGCGCTCATGGGGATGCTAAGAGGACGGCGGGTCTCATTCTTCCCATTGCTCATTGACGTGTAGGCTGTAACGGGAATACCATCTGGCCCATATGCCACTTCACGCGATAGTACCAGAGTTTCGATTTGCGCGTCGCTTCTTTGTGGGTTTTCCTGAAAGGGAATATGGCCTAGCTCGCCTTCCTCGGTCCGTCTTAAAAAAAATAATCGCTGATGGCTCCCTCACTAATGAGGGAGCCGGTACTAATGTTTACTTTCTTGAACCGGACATTGGGTTGGAGTACCTACGCATTTGGAAGGAAGGCACACCATTGTCTTCCAGACTGAAGTCTACGCCATCGCAATGGCAGCGAAGATAGCTCTTGATATGAAAATCAAGGGAAAGGACATTGCTATTCTCTCCAATAGTCAGGCAGCCTTGATGGCTCTGAGTGCGCTCGGATAACATCTAACTTACTGGGGGACTGCACGACATCTATGGATAACCCGTATATCCACAAAAAGTTGCCCTTATCCCCATGGGGATCATAGGGCTCTGGATCTCCTTTCCTTTGGACTGTAACCCGCTGTAGGCGTTTCCACCTCAGTGGTCAGGTATCTCATCAAAGCGAATGTTCGTATGAAATATAAGGAGCGATGGACGAACTTGTGTAATTTCAAGTGTACAAAACTCTTTGCTAATGGGCCTAATAGGAATTTCTCTGAAATTCTCTTGGGGTTCGGAAGAAAACAATGCAGAACTGTGGTTGGCATTATCACCGTCCACCGATCGCTTCACGATCATCTAAAAAGGATGGGAGTTGTTGGCAGCCTTGAGTGGCTGTCCTGCCTGGAAGGAGAGCTTGAGACAACCGAACACTGATGAGCTGAAAACTTACCTTACCCAGACCTGATGGGCTTCGTAAAAACTATTCGTTATTCAAGAATAGGGGCCTATATCGTAGAAAGACTCAGTCAGTGCTCTTAAATATTTTCGTTTAATACCGCCCTAAGTTATTAAGATTATGAAAGGGAACTACCCTTCATTCCGGTTCTCATTCCGTCTAGAAAATATCAGCCTCAGGTGCATACACAATGATTTTTTTTGTTTTATATACACGGACTTTCAATATGAGATTTAATTGTAATTTGTCCATAAAAATTATAATTTTACTTCGATGTGCACCCTTGAAAATGTCATGTTGTCAATTAATACGAAAAAAAAATCGCTAAATTGTTGAATAAAGAATATCAGCTTTAATCAAGCGTAAGCCACGCTCATAACTCATAAGCCTGCCACATTAAAAGACTGTAAAAATCAATGAAAATTGCTCCATTCCTTTTTAGGCACGAAGGATACCTTCTGAAGAACCGTAAAAAGTTCCAGGAACATACATATAAATTTATGTTGTTCCACTGTACTAATTCTCTCGGTAAGTAACAACTGCTGTCTTTATACGAATTCATGTCCTTTAAAAAATAAAAATAAAATAAAAAATCAAACATCCGCATCCTCACCATCACCATCATCACCACCATCACCACCACTATAACCATACCATACTCAAGGGAATAAAGCGCTGTGAGTGAAAAGTATAAAGAAAAATAAAATAAAAATGGAAAAAAGGCGTAATCCAATGAAAAGGAAGTCATTTCTTAATAGGAAAAAAAAATCCAGAAAAATATTTCGAAGTTTTCACGAACGATAAAAGGTGGGTGAGGAATATGCTGAAGTCAGCGGGTTGGGCAGACGAGTGCGGGTGGGAGGACCACCAAGCACTCAAGGGAAACTCATTAATTATTTTCTTCACTATAATTCAATTCAGCCGAAGCGAATAGCGAGCGCAAAAATGTGCAACTCGAGAAAACTGCAAAGGAAGAGCGCAAATTATACGTTTTAATTACGTTTTTATTGTATTTTTAGTGCTTTCCTGATTACTGTTTGTAAGGACTTGTGCTTATCTGACTGAAATTTTATTTCTGTTTTTTTTTTTTTCAAAGTGAGAAAATGGAAGTCTCAACTGAACTGAGCTTGTCCGATTTTCAAAAGGACGAAAGAACACTAAAAATTTCATTTTGGAATTATTTTTTTTCAATTAGTTTTGCTTTTTCTCCTATTTATTTTTTTTTTGCTTCTGACAAAATTGGGGCAGTAGATATAGGTTATTTTGTTTTGTCGGATGAGTTTTATTTTTTTTATTTTTTATATTTAGTCTTACAGAAAGAAAAAAATCGATGGTCTGTGTCTAAAGTTTCCGACGTTAATTACTCAATTTGGCAGAGGCTTCAGACAAGTTTTTATAAAGTCAAATATAATTAGTTCAGATCAATACGGCCAGACTATTCAAATGTAGATAAATAGCAGAAGTCAGTATTCAATTTTAAAGTAAAAAATTTATCTTGAATTGAATATTACAAATTTGATTTATGCTACTGGTAAAAGAGAAATTTTGGAGTTTTTTACATACTTAGTTACATGCATTAGGAAGATCTATTTAGCTTGATCAAATTTAATTACGGTGTGTCGCAAGGATCCATCTTGTACCATGAATTTTTTTCTGAGTTACTTAGTCGTGGAAAGTAATAAATATCTTTTGCATTACATTAAATGCTAGACAATTTTTATACTTTTTAGAGAGATTATCTGTGTCAATTCTATTATATACGATAATAAAAATCCGACAATCTTCAAGATAGGCTGGTAAGAGTCACATCAAAAAGGTATGACTGTATGATTTTAAAGTGGACTGATCGAAATTGTCTTTAATTGTGTTACGCCAGACTTTTGCAATTGTTTTGTAAAATTTTAATTATGATGTCAGTCTGACTAAGAATTTCGTAAGAATTGTGCCGAGAATTTTAAAAAGACAAAGTTTGTACGTTATTAAAGTATTTATTAAAGCTGAATTTTATATATATTAAAAACGTGTTTAAGAAGTAGTTCATTAAAAAACCGTGAATTTTTAAGAAAAATAAAAAGTTTTTCTCTTAAAAGAAAGTGTTATTAAAGTTTTCACCAAATATATATCTAACTTATCTGCAAAGGTGGTACACCTTTGGATCCATATAAAAGTACCTCTTACTAAGAATAGATTCTTACTAAAACGGTAATAATTCTAACTTACTTATCCTATCATGTAGAAAATGTTGAAAACAGTTTTCTAAAAGTGAACGTTATATTATTAAAAAAAGTGGACCATCACGTATAGCCAAAACAACAATTTTAAGCTTTTTCGCAAGGAAAACTAAAGACAGTGAGCTAGAAACTGTTACAAATAGGATTGAAATAGCTGTACAGTCTAATCCTGGTCCATCCCAGCCTCCTTCTAGAGCATCAGTAACTACAGATTCTGCTAGTATAAGTCTGAATTACTCTGAAAATTTCATCATAAATTTTGCGATCAAAACTGATATATCCGGGAAAATTGAATATTGTTACGAGCGTGGCCTTAGTTCGTTATTTAAAAAAATACAATATTTCGGATATAATTCAAAAGTTCTTTTTTTTTAACTTTACCCTTTACTCTCACAAATTAACAAATAATTATCAAATCAACTCTTTATAGTTATCGCTAGTACGGTACTTCTAATTATCGCAATCCTAATGGTTTACTTCGTTCACTTCACTGTCTGAAATAAGACTCGCCTCTTGGATGTTAGAAGCTCCGTTTTTCTACTCTACGAGCCTAGAACCTTCCTGAATATTCCGTTCTCTGAACCCAAAGTTTATTAAGATGTCATTAACCTAAAGTTGTTTCCATTTCCAACAGATGTCGCGTGTGTCGTTTTGTAGCGCGTAACAATATGTTAGTATAATGACAAATGAAAATAAGCTGACGGCATTAAAAAATGTAAAAAGTCCAAATATACGAATTAAATTTCCTAGCCAGTTGTAGAAAGGAAAAACTTAGTTTTAAGCCAAAATGGTTGTTGAAATGGAATTGCCCTAGCATATTCCAAAGTCGAGGATGGAGCATTTTGTAAATTTTGCTTACTCTTTTCAAAATCGGCAGGAGGGTGTGGTAATCAAGCTTTAAGCTTTCTAGTAAATGACTGGAAACATGCATCTGAAGGATTTATAGAGCATGCAAAATCTTTGTGTTTGAAGACGCCAAAACTATGAGTGCAATATCTGAAGGAAAACATACTTCTGTAGAGCAGTTAACCAATACAGACTTCGGAGACCAGTGATTCTTACTGTTTTTCACTAATGGCTGATAAAACAGCAGATATTTTTGGTACTGAACAAATGTCGTTATGTATTCATTTCATAAAATTTGAAGACAAAGAACCAACACTTTGTGAGTACTTTCTTAGGTATATTCCTCTTTCTAATACAAACGCGGACGGTATCTCTGAAGCAATACTGAAAGAAATAGAGTCAAGACAAGGTTGCGATGGAGCCGTTGCAACCAGAAAAATTGCTCCAACTGCTTTTACGTTCATTGTTCAAGTCACAGCTTCAATTTGGCTGTGTCAAACTTTTTGCAAGGTTCAATATATATTTGAAATTGTATGACAATTTAGGGGAATCTTACAACTTTTTCAACACTCCTAAAAAGCAAGTACTACTGAAAGATTTGTGTTACGGATTATTCCAGACGATGGATTAAAAGACATGATGCTGTAACATGTTCTCTTGAATTGGAACCAGCAGTTACTGATGCTTTCAGAGCATATATCGTCATGGCAGGATCCAGTTGCTTCGTCGAAAGCATACAAATTTCTAAACATAATAAATCAAGCGGACTTCTGTATATCTCTCCTTTGCTTGCATAAAATTTTTAGTTTTAGTATTAGCCTTTGTCGTTTCCTATAAACTAAAACAATAGATTTGAGCGAAGCTGTTAATGTTGCTAAAGATCTTCTGCTCGAAATAAGAGCAATAAGAGAAAATAGCGACATGGAATTCAATACCATATATAAAAATATTTTAGAAAAAGCAAATGAACGTGATTTTGAAATCAAAATTCCTAGATTAGTAAGTCGGCAGACATATAGAAATAAAGCTCCTGTTGCATCGGCGGACTACTTTTGCATTACAATTCTTATACCATTTCATGATGGATTATTCTGCGGTAATTTGGAATCTAGATTTGGGACTCATAAAAATATCCTTAGAATAAATAAATTAGCCAGCATTTTGCTCTCCCTTTTTATTTTCCACAATTTTTATGCAAAATATTAGAAATTCTTCAATTCAAATACTGCCGGGCTTAGAATTTTGAAAAATGTGTTTCGTTTTTTTTTTTTTTAAATCAAAATCCTCAAAAAACCGTGCTATTTTGCACTCCCCCTCTAAAAACTTTTTCATGTATTCACCAATTTTTATTATTTTGCGTACACAGGTTTTCCAAAGACATTTGTAAATGCTACCGGAGCTGTTTTTCCAAATATATTAATATATTTCATGTTATAATTACTTTTATAACATTAAGATTGAGACTCTTGTAACTTGAATAAAATTTATTGCTACACGCTCCTTTTAACATGAGAATGAAGATCGAGGTAATTCTATTCAGTAGCCCGAAAACAGGATAAATCCCGAAAGTAGTTTATTTTATAAAAATCAATTTGTAAACTTCTATCGTCATAAAAAGTGAATGATGAAATTGGTTTTTATTCATTCTAATTCTCAAAAGCTTTCCTAAGATCTTTGTTCTAGCAAATTCAACTAAGACGTTGTAAAGCAATCGTGTGAAGATATACCATAAATGTATAAGAAAAAAATATTTAAAAAATTAGTATTTACTAAAATGTACGAAAAAGATATTTATAATAATTTTAAACTTTTTATTAATAATCACAAATACTTGAATATAAATAAAAGCATGGACGAAAAATTAAGTTAGTATACGACGGCTTTTTCGATAATTTAGTGACTTTGAAATGAAAGATTTGTTCAGATTTATATTTCCAGATAGTCTCAACTTAGCTTGATACAATTTGCCCAATGAATTTCCAGCTTCTTTAAGTAATCTCTTCAGAGCAAAACAGAACCACGTGTGTTCAAATATCATAGGAATACAGTAACAAATTTCGAACCAATTCGCTCAATATTTCAGAAAAACCTGTTTCCATAAAAGCGCGGGAACATTTTATTTACGATGATATTGTTAATTATCTGAGAGCTATAACGCATAATCAATCTTATTAATAATTGAATACATTTTACATATTTGGTCTTTATACTACTCATTTTACATAAAAACCGATAGCAAAATGAACTTCTTTTGAAGGTCTTTTAGTAAAAAATTGTTTTGCAGAAAAATGCAATTTTGTTAGTGATTGTTTTGTGGGGATGATGTTGCTCTTGTCCCACTTAATTTTTTGTGGAATAATTGTTCTTTATTTCAGAACTCAAATAAAACTCATTTCAATCTCTGCTAAAATGTGTGACAAGATAATCTTTATTAATTGGTAAATTATATTATTGCGACTTATCAGGACTCAAACAAAATGCGTTTGTGTTTGTAAACTTCTACTATAAATAGGATAACCGAAGGGTTTTAATTAATTACACATACAAAGTTTTTCTTACTTAGTACGATTGACAAGTCCCGAGATCTTATTTACAATTGTTGTTTTTTAAGGAAATTATATCTACGCTTCCTACTAAGCCTCTTAAGAAAATTACCGAGTTCGTCAATTTCGGACTAAACCTTACAAATCCCCTGAGGACCTCGCAGGTGTAAATTGGCAAAACCAGGTGTATGACAGAAAAAACATTTGGCAAAGGACATTTCGCAATGGAACAATTAATGGTTTTGCGAGCGTACACATTATTTAAACTTCGTAGGAAATCATCTGACAGCAAATCAGAACGTAGCCACATCTCTTTGGTTATATTATTACTCCCAAATTATTCAACAGGAGACAACCAACTAGCATAAAACTGGCTATACCACAAACACCAAAAGCTATCGTTTAAAAAACTAGAACTCCTTGGATCCTTAGATAAGCTCCAATTGGTAGACCGAAGATGACTTTTAAGGAGCACAAAACATGGATCAATCTGGCTACTATTGTAATGAAATCAGTAATAATATTGCAAGGCTGTGGCAAGTTGTTTCGAGGAAAGTAAAAAATCTCCATACAAAATGTATAGGATAATGCGATAATATATTTTTGAACATCACGACTGAAGAAAATGTCTGTCAATGTATGTCACAGTATCCTAACTTACTTACTACAAAAAGGTTTGGGGAGTGCCTTAATTTATTAATTCATTTAGAAAATTGGGTAGATATTATACAGAAATCCAATAATGTAATACCTTGGAATAATTAATACAGTAAATAATAGTAAAAAGAATATAAAAACAAGAAGTACATCGGTACTTGTCGTTTAATTTTCAGCTTAATGCAGTAAGTTGAAAAATTCCCTGCAGACTCTATATGGCTCTCGAAAGAGTAAAACTCAATCCCCCTTTCTATGTAAAAAGAAGGAAAAATAGAAAAATAAACTAAAAAAAAGAAAATTAGAGCCAAATCCAGAAAATAGAAATTAAAAAGAAAAATATAAAAAATGTAAAAAAGGTAAACTAAAATAGTAAAACTACAAGACAATGGAAATAATACAAAAATTCATAAGGAGATGAAAAGAGAAATTGAAAAGGTGGAAAAATTGAAAAGCAAATCAAAGTAAAACAAAGGAAAGGACCAATATTCTTGGGAATACCGCTAAAATTTATTTATTTATATTTTAATTTATCTCCATTAAAACTGTTCTTTTAACTATCAGGAGGTCCGAACCAAAGACATCAATATTGCTAAGCTTACAATTAAACATTTTCTGCATTCTGATCTTTCTTATCTTTAGTCGGAGGGTGATTCTATAGCAGTGGACTCTAAGTAGTACATGGAGTCTTGGGTATCTTATATATTCTTTGGGCAGATTCAACTTGATTATTGCAGCATGAATAGAAAGACCTCCAATATTGGCAAGCATATTCAAGAGTGCTTCTTACCAGTGAGTTAAAAAGGCAAATGAAATCCAGCATGCGCTAAGCTTTTAGTACTAATAAGTTTTTAATGGAAAGCGAATAGAAGTTTGCTATCACAGGTAACCCCTAAATATTATCAATTTTGCAGTTTAAGTAGATTGTATTACGTTTTCTAGAAAATATGATTGTTTTAATAATACTCAATATTGAGGTCAAGATAATTTTCCTTACAGCAACCTTTAAACTTAAAATATCTTCTTGTAGGCATTTACAATCATTTGCATTATAAATTTAACGTCGTTACCATAAAGAAGCAAAGAAGGCGATGTAATATCTATTGGTAAGTCATTATATAAATTAGGAAGAGGAAAGGACCCAGTATAGTACTCTGAGGGACTCCTAAGGTTTGTTCGAAAGATTTTGATTGGGAGCCGTTAACCCTCAAACCCTACCCCACTGCCTAAAATGTTGCAATTATTTTACAAACTATGAAACGAACACACAGATGAATAATTTCTCTTCAGAACAATTCTTCCATGTTTTCAGTATTCCAAATCATCTACAAGGCAAAGACGGATGGACTGGCGTAAAACCTGGAAGATCTAGGACTCGGCAAAGAAACATTTTATAGCAACCTAAGGGACCTCAAGGCGTACTCCGTCAAATAACCACAGAAAAGGAAGCATGGAGTCTCTTTTCCACAAAAGAAAAGTTAGACGAAATAGTCAGAAACACTAATGTTGAAATTGCTAGACAAAGAGAAAAATACAAACGGATAGCCCTGTACAGAACACAGAAGAAAGCCCATCAACTTCTGATTATATTCGTCCTTCTTTTGCTAAAGATACAAATGTGACAGAAATTGAAGCTTTGTTTGGGCTTTATTATTTAACTGGAGTTCTCAATATGAATCACGTGACTAACAAAAAACTTTTTGACATAAATTCAGGGGTTTATTATTTTCGTGCTACAATGACCGAAGCCAGATTTGAGTTTCACGAGAGAAGAACGCCGAGAGAATGATAGACTGGCACCAATAAGAGACTTTTTTGATCACATCGTCAACGTTTCTAATGATGTATAGGTATAGCCCGTCTGATTGCTGTACGTTAGATGAAATTTTACTGGGATTCAGAGGCAGGTGTGTTTTCAAAATGTACTTTCCAAGTAAACCTGACAAATATGGAATAAAAATAATAATGTTGTGTGACTCCAAAATTGCTTACATGATTCGAGCTGTTGTCTATTTAGGCAAGACCTCTACTCCGAGAAACATTCCGTCTGCACAATTTTACACAATGACACTGACTGAGCATATCCATGGCACCAATCCTGACGTGACTTGTGATAACTGATTCACTTCTATACCAGTAGCAAAAGAATTGTTGGACAAACAAGTCACTATGGTAGGTACACTACGAAAAAACAAAAGAGAGATTCCTCCGCTTTTACTAGAGCTAAAAAACGTGATCGAAATACTGCCTTTTGTCATACTTTTCGCCGAAATCTAAACAGAAGAAGGTGATTACGCTGTTATTGACAACGCACACAACAACAGATCCAGATGCTAAAAACAAAATACCAGAGATGGTGGAGTATTACAATAAAACTAAATGTGGGGTCGATTTAATGGACCAACTGTATCATAAGTACAGCATGCCCCGGAAGACAAGGAGATGGCCAATAGGCATTTTTATGGCCTTTTAAATATAGTTGGTGTTAATTCATATGTCCTCCTAAAAATTATAATAAAAACAGATCCAATCTTCAAGTTCTGTTAGGAGGAATCTTTTAAAAGTCGCAGCCTGTAGTAGCACAGGTTCTTGATCTCACGGCCAAAAAAGGCGTGCTGTGTGCCCCAGAGAAAAAGACCGGAAAACGAAGATCACATGTGTCGAAATCCCCTATATGGCCAACATACCCAAGCCATATGTCAAATATGTTTGTCTAAAAAATTATATTACTGATTTAATTACTTATTAGAATAAATAAAAATATTTCCTTAAATTGTTGTTACTTATTAATAATAAACCAAAATATGTTGGGGTACCCGAGACCCCAGGGTAGGATTAACGTTTCTTCTGGGATAGGTAGGGTTCAAGGGTTATAAACTATGACACAGTTTCTTTCCTTAAGACAAAAGCCAAAGAACCGTGATAACATTGTAACCAATTTTCAATTTTCTTTAAAAGATATTGCTGGTATCGAATCCGATCTATAACGTTTTCGAAAAGGCAGTATGAATGAAATCCACTTGCTTATTTTAATTAAGATAGAGTTTGATGAAAAAGCTGATTGCACACATATTTTTCAAAGATTAAAATCAGCGCATTAGAAATAGATATAGGACGATAAGTCATAATAAATCTAGGATCACCTGATTTTAAAATTGGAGTAACAAATCCTCGTTTTTGCTTTGGTGGAAATACTTTATGCGAGATGGATAAATTAAATAAAATACTTAGAGGATTTGCTATGCAACTAGAGAATCTCTTATATAAGTACAATGTTTGGAATTCCATCAGAGCCTTGAATTTTATTGCAATTTAGTTTATCTAGTATATAACGCTCATCCTCTGATGAAACAATTAATTAATAATTTACATTTTTCAAGTATTGTTAGTTGAATAGTTCATCCATCATTTTTTCTGCTCGACTATACTGTTATTGGCAATGGAAAAGTACGAGCGACATCTATTGGTTCGGACACGAACAACTTTATGGCGAGCGACATCTATTGGTTCGAACATGTACAACTTTAGAGCAAGCAACATCTATTGGCTCGGACAGTAGACAACTTTAGGTTCGGAGAATCGATGTTTATTATTATTCACAACATTTTGATATTCTTTGAGGTCAGTTTCTTCATTGAAAATAAAACATTAGAATAGCAATAAACAGAGAGAGAGAGAGAGAGAGAGGGGGCGATTGTTTCCGATTTGAGTGCGATAGTAAAATCCAGAACAACCTTTTTCTGGTGCAACACAAAAGTTTTCACTGAACACAGAATTTCAAATGAAAACTTTTAAGGATAACATTTCCTCCATTTTATCAGCATTGCTCCATTAAGTACTTAAAAACAGTGAAAAAAAATCTTTAATTCCTGATATTGTCTTCAACTTCAACTTGGAAGTGCTTTGTTTTTTGTGGTTCCAACAAAGAACGGTTTTCCATCACTTCTTTCTTATTGCTCTGCTGCTTGTGAAATCTCTCAGAAGAACCCAACTTCAACAGCACACCAAGAGGAAAAAAACTTTACATTTTCTGCGAGAAGATCGATTAACGACTTTTGTACTAAGTAATGCAAGATGGTTGGGAGTTCTATTATTTTCTATGTGTATTCTGGTTTGTATTGAAATTCTTTAGTATTACACGGAGTATATGGATGGAGCATAGTCTTCAGCTCCATCAGAATTTTATCGACTTTTATAGATTTTTTTTGTTTGTTTCTACTGTAATCAGGTCGAACGCACTTTTATGTTCGTTGCAAGCTTTTATTGTTGGGAACTTTTTGTTTTGTTTTTTTTGTTTGCAGTCATAAGAGGTTTTTAGTTTTTATCGGCTATTGCACAATATGCCGCAATTCGGTGGTTGGATAGTTAATCTGATGCTGAAGCCAATTTTATAAATTCGTTAGAGACGATTACTACAGGATTTTGGAAGAGTACGTATTACATATATTGTTTTTATGGAAGGGAAAACAACAAAGTAGGAAGGTATTAAGAGATTGAGGTCAAAGAGATTTATTGGTCGACTAAATATCCAGTACGGAAGTGGTATTCGTCTATTTGTATTATCTGTACACACCGTACTGTGCTGTCAACTCTGTTCATAGCAACGCATAAGGCGCTTTATAGAAAACCCATGGTAATATATCCCAGTTCAGTTTTATGATCGTGCTGAATTTAGAAATTTTTCTGGAAATCAATTGACTATGCTAATATGTATTACCAAACACAAGTACTGTCTTTCTGAAATGCTGCAATCTTTTTATTAGATGAGAAGTAGGTAACTCAAGTGCCCTTAAAGCCACATAACTCTGTGTTAAGCTCTGTGATATTTATTTCAAACCTTAATAAAAAAATAATAATATTTCATTCTGGTTCAATAGGTTCAATCTAGTTTCAATAGTGAAAAATTATGGCATTCTAAATATAGAGTTGAAGTGGTTTGAATCATATTACTTATTTTGAATATTGTTCGACAGTTATATGTGTGATAATAATTCTTTTCTAAGACTACATAGACTTCAAGATAGGGCAAGCAGAGGTGCAGTAGATATCTACACATCTACTATATTTATGCTAAATTCTTTTTGTTGGTTGAGTGTTAAGCAGCGAATTATTATGAATTTATTAATTTTTATATTTAGAATTAAGTCAGGTGATATGTCGAGTTATTTAAATAAATTAATGAAATATGTTGGAGACGTAGAACCTTACGGGTTAAGATATGCTAGTGATTTTAGGTTGCCACTGTATAGTTTAGTGTATAAGGACTTTCAAATATTTAATAAGTTACCATTATATATAAAACTTGTGAATAATTTTAGGATATTTCAGAAAAAAATACTTGAATTTGTTAGAATTATCTATTAGGATTAAAATACGGAAACTAAGGTAGAAGGAAAGGAAAAGGATAAAAAAAAAGAGAGCTAGACTTAGTGTAAAATTATATGGCTTTTGTAATAATAAATTCTTTAACAGATGAAAATCATTGTAAGACGTATAATAACGCATAGAAATAATGCTATATTCCAAATCACCGGATACCAATAGGTTCTAATTTGTCTGTTTTACAAGAGAATAGTTATTTTGATACCATTGTTGTGCAAGTTGTTTAAGGCCTCCTTTGAATTAGGGTACAAAGACTGTCAAAATAGAGCAGCAACACGACTAGTTATTTGTTTAACGTAGAGCTGAAAATTGGTTCCGGATATCCGCATACCCGTATCTGCGAACTATCCGATTCCTGAGATCCTGATCCGAACTATCCGGATCCAGTTCGGAATCGGATAATTCGCAGATACGGGTATGCAGATATCCGGAACCAATTTAAGCAAAAAAGCTTCAAAATTGTGCTGTTTCAATGAGAAAATGAAATTATCATGAAATTTATATTTTCCCAATGAAACAATGTAATTTGAGGAATCGGATCCTAATTATCTCGGATATTCCGGATAGTAAATTATCCGGATACATGCAGCTCTAGTGTAACGTTACCAGCTTGATAAAAATGTATAGATACTGTATAAGCATAAATTAAAACATTTCATGAACGAATTTTGCAACAGTGCTACGCTTTCGTATATTCTCAGTGTATGTGGAATTCTCGGGGTAATGGGATACGTTTGTACTTTGCCAGTGACCTAAGTGTACCTTAGTATTTTTCTTCTGATTGGGAAATCGAAAATATTGATAAAACAGGCAGTGATATATTACAGAAAACAACATGTCACTGAAATCGAGATCGAATGGAAGATTGTAGGAAATGATGATTAGACTGATCGTCAAATCGCCTATTTGAATAGTGTAGACCAATCAAATTTAAGTATATTTAAATCTAATTCAAATTTACCTGTTATAACTGAATAATGTTCAAACAGACGGACGTGAAAGCACCTTCATAAGAGTTGCCTTATAAGTTAACATAAAAAACATTTTTTTTTTTCAAAAATGTAATGAAACTGACGAAAAACCTGCAGTTCCTCTGCTATCTACGACTAAATGTCTACTAACTTTGATAATATAAAAATTTTAGCTTTAGAACCCTAGAAGATCAGAAAGACGGGGATGGTATTTTTTCAAACATTTTGGTCTATATATTTCCCGTACAACAAATTTCAGTACTCTACGGTTTCGGTTTTTCGATATTTGTCAGCAACTGAGAACCGCCATTTTGTTTCTGAGTAATGGATCAGTGCCCAATCTGCTCAGGTCTCCTGAACTTTCAATTTAGATATTCCGCTCTGAAACAGAGCCTCATAAGCATCGAATAATTTTAAACAAATGTTTTTCCTGTTTTAATATTATGTGATAATATGCATTATTGAGACAGTACTCAAACGAAGTATTGATTTCAACATTTTGTACCAAAATCGAATCATGAATACCAATACTTCAAGTGTGCTTAATCGGTGCTGACTTTCTGAACCTGCGTCTGCTCAGATTTCAATTAAATTTTTGGTGAGTCTAGCTTACCAAGCCAAATTTGAATTAAATTTTTGCAGACTCCTTGGTCAACAAGATGCATTTTATTCAGTGGAAAGTGGTTTATCAAATCAATTGCGCTAGGCACTCGAGTATTAATCGGTCGCTTTTGTGATGATCAGTGTTATGTTCTGATCAGTTGTTCTACTTCTTAATGGCGCATTAATTAATTTCCAGGTAAATTATTGCTTTGTTTCAATTTCTTGACACTACATTCTGTAAAACATTTCGGACAACAGTAATATCCTCCATGTTTAATAGAAACCAGTGATGTAAGTACAACGAAAATATTTTGATTTTTGTTTTGTTGTAACATATCTAATATAATTTGCAGGTTTATTTCCACTCCGAAGTGGCCATTTATGTTCTGTTAGCACTGACATTAACATTAAAATCCTGGCATCCTGGAGCAAATTTTGATGATCTTTATCGATTAAAATTTTCAGTAGCTTAGAAAAATCTGTAATTTTAATGTTACAAGATGTAGCTCATGCCCTTAACTTTATAGAAAACATTTCGAAATCGTCTTTACTGACTGGTGTAGAGCTTAACGTTTACTGCTGGTTTAATATTATATTTCTGCCGTATTATTGTAGGAAATCGGCTCAATCACAACTTCGTTATCAGTACCTACATCTATTCCCATCAATTTGGGCTTAGATAACAAAATATATTTTCTAGTAGACTAAGAATTATATTTATTGACACTTACTATGAACATTACTTTTTATGTTATCTTCCCTTAAGTTAATTTTTCTATTTTGAACAGAACAGTAGGAATGGTCTTGATGCTTCCTACTCAAGCATTTAAGTTTCAAAATGCGTTCAAATTTATGTTTCTCCAATGCTGGTTTTCGTTTTGGCATAAGAAAAACCTCCGTTCAAGGCCGGGTGAACTCACAGAAAGACCAAGAGCTGCTTGCAGCAATTTGTATAAATTTGGGTAGAAGTCTTTATTAATTTCTGTTTTCAGTCTTGTTTTGGAAAATATTCTTTATTATTTTTGTTTCAGCTTGTAGAAATATTGAAAACATTTTTATAATTTTCTACGAATGTATCTCCATGTTTGAGGTCCAACTTTATAAATGAGTCAATTGACTGTGTCAAAGGTAGATTTTCAAACCTATTTTTTAAGTCATGTAGTGATAATGTTGTCCATAACTTGGTTGTAAATACATGTCTTCTAGTATCACAACATAACGTAATAAAGAAAATCAGCCTAGATATTGAATCCGTTGGGATCGGAATCGAAAAAGTTTAAAAAAGCCTTTTTTCCGGAAGATTAAACAAAATTCAAAATATCAAAATTTTATTGATTTCAAAGGTTATCAATTAAAATTTTCACGCAAACTGTCAAAAATAGTTCCGCATGATTTCTCATATGGAATACATCATCTCACGCCTTTGTCACATTCAGTGAAATTAGCGCAATCTCAGAATAGTTTTTAAAAAATTTTAAAAAATTTCAATAGATTTTCTTAAGGAAAAGATCTTTTTAGAGCCTTTTCGCTTCCGAACCGAAGGGATTCAATTAAATTAGGACAAATTTGTACGAATTGACGATTGTTTTTTATGAATTTGGGGGGGGGGGGTGTAGCGCGCCCTACGTAGTTACGCCAATGCCCATGGAAACTATTTACATTTGCATTATGAGACTGCTAAAACAAGTGGGAAAACTCAAAATTCGTTGATAATCAAAGTGAACTCGTATATGAAAAATACCATTTCTTTTATTATGGACTCATTTTAATGACAGCGTGTTTGTGTGAAAATTTCATTATGGTATTCATCGCAAAGTTGTATTTCTGAACTTGGTGAAAAATTATAAAATGAACTTAAATTTCTATTTCCTAGCACATTTGCATGTGGTACGGACGGGATTAAAAATATTTATTATTTTATTTTTTATGTCCTTTGTATGCTTTCTTATTGAAAAAGTAATCTTCGCTACTTTTTTTACTCTTCCGGGATGCTCTAAAGAATAATTTTTTCGATACATCTTACAATCTTGCATAAAAGTTTACGAATGTCAAATTTTCAATAATATTCTACGTTTATTAAAGATCTTTACGCCAATTGTAAATCTTATGGCCGGTTTTACAGTCCAGGCTTAAACCAGAGCTTACTTAAGCGACGGGTATGGCTTAAGCCCAGAACTGAAGCCTACTCGGTTTCACAGCACTGCTGTAATTGTGAATTTTTTAAAGGAAAATTGCCATTGTGGATTAAAAACCAAGCGAAAAGAAGAACATTTTATTTACCAGTTTGTTCTGGTTTTTATCTGGAAGGATATAAAATCCAAAATAATTTTTACAGAATGTTTCGATGACGTAAACCATCATAGCCGAATGTTTCTACAGTCGAAACCGAGAATAAAAATCAACGTCATCCCATTTCTCGAAATGTTGCGGGCGCCGTCTTATAATATTTTCACGGGTCACACTTTGCGATATTATAATAAACATTTCAACGTCGGCTGATATCCTCTGCATCAGAAAAATAACTCATTTTTATCTTAAATTGTTTGGTTTCTTCTTAAAACGTCAAATGGAATGCTGACACTAGCTGTCAGACAGTACTCAAAACTTCTAATTAAATACCTATTTTTCGTTTGGAAAAATTCAATTTAGTTTTATGCACTTTCGTTTAATAACAAAAATTATAATATTTAGGCAAAATATATATTTAGCAATAATTTCTTATGTGTTTCACAGCAAAATCTGAGGCTTAAGCCTCCGAGATGACGGGCTTCAGTTAATCTTGCCTTAAGCCAGTGATTTCACTTAAACCTTGACTGTGAAACCGAAATATTTATTAAGCCCTCACTTATTTAAGCCATCGCTGTGGCTTAAGCATTGACTGTGAAACCGGCCATTAGTTTTTAAAGCTTCATAGTGGATCGAATCGCAGTGTCAGCTTGGTTTAGTGGATAAAGTTTAGGATTTTTAACCTAGGACACCAGAGATCAATCTCTGATAGTTCGATAGCGTCAGGTAATTTTTAGTAAGTAGGTATATAAATAAAAAGTATATATAAACAGAACATAAGTAAAATGTTATATAGATATAAATAGTGATATGAATGGAAAGAAAAAAATCCATAATATTCGGAACAAAAATATAAAATCATATACACGATATATTTTTTTATTTTTTTCCCTCCAAATTCACATAAAGTGCGTCGATACGATCGTTACATATTTCTATAAAAGTTTTCAGTGTGGAAATGCTTTCGAATTAATTAGTGAAGATAACTGAACAAAAATCCTTAACTAAAAACATAAATTTCTTTAAAGCTGAATTAGTTTTCGTTTTTTTTTATTCACGAACGATGTCGATATTTAGCACTAGCTCGATTATTTTTGTTAAAAAATATTTCGTAATTAATCAAAACCTCTAAGGCTACATATATAGTTGGTTGTCTGGATTATTATCAAATCGTCTATTCCTCAACAGGTATCTAAAACTCTCTATAATAATATTAGTACAGTTATTTGGTAGTTTTATCTGGAAAGTTTTCCGGGTGTTTTGAAAATTGGTATTTTTATAGATTTCGATGTATTCTTCCTGAATTTTTACTTTGGCACCTTGTATCTGAGCCGCTCGCGCTGCCATATTAAAAAAATGGCGCCAAAAATTAGTTTTTTTTGGCAATATGTATTTACTTTCCAACTCTTTTTACGATGCAAATTTCCTTTCAGACTCTTTTTACGATGAAAAGAGTTGTCTGTGTAATAAATATAACTAGAGAAGGTTTCCTATAAGCTATGTATTTACTTTTTTTTTAATATGAATGATTTCAGCGCACGAGCACAGCAAAGTCTACTCCAACACGCATATTAACGGAAAAACTAATATCCACACCACCATCAGGTAGAGTAAGTGGCGCTTTTTATTTTTGTCCCCAGTAGATCTAATCCACATAAAATGCCTAATTACATAAAATATTAGGCATTCTACTTTGCATCCGTCAATACACGTGTGCTGGAGTAGACTTTGCGGTGATCGTACACTGAGAAACCATTCATTCTACAAAAAAAAAGGCGGAAGTACTTACATAAGTTATAGGAAATTTTCTCTAGTTTAATTTATTACATAACTATAAATATAAAATATTGCCAAAAAACTGTTTTTCGGCGCCAATGGGCGTCTGTCTATTCGTCCGTCTACGCACGATAACTCGAGAGCGTGTTCACTTAGAAAGTTAAAATTTTTTACACAGATTGAATAAAAAAAGGAAAATTAAGATCGAAAATGAGACAAATCGGGCAACGCCTTCGTGTGGTTACCATATACAAAAATTTCATTTTCCACTATATATTTGGACCCTTCCTGAGAACGCGACACATAGAGAGCTGAAATTGGTTTAATGTTGTTTTTATTGTAATAGCAAGAAAAAATTCAAAAATGGACTAAATCGGGTAACGCCTTCTTGATGTTGCCATATAAAAATTTAGGTTTTTTACATATACTGTGAAAACGATCAATCATAGACATTTTTACTGTACTAAAAACTTCTTCAGAATACGAAATCCTATAAAATTGCTTATAATCACTTTTCTGCCCGACGAACCGTTCTAGAAATATATGCGAAAAGTCACTTCAAAAATCAAAATCGTACGCGCATTCATCTAGGTTATCAGAGAGATTGGTCTTAGACCAATTCTAGCTTTTTTATTTGTTCACTATATATTTGGGCACTGGCCGAAAACGCGTTGAAATTTGGTACATGGTGTTTTAATAGCAATAATAAATACAAGTTCAAAAATTAACTAAATCTGGTGCTGCCATAAAGAACCTTGAGTTTTCTTGTTGTTGCCATAAAGAACTTTGAGTTTTCACTTTATTTAAGTTTTACGTTCATCTAGGGTATACACCTATTAATGATCTTAGACCAATTAAAATTTTTCTCTTGTTTTTTTGCATTTTTTGATACAGAAAAGAATGACACTGATGAGAGAAGAAGCAATTTGATTCTCTCATGAATGTTATAAGTGTATCGAAAAATTCACTACGAATTCACGAAAAATAACAAACGAATAATTGCTGAACTATTTTTTTTCTACAAACATAAGCAGCAATACATTTTTATGTGCATGAATTTCTTATTTTTATATAGAAAACCTGCAATTGCATTTTGAGAAGGAATGCTTTGAAAAAAAAGGTACCTACGTTCCCTGGTATGCTATTTTCCTATGAAAATACTTCCTAAATAACAAAGTCTCCAAATTGTTTGACTTAAATTCTACAAATATCTCACATAACTTAAACCATATTTACGGGAATCCACTCCAGCTTACCATATATATAGCGCGTACCATAATTATACTGTAGACTTGCACTGGACTGGACTGGAGCTTAACATGAATATGCCCCACATGGCTACTTTATGTGATATGCATATATGTATATGTACATACATAAATACCTATACGTACATACAAATAACTACAAATTTCGTGCCACGAAAGTGCATTTCCTTACTTAGCTGATTCTCAATTTTCCACGTGTCCAGTCATTCACCCAAGTTAGGCACGTGCCGAATTTGCTTTGGCTTGATTCAATATTTGAGCAGCACAGCGCAGCTCTGGGACTAGAGTAAACTAGAGGAAACTAAAGTAGAACTAGCCTCTTTCAGGGAATCTGGCTAGATTTATGTATAGAAGCATGGCATGGGGCACATTATCGCTGCTGATAATACCGCGCTGATAGATACTGCCCCAAACAAACATAGTGCAGCTTCGAAATACATGAACACAACGAAATTATGTTAGGTGCAGTTTTAGTATAAGTGAATTACAGCGGTGGTTCATTTGTCCGAGTTTAGAATGCCCAGTATTCTCTGTATGTATGTATGTATTACCAGCTGTTTCCCCACCCTAATAATAACCTAACAAAATCGAAAATATAGGCTAAGGGTGAACACTTTGATTCCACTTTTGTTTCGTTAATGTTTGACTTAAGTGGGTTACTTATGCTTTGCAGGCAGTGCGCATTAAATAAATAACTTCGTTCGATCCATTTAACATTCTCTGGCTGTCATCTAAAGGAGTAGGTAGAGGTACGGGGTAGAATAGCCATTCTATTATTGGCGGATTTGTTTTCCTTTCTCCGGAAGTGTAAACAGCCAGCTAACAGTTAATGGGCGATGAAGGATTTTTTTTTTTTTTTTTTAAATCAAAAGCTTCGTGAATTGTTAGAAAGCGTTTAGGATGTGAGTTGCGGATATTTGCGATGTGAATTAAAAGGCAAAAAAAAAAACAAAAATACTTAAAACAATCCCTGAGAGGTGAAGCTTACTGAACAGCTCAACTACGTCAACATTATTTCCTGAAGTTATAAATAAAACTTCCTTTTTGTTGCATTGAGAAAACTAAAATATTTCAAAAGTCGGACTGCAGTTGGGAAAGTCGATTTTAAGTTTAAAGGAAATTGACGTATAAATATTGCTTTTAATAGCATGAATGCCTTTTTGTCTTAAATGGATGTTGGAAAACATAAAAAAAATCCTCATTAATTTTCCATGAAACTGCGTATTTTCTATTATTGCAGATATAATTTCATTTTTAATGATTGTCAATTTCTATAGACAAATTTTATATCTAGAAAACGAAATCGATTTTTTCTTGAGCTGTCTGTTAAAGATGAGTAGGTTGGCGAATTTGTGATTGCTCATAGGATGTTGCACAATATAAAGCAATTATCATACGGCTATAAGTCATAGTGTGCTAGGATGCTGCAAAACAGGACAAATTTCCTTTGATTTGTACCGCATTAAACAGTAATTGTGATGGACATAAATAGAGAACAAAACCATTATCAAAACCATTGACTGCCTTACCCTAGACGTGTTGCTCGACAGTTTTTAGATTATTTTCCCTAAAATATGCATCATGTACAGTCGGCTTTATCATCAAAACTATATTTGTCATTTTGTAGTAATGTCATGATACTATTTTTATGGACTATTTTGTAATTAAATTAATATCTGTCAATTTAGTTCTTACACTTGCATAAATTTGGCAATCTTCTAGAATTGTAAATCCTACTGTACGCTGAATAGAAGATACACACACTGCAAATTAATGAGTGGATATGGAGCAGTGGTTGGGTTGAACATTTATGAGAGAGATTTCCCTGATTGTCCTTCGTTTCTAAGCAGAGGTTGATGGACCCATTCTTTCAAATTAACATTGGCTGTAATAAGCTTCGTAGGAAATGGAATATGTGCATAGAAGAAATTATGGAACTACAATACATAAAACGGGAATATTTATGAACATCGTCTGAATAAAGTCATTTCCAAATTTGATGACCTGGGGGTATTTAAGACTCAAAGTTTATAGTCAATATTTATCAGGTGGAAGGCATTATAGGCTTTGAAATAAATTATGTTGTCATAGATGTATGCCAGCATAGAGTACAATATTACAAAATGAACGACTGCTATATGGACAAAATGGAAGAGATCTAGACGATATTGATTTTGAATCTTAAAATCTGCTAAACATACAGAGCTATAAATTTATAAATTGATTGCCACTTTGAGAAACTTTTTGTACTTTTTGTTTATGCATAGAAAAGTAAGACGAAGTATAGAATCGGGCAAAGATCCACGTCAGTTCCTATGAGACAAAAGTACAAATCGACGCGCAAAAGGTCCGGGTCTCACAGGTGATCAAATATTATTTTCGATTACTAAAATATAAGAGCTAACCCGGGATAGAGAATACCTCACACGATGCTAATCTAACAACAACGATAGTTAAAGGAATAGAAACAAGATGAACATCTGATGGTAGATGTTATTTCTGGACAACCGAGTTGTGGGATTTAGACTTAATTGAAAAGCAAAGCTTAGGAAATAGTAGCATAAATCGATGTTAGTCTAATTGGTAGGTCTAAATTCGCACTTATGTATGTTTTCTAAAAATGAGTTTAAGCGGAGAATCCAACAGGCACTGATAACATAGTTGGTAGAGCTCAGAAGTACAAATCGAAGTATTAAGGTTCAAATCTCGATCATCGAAGCCAATTTTTATATTTGTCGGTTTGAGGATGATGTGTCACCGGTATTTGGAAGACATAAAGATCACGGATATCTGAGAATAATCATCGTTTTCAGGCTAGCCGAGATGTGAGATTGAATCTTTTCTAATAAAAGTGATCTTAAATGAAAAATCGAAAATACTCTTAGACGTCCCTTTTGTGGGACACAATGGTACAAATCGAAATATCCGGGTTGCATCCTGCAAGCCACAGACCAAGGTATATATTTTTTTACAATTGCTAGTATGCAAATATATTTGTATTTCGAAGTGGGGATCAGAAAATTTGTGTGATCATCGACAAAATTCGAATCACCATACTCATCATCATATATAATTCAGTCCCTTGGCGACTGGGGCACTTTTCCGATTCTCCGCTTAAGCTCCTTATAGTAATATCTGTTTTTTCCATTTCGTATCGCGGTAAGTAAAAACTTCAGTTTCCTAGCCTTACCGAGTTACAGGATGACTAAATTTTGTTTTTTCTTTTAATATTTGCAATCTATACAGAGCTTTTAAAAAACACAAAAGTAGTTACAAAAATTGTCTTAAGATTCCAAAATTTAGAACATAAATTAATTCATAGGGGCAAAGATGGGAGTTGGACATTCGTCCTGTGGCTTTTAAAATACTTATGTGATATTTCCTGAAAAATTCTAAGAATTAGCTTACTCATCCCCTCCCCGTTACGGGACACCCCGTATATAAATGTACGGAATTGGACGGATTGAACGTGGTAAGCTCTGGGTAATACGAAAAATGGAGATATAGATATCATTTCGCATAATACCATCTTGGGAGTTAGAAATGCAGAGGCGTTTAGTGCCAATCACTTACACATAATTTCATGTCGAGTGTATGCATACTTGCAGCAAGTGTGCACTATAAAAAAAAATCTCAGATAGTACACGAATTTTGAGAGTAATAAGCCTGGCTATAGTGATTTGGGGCCATGCCATGGTCGAAATTTCTTTTCCTAGCTATATGCGAGATCAAAATTTGAGCTTGAAAAACTAGAAAGAAATATCGATGAGTGGTTTCACATTCACAATAGATACGGAAATTGAAGTGGCAAGGAGACAACTTAAAAACTGTTGGCGATTACAGTCGAGTATGAATCTTCTGCCTGGGTGGGTTCTAAGCTAGATCATAGAACAATACCCGATTATACGGCTAAGAAATTTTTCAGTGCTTATCTGAAAATCTTTGCGCTAGGGGGTGGAGATGGGTGAGACGCTTGCCCATGGGGAGCGGGAGGGGTTGGCTATCATATGATAGAAGAATGAAGAGAAGCGGTAATGAGGGTGAGACGAAATGATGGTTTTTACTCCCCCCCCCCTAATTTTCACTAAATTATATGGTAGGGGTAAACTATTTTTACATATATACAAACTGCAGTCCTCGAGACCTTTCCAATGAGTTGTCATACGTTAAAATTGAATGAAAAATAGGAAATTGATGTTTTTACAACTCTACATAGGGGGTAGGTACATGCACCAAAAACTGAATTATTCCTATTTACGTCCGATTCGGCTGCGGATGGATTCAAAAAATCAGAAAAAGATCACAATAGAAGAAAATTGAGGAGTTTGTTAAATAAGTTAATAATTGTAGGAGATACACCTGATTATATGAATAGTACAAACAAAAGACGAAGCTAGACTTATGGGAGGTGCACTTTAGGTGATAGAAATACCGCAATAATAACCTATTTAGTTCATTTAGCATAAGGTTGTTAAAATGGACATCTAACTTTAAGGCGCTTAGTACACATAGTTTGTCAAGTAGAACAATAATAAGCATAATACTAATAGCATCTCCCCTCTGTATGCCATTTTGAGAAAATGGATGAATCTCCCTTTTCGTATGACCTACAGTGCCCGTACGGAATGTAAATGATGGGAAGACTTGACCCCTTCCACTTTAGGAAAGAATATATGACCTATCCTGAGGGAGGTGTAAGATAAATAATCTTCGTACAGAACCCAAGTTCAGACCTCGGGAAGGGATAAAAATGAAGACATTGTAGGAGTAGTATGGCGGCGTAGTCTATGAAGTGCAATGTCGCTTTGGTGAATGATGCATGATCAGTGATAACTGGTTAGCCCCCCTGGATAATTTCATGGAATACCTGCAAGAGTAACACATATTTGCTTTACTTTTAAGAGATGGTAGCGTGACATAGTTTGTGAGGAGAAATTTCAAACTTCAATCTTCAATCTCCAAACGGTACTTATAAATTTAATATTTTTTCATTGTGTGCACTTTTAAAATTGTGACAATGACAACTGCTTAGCTGGTATGCATAAGAGAGATCTATGGTTTTATGGCGACAAAATTGTATTAAGAGTACTTTGGATCCGCTAACGTGGGGACTGTAGTACCAATTCCAAGAGGTCGGCATACATGAAAGTTATGTGCAAAAATAGGCGATCTTGTGTATGATTAAAAATGAGATCTTTCTATTTAATGGGCACTATAGTGCGGTACATAACAGGATCCCTGCCGAAAGGCGACCTATATATAGACAGCACTAACGGGATTAACCTGATGCTGTGACCAGCCCTATTAAAGGATTCTGCATGAGAAATCTACTGAAAGTAATCATTGCCTTATCAAGTAGCTTAACCAAGAAGTGAGTTTATGGTAAATCTAGTCCCACGGGGTCGGGTGCTCATGGAAATTGTTTCCATCTCGACAAGGGGAGGAGCTTTATGTAACGTTATGGCTCTGATTAGCCTACATGCGTGTGTTGTTGACGATTATTCTTCTATTTGCAGGTAAATTATGGTCTCGTAGCGAACAACAACCAAAGAGTGGAAGTATAATCGTTGAAAACCGGGTATCGAGACCCATGGAGCACGATCAGAGGCTTTAAATATAGATCTCGTTTCTAAGTAACAAGAACGCTAAGCATGCTCTGGCCAGATTGGTACTCAACGAGGCGGCTTGAAGGCACTGATTGTCGCTATAAGAACTAATCCGTGCATGAAGATTAAACCATACTTGGTAGGTGCTCATGTTAAACCTCTAAGGACATCTGTACAAGTAGTATATATAGATTGCGTGATAAAACTACTCAAATAAAAACCCGCTTTTTTAATGTTTGCATGTAGGGTGGGTAATTAAGAGCAATCACGTAAGCACCTTTTAAGAACTTAGAATATCAAGAAACAAAGATACGCGCTCTTCGGAAATGGGAAAGTAATGAAGGAAAACTCCGAAAATTTAATGAAGCTGGTAAAAGAATTGAAAATATACCCACATTGGTGAAAGTTCGTTTTGGTATGATGTCAATGTGAATCCGCCTCAATCTTGGAATGAACCATGTTAATATGAGAACATTTATACAAAAAAAAACAAAACAAAAAAAAACGTACAAGAATTTTTTTTTAATTTGATTTAAAAATTATTTTTATGACCGCAGTATAACCAAAGCACCAGAGAATCACATTTAACATTACACTTGACCACTTTACCTTGAAATCCTCATTTTTTTAATCGACCTGAATTCTCCGGAAATGAAAAATCTCTGAAATTGCCCTTAAATTTAATCGGAACAGGAAAATACGAAAAAGTAGTGTTTGACGTGTGAGCAAAATGTAAACTTTCAAATAGAACGTGCACATTGGAAAGTTATCCCACTTTTGTCGATACTATACATAGAAGCTTAGTAGCAGGTGATTTGTTAGTTAATCAAGTGCTGTTATTTGGCACTCTTAATCCAGTGAAGTTATTCAGCCAAAAATTGAGACATTTCCTACTGAACCAACTAACACTGATCGAATTTTCAAACCGATGTTGAAATCTAGATATAAATCTAGTGATGAATACCTGGTCATATGAGGAATATAAAAAAGATACATAGAAAGAGAGGTTACTTTCAAGGATGTACGTTTAATCAATACCAGGTCAAGTCAATAGCATCCTGCTAAGCACTAAGAAGGCAATGAAAACGTTTCGGTTCAAATTACAACATTTGTAAAGAAGAAATTTCTCCGTCCACTGCCAAGTACCTTGAGAGATTTTAGAGTGTAGAAGAAAGTGAAACTTTCCAAGGAACAATGTTAAGGGAAGCATATATAAATGCATGGAATAATTTCCGAAAATTATTTCAGAACATATTAATCGGGCGGCCATAATAAATCCATCTTAATTCTTAATTATTATCAATTGAGTAAGAAACCAAAAATCTACTCTGTTCCATCAATCACATCGATTTCAGCACTATAAGTATTTCGCTCTATCACGTTCCTAACCAAACCAGCAACCATAGATTTTCCCGAGAATATTATTTTTGGATGATCTCAGCGCAATTAAGGCTTTGGACTTGATAATTTCCAATAATGAATGTGAAATTCAGAAGATTTTTCCCTTCCTAACAACTCCCCAATCTTCGATTCTCATAAATTTTCCGTTAAAAACCATCAAGATTACCACCATTGCGCTGTATACATTTCCCAATAGTTCATGACTCCTTGTTGAAAGAATTTATCAGTAGAAGAAAATTCCGTGCTCAAGAACAATAATTATTTCGTCATTCGTGGCTCATCATAATCATCCATCAAGAAGACAAGCTCACCAGCTCAGTCCCAGCATCAGTCAAAATATCAGCAACCGCTTAAGATGTATCATGAAAAGCACTTGGCCACAAACTCTTAGATATATAGTTGTAGATGCATAGATGGATAATGCCCTCGGATGCAGTTTTGAATTTGTGATGAATGCAATCGGAGCCCTACAATCTAAGAAGCCGTGGAGGCCTGCGGACAGCATATTCTTTCTTATCCTGCACTATGTGGTCATAATTCATTCAATGCAACTCGGTCTGAAGATAAATTCTTTTAAAAGATCCATTTTAATTCGAAATAGTGTTGAAATCTTCAAGTAAAATAGAGATTTAGAGGTATCTGTGGAGGTATGTATGGTGTATGAGAATATCTACACATAGATAGATGTGGAGGAGCTTTAACTTCCAAAATTAGAAAAGTTAAAGAGATTTGCTAATGTATATAGCTGGGAACAATGCCGCATCTACAATAGTCAGTTGTTGTTGCCGAAACGCAAAAGTGGCTTTAGGTCGAATAAACCAAACAAAAAAACAAAAATTTAAACGGGATGAGTTTGAATGAAAAGACAAAAAAAAAGTTAACTTTAAGAAAATATCTATGTTAATGTCTCATTGTTTTGCGAGAGGCAGCACTGTTTTTAGTACCTCATTCTACTTCTTCAGCAGCTGATAATAAATAATCAATTGAAAAGTGCAAAAATTAATGGAAAAATTCAATTTTAAATATAGAAAACGACACGTTGGACCTGATGGATCAAAAATGTACAATGGATATGGGATGAGACTTGTTGATGATCTTACATGCAGGGGTTGCGGAGAGGAGTCCGAAAGAGCGACCCACTTTCTTTATCACTGCCCGGTACTCTACGTTACAGAATTCTTGGTTCACGCCTCCTGGTCGAGTTACATGATGCTGGCAAGGAGGGCTGGGGCCAATACGGAAAATTTATAGGTGCATCCGGTTGGGACCTATGAGCGATCGCGCTCATGGGTCTGGAGGGTGAACAATGGACCTTGACTTGACCTACGTTCGGGGGATCCCTTGGGGGTCCCAAACCTCTGTTTCAATTAATCAATCATGCTCTTCTGATGTTTTTACTGATGAATTTGAGAAGGCATACTTACTGGAATCAAACAAGCATTTACTAGCCTTATCAAGTTGGTTATACATATCGGCTTAATCATTACATGAATCTAAGGTTCTTGACGCGCTTCCCAATCTTAAATCTAACTCCTAACTTTTCAGGCAAATCGATTTCCACTAATGTTTTGTCTGCAGTAAACAATTGGACAAAGTCACTGGATTCAGAAGACCCAGCTGATGTTATATATCTTGACCTCGATCGCGTTTTTGATAAAGTTTCTTATAAAAGACTTTTTCATATAGTGGAGCATATTGGAATTTGAGGTCCAGTACTGAAATGGGTTAAATCGTTCTTATCATACCGCCAGTTCTTTGTGAAATGTGGGTCTTCAGTTTTCATCATCTTATACTACTACTACTACTAGGGACAACTACGTATAACCTTGGTTTGGATTCCTGGACACGAAGGAGTGGACGGTAATGAAAAACCAGACAAACTGGCTAAAACTGGAGTTGAATGTCCGTATACTGGTCCCTACCCGACATTTGGCCTACCAATGAGTCAGGCGAAAAAATTATTCAACCTCTCAGACGCGAAAATTTATTAAACTTAGCAGACAGTCCTCAGACACTTTACTAACGCAGTCACTGGTCATGGCCTCTTCATCCACTTCTAGAAGAAGATAGGCAAATCCGACATTAAACTGTATCAACTGTGCGCAGAGGAAGATGAAACCTCGATGCATGTTATATGTGAGTGCCCAGTACTTGCAGGTCTAAGGCTCCAAATAAAGTCTGCAATCTAACCCCAAAAGCAATAATTGAGCTCGTTAAAAGAGTGAATTTTGCCTAACCACCTTAGGGAAAGGCAAAATAGATCAAATATGGTCGCGGTTTCCGCAAAGTCCTGGAGGCCTAGTCGCTTCTATTCTTAACATTAACATTTCATCTTATCGACAAATTATTAGTGGCGTTCCGCAGGGTACCTTTATTGCTGTCGTACTCTTCCTTGTTTATATTTGTAACTGCAAAAAAGACATCAAGTCGTGTAGCTTAGACTAATCTTCAAGTTGATATTGATACCCTCTTTAATTGGACTCAGAGAAAGTTTCCAAAAATTAACGAGTCTAATTAGCATGTGGTACATCTTGGGAGTATACTTATATTCTGAATGGTAATCCGCTCGAAAAAGTTATTAATGAAGGATCAGACCTAGGAGTTATAACCTCTTCAGATCTTAAATTGTGTAAGCATATTACCAATATTGCCAAAAGAACTTACTCTTTAATCTGCTTGATCTCAAAGGCATTTAATCCAATTACTCCTAGCATGCTGCTAAAAATATATAAATCTGTCATTCATCCGCGAAATTTAACTTTGCATTCTCTATATGGAATCCTTATTTAATCAAGGATATTGATATTATTGAACGAGTCAAACGTGCGCCGTGACGAAGCTGAAAATCGTCTAAACCGTCGTGGTCTTACCACTTTAATATTTCGTCAGACTCGTGGGGATCATATGGAATCTAATCACTTTTCTACCGTAAATTTGACTCATTCACGTGTAAACTTACTTATAAACTGGAAAGCGATTCTTCGAATCTTCTCATGCTTACCAATTTCCTCAGTAACCGAATAACTAATTTATGGAACATAATCCCTAACGATACGATACTGTGTCGAAATCATCTAGTAGCACCATAAAAGTTCAACTAATTTCAATTCTTCCCAATTCTATACAATGTCAATACTCAATATAAGTTTAGTTACAAGTTAACTCGCAACTTATACCCTAAGAGGCTAACAAGCTCTCGCTTCAGTCTTTTAAATAATAAAAATAATTTTCAAAATTTCTTGAGCTTTCCTTCTAAGGATCATTATTAGTTCTGATAAAAAAAAATTTTTAAGAAAACATAAATATACATTACAAAAGTACACTTACCATCTCGACTCATTCCTAATTTGAGGCACTTTTGCAGTCTGCAGTACTGACATCGATTACGATTGACACGATCGACGACACATTGTTTATTACGTGGACACTGATAGTTGACCACAGAACTTTGAGATCGACGAAAGAAACCTTTACAGCCTTCGCATGTGATGACACCGTAGTGGACTCCAGACGATTTATCACCACAGACTTTGCATGGAATTATTTCGATTTGGGCTGAAAAGAAGAAAAATGAAATTAATATTTAAAAAAAAAAAAATCGTGTTAAGTATAATTTTAAATGGGAAGTTTTATTATGCTCGTTTTATTTTTAGACCAAAATATTATAATTAATGCTTGTGGTAAAAAATTATTATTTTAGAGATTTTGCAAAAATTAATGGGGTCATTAATATAAAAGTGAGCTTAATTTCCAGAAATAATTTTTTAATTTAAGTTTTGGAATTTACTTTCGATACACGCTAAAAAATAACAAAACAACATAAAAATCCAAATAATTTTAAATTATATTCAAACTGGTCTAAACTGGGATTTGAGACTCGAGAGCTGGGGTTCGAGATTCGGAAGTCGATATTCGAGATCGATGAGTAGAAATTCGGGAGTCGAGATTCGAGTGTCGATATTTGAGATTCGAAGTTTGAGTTTCGTGAATCGAAAGATGAGATTGGAGAGAGTGTATACAATTTATGACTAAAAAGTAGAAAATAAAATGTTTTAAAAAAGCTTTTAAAAGAAATAACTTTTTCGTATATAAATTCCACTAAGAAGTGAAAAAAAATATTTTTTTCTTTCTGAGTGACATATGCACATGAAAAGTTTCGTTGCCAAATAAGAAATGCTACAATTTCGATTAAATCTGAAAAGTTTTGGCATGAGTTTCTGTTAGACAATTGTGATTATAGTTATGGATGCCCAAACTTTAAAGATTTAATCTAAGTTGTAGCATTTCTTATTTTACAACGAAACTGTCACTGAGAAAGAAATAAAAACATTTTTTACTTTTTAGTGGAATTTCTTTACGAAAAAGTTATTTCTTTTAAAAGTTTTTTTTTTTGAATATATTTTATTTAATTATGTCGACTCTTTCATGAATGATGTCGATTTTAATTTTTTGTTGCAATTGTAGTACGATTGTTACCGCATAATTATGACAAATCAAGGTAATTTTTAAGATCATGTGCACATCTAGCGAAATGTATTTTTTTACTATACGATTTTCAAAATTGGAAAAAAAAATCGCATGAATTGATTTGAATGAATAAAATATGTCATTAATGGTATTCGCATTAGATATAAATAAAACTTGCTCCTTGTTCTTATAACTACATTACTAAGATACTTTGTACCAGATTTCACCGCAATCTAGTGAATAGTTTTTGTACAGTGGTGATTTTTGTAAGTGAAAGTAGAAAATATTTCACATATTATAAAATATGGAATAACTTCTAAACCGTGAACTTTTTCATAGCCCTATATGTCTTTCAGGGTGTAGCTAGCGATGTTCCTTATCGCTACTATTTCTTTAAACTACTGTAAGCGGTACACCACCTTGTATTACACTTAATAGCTAAGTCGATAGTCAGGTCAATACAGGAACAAAGTCTGCCTAGCTTTGGAGTTGATAATAATATTATTATTTTTATGTTATGAGTAAATATTAAATATTGAAATAATTATTATATATGTTCGCTGTGTTATTATTATTATAAGAAGTTAAAAGGGAAGCCCAGGCCACCTCGCACACCCTTGTTAAAAAGCCACTGGACGGTTCTATGTGTGTTGATAGCTTATTAAATCAGTATTATACTTTATTATTATTTGTTTATTATTTGGTGGAGAGATGCCCAGACAGGGCTCTGCCTCTCATCTAGTCACCGCAATCCATAAGATCTTTTGTCACAGTACCCGTAAGTGCCCTAGGACGCCTATTCGATTTAAGGTCTTTTACAAATCCTATGATGTTTTTGGGGGCTATCTTTGCAACATCCTCTGGCAGTGAGAAGTCTTAGCCTTAAGCGGCACAAAGATTCAGAGTCACACAGGACATTATAAGGACATAATTCAGCGGTTTCATTGTTTTCCATACACAAGCGGCAGGTCTAACCATCTGATTTACCCATCTTTTTCTGTGATATGTTTCTATGTGCGCAATACCCAGAAAATAGGTCCGTTATAAGCCTTAATTCCTTTCTGCTGAGCATGCGAAGAATACTTTTGTCCTCTGTTGCGAGTACTTAACGAATTTCTTCGCTTTTATCAGCGCTGGGATATTTTTTATTTCAATGTCAATTTATTTTGTTAATTAATATTGTATAATTAGGATAAAGCCCCTTTAAGTTTGCACAATCCAAAGGTTAAAGTTAAGTAAATAGAGTAAAGTATAGTAAAATTCTGAAACAACGTATTGAGAAAACTGGCAACTGCGTGGTTGAAACGACCGAGCGATGTGATACTTTTCACATGATTGGGTAGAGAGCTCCAAGCTTGTTGAGTTCCTTGAAGTAGTAGTGACATTTTCCTGTGGTAGATAATATGAACAGGTATATTGAGGTTCTTGGTATGGATGGACGAACTAAATTCTAATGTCAGATGTATTCTAAGTTTATAACAGATAAAAAAGGGCACCCAACTAGTAGCGGGAAACATGTTCGTATCTACACAGCGAATAGATGAAATGTACGCATGAAATAAATGCTACATTGAGTTTGCGTTTAGCGTTAGCTAGACAATATATAAAAGAAGAAAAAAAAGATAAAAGTTAATACAAGTCTTTTGACGAGCTGCAGTCGAGTTTCAAGTGGAACAAACTTAGCTGATAACCATAATCTGCGCAAAACACCATATAATCTACCCACCACATTACCAAAATGGTCAATCCAGGTAAGTGTTTTATTAAAAATCAGACCTAAGCTCCTATTTGTGCTACAGTAAGGTATCACTACGGGGTCAAGAAGAATGGATGGAAAATAGGACGTATCAAGTTAATGCCTGTATATTATAATACAGTTCGACTTCCCGTGGTTTAGGGGAATCAAATTACTTCCTATCCAATTACCAATAATGCAAAAGTCCTCGTAAATTTTGCTTGCAGCATAACCCAAGAGGGGAGATCCGAGATAGACCTGGACATCAGCGGCACGGCGGTGTACCTGAGAGTGAGTTATTACGGATTGTTTATGAAGCAACGGAAAAGAAATGGACCTAGTACAGAGCCCTGAGGAACCCCTAATAATATCAAGAGATAGTCTGATAAGGTATTATTTACAAGCACTCTTTGCGTTCGTCCATTAGATAACTATAAATGACTTTAGCCGCAGAGCGAGAAAAATCAAACCAAGGAATAAATTTCGTTACTAAACTGACAAAGTCAACTGAGTACAATATCTGTGAGAAGTCAAGTAAAATAAGAAAACTAACTAGACTATTATCTATATCCTTACTAAGATCGACGACAATTTTAACAAGAAGATGTGTAGTGCAGCTATGTCCTGCCCTGAAACCAGATTAAAATCTGTAAAGCAGGTTTTTGCAAGTGAAATAATCATTAATATGCGGCCACATTATGTATTTCAGACTTTTCAACAATGGAGAGTGTATATGAATTCCCCTGTAGTAGTCATTAACCGAGTAAGGTCGAGAAGTTTTAGAGATAGGAATAACCTAAACGATCTTCCAGCTCTTGGGAAACACAGACTGATTTAGACAATTATTGTAAATGACAGTAAGAGCCTCAATGACAAATGGCAATACGAGCTTGATAAACCTAAGCGCAATTTCATTCATGTTGATAGCATTTAACAAGATTGAAGATACTGCCACAAACACTTCATACCGAGTTACAGGATGGAATGAAAAACCAGGATCAACTGATGCCTCCTGAAAATAAGTATCAGCATGTAAATTTAAGGAACGAGAGTTTTGACCAACACCACTAAGGAGGATGATGAGGATTTCATGGCATTAGGATCAAGACAACAATTCTCACGGTTTGCACAGGAAAATCCCATGTTTGATAGATTACTTCATTGAATTTTGAGAAGGAGATCGGGAGAAGCACTCTTGGCATGCTTGATGTCCACTCTAACAAAGTTATGTGCTTTGCGATACAATTCCCAATTAACGCTTGTCCGCACCTTTTTTCATCTGCAGTAAAGTATATTTATCTCTACAATTGACCTTCTAATATAGCGTGAGAGCCACGGACAAGATATTCGATGTTTATGTTTACGTATCTTGTTGCTCACAAATATTTAGAATGAGCTTATTAAAGTTCAAAACCTGCACGTCAATCAACAAAATATTGACAATTTCCTGTTAAGGGCAGTTAACAACATCCTCATGTAAAGGCGGTCAATTTAAATTCTGCCAGTCCCGGTAGCTACAAAACACTTTTTTCATTAATCTAGTCAAGTTAAATATCATACGAAAGAAATACTAAATCGCGATCAGAAATACCAGGAAGGGAAAGCTTGGGCTGACCACAAACACAGTCGTCTTTGGTTAGAGGTTGATCTTGAAAAAAAAACTTTGGACACATCGCTGGATATATGTAGATCTCCCCAAATTTGTTGTGCAGGGTATTTACAATTTGAAGGCCAATACTGGAGAGATTGTCCACCAGACTGAGGGATTGACTATTGACGACAAGAAGATTTGTATTAAAATCGCAAGTTAAAAACAGACTTATATAGGAGAGCCACATAAATTCAAAACGACATCAAATTTCAGTGCTATGATGGACCAAATTGATCTTATAAGGAAAACGTATCTGATACAATTATAAAGATTTAATAAATAATTTGAGACCATTGATAATACGTAACCAATGAAATAAATTTAAATTTAATTACTTGCAATCCAGGTCCTTCTTATCCACTTCAATATAGGGTGAAATTATACGACGCGACGTTAGATATAAATAATTCTTTTCGTTGTACTTGTCGTAGTTGTTAGTAACATTTATATGTGTGAAGTTTATAAAATTACTTATAAAAGGTGTCGCAAAGAAGAACTTAAATTTTGAATTGCACGCCATTTTCGTCAGTCTGGCAACAGTTATCTGAGAACATTGACTTTTGCTAAAATCTCTCGTTACACTATGGAGCAATGTTTATTTATATTATGAAGACCCATTAAAAAATTGGAGTAAATTTTACAGGGACAATCTGCAAGTTTCATGAGGATTTCGGATTTACGGGTCCAATAGGATGGTACGATCTGCCATACCTACCACATGCGAAATAATTTTCTTATCGCAAGCGACGTTTCCATGTCGTGTTATTCCGTTTCGGAGATCAACACAGGATGCCGAGAAACTGCGATTTAACCTCTTTGGACTTCTTTCTCTGGTTTTATTATGAAAGGTAAGGCCTATGTGAAGCATTCAATAATAAGAGTCGAACAGGGTCATTTGGTGACATTCTCTACCATGTATAATGTAGAAATATTTAAACTTTGCTAATAAATAATTGATGTTTTTCATCCAAGTTCTTATTTCCTCTATTTTGAACTATTAAACCAAGAATAGATTGTCGTATAAAATTTCCAAAAATGCTATAAACATCATTTGGCTGATAAAATGTTTTTCGTCAATGCAAAAATGAATCTAATTCAGTTCAAATGTTCTCTTCGAGATGGCAGTAATTCTTTACTTTGGAGTATTCAACTTTTCGTATTCGGAGAAAATTCCATACTGAGTAACTTTAACACTACAGAAAAATAAAGGTAAACGGTTAACGAAAAAAAAAATAGGAGATTACAGAGTAAACTAAAAGCTGTCGATTATCATTCGATCTAGATAATGCTGGAAGTATCAAAGAAGACCTAATCTGACCGACTGACATATATACAGGGTGTTGCAAAAGTATGGTTACATACGCTAAACTTTGGTAGTTGGGACCGAGCTAAGAAAAAAATCTTTATAAAGTTTTGTCCCACATTGCGTTGTTTCCGAGTTATGCTGGCAACACTGTTTTGTGTACCGGAAAGTGTAGACTTTTGGATTTTAATGCATATCTCAAGAAGGAAATGGCGTAGAGAACTGAAATAAATTTTGTTTAACTTACAATATCTTTCACTTTAAGAAAACATATTGCCCATTCATTCAGTATCGGTACTTTTGAAATAAAAAAATGTCAAAGTGGGCTTTGTGACTTTTGTTTTACAAATTTCTTACTTTGGGAGCGATTTACTCAAAATTTCTCATAAACTTTTTGTGTTTTTTTTTTAATTATTTGGTAGCTTATACGATTCCCTTTCCAACAATATGTAACTCAATGATGTATCTAGAGAGTTTCATAAAATAATATTCAATAATCTTTCAAGCGAGATTCATACAACAAAAATTATTCATTTTAGGGTTTATTTGAGTGGCTTTTATTACGGTCACTTGATGCCATAAAACAAGTTTTCTAATGAGTCATGCTCATTAGCCTATTCAGAATATACGAAAATGCTCATTTGCTTTCGAGGAATGCCCTATTTATACTCAGGTAAAGTTACAGCCTTGTACTTTGTTCAAGAATGTTAAGTTAGTGCAAACTGCAGATATTAACAGAAATAAACAGAAATAAACAAAAGGTTATGTTCGGGTACTTAGACACTCGATTCAGTGTCAGCAGATGCACGAAAGTAATCCATAACAGTAGGTTTTCTGACCATTATGGGAACCAAAAAACAAAATTTACCTGAAAATTTTGCATAAAATGACATTTCTCTAGTTGTATCGCCTTATTGATAGACACCGTTTCATCAATTATAGCCAAGAAATTTAATTAAAAACAAATATTATGCCAGATCCAGTAGAAGGTAGACATGAATTACACGATTTAGCGCATATGGTTTATTTTTACGGGTATTGTCGTGGAAATGCGCGTGCAGCAAGGACGGAGTATGTTAGAAGATTCCCTGAGAGACCTCGTCCCTCTTCAAGGCTTTTTTCTATTCTTTTTAATAGATTAATCACGGAAGAAACCCTTGTCAGTCGACGAGTAACCTCAGGCAGGCCTAGACGTGTAAATAATATTTTTATCTTCTAATTAAAATTTCTTATATATAGAATTTTACTTTTAGAGAGTGGAGGCCATCGAAAACATTATGGACAGGATTCGGCAAGATGACTCCTTAAGTACTAGGGCTCTGGCAGTGGAACTTAATTTAGACCATACCTTTGTGTGGCGGACATTGAGGAATGAACGTCTTCATCCCTATCATTTAACGCCCGTTCAGGAACTTCTGCCAAGGGACCTACAAAGCCGCGTTGACTTCTGCAGGCTTATACTAGAAAAGGATAGAACTGATCCCCGTTTTCTAAGCAACGTGTTGTGGACTGATGAGTCCAACTTTACAAAGGATGGAATGATTAACTTCCACAATATACATTCCGCATAAGCGGAATATGATTTTTCAACACGATGGAGCACCTCCTCACTCTACTCGAACGGTGCAAGATTGGCTGAATCAAAACTTTCCTGACAGATGGATAGGCCGAAGTGGACCAATAACATGGTCAGCGAGATCTCCAGACCTTACTTCGATGGACTACTTTATATGGGGTTATTTGAAGAAACAAGTTTATTCCGCCGTAGTTGACAACGAGGGTATTTTGAGGCAGCGTATAGAAGCAGCGGGTTTGAAAGTAAGATAAAGATTGACAGAAATTGACATACCATTGAGTGTTAGACGTAGATTACAAGTTTGTTGTATAGAAAATGGGCAACATATTGAAAATTTGTTGTAACCAAATAAATTTCATAAAAATTTAGTAGTCGTTTTACTTAGGTACATCAATGTTTACGTTTTATATTATTTTATTACCTGAGCGTAAATGGGGCATTCCTCGACAGCAAATTAGATTTTTTCGTATACTCTGAATAGGCTAATGAGCATGACTCATTAGAAAACTTGTTTTATGGCATCAAGTGACCGTAATAAAAGCCACTCAAATAAACCCTAAAATGAATAATTTTTGTTGTATGAATCTCGCTTGAAAGATTATTGAATATTATTTTATGAAACTCTCTAGATACATCATTGAGTTACATATTGTTGGAAAGGGAATCGTATAAGCTACCAAATAATTAAAAAAAAAACACAAAAAGTTTATGAGAAATTTTGAGTAAATCGCTCCCAAAGTAAGAAATTTGTAAAACAAAAGTCACAAAGCCCACTTTGACATTTTTTTATTTCAAAAGTACCGATACTGAATGAATGGGCAATATGTTTTCTTAAAGTGAAAGATATTGTAAGTTAAACAAAACTTATTTCAGTTCTCTATGCCATTTCCTTCTTGAGATATGCATTAAAATTCAACAGTCTACACTTTCCGGTACACAAAACAGTGTTGCCAGCATAATTCGGAAACAACACAATGTGGGACAAAACTTTATAAGGATTTTTTTTTAGCTCAGTCCCAGCTACCTAAGTTTAGCGTATGTAACCATACTTTTGCAACACCCTGTATATATATGGCCTGCTTTATCTCCTGTTTCATGTGGCACCAATTTTGATTTCAGAAAATATGCTCTCACTGTCAATGCTACCAACTGTCGTAAACTGGCGCTATATTTAAATTATTTGCGAATTTACCACAAAAGTATTTGGGACTATTTGTAACGTTAAATATTAATTATGACTCGAAGAAAGTGTTTTTTACAAGGATTTTTACAAGCAATTTTTCGTTCCTAATCGTTACAGTTCAGCGGGAAAGTAGTTATGCTCTCACGGAAAGAGACAGAAATATGAAATTGGTGCCATTTGTTTTCATGCATTTTTGGTTCAACAAGCAGTCCATTTATATACATGTCAGTGATCTGACCCAATCATGCTCATTTGACAATTTAGATCTACCGTCACAAATTTCCACCTAGAAAGTTACGCCCGCCTTATGTTATCGCTGCTATAAACGCAACGGAAAGTCCAACAAATTACCAGACAGACAGACAGACGTACAAAACCTAATTATGATTTCATCTGTATGTAGAAAGCAAAAATAGGTCGCCGGAATAATTAAAAAAAAAAAATAAATCTGTGTAGCATAAGTCAATGAAAAACTAATTCATACATAAAAAAGCAGAAAATCTTTCATTTCACAATCTGTCAATCAAGCAAAAAAACAAGAATAAATTTTGAAAAGGCCAAAAGAAACGAAAAAAAAAAATGTTTTCCCCGAAAATTCACATTTTCAATCACTCAGCGATGCTGCTAATCCATTTCGGGTGTGCAAACATCGGCTCTAATTGAGTTTGTTTTTCACTCTGAAATGAAACAATCCGACCAAAATCATCTCTCTGGCGTAGTTTGAGGAGTCGGCAAATTTCCAAAAACATTTTTCCAGCAAAGTTAAACACATTTAAATTTTCGCTGATTCAGTGAGGTTGTTGACTTGACTTCCTCCACCCAGGCAGGCGGCGGCGGTGGGCTATCAAGTGAAATGACGACACCTTTTGCAATTCGTCATAAATTTCTGAAAGGAGAACATGTTGTCAACGCCTGGTGTACAATATGATAAGAAAGCTTACGTAGAATCGAATGTGGTGAAATTTGAGTAGGTAAATCTAGGTAAAAAAAAAATGACCTCAGCTACAATCAACATGAGAAAATAGGAATTTTCATAAAAGACTGAGAGTTTTTCCCAAATAAAAAAAAAAAACAAAAAACATAAAAACATAAAAACATAGAAACATAGGATATATACAAGATTTTTGACCTCTTTAAGATTTTTTGCGATGTTCTTTTCATAATTGAATATAGCATGTGGGCGCGGGTGGTTGTATATTCTGTATTGAAAAAAAAATTTCATGTTGGATACCACAACATATTTCCGCAATCAAATCAACGAAAGGTTATTGATCTCTTTCCAAAACTTCTGGCACTTCTGCGCTTTCAGATGATGTATGAAAAAATAAAAATGAATAAAAAAAAAACTCCTGTTAGCAGTACACTGCCAGATGTAGTTGGGTGTAAATTGAGTTATTTCTGGAGCTTCAGATTTTTATTAGCACTTCAAGTCGCATGTATTATAAAAGCATCTGGGGTAGGTCAAAAGTGGGTACATTGACTCTCACGCAAAATAGCTAATAGTTAGGTGTTACATAATGTTAGTGTGGTGATAGTTCATGCTCAAAATGAAAGTAGTTAGGTATGAGGTCTGTTAGAGGACAATCCATTGATAGAATGATGACACTGAATAATTTGAACATCACCGATTTATATAAGTGTTAAAAGTAGGATTAAAAGTAAACAAATTTAACGAACTCGAACCCTTCTGCGATTTTTCAAAAAGGCACCTAGCAGGAAAAATAATGTCCACACAGAAAAGGCTCATCAACTTCAATGGCAGAGCCTTCCTGGACTAAGAGAAGAGAAAAAGTTCATCAACTTCCCATACAAAGATTTTAAAAAAAGTCATCAAAAGAGCACGTAGGTACGTTGCGAATGCGCAGGACGTGTCTGGATAAAAATTTGTAACAACATCAGGCTTCAGAGGTAAAACCCATCTTAAAAAGCACGCGAACGTGGACTAAAACTAACGCGATAGGTGCCAACCACAAAAATTCTTTTAAGGTTGCATTGTTTAGTGGTCGGATCTGTCCCGCCCCCTCCCACTCAACAACTTATATAACAAATAATAATCGGATTTTTTTTTATTTGATTCTCATAGTACCAGGCAATACCTCTTGATGCTTTTACATGACTTTTATAGTAAAGGACAAGAAGGAAAATGATGATATTAGTGAAACTTACAGGTGTGCAAAACAGGACGTCGAGAAGTTGCTTCCTCTGGGATTTTGTAAAAGTAAGACCTTATAAAGCTGCCTTAAGTGATAAGGCTTGACTATAATAAGATTACGTGATTTTTTTAAAATGACTAAAGTTAGCAAAATTGAGCTGTGATAATAATAAAATGAATTGACTGTGTCGATTTAATAGAGTTCTGTAAGGTCGGATTTATAGAGCCGTTAGTAAAGGTCAGTGAACGTTATCCAATGTCATAGTGGGAGCTTTTTATATTTTCTGGTTATGTAAAGAAGATACCCTATAATAATACAGCTCAGGTATGAAAGGAAGAATGCATACAGAGTTTAAAAAGGAGTGAAAAAATAGCCGGTGTAGATTTCAATTAAACACTCTCAGGTTGCGGAATGGGCTCTAGGCATACAGACAATATTTGTAAGATCTATGTATAAAATCACGCAAAAACTTTCACCATAACCGAGCCCGAAAACATATAGGAAAAAACCCTAGATTCCTCAAAAAAAGTGCATATATTTAGATAAGCAACAGATGGCATCTTTAGGATAGCTATTGCGGGCTACCATAGCAAAAAAATATAATAAACGATTTCAAGAATCTAAAGCAAAGCCGTGCATTGCGGAGGCTATGTGACTACCCTATGCGAATAAAGAAGAAAAGAGCTCCCAGCTCCCTACATGTGGTAGAAAAAATAGAAGTTGGTAAATGTTTCCATTATGCTAACCTGCTAGAAACCCTTTCACTAAAACCTTCCAGTCCTTTTAATGAAGTGCATCAGGCGTTGGGAGGCAAGTTTTTCAGCTCATCCACAGATAGGCGGGCAGATCCAAGCGTAATCAGCCTGTGCCAGGAAAGGCTCGGACAAGCACATAGAAAGTGTTCGGTTGTCTCAGGCTCTCCTTCCATGCAGGACAGACAATCAGCGCTGTCAGGAGTTGTCGTATCCTTGTTGGATGAGCGCCACGCGAGCTGTTGTCGGAGATAATGCCAACCACAGTTATACGGGCTTCAAGAGAAATCAGAGAAATTCCAATCAGCCTATCTAGAAAAAGTTTTGTACACCTGAAAGGGCTCAGGTTCGCCCATCTCTGCTGTTGTTACATATGAACATTTCCTTTGATCAGAGAACATTTAACGGAGGTGGTAACGCGAACGGCGGGTCTTGAAACAATGGAGAAGCAGAGCTAGACCTGGCATGATGCTCATGTGACCAGGGACCCACTGAAGAGACATTTTGTTATGGATACATAGCTTATCCACGGACGATCTACAGTCCCCCACTAACTTTTTTTGGAGGGTGAATTCATGAGGAAAGTTTGAACCGCGGGTGCTTCACGGAATTAACAAAATATTTTATCGAAACACTATCCTTACAAATAGCGATAGAACAGCGAAGGGCATCCATAATAGCATAATTTAATATCGCATCGTTTTTGAGTCTGAAGTGTTTCTTTTATTCTGTTTACATGTAAGAATTATTATTCCAGCCTAAGTCTGTTTTATTTTATTATAAATCGACGCAAGATCTGAAGGAAAAGGAGCAATTTCATTGTACTCAAGCTTTATATTACGTCATCATTTGTTGATCTAATGATTCATTCCCACTTGAGTTTGCATCAGAGTCAAACGAATAAGTGAAATTAAGGGTGATGTCATCTGTAAAGCTATGGATAGGATTGATAAGAAGGATAGTGGATCATTAATGAATAGACTCGGAGCAAGAATAGAGCCTTGAGGTTCGCCGAAATTTACATATAACTATTATGTGAATAGGAACTAGTGTCAATAATTATGTAGAATTCAATGCAAAATAGTAAGGCAGAGTCTACAATTTTGAATAGAATCAACGTAAGAGCCCTTAGTTTCTAGTAAGAAGGATGATTAGCGTTTATATTATTAGGAACTGACTGAATGTGAGCGAATTTCCATGTATTTACTTGAAAAAAATCCTTTTGAGAAAAAATAATATACATTTGGCATGGATTTAGCTAAGGAAGAGGCGTAGCGCTTTAATGGTGGATACGTATTACCATCAGGTCCTTTAAACTTGGGACTACTGGTTTCACTAAGGACCTAAAAGTTCTTTGCATACGGAAATAAGTCAACATACAAATAAAAAAATTGGGAGCAATTGTGACGTAGGCGGTGTGTGCGTTAGCAATACACTAATAAGCAAGAAGGTTATAAATATGGAATAGAAACCATGTGAAATTGTTGTTTATATAGTTTTCATTAGATTAGAAATGTTTTATATGAAAAATGCCTTATTACAAGATCTCCCAGTTCTATAGAACATAGAACTTGTTATAGTGTAGGAGAATTATAATAAGATGTCACGTTACGACATATCACCAATGTTTTGGTTAAGTTTTATTGCAGGTTGAGCAAATTTTGGTTAAATATGTTTCTATTGTCTACCAATTTACGAGCCAAATTAGTGTTTAAAAAACCTTATAACCAATTTCAGAGGTGAAAAATCTGCAAATTTGTTTGTCCATACTACAAAGGAGGATCTACAATTATTACGAGAACTTCGGATAGAAAATTTCAGCTAATTAGGTCAACGCGTTTTCGAGTTATTTGTCTGACGGTTAGGATGGGCATGTAAAAATTAAAATGTGGAGCTCAATAATTATTTTTATATATAACAAACAGAATGACAAAATTAGTATACACTTTGTACACATAGAAAAACTTTGACAATTACTACAAATAATAGTGTTAGCTGTACAACCGGCCGTAATCGTTTACATAGAGTTAAAACTGATTTCGTTTTTGTAAAGTTCCTATAATTCTTTCGAAGGTATTTATCCTACAGAAATGTATTATGGGTCGTTGGAAAGTTCTTCGATCAAACCGACTAAATTCGACTTTCGAAAATCTTTGACAATATAAACACCCAATTTTTTCACAATTACTATTGTACCCCACTATAGTGTAGAGACATGGTACTTTTTAATGTTTACCACAACGTTTTTACCACTTTGACGGCCGGAGTCACATATATGTGACTTAATTTTTCTGACGGTATCGGCCGGAGTCACATTTATGTGACTTATTTTTTTTGTGGTTTCCGGCTGGAGTCACGTTTATGTGACGTCAATTTCAACCCTTTGTACATCAGCCTACCTACTTTGTGACGCCCAATAGTTTTGATTAATTTATGTCGGCGACAAGTTCCTTTTGTCAAAAGTCCGGCCATCAAAGTGTTAAAATTTAATATTATTTCTTACTTTTGTTTCAGATTATGCTTCCTTATGGATGGATACACGGATCGGTGCGTGCTAAAACAAGAAATATATTCAATCTGAGCACAGTGGGACGAAATTCGTAATGAAAATCAATGACAAAAAGAAATAACGTTTGATAGATGTACCGCTAGTTGGAGCTATTTATCGAGTTTTAGCTCTATCAGTACTTTCGGACCAGAGAACTAGCTTGTCTAAGATATTGAATGAAAATATTAACTCTATTAGTCAGTAGTTAGTGGCTTAGAGCAAGTCTCTGGAGTTCCTAGATATATTTAGCTCTATAAAGTGAGCTAGATATGAAAGAGAAGTCAGAATAGGTCAACGCTGCTCATAGTGAATAGGAAGGATTGCTACCACAATTTTTATTATAAAAAAAAAATAAGCTACTGGGCATGCATGCAGGATGCCCCAAGCTCATTGTGAGACAAATCTTTTTTCGTTATTGAAATAAAATTTAAAAATTAAAAATTTGTATATTCAAAAAAAAAAAAAAAAAAAAAATAGGACTAGGAGGGAATCATATACCAATAGTATTAAAAATACGGCTAGGTTTACAAAATTTAGGAAAATTTATTCTTTTATTTTTTTTGCTCACGAGCAACATAGGAGTCGTAGACATATCACGCGAATGAAAAAATTATTCCGTATCTTGGGTGAGATCTTGTTTCATTCGATATCTCTTGATTTAAGTTTTTCTTATTACAAATGACCGATCCCAATGACATGACCTTTTTGGAAATTTAAAAGACACACAAACATTTGTAACGACGAATCTACAAATATAATTCTAATTCATGAAGAATATAAAAATACCTCTACATACATAATAATCATCCTGTATTTGTCTGTCTGCATTCTACTGAAATAGACAAAGACAAACTTTCACTTTTTGCCTTATCGACACTATCATTATCACTTGCAATTATTGACCCAATTCTGTTTGATGCACTTAAATTCCATACACTGCATTCCTGCATTGTGATAAGACTATGTGGCGGACTATTTAGCGTGCAGGAGGAATTTCGCAATTTCTACCCATAATCGCATTTACCACTATTACCACCAGCATACCACCGCCTCCGCCATATTGCTATTTTACAATTATCCCACTACAACATGATGTTGGTGGAACGGTTTGTTGGTCATTGAAATTGGCAGTGCAATCAGTGCAATTTACGTGTGGGGTAGGTCTTGTCTGGCTGCCTCCTTTAGAGCTTATAATTGTATACACAAATTTATAGATACACGTGCATACATATATATGTTAAATATAAGCTCCGCAGTATAGCTGCATGTATGTATGTACATATATGTGTAGTATACAAGTATATGGACTTTAGTAGATTCTACATATGCATGATGCTAAGCCTCTTGCTAAGCTTACTGTTGGCGCTTATTCCGAAACTGTGATAAGCCGGATGTCAAGTGGTTTTACAGTTTCACTAGCGATAATGGTTGGGAAGTAATTTACCGGGAAGCTGCATCAATCTATGGTTAGCCCACCAATATCCAATCCCTCTATATGTAGGAGCACGCAAAAGCACAATTGCAGCTGATTTGTATGTATACGAACATATTCGAAGGGCTATAATTGCCATGGAAAGCTTTCGAACCAAATTAAAGCTATAAAACAAAACTTCTAATTGTGTTCCGTTAGCTGGGTGGGTGGCCGCAGCTTGTGTTGGGTGGCGATGGCGATCTGCCTTCGATCAAAGAGGTAAAATCTGAAGTCTTTCCAATGAGCTGCTAGTGGTGAATGCACTCTTGACACAGTTTCCCATGTATTGTTGGTGCTTTTATAGTGAGTGATAAAGTGCATGACTTTCTTGGGGATTTGCTGTTTTTGCGTCTTGTTTTTAAAGTCGAGGGGGAAATAGAAACGATTTATGGCATGCAATCAACGAGATTTAGCTAAAAGGATTTTGAAATGCGATAAACAATTTAAAAGGGTTTTCACTTTAATGTTTTTTTTTTTTTTTTAAATGGTGGATAAGTTTTTGATGGAGAAATATCGTATTGCGATATTTATGGAGATTTGAGATTGACTCATTTGGCTTTTACAAATGTAATTTTTTCGGCCTTTCAGCGTATTTAAAATGTTTTTTTGAAAATTTGGTTGTGTACAGTAACGCACCAAGGATTTGGCTTTGGGGGCGGGGGGGGCATAGGTGTCCCAAGACCTAACGAGTCGGACAAACAGGGCTCTAAAGTCGCGTCCTGCACCCATCTGAGCACTTAAGGGCTGCTATTGTATATTAAATGGTTTTATTTTATTTTATCGGACTTTGTAATAATATACAGACCACATTATTTACATAAGTTGTAAATTTTGTTCAGAAAACTGACATTCTGGAAGGGGACCGGTCCCGTTCGTCCCCCCTCTCGGTGCGCCCCTGGTTGTGTATACAGGATGTCCCGCTAATATTGTATAATATTTTACATAGTGGTAGTGTACATAAATCAAAAGCAAAGAGACGTTCTAGACAATGGATCACTTCGCTATCCTACAGAGGTATAACGTTTTTTTTTACATAACCTCCAAAAAGTGAAAGTTCTTGCCCATAACTCCCGAAATACATAAGCTAAATCAGTGAAGCTTATTTTATTTGATAATATACACAACACTTTTCAATGGTAAATCTGTACTTAGGCTACTGATAAAAATATAAAAGATTTTTCTCTATTTTTTTAATTAAAATGACTGTATATTTCTAACAGTAGTCAGAAGGTAAACCGGTAAACCATTGGAAACCTTAGAGTGTAGACTATCATTGAAAAAAACTTGCTCTGATTTATCTTATGTGTTTTAGGAGTTGTAGCTTGATAAGTATATGAGCCTTCTCTTTCTGGAGGTTATGTAAAAAAATAACCGTTATATCTCTGTAGAGTAGGGAAGGGGATCTGTCCTCTGGTACATATTTTTCATGTGATTAATTAAAATTAGAGATTAATCTTTAATTCTTCCTCCTTGGTGGAATAAAGGAGTTTTTGCCTCATATAATTCACACCCAAAATTTATTCTGAATTTATATGAGATGAGATCAATTTGATCTGTTTCAAGAGTCTACGGCAGGCAGAAAACCAAGCCGTACCGATGAGTGTCAGGTTCTCTGCTAACACGAAACGCTTATTCTTCTTCCTTTTTCTTTTTTCTTTTACCAGCCTACTGCGGGCATACACAGCTTCGAGTCGTTTCGAATGAATCTGGTTTCTTAAATTTTTGTTCTATTTTTCTCAATTGCTTGGTTTTTTAAATTTCTTTTCTTTGTACTATTTTTTCATTTGTTTTTCAAGTCAATCAATTTCGCTATTTGGGACCTGTTCATGGGGCAAAACCCAGACTTGAAACTTGTCACCCAAAATCAAATGGGTTCTGTGAAGAAATAACAAATAAATTTTTTTTTTAGCTTTTGCTATATACCGGAGAATCCAAAAAAGCAAAATGCCTTCTTGAACAAATACATGTAATTAATGTACACTACATTGCTCAGCCTTCGCCTGTAGCAGGCTGGATACTTTAGGTTCTGCCCTCCTATCCGTAGAGGAGTTGGAAAACCTTTCTTACCTAGATCTAATACGCTTTATTAAGAGGGCAGGAACGTTTTGGTGATAGGGTTCTAGCAGGAAAGCACAATGAACTGTTCTGGCCTCCTTGCTTGGGATCTCTTGTCCCCCTGCCTTTAAAATAAAAAAATAAAAAATGTACACTACCAGCATGTAGAAGATTACGCTATATTAGCGGGACACATCTTTATATAGTCGTACAATGTCCAATGAGTAGGAAGGAACATAAATATTCTACTTTAGGTACAAAATCCTTAAATGAATCTTAACAAAGTATTTAATTGAAGTGTGTGTACATTTCGGCTTCGAAATTTTTAATTGAAATTGTTATAAATCTGGAGGGTGAGAAGTAGGGTGGTAGCTCTATGTTTCTTATTCCAACGGTGTATTAATGATAGTTGTACACCGTGTGATTACCCAAATACAAGGAATTTTGCAAAATATGATAATTGTTTTTTTCGAACTGTATGCAACTTTGTACTGAGACTTCGACTATCTCTGGCTTGTATGCAAGAAATTCGAAAATAGCTCCCCCATGTTTTTTCGATTCCCCCTGCTACACGCTAAAACCGAGAATTCTTCTCTAGGTCTGGCGTGAGCTTTTGATCTTCTCAGTAATTCATTTTTTGTTTGGTGTTTTCAGCTTGGATTTTTATGCAGTGATATCCCTAGAAATTTTATTTCCTTTTTTTCGTATTATTAAGCCAAGCTCAGGGGATATCATATGAAGCAACCCCAGTGAGAGGAAGGATATAGGAAAAGTAATTAGGGAACGTGAGAAGAGTAGCGGAGGTGCTGATGTATGTCAATCTTAAACATTCGCAGATTGTATGCCATATAGAAGAAAGAAGCTGGTAGACTGTTCCACATTCGCACATTTCGGGATAAAATGGCGTCATAGAATTTTCCTGTACGCACAAAACCAATTTCAGTGCGAGTACTGTGCGTAGGAATTAGTCTACAAGGAATCATACTAGATATTTCATCAAAATATTGACCATACATGTAGCGATAAAGGAGCAAAAGACATCCGACATTGCATCGGTGTTCGAGTGAGTCAATATGAAAAGTTATTGCTAAATCGTCAATAAGCTGAAGGCTCTCTTTTGGGCAATATCCAATGAAGCTAAGGCTGTACGACCAGTCCTCGCCCAGATAAGGGTATTGTATTCCTAGTCTAATGTAGGATTTATCGAGGAGCGCTAAATTTGATGGGATAAAATATCTCTTACACCTTTGCAGAAATCCAAGACATTTCGATGTTTCTTTGGCAGGAAACAGAGAAGATGTGATCTATCCAGCTTAACTTACTACAAAAATTTATTAATGGCAAGAATGCATCAAAATTTGCTTGGAAAATAAATATTTTCAACAAAATGTAGAGCTTCTGTTCCTTTTTCTTGAAAAGGACAAAGCTGTGCTTCATTTTATCAGCTCAATTTCTGTACACCAACTCGTCACAATGCATAGTTTGACACGGGAGGGAAATGACAGGAGACCTGGGTGTTTAGTTTTTGTCACTTCGATATTTCTGACATTTCTTAATTTATTTGAATTTACGAAAACAACTCCGGTGTTGTTTTAGTGATTTTGTGAGTGAAAACGTAAATTAAAAGTGCTTTATACTTTTGTAATAGTGAGAAACAATAGTGAAATATTGTTATGTGCAAGAGATTTAATATAATCGAGAGTCGGAGTCTAGAATTATAGGGATAAAGTGCGTTGTGTTGTGCTGCAGAAACAACCGGAGTTATTGCCGTAGGATATCATTTTTTAGGCGAGTTTAATAGTTTCAATAATAAATTATAATATTGTTTAAATAAAATGTAAGCGAAATAGTTATAAAAATAAACAGCTGTGGTAAAAAAATTTAACATTTTCCAATGCCAGTTTGTTTGCTTATAATTGAATTGTCATCGAGTGATATCAGTCATACAAAGGCAACGCTAAGAAATATTATCGCAAAATAAATGGGACACTAAGAAAATTCTTAAAAATGTAAAAACTTATAAAAAAAATTATAAACTGAAAAATAATTCGAATCACGGTGATATGATTTTATGAAACTTGTTCAATAATTGATAAAGTTTCTATCACTAAATTATGTGCCCGCTCAGAAAATATCGTAGTTTACGACTTCCATGACTTAAACGAATACATCGATGCAATTCTACTACATGAAAAAAAAAATGCTTTAGTTTTTCTTCCTCAAAGCATATCATTTTTGCTACATAATTTAAGATTTGAAGGCTCCATGGATTTGTAGAAAAATCACTAAATAATTTTTTACTTTTTTGGTTTTTAAATATCTTTTTCACACGTTGTGGGTACGATATTTCGGTTGTAGCTAATTCAACGAGTGACAATTTAAAAATGAGTCACTGGTAACTCATAAATATTTTTCAGAAATTCATCTCTGTCGTGTTTATTACAAGACATTCTCTCTCCAAGAGAGTCTCATGACATCAAGTGCCGACAGAAGTGTTGAGAAAATACGCAACACATTGATTGCTCTGAAGAATGGTTTTATTTTGTAAAATAAATTTTGATCTTATCGTAAACGAATGAAGAACTCTTAGAATTGAGGGTTGACATCTATTAAGCCTTGTCAGTGAGCTATTTCCTATGAGCTATCGCTTTTGGTAATGATATTTTCTGATATTACGACGCGCTTTATGTTTCGACAACTTTGACAGATCAATAACAAAACGCGGCCCAGAAAAGAAATTTTGTTATAAAATGGATTTAAGATGCGAGAGTTATTGAACCATGATTTTTTATGATTTTAAATACGGACTGACTCAACAACAATACCAGTAGAAATTTAAACAGGTATTTGACCATGAAGTAATATCCTCGGCTATGGCAGAATTATAATTCAATGAGTTCGAACGAGGCACAAGATGGACGTCCTACTACTGTCGTCGTCCCAAAAGTCATCGAAGGTGTAAGAAATACCATAAAATTGAGAAAAATCAGTAGACCTTGGGTATATTCATGATTTGGGATCCGATTCATTATAAGCTACGACTTATAGTGTGGTGGAAGGCAATGGACTTCACCAATCATCATAAGATATTGGAAAGGTTTAAAGACTGAGCGGCATACCAAGTCAACTAATACTAGGGCTCTTGAGGTTATCCTGAGACAAAATCTCAACCAGAGCTTGATTCACCCTGGAATAAAAATTTGACACGAATAAAGACACCGATCACCTATTCCAGACTATACTAAACAACTTTTTGCTTCAACCATAAATCCACCATATTATCTACACATTTGGCTCCAAATCGGAGGAAAACATCGGAGCAGGTGTTTTCTGCGAGGACCCTCACGTGGAAATGGCCATACACGTAAAACGCCAGGTGGAAATCAAGGGCATCGAAATTAGTACTGGATTTGTAAAACCACCTTGAATTCCCTTTCTCGTTGTATAGGTACCAAGTCACAGTGATATAAGTGGAAATGAAACTGCAGACGGCTCGCTCGTCTTGGTGCAGTTTCGGGGGTTCCCTTATCCATAATTGGGAATTAACCAAAGGATATCTCTTATAATATTTCGACTTGGGACAAACTGCCAATATAATCGTCTCTGTCTCTGTTTGGCCCTTTCTGGTAAACCTTACAGATTTTTTTTGGCTCACACCTCCTAGATGAACTGCATGAAGCGAGTAGTGAGGTTTGGGGGGTAAAGCGTAAACTTTTGTGATTGCGTTCGGTTGGAATTTATGACCTCATAAATCTGAAGAGTAAGCAATGGGCCTAAGTTTAAAACATCTCTTAAGTTTTCTAAATCTCTCTCCATTCATATTGATGATTCGAGTTGATCTTCTCAGTCGACATAAAATTAAACACAGTTCAGCAAGCATGGATCATGTGTAAGAAAATGGTTGTATCATTCTTTGTATGTATGAGTCCATTGTCGTCTTTATATATTCCAGGCTGTGACATATCAAATTCTTTGAATGTATTAGAGTAGTACGATTTCATACTTTTGCAAGTAAAAAAATAAGCAAAATCGCTTTGTATCATGGCCTGGAACGTAAAGACCGCAATGAAGAGTCATGTTGCCACAGTTCCATTGGAAAATCGTATGTGAGTAGATTTTCAAAAATTACATAAAAAACGATTTAGATGGTCAAATTTTCTCTACCACAACCACCGCATCATGAGCTACTGAGTTTCTGACCAATTTAACAGTAAAATTTTCGAGACAGATCTAGATACCTTGTGAGCTCTTATTTAATTCTGAAAATCACGAATTATCTCTCAAGGGATGTGGAAAGCCTATGATTGCGGGATGGTGGGCTCAATGATTTCAAGATTGGCTCAATCATAGTGTAAAATATAAAGGCGAATATTTCGAAAAAAAATCAATGAATTAAGGGGGTATTCTAGACTAGAAATTCGAAAAAAATCGATTTTTTTTTGTTTTCATATTTTCAAAGTTTAACTATTCAAGAATATGCCTACAAGAGGATTTTTCAAATTTGTATCTTTATATTTAGTGTTCACTTGCATCCAGCTGCTAACAGTTGAATTCTAACTTCCAAACCACGTGGACATATGGACTTTAAGGGGTAACGCCTCTGTAACGGCTAAAAAAAAAAGGTTTTTTCACGAATTTTTTTCTCGCAAAATTAAAGGTGATTGAAACAAACCTTTTAAGGGTATTATCGGGCATACATTGAACTTTATTGATAAATTTTTGACAGCGAATAAAAAACAAAATGGCGGCTCCACAGCCATCTTCCCGGGACATGTTTCGGAGCAAGTTTGACGCGCTTGGTGGCGACCTCCATTTTCAAAGGAAAAAAAAATTTTCTCGCACGGGACCTTTTTTTTTTCTCCTAGAGGGTTCAAACTATTTTTTAAGCCAATAAAAAAAAAAACGATTTGTCAAAAACTTTACAGTAGTGTTACACCTTAAACGCGTTTTTCTCGAAACTGCCTTTTTCAAGACGATGCCCACGATTTCTCCAGTTCTACTGGACCGATTTACGTGAAATTTTTTTGGGAGTCTTCTTTATAGACTTGTCTATGTCCGGAACTAGCCGCATCCCAAAATTTCAATTTTTACTATTTTTAAAAAATTCGAAAATGTCAAAAAAGTGGTACAAAAATTGCTTTTTTTTTTAGGCAGCGGCCATTTTGTGAAAAAACAATTTTTCAACTTTTCCCTAGTTCCGGACATAGTGACATTACTCTAGACTAATAATCTTTTTTATTTTTTTTTCGGATTGCTAGGCGGGTTGGAATCGTAGGCATGATCACGCGCCAATTTTTTGAGGCCCCCCACTTCATCAGCTGCTAATTTTTTGAATATTTAACTTTTTTAATTTTTTAATTTTTTTCTGTATTCTTGCAATGTTAATAAATAACTCATAAAAAAATGGATAGAGGAATATTGATTGCCTTTTTTTTATGGCACTTCAAAAATCACCTAAAATTCGGGCCTCTAGACAAGAATACCCCCTTAAGTTCAAGTTTTCTTTGGATTACAAATAGCACACTAGACTCCCTCAGTACATACATAGGTACTCTTACACAGTCTCATACCAAAACTGGTAGGACTTTTATTAACAGATCTTAATCTCACCTATTTTTATCATATGCAGCTCCAAATTACTTAATCATTTTTCACATTGTTGGCATATATAATTTTATCCTCAGCCAATCTCCCAATTATCACAGAATCAACGCATGCATCTAAATGATAAATTGAAGAATTTTTAAATCCAAACTATCTTCAAAACTGCCTTCCGATAATTGAAGTATGAGGAACTATGGAACCTACTCAAGTACATACCTATGTACATACCTCAATCTAACAGTGGACTAAAATATGAAATTCCGAATGTGTGGGTGGTAATCTTAATTTTTTTCGTTTACACAATACACCGACTTACATTCCAACGTACATATATCAACAATTCGGCGGTCTTTTTTCCTTAGTTCGAAAGTCATTGACACTAGCAGCAACCTTACGCGAATGATTAACAAAAACATGAAGGCCTGGCAGAACGGTGAGTTTCTGATGGTGACGACTTTTCACAACGTTTCAACTCAGCTGTCCAAATGGTGGTTGTTTTCATTGATTTCCTCCCTCATCCTTCCCCGTCCATTGTTGTATTATAACTTTAGTATTCATGTACAATTCATCACCGACACCGCATAGTTTTTCAGACTACAACGCCATAAGGAGTTCCTTATTCGTGCCCGCAAGTATTGTGTAATGCGATAAGCGCGCTCTAAAAAGCTCTGCCCTTTGCCAATTAATGCGCACACGTTTATCTGCAAACTGTCGAAAGAACATTCACCCCGATCGGTGGTGCGGCCCCGGGTCGGGCCTGTGCAAAATTTTGCGCCTATAAAATATTCCCGAAATTATTTAATCCCACCAAGAAGATTTTTCAAATATTTTTATCATCGGAACTTTATTTTTTTTTTGTTTTTTGTTTTTTTTTGTTATCTTAGTATCTCCTTATCAGAAAAGACAACGCTAATACTAGCTAGTTAGTTAGTCAGTTAGTATACAACTACAATTCATACGTATACATATACGTGCGAGTGTTTTCGTTTTAGTGCGGGGTCATTGAATTTAAAGACAAAAGCAGCGTTTTTGGGGCAGATGATTTTGCTAAAATATTCCCAGATGTTCGTTTTCAGTGATACTTTTGTCGAAGGTGAATGACATGTGATGTGATAAGATGAAAGAGAATCAGAGAGTTTCGATTGTTTACACAATTTTTGTTTACATTTCCGAAAACAGAGTGGAATTACATATGTAGTATGGATGGATTTGTATACGAATGTATGTATATTTCTCGGTAAATATTTATTATTATTACCATATGAGTATACGATATGCAGGGTTGCTTTAAGAGGTGTACATACGTACCTGCCATGACAAATGACTATTTCGCTGAGAAAATAATTGAAACATATTGCCAAATTGGATACCCTACCTAAATCATAGAAAGTATGGATTACTTTGGAATTGTTGTGATTTACTGGAACCTAGTAACCATTATGGGTTGCGACAGGAAAATGAGTAAAGGAAATTGGTTTTTATAATCTTATCGCAGAAAGAAAAAAAAAAAACTTATTACAAATTTTATAGGTTCTGTGGTAAATGGTGATTTTAAGACATGGAAAAATGCATTTTCTCTAAAGCGCTCGAATCTATAGAAAAATGGAAAAGAAAAAATTTATGGAAATATTGATCGAACCTACAAGAGGGCAAAGAGTTGGTCAGATTTATTGCTATACCGTACATTGATCAAAATTATTATCAATTAATATTCATCGATTACTAATTATTACAAAAAAAGAAATAAATACTAAGATTACCGTGATTAAGAAAAGTTACTTTAACTAAGCTGATTTTTTAGGTAAAGTTTAGATTGGTATGGAGATCGATCAATGTGATGGTTGAAAAGACGAGGCTTTGATGTAATAGGTACATGCCTATTATATTTTATACAGTACTGATGGTAAGGAGTGGAAAAAGTCATTGTTGTGTCTGATATCGAGAGACTAAGAAAAAAAAAAAAAAAAAAGATTTAACTGGTCTAAGACCCATTCTTACGATACCCTAGATGATTGCTGGTATGTAATTTCGTATGGTCACTACACTAAAGTGGTTTTTCACTTTTATTCCTAGAATGATTGGTCGGATAGAAAAAAATATTTTTTTTTATGATGTTGCCAAAGCTCAGGGGATACCCTATGATGCCGTAGTACAGCCTTGGCAGGAAAGGAATAAGGGGTAGGGAATTGAAGATTATTGGGTTGAGTCCAGTAGGTGATGGTGCGCATTACACTTGAATGTTTGAGGTTCATAATTTGGGGGGGGGGCAAGTGATGGCAAACTGTTCCACATTCGTATTGTTCTGTTCTGCTTATGAATAATTCACGGAATTTCACGGTACGGCCGAATTTGACTTCAAGGGTATAAGGATGAGCTCGAGTTATAGCTCGTGTGGTGCGCATGGGAACAATTCTACAAGGGATCAGGCTAGAAATTTCGTCAGAGCAATGAGCATATAAATAGCGATAAAAGAGAGACAGACATCCGACATTACGTCGGAGATCTAGGGAATCAATAGTTGCTATTGATATGTCATCGTTAATAAGCCGGAAGGCCTTCTTTTAAACTTTATCTAACGCGGACAATGCAGTGCGTCCAGCACCTGTCCAAATATGGGAATATTATTCTAATCTAGGCCTGATATGAGACTTGTAGATTTGCGCCAAGTTTGATGGAGTAAAATATTTCTTGAATCTTTGCAAGAAGCCCAGGCATTTTATCGCGTTTTTGCCAGTATGAAAAATGCGATCGGACCAACTAAGATTGTTGGATATTTCTAAGATGTTAAGAAATGGTGAGTTCGAGATATCTTCTCCATCGACAGAAATGGGTTGAGCGGGTGTTGGAGTGCGTTTAAGTGATAACAAACAACATTGCGTTTTGGAAGCATTAAACAAGACCCGATAATTCGCTCTGCCCCAAGCGAGTATTTTTGTGAACTGAACATGTGGCTTCATTTGTCAGCTATAACATTCACACGGAAATCATCTATAGAGTCGAACGAGTACACGAAATCCAGGGTTCTGTCATCTGCAAAACTATGAATAGGATTGAAAGTGAGAGCTAGCAGATCATTAATAAAAATGAGGAAGAAATTAGGAGAGAGAACAGAACCTTGCGGTACACCGGCATGGATTATAAAACGGTCAGAAGTAACTCCGTCCAATATAACTTGAATTAAACGGCGGGAAAGAAAGCTTTCAATCCATTTTAAGCATAGAGGGTCTAGACCTAATGCCTGAAGTTTAGCTAAAAGGACAGGATGCCAGACCCTATCCAAGGCCTTCAAGATATCTAATGGGATGATCTCAAATTCACCAAAATTATGAAGAAATTGATTCCAACGCTCGGTAAGGAATGTTAGTAAATCTCCAGTAGAGCGGCCAGCTCAAAAGCTGTTTTGGCGATCGTTAATAAGGTGATAAGTTTCTAAATATTTCATCAATTGAGTGTTGATGAGTGTCTCGAAAACCTTCGAAAGAATTTAAGTAAGGGCAATTGGTCTATAATTTGAGGGATCGCTTGTCTCTTCTTTTTTGGGTATTGGCTGAACATCTGCAAGTTTCTATGCCAAAGGAAAGACTCCTGTCGAATAGGACACATGAAATACTTTGCGTAGTGGTTTAGCTATAAAGAAGAGGGATAGCACTTGAGTACCAGGGTCGAAATACCATCGCCTTAGACACATCGAGACCTGCAAGCACTTTGAAGACCTCCCTCGTCCGGATTATAACCTCCCTTCGACCGGAATTATAAAAGCCGACATGACCAAAGACAGCTAAGATAAGATTAATCATCTGTGGGTCAATCGGGATACCTGCTTTATTGCGAGACAATTATGGCCTTTAAACAAATGGCGGAAGTTAATTAAACTTTTTAAAGGAAGCTTGACACCAGGAAACTAATAGGAGTGTTAACAGGCCATTTCACTGACAATCGGTAACCATACTATGAGTCTGGTTCTAAAGGCCAACAATTACTGTCGAAACTGTAAAGCTCCTGAGGAAGTCGAATCATCTTTGATGTTCTTACGAGGATTATTTCTCATGAATCTTGGGGGCACAATGAACTCGACAGTAGTCGAACTGAAGCAGGTTAAGTTTTAATTTGGTGGCACCCATAAAACTAAACCTAACTAAACCTCAGAGATGAATTCATACCCCAAATATCCATATTATGTAGGTTATTAAAATTATTTGATAGCTACATAATATAAAACTAAAATTTACTGATATTCAACAGAAATTCAATTAGCACTCCTTTGAAAAAAAAAAAACAAAAACAAAAATCTCAATTATATTTTGAAATTTTAATATCAGTTATGTCAACTTTTTAAAATAAACTCAGAAGAAATCAACAATTTTTCTTTTTCTAATAGTATGATTGATCCTGACCGCAAATAAAATGAAAAAAAAACTGAGATTTCTTCCTGACACAATAAAATTTTCTTTGCCTATTCCTTTTATAGAGTTTAAGTTAAATAGCACAACCATCTAATGACTACTAATTATTCCAACTTTCCCAAAAGAATAGGCGTGGAATTGAGGGTAATATTCACTAAAATAGAATCTATTTTAATTATTTATATATACCTAAACCAAAATAAGTATAGTACGGATCATGCTGAGTATTTAAATTATTTTTTGTTGTTCTTTTTGTTTTTTATGCAAACAGACAACCATGTGATGTTTGGTAAATGTATTTCCCATTCATAAACACCTGCCCCGTATACAAAAAACGTATTATAATAGCATGTGTAAAGGAGGACAAGTAATTCAATTCATTTTGAAATCAGTTAAGTGTTGAATAATCAAATAGTTAAGTACTGATGTAAATTCATATTTCCTTAATAGAATCCAGATGTGATTAATGTTCGAAGACTCAAAATTTGAAAACAGTCTTGCTATGTTGATGTCCATAAAAGGAAGACGATCTAGAATCTTTGTTAGCAAGTGATTGGAAGCAGTGAAATATTTACACATAAAGTCGAGTCTGCAACCGCCCAGTCGAGCTCTAGAATTAATTGAATAAATACCAAAATCTGTGAATTTGCTGATAAATCCATTTGGGAAGCAACGAATTTTCATAGACTAAGAAATAAGGAAGATATTTCATATGACATTCTACTTGAAAGTTGGTATTTTGAGTGCTTAGTATTTTTACCAGCAGATGTAGATAAACGTATGAGAATTTATCCGACTATTTTTCTTCGGAATTTTTATGCATGGCCATGAATATTTTTTGCTTGTTCTTTGTTTTCTTCCGTTATTATAAATATATGCATTTCATGTGTATTTAATTTTCTTTTTAAGTATATAATTAATGGTGTCCCAAATTCAGATGACAACATTAAAGGAGTTGATACGGAATTCCCATAGAAGCATTATAACTTTGGAGTGTTCTCAATGAGTAAAATATTAACGAATCAATAAAGCTGGCTATTGTTATTCAATTTCAATTTTCAATTTATTCAGCAATTGGCATTGTACAAATGAGAATATAAAATTCTGTTGGGTTGCACAAGTTAAAGAATACAATAACTAAAAAAAAAAGATTTTTATACTACATGTAACTCAAACTTATATCTAGACTTACAAAACTACAAGGCTAAGAAAGATGAAGGAAAACAATTAATTTAAGTAGAAAGAAAAGTTAAAACTAAATTATAATAAAGAATTACTCTAAGAAGAGTAGTGAATTAAAGCATTGTGATTGAAAGTGGCCAACGTGCTTGACATAAGCGATCTTCGCAACGAAGTTGGCAAAGAATTCCATAATTAAACCAATAGGCCTTGAGAGATACGCCTGCACATCATCTGCAAACAGGTGCATATGACAGTGCTTAGCACAGGTAAAAATATCATTTATGAACATAGAAAAGAATAATGGACCCAGGATTGATCCCTGAGGAATCCCAGATAAAACAGAAAGTGGGGATGAATACGTATCAGCGGAAAACACCATTTGTGCACGATTAGAAAGATAAGAATAGACAAATTTCGTAGCCTGCAACGAGAATTGAAAATTATCAACCAGTTTCTTGCAAAGCAGTATGTGATCAACAGTATCAAAGGCCTTGGAAATATCGAGAAAAATTAACCCCACGTACTTATTCTCATCAAGAGCAATTCGAATATCATTAGTTACCTTCAGTAAAGCAGAGGTACAACTGTGGTTGAGTCGACAATCATGTAACAAGTTGTGGGCAGCAACATATTCAGATATTTGAAGAGAAATTACTTTTTAAAATATTTTGGAAAGAAAAGGAATAATACTAATCGGACGATAGTCAGTGTGAGCAGAGCTTTTAGGGATTGGTATGACCTTTGAAAGTTTCCAGTAAATGGGAAACTAGCATCTCATAATGCATGTATTGCAAATATGAGCAAGAGGTGCAAGAGGATGAGGAAGCAGAATACGGATAAATCGTGGATTAATGCCCTCGATACTTGCCGCATTTGACTTAATACTGGAAGCTGCAGTAAATATGTCAACTTCGGTAACGCGATAGAAGCTAAAAGTATTGGAAGCATGGGGAGTCATCAAGGAGATATCAATTGCATGACCATTATACAACCTCGCATGAGATAGAAACTGTATATTAAGTTCATCAGGATCTTCAGTGCAACAAAAATTACTAGAGAAACCAATGCCTAGAGATTTTAAATTCTTCCAAAGTTGTTTAGAAGGAAGATTGACGTTTAGAATAGATGAGAAATATATTTTCTTCTCTCGACGGATGGCATTGGTAACCGGATTGCGTAAGGAACGAAACTGGTTCCAAAAAACTGTAAGTCGGTATCGTTTCCATACAGAATATGCCCTATTGCGCAACTGAATCAAGCTTTTAATATTTTCGGAAAACCAAGGACAGTCCCTTCGCCTAATATAAAATGCATTTTTTCCGATATAAAAAAAGAAAAAAAAATTGTGTGTGTAAAAATATGCAATTAACTGGAAGTTCTTCTAAGATCACTATAAAAAAAATATTACAAAATGTGTGGGAAATAAATCCTAGAATAAAAAAAAGTTTTAATAATTTCTAGATTTCTAATATACGTAAGATCAGGGATTAACTTTCGATCCGCAAACTAACTCACATAAAAGTTAATATTTTTCAGTAATCCATCTTTTCAGGCGACTATTTAATTTTTGTTTAAGGTTAAAATTATAAAAATCTATCGAATCAAGGGTAAATGTTAAGATTTTATACCAAATTTTATAATAATATTCATCAGATCCGGACTGGGAGGAAGGGCGTTCGACCGTTCACCTATTTTTAGGGTTCCGTACAACAAAGGAAAAAACGGATCGCATAGACGTTTTTATCGAAAACGTCGTGACGTAGCAATCTGCAATTTGGCAGAATGTTAGATTTTCATTACACGCAAATATATCGAGAGACAAACATTTTTAAATTTTCTATGATGGGGTTTGGGCCACATAAAACAATTTTTTTTATCTTGTGGGGTATGATTTGAAAGGGATTCCAATTCAACATTTTATAACCAAAAATGTGCACAGAAATGCCGCCCCTGATCTTTTGGGTTGCTAAAGTAAAAATTTCAATATTATTAAGGTTAGTACGCATTGAGTTATACAGGGTGTCCCGTATGTGGTTTGGGACCCGAAGACTATGAATACGTCATTCTTAGAAGGAAATAGCTTAAAAAGCTCATTCCCAAAAGATAATTGCCTACTTTCTGGCTTTTATTTAATTTTCTTGCTGGATATGCTCAAGAAATAGTGCAAAAAACTTGTTTGTTTAGGCATGACCTATCCATAGCCTTCGGGTCTTAGACTACATACAGGACATCCTGTAGGTAACAGGAAAACTGCCGCCTTTTTCTTATGTCTTATATGTAGTTGCTGGAAAAAATGTTTAGTGTTACTATATTGGGCCATATGAGTAGGTGAAAGAGAAATTTAATTTCTAAGTTCTAGTCCGCCCCTTTAAAATGCTAATGTAGTTGCAATAACTAATGTAAGTTGCAATGTAGTTGCAGTAACTAAATTTTGAATGAGTTGAATTCTTAAATTCTTAACTGACTCCACATATTCAAGGGTGGAATTATTCAATCGAACTGATGGCAAATTAGATGTTGGGAAAGTGCTTCAGGCAGGCAGTAAGACTGGTTTTGAATAATTGCCAAGTTCATTATCTATTGCCCATTCGTGTACGTGCTGTAGGTCATCATTGATTCGAGCAATACAGCTCGCGACCAGGCCTATTTGTCTGCCAAGGTACAGCTATGAACATCATCGGCATTCAAGTGTCCAGAGGGAGAAGAGATTAGAGCCTAAGATTGTACCTTGAGGAACACCAGCGAAAAAACACAACCGAGTGGAGATAGAATTCTGCACTTTAACAATTTGTTCGTGATTTTAAAGGAAATCGGATATTAACCTAACGTCTGATGAAGAGTGCCAAATTTGCAGATCAATTTGGGATAACACATCGAATCAAATGAATTACTGAAATCAAGAAGGACTAGTACTGCTAAATGATCATTGTCAAAAGCCTGAAAACTGTGTACGTATGTCGTCTAAAGTTCAGTTTAAGGCCTCTATAGTACCCTTGTGTGACACTGTGGCTTCATCTCATACTATAAAAGTTTGAATTATACGGAAATGTTCATAACCAACATTTTGCCAGGAATAAGCGATTTGACAAATTTTTTTGCAAAATCAAAGCTAATAAATTCATAGCCTTTCTGCAATTTACAGCAGAGGGAAATCTAGTCATGGGTCATGCCTTCCACGTAAAAGACTTATGGAAGCGGTAAAACATGAGGCAAAAGGAGGAAAAAGCGGAATAATTTTTGATCTATTCAAGATTGATTCCGGATGAAGTTTGTTTTCAAGATCATTTTTGTTTCGTTTTTTTGTTTTCTCTACAGAAGAAATAAAATGAAAGAAGAACTTTCTAAATAATTCATATATGCAAAAATGCAGCTTGTTTTTAATAATACGTCGATGTCTAATCCATCTTGCTTCCATTTTCGGTCCCAGAAATCTATGAGGAAGCACATGAAAAGTTTGAATTGCTTTCTTCTAAGGACACGCCTATACAAATGTCCTATAAAGTGTACAATGAAGAAGCATACCTCCTCGTTTCTTCCAAGGAAACTAGAGGTAAGTACACGAAGAGTTTATAAGATATGCCTGTTGTACGAAAATGTCCTATGAAGTGTCCAATATAGAGGCATGCATCATATCTTCCAAAACAGGCATCCATCCATTTCCCACTGGGATTAAACAAAATTACATTTAATATGGCAAATCAATCAGATACATATAGATATTGAACGCTCTCAACGTCTTTCTCATACATACAGCTTCTGCAGAAATAATTGTATAGAGCTTGCATGCGCTCTACATGTTTACGTAAGGGGTAGTTCCTCGTAATAACTGCGATATGGTTACGTACATCATTACAGATCCTCCTCAGCAGAGATTCGGTAATCATGGGGCAAACCTTGGGCAACAGCTGTCTTGAAATCGCGCATATCGTCAATTCTCGCTATCTGCGATTTGCCAACTTTCAGGCCTGTACGTCTAGAAGCCCCTTCACTTATTCTAGGGGCCGATCTATGGGTTCCCCAGCTAGGCAAGTATAGTCATAGCGGAGTCGTTTCTGGTCAGAGGCAACAGCTACCTCATTTCCAGGTATGTCACTGTGACCATCAGGCAACCATCAGAGAATAACCCTGTGGTTAGCATCCAGTTTCTCGAGATCACAGCACAACCGTTGAACAAGGCGCGATCTAATGTCGAATTCTTTGCAACGAGCTCTACACCGGTGCAGTGCAGCTTTATGTGCTTTTGTTTTTGTAATGCAACAACAAAAACACGTTAAGATCCACCGAATCTGTGTAGAACTCATTCAAAGGAATTTGCCATAATGTCAATACATATCCTGATAACTCGATGGCTTGGTGCAACATAAGTTGTTGCCAGCAGCCCTGCTGCTTTGCTAATATCCAGAACACTACAGTAGTCCGGTAAGAGGTATGGTTCCTGCATTTGAGGGAATGCTGAGTACACCTTGTCTCCCACTCCCACATCCATTTTCGAACAGACTGTGTAGACATATATATCAGAGTCTTATACCACACGATTATCATCCCATTCCTCTCTACTACGAATACTAGTTGAGAATATTTTCTCAAAGTTTAGTCTAGGGAAGATATATTCCTTAGCTCCCCGTATATACAGTCCCCAGGACAGAATTTCAGTATTCTGCTGTGACCAAGGTCTACTGTTGTCCAGAATCCTGACTTTCTAAGTCTTTTATATAACTATACATTTCCCATGTAGGTCAAGAAACAGAAGCCTGAGTTTGATCTTGTCCATTGCTGCCGTTTTGGTGTTGTACGAAGAGCACCTGTAACACCTAGACAGGCACCTCTCTTATTTTTTGTGAGACTCTTCAGGTGAGTCGCTTTCTCTCAATCCACCAACCCAAGAAACAATTTTTTTTATATAGTAGTAGCCGTAAGGTTTCTATTACCAAATTATATAACTTGAGTTATATAGACTGGTACTCAAAACGTCTTTGTAACCACTATAAACCCCTTATAGAGCTTAAATGGAGGAGTATATAAAGGTTACCGTGACTTGATTTAGGTAACGTTATATAACTAAAAGTTTTATAAAATGAGTAACCAAAATATTCTGGTTACCTTAATATAACTTCTTATATAACCCAAGGTGCTCTCGATTAATTTATTTTGGTCATAGCGGTGGTTGCGGTAAAGTTTCGGTTACCTTTATAAACTTTGTTTATAATGGTGATGGTAACGTTTCCACAACGCTCGGAATTCTCAGACTGATTACTTTCAGTGATAGAAATGTAAGGGTTTAATATTTTTACATTTTAGAAGTACAATTTTTCGGCATATATGTGGTGAAATTCAGCTGCAATTGAAATTTTACTGTGAATATCAACATAGATACTTCCAAAAAATACAGACCGCTCCACAAATAATCAATATTTAATAATTTTAATTAAATATGACAAAATTTAAGATTTTCACTTATGTGACATTAATTCAGAAAAATTACATAACACACGTTAGAAATGTTATGTACATAAAAAGATGTATTTTCTTCATATAAAAATAAAACGGAAGCCATATATCTGCAATTTAAAAAATTGGCTTAACCGACATTTTCTTTTTTCTCTGCAATGGACAGATGAAAAAATGGCTGCATGTTCTTAAATGAACAAATTACCATTATAAAACTTCAAGTAGTTTTATATAAACATAATGACCCTTATAAAACTTCTAGAAATATTAGACAAACTAAAGGCACTACCATGCTTCGAAAATGGTCCTTATATACCCTTTAGTCATAATATGTAACCTTTGGTAATGTTATATATTTTAATTATAGTCACAAAAAACAGACGTTAGTGTTCTTATATACCCTTTGGTTATATTATGTTATATAAATAAAAACAGTTTTATAATGGCTCCATTCGACACTAAAAGTAATTTGTTTTTATAACGATCACCGTAGTTACTAAAGCGCCACCAAAAAAATTTTACGATATTTTATAGTGGGTATATGTATTACCGAAAGTTCCCAATTTTTATTAAAGTCACCTAAATTACTGAAAGTTTCCGAGTTATATAAGGGTAACCACGGATCCGCAATAAACACTTATTACCAATATGTTTATAACGTGGTAATCAAAACAATTATAAAACTTTCTTATATACCTTCTAGTAATGGTTACTCTAAGTTATATAGACCGGTGATTGAAACATTTCCATCACCAATTTATAAAACCCTTAGTAACTTATTTCCACGATAACTATTAGTAACCTAAAAAACTCTAATATAACTACATCACCAATTGGTGATATTATAAAACTCTTATATAACCACTGAAATTCTTATATAACCGAGTAACCATTATATACCCCTAATAAAACTACCCATCACCTTTAGTCACCAAAAATTGGAAAAATTGTTACTTGGGAAATTTGTACGATAAGTTTTGTTTTTGTTTAACAGGATTAAGGAAAAATAATTTTCATTTTATTAAGGGAAAATGAAAAAAGATAATTTTTCTTAACCAAATCCCAAAAGTCCTGAAAAGATTTTTAATTAAGTCCAGATTTTTGCATACTCTGCCCATAAATTTGGGCTTTGTAATTTCGTTAAGATAAGCTAATCTTATCAAAATTAAAAATAAAATAAAAACTTTTTGCAATCTACCAAAATATATACAAAAATTATTTGCATAGTTAAAAACAAAAAACAAAAAAAAAAATCCCTGTGAGCATGCGCAAAACATTTTAAGAAGAATGAAAATCGCGCGACCTTAGAATTAAATTCATTTTCATTTAGAAAGTGCTCAATGCCCGTATGCATAGTGAGCAGCATCATCTTTTCTGTATCTTCTCTTCCCTTTCAGAGCAGATGCTTTAGACCAAATTTATATTTGTCGTATCTAAAATCCAGATCTTACCCAAGTAATAAGATCATATAGCATCGTCGCATGTTGTCGTCGTACATATGTGTATACATATACATAAGTACGTTACGTAGTCGTCTGGTGTCTTCATTTTAAATGGAAATTCTTACTACATACCTACCCAGTTAGTCGCGAGCGAGTTAGTCGCAATCCTCCTGATTAAGTTCAGAGAGCTTTAGAGAACGCGGAAAGTGGTACAAGAGTCAACGACCGAATGTATGTTTATGACCAGAACACGTCGGTAACGTAAACAAATGAGGCTGAGGTTGAGGTAATGAAATTCTTGGGACGACGACGACGACGACGGGCAGCCAGCGATAAGTTGCCCGCGCATTTCTTATTCTTTCTTACTACATACATATATACATATATGTTGAATGTATGAATGTATGTATGTTTGTATTAAGTCATCTAAATCGAAGCTTTTTCGCTGATATTAAAGCTAAATAAAGCGCGAATATTTTCACATTTTCGGTAAAATTTCTTTTATACTTATTTGTACTCGTACTTAACTAAGTAAGTATTACTTAAAAATATAAAAAGTATTCACCCGGCGGCGGGACGGAGAGAATATTATGTATATGTATTGATGTAGTTGATGTTGTATGCATGTATGACAGCAACCATACGAGAATATATTGTATGACAATTCATTCTTATCCACAGATGATTCTACTCGAATCGAGGAGGGTCAACGACTTTTGAATTTCGCTATTATGTGTTCGAGTTGGGGGTGTTTGTCGTCATGTTGTTGGTTGGGCCTGTCCGCGCAGATAAAAAAAAAAAAAAGCAAAATTCAAACGGCGACTTCTATTTAAGAAATTTTTTGCGCTATTGCAATAATTCCGAATAAAATATATTTTAATACCTATACCGCCTACACCTACATATACATATATGTAACTCTACATGAGTCATCGACCATCCATAGTCTAAAATTGCACCAAATTTGTTTGGAAATCGATTTGAATTTTTCTGTTGAAGACAAAAGATCTAATTTTGACTTGGCAATTTGAAGGTAGAGCATTTTATAATGAAGTCTATGATATTTAGGGTAGGTACTCGAGTGCAGTATGTTGTTTAAAAAAATATAACTAAAATGCACCTACAGCGATTTTCTCACTTTTTCAGTTACATATTTCCGTCAAATAGGTAGTACAAGTCAATGACATGATGATTGTTCGCACGCCGAAAAATTATTCGTAAAAGTCACGTTTAACGGCATGTGCATTGGATGATTGAAGAATTGGAAAAAAAATGCATCCAGCAGCACATATTCAGTGGCTCGTGTGCATATTACACATTTCGAATATGTAAAAAAAAAAAAAAAGGTCATCAATGCTTTAAATGTGAACACGAATATGGGTTTCGTGACTAATAGCTAGAAACTTATGTTCGAAAATGACACACTTATTTTTGGAAATTTTTTTAGGTGTATGTTTGTTTTGCATTATGTTTCCATTAAACAATTAAATATTAGGTACACATTTTGGGATATAATGTACTTTAAAATTTCGGGAAGAGAGTTTGTGTAGGCTCGATGGTATGATCGAACTGTTGTAAAATTTCGCATACATAGATCTTGAGAAAAATAAGCAAAAATTTGACGGGAAACATGTTTACTTCTGCCCTATGAATGAAATCAATTAATGCTAGTTTTCATATTTTCCGAAAAAGTGTCCTGATTGACAAACCAGATTGCCAAAATTGACGTCTTTGATATAATTTATGAATTTTAATCAAAGTTTTCACGACATAACTAGTAGATACTATGTGCTGGGACTATATACGATTTAAAATCAAATAGCTATTAATAGATTATAAGTTAAGATCTTGTTTAAGTCAGCAATAAATATATTCTATATCTACTTGTTTGATAGATTTACATCTATAAATATCAATATCACTGCGTTTTAATTTGAATATATTTTTAAATATTTCTTGACCACATAAAAAAAAAAATCAAATCTCAAATACATAATGAACTAGATTGTGCCATGTATTGAACCTTGAGGAACTCCATTTAAAAACAAAAACCCTAAGAACTGGTTCTTAATTTTAACCAGTTGAATGAAGAAGTTTTCGTGGAGAATTAAAAAAAAGTAAAATCAGATACTAAATTTACTTAGTATACGGTTTGTGTGATAAGAACTCTTTCAAATTGTTTTCAAAAGTCCAACAGCATTTAGAAACTAATGTACTTTGAGTGCCTTAAAATAAAATGATTTAGCAGTTTTCCAATACTCATAAAAATTCGGAAGTTCTAAGGTACACGATAAATGTATGTATGTTAGGTTAGGTTTGGTAATATGGGTGCCGCTAGTAGTAATAAGCCCGCTCCATCAATAACAATATCACTGCGTTTTAATTTGAATATATTTTTAAATATTTCTTGACCACATAAAAAAAAACAAATCTCAAATACATAAAGAACTAGATTGGGCCATGTATTGAACCTTGAGGAACTCCATTTTTAAAGAAAAAAGGCCCCGAAGACTGGTTCTTAATTTTAACCAGTTGAATGAGGAAGTTTTCGTGGAGAATTAAAAATAAATAAATAAAATAAAATACTAAATTTACTTAGTATACGTTTGTGTGATAACTCTTTCGAATACTTTTAAGAAGTCCAAAAGCATTTAGAAACTAATGTTCTTTGAGTGTCTTAAAATCCAATACTCATAAAAATTGGGAAGTTCTAAGGTACACGATAAATCTATGTATGTTAGGTTAGGTTAGGCAATATGGGTACCGTTGGAAGTAGCAAGCGCCTGCTTCATCTAGTGAGTCCATTATGCCCCTTGAGCTTATGGGTTAACCTTTTCAAACCGCCATACATCCATACAACTTCCCTTAGGAATTTAAGGATACTTCTGAACTCATTACTTTGCAGCTCTCCCAGATTTGATAAGAAGTAGCTACATAACACCTTTTTTTATTCATTAGATGTATAAAGAGTTTTACTAGGCATTCTAGGAAATACTTAGTAATACACGTAAAAATTACTTTAAGTGCATACATATATAAGGTCAGCTTGGTTGTTCACTTTGCCGTATACGGCAGGCAGAAACCAAACCGCACTGATGAGTATACAGTTCCGGCTGATACGAAACGCCTGGTTTTGCATACAAATTTCTATTTTTAAAGATTTTTCGTTTGTAAAAGAGTTTTTTCTAGTCATTAGATGTATGTAAAAAAAGTAAGAACCATGGCAAGAGCAGATTAAAATATGTCGCATATTTTTTATCAGGTCGAAGATATAATCTTATGTATAGTCTTAATCGCATCCACAAATTTGAAGAAAAAAATAGTGGTCGCCAATTTTGGAAAGGATTTGTTTTCTGATTTTTACCTTCTCAAAATGTTAATTAGTTTTAATCAAGAGTATCCCAATAATTGTAAATAGCTGTTGGTGAGAGAGTATAAGAGAGCCAAAAAATGGATGATTAGAATGAAATTGAGTTAATATCGATTGCGTGGCATCATGGATTAAGAGATTAGAAGACATTAATAGCGGGTGCAGCTCGCATTGACTATTCCTTACAAATATTTTAATGAGTAGAAGGACGAAATTATGAGAGAAGAAGCTGAGCGGATAAGAAGGTTATATCTAGCCCCCTCCACATCATATATGATTTTCCTGGGATTGTCAAAATGAGTTTTTATGATTAGAGTAGGTGTACAATACCGAAACTTATAGGGCTGAATCTAAGGAAGTATTTACTTTACTAAGAGTTGTTGGAGGGACTGGTTTACTGTAGTTAAATAAGGGTTGTAATTATATTAATGATTTATAACTGAATGTAAATGTATTTATGTATGTGTGCCTAATCGATACTTCAAAATTAGGCTACGTAATTGTTAGATAAAAAAAATTATATAATTAGTATTGATAACTTAACTGTAAAAAAAATATCAGTTAACTGAACAACCTGTGTAAAAGTTCCGAAATTTTCACTCTGTTCAGTCGTAAGATCGGATCATAATGGATATCATACAGGCGTTACAGGGTGATTCATAAGATGTAAAGAAGAAATTCCTTAACTCCTTTTACTTCCTATACGGCAAATTTCGCACTTTCTCCATCTTTCTTTCTAGATGTTATAAGAGTTGGTCCTCTCGAAAAGAATAGATTTTTAGGTGATGTTTGTTTATTAGTGGATTCTGATCGGAAAAGGTCCGTGAAGGGGTTGGAGGATGTAAGGGGGGGGGGGGGCTAGGGATAGTTGTTCAAAATTAAAAAATAATAGTTAATTCGGGCAGATGTGATGTAAGGAGTGTGAAAAGGGAATACATTGTACGGGTATGATTTTTGCAGAGGAGAGGATCACATAATATTAAAGGGTCTTTAACCTTATTTAATATGAGTCATCCATATTTTATTTAGTTCATACTTTGGTATTAATACAGTTGCTATCGGAACTTGCCTCACAGCTTCAAAGATGATCAAGGTATTGCCCATCTTTTTATATAAGGAAACTGTAGGTAGTGAAGGTGAAACACTGATGCCAAATTAAAGAAAAAAACAAAAACTTAAACGCATAAAAAAAAATTTCGAATCTAATCATCAAAATACTGAAATTTTCTGTTATGGATTTGAAGTTGTCACTGGTGATTGAGAGATCTGAGTGAGAAAAATTGGGGATCGCAATTTACGAAGTATGGAACAGAAAATAAAGAAGCTATACAAGGATATGGTCTATGTGTGGCTTAAAAAATCTACAAATTTGTTAGATATTGTGATAATTGATTGATTGACTAGTTGAGCGCCTCAGTATTCCATAGTAAATTTAACTTATAAAATATTTCACCTGATCTCATAGTTGGCGCTCTCTTCTTCTTCATATCTGTTTAAAGTTCTTCCTCCCATTAAAGTTACCGTGAGAGGTAGCGCCATCTGCCTTTAATGTAGCAAAATACTCTCACAAATTGAGCAGGATATCGAAGCGTTTAGATTCATGCTCGGATATAGTTTTATAGAAGCCCCCCAGCATTATAAGTAAGTCCCTGAAATTAATTAAACCCAGGACAAAGCATATAGAAAATGAAACTGTTGACCATCTACTAAATTGGGACGTATTATCTTCGGAGCTGTTCTGCGGGCATACAAAAATTTAGTTAGTCAATGTCAAAATAGACAAATGATTTTCAGTTACTCAACGGGACTAGCTTAAAACACTTTACGGCTCGGTAATGCACACTTAGTTATATGCTTCGACTACAGATATAACTGCCGATTCTGTAACGAAGCAATTACCATTGGTCAAAATCTACCTCAAAGAAATCCAACATTTTTATAAAGAATCAACGTAGATAGGTTGGTTTTAATAATTAAAGGCCCAGCATAAAACTGAAAAATAATATTAATGAATAATAATAATTTTGAATACGGTGAGGTGGGGGGGGGGGGGTGTTTGGAGGTTAGGAAAAGTTTAGAATATGGGGGGATTGCTTCGGGAAAAATTAACCTCTGATTGTAAAATAATCAATTCGAGACAATTTTAGATTAGATATCACCGAGAGTATCAATTTTGTTTTTTACTTTGCAGAGCTAGATCACCTCAGATCCTCGAAGAAAGATATAAAAGATATGCAAATATGCAGGTAATATTATCGGAGCTTTAAACCCAAAACTACTTCCTGATAGTCAATGAGTGAACCATTGTAGTAGATATATTTGTAAAATAAAAAGGGCATTGCCAGTGTGAGAAATGGGGGAGGGGTTTGGATAGATTAATGAAAAATAGAAAAAAAAACAAAAGCACACCTGTTCGTTTTTGAATATTTTTGGAGAAAAGATAAATAGGCAAAAGTTAGTTCATCAATCGAATGCAAACAAAAATAATTTTTTTTAAGTTTAGTTCAACAGTCTGAACTAACGGACAAAATAGGAAGTCAGAAAATTTTATATTACAAAGCTGAAGCTGAAAAATGTGAGATATTTGAGTACGTAACAAGGTTTTACAACTGTTTTGATTGTTGAAAAATTTTGAGAGTTGAAATTATATAGTCCAAGGTCTATGCTATACGTTTGGACATAAATGCAAAATAACCCCCTTAAAATGTGTACATAAATAAAATAAAACAAAATTTTATTAAAAAAAAAAGAATAGCCAATTACCTCTTATAGAATTAGCAGTCTTTTTCTCATGTTCAATGGTATTAACTAATGAGTTTGAACTCTGTATAGATGGCGGGGGTGTTGTACTATCAGCTGAATCTGGACCAGGACATATATTGCCTGTCGAGCTACCAGAACATACTGAATTACTACCACCACTACTGCTGGCAAGTGATGAACAACATAATGATGTATTAAATGGTGAAACCGATGATAATTGTTGATGTTGTTGTTGCTGTTGTTGTTGCTGCTGCTGCTGCTGCTGTTGTTGTTGTTGATGATGCGATGACGAAGATGATGACGATGATTGATGATGATGACTATGATGATGATGATGACTATGATGATGATGACTATGGTGCTGTTGTTGTTGTTGTTGTTGATGTTGAATTGGTAATGAACTTCTTGAGATCGTTGTATCGGTAGGTAGTCGTATTGGACTTGAAACCGGTGATGTAGAAGATGTTGCTGATGATGATGCAGCTGCTACAGCAGCAGCAGCTGTAAGGCCACATAATCGTAAGCTCTTCAAATCAATTGTTGAGTTACGTTGGTGATGACTGTGTTGTGTTGACGATGTTATACTGTTGCTACCAGTTGATAGAGTTCGATTAAATTGTCGTAATGCAGCTGTTTCAAAAAGAACACGTGCAGCTGCAGCACTATGTTGTTCTAATAATGATCCTGCTGCTGCTGTTCCTGTTCCTGATGATCCTGTCGATGATGAAGGTCTATGATGTTGTATATGTTGTTGCTGTTGTTGTTGTTGTTGATGATGTTGATGTTGCTGATTATGATGATGCAAAATTTGTTGATGATGAGAATGTGGATTTGAATGATATTGAACTGGTAGATGTGTTGTCGGCATTCCACCAGTTGTTGGTTCAATTTTAATTTCTGTAGTAGTAGTATTATTGTTATTATTATTATTATTATTATTGCTACTATTGCCATTATTTCCACTGGTCCAATTTTGACTTAAGAATTCAGAAAAATCGTTATCCATTTTCGCACAACGTGAACATAAGTTCGATAAACGTTTTCACATTAGTTTAATGAAATTATAATTATTAATGCTAGGTTGGGTAAATAGTATTTTGAAACACATTTAGCACCATTTTTTTTTTATTCACTTTTCTATTACTTATTTTTCTAATTTTTCTTTTTTTTTATATTATACATATATCACTAGTTCACTTGATGTAGAAAAAAATTTCTATTTCTAAGTCACACACTTTCATTTTGGATTTATCAATCCAATCATCATCATCACCTTTTTGTATTGTAAGAAAAATATTGAAGAAAATAAAAACCCAAAAAATATAAAATAATAAAATTGCTGGACAATTTTTTTTGGAAAATTAACTAAAAATTTATAAATTAATTATAGGAGCCGTCGCGTCTCAATCGTAATCGTTTCGTATCGGTCTGCATCCATTGACGACTTGGATTCGACAAAATTATCGTCAAGCATACATAGTAGCATTAGTGACAGGGCAACAAAGAATTATTATTATTGAAGAAAGTTGATGTTGTAAGCGATTTTCGATTTAAAAAAGAAAATTATTTTCGCTTAAAGACGTTCTCGTTGGGTCAGCAAATGAACTAAGAGTGTGTGTGCTGAGTTTCATTTTGGTAACGTGATGCCGAATTTAGTAATAAAGTGAATCGGAAAACTTTGCGAAATTCTTTTTCGAGGTTAATGAACTGCTTGTATGTGTGTGTGTGTTTGTTTGTGTGTTCACATACATATGTATAGATCTTTTTGTCTTGTTAAAATTTTATTACATGTTGATTTTTAAATTTATTTATTTTTTATTTTATAGTCAACGCTAATGGGATACCCTGAAAAAAAAAATCTTAGAAAAGAGTGAAAATGAGATAAGGAGAGATTAGAGGTTAGAGATACTATTGAGCAAGATGCCGATGAACAATTCGTCTAGACATTCGTTGCCCGCAAAAAAGAGTAAGAATAGAAAATGGTGAATTATACCAAATCAGTAGAGTTCATCAAATATAAAAGAATTCTGAAATTTCATAGAACCGTCAAAATTAGGATTGATGTGGAAAGATTTTGTGGAGATGTACATACATATATGCAAAGTCAAATTCTATATTTCGCCAGAGTAGAGTCTGCTGTTAATGTTATTGAGGTATTTGCAATGAATTTTTTTTTATCAACGTCCTCTTGACTGCCCCCACGTATTTACGAATATTAGAGATTTTTTTTTAAGGTCTGGATCAAAGTGAATTTTTAAAAAAAAGCCCACAATTTTACATAAGAACTGTATTTTTTATGCATATGTATGAATTCAAAGGAACTTCATTGAATTTTTTTTGTAATTTTAAACATTTGATCGCATTAGCTAAGGAAATGTGTTATTTCAATACAAAAGATTTTGATGGAGGTTGATCTGACGATTGTAACGCTATGAAAAATTTCGTCAGTATTTTAAGGAAATAAAATAAAATTGGTTATTAGTCGAATTGAATTCGATAATAAAAATATCCATAGTTAATGTTTTACTCGTTTCGATACTCGATGTATTCTGAATTGATGGTTAATATACTTAGTTTTTGTGTGAGTCGTCCGTGAAGCGAACAGAAAGACGACACCAAATACAGAACTGTATACTGTTGCGTGCGAAGCTACTGTTTTAGCATTGATAGAAATAGAAATAAATGAGAATGGGATAGAAAAAAAACACAATTTCGAAGTTTGATGTTCGAATTCGAATTTCGAAAATGTCTATTTTGATGTGTTTTTGAGTTACGAATAACAGGTTATATGGGCTGAATTTTTTTTAGGGATTAAAATGTATCCTCGTCTCGTACCTCTTTTTCCTTTTTACTTTATAACGTGAGTAATTCGAAACTAATGAGTAACCTTTGATTTACGAAAACTTATGAAATTCAAAAATCGGATTTTTTTTTTTAATTTAAAGAAAATAATCAGTTCAATTACTTTTGATTGATGGGAAGTAAGCCGTACAAAGAGATCAAAGTTATGCTCTGAATTTGATGCATCAGAAGAAAACAGATCTCTTTGTTTTTTCTACAAGTATTATTTATGTACATAACCTCAAATTGATGAATGGACACATTTTCGTAGATCAGGTCTTAAGTCTTACAAATAGAGCGGAAGAAGGAAACCTGGCATTGAAGGTATAGCCATAAATTTTGTTGAACGTCTTTGATACATCGCTAAGTCATCTGTTGATCATTCAGAATGGAATAGCGGTCTTTTTGTGGATTTTTTTTCGAAATGATTATCAGTACCCAGAAAATGGATATGAATCCCATATGAGTCATATATGTATTTACGGAAGTAGTACAGAAATGTTACTCCACAAGGGGAAATGGCTGAGAATAATTAGGACTTTGTTCAGTAGCCAATGGGAATACCAAAAATTCCCGAAAGATTATATTTAAGGTGACTATTAATTAGATTAACTCTTTCGAATGAATGGAGATGATCGAGCTTGATTATGAAGATACTTTGCCCAGAAGATCGGAATATGGAATATTGTATGGTAAAGATTAAATTCACAATATTTTCCAACTCAGTATGCAAGAGCAAAATTTCGTTGAAATTATTGTGGGAAAGGATCAGCCAATAGTTGAAACAGAAAAAGAGATTAACTAGTTGTTGACACAGAGATGGATATAGCCACGGAAAAACACGAATTACGTGAATGATGAAGAATCTCATCGTTTTTTGGACAACAATATTATAAAAATTTGCTTCCTGAATTTCAAGGTAAACCTTAAGGTTCTTATTAATTGATGTCGAATTTTCAATTAATTGTTATGGAATCAGTAGTTTTCTTGAGACTTAAAATTTGTTTAATAATTGTAAAAAATATTTCCATATTAGGCAACATTGGAGCAGAGATAATCAACGTTCTCGTTTGCGATAGAATTACAGACAACATAATTATGTTCTAGATCAATTTTGCCTCAAAGTAAGGAAAAGTGCGGGGAGAAATGTAAAATAGCAAAGAAAGGGCGAAGTAGTTAGTATTAACTTTTAAACCTACAAAATGTTTTATAGAAAATGAGCCAAAGACCATCGATTCCTAAAAACTATTTGCGGGGGGGGGGGGGGGGCAATCCTTTTCCATATAATTTATGGTTCCTATCATCAATTCCTATCACCTGGCACCGGGTAGACTATCTTATGTATTCTTATGCTTCTATGGTAGGCGATCAGAAATAACCATACTGATGAGACCTCTCTAATCGTCGGGTCGAAAAGTTCGTTTTTTTTAATGCATTTTTAATGCATTATAGAAATTCTTTCAAATTATTTTCAGTGGATTTTAGTCTATAGAGACGAGAAATTGTCAAATACAAATATCTTATATAAAAGTGAACATAACTTCTAATTCTATTAATTAAATAGAACTTTGTGATATGTTCACTGTACTAAAACTAGATGGCGCTATGACAGTTATATCCACATTTTATTATTTTTCGTTTGAAATTGAATTAATTCATTTGTTAGAAAATTTAATAATACACTCAACGTTCAGCCAACAATTAATGACAAATAAACAATCGAAATGGACTGCCAAATACCTGAAAAAAAAATCTTGTTCTATTCTGGCCCGCGTGAACGTGAACATTCATGGATTTTATATTAGTTTTACTAGTTTATTTCGGACCTGACTGTACCGCTCACCTATCTAAACTGTCAGTTTTAGTAGTAGTTTCGCTTGACTGGTAGAAAATCTCGTCATGTATTTTGGATTAAAATTTTAGCTAATATGTAGATACAATTTATTCGAGCTTATTTTGGGCCATACTACTTATATGTTCGCATTCATGGCAAGCTTTTTACTAGAATTGCTCTGTAGCAGAGAAACAGAGGAGGATAGTTTTTGTATGCGGAAAATGTTTTCGCATTAACCAATGGTAAGATAAGACTATGATGATATTACTGGTCTTAACATATAGTACCTACTCGATATGGATATTGCGTAGCGATTAAATTAAAAATAAAGCCTTAGCATTAGAACGGCCAAAAAATTGTTGTCTTGTATGACAAAAGTATGAGTGGTGAGTTCTCATGATCTACATGACAAGTTTTTGTAGGGTTTAAGTGAATATTGAGTTTTTTTTTATTTTGTAGATTGAAACTCATCAGTTCAATTAAAATGGGCCTTTTGGAATTTAAGTACGATATGTGAAGGTCATTTAAATACATTCCTTTAAAATGGAACTCCCTCACAGAAGATGCATTGTGTGTAGTCAAATAATTCTTGTAAATACTATTTGACGACATAAAATATTTTATGGACTGATAAGTCATATACTTCCATATGTCCATAAATCATAATCCAGGAGAACAAGATATTTACGTGGAAAATTTTTTTATGTTTGGAATATTTTGATGTTTTTCATTTAGACTGAGATTTGAAATTTGTTTTAATAATAGGCCTTACGTCGTCATGTACATATGTATGTAAAAAATAAAGATCACTCACAATGAAATAAGTGAGATTTTTTTTTAGCTGATGCACAATGAAACATTAACTTTTGTGAACTATCAAATTTCATATTAAATTTCACAAAATAGTACACGCATTCATTGAGTAACACAGATATTCCAGAAATTATATTTTATGTAGTTCTGCTTGATTGATTGAAAAGAGGTTGAGGCCTCAACGGGGACCCTGGACTGTAAGTCACAACAAGGCCCATTGTTCACCCTCCAGACGTATTAGCAATTGCAAAAAGGTCCCAATCGGATGATCTTACGAAGTTCTTGCCGACTTCATGTAGTTCATCCAGAAACTATTAGCCAAGGAATTTGTGTAATGCTTTCCTGAGAGAGCCGGACAGTGACAAAGAATGTGATTCACCGTCTCAGATTACTCTTCGCATGACTCTGAGAGAGGAATGCCCCCTGAGATTTTCACTAGAGTTCTCATCGTTCGCTTGTTTAGTCCCAAGAGGTTATTCGTTAGGTTTGGATTAAGTTTGCTCTACAGTTCGTTTGTGGCTCTACCCGAAGGGTTACCTAACGAAAGACGACTGTGCTAGCGCTCGGACCAAACTGAAATATTAGAGCCAACGGGTTTTAGTGCAATCCCTATTGTGCTTATAGTTATAGTTCCTATCCTAACTACATTTGATTTTTTCTTTGCGAATCTGTCAGAAGTTCGTAAGGGAAATATTACAAGTTTTGAAGCTTCTGTTATTTGCGAATTGTATAATCAGAGGGAGTAAGGATTTAAAGCCGTTCATATAATGAGAATGAATGAATCTTTTGTGTATGATTCAAGTTATACACTCCGCATGATTGACCTCATCTCACATTCATTTTCTCATGTATCCTTGGGACAAACTGCTTCTGTAAAATTTTATTACGACCAAAGAAATTGGAAAAATTAATGCTCTAAAAGGAAGGATCACTATGGTAACATCCTTGTGTATAGAACTATATAGTGATTGCAAAACGCAGTTTGACTTAGTACCTTGTTGTGTTGTAGAGGCGCTACTAGTACTGCAGAACAGACGTAACCACCAAAGGGTAACGAACCAGCAATGCCTCGCTCCAATATAAAATCAGTGATGGCTGGTCCTGATGTAGGGAAGGCCGCAATTTTTTCTTAGAAATTTATTGGACATTTTTTCCTTAGAATTGTTATACAATGATGGCTGACAACGGCCACATTGTATGATTGGATCTGAAAATAAATCTAGTCGGAAACCAGATAGAATAAAAATTCTCCCGAAAAATTTTCTGTGAATTTCTAAGAAGAATATTTGTTCATCTACGAGTCTATGCTCATAAAAATTCTTAGTGGCCCAAGCAACCGTTGTCTGCCTACAATAATGCATAACAATTCTAAGGAAAAAATTTCCAGTAAATTTCTAAGAAAAAATTAGGGGGCTTCCCTACATCAGGTCCAGCCATCATGGATTTTCTATTCTATCGAGGCATTGTCTACTTCCCAGCCTTCTTATTTTTTTAAATTTTGGCTATGCTCTTACGGCTTATCGCTTGAACCCCTTGTAATACTTCAGTTGCACAGCTTTGCTTTTAGCGAAGTGGGAGCAAAACTGTTCAAAATGGTACAAGTGGAGCCATCTGACATTATAACAAGGAAGCATTTTCGCAATCATTAGATACGTCTATACACAAGGATAATATATCCAGAAAAATTAATAGAAAGGCTCGGGCGGTTAATAATTTTTTAAAGGATCTATTGAAATCAAAAAAAATCAAAAAGGGCGGCGAACAAAGATGGCAACGATAGAAGTAAGATTAAGAGAATAGTTTCGAATTCATTTTGACTACCAGCCAAATAAAGAAATCTATCGGAACCACTGACATGTATAACATGTTATACATGTCAGTGGTCGGAACAAGTGCGAGTATTCGTACAGTGCAATGGTTATTGAAAGACTCTCCAAATCTACAACGGCGCCATCGTCTCAAAAATAAGCCAGTACTGACCAAGAGGTACTCGTATAAGGAAAGTAGACTTATATTTGCTCGGAATCACATGACGTGGAGGAACGAGTGAAAATAAAATAATATTTTCTGATGGAAAGCGCTTTACGTTACATGAACCCGATGGATACTCTCATTCCACTACCATCATCTGAGGCAGGAAGACAATTTTTTGTCTCGCCTTCATCGAAGGGAAGAAGGCATAATGATTTGCAGAGCCATTTCCTACAATGAACTTCTTGATCTTGTGTTTTATTAATGGCCAACAAACGGCTAATGACTATAAAGTCCTGGTCACACCGGGTGCGGCCCGGCGGCGTGGCACGACACAGCCAAAATAGATTGTTCATACCGAGAGCGGCAGATTTTATCCAAATATACTCCAGTTCCGAGGAAGAGGTTCTGTTCTTAGTAGCTCTAGTTGAAGAAAAGCAGAGAAACGTGATGAGGTTTGATTACAAATACCTAAGAATGCAAAAGCCCTCATTTAACGAATTGTGCGAACTTATTTCGAATGAAAAAGAAATTTTGCCAGCAGCGGCAAAATTGTGTTTTTGAGTAATCTCCAAAATCGCTGCGCGGCAATTATTTTGCCGTGCCGCGCCGCTCTCGGTGTGACTTATAGATTTAATTTTGCAAGAACAATCGCGCAGCGGCAACTGAAAAATGCCGCGCCGTTCCCGGTGTGACACCCACTTAAAGCTCTTATCAATATCGCAAAAATCAAAATAATAGAAAAGATGGAAGGTCGGGATTGGATATTTCAAGAGCCATCCATACAACCAAAGTGGTTATTTAATGCTCCACGGAAGCAACGTAAGGCTCCTGAAATATTACCCGACAACAATATTATAGAGAATATATGGGGATGGCTTACTAGAAAAAAATGTATGGATCTGGCTTTTGGGTGTCAATTTGATAGCGTAGCAATGTTAAAAACAACAATAACTTCAGCTTGGAATGAATAAACGATAAAAGTCATACACGATTTGTATAACTTCCCTATCAAAAAGAATATTTCAACTTATGTATAAATAAAAATGGTGGAAACACTCAATTATTTTAAATTAATCTTTTAAAACTTGAATTCAGAGTTTTTCCTATCACTGAAGTGAATTTCCCTACAAAACTCCTGAAACTTTTGTAATAAAAACATTTTTATTTTCTATGAAGTCAATCAAGTGTCGTACAATGGTGCCAACTTTTCAAATGAAAAGTCGTGAAAAATGTATTCCAAATTAAATGCAGTAAATACTTAATAGCATAATTTTATTAGGAATTTCCAATGTTTCTAGGTATGTAAGCAAGTTTTATAAAATTTTACAGAAGTATTTTGTCATAAGGAAGGTGACGTCAATCAATCATGTGTTGCCGAGGTATGCAAAATCTTAGAAAACTCAATTATTTAAAAATTGTTTTTTTTTGTGATATTTTAATTTGTCAACTGAATTTCGTTTTTTTCTTCATTTTCAGTCCTGTAAAAAGTAGATACTGCGTGATAGCTACTTCGTTTAGAGAAAATATAATTCTGTTCAAGCAACAAATCGCAAATAACTAAATAACTTCAAAACAGTCATTCCTAAACAATTCCAATTGTTTTTCTTTTTCTTCTTCTTCTTCTACACATTAAGCAGAGCATATTTCTATACATTGAAAAAAACAATGAATTCATGTATTTGTGCAATTTCAACTACAAGACTTTCGCTTGATTAGTTCTAAAACAGAACTTTAAAAAAACACAAAATTCACATTCTCTCTCTATTTTTGTACTGTAGATTTTCAATCATATTTTCAGAATAGATATATCTCATATATAAGTAGGTATATGTATGTAACTACATACATATACATATAAGTAAAGAATAGTTAGAAATAAAATTTTGTCGATTTTATTCTAATAAGAATTTTTGTTGTTTTTTTTTCTACGCGTCGAACTTTGCCGATTTCCTTGCAATGTGTTATGCATATCTACATATGTATACCAACAAAACAAAAAAAGAAACAAAAAAAAAACGATCTAACGTTCTTTCTATGGTATATGTAGAGAGATATTATAAATGTAGAATGTAGATAGACGTTGTTGGTATGATATGATGATGATGATGATGACGATGATGACGTAGTAGGTACTCATATAAAATAGCCGCCCGCCCGCGAGACATGAGAGGAAAAGTGTCAATGAACTTTTTCCCCGTCGACGACTTTTAATATACTAAACAGCATCAAGCCGAATAGAACAGAAACATTCGAGCTAAGTTACAAACGGCTCTAGCAAAGCATATTATATCGAACATTTTTGTTTTGTTATGTTTTTTCCGGAACACGTAATCACAAATTAATTTATTTTGCAATTATTATTTATGTTTTAAATAGTTTATTATTTATAGTTAAGATATGACGGAAATACATATTTAAAAACTTTTATTTATTATGCACGTGTTATGATAGATAAAAAAAAAAATAAAGAAAAAAAAGGAACTTTTAAAGAATGATTTTCATTTTTGTTTTTAATTTAATTTTTTATATTATTTCTTTTATTTTTAGAACTTTTTTTTTTGTATTATTAATTTCTATTAACTGTTTCGGGTAGGACACTTTGCATTTAGTTATAAAAAAAAAAACGAAGAAAAACACAGAAAAGCTCAACTTCCTTGAAAGCTTTTTTCTTTTTTTTTTTATTCCTTTTTCTTGTATAATTTTCACAGGAATTTTCTATAACTAGACACCACCAAATTCTTCACAAATTGTGTTGTAAATATTTTTATATAAAAACTTTTTTTTTTTTTTAAATTATTTTTAGTATATGTATTAACAATGAAAAAATGGAGAAAAAAAAAGTGTGAAATATTTTATAGGCACGTCTCACACCGAAATTCTCAACGACAACACTGCAGAAAACTAGGAAACGGCTAGAAAAGCAAAACTTTTAAATGCGAGGCCGAGGAGAGCAGAGAACTATGGCAGCGCCAATAGCGGCGGTATAGTTCATATTCTATAGTATAGTGTAGTGTATAAGTCGCCGCGTACGTATAGTATAGACTAAAGATATATAGATGCATAGATAGATAGATAGATAGATGGATAGAGAGATATAGTTATGGAGGCACACTATATTTTTCCGTCGTTCGCGTCCGAACCCCCGAGACGAGATATATGTATACACAAAAGAACGAAACTATTGTAGTATATATTGAACTGAACTGAACATTGCGGGCACATATATATCCATATGTATATTCCGAATTAAAAACACAAAATTCTAGCTTCGCACTTATTACTTTTTCATTCTGTATAGGTATAAACAGATTTTTTAATTTTTTGTTTTTTTTTTTTTTTAAACAATTTACAGCAAATTAAACAACAACAACATAAAGCTTTTCTTTCAAATACCGTTGTTTATCGGAAGCACGAAAAAAAAACAGTTTTAACGCACCAAAATAAAAAACAAAAAAAAAAACAGAAAAACAAGTAACAAATCGCGAAACCGTGATAACGCAAGGACGTTAAGGATTTTGTATATAATGGTCAACCGTGACGTCAGTTCCTACATATGTAACTATAAGAAAAAAAAACAAAAAAAAAAAAACAATGGAAACTTCTAATCCCGTATTTACCCGTGCAACTTAAGAATGTTATGCGGTAGCTAGCTATCGCGCTAAGCTATGCTATAAAAGCGTCCGAGACAACGAAAATAACAAAAGTCGACGACCAAAATAAGAAAACTTCTTATAAACGCCATCGGGAAATGTGAACGAACGACCGAGTAAGAGTAGAACTCATCAGACTTCAGAGGTTTTTGAGTTGCCTAAAGGCGAAAGCCCCCCTTTCTGTGCGCACCACCCCCTTGGGTTTCATTCCATAGGGAGAGCAATGCGATATTATTCCTCTTCCTATATAATATAGTTCTATCCTACTCTATGGAAGCGTGCCTATTCATGTATACTAACTATAGATACATATATGTATGTATGCTAAAGGAAGACGAAAAATTTTTTTTTTGCTTGTTTTTTTTTTTTTGTTGGTGTTGTTGTTGGTGATGTTGTTGAGTTTTGTTTTTATATACATACATATATTCCTCCAAATAAAAAAAGCTTTGCAATCGATGTGCACATAAAGTGAGAAGACTCATCATCATATGAAAACAGTGTGCTACTACTATACGAACTTCATAGCAGCAAAAACAGAAAGCACCACCAAACCAAATACAAAGTCATCAGCAGCAGAATCAGAAGGCAGCAGCAGCAGCAGCAGCAATATCAGCTCAGCACTAGCAAAAGCAAGCAAAGGCAGATTGCTTGCTTAGCATAGGCACAGGCGGCCGCGGCCGGTCGGTCGTTGAGGCCATTGGCACATATTTTCTGTTCTGGTGTCGGGGACCGCGAGTTATATATGTACATAGGGCAACAACAGAGCGATGACGTATTCAATTCAAATTCTTAAGTATATAGAGGGGAGCAAGTATTTGTTGTTGGGGCTCACCATCAACACATACTAAGGTATGTACTTATACGTACACGTATAGCCATATACAACGATACGCTCTGGCTCGATGCTCCCCAACTAGAGCTTTTTATGGAGCTTTGCAGTTCAAATTCAGAAGTTTGTATGTGTGCTAGCTATAGAGAAAAGCTTTCATTGTTGACGTTCTCGCAGATAATCTGCTCTCATCACAAAACTTTGCAATTATATGATGCAATTTCAAAAACCTTAGTAAGAGCCGGTAATGTTGTAGGAGGTGGGGGAAGGTGTGGTGGATAGAAAAACTTTTCGGTAGATTCTTAGCTTTAATTCCGGTGTGACCGTGTTAAGTTTGTTTCTAAAGTTTTCTCACAAATTTCGTTTTTTTTTTTGTTTTTGTGGAATAGTTCATCGAAATTTAATGTAAGCGCGCAGGTAAATTCAATGAATTTCTAATTGATATTTTCAACATATTAATAAGTGAATGAATAAAATTAAAAAAAATGTTTGTTGTTTTGAAGAAGATTTGTAGATTGCTGAAAAAGGTAAGGATTAAGTTTTACATTTAAATAATAAATGAGGATGATGATTTTGACAAAACCAGGTACTTGCCTATAGGATTCAGCTTGGAGAAGTTTAAATGTAACTTGGCAGGAACACTGATGGAATAGTAGAGAGTCACTATGAAATAAATTCATAGAGAATTTAATCAATATGAAATTTACCGAGATCGCTGTCAAGTCTACAGCTCGAGAATTGAGTGACAAAAATGAAATGCCAGTCCCCCGTTCATTTTGGATCATAACTCTTTTTTACGCCCATTTTTTTAGAGCAACTTAATTCTTATTATACTAGAAACCTTAAATTTAACTAAATATTTTAGTTCTTAGACGAAAGGTTTTTTGGTAAAGGCTATTCTAGCAAATTTTTGTAAATATTCAACTAAAAGGTATTAAAAAATTTATTGTTTCCGTAAAAAAATTTGTTGTTTCTATTCACTTTGGCGTCTGGAGAGTGCAAGGAATCAAGCCGTACTGCAGAGTATACGGTTTCGCCTGATACGAAATACACATTTTTGCAAGAAATTTCTTTTTTAAAGATTTTTCTTTTGTGAAAGAGGTTTTGTCACACACTGATTTCAGGCAATCATGTTGCCGTGTTTTTCACCAGAAAAAGAAGACTGAAGAATCCAGATCCCAGGTTAAATGAACTTAAACTAGGATATTCCAATGAAATCAAATATTTAAGGTAATCATATAATCTAACTAACAAAGCTATGTGGGCATTCGTCTCATATGAAAGATTTTCCGGGAAAAATTTTGGTACCTGAACCCTAAAATGAACTTATGGATCTTTTAAGGTATAATCAGATCCATACTTTCTTACCGCGTAATGTGTATAATAATGCAGATAACCACCATTTGGATTCCTGATAAGGGTCAAAGGATATACATAGTTTCTTTAGGGACCACTGGAACCTTTACGAGCACTTGAACCCATTCTTAGCTTACAAAAACTTCACTTCGATCTTTAAAAGGAAAAAGGAATCTGCGATTAGCATGCTTCGAAAACATGTCAGATGATTAAATTTATTAAAGCGTGGAACATCTGAATATCCATCACATTAAGGACTTAGAAGCTCCCACAGACGTTATGGGCAGATGATTTTCCTTGGAAAGAGGTAACCAGGTAACAATTAATTAGAGAATCCCTATATTAGACAGAGAGCTCTAGCTCTTGGAATGGGTCAATGTCCGGTGTATTGACGGACCCATAAAGGATACCAAAACAAACGCAGGGGTAGTGGGTCAAGAAGTGGAACTCTCCAAGAGCTGTTATATTTGCTCTGACAGATAAACTTCGTTCCTAGGATTTTCTTCTCAAAATTTTGAGCTGAAACTAGTCTGGAGCTGCCATTTCAAACTCCAGATGATATCTAGAGACAACAAAGTAACCTTGTTTTGGATCCCTGTACACGAAGTAGTTGACGAAAATTAAACAGCATATGGATTGGCTAAAACCAGAACCGACTGATCCCTATCCAACATTATAGATACTATACAACCGACTGCGCCCATACTGCTTTAAGATATCCAGGGGGACGAATTGGTTCGACAACATTGCTCGCAAAAACTAAAGTGGTTATTTGACGATAAAACAACATTCGTGGCACTAAAGAATGATGGTTCAATAAGTTTTCCAAAGTGGATGCACTCCTTCAAGTATCAGCCACCAGAAAGGTAGGCTGCGATTGGCGTTGTCTCAAAAACCATCAAACTGTAACGCAATATACTGTTAGAAGAGAACTGATTCACAAAACGAATATTAAGTTATCTTACAGTGTCGTCATAACTCGAACAGAAACAATATTACAGGAAAATCTGACACTTCGCCAGAAAAGTTTGTACTCTATTTGACTGAGGATTAAAAAATGCATGAGTTGACTGAACGAGAAAATTGTGTAGAAAAGGCAGACAAAAAGCAATAATCATAGTAAAAAAACATCCAAATTTAAGCTTGCATGGAGTAGTGGCAAAATAACACGAATCCTGTTGGTAAAATTTCACTAGAAGATGGGATGACAGAAGTCCGTGAAAACAACTAGTCGGTCGAATTCTTCTTCATTACGACGACAATGCATCAAATTTCAGACTATTCAGTTTATGATCACGTCAAAGAAGGAATCTATGGTGCAATCTGATTAATACAATTAGACTTTGCAGGATTTATTACATGTGACCAGGTGCTAACTCTTTCCAAATCACAATTTATACGTTCTCATATACAGTACTCAAGAAGAGACTGAACGGCCGGCTGTACATCATTGGCATATAAATGAATCTGTATATCTTATACTACCTCTTGCAGATCATAATTGAAATCTGAATAGCATAGGTCCCAGTACTGAACCTTCAGGCAACGCATTAAGTAAAAGTAGTGCAGAGGATGAAATATTAATAATATATACACGTTGGCTGCAATCTGTCAGGAAATCCTTTACCAAAGCAATGGCAGAACTACTAAAATTAAAAGAGTCACCAAGTTTCTGGAAAAGGATACGATGGTCCACACTGTCAAAGGCATTCGAGAAGAAAAAATGTAAATTATATAAAAGAGAAGAAAAGACTACAACAACAAAATCCAAAATGAAATTTTTAGCTATAAATATTTAATCTATGACAGTAAGTATATAAGAATTGAGAAATAGGTAGTCTAATAAAGAGAGAAAAAAATCAGAAAAAAACAAGAATACTTAATGAAAGCCAAAACAAAATACCAGAAGATAAGCGGTAAACTACAGCCGAAGAGAAATTAATAGAGATATAAAAGTGATTTAACAGAGATAAGGGTAAACAATTAAAGTAACATAAATATAACATTCATCTTTTCCATCTGAATCTTGCCCTGTTCATAAATAATTAAATAAAACGACCGTCCGCTTAATCCCGACAGGAAGCTGATTATATACTACTCTTATACTGCCGACGAAGAACGAACGATTGCCTGACGTTCGATGAACAGCAATTTATGCATTAATACACAAATCCTGTATTGAAAATTAGCATCCATGCTAATATCCAAAATTCTTCCCGAATATGGTGAAATATGGTCATATCTTCCAAGAAGAAAAACCCGTACCGAGCACAGTCATTAAAAGCCACGTTAAGCTTGCGCTTACTATTATAATTCAGGCCGGCATACACATTGCCATTGATGGTTATAATAGAGACCATCAACGCTCTGATAAGTTTCATACAGGTTGATTGGGGAATAAAATGAGTAGTCACCCAGAGTCTTCTCAATCCACCATAAATCTTTCCTGTCAACAGGCTAACATGATCGGACCAATCAAAGAGTTTATTAATTACTACAACGTCTAGGTTCTTAATTCTAGGCTCATAAGGAATAATAGAATCGCCAATCTCTTCTATATAAATAGCAAAGCCACTACACTTCTGCGAGTTCAGCTTTAGCTCTAATTTACGTTAGGCCAGTGTAAAACACCTGCATGTCGCAAATTTCGCCACAAAGTTTTAGACCTGCAATTCTGATCAAATTTGTGACTGAAATACTGACGTTTAGCTTGCATGATTTCTGAGGATACCATGTTGTGGACATTTCCCGGCTAAAAGGTGGGATTTACGGTTTAGACCAATATGGACGATATGGACTTCTCTCTACACGACTGGACTAAATAATTGGACAGGGATCATACCAACATCAAGATTTCTCTTGTTACTTTAAGTATGCGGTGGATGTAAGAATGAATTACTCTAAAAATAAAAAAAAATAAATAAAAAAAAAGCATAGTTTAAGTCATTCTAAATATATTGGGCACAGGCATTTATGTAGATTATGAATAGGGCTTCAAAATAAAAATTTAATATAAAATGTTGTAGTGGACCTCTAAATATTTAAAATTAATCTTTTTCAAATTGGTTATTATTAAAATTATGAACCTCTCAAAAACGCACCGAAAATCTTTTTATTTTTACAAAATAAAACCAAATTAAAACCCGGCGTCAAATATGGAGAAATACAACATCCGAAGAGGCTAGAAAGTTGCTATCAATCAGCACTCAACTTGACACATCCTCATAAATTCAAGGGTTCATATTGATTTTTTTCTAAAATTAGATAGACCCACCTCACTGCTTTCCTCTTTTACACTGCCCGTACTGCCACCCCTCCTCCTTCCCCCCAATCTCATGAAGTACATGATAAATGGTCGTGTGCGCTCTTAGATGCCTATAATAAATCGCAACATCCCACGCAGTACGCACTTTGTCTAGTCACTATAGGTACTAAAATGCTAAGGGCCAGTCAAGTCAGTATATCACAAGTGAACAGGAAGACTCGTCTCCCCATCATGTCCCTTTTATCTAAAAAAGCCTAAAACAGCTTTCTCCAAACTCTGGTAGTATAGCTAGGTACCTACATACCTACATATATACTTAATAAATACAGTTACAATTTCTAACATGCTTACCTTGCACGTGTAAAAGGGCCCGGCGGGCGGTTTGACTCCAAAAAGTCAAAGCACTCAAAATATTGTGCGTTATCGCATCAGCTGATGAGCCAGGGTCGACGTTCTGTGGCCGGCTTCCGTTTTTATTCTCGATTTCGTCACAGTACAGTGACCAGAAATGAGAGGCACCACAGTGCAATGGCCAGAAACGTACACACATAAATATATTAAAAGAGAACAAAAAAAAAAACTGATAAGAAAAACTTTCTCCCAAAAATCAACCCGCTGGCTGCCGCGCCGGCCGGTCGACTCAGGGAATGCTCAGGTTCTTCTATAACTCATCCCCCTTCGACCCGTCCAAAAAAAAAAAATATATATAGAGGGACCAAAAGTAAATATAGAGGTTGATAGCTTCGATGCTGCTGGGTGCCCAAGTGCCAGCTCTCAGCGGTCGTCGACGTTTATTTACCGCTTATCAGTACGATAAGAATCGACGTAGTGTGATTGTGTGATTTTTTTTCTTCTTTCATTTTATGCGGACACCAACCCAACGGTAGGAATTGGCAGGGTGTGAAGAAGTGCGTGTTCGATAACTTTATGTAGCATTTCGCTCTTAAGAGTCACACAAGTGTCAACTATGCATGCATGCTCCAATCTCCATACTTCTTGGGTTGGGAATGGGATTGCCTTTGCTTTGCCAATACTCTCGCAGCTTTTCTCTCTCTGATTTCAGTGGTAGCTTATTAATCAGCGGTGTGCACAGGGGGCAATGACCGGAGAATTGAATAAGAAAGAACCCACATAAAATTGAAGGGGCTCCACTCTACAGCTGCAGATCCCGACGACACGGCTCTGTCACTCTCGTTTAAAGAAGAAAAAAAGCTCGCACGGCACTCGCCCTATACACCTACTCTGTGCTGTGCTGTGTATGCATCCAATGCAATCAAGAAAATACCGGGCGGACTGAGAAGAGATTATGTTCTGAAAAAAAGCTCTTCCTTGATAAGCTTTCGCACCTATGTCCGATATGTGATATGACACAATCGAACAACGAACCGGCAGCACAGTAAATCACATAACAGTTGTTGAAGAAAAGTTGAAGGAACTCTCTCTGACTTTGTGTGTGATGATGATTGAGAAAAAAAAAACGACAACAACAAAATTGCGGATTTGTGTTAAGAGACAAATTTATTTTGAGTTGAACTTTTTTTTTGATTTGGAAATTTTCCCAGTTGATTACACATTCCATCCTTAAGCCTAGTGCGTCGTTTTGTGTGAATTTTTCAATTTACGCGTCTTCTTCTATAAGGGAAAAATTATTTCGAGTCTTTTTGGTGGAGATAAACAGCTGCTTACAGTTTGACAGTTGACAAATTGTAAAGTATTTTTTAATATCGATTCATTTGACAGATAATGTTGTTGTTGTAGCCTTCAATTTCGGTCCCACTTAAATTTGTTATTCAAACTTCATTTGTTATCCTACTTCCACGTGATAAGTAATTTGCAACTCTTATGGTATGTAAAGGATCATTGTAATCTATAGCTGTTATCATGAAACTAACACTTTCGTTCCAGACTGTACATCCGATAGTTCTATAAAAAATCGCTGTAATCGCTGCAAACAAATTCTAAAAAAAAAGTACTTTGAGAGACTTTGCTGATGACAATAGGGGAATTATCGCGGTAGGCTTGTTAATTTGCATAAATGGAAAAAACAAAATATAGGTCTGTTCGCGTACTTTTCGTGCAAAAAGTTTTTGGGTAAAAACTTACTCGTATGGTGGGGAAGAATGTAAAATGCATGAAAAATTATACGCGTGAAAAACAAGAAGAAGAAGTGTGGACGAATAACATTTGCCGATTGATTATTGCTTTATTTTGTTTTTAGCTTGTTGCACTCTTGCTAAGTCCCACAAGATCATTGAATAGTCAAACCAGCTTTATTCGACATTTTGATTGAGCTTTTAAGAAAATTAAAAAATTGAATTCTTCCTATGACAGCTGTCAAAATTCCTTGCAAGAATGGTGCAATAACTAAAAATTTCGGGCCAATTCATGCGTGAGGGAAAGCTGTGACATATGCAAAACTCGTATAATTATGTGTGCAAAATAGTCATAATCCAAGTTCTTCTAGGTCTTAAGTTTGACGAGTTACAAGTGATCTCCAGTCGAAAGCATACATTCACTATTTTTGCTGCGTGTTGGAGCATGTTCGAACCAATACCACTTTCATTTTATCATAGTTGATATAGTTCTGAACTGAGTCAAAATTTATAAGTTTCCCCACCCAAAAGAGGGGAAGTAAAAATAGGGCTCTAAAGACGCGTCCTGTACCCTTTGAGGACTTAAGAACTGCCTCTTTTGAAGATCTTAATTTCAAAATTTTAAAAACAAACTTAAACCCATACAAATTTGCAATTTTTCTTAAATACGGAATCAAAACAGATGCAAAATCTAATTTGGTCGTTTTGGGCGATCAGTGATAGCTGCTGAGGTGTTATTTCCCCAGATATGTGATTTGCATTGCAACCAATACCCGTAAACTTTGTACTTTTGTATGCTTATCCATCCAACTTATCCAAAGAAGTAAATTTCATTTTTTTTCGCATAATATAAAAATAGTCATCGTGGTGTATAAAAAGTTAAGAAATAGACAATTAGTTCCGGGGAAATTTTATATACCTTTTTCGGTGGAATGAAGCAGTAGAACTTTTATATTTTCGATCGTTCTGTGTAGCACAAATCAGAACGGATCCTTGATGTAAATATAAAAGTTTGTGATGTATACTAACACAAAACTGATACATCCGATAACTACCTACTTTTTGCTGATTTCCTTCCGTATCATACTAAATAGAAATTATGAGATTTTCTTGTAAGTTGTTCTACTGGTATGAAATACACTGTGCAGTAGCTATTGCTCGCCTATATCGCCCGCTCATACCTATTAATCATATTCACATTTTATATATTAAGGTTTTATTTTATTTTATCGGACTTTGTAATAGTATTAGTATTTTAATAATGATTTTTATATTACGTTGAGAAGAACTGATCTTTTGGAGGGTGGGAGGTTCGCCCTTGTATGTAATATTTTAATAATTTTATTTTTTATTTAATCTTTTTATTTTTATTAAGCAAATTATCCGATAGTAAACGTAGGTTACATCAATCACTTACTGGTGACTTAGTTTGAAAAAAAAATATCTATAAAAGAAATTAATTTAGAAAAAAAACGACAAAGAGTAAATAAAATATATTAAAAAATAAATAAAATAACTTTTATAAATAAATTGCATTAAAAAGTAAAAAATATTTTTTCTTTTCCAGTGATAAGTACAAGAAAAATTTCATTACAAAGAGTTCAAAAGTCAAAGGAGATAAAATATTGTTACTACATTCAATTATATTTTACTTTTTAGTGCAATTTATTATTTTTTAATATCTTTTATTTTCTACTTTGTAGTCATTTACATTTTCGCTAAAAATTCATATGTCAGATAGACTATGTACCGCTAGCGTTTAAAATAAAAATCAGCCTGCCACACTAAGCTACACGCCTTCTACTTCCAAATTCGAAAATCACGCATTTTAAAAATATTCTGGCGAAAAAAGTCTGTTACAAAGTTTTGTACAGAAGAAAAGAAAATATACCATTTAATAGCACTCAGTAAGAGATTTAATTTGATATTACACACACAGCTAAAATTGGACAATCGCAAGGGGATAGTTACAACCTCCACCACAAAACGCTGAAAAACGTAAAAAAAATTTCCCCCATCGGAAAGCCCCAATTCACTTATTCTAAATAAAAAACAAACCCATTTAAATCCATAAACGTTTACTACCCTAAAACTCTTCTCATTAGGGGAATGCCCACTTTTCATACAACTTTAGGTCCGACATCAATAGACATGATATCGTAAACGATGCATTATTATACTCTGAACATATTTCATTAACACTGTTTATTTCAATTAAGCGGGAGAAAGCTTTGGCGATCGAATGTAGCTAGTATGACTTTCTTGGGTGAATAACTGGACTTCTTTACTTCACATGATTGTCCGGAGTTGATGCGTCGTGCAAATAACTTCCTATGAGAAAAATACTCACAAATGGCTGTAAAAGAATAAAACTGCAAAAATATATGTGAAATGTAGTAACTGGGGTGTACGTGACCCAAATGCATGAAAGTGGGCTTTCCGGCAGCAAGAGTGTCCCGAGAAAATTCACTGAATTCGGAAAAGAGTAGACCATCCGATAGTACTGGGTGAGACCTTTAATTTGATATGAAACATTCGATATTCGAAGAACCCACCCTCCGTCGGGGGTTCCTACGACCTAACCTAAAAGCGTGCAAGGAAATATTTTATTCCACCAATTGTAGCTGGTAATGGCCTGAGGCGAACAGCGAAATCCGTTTTCCGATCGGACATAACCCTCTCGAGTTAGAGGTTATCTAAGGTGCCAAAAGTCTAGGGATAGCAATAAATAGCTATTTAATCCTCCGAGTATAGGAGTGTTGGTACTCAAACTTCTTCTCAGGTGCTAAGGAATTCGATTCTGTACTAGATTTTCTAAAATGTACTAAATCAAATTTTGATCTCCCCAGGCCTTTCCCTGCTTGATTGAAAAAAAAAAACGTTGTTAATAAAATATGTTCAGAGTATGATAATACATCGTTTAAGACATCTCTCATGTCTGGAGGTATCCGGACCTAAAGTGGGCATTATTCCCCTTTGTCATCAAGCTTTGTGAACAGTTCATTTCAGCCTTTGTCGGCGATCTAGACAGGAACGGGTTTTAATCTCCAATTTCAGTTGTACGTGCAAGAGCACCAGTCACACAAATCATGTCAAACTGCATATCGCATTATGTAGTTTCCTGCAATTTTGACTTTCTCATAAGCAAGTAATTTGTTAGGCTTAATTTTATCTCTAAGTTCTAGAAAAATTTCTTGGGAGTAATTTTCGAACGTCTTTAGGAAGGGATTCGTTTATGATAGTTTCAAACTTATTATGGGTAAAGGTTTCATAGATAAAATAAACAAATACTTGAATTTACCTTTATTATAATTATAAAGTGTAGGTAATCCGTTATTAAAAAGTATCTGAAAGACCGTTCAAAAAGACCGTGGGATAAAGTGCTTTTTATAGATCCAATTTAATTCGGTTTCACACCAAACTCAATAGATTTTGGAGACATGCAATTCTCTCATCTATTGTGACTCCATCTGGCGATGTGGAGCGAGTGAAGGCAATTTCGTACATTTTTGTTGTATGCACTAAAATTTTGTTAATGTTAATCGTGTTCTGTAACCGGCCCATATTTAATAAGGTTTTTGGAAATATACAATGTGTTAAATGTGTCTGAGCTAGACCCACCTGTCTCAGATGGAACGGGCCATTCGTAGTCTACTATACAAATCAAGTAACTACAACCATATACTTACAAATTAATATGTATATAGCATATATAGGTATATACACAGTTATACCGTAATAAAACTTCTAATTACCTTTATACATGGTCGAGTCAGTCGAACAAAGTACATACTTCCAGAGGTTGTTCCACCATTAAGGCAAACTCATTAAAAATCGATCCTTAAGGATTAACTAATGGAAATTTTCCAAGTAACTTGCTTACATATAGCACGGTAACACACAAACATACATCATCACTCAAGAAAATGTTCGCTCCTCTCGTTGTTGGGGTAAACGAACGTTCTTCAATGAGCTTTTTCATTGGCACCAGAAAGGCCTATTGCGCAAGCTTTTTTTTTTTTTTTTTTTTTTTTGTGTTTTTATATTGAAAAGATATAGGAGAGCTTTTTGCCACCCAATACCGTAGAAAACTCATCTCACCTCCCGTCTGGTTGCATGATTTTGATTCCAATTTACATAACTTAAATAATAGCTGATGGCGGCGGCGTGTGATGGTGGTGGTTGTGATGTAGGAGGATGATATCGTAACGGTGGTGGTGGTGGTAGTTGCGCCGCCGGTTAGGGCGTTAGTTTGGCGTAAGGGTGAGCGCCACCAACCCTTTACTATTCACAAAACAGCCACCAAAAGCACTCGGATGCACCGCAGAGCGATTTTAAAGCAAATCTGCTTACAACAGTGCCAACACGAGTATCTCATATGGTTCGATTGTTTACACCGTGTCGTCGACATTTTCGTTTTTTTTTACCACCATTCTATCCTCTATGTTCCATCTTGCTTTCTCTATACTTGAACCTTTTTATCGTGCTCCCTCTTTTCTGTATGCAAGCATACACCACCTACTAAGGAGCTTGTCCTGTTAAAAAAAAAAAAAATAAAATAAAAAGAAAAATTTGCTTGGAAAAGTTTTCCTTTTGGAATTCCAGCCCACTCGTCATTTGAGCTTTTGTTTATATTTGCAGTGCTGCTTGCTACTGCTGCTACTGTTCTGGCTCGTTGCAATCCAGATGGCATTTAAAAATTCAAGTTCTATGGAGCTCTGCGATTTCAGCTTGCCATGCCAGGCCAGGCCGAACCGATGCGATGTGGTGCAGTATGTTTTGACAACGTTGTTTTCATTGCTCCCACTCGACTTTGATTAGCCTCATGTAAATGCAATTTTAATTAATTTGTTGATAAATAATTTCTGTTTAATATTGTCATTGGAGATGTTTACTATTTGGAGTACGGGTGTTATTGAGGGGAGTCTATCTAAAGGGCCACGCGCAGGATGCTACGATTTCCATGTTACGTGACTTTTTTTTGTTTTTTTAGAGGGGCTACTATTAGGAGAAATAGGTTATAGACTAGGTAGTTTAGTGTTACTGTTGATTTAAAGGTGACATTAACTGATCTACATAACCTACTCAACTTTAAGAGATAAACGCTTCTGGTGGCCGTTCATCTTAGATATACAGGGTGGGCCAAAAGTCACCATGGGGGCCAAAAGTCACCATGGGGTTTAAAAATTTAATAAATTTTTCGTTTATATATATATATATTTTTTTAGATTATATAAATAACATCTGGAGAATAAATCATGGAGAGATTCACAACTGAACAAGGAACCAGAATAATACAGGGTGGGCCAAACGTCACCATGGGGCTTAAAAATGCTCTTTGCGTTAAAATAATTGATCGCTGATTTAAGTAATAAAATTCTATTATTCTGGTTCTTTGTTCAGTTGTGAATCTCTCCATTATTTATTCTCCAGATGTTATTTATATAATCTAAAAATAAAAAAAATATATAAACGAAAAAGTTATTAAATTTTTAAACCCCATGGTGACTTTTGGCCCCCATGGTGACTTTTGGCCCACCCTGTAGTACAGTTGTCTTCTTTTGATTCCTTGCAGTGTTCCACAGAACACAGAAGATTGTGAATTGAATTGATTTGATGGTTTTAAAAGCATTGACTTGCATGACCCTAATGCTACAAAATACGAATCCTGCCAAACTGAACTGATACCAATACAATAAAAACAAAAGCACACAATTATTAAAAGGCAAGGACCAGCCGAAAAATTTAGGTAAGAGAAAAAATTTAGCTCGGGATAAAGTGAAATTGTGGGATGGGGTGCTGTTTAGAAGTTTAAAGTGTTTTTTGTAGATCTTGAAACATTTATGACTTTTTTTAAAAAGTCTCTGGAATACTTTTATTCCATAAGAATTAAACACAATTATAAGATTAACCATTATTTTTAATTGTTATTTTTAACTGTTCTACAACAAAACTTTTTGAGAGTATTTAGAGACTTTTGTTTCATAAAAGTCCTTTTAAGAGTCTTTTTAAACTTTTATTACTATTATTTATGCTTATTATTTAAATATTTACTGTATTTACATTCTGATTTTTAAAAAAAAATCTCTTCCGCTGTTTATGATAATATTTCAATCGATTTTTATCCATACGGGCATTCATATAGGAATCCTAAGTATTGGTATTTTAGACTAATTCTAGCCTTTTTACTTGTTTTTATTTAATTTAATTTCTTTGTGTTTTTTTTAAGTTCCTTTTAATTAAAAGAAAAGCCATCATGGGATTCGAACACGTTACAGGCAGACAGGGTCTGGACTTTTCTTAACCAGCGGGAGAGGTTTTGTTTTTTTTTTACATTTAAATAAATAACATAAAGAAGACTTTTAAAAAGATTTTTATAAAATAAAAGTCTCAAAAGACTTTTAAAAAGATTTTTATAAAATAAAAGTCTCAAAAAACTCTTAAAAAGATTTTTATAAAATAAAAGTCTCGAAATACTCTAAAAAAGTTTTTTTGTTAGAAAGGTCTGAAAAGACTTAAAACTTTTATTTCGTACAATAAAAGTTTACTCTTTACTTTTAAAAATAAAAGTTAATGGTATTATTAAAATCCATTTTTTAAATATAAAAGTTTTCAGTGGGACCTCACTTAAAAAAAACTTAATGGAGAGTTATTTTGAGGGTCTGGTTTTTGCGGTTTTCGGCGAAACTTGACCTCCTAGCGGAAAATGTTCTTCACAAAAGTTGTAGATAATAAAAAAATCTAAAATTTTCATATAAGACATTTTTCTACATAACCTCAAATTCAATTAACATGAAATTTTGTGAAAGCATAATTCGTTTTGCATGCATTGAAAAAGCAGGTTTTTTTTGGAATCTGGGAAACAAGTAGTTTCCGAGATATTTACATTCGTCGAAAAAAGCCCCAAATCTTCCATGGAACTTTTTTTGTATGTTTTCTTTTTATTTAAATACTCTATCCGGGCTTATTTTAACCATCTTAAAATGTCTAATTTCAAATGATCAATATAATGTTGATGGTTTATTTTTCATGGAACCGCTTAAAATTGAGAAAAACTAAAAAAAAAAAAAATGACTTCGAATCACGAATTTTTCAATATTTTCATGATTTTCATTTTTTTTTTATTATTTCTGTTAATAATGGATTAAGTTGCAATGGCAGAATTTACTTTATCGTAATATTATTAAAGTTGAATGAATTTAGTTAATGAAAGTTGTGGAAACATCCTGTAACTTTTAAATAGTAATAAATAACAAATTATTAAAACATTTCTTTCATATAAACGTGGTAGAAAAAATTGCAAAATTGTGATATGAGAAATCCATATTTAACCCACACATGTGTCCCAGCAGAAGTTTAAAAACAACTGAATTTAAAAGTTTCCATGTAATAGTTATGGGGTATATGTGTCTATCGACTTTTAATGATGTCAGCCGTAAATGCTTAGGTAGTTTACTGTGAACTTAATCGGAAAAAACAACCCTTTCTTCGATTCCTTGTTTCATTACCTGAAGATCTTATTCAAGAAGGAGTAGAAACTGCAGCTATTCGTCGTTCCGACAAAAATGGTCGTTTATCTAAGAAACGAAAATTGCCTAGCAATGTTAATCTTCATCTTCCAATAGAAGGTGTGAAACGAAGACTCTGTACAAAATGTGCAGCAGCACAAAAGGAAAAGCGGACTAAAACAATTTGTAAGGAATGTGAAATTCCTTTATGCAAAGACTGTTTTGCTGCATATCATGTTTAATTTTTTAACTTTTACTACTAATTTACTACCTTTTTCACTTTTTATTTTTTTGATAAATGAATTCGTTTTGTTTTTTATTCTGATATTTCGTTTTATTTTTTAGTTAAATTTTATTTCAATATACTGATGGGACATATATGACCCATCATAAAAGACGTATGGGACATATATGTCCCACCCCCTCCAACCATCCCCTTGATAGTTTTTTTTTAAATAACACTTAATTATTATATTTCTTTTTATATTAAACATAATATAACCTAAAATGGAATGCCGCTACGAAAGGATTAAAAGGTATTTGGAATAGGTCTACTTATAAAAGGTTTAAGCCCGTCTAAAGTTGTTATTGGGGGGGGGGGGACATCTATTGTTTTGCAGCATTTCGGATAGTGAGTATTTTAATTTAAAAATATAACAGAAAAACTGCTTATCAACAAGAATCAGCGATCGTCTTTAAAATTTTTAAATGTTATAATTGACATTTAATTTTAATGTATTCGCGTCAAGCTACAAGCGTCTATTTTTGACTTACTCCTCCAAAATTTAAGTAACGCTTCAGTAAAATTTTAAACTCATACCCAAATTTATCTCAGACAGAGTTCAGATTTAATAATTCTCGAAAAATTATTAAAAAGTATTAACTGCAGCTGTGAAAGTGGTTGTAATAAAAAAAAAAACAAAAACAAAAGTGGATGCCGAAAACACGGGTTAAAATGTACCAAGATATGCAGTAATTGTTATTAAAACTGCTTAAAAATATTATTTTTGAGATAAACAAATATTTGAAGACGTTAAGTAATTCGAAAGAGATAATTGATGAAGATCCGGCCGAGAGTGTTCATATTGAAATTGCATGAAGAAGAGAAAAACAGCATTGCAAAAGATCTAAAATTGATTTAGAATTTTATAATTTTTCATAAGTTTTTGATTTCTATAAAAAAATATTTTTCTGAAGTCAAAAAAGTGATTTTAATTAAATTCTTTCAACTTTAGTAATATTACGTTAAAGTAAATTCTGTCATTGCAACTTAATCCATTACTCACAGAAAAAATTAGAAGAATTACAAATCATAAAAACATATTTAAATACTCGTGATTCGTAAAGTAATTTTTTTTTTTTTAGTTTTTATCAATTCTAAGCGGGTTCACGAAAAAACAAGTCATATTTTAAAGTAGACATTTCAATGATTAAAATTAGTTCAGGTAGAATAATTAAGTAAATAAAAAAAAAAACACTAAAAAATTTTCTTGGAAGATTTTCAGGTTTTATTTCGAAGAATGTAAATATCTCGGAAATTACTTGTTTCCCAGATTAAAAATAATTCAATGCAAAAAAAGTATACTTTCACATAATTTGACAAGAGAAAAAAAATAAAAAATCGAAAATTCGGATTTCCGCCAATTTGTCGGAAAATTTGAAGTTATGCCTTAATGACTTAAGTATATAAAAGTATTAAATTTTTTGAATTTCTACAATTTTTGTGAAGGATATTTTTCGCTTGGACGTAACGTTTTGCCGAAAATCGCAAAAACCACTTTCGACCAATAAACAGCACCCCTATTTCACACAATTTCACTTTATCCCGTTTTAATTTTTTCTCTTAATTATAACCTTAACTAAATTTTCCGTATGGTCCATGCCTGCTAATAATTAATTGTTTTTTTTTTCAAAAAGTATTGACATCAGCCTAATTTGGTAGGTTTAGTGTTTAGCGTAGAATTAAAGTCATGCAAGTCTATATTTTAAAACTTTTTGTACTTCTATGCACCCTACAAATCAATTTAATTCGCAATCTCCTGTATTATGCAGAGTATGCATATGAACCAAAAGGACATATTCAGCTAATATATGCATCTCCACCGCTGACATATTTATATATATATATAAATGGACTGACTGATCTCCTATTTAATATGGCACCCATTTTTTGAGTTCCGAATAATGCTCTCACGAAAAGGAATAATGCTCTCACTCTGAACTTTAAGCAATTTCTTGTTCGTTACCAATCGTTACAGTTAAGTGGAAAATAATGCTCTGACGGAAATGTCTCCTTACAAAAGTCGTGCCATTTATTTTCATGCATTTTTGGTTTAACGAGCGTGCCATTTATATATGTTATGTCAGTCGGCTCCACTTAGTAGATTGGAGTAAGTTGGAAGATATGCTTGAATCTGTAAAATCTACTAATTAAATGACTTTACGACATGCTTGTAAATGGGTTTATTCGAAATATAAATTTTTGGAATACTCCTGAATTTCAAAAATCCATCTATGGAAGGATCAAAAATTCCACTAAAGCTCTCGAGTTATAGACGATAAGAGAACTTTAAATTGTGGGATTTGCTGGAAATTAATTCAATTTCAAATTCAAATAAAGTTTATTTACAAGTAAGGCAAATCTTATAGTTACATTTAGGTAGGATATTGGTGGAAAGGATTTAAACATAAATATTACTGAACTAAACTAAACTTTACAAATGAAGATATCTGATATCTAAATTAATAATTATAAATACAGATTGCCTTACTACTAGGAAAACAGATCAAATATATAGTTATACAGATTTTAAATATTCAATTAAATTGTTCCTGCTCCAGAGTCTTGAGGATTGAACAAAAAATTGACGATCACTTGAAAGACAGGTGGATTGAAGAGTGTTTAGAAAAAACTTCTTACGGATTCGGAAAAATCCAGTCTAGTATATAGGTAGTCGGGTTACTCGGTAATCATCAAATTACGAAGGAATAATATCGCACGATATTTAAAGAAGGTTTCCAACGTGCATCCAAGATTGAATTTAAATATTCCGAGACATGGTCGTATCGCCTCAAGGCAAACACATACCGCACGGCAGAGTTAAAAGCCACATTGAGCTTACGTTCAATGAAATGAATCAGAACCACGGAAAACTTCACATCCATAAGTCATGAGAGGAACAATTAACGATTTAACTAACACGTAATCCGCGTGTCAACAGGAGTAAAGGCAGCAGTGACAGAAAGTTTACGTAGCGTTCCATAAACATTGCAGACAAGCGCGTTAATGTGATTGGACCAATTTAACGTACGATTCAAAATTATTGCAAGATTTTTTACGGTACTACTTTAAGGAATAATTACCTTGTTTAGCATAACATTCGGAAAGCAGGAAGTGTCCAATTCATTTTTATAAATCAAGATAGCATTGGATTTAGAGGAATTTTAGCTCAAATTATTATTAACAGTCCAATCAAGCACATCAGCGAGGTCTTCGTTCATACGGCATATGGTATCCTCCAGTAATGCCAACGGCCTAGAAATGTAAAACTGTATATTATCAGCATACATATGATATTCACAATTTCTCAGAACCATTGGAAGATCATTAATAAAAATAGTAAATAATAAGGGACCCAGAATAGAATCTTGAGGGACTCTACTCCGCAAATGCAGGAAAAGCCAGAAGCGGAATTAGAACATACGACACTATTTATCAAAAGAAAATATTGGTATATTTTTCATGTATTTTCATAAAAAAATTCAATACAAGTTCAAAAATTGGACACTGCCTGAGCGTTTGGGTTTTCACTTTATTTAACTTTGATATACATTTACGATATATGTAGTATTATTGCTCCTGGATCAATTGTAACTTATTCTCTGGTTTATGTTAATCAGTTAAAAAAAAGAGGGCAAAGTAAAGAAAAAAAAAAACAGGTAAAAAACATATTTAGTTCGGTATAGTTAAAATATTAAAAGAAAGTTCTAAAATTAAGAATCGTGAAACTTGCACTGCATAAGAATCTAGTTCCAAATGAACAGTAAATAATATTTAAATAATAGTAAACAGCCAAATAACGCAGTACACATATAAAAAATAGTCTAAACAAGAACATAAAAACCCCCTAGCAGTCAAACGATGCATTTTCGACCCCATCTACTTGTATGAACGAGATCTACCCCAATGTGAAATATTAGAGACGTGAAACTAGTAATAAATCCGTATATAGGATCGCTGAAAAATAAATAACTACACATGTAATTTTTGCAGGTCTTACGCAACCATACGCTCCTCAACTTAACGTAAAACAGGGTGACATTGGCACATTTTGAAGGTTTTATCGATTTTTTCCCATAGACTTTCGAAAAATTTAATATATTTTGGTGTTATCATAGCATTTCACATTTTTTTTATATAAGCAAGTAAACAAAAAAATTCCTGAAAGTGCCTGGCAAATCATCCCCGGTTTGGGGTGACTTTGGAAGGTGTATAAATTAAGATGTTTCCGTAATTATTAAATATAAAAGCATGTGAAACTACGAGAAAATAACATAAATCAAAATAGTTTAGTAATTTGAGTAGATTTATTAGAAAAATAAATTAGCAAACAATCAAAAGTAGCTTATGATTAGAAAAATAAATTAACCCTCATCTTCACATTTTGCACATTCTTAAAAGGGATCCTGCTGTCTTCGTGGCAGTATTCGCGTAGCTAACTATGGCAAGTGACGTACTGTAGCCAGTTTATGCCCCTATAAGAGCTCCATTTTATTTTACACAATGAATACAGATCATCATTATCATAATTTTCTGCCACATAGCCACCTGATGCAAAATATTCGCAATCAATGTCTTTCCCTCAGGATTTAAAGCAAGCGAACTACCAATTTTCTCCTTGTGTCCACCACTTAGTCTACTCTGAATCACGAGACACCTTCCACTTTTTACTCTTACATGCCCTTCTAAATATCTTCTAGTGTTTCTGTGACGTCATCATCCGTATAGTTTCGATATCTACACGTTCTTGGAGGCCTAATATTAAAGTGACACACGTTCACTCGCTAGCGAATCGTATAAAACATGGAACTATTCAGTACTCCGCGGCTCTTTGCCATCACGTCAACCGCTCAGCGGCACTAGGTGCCAAAGTCACCCCGTTTTACGGTACGTAGCTGGGAAAAATACTACCCTTGTGCACAACTGGTCTAATGACTAGACATGAATAGTTAATTATGATCAATAAGTTGTGTGCTTTGTGAAGTGTTATCGTCATACCCTCATCTCATCCTCCATTTTCAAGATCCACTTCAGACTTTTCTAAGGACTCGATTTTATTTTGCCAATATTTGGATTATGATTGTAAGGACGAAGAACCATATAATTTAAGTAATTAAGAAATTTTTTGCTCAGTCTGCTCCCATAGTAGTATAATTGTAATCCACAAGACTGAAATGATATGAGTTCAGGTGACTTACGTGCTCCATCCCCATCCTATTCAACAAGCGATTTCTCTCGGAATTTCCTCACTAAAATAATTATGTAGAAAATGTGGACTTTTCAATCTGGCTATCGATCAATGAGGTCTCAGCAGTATGATTATCACTGATCGCCTACCATATACATAGAAGTTCAATGATGGAGGTATTGCCGACTTTTTTTAATACCGTTTAATGCCGGTATTAATGACCACTTAATACCGGTATCCGGTATTAAATTTTTTTGCTGTAAGTTAACAATCATATCATTTTTATTTAACTATTTTTTTTTTATAAAAAATTAGCATATTTTTAGATCTTGTCATGTTTAAAGATTAAATCTAATTTTGAAATTTGTACAGGTGGAGTGGGCCTACTGAAGTAATTTCTTTTTTGTACATTAAGAATGACCTCTTTTGTACGTTAATTTTCCTTCAGTTCAGACTCAGAGGGCGTTTGCATAAAAAATACTAAAAAAGATACAAATTCACATAGCAAGCCATTGCTATAGAAAATTACTGTTTTGTATTTTTCCAAATTTTCAATATTGAAGTCACGTTTTTTTATTTTATAGAGAAGTTATATGCGCATAGTTAGTTGTAAAGTTTTAGAAAATTTAGGGAATTGTGTTTGTGTACAATATAAAAGTGAAAAAAAATTTAAAATCATAATTAGAATTAATAATCACATAAGAGTTGATTTCAATTGATAAATCTATAAACTCTATAAAAATTTAGTTGTGCAGCACAGTGAAAAAATTCGGCAAATATGATTAAAGTGTTAGAATCTCAAATTCTTTTAGGACAAAGATTTAGTCTTACATTTGATGAATGGACATCGGTCAAAAACCGACGTTATTTAAATATAAATGTTCATGCTGTCATCAAGAAATTTTGGAACCTAGGATTAGTTCGCGTGCAAGGATCATTGCCTGCTGAAAAGTTTTTTGCCCTCGTTGAAGAAAAGCTTAAATTATTCCAAGTTTCCTTAAATAAACACATTGTTTGCATTACAACCGATGGTGCATCTATCATGACCAAAGTTGGAAAATTGATTTGTGCAAGGCAACAACTTTGCTTAGTTCACGGAATTCAATTGCCTGTCATCAAGGATTTATATATAAATGAACTGAACACCACAGATAAGACTGATGCAGAACATTCTAATTCTAACGAAGATGATGACCAGTATACAAGTGATGAAAATGATAGTGATCTTGATGATAATAGTTTAGCCATACTACAAGAAAACAATGCAATTGACTGTTTAATTATTCATGTACAGATAGGTCCATTGATTAAAAATATAAAAAAAGTTGTGAAGCTATTCAGACGTTAGCCATTGAAAACTGATAAAGCTTTACAGAAACATGTTAAAGAACAATTTGGAACGGAACTGAATTTAATTCTAGATTGTAAAACACGTTGGAATAGCTTACTTGCCATACTAGAACGCTTTGTTCAGTTAAAGAACTGCATACAGAAAGGCTTTGATTGATTTAAATTTAAATGACGAAATATCATTTTCGGAAATTGATTTTTCTTTAGCATCATCAGTTATTTCAGTTCTTCTTGCAATCAAATTAACTGTTGAAGCTTGTTGTCGTCAAGATGCTACTCTTCTTAGCACAGATGCAGCTTTACTATTTATGTTTAATCAATTGACAGAACAGAACACTGCTTTAAGTAATGAATTCAAGGAAGAGCTAATTAATCGTATAAAACAAAGGCGTACTGGTTTATCGAGTCTACTGCAATACCTGCACAATCCTACTGAATCAGAAGATGATGACGAAGTTGAAATTTTTAATCGAATTAACAACGCAACAATAATAAAAATAATTATAAATTTATTGGAACGCTTATATAATATCGATTATGACGATATTGAAAACATAGGAGCCTCTTCCATCGACGTTTCCGAATCACCTGCTGATTATGAGCCAGAAATTCTAATTTCGATGACAATGAAAGATAAACTAGAAATGGCAATTTCCAAGAAAGTTAATGTGATGAAGACTGCGAGTAGAATTTCAAAAACGATGAATTCTAAAGTACTTTATAAAGTTATAAAACAGGAGCTAGCATACTTCGAAGTAGAACATATAAGAGGAAAATATCTTCAACTAGTATATGACTGCCTTATGTCCATACCACCAACTAGCGTCGAGTTGTGCACAAAAATTCGATCCAGCTTGAGTGACAAAACTCTTGATAATTTAACATTTTTGAGGGCATATTTTAAAGGCAAATCACAACAATAGGACATTGGACTAATTATACTTATATATTATTAATTATTTTATTACTCTTGTTTATTTTATATTTTTCGTCTCTTTTGTGGCACTTTAAAAAAGTTTATTGTTTTGAATTATACATTATTGAATTAAATATTTTAATTTGTTTATTAATTTTTTTTTCTATTTTTTGCAGTGTAGTTTCGCTTTTTTTTTGTTTTTTTAAATACCAGTATTAATAGCGGGATCCCGGTATTAATATAATGAAATACCGAAATACCGGTTTTGAAAATTTGGTCCGGTATTGCAAGCCCTAGATGGAGGTAACCCATTCATATCATTGAACTTTTACGGTTCGCGATCAGAGATAACTATACTGATGATACCTCTGGGATCAATAGCTCAATTTGTTTTGCATTTTCAATGCAATTTGCAAATTCATTGACATTATTTTCAATTAATTTCAGTATTTAGACGAGAAATTGTCCAACTAAAATGATTATGACACGTGAACCAATGGAGATCACAGCTTGAAATTTTTACGGCTTGCATCATAGGTTTAGACCATTTCAGCTATGAAAAATCATAAAAATCGCTACATGTATTATTTATCGAAGAGGATGACAAATACCATATTTTCACAAAAATTGCACCGAGTATATTTTTCCTACAAAACGTGAAATTTATTCCTTCCAAAACACCGCAGATCATTCAAATCGACTTAGTATATGAACCAAAGATATGAATTTTTGAAGTTAAGTCGAACGGGCCTTTTTAAAATATAGAATTAAAAATGAAATTTGTGCATGACAACCCTGCGATGAAATTGCACGGTTTCACCCATTTTGAAATTTATATGTGCATACAATGTTTATAAAAAAAATTACATACATAAATCCGGTCAACCTGCGGATGGACAAACAAACATACTGCAGGACACACAGACGGACAATTTAAAAAGCTTTTCATATGATGCTTGGGTGTCTAATCAGTTTTTCCCTATTATCAATATTTATAAGCGTTACAATAAAGATGACGAATTTAGCATATTTTGTGATTGCAACCTCGGTAATCAGGTGCGAATATTTGCATAAAGCATCAGCAGTCATCGACGAACTTGTGTATACTTGCAGGTGTACACAATTTTTTCTTGATGAGCCTAAAAGTAATTTCTTTGACTTTTTCTTAGGGCTCGACAAGGATACAATGTAGAACTGTGGTTGGCATATCACCGGTTACTCCTCGCTACACAATCATTTAACAAAGATTGGAGTTTTTGACAGTCCTGAGCGTCTGTCCGGTCTGGAAGGAGAGCATGAGACAACCGAACATTTTCTGTGTGGTTGTTCGGTCTTTGCCCGGAGCAAGTTAGATATCCTTGGGTCTGTCATCGTATTAGTGGATGAGCTGAAGTGCTTACCTCATCTAGAGCTGATGTGCTTCATTAAGAGAATTCTTTTGATATTTTTAGCAGGTAAGCACAATAGGCCGTCTTGGGCTCCGTGTTTGGTATCTTTCGCCCCCTGCCTTGAAGCAAATAGGCTGTAATTTCATCCATATGAGGAATACATAGTACGTATTGAAGATTTCACCAGTGTAATGTCGGATGTCTATCTCTCTTTTATCACTACTTCTATGGCTATTGCTCTGACGAAATTTCAAGCTTGTAGAATTCTGCCTATGTGTATACCACACGAGTTTTACTCTGACCTCAACCCTACACTTTTGAAGTCATAGTTGGCCATACTGTGAAATTCTGCGAATCCTTCATAAGTAGAACAGTACGAATGTGGAATGGTTTGCCATCCAGTTGTAAAGTTTTGACAGATTTATTCGCAAAAAGTTGCTTATTTATTTTGGGCATATTGCCGAAATTATTAAATATTTTTCGATATCCACATTCAAAATTGGAACCATTTTTTTTAAACTTCACTCATTATGCGGTTAAATAGCAGTGGTTAAACGAAAAATGGTATGTGCAGTTTTCAAAGAGGTTAGTGAAGAATGACTTTATAAGGCTACATTTGCGGTAATGTTTTCTGGTGCAAGGATCACTACACTTCTATGTAGCAGAACCCAATCTAGAACAGGCCATATGGTCTGAGATACAGTCATCACTCAGCTCTATTCCGGCGAAGTATAACGACTGTCTCTGGGATTTATTTATCGCTACTGTGAAGCAAACATTTAGGCAGCGCTCTTTTGAACTCAAATTGGTACTCTGAGGAAAATAAAACTGAAAACTGGTTTTAATAATTTTTTTATTTGATTTAGTTGGGTATAGTTGTTTTTTAATTGAATAGGCACGATAATAATTGTCTTTCAATCAGACGCGTATACAGACCTATAGCGCGGGGGGAGGGATCACAACTGAAATGTTCCAGGGGGTGAAAAACGTCGGAAGTAGTCGCTTTTAATCTTTTTTTTTTATCATATTTAAGTTAGATATCACAAAATCGAATTTTCGGTTTGATTTGGAAAACCTGTCGATAATATTATCCATATCAATGTCGATCTCAGAGTGGACAGGCATTAAGGACTCATATCCAGATACACTTTCTCGTGCAAAGACTGTGGAAATAGATGAGGCGCAACCGATTCTGTCACGGGTGAAGTAAATGACTGAGACTGAGAGCTTGCACCTTGATTCACATTCAAAGGAATAGGAGTAGAAGTGCACTGACTATTTCTTTTGATGGTAACTTAACTGATCTTGCTTTCTTCTGAAAAAAAGTTATCAATGGTCTTATCAGTCTTCTGGTTTCCACTTTCGCAACTATTTCTACCTCCATCGGTAACTAGTATAGCAAGTTTATTCTTCTCCTATAAATTAAAAGTACAAGTTAAATTAAAGAACACTACTTGAATCAATACGAAAGTATAAGCAAAGCAACGGCAACTACCGCAGACAGAAGAAAGCGAATGGTTTTTATTTTTATAGTCTTGCCGTAAAAATTTTGAAGAAAAATTGTAGAATCAATTTTAGTGGCATCAATCCAAGTGATCGTTTTCAGCAACCGCAATAGTGTATAAAAATTCGAAAGAAAAATATTCAATAAAATTTTTAAGAATAAAATGAACCAATGCCAACGCTCATAAATATCTTTACCGACCCAGATCACCAAGGCACCTGAATCAACATAACTCTTTGGAACCATTGTCCGCTGCCAATAGTACATGAAAATTCTAAAGAATTTTTTTTAGATTTTTCTAAGAAAACTGAATGCTTGTGCCCCTATTGGAAAGAGTGAACAACCAGAATCAATCCACCAATTCGTTTGGACCGTTGTCGGTAAATAGATTCATTCAAATTCTTAAGAACAATTTGCAAGTGTATTTCTTAAAAAAATTTAATGCTTCCGACCGAACGTACAAATTTTGAACAATTCAGGCTTGAATCATTGTCTCTATGAAAAATCAACGGGTGGCTAGACGTTGATTGCATGGACCTAGGGTTCTACTGGAAGAAACGTAAAATAAATATTTTTAAGTTAACGCTTAAATACAATTGCGACGGGCAAAGCAACGCCAAACGACAAAAAAATAACGCTGTTAAACTTCTAAAAGGACAGCGTTTTAAGCGAATGCGCAAATTACGACGGGTCGACAGTCAGCGGTCGACGAAGTTGCCATCGGGATTGATCAATTTATAATTTTGCCGTCGTCGCTGCAGTACTACCAACAAAATCAAACGAAATGAAATTGTTGTGGTATTTATTTTTGTCAAGATTGTAAGACGTGTCGCGTCTATATCAAAAGAATGGATTTTGATGAAAAATTGATTGATGAAGTGAAAAATCATAAAATAAATTATGATATACAAGAAAACCAGTATAGACGAGTTGACAAAAAGGACGTGGTCTGGTTTGGTTGGATATTGCGAGACCTCTTAAATACAAATTGTAATGGATTTTAATTTAATTAATTTTTCCTTTCCACTCTTTGTCCATTGCAATTCCTTCAAAATAATATAAAATATTCTCGATAAAAACGCTCAAAACTAATAATTTCAAATGAAAGTTCAGTATCTTCTTCTTTCACAATCGCCGCCAACCGCCTGTCATTGCATTTGTACTGCCAATTTTTCGACTACCTGTTTTGACAGCAAATTGCCCGCTGCCGTCTATCGTCGGAAAATCAGATAAGCCTAGTACTAAGGTCCGCGAGCTAAACTAAATTTTAGCGGGTCTTCAATAGAGGGCCGTTCTTTAGCAGCGAAAATATGAGAGCGGAGATTCAACGAAAAGATATATTAAAAACAAGAAGAAGAATTTTAAAAACAATATGCATAATGCATACAATAAAAAATCAATTAACAAGGATATCGAAAATACGGCCACAAAAAGAAATTCAATTCATCCGTACTTAATTACAAAAATTCGGTCAATAAATTTATCAAATCTCAGAACTCTACAATAAATATTTTTAATGCGCTACAGAACGGCCCGGGCGGATAAATTCAAGCCAATTTTTTTAAACTTACTGGTGGTGCCATCTCTAATCAAAACCCGTAAGCCAAATTTAGCGCGTTGACCTTAGTACCGCTCTCGCTAAAATTCAGGATAAATTTACGCCAATATCTTTTACCTTGCCAAATTTTCATACAAAATTTAGTTTAGTGCGGACTAGGCTATATAGGCAAAAAAATTTATAATCACAGACCAATTTCTTAGAAACAATAACACTTTTTAAACTCGAAATTGTGAACTTTTTTATATACTTATATGAGTAATCGGCGGAACAAAAATATAAAAGCATATTCATAACTGGGTTAAGCTAAGCAAAAATATTCATTCAAAAATTACTTTCTATCCTGTGATTGGTATGATAGATGACTTTGGGAAGACCTACGAGCGAATGACTATTATACCCAATCCACTATTGCTACTCATAAGAAGACAAACAAACAATGCAAATCAAACCGTACCATACTAAAATTATTCAGTTAAACTTTTACAGCTCACTCATTCAATTAACCGCGAAGGTTAGATGCCGCTTTAGGAGTGGGTCATGACCCCCATGACCCCCTGTAGACACGCCTGCTTTCAATACACTTTGACCTCGAACAGGGTTAGTAGGGATGCATTTCGAAAATCGATAAAATACGAACTTAATAATTAGTTTAGCTGATTATTTGTGCAACGTCTTAAGTTGATACGCACGTTATTTTTATTTTTTCTATACAAATTCTAAAACCCATTTCCACGCTCTTAGGATTTAAATTTCGATAAAGCCATGTTTGTCGAGCCAATCCGTACCAAAAGAAAGCTGTATTCCCAAAATTACATGTTCCACACATTCCATATATAATGCATAGAAACAATTCTGGTAGAACAAAATGGATTACACACCCACGCATAATATTAAAAGTCAGTTGCATGTCCGCCTGTCTCTCTGTCTGCCTGTCCATCCGTCACTTCGTATACCTGTCCAGCCATCCATCCTCACGATAGCTGTCGAAAGTATATTTACTTAGACATCTGAAATTTTGCACACGATCTTCCCAAAAAACTTTAAGTTCGAAAATGTGACATAACGGGTAATACGCTTCGTAGGGTTGCCATACAAAAATTTCGTTTTTCAACTATATATTTGAACGTTGCTTGAAAACGCTTTAACGTAAAAATCTGAAATTATACGCCGTGTATATATTTTCATAAAAATAGTAAATATTAATTGGGCAACCCCTTCTTGGTGCTGCCATACAAATCTTTGATTTCTCACTTTATATCACTTTTATTGATCTTAGACCAATTCTAAATTTTTTTTCCCCATACCGGGACAACTAGCCTTCACCTGTGATTCCGAATACATGGTGTCAACTAAAAATTGTCTCAGGAAGATTAAGTAATAACTTGGGTTGTGACCCGTCTCTTTGGTCTCTCATATAAAATTTTACCAAACAACAAGAATCATCCACTAAGATTAAGCATTTTATCCGTTATGTCAGAAACAAATTTTAACCAGTTAAAACAAAAATTAATCTCGAAAATCGTAAATCGCGCTCATGGCACGGCACTTATATTCTGGATATTGTAGGTCTTGCTAAGCAATTAGTCACAAATAGGCGCAATTTAAATACTTTTCTGAATACTATGGATGACAATATGCTTTCCGTTGTGTCGTAATCAATCCTAAATCGATATACGCACATGTTTCGTTTGCAAGTGGCCCTCTTTACCGAGTCATTGACTGGTTGGAAGAATAAGTGGGTTCATCGATTCATGTACATAAATTACAAGAAGATCGAAAAGCGAAACATAAATAATTTTGGGACCGGCATACAAACATACTATGTAGGTATAAATTACATATGCATACGAAAGTTTAGCTATAATAAAAAAAAATGTTTTTCTCTAAAAATCTTTAATTGAAAATCTGATGCGCTCATGCTTACCACATATGTCGCTCATAACTCTTCACTTTCTATAATTGAAAGTCAAAGTAAAAAAAAAAAGCAAAAATGAAAAAAAAAACACATAAATCGCAACGAGCAAAATTATTCTGGAAAAAATCGCAATTCAATTACGGACCAGGAAATATATCACTCAACAAATTTAATTATACACGAGGAAAAGTAATATCCATCACAGAAATCACCCTGGCGCTCTGACAACAAGGAAATTCATTTGGCGATAGTGCGCTGGGAACACATTGACCCCCTGTGGAATTGCCAGAAATAATGCGACAATGGTCAAGTGACACGCACATTTGACCGACCAAGACCACATAGTATGGGCCATTGTCCGCGCTACTGATGGGAGGCAGGAATTGCTTTCAGTCAAATATTTTCGGTTTGAGGCAGGCCGCAAGCGCATAAAATTGTCACATTTATATGGTCAAATTTTTCGATGGGGACTGGGGTTCTTCCAAGTATTTTTTTGGGCGCAAAAATTTAATTCTGTTTTTTTTTCCTTATTATTTATTTTAATAAAAATCTCTGGGCAATGTTCTCTCTCTCTCTCGTGATGGGCACATAATTTTTTATTTCGGTCACATGGTAATTGTCCCTTTTCTGTGATTATTATTCTCGTTGATGAAATTACAACGAAAAAATTAGTTGTTTTTGGAACAGTATGAATGAAGGAAGTCGAAAATAATCGCCCCCAGGGAGATCTCAACGGGAAGATCTGTTTCCCAAAATAAGGAGGGACACAGAACCTAAATAAAGAAGTCTACTTCAGTTTCGTTTGGGATTAGAACTATTCTGAGGAGTTGGTCGTTGAAAGGACATGTGGGGAATGTTTTTTCTAAAGGTTTTATTAAGTGGCAAAGGAAATGAGATTGAAGGATATTTAATGAGTAGGAGGAAATCTACAGTTTGAAGATTATGATGCAAAAATAACTTTGAATTAGATTTTAATAAATATTTTGTTGATAGAATCTTTACGTAGTTATGTATTCAGATACTGATGGTCTTTTTAAATAAATGTTTGCATTGAAGGATCACATATCCATTAAAATGAGTCTGCGCTAATAGATTTGAAAATTGCAATTTGAATGGAAATTACTTAAGATAATTCTAACATCACATTTAATTTTTTTTTATATTATTAAGCCAAGCTCAAGGGATATCCTATAATGCAAAACACAGCATGGCAGGAAGGATTAGGGGACATGAAGAGAGTTGCAGAGGTACTGTACTGTATGTCACTTTTGAACTTTTGCAGCTTGTAAGCCTGAGGAAGGACAAAAGATGATAGTCTGTTATATAATCCTACAGTTCAGGATAAAAAAGCATCAAGTAATTTCACTGTGCAGCCGAAAGTATTTTGATGGGTTAAAGAATGGATGACGGCTAGTATAGCGAGCAGGATTTAATTAACAAGGAATCAGACTAGATATTTCATCAGAGCGGCGTTTACCACGCATTTAGCGATAAAGGAGTGAAATGCATCCAACTTGCGGTGGTGCTCGATACTACAAGCTATTGATATAGAGCCAATAAACTTGAAGGTTCTTTTTTGTACAATATCTATTGAAGCTAAGATTGTGTGATCAGAACTGGCCCAGATATGGAATTTTATTCTATTCTAGGTTTGACTAGGTTAGGACTTTTAGAGGAGCTCTAGATTTGACGGGCTTAAATATTACATATCTAAGACTATTCGATGCTTCTTTGGCAACAGATAAGATATGATCTGTCCAGCTTAACTTACTGGAAATATTAATGCCAAAGTGCTTAGTGACGGGGTGTATCCGAAATCAATGCTGCATCAAAAGTGGTTAAGTGATGATATTTTTTTAAAGAGATGAAAAATCTTTGGGTTTTAGACGCATTGAATACGATGAGAATCGTTTTGTCCTAAGCGAGAATATTGTCATGAGCATTAGTCAATGATTTAATTAATGAAACTAATTGACACATGCGGTATTCCAATTGGAGCCTTCAAGAGTACCTACCAAAGGAGGTTTTGATTTTAGTTTTAAGGGCAGAATGCTGAACTCTATCAAAAACCTCTGAAATATCTAGGGCAAAGATTTTGGAATCAATAAACACTACGGTTCTAACGTTCCGTAAGAAAAGTCAGCAAGTGTCCAGATGAGCTTCTAGTGCGAAAACCATATTGGCGATCATTGATGCGTTGACTGGTTTCTAGACACCTCATTAATTTTGAGTTAATTATTGTTTTAAAAACTTATGAAAGAATCGGAGTGATTGCAATAGGTCGATAATTTGTGTGAGCGCTACCCCCTCCTTTCTAGGGATTAGGCTAAACGTGGGCTAGTTTCCAAGCAGTTGGAGAGTTTCCTGTCCAATGAAACAAGTAGGATAGTTTCAGCAGAGGTTTATCCAAGGATGAGGGGCAGCTTTTAATTAACTGGGGCGAGAGATCATTGATGTGTAGAGATATAGTCCAGTAACCACCGCCTGTTTTTTTTTCAGTGAGTAATAATAGGCTGAATCTTCGTGAGTAGGTCCGGTTCGACGAGACGCCAAGTTTTTCCTCTGTGAAAATTCTCGATAGAGGTAGCTACTGTAGTGCGCAGGTAAAAAACATGTCGATTCGCTGGAGTATCGAAATTGTCCGAATAACAGTAAGTTTTTTATTTGAATATTGAGATAATTGGATAATAAACTCGGAAAAACATTTGTCCTACAAAATGGATGGTTTGACTGAAGCGTCCTCCACTCCGTATATGTCCAAATAACGACATCATAAAAATTATTAATAACCAGCTGATTTTTTGTATGCAGCTTAGTAAATATTTGTATAATGAAATGGCTACATAGTCTTACAAATTTAGTGGTACGTTTTCCCAGTCCTACGCTTACAAGTTGTCCATTCTACGGTAACACCTGAAAACGGAGGCTTTTGTTTTTTTTATTTTTCGAGAAAAACGGAAACTCCTGGATAACGCCAAAACTAGCAAAATTTGTTTGTGCGTGGCTATGAGGGAGGGATGATAATGACAGTTAGGAGATACGCTCAGATCAATTAGCCTATGATGACTTTTTAACTGGGTTTAGGACAAGGAGATTCATCAATTAGTAAAGCGAGAATGGCATATCTCATACAACAGTTATTCTGATTAGTACCAACTGAGAAAGATCTTTGTTAACAGAGGCACAGATTTCAATTTCAGGCTCTATTTAGAGAGTTTTCTGTATACCGTGAATCTAAACATATATAGCTGCGAAGTCCTAAATAGCTGCAGATTATGAGAAATGGGGAGGGAGACTTTTTTTTAGGGCCTCGTAGAGACTACGCCCACTTTGCAACATTTTTCTCTGTAGTTTCCCAATATTTAGATTGGTAGACGCGAGTTGATTAAAATGAAGCAACAGTTTAAGTTCAATCCATCAATAATACTTTCATTCACCGTGCACAAATGAGATTTTTAATTAGCAGCAAATTGTCGGTTTTTCCATGCAGAAGAAAAGTAGAATGAGTCTGGTTTCACCAGTTGGCAAATTTCTACCATTTCCACCATTTGTTTGTTTTTGACAGAGTTGTGCTTTGGCTTCCATTAAAAAAAAAAACTTTTCTAAAATAATGTGCAAGGAAAACTATATATAAAATAAATTACTTCCATGAGTTTGGTAACATATTGAAAAAATGTAAAAAAAAAAAAACAAAAATGAAAAAAAAACTTTTCTTAATAGCAATCATAACTATAGCGTGATACCATTTTTCGGAGTTCAATAACATCCACAGTAACCTTCAACCAAATAAATTTCGTTAATTTCGAATTAATATATGAAAATTTCCAAAAGTTTCGTCATCATAATACTATGAACTTTTTGAATAGACTCAAACCAAAAATATTTAAAACTATTTACAACCAAAACCTTCAAGATATTTTTTGGAAAGGTATTAAGTTTTAAATTGATTTTATTGGGATCATAGTTCACATACGGTCAATAGCCTTCAACTTGAGGAGTGAACTTTATTTTCGGATAGAGGGGCAAATATAAGAAATCATAATCGAGATGATATGAAATTTTAATTTCAAATTTATCTCTATTAAAAAACTCAAAAAGTTAACAACAACAACAACAAAAATATCTAGGGTTGGGAAATTTTCAACTCAACTGTTTCTCGTGACTACTTTCATTCCATTGAAATTATTGCCATAAAAAGTCGGCATTGGCGACATAACCACATCTAGAAATTCGCTGCCATTTGCATAAACATTTAATTAATTTCCATCTTCTGGTCAGTTAAACATTCAAAAATTCATAAATAAGAAATTGGATGACAATGAATATAAGATACACCACTCGCAGCGCGTATTGGGTAAAAAGTTGGGAAATTTCTTTTCTTTTTTTATTGCGATCATCAAAGTTGGACAATATTTCTGGGCATTGGATTGGCCAAGATCATACCCGCTGATGACTGGCTGACAACATATGTAATATTATCTCGAAGATGTATTGTAAAATTGCTAAAACTTAGGCAGTAGTATTACCGATCGATTGCGATCTGACGATAGCTGTGCATCTTCATCCTAAAACTATTTCAATATTTTTTATAATGTTTTAAGATGCTGTTGATTGATCTCATCACAAACAACTACAAAACATCACATATGCAAAGCTTTTAGAAAAGCTTGCAATCGATCATGAATAAATCAAGTGATCGTACGGCATCGCCGCGTCGTCGTGGCTATATCAAGGACAATCGAAAGCGTATACTATTTTCAGTTTTATAAGTGGTATGCTTACAATTGTATATATATATGTATATGTGTGCAGTGCATACATGATAACAAACACCTGGGATACAATTAGCAATACTTACCTATTCGCTATCGCATCCAGCCTACCTAACACGCTGCTTACTAGTGTTTCTAATGTTTTCTAATGCATATGCAATAAGCTTGAGCGCGCGCGTATTTCTTTCAGTTGCAACAGTCGTGGAGGTTGATTTCATTGAAAAGTTCATTGACTACTATACGGCGCGGCGGACAGGTGAGACGACAGTCACCACGCCATTACCTACCCGACTACCGCTGTTATTAGAGGTGGCCTTATGGGTAGTCGCAGCGCACGGTTCAGTTGAAATTTATTTATTATGTTTTTTTTTCAACCTTTTGTTGTTAGTGACAATTTTTATTGCAAAATTTATTTTAAGTTTGTATTTGTATGGGAATTTTTTTTCTATCTGTTATGCAGATACATATACATATATGTTTTGTATATACCCTCGTATGACATTAAATTAATGTCATTTGTATGTTTTTGAAACACAGATCTTGACGATGACATTTTTTTCTAGTCCCTGATTATTTTAAAATTACTTTCATAATCTGTGTTTTGGTTGAATACAAAAAAAAAACAAAATGGTTTTGTTCTTATACATGGTTTTAGTGATTTGTTGCTAGTAAGACTTCCACTAAATGTTTTGTCATATGAAAAACAGTTATTGAACGATCGAAAAAGGGATATTACTGAAAACTACAGATACAGAGATACTCTCATTCTGAGAGGTAAGAGTGAAAAATTTAGCAGAAAATGAATTTTTTGTATTAGTTACAGAAAATAAATATCCTGGTGGCAATTAACAGAACTAAAAACTTTAATTTTTTGTAGATTTTAACTGAGGTGATTGGTAAACGGTGCTGCTAATTTTCTACGATCTTGTGGCTCATTTAATGGACTAATGTTTGTCAACTACAGTCCTCTTAGAGTAAGCTATAATGTAACCCCGGAATATGATAAAAGGTACGCATTGCAATAAGGGAGTCAGATTTAATTTAATTGATTTTATCGAGAAGAAGTCTGTGTAAGACAGACCGTATGAAAGAGCGAACTTATAAGGGTAGCGTTTGTAGAGCCGGAACCCCACAAATGGGTTTTGAAGTGAATACAGATAAAATAATTTTTTTGAAGGTTTTTTATAATAAATCTGTTTAACATAAAATAAAAAAAATCCATAAAAGGAAATGTTTTCCATCAAGGAGCAATTGGAAATTATCTGAACCAAAAAAAATGTAAAATTAAAATTTATTTGTTCAGCCCAAACGTTAAAAACTGTGTGGAAACGTGTTTGGGCCGGGTCGCACATTTCCGAATACCTGACTAACCACTTTGTAAACCTATCAAAATTGATTCCGAAATTTACGTCTCGAGCACTTTGCCGAACGTAGTTTTAGCTATTAGAAAAATAAGCAAAACAAATAATGAAAATTAGTTCTTGAGTCTACTCTCGAGTAGTAAAGATATAATTAAACAATAAAGATTCACTAAATACTGCCCATGACAAATTAATAAAAAACCTTTCCCTTGCATCTAAAATAATTATATTACAGAGAATAAATTCTAGACTAGTTCGCTGTTAATCGAACCGATAGCCAAATTGTATTGTATAAGACCAGTATATTTCCATCCTGTTGAATCAAGCCATCAAAAGGAACGGCACCATTCCAGGGCTTCCACGGGTTTAATCGGTTCAGGCAGATAATCTGAACTGCTGGTTCAAGCCATCCATGTAAATGGCATAGAGACAGTCGGAACTGCTGATTAAAGTCACACAAGTCACAAGTGTCCGCGGCAATATAGCAAGCGCAAGCTTTTCAGGCAGATTGTAATCGGGATAGTCTAGGTTCATATTCCTGAAGACCCCTCGTACGCAATGTGATCTCATCCTCTGGGAACAATCTTCAACACGGCAAGATGCAAGTTCCGATTGTGATCACCAATGTTCAAGTTAATGTGTGCAGGCAGCTTGTATCAGCATACCTCACTATTGTAGGCTGTATGCCAAATGGTACTAGTCAGAGTGTCATTGGGACAACCTGATCGCTATCCTTCTGCTTGTTTGACCCCACAACACTGCTTCCGAGTTGAATGCATGGCTAAGAGATTTTCATGTGTTATAGGGAATTTTTATATATTTTTTCACTCCTTTGTCTTAATCCACATCAATTAGATTACTTTTCAGATTAACTTCAGTGCCTGAGACCGCTATGGGAATTCGAGCAGACTATTCCCTCTTGTATCTAAGTTTGGAAGATCTAGGATGTGGTCGCTACCAGCAGATAGTGTTATTCAGTAGAACAGTTTCTCGCTCAACAAATGTTCATCTTAGTTATACGCTCCTGAAATTATCCAGCGTACGTTTATTTTCGTTAATTCGTTCTAGATTAATACTACAACAATGCGAATACGCTGTTACTTCAGGAATACTGTTCATGACAACTTAGATGAAACCTACCAAAATTCTATGAACGCCACACTTAAAGTGAAGCTGAAAGTTATTAAATCCTTCTCTATTTCGAATGATTATGTATCTAAAAACAAGCGTAATTCCTTTTTGGGAATAAAGATGTTAGGTGTAATTTTGATATTGACTGACTGATTTGATACTAAGAAAAAAAAAAACTTTTGCTTAGCTAGCTGTTTTTGAGAATATTGATGGAAATAAAAACTAGAACTAGCTTTGTTTAACAAAATATTGAAATCTAATCTGCAGGGTATCCCGTATGCGGTTTTGAGCTCGAAGGCTATGAATAGGTGTTGATTAGACAAACAAAAAATTGTATGGGTTGGTGGGGTTAGAAACCGAGATAACAGGGACTTAAATAAGTTACCTGCGGCAAATTAAGCCCGGAGGGTAATAAGCCCCATTTAAAATTCCTACTAAAATGTATCGCAGCTACCTCATACTTCATGTGCACATGCATTAAGTCGACACGAACGTCATCGAGGGGGCTTCTGACAGCTCGCGCCGCCATCTTGCCAGTGACGTACGGTACGTCACCGTTCGCCTAGACAAAATCATAAGTTCCGTTGTTTAATTGCTATTTCCGCATGTAGTAAATTGTTAAGTTTGAACGTTAGGTAATGTAGTTTTTCGCCCATCATTGTCCTTATGAGTAATTCTGTAAAATCTTGTCATAGGTGTAATAAGGCCCACTGGAGTAGACCGTGGGCCTTATTACCCTACCTAACCTAATGTTTCTATATAGGATTATGATTGTGACATGATTTTTGTTCCAAAGATTGAAGACTGTTGAGATTTAGTCTGTTGTACGTTAAGAAATTTATAACTAAAGCTTTTGGGGCCTTATTATCCCCCGGGGGGTAAAAAGGTCCAATTTTATTTTTATTCGAAATAATTAAAAATAACCGAACTTTGTTGATTTGCTTAGTTTTAGCAAGTTTAAATGGAATCATTCCACTGATTAAGATTTTGAAAAAGTTCATTATTGCTTTGGGCTTTATTATATGTACTGTGGTAGTTTAATAAGGCCCTTGAAAAAGGTTTTATAAAACTGAATTACTTCTTCAAATACCAACTTCTGTTATAGTTTTTCTATATTTTTAGTTGTGCAAATAAATACATTTCACGGAGAACCTGTTTTTGTAGTTCTATATCACCAAATATCGCAATAAATCAAGCATTTTCAAATTAGGTGGACCTTATTTGCCGCAGGTACCTTATATTTGTGTATTTTTATATAGATCACCGAACGTTACACCCTATAATGATGATTTAAAATTTGTTATATAGATAACAGACCTTTCCACTGGTCTATAAACTTTTTCTCTGTTCCCTCTGTTTTGAAATTATAGCTAAAAAAAAAATCAAAACTTCGGAATTTTAACTCGGTTTTTTATTAATATTTAACTAATATTTTTTTCAAAAAACACCTCATCACTACTAAGTGTCCATATTGTATTTAAGAAGCCAAAAAACTTGGCCCTAAAATGTCCTGAATACCAAAAATATAACCCTTTCTGGATTTTTTTGTACTTTTCCTTAAGCATATCGCGAAAAAGTTCAATAAATGCCAGAAAGTAGGCAATTATTTTTTGGAATGAGCATTTTAAGCCATTTTTGTTGGATATGTTCAAGAAAAAGTGTACAGAACGCAGAAAGGGTTACATTTTGGGTACATAGTGTGATAGGTGTTTTTAAACCTAAGACTCAAAGTCTTTTAAATCTAATATGAAAAATTGGTATTGATGACGTTTTTTTTTGATAAAAAAAAAACGAGTTAAAATTCCAAAATTTTTACTGCGTTGGCCCATAACTTCAAAATGGAGAAGAGGACGGGACAAATTTGTCGACTATTAAGAAGGTCAAATGATTATAAACCTGTAAAATTTTAAATAATCATGAAACCGTTAAGATTCCCCCCCCCCTCCACCAATACAATTTTTCGTTTGTTTAAGCAGCAACTATCCATAGCCTTCGGGTGCAAAATTACATACGGGACACCCTGTATGTAGATGTAAATGTTCGTTAGCAATTACTTGGATTAGATTGAAAAAATATTTGGAACCTCTTCAATACCACTTGTATTTAAAAAAAAAAAAACAGCAGTTATTAAGCCCACCGTAAATGTAATATATGAAGTCACTAATTAATTTAAGATAATCAAAGAAACCATCAAATTTAAGATTAATTGTGTGGCTATTGGCTTATATCCCCCTTAAAAAATTTGGAGTTTCTTCCCTTCGTTATCAGTTCTGATTTTAGTCTTTAACTAAGAAAAATCTCTTTATCCGTGCCAATATATTACTCAACGTCTTGATTTTCCTTAAATTACGTGAAATAAATTAAAATGATTAGATTCACTAATGAGTATGAGATCAAAAATTAAATTGAATATGTTAACATGTCATAAATAAAAAAAAAAACAAAACAAACACGCTATGATTTAAGCATCGAGTAGACAAATTAAAATCGACTGCATAAATCAGCCAGCTACCCCTATGAATGAATGCCGACTTATTAATTATTATTTAAATTGCGGCAATTAAGCCTGGCTGACTCTTCATGTTGGCATACAAATTATTACATACAGAGTGCAACACACAGCACACTTCGATAAGACCTCGAATTTAATGTTTTATGTATTGTGAAGGTGCTACGGTATCATATTGCACATAAAATATGTTCTTAAGCTTTATTTTAAGTTCTTACGTTAATCTTGGTATAACACCTGTTTACGGTCTTCCTTTATAAACAACTGATGATTTTATCAATTCATGTTTTTCTTACCTGTAACGAAAAAGAAAAGATTGTTAACAAATTTATATTTATTTTTATTTTTTTTTTATTCATATACAAATTTAATTGCAGTAATTAAGAGATTTTATGTAACTCACTAAATTACTTTCGTGTATGTATGGGTTTACATTAACTTAAAACATTTTTGTTCATATTTTGTTTTTCTTACACACCCTATTCGAAAGTGCTCCGTGTACCTTGATAAACTCTCCAAAATTTACCTGGTGGTACTGGTTAGTGGGGTTACATTTAGGCATATTTTTTTGTTTTTGTAAAGCATTTTTTTCCAGCTTAATTTCTCTTTTAAGTATAAGTCAGGTCGAAAAACAATTGAAAAAGTAACGATAATAAAACGAAACAAATGAAAACAATCCCCGATTTTTTTTTTGTCCATTGCAAAAATAAAAAATCTCATTACGCAACATTTTTAGTGTTTTTACTTGTACGCGTGCGCATTCATAACAGTCGAGGCAACTCTTAGCGAGTGCAGGTCAGAGCCAGTATAGCAAGTGAAAGTATGCGCGAGCAGATCACGGTGTCGAATTTGATTCGACGACGACGACGACAACTGACGTCGATTAAATTTTCGTGCGCGATTCTCAATCCAATAAGCCCCGCGACCTATGAAACTAAGCCAAACAAGTTTCAATGCAATCGGTTCTCATACAGGTGACAATAATACTTGAACAACTTTTAATTTGGAATTTAGATAATCGAAATTTTTTCTTTTTTTTTCTTTTTTGCATTTGCAATTAATTTCGGTGTTCGTTCTTGCAAATTTTTATAGCCATTTTTCTGTATTTTATGGCCCCGTTGTTGATAGTGGATACGAAAAGCGAGTGGGTTTCCACCGATAATATGTGGGTGGCACCCGATCCTTTGTTATCCGCTTTAAAAAGCGAATTTTTGGCAACGAATTTATTCGAAGTTTTTATTTTTGTTGTTGTTTTTTTTTTATGTATCTTGGATAATCGTATTTTATAGAGAGGAGTGCAAATTTACTATGTGTAATAATATGCTGGTGAAAGGCCAGGTCTTATGTACATATGTTTGTATGTAGGTAGGTAGGTAGATAGGTAGGTAGGTAGGTAGAAATTTTGCTTAAGTAACAGCTTCTTTTTTTTTGTTTTGTTTTTGGAAGTGTAGTGTTAAATTTTTATTATTTTTAGCACTTATAAATTTTGTTTTTTTAATAAATTACAAATGTTCCGCAAAATGGCATGCATCATAACTACCAACAAAATAAAAATAAAAAAAAACACTCCCCAAAAATTTCTCTTCTCTAAAAAATGCATCAAGACAAAATATTTTATTATGAATTTCTTGATGTTGCTGTTACTGTTGCTGCTGCTGCTGCTGCTCCTGATGTTAAGCTGTGTTGCTGATCTATTCCATGAGTCACCGGTATGGCTCATCACTTATGACACTTTCCATTAAATTTCACTTTTTCTTCGCCTTTACAATTTCCAAATTTAAAACCGGAGCTGTCAGAAGACTGACTCGACAACGACGATGGATAATGCAAAAATTCCAAAACGCACAAAAAACTGCATCCTTTTGACGTTGTTTTTGTTTTGTTTTGTTTTTTTTTTTCGGTGAATTCTTTTGGCCCACCCATTTACGTGTATGAAAATTTTTGGGCCTGGTCACCCTACTGATGCATTCCTCGTAAAAATATTTTCTTGTACTTAAGCCAGCAAATTAAAGATGAAATTACCCGCGAGAAGAAGAAAGTTTCTCTGTTTTTTGTTTTTTTTTGTTTTGTTTTTTGTCGACTCAAGTCGAAATTTTTTCACATTTTTTGCGAGTTTTTTGTATTGCGATTTGTGTTAATTTCAGGTCTCTTCCAGCTTTATTGCCCTGCCGTGGCTTAATTTGGGCATGATTAATGCACTTAGTTTTTGGTCCCATTTGGAAAAGTTCAAAAGGCAGACAGTCGGGTTAAGGTCTGTTGAGTTTTTTTTTTATTTATTTTTTTGCTTTTGCAAAGTGATCACTGGCAAATTGTGCTTATCATCAGGTTTAATTTTTGTTAATTTCCATATAAACGACAATACGAGTGTAGAAGAGATTTTGTTATGGTTTTATTTTGGAACAGGATATTTTTAGAGGAGAGCTCTACTTAAGGCATGCTGTGCTCGGTCTTGAAATGTCAATTTTTTACGAAAAAGATGGAGCACTTAATTTCATAAATGGCATTCAGCTCTGTTATATAGGGTCGATATTATAAGTGCAGACGTAGTTTCACTGCTTTCCTTAAGTTTTTTTTGCCGCCATTTATGAGTTTCTTTTAATTTCACTTTCCTGTAATTTGTCAGAAAAAATCAGTGATTAGTTAGGGTTCCCAGTATTTTCAAGGAATCATGTATGTGTGAACTGTGTACTTTAAAGAGCAAGTATAGGTGGCAGACATTCTAAAACACTTCAAACAAATTTAAGTGAGAGTTAGGAACGTATACCGTCATTACCGTAAGAGAATCTAGTGAGCACTAGCAGGAATCTCTAGTTGCCCGAAAATATGAAGAAAATCGGTCCCTTTAGGTCACCTCTGGTGATTGTTGACTTTCCAACTTGTCTTTTATACATAGAACGTCAAGACTCTAACTCCCATTTTTATATTATTTTTCTATAATGATGTCCAAGTTCGGGGATAATCAAAGGAAAGAAAAAGGTACAAAGAATTTTTACTTCAAAATTGCGTGCATTATTTCAGGTTGAGTTCATGTTATATGCGTAAGAAGAATTCTATTAGGAATTCGACTGCTGATTTCATTAGAAAATAGTCATAGAAGTAATGATGAAGGGATAAAAGTTATCCAACATATAATACTGGTGCTCCTGGGAAGTGATATTTGAAACTATCATGTCATTAATTTATCACTAATAATCCGAAGAATTTTTCAACATAGAACAACCAGAACTGTTCAAAGGTGGGCATCGTATCTAATTCAGATGTGATAGGATATTCAAGTCATGTTTGTATGAATGTCAGATATTTTATAATTTTTCTGGGGATACCAAGATTGGATCAGATGAGCTGAGAGTACGGTTTGTGCATATTTCTACGCCTAAAATTTGTAGGGAAGGCATATTCATTTATAATCCATTTCATCGACTGAAATTATCTAAGAAAATGTTGGGCTTGGTAATAGACTGCAGTCGTCCTTGCCAGCATTACTTAAGACCCAAGTCATTTTGTTTCTAGAGAGTATTGTTCTAGAGTAATTTTATAGTCAACTAGTGAATAGCGATTTTCATCTTTAGTAGGAGTCATTATCTATAAAATTGAAGAAATATACGAATTCAAGGGAATGACGTTAATGAATATGTTTGAAAGTGAGACCTAAAAATGAATTGATAAAAATTGTAAAGAGAGTAAGAGAGAGAACTGAGCCCTGTGGTAGGTCATTTATCATATAGGATGAGATATAATTGCGTTATAAATCACTTAAATTGAACAATTAGAATGAAAACGTTCAATTTAATTAAGAAAGTTAAAATTAGTCTAAGTGAGCATGATACAAAATGCTATTAGGTATGCAATAAAGGTATGAAATGCAGATTTTTGGAGCGATTTTTCAGTGCTTGTGATAAAGAATATTAATCAATTTCCTATTGAGCGGCCAACATAAAAACCGTACAGACGTTTACTGGTAAGGTGGCTAATGTTTTATCAATTATTTGATAAAGAGTACTCCCACAGCTTAAAAAAATCAATCACAATAGGAGAAATTTGTTTATAGTTTGAGAGTTCCCATATAAAATAATAACAACGTTCTCTTTTCCTTAACAAAACTGTCAATGTCATTTATACGTCATTTTTTGGACTCAAATGTACTATTAGTAGTTTATGGATGAGCATTATAGATGATTACTGGACCATCGTAGAAGCAGATACCGGTAAACGTCACCATCATCTTATAAGCGCAATACGGTTGAGGATCGCTGAATAAAAAAAAAATGGATAACCGAATAAGGCTTAATGTGGATAATTTTCAAATATTTTTCCATGGAGAGAGGCTGCGCGTAAGGTGGCTTGCTTTTTCCAGTACTTTGGTGTATGTTGGTTGACTCACTCATCTCGGTGCTGCAAAACGTGGGTTTCTCATATGAAGCGTATGCGGATAACATCCTTCTACTCATTTCCATGCACAGCATGGCCGCTGCCTGTGCCTTCATGCAACGAGGCCTCAATATTGTTGAGGACTGGTGTATGCGTCATTATATGACAGTGAGCCCAATAAAGATCAGCTTGGTGCTCTTCTCCTGAAGACGTTAGTTTGGGTACTTTGTTCTACCAAAGCTTTTTGGACACACTCTGCAAATCTTTTCTCATATCAAGCACCTTGGAATCTTCCTCGACTCGAAGCTGCCATGGGGACTGCACGTAGAGGAAAAAGTTAATGCAGCTAGAGGGTATTCGCTCAATGCAGGAGAATCTTTGGGTGCACATGGGGCATGAGACTAAGGGTTGTGCACTGGATGTACACCTCGATCGTCACCCATGCCTCCAGTGTATGGTGGCTGACGACGTTTATGGGAACTGCGATCCGGAAGCTGGCGGGACTGCAAGGGCTTGTCTGCTTGGGAGCTACGGCTACTGCTACTCTTGAGATCCCACATAATCTGCCATTCCTGGATCTTCTCATTAGGGCAGAAGGGCTGTGTGTAGATTGCGCTCATGGGGATGGCTGTGGAACGGCTGGACTGGCTCTTCTCATTGCTCTCTAGCGTATGGGGTGGACTTGGAAAACCCTCTAGCGAGTATGCCACATGATGTGATTGTACTTGAGCTTCATTTCAATCGTGAACTGAAGGAAGTGCCTTATAGAGCCTTCCAAGGTCCGCTCTAAAAAATTTCACCGACGGGTCTTTCACTAATGAGGGAGCTGGGGTGGGTGTCTACTTTTCTGAGCCTGATATTGGAATAGGGTACTCACTTGAAAGACACACCACTGTCTTCCAGGCTGAAGTGTTCGCCATATCAACGGCAACGAAGTTAGCCCTTTATATGCAAATCAACGGGAAGTACATTTCTATCCTTTCGGATAGTCAGGTAGCCATGATGGCTCTGATTGGCCCTCAGATAACAGCTAAGTTACTGGGGGATAAGTTGTGTATCCACAACAAGGTGTCCCTTCTGTGGGTACCTGGTAATATCGGTATCATGGGGAATGAGAGGACAACCTTTTAGCTAGGGCTGACTTTCATTGTCCATTCCTTGGACCAGAACCCGAAGTAAGCATTGCCGCCTCGAGTATCGGATCTTTTATCAAAGCAGGTGTTCATAGAAAGCATCAGCAGAGATGGATGAATCTTAGTACTTGCAGGTGTACAAAACTGTTTCTTGATGGGCCCAGTGGGAATATCTATCTATGATTTTCTCATAAGTCTCGGAAGGAAACAATGTAGAACTGTGTGGTTGGCATCATCACCGGCCACATCTCACTTCACACTCATCTAATAAGGATGGGATTGTTGTCAGCTCTGAGTATCTATCCTGCCTGGAGGGACAGCCTGAGGCAACCGAACACTTTTTATGTGCATGTCCGGTCTTCGCCCGACGCAGACTGGATACTCTATGGCCTGCCCTTCTATCTGTGGATGAGCCGAAAATCCTTCCTCACCAAAACTTGATGCGCTTCTTTAAGAGGAATGGAAAGTTTTGGTGAATGGGCTTCTAACAAGACACCACAATGGGTCGCTATGGCCCCGTGCTTTGGGATTGGGTCTCCTGTAACCTGTCACAGGTGTTGGATCTTAGAGTTATTAAAATGGGATCTATGGGGTCGCTAATTAATATGCACGCGGACTATTAAATATGACAGTCTTACATGGTTTCTTTTACTACAAGAGGCATATTGGATAGAATAGAATCGGTGCCACCATCTTAATATTTTCCATGCTCTGCGATTGTAGACGGTGTTCTTTTGGGTATTCGCTGCAACATTCCTTGTATAATAGTCATCAATATTTCCGGCTTAAGTGACATGGAGGTTATAAGTGTTATTTGAGAGATTCCGTATAAAAATTCATACGTTGTTAGTTCAACCAGACTCACCCCCATGTATGAACTAATCACTCCAAATTTGTGCCGATAATTTTATTCTAGTTGATGCTGATGGGTGATTTTAGCAAACACTAGTTCGAACACTTAGTGTGATGATTGATTACTGTTTGATTCCTTTCCTGCTTCTCAACACTTTTTATCATTTATTGATGATATATAGCTTCTCCTTGGAGATCGGAAAATTTTGTTATATGCAAATTGTTGGGGTAATTTCCTTGAGTTGGAGTTTTCTATTAATTTCAATAGTATCTTCGTTGTTTGTATGTGTGTCTGAGTATCTCGCAGGTTTGTGCGCGACCTCCTCCTTCATCGCTCATCTCCCTCTCCAAGTATACAGTTATATCAGTTATATTAGTTGGTATTACAGTATCGGCGTAAAGGAAAGGGTTCTAGCACTTCATGAAGAGATTAAAAATTTCAGACACTTAGTGTAAAAGGTCCTTAAATGCAAACTGTTTACTATCTGCCTACATTTCATGTGCTGGGTAGACTTTTGATGAAGTGCTAAATTACGTCAAGTGTCTACGACATATACACGTTAACTCTGTGGTGAGTTCGTCATATTGGTGTCCTCTATTCTGGTGTTTTTTTTTTATTTTATTTATTTAAATCCAGTAAATGTTGCTCTTATTGTGACCGAGAGATAAGCCAACTTCAATATTTTTTGAAATTCTCTTCACTACAGCAACGGAAACTTTGGTCTCTTGAGGTATATTTCTCGAATAGATAACTGTTCCAATTTCAGAAAGTTTTAATGTTTTAATAGATTTAATAGATTTGCAACATATTTTGAAGGCATTCGTGATTGATGTTCGTGTAAAGTAAGTATTTAGTAATCCCACCAAAATTATGATTTTAAATAAATGTTGTTACAATAGCCTAGAAAACCGTTCTTAGGATGTATTTTATATGAAAGTTTATATATATATATATACTTACAGTTAAAGATATGATGCGCAAAGTTTGGGTGGTATCACATGACACCACTAGGCAAATGTGATAGCATTTTGTATCAAATAAAAGTTTTCAATAACTTACATATTTTTCCTGTGATTTTTACATCGATTGATTTATAAATTAAGTTTTGTTATGGATGAAAAGGGTCATTTGGAAGCCACGATTGAATTTTGTTTTTTTATAATAAATCATATTTTCACTCAACGCATATTTTGTCTGCTTGTCCATATTTTAAAATTTTTGTTCTAGAAATTTAACAATTCCTGAGGCAATAGAAATTCTCGAAGACGATGATATGGATGTTGCCGATATCACCAGCAGGCATCGTATACTCAGACAAAGATTCAGGGGCGAAGATGAAGCCGGCTTCGTAGAGATAATCTGTCTGGAAACCAGTTGCGAGCAAAAGCGGAGCTCGTACTTAGATGGCAAACAGAAGATATTTACGATCAAAATTCGTCTAATGGTCATCAAGGTGAAGAACATGATGAAGGTAAAGATTCATCATCACAAGAGGAGGACGAGAAAGCAGACTGCGTAAGAAAAACAAGAAAAATTAATAAAACTGTGATATCGCAGAAACGAAAAAGGACAGAAATGATGTTCTGCAAAAAAAAGTTAGTTCTAAAAATTCCCAGCCATCTACCTCTGCCTTATACTCTCGTACAACATCGAAGAATAGTGGTACTAAAATTAAAGGAAAACTGACTTCGTGGACATGTAATGATAATCCTACCCATCATACTGGTATTTTTCCCGAAGGAAACTAAGCATCTTTTAGAGGATAATCTCCAACGGAGTTATTCGAGCTACTTTTTGCTAATAAGATTATCGACATCCTCGTAACAGAATCGAAACGCTATGTAATTTTTAAATGAGAAAAACCCTCAAGTATCAACGAATGACATTCAATCTTTTATTGGAATTCTACTGTTGAGTGGTTACAATAGTGTTCCAAGTAGGAGATGTTATTGGGAAAATGCTCAGGACACACGAAATGAATTGGTTTACAATTGCATGTGGAGAAAATCTTGCCGTTTATACACTGTACAGACAATACTAATCTGGATATGTGGGACAAAATTTGTAAGCTTCGTCCTCTAATAAATTGTCTAAATATTACATCCCAGAAAAATGTATGAATTTTGATGAAAGTATGATTCCGTATTATGGGCACCATCCCTGTAAACAATTTATTAGAGGCAAGCCTATATGATTCGCATTCAAGGCTTGGTGCCTAAACACTCCGTCTGGATGCCTAACGTCATTTGAAATTTACTAAGGGAAGAAAGCAACTCCCAATGAATAGTATGAATGTGATTTTGGTAAATGTGCTGTTCCTCTTGTTAAAATGCTCGACAACTTTCCCAGTGAAATAAAGAAGCTTCCTTTCTGCTTGTGTTTCGATAAATTATTTACAAGATTCACGCTTATTACCACAAAAAATCCAAAAAATGTTTCTTTTCAGTGTATCAGGTGAGGTGAGGTGAGGTACGCTGGCATAAATCATCTAATTATCCCATGCAAAGAACGCCGACGCTGTATAGGGTGTCCCTCGCGCATACACTCCCAATGCTTTAAATACGAAGTGGGGCTTTGTCTAAATTGCTTTTCACAATTTCACCAAAAAACTTAGGACCAATTTATGTATAATAATAATAATAATAATATATTTTTCTGGTAAACGATACTACAAGATTGACAATCTTTTAAATTAGTATCTATTGAACAGGCGGGCAAATATAAATTCAACGACTAACATTAACATCAAAACCAAAATTAAAATAAAAATAATATAAAAAAAAATGAATTAGAACACAATTAACATTAAAAATAAAATTAAAATAAAAACTTAAAATTAATATCAAAATTAAAATCAACAAATCAAAATTAAAAACAAAATGAAGAATTAACAAACCAAATCATGATTAAAATTAAAAGAAAAAATTCAGATCAAAATGAAAATTAACAAATTTAAATTTTAAAACAGAATCAAAAATTTAAAAACTAAATCAAAATTCAATAATAAAACAAAAAAGGGAAGAGAGAAAAAAAACAATAACATAACAAATGCGTGTTCGTCGCAGACAAAATCGAGAGTTACTCTAGAAAATCAACAAGGAGCCGTCTGAATATTCCAAATGAATCTGCCCACTGAATGTGACCAGGCAGCTCGTTCCAAGAACGAACTGCCTGAACAATGTAAGAACCTTAAAAGACTGATGTTATGAATCGAGGTATTAAAAACTTACGCCCTCTGGCAGAGTTAAGAGGCCGGACCAAGTTAGCCAGATATGCAGGTTTGGTTGTAGTAATAAGGTTGTACATAAAAAATAAAACTCTCCGCTTCAGATACACTTCCAGCGGACATCTAAGTAGAGCAAACCTAAGATGAGACACACACATGGTCAAACCTTCGTAATCCAAAAATAAACCTGACGCAGTCATTGAACGCGACATTTAATTTTCTAGCGCAGCTTGAATCCAATTTCGTAAAAACAAGGCAACCATAAGTAAAGTGTTGAAGGACCAAAGTCTTGATTAGATGGCAACGCAATTAGGGCGACAGAAAACTAGCCGATAGCCATAAGCGACGAAGAGTTGCGTAAATTTTGGAAAGGGAGGCCTGAATATGGTCGCAACATTTCATATTCGAACTAAGTGTAACGCCCTAATTACGGACCTTGTTCAGGTACGGAATCACAACTCCATCCACAGTGACAGCTGGTAGATCCGAAGAGTCCATCGAAGTAGTTGAAAAGGCAATGCACTGAGACTTATTAGGATTTATTTTAAGATTATGTGCAAATGCCCACTTACTAATTTCGAGTAAATCGCTGTTGATTCTATCCACACAGTCTTCCATCAAACCTATGGGGCGACTAAGATAAATTTGAACGTCATCGGCATAAATATGAATATTAACGTCACGAGTTACAAGCGGCAAGTCGTTGATATATAGGATAAAGAGTAGAGGACCAAGAATGGATCCTTGTGGAACTCCACTGGTTAAGGGAAGAAAATGCGAAAAATTTTCCTCACTCAGGCACACACGCTGTAATCTATTGGAAGTTATTGATTAAAAGAGTCGCCCCATATGAGAAATGAAAATGGTTCTGAAGTTTACTCAGTAATTTCTTATGTGAGACGCTGTCAAATGCCTTTGAAAAATCAAGGAGAGTCAAAATAGCGATTTCTCTGTTATCGAGCGATGACCGAATGTCAGTTGTAACCTTCAAGACGGCACTTCGCAACTAAGCCCAGGACGAAAACCAGACTGTTATTCGCTTATGAGGTTATTCCTTAATATGAACCGTTGAGCTTGCCAATAAATACAGCAACTTTTCCAGCACTTTGGAAAGAAAACAAAACAGGCTGATGGGCCTATAATCCTCAGGACGGATACACGTCCCTCTTTTTGGAATAGGAACTACATTAGAAGTCTTCCAGGAGATAGGAAAAACAGACTTAGAGATACAGGTATTAAATACATGCAGCAGAGGGCCAATAATAGTTGGAGCGATTATCTTCAAAAATTTGGGGGACATACCATCAGGACCGATAACATTTGATTTGATGGCAAAAATAGTATAAGCCCTCATCAATGTAAAACTATTTAACTTAATGTATTTTTACTACGTTTAAATCTATTGGTAGCTTCATAATAAATTTTTCTGAACATAATGACTAAACTGAAAACATATTAAAAAAATTAAGGAGATCAGTAATAGTTAGGAAAACCAGGCAGATCTGGGTTAAAACCCGTCCAGATTAGAAATAATAATACACACAAAATGTCTACTTTTCCGGTTTTATTTTTTCTCTTCAACCCAAAAAAATATTCCACTACCTGTTTCAGAATCTCCTCACAAGCGCAATTAGTTTAAGGTGGTGAATTTAAAAAATGTAACCCAAATATCTCTGCTCTCTTAGAATTATAGGATCACCCAGGACATTCGGTTTAAACAGAGTTTTGACTCATCTAGCACCTTAGAAAATTTTGTAGTATCTTGTGTGGTAGTTTAGACAGACAATAAAATTTTCTGGTTAATAATAAAAAGTTTTCAGGTAAATCGCTGATGGAAAATTATAAAAGACTTGAATTCAAATTATTTTCGACTATTGGGGAAACTTGGAAAAATAATAAGTTCATTTGAGAGAACATTTTGTTAGCTGTACCAAAGTACAGTACTATGTGCACTAGGGTAGGTCGAAAACGCCCGAATAAAATTTCTTCCACTAAATTTTTTTTTATCATAGTGTGGAAAAGTTGTGTTTTGATATCCAAAAGTGACATTAAAAAAATCATCTAAATATTTAAATATCTGGCTGCCTCCCTTGACGCCAAAAGTATTTCCTAGTTTTTATTTTTTGTAATTTATTTTGGAATTTGTTGATTTTTTTTTAATTAATAATAATAAAATCAACGAATATCAAATTAATCAAAAGCTCATCACTAACGAGCTGCATATTGAGTTCCAAGCACCCACACTTTTTATTGATTTTTTGTTTTTTTTTTAATATTATTTTCCTAGTAGCAAATATTTGCTCTTATTTTAATTAGTCTTCGGATCCTGGTAAATACTCGATTGCGGATGGCACATAATGTTGACTTATGCCGCTTTATTGAGTGATTTTGGTCCGAATTGGATCACAAATATTTTATAAAAGCGTTCACTTATACCGTTATTATTTAATTAACCTAGTCCGTACTCGTTCTCGTAAAATAGATTTATCCAATTTGAACATTAGCGTCGAACTATGCTGTTATTGTGAGTGAATGGTGGATAAAGTGTAAGGGTCCGTACGAAATTAGTAGTTTAAATATGTAGCACAGACAAAAATACTGAGTATCAGCACATCGGGAAATATGTCCACCGCTTGTAAGGGGAAGCGCTTCCACACAATAGCCAGAATTTATCTTTTCCGAAGCGATCTCTTACCATAGCGAAATGGATCCTTGCGGAAGAAGATCTCTTAGATCTCTTCTTTGAGCTTAAGCTAAGCTCATTCGTTTTTTATTGAAAAAAGATGACTCATATGCATCTGAAAGGGCAGCAGAATTTTCATTCTTTAGTAGTTAGTTGAAGTTTGAGGTTAATTGCGATTAAATTAAATTTTAAATTAACGGAGCGCATTCAGAATAAAGCTGACATTTTTAATAAAGCTCTTATCTTGATTCCCTTTGTATTCCCTATATGCTCACAAAGACTGCTAACCTACAAACGCTCTAAAAATGCTTCACTGTAAGAGTTCTAAGAGTGCCATCCTACAAACGCTCCAAGAGTGCTACTCTACAAGCGCACAGTGGTCCCAAACCCCCAAAAGCTGGCCAAAAGTCGAAAAAAAAATAAATTTTCTAGGAACTTTCAATGGTTGGAATAGTTGTAGTAGTACCCCTAGTATGTATTATGACCGTTAAGAAAGGGGGAGCGTCCCTACCTGGCGTGGGAATGCATCCCGTTCGTGAGTATTAGAGCAGCTGCATCGTTTACTCGTCGCGCGTCGAAAATGAGACAAAGTTGAGACACGTGCAGAATCGCGAAAAGTGAACGAATTTTGATTCTCCAAAATGGATTCTTCTCCGGAAAGTAAGTACAATTTGAATGTGCTGCACGAAATTATTGTTAACAATGTATGAAATAGTAACCAATTAATAAAAGTAGTGGTAGTTTTGTTGGTTATGTTCTGAAAAGTCGTGTTAGAAAAAGCAATAAGTCAAAACCCTCATCGAATCCTGCTCTGAAACTAAATTGAAACTGTTGCTTAAACATTTCTTCAAAACATATCCAAAAATTAGCTGCATCTGGTTGCGACTTCGGTTTTGGGGGATAATTTTAATTTGAAATCGATTAAGCACCATTTTTAAATGAAAAAACAACATATCATAAACAAGGACCACCCTAGGTATGCACTTTCTGCAGTTTTTCGTAATTCTCGCATCAATATTACATGTTTATAGGAAATTGGTGCTCAAATTATATTGATTAAAAATAAAATAATGAAGGAAATATATTATAAATATTCATCGTCATTGTAATAATGATTAATTACTGTATTCCAATCCTCTTCTTCCCAAATCTTCAAATGTCAACTGTCATTACATTTTCTATTTCATTTATTCATAATCATAATTTCTAAAATTCTCGAGTACAGACTTTTACCCGAATTGAATAGGTTTGTTAAGAAATTTTCAGCCATATTGGATCCGCCATTTTGTTTCTCTACATTTCGACCTCGAATTCGTAATCAGTGACCCCGAAAACCCCCCAAGTACAGACTTTCACCCGAATTAAATACGTTTTTGACTTTTGGCCAGCTTTCCGGGGTTTGGGACCACTGTGAAGCGCTCCAAATATGCTTCCCAAGAATCTGCAAGTGAGCGCTTCCCTTTACGGATATGCTCACGTTAAAACGATATAAGATAAGAACAAGGATACGGTGGGCAAGTGCTGCAAGCTTCCAAATGAGCGCTCCTGCCGTATTTGAGTGCTTCCATTTTCCGTTGGGATTATACTAAAACCCATTCGTCTACTTTCTTGCAGGTCAGATATTCCGCTAAAGCGTATCCAGATATATATGTACATATAAATATTCAAAACAACAAGGGGAAAAAATAAATAAATCGAGCTTAAGACGATTACACATTATTTCTTTTATTAACTGTGTTATCAGAGCGTTGACAAATTTTGACTGCGCTTTTTTTTATTTTCACCTTTAAATCACCTGCGCCGTCACGCTATAAGCTTTTGTGTACATTTTTAAATCATCCTGTATAAATAGATAAAATAAAATGTATCAAAATGTTCATGTGTTTCTACAATTCCCTAAACATTTACGGTACTACTCCAAGGTCAGATGTCTTTGCTAATTATTAGGGAGCTAAATTACCAAAAAATTATTAATGTTAAATTTTTTCTCGAATTATAAAATCTTGAAATTTTTAGCCCTGAAAATGTTTTTTATTCTTTTATTCTATATCGCAACAACCCCACAAGGTTGGAAAACTGTGAGAAACCTTTTTTTTCTATATACATATGTACCTACCTCAGATGACTTATTTTCCTATATTGTATTTAGGGGATGATATGAAAGGGCACTGCATTTAGAATATTCCCTGTGGTAGGTATTTATGTAATAGCCTGTACGAGCACCAGGAAAAGACAAGAGCCATCAATATAGAAAAAAAAAACAGAAAAAATTTTCTTGAAGCTCTTCCACTTGAAATCCAAGTTTTCAGTTCCTTTTCGAAAGAGCAAAAAAAAAAAAATGTCAACAACAATTTGATTAAAGTTAGGAGACAAAACAAGTGTCCTCTCAGCACGCATTCAAAACATCCCATATATAGCTCTGCACACAGGCATTTCCATGGCGGCGCTGCGTTGGCTTCTTGTACCCCTGAGAACCCCCAGGTCGGTCTCGCCAGCCAGGTATCACTAATTAATTAGATTAATCAAGGTGTGCGTTTTGTGTTTCTAGAAATTAACACTTTTCATTAATAAGCTTGAATAGGGCCCACTCATCTGACAACACCCCGTATATGATGCACTGTGCTGTGCGGACGACGACAAAGTCTCGCTGAGAGCATCTTTTTTTGGAGTGAAGTGGAGTTGTCTCCATCATCAGTGGGCTTTCAAAATATACAAAAAAAAAAAAAAGCTCTTCGAGCTTCCTCTCATACAATCAATGTAAGAAACTGACACATCTTCGCCCGTCTCCTTCTACACATTGAACTGCGACTTTTATACAGAGCGCGCTGAGGACAATCGCTGCTGCTGCACGCCAAGTGGCCAAGTATGCAGCGGAACGCTATGCTTTTGTACTTGTGGTGGCTCAGTGCAATGACCTACCATCGTGTGACCCACTTACGAAGCCTCTCTGCGAACATTACCGAGCTGTGTTCGATGCGTGCAGTGCAGCCAGTGGTGTGGTGGTGTTGTTGTTGTATGTTCTATACAGATTGGCTGTAGTGTGTGCTTTCAGTTTCAGTGCTTTATCTTCATCTGATTTTGGTTCTGTTGTTTCTTTGGTTCTTTCTTGGTTTTTCCCTTGGCGTTCTAGCCTAGCCTGGGTCTGGCTCGGAGATCATATGATGGAGGAGAAGGGTCTGCCCTGCAGGCATAGTTTCGGCGGTTGGTCAATTCCTAGGTGAGCGAACATTTTTGTTTTCAGGTAAAAAAATAGATTGGAAAATAGGTGAAAGCTTTTTTTTTTCTTCAGCAATTTACAGATTACCTGATGCAGTACTCCTCCATTAAGAACCTTCTGAGATTCTGTGATCCGAACTCATGTAAATGCCTTACCTTTACGTTGGTGAAATAGTAGCACATACGTTAAGTGAGCGGTGTGCTTCTGCTTTTTATCCCAAGGGGAGGAAGGAGTATGCATCCCATATTATAGTTCACATCCAGCATACGTTCACCGCCGATGGAAAAATTACAAACTGGAAAATTCATTCGTATGATTGCTGCGCATTCATTGCATTTGCACTGTTATGTGACGTCACAAAATTATCTGCATCCATTCCATGGAGAGAGCTTTGGTGTGTTTCATTTACTGAGCGGGCCTCAGCAGCGGTTGCATCATCGCGGAATGCGTGCACAAGAAGTGATTTGCGTGCTTTGTATTGCATTTTTTTTCTGCAGATCTTCCTGCATACCCCCGCCTTTCTAAACAGTTGCAGGGGCACGCTTAATGATTGTATTCTTTTTTTTTTCTTCTTCTTCTTACTGCTTTTATGTAAATAAAATTGAAAAAGGCACACAATTCAACAAAACCTTCGTAATTTTTTCGTGTTGCCATTGTTTAAGTTTTGCAGTTCGTCATTTCATTGTTGTTATAGGCGGCAGCAGCAACGACGGCGGCGGTTGCGGGCGGTTGGTTACATCTTGTTGCGCTCTCGTTGGGCTTGGGCTCATTCTTGTGCCGCTATTTTTTCTCTCATTTTTTTCTGTTTTTTTTTTTTTTTTAGTGGGTTGATGCATCATAGGCCTGGATGAATGCCTGCCTGCCTTTGAAAAAGCTTCACAAGATACCAGATGCATTGTGTTCCATTATTTTTTCAATTCGTCTGTTTCAGAAAGATTTGCTCAGGCGTTTTTTTCTGTTTTTAATTTTTTCGCTGTTGTTTGCTTTTGACGGATGCATTTTATTGTAAAAAAAAAAAAAAAAGTAGAGAACAGAAGCTTTTATTAAAATTGGACAGTTTATTTTCGGAGGGAAATTATTGTAGAAAACTTGTCGATTATATATATATATATATATATATATATATACATATATATAAAGAAAAAAAATCTTAATTTGTAAAATATTTGAAATGTAGGTGAGCTTTGAGCATTACATATACATACATACAGCTATTGTGTATAGATAAGTGGATACTTTTTGTCGTCGGTATGCTTGAAATGCATGAGTGAATACAGACAAGAGAAACTTCTACTTTCAGAACACTTTTAGGTTTTGTCGCTAAGGAAGGATTATTTGGATGCTACAAAAATAAATACAGAAATTGTAAATCCTTTAAGTAATCTTAGAAACATCTTTGAAAAATCTGTGAAAAATCCATTCCTTAATGGGTAAGTATAGATTGGAGATACTGGAACAGATGAATTGGGGAAAATCAAATAATAAAATCTTTCAATGAATGAATACGAATTGAAGGTGTTTGATGAATTTAGGTTCTCGGTGAAAGTTGTCTAAATGTAAGTTATCACATTGGAGATTTGAACCCGTGATTCTTTGATGCTTACAGGCATACCCATAATAGGTATGCACAGGCCTGTACACATACACACGCACAGGCCTGTACAGATACTCAAACCATAAACCTCTCATCGTAAACATGTTCTTCCGATCTTCAAGTTAATTGGGAACGCTTTATTGTATACGGAAATTTTATGTTAGGCAAAAATAAAAGGGATTCGATGTAGAAAAGATATTTGATGAAGAGGATAATTTTTTTGAGGAGGGATGAAATTAGTAAACAAACAGGGAAATCAAGTATATTTTTTCTTTTTCTTTTATTTACAAATGATTGATTTATTTCACCTGTTTTCAGTCGATGATTGCAGAAACAGGTGTCGCCTTTTAAGGGTCCCTTTGAGGGACGGAATTTTAGAAAATAAAAAGGCTCGTGTTGCATAGAAATTTTATTTCCTTTTAAATTGAAGAAAAAAAAAATGGTTTATTTTTATTAATAAAATAATAACATCCCATACAGCCAAAATTACCCAGGGACATCCTATTCTTATCCTGCAGATCCCATAAACAGGAAATATTCAATATGTACTTAGGACTTTTTTTCTAAGAGTTATTAGATATTTTCCATAACTTATTCCCTAAGATATCCCACAAAAATACTCTATATGGAAATATTCTCAGTATTTTACAGACAAATGACATACAGAATGTGCAGCACAATTTTCGGACAAATGTGAGAATTTCTTTCGCTATTTTCTCTAATTTTCGTGGTTTTCTTGTGAAAGTGCAAATTCGTTGTATGGTGTGCTTCCCAGGGTCGTTTTTGGAGATCAAAAATAGCACAAAATATATATTGAAAGTAGCCATATGAAATCTGCATTACATAAGCAAGCTACATGCGTGCACCTATACTAGAATTCTTTTCGTTTCTATAATTCCTTTTTGTTTTATGGCAGAGTTTGTTGGTTGTACATTTTAGAAGTGATTTTTGAGTGATGTAGTCATAGGACTTCCATTTGCAGGTGATTATATTTTTTGCAAACACATACACCTCTTGCATATATTTCTTAGCCATTATTATTATAATTTTTATTTGTTTGTGAAACACATACCCATTAAAAATTTCTATCCCGGAAATTCCACCCGCACATACTGTGCTAGGCATACCTAGGGAATTGAACATTATTGAATGTGTTAACTGTGCCTAAGTACAACCACAGGAAATTCTGTGGGAAGTGCACGTGATCTTCCAGGGACATCTGAACCCCGGACGTTCGTCACTCTCAAGGATGTCCTAAGTTATTAATTGGGATCGGACGAAATTTCCCACGGACAATTTATTTATCCTGACAAGATTTCCCATTAACATACGACAGACACACTTTTGCTGTGTGGGATAATATAAAAATAAAAATAATAATTAAGTTAAGTTTGTTGTTATAGGGTGGGACTCAAATAGTCCCACCATGTCACATGGGTTCATGAATGTTAGTACTTATTAAAACACACACTTGCATACGGTACAAGACCACAATATGCGAATTTAATTTTTGTTTGTACTATTGAACGCATATCGTCTACGAGTATAACTTTTCGGTTGATGTTTTGATGAAAATCGTTTTCTTATTTCTAATGAAATGCGAGGTTTGGATTTGCTTATTTGTATTGATGGTGACTTGGAACGTTTTCATTTATCAATGTTTATGTAAAAGAAAAATTATTCTCGGGATATTGACCATTGAATGTTTTTAATGTTATTTCTTAATTCATTGTTTACCTATAAATTATATGAGTTAGCAAGAAAAGCATCAATGCGACGTTCAAGACTATGACTAGACATTAATATTGATCAAATTTATTCACTATATTCATATTATTATTATAATCCGCAATGATAGAAGGACAAATAATCGGTATTCAAAATCCCCTTACGATTTTTTCCCTGTACTATGGAGTTTTAATTATTATCCTTATTGTCCATCTATTTTGTTGCCATTATTCCTGTATCACTTGTATACAAGCGATCTATATTCAACTCGATTTTTGATCTTTTTTTTTTTGAAAGATGGCAAATATTTTCTCGTTATAATAACAACACCACAAGCATTGAATTGTTTTTATATTTCAAGTATTCTAAAAAATTTACACTAGTAAAAGAATTATCAAAATAAAATGTATGGTCTTTTCCATCTAAATCTAATCACAATTTTCTCACCAAGATTTTTTGTCACAAGATTGCCAACGTTTCTCCGTGTATATATCAAATCTGCAGTAATTACAGGATTAAAATGTTTCTTGAAATTTTCTTGTATGTGGTCCAAAAATGGATGAAGTTTATATAGTTTGTCCCAGTTGGTACTTCGATTTCCTAGAATTAACATTGATATGAATATGACTGAGAAGACACCCAAGACGATTTATAGATGTATTCATTACGTAAATAAGGTTTAAGTACTGCTACAGGCGTCCTTATAACTTAGAAGTTTCTAGATTCCCATTATAAAATTTATACCAATGAATGAGCGAATTTCTTGCTCATTAGTTGGAGTGTATCTCTCACTTTTCTGTTCTGCGCATAAATTAGTTTGAAAAATCAATAAAGTCTTCAATTAAAAAATTTAGTAGATCTGTGATAAAACGAGTAGGTCCAAAATGTGAAGAAAATAATCTCGTTGGAATTCATCCATTTTATAGTCCTTTCGGCTACATTCATGTGTAATTTCTTCTCTAAGAATATCATTTTCAGAATCATCCAAAATCATCTTTTTCAATCGAACAAATAATTCATCGTCGTTAGTTTTAGAATCAATACAAGATTCTTGATCTAAAGGTATTTTTTGCAAAATCCGTGTCATCTGCATTTTCGTCTCTAAATCGTTTGAGGTTTGAAATTTTAGAACCAAAACTTGATGGATGCTGTTTGCTCATCTTGATTCTGAAGGATCAAAACTGTTTTTTTTTGTATTACTCTCCAAATTGCATAGTGGGATAAGTAAAATCTCACCATACTTTCATCATTTACAAAAATTAAACTAAACGCTAAAACTTTTATTTTACTTAAAAACTCTTCACTTGCTTTATATAAGAAGTAATTTTTAATGAAAATAAACACACTTTTACTATTTTTAAAATAAAACCAGACCTGTCCTGTGTCCAGACCTGCCGCATTGTTTAATTATCGCGTGTCAAAAATAATACAGAGTTCAGACGTATGTAGAATCGAGAAAAATTAACGGGATTTGATTCTGATGCAAAATGGATTCTTCTCCAGAAAGTAAATACAATTTGAATGTGTTGCTCGAAATTATTATTAACAATGTATGAAATAGTAAGTCATTAATAAAAGTAATGGTATTTTTCTTGGTCACGTTCTGAAACGTCGTGTTAGAAAAAGCAATACGTTGAAACCCTTGTCGATCCAGGCTCTTAAACCAAATGGAAATTGCTGCTTAGACATTTGTTCAAAACATATCCAAAAATTAATTACAGCCCGGCTGCGATTTCGGTTTCGATTATAATTTATGATGTATGCGCTTTGTGGAGTTTTTCATAATTTTTGAAGACTTCTACCTAACAAATATATTCCGTGCAAATCGAATTGACTTTTTACAAAGTCAAGTCCGCCATTTTGTTTTCTGGGAATATTTTTACTTATTAGTAATCAGCAATCTCGAAAATCGTCTATGCAGGAATATTGAAAGAAATTTAATGGTTATTGGGCATGGAGCCAAGATTTAACTTAGCAATTCATGTTCAGTGACCCCAAAATTACCCGAGTACAGATTTACACCCGTATTGATACGTTTTTGACTTTTGGTCGGTTTTTTAGGATTTGGTACTACTGTGCGACGCTCACGAACGGAATTCGTTCCTAAATCAGGTAGGGACGCTTCCCCTTTCTTAACGGTTATAATATACCACTACAACTATTCCAACCATTAAAATTTGCCACGCAAACGTATTTATAATATTAGTTTATGGTATTACCGCCTATACATTACGTAATACCGGAGATAGAATTGCAATTCCAATATAGCAATTTGCGTTAAACTGCAAGTCTGTCTCTATTTACTGAGAAACATCTCGGTCTGCGCTCGATGCATACTCGGTATGAATATTGAAATTGCGAAAAATGTACGTTCCTAGCTATAAACCATAATCATTTAATACACGAACCTTTTAGAACCGAATTTTATACTGCAATGTTGGATGCAACATTTTCTGACATTTAATGTTTGACACTCTTGCCAAGTTGATGTGTCTATTTGGTTTTTATTTTCCATAGAAATAAGTAGATAATTTCACAATACTTGCTCGCATTTTGTACGTGCGCGGAACTTTCTTAAGTCAAATGACAAATTAAATGACAAATCAAGTGATAAATCAAATGTAAGTTCTCTAATTAATTTCTCAATATCATAAACCGTAATAAGTGTGTCTCTGATATTTTATATTGCAATTGACATATATGCAGTATGAATATATCAATATTGAAATTGCAAGTCTGTTTCCGGTATAAATGAGACTATAAATAAACCTACATATATGCAGGTAGCAATTTCAAAATTTCTAGGTGGATCAAAAATATCCCGCCGTGCATATTCATGCATTAAAGAAAGTGGGACACTTTTAATACCACCGGTCCCCAAAGAGTTAAGGGAGAGATTTAACAAGGAATTTAACAAACAAAATTCTCCTTCAGGCAGTGGCCTTGTATATATGAGGATCAATAGATTTTTTTCCACGAAGTAAAGGTTCTTAAAGAGCATGTATAACCAAGATCGTACGTAAGCTTTTAACTGGTTTAGATAATTAGTTATGTCCTTATTTTTTAGAACAAGGTGTCGAGTAAGGAAGTCGAGAATATAGAGATGTTATACGAAGATTATTTTTTCAAAACATCTATCGATGTGAATGCTGTTTTTCATCTACACTGAGCTAACGTAAATGGAAACAAGAACAACCTTATGAGGCACGAAATGCAAAAATTTCGCGTTAAAATGCAAAGCACGACAAGCGCAACGTAAGAATATAATCCGTAATAAAAAATCCTTCCGAATAGGATGAAAAATGCTGCGCGATTACAAATCTTTGCCCTTGTAATTTACATAATTGCATGACATAACTAAAATGCACCATGTGGTTTTTTTTTTGCCTAATTTGAAACTCCAAGCCAAACTTTGCATTGGTGAACGTTGCGATAGATATCGGCATATACATATGTATGAAGAGATAATGAAAAAATATGAAGTGTGTGTATTATTTTATTAATGTTAAAGCAATGTGAGAGGGAATCTGCATTCTGGACTAATTGATTTTCTTATCGATAATTTTATAAGGACTGGCTTTGTTAAATTATATAGAACGCTCCAATCTCTGCTTAGTATTCATTTAGTATTCTTTTTTTATAGTATTCTGTAGATCATTGAAAGTTCTTAACCTTTTAACCCTTTTTATAATACAAAGGCTCTTTCCAATTCAATCAGATAAGGTCCGAGTACGGTACGGTACGGAACAGATTTACAAACACGATGAATGGAGACATGAATTTCGTCAGTGACCAAATATTATTTCCGGTTTTCATATATATTTTATATCGGCGGCCATAGTAAAATAAGCATGACGCAATACTCAAACTCCATACTACAAAATCATTTAGCGCTCCTGTAGGAGCCCTTATTCTGGAAAATGAATCTGACTCTAAGGATCATCTAGTCAAAATTTTCGTATAACATCCCAATATCTGACAACTATTGTTGCTAACACACCTGAACGAAAGGAGTACTAAAACGGCTGAAATAGTTTGAATCTGTCAGGCCCAACTGACATTGTATCTTGGTAGGATGTGAAGTCTTTGGTCATTATATAAAGTCTTGGGAAGATAGGACGTTAACGATCGAGATGAGAAATTATTCGAGTGCATTACTTCTACAGAACTGATGCTCGTGCATTGAATTGATGTAGTCTGTTCAGAAGGCACTAGGGAGTGCACAATTTTCGATGTACACTATTCCTTCCTGCAGAATTCTGTTATTCATTCAGGTGGAGACTGAAAGATAACAGGAGTGGATCTGGCTATGGGGCATTGGAGTTTATGTTGGAACGTACTAACTTCAACCTATATGATACCGATACATCAATATAGCTGCAATTTTTTGGTAAGCCTTTTCGACATAGACAATTTCAGTAGAGGACATGTTTAGTGATGATGTTTTTGTCATGTCAAAATCACGTCAAAATGAGAAGTCTACCCAATTTCATTTCGTTCCTTTTAATTCGTTATCGAACCTCTCTTACACCAAACATTTTCAAAGGTCCTTCATTGAACATTCAGTTTGTTCAACATTATTTTAGGAGTCGTCGCAACACAATTTACAAATTCATTTTAATGGTATATCACTGACCGTGTGACTTTCCACGTTGTACAACCATGCAGCATTGCAGGAGAATAGTTAAAGTTGCGGTCTTATAGTAATTTCACTGAAGCTATATTTACTGAAGACCGCTGACCAAATACATTTCATACCTTTCTTATACGACAACAGAAGAGGAGAAGTATTTTTATAGAAGCCTCACACGATTAGGTATATCATAAAGCGAACGAAAGGTTGTTTCATAAAACAGTCATCATTGGAGCACTATCCCTCTCACCATTAAAATTTGTTTGAAAAGATTAAAGGACAATTAAGAAAAATAATTCATCCTCAACGATTTTCTTTTAAAAAACAGCATTTTCCCCATAAATCATAGTGTCTACATAAAATTCGCACCGCACTTGACTTTTATCAATACGAAAAATTGCAAAACATGTAAACTCTTATCACGGCATGCAGCATTATTTCAAATGCACAGCAAACATCCGAAGTGCAACACCGTCAAGAAGTCAATTATCCATCTTCCTGCAATTATCAACTTGCGCAACTGCAACCGAGTGCAATGTGTACACCACCAGCAAACGTCAAATTCAGCAACGAGGCAATGTGCAGCACCGATCAGATGAGGCCAACTTAAGTTCTGGGCTAAGCTCGTCTCAGTTCTTTTGTTAGCCGATTTCAATGGCTAAAATTGTGGGATTAGCCTCTGACATTGCAATCAAGCTGGGAACAGATAATCAAACGCTCATGCGAACGCGGCTATATGTGTGATTGTTGTGAATATCAATATAATTCCAAAGCTGTACCCTGTACCGCTCATTTGTATGGTTCGCTGCATGTTGAACTTATTCCAGGTGAGCCTATTATGGTCACCGTATAGAGCCTATGCCGCATGTAAAGAATACATTCGTGTACACTTTCTGTCAGCCTACTGCACAATTGCATAATTTCCATTGCAATGAGAGCACTTTGTTTACTTTGGCCACAGAAGTTTGCTTGACTTTGTCGGGTCTTATCGGGCATGTTTTCTTTTATATGCCCTCTTCCCATACTGATAAGCAGATCTGACATGGTAGCTATTTTTGAAGAGATATAATACCTGTGAGGTGCGATTTCATTTTTCCCACAATATTTTTTATCTATAGTATACTCGGAGTAAAATTCTTTTGAAAGTTTGAAAGAATTGCAGATTATAGAGTTTGTTTTTGTTATGAAAATCTGTTTTGGATGAGAGAGTAGAAAAATCGCGGACGATGGATTTTAGAATAAAAATTCTCGGAAAATACAGGGGTTGAGATTAATATCGCAGATTAAGATCAAAAATAAAAAAATCCCGGAATGCGAAATTCGGAAAAAAAATCTCAAAATTTAGTTGCATCTTTTGACTGAGATACAAAATACTGAATTTTAAAATCTCAATAATAAAACCCCGAAGAACTACATTCAGTGAAACAAAATCTTGGATTATTTTGAAAATTTATTATTTTGGGAAAAGAATTCTCCGGAATTTTTCGCAGGGATATCCTCGTAAACCCGAAGAAATAAATCTCGGGATTTAAAATCCCGATACGATAATGGAACACTAAATTGAAAGTACCTATCTGGGAAAATATTGGACAATGTAAAAAACCGTTGCACTTAATTCTGAAAAATCAGCAGAAGAGATCGCGGCAGAGACGGCGGCGTCCGAAAATTGTGTCTCAGTAGTGCTTACAGTCTACGAAAACGCAGAAAAATAGACCACAAACAGTTCGTTACTTCGGGGTAATTACCGGTCATTCCGCAGCCATAGGGCTAAACGAAAATTCTAAGTTAATTGGAGCGGTAAGAAGACTCTGTAAAAAGTTATTATTCAGGGCAGGCCTAGAGTGTAGTGTTGACCTACAAGGGTGCTAACAGCCGAAGTCATCCTCTGAGATAAAAACGTGTGTTAAAAATAACCGTTGTAAGAAAAAATCAGCTGCACACAAAATATGTGATATTTTAAAGAGGCTCTAACAGTTTAAAGAGATGGATAATGCCATATATTTACTGGAAGAACTTAATGGCAAATATATAGAAGATGGCAAGAAACAAACATTTTTTTTATCAGTTATGCCCTTACACGAAAGCTGAAAATGGTTTAAAAAAACGGTGATAAGACTAACCCTCTGGCCGGAGAAGAAATTAAAGCTATTGGATAAGAGCCACCTGCTGAGACGAAAAGTTTGGATTGCATGAATTCTGGGAAAGGCTTCCACCGCAAAATATACTTACAAGAGTCAATAGGGGCCACTATAATTCCGAATAGAAATTCGGACTTTGGAGCTAAAAAGATTAATAACACCGGGAAAAAAGGTAGAAATAAAAAAAAACTGAATCAAGGAGGCAGTGTGCTTAAGTATAAAGGCCTATGAGGGTTAGAACCACATTTCATGGCTTTCAAATGAAACAAATCCAATGCAGAATAGTATCAAAATAAAATGTCTGTCAACTCTTTAAGATTAAAATTCCAAGAATGGAGGTAATTGGTCAAAATCTGAAAAACGAAGTCCTAATTTGGTGTACTGACAGATTTAAATCCGAGGACGGAAAAGATACAGGAATATATCGTATAAAATCCTAACCTGAAATCTATAAAAACTAGAAAACTACGCATCAATATAATGCTCAAGTACAAGGTGCTTTTAGTGTACCTCTGGCTGGCACAAATCCTGATTATTTCAAAAAAAGTTTCCATTGCGTGATTTGGATATAAATCGAGCGGGAAATGAATCCCTCAGAGTTTTGTGGTCAATGCACGATATATGACATGTGGTGGCGGGTCTGTTCCGGGTCATCCATTTCCGAACACTTGTTCAACCATTTTGTAAACCTAGTAAAATTAATTTCTTACCTTGCTTCTAATAACACTTTTCTGAACGCAGAAAAGCTTCGCTAGGTAAGCCTTTTATTTTGTGTAAATAAGTCGAAACAAACTTTTGTATATCATCTGATGACAGCGCACGGTGGAAAGGGATAAAAAAACATAACTTAAAATAAAGCGAATAAGAAAAAAATCATCTTTATTCTACTGGCTCAATCCATTCTTAATCACCACAGGAAGAATTTTTTTTAATATTATAGATCCTGCTGATTCACACATTTGCATTCGCAACTGAGGAAGGGACATCTCAGAAGATTTGTGCATTCCTCATGATTTTCATTAAACAAATATTTCTTTATTCTTAGACTAAGTATTCAAGTATTGTCAAGATGGTTGTTGTAACCGGAAACCGTGGAATATATAAGTCATTAAAAAGTCTGAAAGAGAGAGTAACTGGCGGGTTAGCAGGCGAACATCACATTCTTCTTGCCTTGAATTATTGCAGGCGTTTTTCATATAAAAGTAGCTTGAATTTTGGTCAATTTCCATAAATTAGTTAGGACCTGTGTAAGATGAAATCTTAGTTCTTCCTCCATGACAAACAAGTGAGAGTGAGCTCTTACTGCAAGGCTGTAGCCGGCCCGTTAAAGCCTTTAATGTGTCTGTGTCATCGACGACCTCATGGCTAGTGTCTTCTAACAGTCATGCTGCAAGCAACCTCAGCGCAGGAGCTACTGATTTTATCTAAACAGCTACTTCCTATATATGAGAAATATAGTGACTGGGGTGTGTGTGACCCAAGTGAATGGAAATGGGATTTCCGGCAGCAGAAACGTCCCGAGAAGGTTGTCTCAACCGGTAAAAAAGTACATTACCCGCTAGTACTCGGATTTAATTTGATATGGAACATGCCGTATTGGAACCAACCCCCCCGGGGTGTTTCCTACCCAAACCCTAAAAGCATGAAGAGGAAAATTTTCTTCCGCGAATTGTAGGTGTTAATGAGTTCAGGCAAACAGTGAAACCCGTTTTCTGATCGAACCTAACCCTAGCGAGTTAGAGCCGATCTAAGATACGAAAAATGTAGTACCTCTGTTCGAATAAAAAAGAGGGAAATACTGGAAAAGTGAGTATGGGGATCCCTATTTAAGCCTAGAAGTGTGGGTACTCAAAATTCTTCTCAGGACCTAAGCAATTCGATTCTGTACTAGATTTATCAATCTGTACTAGATCACATTTCAACAACTCCCCCAATCCCCCCCCCCCTCAATTAAAATAAAGGTTGTTAATAAAATATGCTCAGATTACTATAATGCATCCGTTAAGACATATTTCATTAATGTTTATGTGCAGGGACTAAAATGGGCACTCTCCTTTTTAAAATGATTCGGAATCATTACCTACATCTTTCCACTTCATTCATGACTGTTTATACCCTAATTCTCATCTTTGAGTTGTTGTGCGAGTTAGATTTTGTACGGAAAAGAAATGCAAATCTTTCTATATAGTTGTATATATAGAGGTCGCAAAAGTACGTATCAACTTCTTGGGGTAAGATATCAACTGCATAGCAGCAAAAGAGATAATTTCGTTGGGTCACCCTGAATTATGTATGAAAAATGGTGTAGCTAAGAAGAATTTTGAAAGATTTCAGACATGTAAAATTCCAAGTACAAGTACCAGGACCTGTATTTAAAATCTTTTAAGTGCAAGTACCAGTACTGGAATTAAAAAAACATTTCAAACCGAAAACCCGATTGAAATTAAAAAATTTTGAATTACAAGTCCAGCTACTGGTACTGGTAATTATAAGTCCCATAAAGATTACGTACTCACTTACTACAAATACCGCCATAACGCCTCAGGACTTCAGTTCTGTCCTTGCTCATAAGCCTCTATTATTAGGCGTATTTAATTAATGTACAAGTGCTGAAGTATTTCGCGTACTTCAGCTTATGCTATGTGGAACTTATGAGTACCAGTACCAGTACTTAGACTTGCTTAAAAAACAAAATTTTTAAATACCAGTATCGGGACTTGTACTAGAAATATTTTTAAGTATCACTACAAGGACTTGCACTTGTACTTAAAAAAAATTCAAGTCCTTATACTGGTACTTGTACTTAAGTACCAATGTACTTAAGTATGTACTTTACATGTCTGAACATTTTAGAATTTTGTTTGTAATCTTGCTACTCCTCCAGAAATATAATATCTTTGTAGGAAATTCAAAATTCTTGTAATAAGTAGTAGCACCATGGCTCCCCTCTACAATGATTGTGATAATATTCTGTTCTTGCTTACCAAAACAATGTTTTTTTTTTCCAATCCGGAGTACTACGAACAATTTCTTTAACTTACCACCTGAAACATAATCTCGCATAGAAAGAATTGCTACACACCTATGAAGAGATTTCAGCCTTTGGCAATGATTTTACAAAATCTTTAGCTAATGATAATAAAACTAAAAAAAAAAAAAACAACCTCTGCGTAACCATCAGCTGTCTTGTTATGTTATTGAAGTCTTCATCTCTTTTGGGTCTTTTTTTTTTCTTCTACTTCTTCTATGTGTTCATCGCAGCTTGCAATAATTTGCCGCTCACGTAATCCCATACGTAAAAGCCATAAAGTGCACAACGACTTTATCTATAACAGCAAAGCTAGAGCTATTCAACACTTGACAGAGTCTTACAAATATAAAAGTCGTGTATTTCCACTTCCCACCATACCACACCAGATCACACTATCAAAAGCCCAACCAGCCAGCCAGCCAGCTAGCTATAAGCTAGCCATCCAGAGCTAGTCATCTAGCCACTCTCCTATGTATGAATGACCACATAATATTTAGCGATTATAGCAGCTCAATAGATCCGACCAAAGTTAGACAGCAGCGTCGCGTTTTCTGATTTGATGAAGATATGCCTGTGTATGACAGTTATAAAGACTGCTGCTGCTGCTGTTAGAAAGGTGAATGCTAATGGTGGTCGCCATTAGTAGGTAGATAACAATAAAATCTTATGTGTTAGGTAAGAGCAATAAAAGTGCACTAACCCAGTCAGTATGGGCAGTTCAGAACAGCACAAACACTCTTAATCGCACCACACCGGGGAAGACCGAAACAAAAGAACACAAATTCGCGAAAATGTTTGAATTGTTTAGCCCCAAGTCGTGAATCTATGCGGATTTTTTCTATGGTGTTGGGGATAGCGGTGGTAGTGGTGGTGGTGGTGAGGACTTTTGTGTGGAGTAAATGCCATCGTGCGCTACCATACCGATATATACCGTTTTGTAGATGCACTTTAAAATATGCACTAAACTAATACTGATGTATTTTTTTCTGTAGTATGCGTATGTGCATCTAATACATATATGACTCAAAATACACACACACATATTAAGAGAATACACCAAAACCAATTTGAAGCGCATTAGACAACTTCGCACAGCCAGCGATTGTAAGCCAACTTCAGAGTTGTTTTTTAATACCCGTCCTTGGCTCGTCTATTCAACTTTGTCCTACTTATTAGTTGGCTATGGCTCACAGTGCATTTATTTATATTTATATATGTGTGTACGCGCGTCTGTTGTGCACATATTTAGCAGTTACGTTACGCGCAATCTATTTTCGCGAGTGTGTATACGTTCTGGTAGGCGGTTCAGCGGTTCGTTTCTGGCTTTTCTTTGGGTGGTGGTGGTTTTTCTTTTTTTTTTCGTATCGCCCAAATGCACTTTTCGACTATTTTGTGCTATCGGAGGAAATTTAGAAAATTAATGCGAAACGGATGCGGTTCATCTCTGTACGAATCATCAAACCCATCATTGGTATATTATAATTGCTGAAGATTGTTGCAGACAGAGAGAGAGAGAGAGAGAGAGAGAGATGGGGGTGGTGCACCATATTCATACGAATAACCAGGGGGTATCATGTAACTGCGTGTTGCTGGAAAAACACGAATTTTCCCTTGTGTTAACTAGACTGGTTTTCCATACATACCTACCACATTTTCACCGGATGATAATGCTCCATGGATTTTTTTTGTTGTTGAATGCAAATCCGAAGTCTACTACTTGGTTTTTGGTCGATTTTTAGGTAGATCTAGATGGATACCTACTTGTACATAATTTGCCATAGTTTATAGTAGTTAAATACTAACAGCAATTATTCTCGGAAAAGTATTTCCTGCGCGATTGATAATAATTCGCTAATTTATATGGTTGGCGTGAATGGATGGACGCATGAATAGAGATGTCTTTGTAATGTTCACTTGATGCGCGCAATTTTGCAATAATTTTCTTGCAGAAATGGATGTTTCACGATTAAAAACGCGCAAACAATTATATATACATAGAGGATTACAATGAATAGGTAAGGTAAGTACCTATACGTATTCGTTGCTGTTGGCAACAAAATTGATAATTAATGTCAGATGAGACAACGCTGTCGAGTTAATTACATAATTCCTGTAACAAAGATAAGTTTTATTACTTATGCGTGATTACGTTGTTGCTGCTGCTGATTCTGCTGCTGCTGACGAGTTGTATTCAGTTTTAAGACGACGATGGATGACTTGGTGCAGACAGCTGCAGATATTGTGGTGGTTGCAGATTTTCAACTTCCCATCACATCTAATTATAAATACGTACATACTTCTGCAAATGACGGTTAGATACTTTTAATGTTGAGATTCTGAGAAAAGGTGTTTTTTGTATTTAATAATTATCAAAAATCTATGAGTGGAAGAGGATTTTATCACTGATGAATTACCGTGTTGACGAAATTTAAATTCTTACTTACTTAGGTATAATTGGAAAAAAAACAGCAATTTTTGTTTTTTTTTTTTTAAATTATGTTCTGAGTAAAAGCAGGAAATTAGATTTTTTTTGTATAGTCAATGAAACACAAGTGTTGATGGTGTGATAGATAAAAATAGTCGCAGAGTTTTATTGGGCTGAGAATTAGGTCAAACCAAAGCCAATCAATAATTTAGGAACTCTATCGGAAATAGAATATTTGTGTATTTGGAAGATATACAACAAGATTTACAATCTTTTTCTTAGTACCAATTTAAGTGGAATACAATAATACAAGGGAAAAATAAAAAAAAATAATAATCTAAATTAAATGTTATAAAAATACAACAGCAAAAAATTGGAAAACAGCGAATGATATTAGATGAAGAAAAACAAAATAATAATAATAAACATTAATAACAAGTAAATAATGAATAAATAAGTAAAATTAAGATAAAAAACATAAAAAAAAAACGAAAAAATTATAGCAAATGGGAATGAATAAAAACGATAATAATAAAATAATAATATGCGCGTACGGGTCATTATAAAAAGAAAAGACTACTTATATCAAAAAATTTACAAGAAGATGCCTGAAAGTTCCAATCTAGTTAGCCTTCCTGATGTTATGTGGTAATGAATTCCACATTCGAGTAATTTGAACGATATAAGATCTATTAAAAACCGAGGTCTGATAACGTGGAATTAGCAGTTTGTAACGTCTTGGAGAGTTAAGTGTTGAAACATGGTCCTCAAGTAAGCGGACTGAGAGTTGTGAAGTAAGTTGAATAGGCAGAGTTTTGCTCTGCACCTTAGATCTACTTCAATAGAGCAACCTAGTAGTGCAAAATTTAGGTGAGACACATGATCGAATCTAATCTTCGTAACCCGAAAACAAACCTTACACATCGTTAAATGCAACATGTAATTTTCTGGAGCAGTGTGAATCTAGTATTGGGAAAACAAATGAACCGTGTGTAAAATGCTGTAATATTAGAGACTTAACCAGATGACAACGTATCTTGTGGTAAAGCACTCTAGCAGACAACCATAGGCGGCGGAGGGTGGCGTAGATCTTTAACAGGTTAGAGTTGACGAGATCACAACACTTCATATTAGAGTTTAAGGTGACTTCGAGGTTACGGACTTTATCCACGTATAGGGAATTGAAAAACCATTCAAAATAATAGGAGGAAGTGATGAAGAGTCAAAAGTGCCAAAAGAAAAAGTGATACATTGTGACTTACTTGGATATAGTTTAAGTTTATTGTCAAACGACCAGGTGTATATGTTATGTAAATCGCAATTCATCCGAGCCATACAGTCTTTGATAAGACCTGGAAGACGACTGAAATAAACCTGAATGTCGTCAGCATAAATATGAATGTTGACATCTTGTATTATTTCCGGCAGATAATTAATGTATAGGCTGAAGAGTAGAGGACCATGAATGGAACCTTGTGGTATTCCACAAGATAGAGGAATGAAATTTGAGCAATTATTGTCTCCAAGGGTAACCTTTTGCGATCGACCGTTTAAGAATTCCTTGATTAAATGAATAGCTCGACACGACAAATGGAATTTATTAAACAATTTAACTAGAAAATTTACATGCGAAACATTATCGAAAGCTTTGGAGAAGTCTAAAAGCACCAGAAGACAAATTTCTCTTCTATCAAGTGCAACGCGTATGTCTGTTGTGACTTTAACGAGAGCACTTTCGCAGCTATGCTTTGGTCGAAACCCAGACTAACAGCTACTTATGAGGTTTTTTTTGCAGTGTGTACTGTTGAACCTGCCAATATAGTAGCTTCTTAAAAGCCTTCGAAAGAAAACAAAGTAAGCTGATGGGTCTATAATCAGCAGGAGTTGTAGCCGCAGGCCTCTTAGGGATAGGAAGTATGTGCGCTATTTTCCATATTCCTGGGAACACCGATTTCGCAATGCAGGTACTGAAGATATATAAAAGTGGGCCCATAATGAGCGGCGCAATTAACTTCACAAAACGGGGTGACATATTGTCAGGGCCACCAGCATTAGATTTAATAGCGAAAGTCGTATTCAAGGCTTCGGTCCGATCCACTCCACGGAAACTAAACCCATTAGAGCTATGAAGAGAATCCAAGCCTGCCAAGAACAACTGATCATTGTCTTGAGATTGATGATCAATTATGAAAAATTCGTTAAGTTCAAGTGGGCTCAGGTGGAACTTTGCCGTCCTGCCTCCATATATGCCAGCATCATGCAAGTTACGCCATAATATTTTCGATTGAGCACGCACATCAAACTTGCGCTTATAATACGTACGTTTAGCCTCGCGAATTTTTACATTAATTTTGTTTCTTAAGAGTGTGTAGATCTTCCGACTTTCAGGAGTCTTCAATCTACGATACTTGGAAAAAAGAAATTCCCGTTCAGCAATAATATCATGTTCTAGGGAACTAAGACAAAGTTGATTAAAAAAAAAGCACTAGAAAAGGGTCAGAAACAAGAAATAAATCTAGAAGGGATGGATTAATACAATTATGATAAGTCGGGTAGGTGTTAACTAAGTTTAAGTGCGCTGCTAGCATATCGCATAAAAAATGGTCAATATTGACGCTTTTCTGGAGGATGTTGACATTGAAGTCGCCCCCTACTATCAGATTAGAATAGCGCTGGCTAATAGATGAGATAGACTTAAGAAACTCAGAGGAACTCATGCCCCTTTTTTGTGTTTTTTTCTTTTTTTTTAGTTTTTTTTTTGTGAAAGTTGACTTAAGCCTAAAAAACTACAATTAGACGGACAGACAGATGGACGTACGGACGGACAGATGGACGTACGGACTGACGGATATGAAAAAAATTTTAATATTATGCGTGGGTGTTCAACCCATTTTGCTCTATCAGCATTATTTATTTAGTATACCCTATGATTTCATCTAGGGTATAAAAATGAATTTTTGCCTACACTGAAAAAATGTTTACAAAAAATATTGGTTCGTACCCATGATATATTTAGCAGAGATCAGTGAGTTACGAGTTCTTCTCATATATCATTTTGTTAATGCAGCCGTCGATATCTGAGTTTTTCTTGTCGTCTCTGCTCATCCCAAAAAAATACTTATATTACGGATATTTAGGTAACACCATTGATATATTATATATAGATGTAGATGTAGAATCATTGACGTCTTAGAAATGAGATGTCGCTACTTGCAAAAAATGTGATAGAAACTTTTATTTAGTGGTACAAATAAAACTTTTCCAACATATAAAGTAAAAATAATCAAAAACTAAATAAAAGATAATACCCAGTCATTGAAAATTTTAAAGTTGGAAATTATAAGCAAAAGACAAGTAGCGACATCTCCTGTGTAAGATGTCAATGATTCTGGGCATATCTATAAACAAAAAATCAATGGTATTACATAAGTGAAGTCAGCTCAAAATAGGACATCTAAAAAGCATATCTGAAGGATGAGCCCTCTACGGAAACTGCAAAAGAATAGAAAGCTCCGAATGAGGTTGCTACATATGTTATAGCATTATGTATAGAACTAACTAGTGATTTCAAAAATGCTTCCTTGTTATATTATTAGATGGCTCCACTTGTACCTACAGTTTGCTCACTCTCAGTCGCTAAAAGCCAGTAATGTCTCGCTCCAATATAAAATCAACAATGCCTTGATCTGATGTAGAGAAGGCCGCAATTTTTCTTAGAAATTTACTGGAAACATTTTCTTTAGAATTGTTATGCATTATTGGATGCCGACCGACAACTTGTGCTTGGGCCAATAAAAATTTTTATGAGCGTAGACGCGTAACAAGTATTTGTATTCAGTCTGGTGGCCGACTGGAGTTATTTAAACAGGAAGTATGTTTGAAAGGTAGCATATGCAAAGAATGTAAGTGCTTCATGATAAACAAAATAATAAAATCTCAGACATAGCTCAAATGGCATGGGCAGAAATCGAAGAAACGAAGTTATGAAGGTTGATGAAATTGGAAGTGATGGTGTTATGTTAGTAGTGCTTATATATCTAGTGTGCATCGTATGCTATAAGATTACTGGTGTTACTTTCTAAGACTCTCCAGTCTTTAATATGGGTATATCTTAACGTTCTTGTGGTCCGTGCTTGTGTTTTGCTTTTATAGGATATGTACAATATTTTTAGGCATTGCCAATAAGATGTTAGGCCCAAATGGAGTAACCGATCCCATTACTACAAGGATATCTACATACAAAGATACTACTGGGAGTGCCCACCGACATTGCTAACTTGCTCCCACGGGGATGAGGAGCCCCGGGTAGTGTTGCTACAGTAGTGCTATTCGCCTCAACATGGAGAAGGCCCACTTGTGAGAGCATCGTGGTGGTTGTGGTGGGCCACATCCCGGCAGAGAGAGATTGTTTGGGTCTGCATGACGTTGGCGGACATTCTTCTGTATAATTGCATACTTCGTCCAAGGATTTTAAGGATGGTCGCATATTAATGAATGCTTAGAGGATTTGGATTTGAGCGTGGAGTTGCGCTAAATCAACCGGGTGCTATGACCCAGAAATCGGAAGGATTTTAGATAGGTCTCGGACATAAACTGGTACTCATCGAGAGAGAATATACCTAATATATTTTGCCTCATGAGGGAGTTGATTGTCACCTAAATACTAATCCGTGCATTGAGAATGCCGTCAAATTAAGGCTAACAGCTAGCTGCTCCCGTTAAACCCCCGACATATTTCTGTCTATTTGTGAATAATAACAATTATTACCTAAATAAGTAGTTAAGATCAACGCTACCGTTTTACTATAGGTCGGTTAAAAATCTGAGCGTTGAGCTAAATGCGCCAAACTTACTTGTTGTGTTTAATATATATGATATAGTTGGAAAAGTGTATTCTTCTCTTCGAATATTAACAATGCTTGGGAATATATTGTCACAATGCATGCGCAACAAACTTACTAAGGCTCTCCGGCGCCGCTAGTTCATCTTCAAGATTCTAATATTTACTAAACTGCATTCTTGCTGTCAGCAGATATTAACGTTAGCTTTTAATGACATGATTCGATTTACATTTGGCTTGGGCAGGCTTTCTTATATTTCGTCCTATGTGGATTTATTTTTTGGTTTCTCCCTTAAAACATTCCTCATGAACAAAAGGCTGAGATTCTTGCATAATCTAATCTATTCCAAAGAGACAACTAATTTCCGGGACTGTGCTCAATTTCTGAGATCTCTTCGTCATCGTAATCTGCTATTGCCCAGCTTTCTTAATTAAATTGGTAAGCGATCTTAATTCGTCATTCGTAAATGGAATTGTTTACCTATTAGCCTTCAGGGAGTTGGCTCTATTGGGACATACGGCCGGCTTCTGGATTCGAATCGCATTCCTTAATACGCATTGTTCTATGCTGTGAACTATATTGCGACTGCATCTCTTCGATTTCTTCATTATATTTTTGTATACATTTACTATTATTATTCTTAATTCTTTTTTCATAAATCTGTTTTAATTTTTGTTCTTCTACTTTAACAATATATTAAATTTAAAATTTCGTTTCCCAATTTTTCTAAGTATTTAAGTGTCCAACTGTCTGCCTGTTTGGATGATAATTTCAGAACGACTTGATATGGACAGAGCCCACATTTTGAATGTAACCTTTTTGTAATATATTTATTAATTTTTATTAAATATATTGAAAACCCCAAACTTTGCCTGTAACGGCATGCTTTTTTTAATGAAAATAATATTTAAAAATCTTAAGAAAAGCTTAGATTGTCTGTAACGAATTCGAGTGACAGCTTGCTTTTTTGTTTAATGAAAAATATATAAAAAATTAATAAAAAATTTTAAAAAAAAGTACAAAAAATAAAATTAAAATTAAATAAAAAAAAAGAGAAAATTTACAAGCTTAGAGAAATCTTCGTTCTAAGAACGGGCAGCTTTTGCTAGTTTTTATGACTCTTTCCGCATATAAGTTTTACACAGAAACTGTTTTTTGCCTACATTTTATTGTATATGTACTCCAAGGTAAACGACCTCATATCAGTTTGTGGTTTTTAATTTTCTATAATTTTTGTTTCTCATTTTTCTTGTTCCAGTATTATTTTAGCAGTTATTTCTTACTAAGAATAAATTACTTCTGATTTTTGGATTTTTACTTTTAATTTTAATTTAGTGCTTGATTTCATATAATTTAATTTTTTATTTTCATTATTTGCCCTTCGAAATAGTTCCAAAACTCTTTACTACTAAACAGATTGATAAATCTTGTGTACTTTGTCAATCAAATGAAGAATAAATAAATAAAAAAAAAGTTCATATAAGAAATTTGTGAATTACATATTTCTCGTAAAAATCGATTGGTGTGGAAATGTGATCAAGCTGATAGGGCTTCACTCAACAAATTCATTAGAGAGTTACACTGGTCTGAGTGGTTTTTCTCGAAAGATGTTGAGTACTGCTCTGAATTCATTATCAACATCTTATGGTTTGTGATGTGCAGCTTTATTCCGCACAGATACAAGAATATTAAACCTAACAATTCATCTTGGTTTAACAGTGACTGTTATACAGCCATTAAAAACAAGGAAGCTGCATTTCAGGCATATAACCTGTGCCATTCAGCGGAATGGACACAATCTATAGAGAAGCACGTAACACCTGCAAATCAATTATTCAGAGAGCTAAGATCAGAAAATCTTTATTAGTAGAAAGGGTAGTAAGAGTTTCTGGTCTCTTGTTAAAACATTCAAGAACTAGCTCACCGGTTTCCAGTACTGCCCTTAATTCACAACGGGGATCTGTACACGGAATCATTGGATAAGGTTAAATTGTTTGCAGTTAAGTTTGCTATGAAAAATTCTTTTTACCAACTTCTTTGCAAGCTCCTTTTTCTCCACCGACATGCAACTACAGTGAAGGACCGTTGCATTTCCGCACAAGCGAGTGCTCGCAAGTCTCAATGTGTCTATGTTTGCTGAGCCTAATAACATTTCGCCCCTGGTACTCAAGTGCTGCGCCTCTTCTTTAGCTAAACCTCTACGCAAACTACTTCACCTATCCCATTCGACAGAATTCTTTCCTTCTGCATGGAATGTAGCACATGTTAAACCAATACCAAGAAAAGGAGAGGCAAGCGATCCCTCAAATTATAGACCAATTACTCTTCCTTCGATTCTTTCGAAGGTTTTCGAAACACTCATCAACACCCAATTGATGAAATATCTATAAACTGATCACCTTATTAACGATCGCCAATACGGCTTTTGTGCTGGCCGCTCTACTGGAGATTTACTAATATTCCTTACCGAGCGTTGGAATCAATGTTTCCATAATTTTGGTGAATCTGATATCATCGCATTAGATATTTCGAAAGAGACTGGCATCCTGTTCTTTTGGCTAATCTTCAGGCATTAGATTTAGACCGTCTATTCTTAAAATGGATTGAAAGCTTTCTTTCCCGCCGTTTAATTCAAGTTATATTGGACGGAGTTACTTCTGACCGTTTTATAATCCATCCCGGTGTACCGCAAGGTTCTGTGCTGTCTCCTACTCTCTTCCTCGTTTTTATTAATAATCTGATAGCTCTCACTTGCAGACGATAGCACTCTTGATTTCGTGTACCCGTTCGACTCTAGAGCTAATTCCCTTGGGAATTTTATAGCTTATATGTTCAGTTCACTAAGTTATGAACTGACAACAATATTTGCTTGGGGCAGAGCGAATTGGGTCTTGTTTAATGCTTCCGAAACGCAATGTTATCTGTTATCATTCTAACTTACTCCAACTATCACCCAACCCTTTTTCGTCAATGGAGAAGATATGTCGAACTCACCATCTCTTAACATCTTAAGCATTGAAATATCCAACAATCTTAGTCGATCTGATCACATTTTTGGTATTGCCAAAAACGCGATGAAATACCTGGTCTTCTTGCAAAGATGCAAGAATTATTTCACTTCATCTGATTTGGCGCAAATCTAAAAGTCTCTTTTGAGGACTAGATTAGAATATAACTTCCATATTGGGATAGAGGCTGGAGGCACTGCATTGTCCGCGTTAGATAAAGTCCGTATTCCGCATTCCGGCTTATTAGCGATGACATATCAATAGCAACTATTGAATCCCTAGATGTCTGTCTCTCATTTATCGCTACTTCTATGGTCATTGATCTGACGAAATTTCTAGCCTGATCTCCTGTAGAGAATTCCTCCTACTTGTCTCAACCCAATAATCCTCAATGGCTTACCCGTTTTTTTCTTTTGCTGCCAAGGCTGTGCTACGGCATCATAGGGTATCCCCTGAGCTTTGGCAATATCGTACAAAAAAAAATATAAGTACTAAAAATTATGTTTTTATCAGGGTCAATTCCAGTTACGATTAAAAAAAAATATTTTCTTACGATTTGTATACAGTTTCCTAAATCTCAGTTTGAAAAATTATGCCCTAAACTATTACATAAGACCCACTATCCGAGAAAAATTCCACACCTGACTAATGCAATCCGTTTAATTGCTTTATTATAGAAACTGTGTCAGCAATTTACTCGAGTTTTTTTTTTTATTTTTGGCTTGAACAAAAAAAAATGTTTTCTATACATTAAAAAAGTAAAAACAACAACAAACGCCTTTCCGTTTTCCTTTTGGTGCATTCTATTGATAGTTCGTTGTTTTTCGTTTTTATTTTCGTTTGTTTTTTTATTCATTTAGTTGCCAAAACTATTGACGTCAACGGGCGGCGGCGCTCAAATGTTGACTTGCAAAAACTGTGCTGAAAAGATACAGAAAATACAGACGGAACTTGTCTGCCAAAAAAAGAGACAGGGGGCGATTCCTACTGATGGCTTATTGCTAATGAAAATGAAATTTTCACTTTTATTTTCGCTGAATGAATGCATTTTATCTTGATTCATTGCCAAAAAATAAGAGAATAAATAAAATAAAAAAAAAAAAAAAAGTAAAAAAAAATACAAAGATCAAGTGAAGGCGAATGAATAGTGTCTGAAGATGAAAGTTGTTTCACGTCTGTTTGATGTGGTTCATCAGAACTGCACAGGTTTATACTGTTCGGGCTATCATATCCCCCGTATTTAGTAGTGAAAAATTATTATTCAAATCTAGTATTCAAGAATTTGCTAATACATGCATGCATACACACACACATATTTATGCAGTGATGTAAATGCACTTAATAAACAGTTTAGAAAATTGCCTTGTTTTTGCAGTCTTTAATATTCAACTTGTAAATCTGTATCGAGATACATTCGCCATCATTTATAACGCATTTAATGTTCGGAAATTGGGTATAGTACCGCCTCGCGGATTGCTAATGATTGCAAATTTTAAGTATCGCCAGACCACTTGTAGTATCTTAATATGCTTTGGAACGTGCTAAGGAGATCTGTAAAAGTGTAAACATTTAACCAGTTGAGATATGAATTGATATCGTTCAAAATATATATTGTAAAATTTCCAATATTTGCATTAATGAATTAATTAGTAAGTCTACATATGGCAGGTTTCTCATAAAGTATTGCTTGTAAATTCGTGTATTGCTGATATTGAATAGTTCCTAGATTAGCTGGCTGGTGCTGGTAGGAAATCGAAAAAACAAAAAAATATTTATGTAATTTTCAAAGTTTTAACCTTGTTTAGATTCAGTGACTTCACTTTGATATCGGAAAGAGTAGAATATAGATGTCGCCACTTTAGATCAAATATTTCCGTTTTTTCACTCTGCGAAGCAAAAAGGAAGTGGTGCGAGAGTTTGTTAAGTAATATCATAGATGGCACAAGAACTAGATGTTGAATGCAGTATAAAAAAAATGTATACAAAATTGATATGGCTGTGTGGTCCATTCCGGAATGGACCACAACATTTGAAATGATTTATTCGTCGAGTGATTCATATTTGTTCGTACCTGAAATGTTGAGGAAATCGATCAAATGTATACAAAACTGCTATTATAAAAACATTTACTGTCGGCATGCTCTAAAACATGTTATGAACCATTCCAGAATGCTCTACCTATTTCACAATCTGTTTATTCTTTTCTAGTATGCCATGCAACATCTAGTTCTTGTGCCATTTATGTTAATATCCAATGAATGTTTCTCAAGTTAGTGCTAGCCATAGAAAAATTGGATGAAATACTACTTTTTGTTTATAGTTTTCTGTTTCCGGTTTAGTTTTTGTGACTTTTTTTTTTCAAATTTAAAAATGGAGTTTGATGAAAAGTTGATTGAGAAAAAGGGAAAATATACACAAAGGACATTGAGAAAGTTGGTATCCACTACCAATAGCAATAAATTTTATGGTCCAAAAAGTCCCTTTTTTTGTAGAATCATAATAACGTTGGCATCTAGTTCCAATTCTTTGTCTGTTCGTAGTTGTACTGACTCATGCCAAGTCAAGTCAAGTCAAGTCAAGTTAAGTCAAATCAAGTCAAATCAAGTCAAATCAAGTCAAATCAAGTCAAGTCAAGTCAAGTCAAGTCAAGTCAAGTCAAGTCAAGTCAAGTCAAGTCAAATCAAATCAAGTCAAGTCAAATCAGGTCAAGTCATGTCAAATCAAGTCAAGTCATGTTAAATCAAGTCAAGTCAAGTCCAGTCAAGTCAAGACAAGCCAAGTCAAGTCAAGTCAAGTCAATTCAAGTAAAGTCAAGTCAAATCAAGTCAAGTCAAATCAGGTCAAGTCAATTCAAGTCAAGTCAAGTCATGTCAAGTCAAGTCAAGTCAGGTCAAGTCAAGTCAAGTCAAGTCAAGTCAAGTCAAGTCAAGTCAAGTCAAGTCAAGTCAAGTCAAGTCAAATCAAGTCAAGTCAAGTTAAGTCGAATCAAGTCAAATCAAGTCAAGTTAAGTCAAAGTCTATCAGACACGTTAACGAAACAGAACGAGTTATGCCAATTTTAAACCGAACCGATAGCCCGGAATATTTGAAATTCAAAACAAAAAAAATTACTTATAGGCTTTAATTTTGGACTAGGCTTCACTTATGACTTTTTTTATATTTTAAGACTTTAATTATTCCAATAACGAATATTAGCTTTTAGTCACGCGATGATGATTATTTCCACAATTTGTTGCCCGATGGCAAGTTGCATTCTTGACTGTTGCTTACGAAAGCTATTAAGAGTGTGCGGATTTAATGGAATGAGGATGTTGGATGGGTGTGGAAGGTTGTGGAATTTATAAATTTGTCAAACATGTTTGGCGGTCCTAAATGGTCCAGCGTTGATAAATACCACGATACTCAAGCAGCGGCCATTATATTGTTGGGTTCTCTTCAGGATGGTGTTTTATCCACGATGGTGGCTACAAACTTGTGCTGTACCCCGTTTCCAAGTAAATGAGATGAAGAGGTGATAAGTATCGGCAGTTTTTAACCTGAATCTGTGTTGAAATCTAACTAATGAGGAGATATTGATTTTGAGAGATCTTCTCAAGTTGTTTGACTGCGAGATTTTGGAGATAGTCCTCGATAGGGGTGATGATTTTGATCTATCAAACAAAAAGCTGTTGTTAAAGTAGCGTCCGTTGGGTCTCCTGTACCAGTTCTTTATTTCAAGAGGTCTAATGTGCTTCATATAGGTTGGCGAAATATCGTGTCAGATGCCAAATCAACAGCTTTGTATTTTTCGGCAGATCGTCTATTCTTCTGATAATAGGGCTTAGTAGGGAGTTAGCATAGTTAGTTATCCTCATGGTCGGTTTGACGTGATTCTTGAATTTCAATAGAATAATGAAAGAGACACGAATATGTTTCGTGTTCTTTGAAGGCTAAAGCTTCTCGCCATTGACTTCGATTTCAATGCTGTTGGCACGTGTGACAATATTGTTGGAGGGGTTTCTGATGTACCTAAGTCATTTCGGATTTACTCAGATTGATTTTGAGTTTGAGATTGAGTTTGAGTAAATGCCCCTCCACTTTGGTAGCGGCGAAGTTGGCTGGCATGTAGTGGGCATATGTAAGAAAGTTATCATCATAGAGAAGCGTGGTGGAGTTTGAGTCATTAGGAGGCTGATCATAGGTATAAAGGTGGAGGAGTGTTTGTCTGAGAACGGAACCTAGGGACGTCAAGACTGACGGATGTTGACTGACTGACTTTGCAGAAATCAAATGATGTTTTTTTCGTTTACTATTTTGAATTTGATCAGTCCATTGCCATTACACATATGAGTCATAGTTATATTTCTTTCGACGCTTATTTTAACTTGCTTTGAACATTGTTAACGTCCGTGCTTTATTCATGGACACTCTTACCTGTTAGAAACTTTGACGTAGGCTATAATTGTGGAATATTGAAGTTTTTATTGATCGGATCATCGCAATTGAAGGTCTCCGAATTGTGTGATGTGTCGACGTGGCTTCTACTCCGGAAGATATTAGGAATATGTTTTGACTGAAAATCTTAACCCAGCCTAGATTTTCACGTGAGAGGTACTTTAAGCAATGAAGAAATGTCTTTTAGATTGGTCTCAATGGCGATCAATGCGATGTCATGTTCGAGCAAACTCCGTCACTAAGCAAAAGATGTGAACAACTCAGAACTGTTCTATAGGTATATACCTGACGAAACTATGAACCGGAGATTCAGACAACAGAGTAGCGACGGTATTCAATATGAGAAGAAAAAATTTGAACATTTTTTAGTTATTGTACGCGAATTTGTTACTAATGAATATGTTGTACTTAGCGCGGGAGTAGACCAATTCGATAGACACTATATATTAGGGAGGAACTTGACTATTCCAGGAGCCATATTTGAAAATAATAACGCACTCTTAATATGCGATGGAACTTATATCTACATTCTTATTCCATGGCAGTCTTATAGTAGGTACTCCAGCTAATGACTAGTGACTAGTAATGTTGCTTTGGGTTCCTGGACACAAAATAGTGGACGATAATGAAAAAGTGGACGAACTGATTGAAACCGGAGTCGATAGTCCGTAAACTGATTCCTAGTCAACATTTGGCCAAACAAAAAGTCACTATAAGGGGAACTGTAAACATTGGAAAACAGGCAATTGAATCTCCTCTGGTGTAGTAGGCCCGGTATGAGGCAGGCAAAGGAATTTTTCTCTCGTCTTCAGACGTGCCAACTAATTGATCTTAGTAGGCGATCACTCAGGCTGCTTACTAATATAGTCACCGCCGTTATTTTTTTGAAGATGATAGAAAAATCCGAAAGTGAACTGTGTCGACAATACTAAGAAGAAGATGAAACCCCTAAGCATATTATATGTGTGTGTCCAGCGGTTGTAGGTTTAAGGTCGCAAATCACTGAAGAAACACTTATCTCTCAAAATAAGGTTTGAATTATAACCCGAAGGGCAATAATCGAGTCTGTAAAAAGACTAGATTTTGCCTAACCACTCTAGGGGAAGGCACAATAGATCAACTCTGGTCGTGGTGTCTGCATGGTCATAGTGGCTTCTAGTCAGTCAGCAATTTGAAAGTTCAAATTCTAATGAAAGGAGGTAATCCTTAAGTAATTTTGAGCCTTAACAAGCGGTTTGTTTTCAGTTCTTCCATGACAATGCTCTTATAACTCTACACAGGATCAAAGAATCTTAAAGCATACAATACCATTCCTCCTTATGAGCTGATGGAAAAATTGTATGAGCTAGTGGTGAAAATCGTAAAGAGTACTTTTCCTGAATTTGACCGTGGGAAAACCCATTTTCTTCAAAACCATAGAATTAATTTTATTGGGATAAAAGAAGTAACAAAAATTTATACATAATTCTAAAGATATTGCTAATTGCTAAAATTTGTAAAGCCTATAGCTGTAAACGTCTTAGACTACCAGTTATCTACAAAAGTGCTCATACCTACAATTTTTTCGTCAGCTCATAAGTAGGAAAAACGTGACATTCTTTAACCATTTCGCAGCTGCTGGGACACATATGTCCCAACAGAAGTTTAAAATCGACTGAATTTAAAAGATTCCATGTAATATGGGGTATATGTGTCTATCGATTTTTTCTGACAGCCGTAAATGCTTGGGTAGCTTACTGTGAACTTAATCAAACAAAACAACCCTTTCTTGAATTCCTTGTGTCCTTAGCTGAAGATCTTATTCAAAAAGGAGTAGAAACTGCATCTATTCGTCGTTACGACAAAAATGGTCGTTTATCTAAAAAACGAAAATTGCCTAGCAATGTTAGTCTTCATCTTCCAACAGAAGGTGTAAAACGAAGACGGTGTACAAAATGTGCAGCAGCAAAAAATGAAAAGCGGTCTAAAACAATTTGTAAGGAATATGAAATTCCTTTATGCAAAGACTGTTTGCTGTATATCATATTTAATTTTTTATATAATATTTTGTTACTACCTTTTTCACTTTTTATTTTTAATAAATGGATTTGCTTTATTTTTTAGTTAAATTTTATTTCAATATACTGATGGGACATATATGATCCATCATAAAAGACGGATGGGACATATATGTCCCACCCCCTCCAGCCCTCCCCTTGATATATATTTTTTAAATAACACCTAATTATTATATTTCATATTATATTAAACAAAATATAATAATATAACATAAAATGGAAAGCCGATGCAAAAGGGTTAATATATATGATACGAAACACCCTGTATTATTGAAAAACTAGAAATATAATTTCAGCAAAGATATACCGGCAGAAAAATCTGAAAAACTTTTCAAAAGTAATAAGATTAAAAAAAAAACAATCACTTTGGCTACATTCAAAGTTCCAAAGTCCTCACTCGAAACCAACCACAATCAACTGAATTCGCGTCTGTATTCTTAAGCCAACATCACGCACATAAATAATCCAAAGTTTTGCTATAGGTGTATACTTACTGTCGCCATGTTAAAAAGTGAATGCATCATACCTGAAAAGAAAAACATATAAAAGGCATATTAGTTAACGGCCAGTACTTGGGAAAACAAAATATTGAAAATTTCAAAAGCTGCACATTTCAATGTGTTCAAAGGCCGATCGTATTTAAAATTATGTGATCCGGCGCGCGCTAATAAATGAACAGTTTCGACCTATGATTGATAGCCATCGAACTTTATAAATACAAATAAAACAAAAACAAAACTGCTGAAACCAAATCTTAAGTTAACTAAGCAATTGATCAATGATCAGACAGTGATTAGTTCAAGCCGCACACGCATTACACCATTGATAATGAATGCGTACGAATGTATGCGCATATGGTCAGTACAAAATGCACGCATGATAGTGGACACTACTTGAACGGGTCTTACTTGAGCTGCCGCTGCCCGGGGGTAGATATCACATATAAATTGCATATTTGGCCAACAACTCTGGATCTGATTGCCACGAGCTGGGTAAGGAGCGTGCGGTTCCCTTGAATTGACTTCAATTAAATTAGCGAATGTAGAAAAATGCACCGAGAAAGAATTTAATTAATGCGACTGCGCGCTTATCGCGAAAGTCAAATTCAGTCAGAATTTTCATGTCTATTTTGCCTACAGGTGCGTGTGTCATACCTCATAGAGCAGGAGTTACGTAACCGAAATTCGTGTCGCGAACAGGTTCTTTGCTGCCACTTGCTCGAAGGAGGATTTTTTTTTTTTGTGCAATTGTATGAACGCAACTTGAAGCACGTTTGCCCGACACATGAAAGTCTTGTCTTGAGTGTGCAGCAATTCATTATAGTATCGCTGCACTGGCACTGCACAGTGGACTACTGATTTTGCTGTATGTACATCTAGTGAATGGAAGTTTTTTGTTTTCTCTCATTTTTTTCTTCTTATTTTATGGATTGCGTCGAAAATTATATGCAACAAGTGCACAGGTGAGATATAGGTACATATATATTCGGACTTGTATAGAGGTATGCTTTAATACAGTGCAAAGGGGGAGACGCACGCATTGAACTAAGAATTCATGCAGCAAGTGCGTAAATTCGCCGATAGGCATATCAAATTATTTCGTTACTTATTATATTATTGAGGAGGTGGACATTAATGGGAAAAATTACTAATTCAGGTGGACTGTCCACTAGAGAAATGTGTTTTTTGTAGATAGTTCTACATAAATTGGATATATATGCATATACATATATACACGATTGTACTGGGGTGGGTATATAGTTGAACATTACAAGGATTTTTGTGAGTAATGGCAAACACTTCAAGTATACAGGCAACTTAGACAGATTTGGCCTCCTTAGAATAATGAACCCGGGTTGTGTGCTTGTATAGTGCGTTTTCAACGTTTTGTTACATTCAAAAACATTTCTAAATTAAGCTCATTACTGGATGATTTTCTAAACAGATGTTAGGGACCTTGTAGTTAAGTGTACGATTCTTAAGTAATTAATTTACGTACTAATTAGAAGAATATATATATGATATAGCTATTAAGATGTGGAGTGCTTCTTTTTTTGGCCTACATCTTAGTTGTAAAGGACAAGAAATGTATCGGTTAAGATCGTACGAATATACTACCATGTAGGTCTATGTATTGCTATAATGGTTAACGAAAATCATAGAAATATACGTAAGAGTTGATGCTTGGGATCTTCGCAAACAACTTAAAAAGTCTATCACTCATCTCCTATGGGCAATACGAATGATCTGCATGTTTATAAAAAAGGGAGGGAAAACTACATTGGAATTTTCTTTAAGGTTGATGGGTTGGTTAAAGGATAGCGATCAGGTGATGTAGAGACTTATTGCTATGAATCGGAATACTACGCCTCAAATATAGTTTAACAGAATGACGAAAACCTTTGCTTTTTACAGAAGGATACGATTTGGACCATAAAATGTGAGTGCTTTCCTCTCAAGCCATGAAACGATACTACAACGTGGTTTTGAGATACAGTGAAATGAGAAAGGTACCTTCTATATGTATAACGGGGGATGTAGACAGGAATCCCGCCTCTCATCTTATCATCGCGACTTATAAGATCTTTTGTGACATTACCCCTAAATGCCCTAGGGCGCCGTTTCCAACTTAAGGTCTTTGATGAAGCTTACAATGTTTTTGGATGCCATTTTTCCGACATCCTATGGCAGTGGAAATGCCTTTCCTAGATGTCTTTACCTTATGTGGCACAGATCTTCACAGTCACACAGGACATGTTCAGCGGTTTCATCGTCTTCTAAATAAAAGCGAAAGGCTTCATCATCGACCTTACTTACCCATGTTTTTAAGATGGTATCCAAGTGGGCAGTGCCCAGTAAGTACGACCGTTATGAGCCTTATAGTTCGTTTCTGCTGAAAGTGAGGAATGCTTTTGTCCTCTGTTACGAATACTTTACAAAACTTCTTCGCTTGTCTCAGCCCCGGGGTATTTCCCCAGTGTTCCTTCTTAGTTCTGTCCTCCTAAAGCCTGATCTGAGCTGAGAGGTGACTTTTTGTGTGTCCATCCCAATAAACGAAGATTTGGCTCCTTTCTTTGCAAGGCGGTCCGCAATCTCGTTTCCCTTAAAATGTCTTCATGTTCTGGTACCCAGATTAGTGCCACCCTAAATCGAACTCATATACAGCTATTAGAATAATATACCCAATAAAGCAGTCAGCTCTAATATTAATAGACGAGAATCAGCTTCCGAAAGGATTATCATTGTGTGATATTGTTTGTTCAGTCGGAAGGTTTTGCATGGACGCTAATGATTTCGGTCAGTGACACAACGTCGAATTTTGCCTTTGGGTAGTTTTAGTGGTGTAAGGAGTCCAAACAATAACAGATGGTTGAATTCAATTTACTTGCCTTTATTGCTTACGTGATTATTATAAATGTAAAATGTCTAAATATTCTGTCAAATGTACTGCCTAAATCTAGCTGATAGATGTGAAGATTGTACACGTACTAACTAGTAGGTTCCGTTGTTCACGTACTACCACTAGCTCTCCGTTTTTCACGTACCGGCAATAAGATGGCTTTCCGTTATACACGTACAATCAATAATATTCCGTTGTTCAAGTACTGGCGGACTTACAGGTATAGACGAATTTTCTAGGTTTCCCGAACAAGCCAGTTCAATTTCTAGAATATTGGATTGGATATTCAGATGGGAGGCTGAAGGTCCCTAGTGAATCTCTCTTGCCCTACTTATAGTATGAATTCAAAAAGTAACTATGAATTATAAGCGAAGGAAAATTTCATATAGAAAAGCTTATAAATAGTTGTTCACAGATTTCGCTATATACAGGTTTGTTCGTTATAATTGTCTGCCTAAGTATCAAAATGAATAATAAATATTATCAAATGCCACACCTCTAGTTATCCTGGACATATAAAAAGGGGTAGGACAAATATTCCTGATGCGAATAAACAGAACGCAGTCGTTAAGGGCTACTCTTGTTTTGCCCAATACAATGCAAACACCCTTGCTTCTGGTCCTTTATAGCAAAGATGATATGATTGTTTTTTAGACACTGCAGTCAATCGAGTTCTGTGCATATTAAAGATTTTATTTGATATTATTTGTAAGTTTATTTCGTTGAAGCCGATTGCACGGACCACCAAAGTGAAAAGATCGAATAGCGTTTTAAAGAGTTCAGCAGCCAATTCGTTTTATTGACATTTTTACTCGTCTAACATTTTTTTACTATGATCTATTTCTGGTTAAAAAAAAAAATCATTCAGCTACACTTTAGTCTATTTTCTGAAAGATTTTAGCACGGCTCCGTACTTCATGGTACTTTGTTAGACGATCTTCCAATAAAGATTGAGCTACATGTTCTCTCTTGATGACAACATTTAGTCCATTTTCCCGGAAATTGCTTTGGATGCATTTTAAATCACTCATGAATTCTAGTAGCAATTACAAAGCATTCTGAAAACAATGAATATATGGGAAAGGTGTAGCTTGGAAGAAAGTAGTCCTGTTCAAAACGGAGTACCCAATTTTACCAACCAACGATTTTGACTAATAATGAAAACAGCACTCATTAGAGATATAATGGCGACTCTTCAACCGATTCTAGTAACATTTTACAAATTTGGGGTTCATAAACCATCAAAATCAGGATCTGGAGAACTCAAAAGAACAAAACCTTAAATCTAGAGTTTCAATTGATAGCCTGACATAAGTAAGAACGATGTGTACAGCTAAGATACAGTATTACCGTGCTTTAAGAAAAGATGTTCGTAGAACTTAAGGGTACAGATTTTGGACGGTTTACCCCTACAAGTGTAGTTCAGACCCATGTTTTTAGGTGCACTTTTTTAAATTTCTAAATAAACACATATATTTTTGACTATCTGTATAATTCCGAATTTCAATTATCCTTCTTCTGTCAAAACATCACAGTAACTGGGATATGATAATAATTGTTAGAACACATTAATTCCATATGAGTAACGACTGAACAGTCGAAATTTTTCCTAAAAGAAATTTCAAGTGACCCGAGTTATGTGAACTTTTCTGAAAGTGTAGATAAACTGTGTCAACATTATAAAATTTTTTTTTTAAAGTATCTAACCATAAAGAAGATAACCAAGTAAGCGCTCAAAATTATCATTTGGTTATAGTTTAAGGATATCATCGAGTCTTGTTATAGTTACAGCCCATACTAACAAAACTAACTTTCAGTGTGTGTAAATACTTTCAATACCATATTAGCCTACAAACCTAACCTAAGTAAATAAAGATTTTTGGTAAATTGACATAAATGAAAAAATAATTCGTAACAATATTCCGGTCATGCTCATAAGCTGCAAACCTAACTTTATCTCCCACTTATCAGAGACTCTAACAAAATTGATACTCTGCCTACCAACCCCTTTTTTAGGTCACTAATTCTCCTGAGAAAAGTTCCAAAATATCCAATCAAATTTAGATAATCCATCCTGGAAAAAAACTACGTTCACCATCGTCGACCTATATATATACGTTTATATCCAAAAACTAAATCCTTTTCCTGTTATAGTGAATGTCCTTTCGTATTTGATGTCTGAATGAAGGAAAACCTTTTAACTTTTTATATATCCAGAAATGAAGTAGGACAGTAGGCTAATAACGAATCCGTATACGAAACGATCGAAAAGTTAAATTATACTTGAATTTTGGCAGGTTCGTCAACTGAACGGATTACGATTCGAAACTAATCAGCCGATGTGGGGAGAAGACTCAATCAATCATTTTTATGGTAAAATTGATCATCGGCAGAGTTGTAGACTGTATGACACTTGAAGGCGGTTTATTACATGTCTGACAGCATGCCAAAGCTCTGCATCTTTTTCTCCGTGGGAAATTATCTTAAGAAACAAAAAAAAAAAAAAATAACAAAAAAAAAACAAAAATGCTTTTACACCTCGGCATTTAATTAATTTTCTGTGATTTATTATCTCCACTACAATTATGTAATTTTTCAATTCATTTTAGTTTCATTCAGTTTATTAGCAGCCATCGTCTGCAAACAACTCTTGTCACTTGTACTGCGGGTATCAGCCATTGGATGTTGCTTACATTGCAGGCGTATTAGTTAGGATTTTTCTAGAAGCTTATAACTATGGTTTTTTGGCAATGGGAATGAACACTCCTAGTTTTTCGTCATTAGTTTTGCTCGTCGTTTTCACGTGGTGGGGCTCAGACAGTATTGAGACTCGTTATAGTTTTAAATGTCTTTAGCGAATATCTTTCTGTCTAATTTCGTCCTCTATCACGGTACAATTAGATTTTAGATCTCGACAGTTGGTTATATAAATAAGTATTTTCCACATAGCTTGAATTGAGATATTAAACATTATAAATTAGTGAGACCCTAGGTTTAATTTCATCTGCATCTGGCCTAGGTTGAGACCAATATTAATGTTAGCTGCAGTTGAAAGTAAATGCATCCTGTGAGTGTTGGAGGAGCTGATTTATTACTAGTGCAGACACAACCTTTTTTAATCTAAGTCTATTTCAAAAAGAATTCTCTCTCAGTCTAGTTTCTTTAACTTTTTCATGTTAGAGTGGAAGTGTCACAGGTTTTGGTAATTGAGTGTTCTAATATGGCATGATGGCATTTTCGTCTTCCATGAGGTTTCGATCAAGTAAGGTATTTTCAATAACTGTTTTTCAAATTTAAAAAAATTACACACCATACTCCATATGAATCTGAGTCTACTGTGATGGGGAAAATGAATTTACTACTCAGACCTGCTGGAATTTAAGTAAGACTGCAAATGATTTAATCTTCGGAGTAGATATTCCACCAAAATTATGTATGAAATATCAGGCTGAGCTTTGATTCGTCAAACTAATTTTTATTTCGTTCTTTTGCAATAAACCTGCCATTAGTATCAACGGAATTCATTCCAAAGATAGTATAAACAGCATTACAAAGTCCATGATATCTGGTTAATCTTCTATAAGCAGCAAGGAAATTATCTATGTGGTTAAGTCACTAATGCGGCTTCCAAATGTATAGCATAGTCCCACTTAAATCAATTCCACTATTTATGAAGGGTCTTTTAGGATATAACCTGAGGCGGTGAAAAATTCTCCATTAATTAATGCCGATTAGTTTCTGCCGAATATCTGGAAAAACATTTTTGATATTGAAATCAAGACCACGACTTTACATGAAAACATCGCAGTACAGAAACTGTTCCAGACTTTCATCACCTATCGACACCCCTCTTCTTGGTATCTCATGGTAACGAGCTCTTATAGTTGGGTCGAATGTTCCGGTTTTCTTATTGAACTTATATTGGACTGCCTAAAATCTGACGGAACCTTACTTGTCGAAACAAGGATATATCGAACAATAGAATGGGAGCATTCTACCCCCGAACGTAGACTTTGGTGAAGTTTTTAGAGATGAAACAGTAAAATTTAATGGTTACATATATGAGACTTTGCGAATTTAGATGGAACGATCCAGGTAAACATACATATTTGTGAAAGTTGAAAATTTTACTATAATCTGATAATTCATCAGATCAACCACACAAGACTGGTGTAGGCATAATACTTACCACAGGTTTAGTTTTATTGACTGTTTACTGGTTTCCAAATTAAGATCCAGAATAAGAAGTATGACTGTCACTCAGCGGGTTTCGGTTCAAGGAAGGGAGATCCAGACCTGGCTAGAAGGTCAGATCTGGTACCTATGTGCGCATTAACCCACTGAAGGGACACATTCAATATAATTTCTGATTTCCTGGGATGTCGGCAAACGAAGATGCTGATGAAATCTGTTCATGTATGACTTAAAGGATTTCTCCTTACGTAAAATGCCTTATACTTTTGAATTTGAAGCTCCAGCCAAATGCTTCATTGGTGAAATATTAAAATTCTGAAGATATACTGCACTACCCACCTACATACGTAAATATTCCCATACAATACAATACAATACAACACATTTATTCGGCCTTGTACAAAAGATTACAAAATCTTATCACGTATAATTAGGTGGAAAAAAAAACAACATAAGTAATATTAAAATTAAAGCAAAAATAAAATAATAATAATAAATAAATATAATAATAAATAAATAAATAAATGAATAAATAGAGAAAGAAAAAAAAACAAAAAAAAGAACAAGGAACCTGTGCGCTGAATTACATTTGGAAGAGAGTTCCATTTTCGGGAAGCTGCGATGAAGTAAGAGCGCTCACCGTACCTAGATGTACATCTCGGGACAAGGAGTTGAAGACCTCTATCCGAGTGTAAGAACTGTAGGCTTTCGAATAGATATGCAGGGGATTTAGTGTAAATTAGCTTATGAAGGAAGATAAGCCTCCGACGAGTCAAATAGGCCTCTACAGAGGTACCGAGTAGGGACGTAGCAACAGCAGATACACGAGCGCTCCGAGGAAGTTTATAAATATAACGGATGACGTCGTTAAAGATCTTGTCTGACAAATTGAGTCTAGTCTGCTAAAAATAAGGCTCCCATAGTTAAAATGGTTTTTTGACGAAGACTGCCATAAGTTTTCCCCATCAAAGCGCAGATGTTGTCGCAACAACTAAATTTCGAATTGAGCTGAATGCCCAAATTCTTAACTGACTCAACATATTCCAGCGTGGAATTATTCAACCGAACTGAAGGCAAATCAGATGTGGGGAAAACGGTTCTATATACCGGCAGACAGTAAGACTTGTGTGGATTAATGGCAAGCTCATTACCCATTGCCCATTCGTGTACGTGCTGTAGGTCATCATTGATTCGAGCAATACAGTCCTCGACCAGGCCTATGGGTCTGCTAAGGTACAACTGAACGTCATCGGCATACAAATGCACAGAAGCGCTATTGACAACAGAGGGGAGGTAATTTATATAGAGGGAGAAGAGAATAGGTCCTAGAACCCAATCTTGAGGAATACCAGCGTAAAGGAACAATGGAGCGGAGATAGAATTCTGCACTTTTACAACTTGCTCACGATTCGAAAGGAAAGCAGAAATTAACCCAACGGGCGATGAGGAGAAGCCATATTTTGTGCCAAGTTTGCAGATAAACTTGACATGACTCACCGAATCAAAGGCCTTACTGAAATTGAGGAGGGCCAGCACTGCTAAATGAGCATTGTCAAGAGCCTTACGAATATCAGATGTGACCTTTAAGAGAGCAGATTCACAACTGTGACCTGGGCGAAATCCTGATTGCCAGCCTGACAATATATTCTCTGCCCCCACATACTCCATTATTTGCGTGTACATAATTTTTTCGAGTGTTTTAGCAAGAAAATTTAGTACACTAATAGGGCTGAGATTACCAGGTAGGAAGGAATGAGAACAACTATTGCTTGCTTCCATTGAGAGGGAAATTGCGAATTGGTAAGACACAAATTATAAATATTCGTTAAGGGACATGACAAGTAGATCGCTAGTAGCTTTACGAACTTGGGTGGTAAAGCATCAGGTCCAATAGAATTAGACTTAATGGAGTACAGGGTCGAAAGAACCTCGGGGCCATCCACACAATGAAAGGAGAAACCGTCATGAAAGAAGTATTCCTGAAAGTTGTAAACAGGCGTAGTTGCAGCCACAGAGCTAGAAGAAAAGTAGTTGTTTAGGTCATCAGGATTGAAATTTGCAGCTGGTGGGTCCTTTCCATGAATACCGAGACAATGAACATTATTCCATAGCTTTTTCGCAGGAAGTTTTGGATTTAGCTTGGTCCCAAAATGGGCACATTTACATGTTCGAAGCAGAGAAATAACTTTATTGCGCACTCTTTTATATCTACCATGAACTACACTGTCGTGAGCTCTTCTAAATCGCTTAGGCAAGAAATCACGCTTAGCCATCGCCTGACGAATTTCATCTGTAATCCAGGGACATTTATTGTCACGAATACCGCAAGTTTTAAGAGGTACATACTGATTACATAAACGCAGAATGGTAGATAAAAAAAAAATTCTAAAACAATTCCACAATAATTTTCCTATTCAATTGGAATAACAAATCAAGCACAAAATCCAAGCATTCAAAAAAATCCGTAAAAATTCAGGTGAAACAGGGTGGTGGTGGTACTTTAAATTGAAACTGGATTCAGCAAACAAGAAAGCAAAATGAATGAAAATACAAAAAAAAAAAACTTAATCCAAGCAACAGCAAAAAAATTAATAAATCTGACACGCCATCGCCAGTCCTGTAAACCAAACCAACATTGACACAAATCCGCTTTCTATGGCCGCGGCGCGGCGGCCGCACCAGCTACGAGAAATGAATATCAATGGAGAGATGTTAAATGAAAAGGGGGCCCACTCTGGTCCCCGACTGACCCCACGACCATTAACTACCATCAGAACTGTGTCGCGATTCCAGCCCAGGTCCCGTATGCTTTTTTTCCTAGTTCACAGCCGCCAGCACACTCTTGGTAGTAGAAATGTGTTACGTTACGTTACACTGATGACGTGTTTGGTGCCCCCTTATGCGGCAAAGAGATATACCGTACATCGCGTATCTGAAAACGTAAAAAGAATACAACAACACTCACGTAACATATCAAGCAAGGTGTTCCTATGTCCCGTTATAACTGTAAAATTTTTCTTCACATCTTCTTCGTTTACCTTTCTTCCCGATAAAAGTACGGTTCACTGTAGAGTATAGTTTCTAAATTGTGTGAGTATTAGAGGTTTTGGTAGTATTAAGACTGTTATAAATATATTACCCTGAAGGTGACTATGTGGAAGTGGTGTACAAAATTAAGGTAAGAAAGGTAAAAATAAGAAGAAGAGGAACGTGAAGGTATTTTATTTGTTGTATATGTTTTGAGAGACAAAAATGTTTTTTATCTTCTGCATTTTGTATATACAAACAATTGAACCTAAATTTCAGGAACTGAACAATTGTCAGCTGCGCGCGCAGCTCTTTTTAATATTAAAATCGTCCTCTGAACAATTAATAGCTGCGCGCGCAACTCTTTTTTTTTTCGTCCTCCTTATTATTCGACCAATTTAAGTGCAAGTCTGGTAAAATGTTTATCTCTATGCTGAAAACATAAAAAATGAAGTTTAGCTACATAATAAGCGAGCGCATCTCATCTCATTACAGGTAACGTTAGATTTGCGTGATCAAATTTTTATTCTATTCAATGAAGATCCATTTTTCCTGCTTTGTCTTCCATTCAAAAACTATTTGCGGTGTTTGCTCTACCACGATTAGATGGTTCTGTTGTAATTATTTTGTGGTAAAATACCCTCGGAGCCTGTAGCTTTATGAGGTATTATATGGCAGTAGTAAGCATTCATTCATTAATCAGTTCCGAAAGAATCTCATTAATTTTTCCTCGAGTCTAATTAGAAGTATAAATGGAAATTGAAATAACTGATTTCTTCGTTTTGGGATGTGTAAAAGAATTGTCGAGGTGGGGAGGAGGAGGAGGAGGAGGAGGGATTCATTCAGGGGCAATCATTATTGTTTATTGCTCATTGTTGTATTATTATTTTTTCGCTAATTATCGGAATACTCGGGGCTTGATGTTTGAAAGATGAGAAAGAATAATTCTCTGGGAGTCGAGTAGACCGAGACCAGGTTCAAATGTGCACAGTTAGTTTAGAAATTGTTTTAAATTCTTCATCATTCAGATAAAAATGCTTGTCTTTTGCTATGACGGCTATGATGACTTTATTTATAATTATGTACTCTAGTTTGCTCTAGGTTCTTGGAATAGTTTATATATCATGGATAATAGTGTTGTGAGCTAGATAATAGAAATTCCCATCATTTTATAGATCATAAGCAACAACAGTAAGCAACAACAGTTCTTAGTCCCAATGGCGGTTTCTATATGATTACACAAAGAGCTATTTATCAAATTACTTTCTGGGTTTCTCATAATTCGTCGCAAGTAGATTTGTGGGAGAAAACTTCTTTGTAGTACCAACCTCTTTTAAATACGTTTTTCTTCATGTGAACCTATGTAGGTCTTCCAAATCGATGTGCTCCTTGTATTTACAATTCAAGGACTCAATTCACATATTAACAATCCTGTCATTGTCTTTATTGGATTAGCACAATAGACCTACCCAAGCCTATTTACTGTTTCAGTTATCGAATCCTGGTGAAGGTTAGATGAGAAATTTAATTTACAATTTTAACGACCCACCGTTGCCACTGAATTATATAAGGATATTTGCTTTCATATCCGGCAACATACAGGGTATTCCGTTTGTGGTGTTACACATAAAAGCTATGGATAAGTCATGGTTAGACAAGCAAAAAATTGTGGAGATTGAGGAGCGGGTTGGCATCCTAACGGTTTCTGAGATAACGGGGCTTAATGATATTTGTGGAGATTGAGCAGCGGGTTGGCATCCTAACGGTTTCTGAGATAACGGGGCTTAATGATATTTGGCTTTGTCTTTGTAGATCACCTTCTAAATGTTACACCCTATGATGATAATTTTAAATTTGTTACATTGATAATCGTTGGAGCTTTCCAAATGTTTCCCCTCCTCTTCTCTGTTTTGAAGTTATGGCTCAACAAAAGTTGAAATTTCGGAATTATAACTCAACTTTTTTATTTAACTACTATTTTTATCAAAACGCGTGTCATCACTATCAATTTTTGATGTTGGATTTAACTAGCCTAAAAACTGCATTTTGAAATGACTTTTACACGAAATGTAATCCTTTCTGCGTTTTTTGCACTTTTTCTTGAATCATAGGGTGTAATGTTCCTGAGTTACAGGATGATCTATAAAAACATACAAATAGTTTTTGGTAACGTTTTCACGGAAATTGTTAGGATTCCGCTCCCACTCTACCCATACAATTTTTTGTATGCCTATGCATGATCTCTTCATAGCCTTCGGGTGTAACACCACATATGGGACACCCTGTATATCAGAGCATACTACTTTGCAGTGGAGTAAAATATAGCGGAAGATTTTGCTGGAAGTAGCTGACACATGTAACTAACCAAAATGACTTCTTTTGTTTACATATTTGGGTTTCTTCAGTATCAATTAGTCCGTAAAATGTAAGTTCAGGGAGTTCTGTTTATATTTGTGAACATTTTTTTTGCCTCTGGCGAGCTATATACTTACAAGTGTAGCTTTGTGTAGTGTTTTCTAAATATATGTTGAAGCAAGCGACGAATCTTCTATTTTTTAATAAATTGTCAATAAAATTCTGGCTTAATGTTTTCTCCGTAATACACGCCATATCTGCTGATTAACGCCGTAATCATTTGCATCTGTAGTATGATGACAGATCCTATTTATTCTTTCAGAAAGGTACATATGCGCTCGAAGTTCTTTCAATGCTTTATTCTGAGGACAGATGTATATAGATTTTCGTGTATGTGGGTTGAGTTGGGTAGCATAACCTTCTGATGGTTTGGTGGTAAACAATATCCATGAGTTCTTGCCTGAACTCATTTATTGACACATTTTGGTGTAATTTTGGACGCTCATTATTAGATTGTGTTTAAATATTTCAAATTTCCTATTTTACAGGACATTCTACAAAAATTCCATTGAAAATGCCACGGAAAGAGAGATGCTCTTCGTCTTTTCCTGGCACACTACCGGGCATATAAATGGCCTTATAAGGTATTCACTGATATTTTGACATAGTGTCCTCCACACAAAGCCACTTAAATCCTCAATTTCCGCTTTTATTGATATCCATGCCTTCGAAATATTTTGCATATTTGTCATATTCACGTCGTATATTACTAGAGGCATTTTTTTAAAACTCAGTAAAGGAATGTGGGATGTATGTACATAAGTGAAGACCAAAACAAAGGCTCTAGCTAGTGTCATGTACTATGTAAGACCACATATCTAACGGTATTCAGCAACTGGTGAAGCTAAGGTATATTGCGAAATATTTTATAAGGCATACATGCTTACTCTAAATGCCAATCAATCATCGACAAATTTTGCCTGTCACCATGTCAATCAGATACTTCGTGTGCTTTATAGATTTTGATATGGATAGCGCTGTTATTTAACTTTACTGCCATTTGTATAATATTTGTTGAATTTCTACCCATTGAACTTATTACAGCAATGTACATATACCATAACTTGACATCAATAGCTTGAATTTATTGTAGAGCAAAATTTAAACCCAAACCATTCTTCAGATTTCTGATGATTTTCAACTTTTTGAATGCGAAGCATGCCGGGTCCTTTAAAAGTTATTTCAAAAGTTTTATTCTCATCTTTACCGTGTTTTGTTCTTCCACTTCCTTCCATGAGAAGGTAACAAACAGAGTTGATTGATGTCATATTGTCATAAGATGTTGCAGTAAGATCGGTAATAGTTATGTAGTTCTCCCGTATTGGAAGCCATACTGTTTTCCACCTCTAGCAATAATATAACCTTTTCTAAAATATAATTTTTTCGAAAAGTAAATTAGATTGTCATCATTTCAAGCTCCCAATTAACTCCACACTCCTCCTCCCTAGAAATAAATATGGCTTGCAGTAATGGGAGTCTTTGCGATATAATTGAAAAAAATTCGGGATTGAAACGACAGTTCCGAGGTTTTCCAGTTTTTTTTAAACCTATCAATCGATTTTTCATTTGATACCAAACATCCTACATTTTATTCCCTCCCCCCGCGAAGGATTATAACCATCCAACCCGAAAACTACCTCTTTTAAAAATTATTGCGGTTAATTAGATTAGTAAAATTTTAGTACAAATAGTTCAGTAATGAAAGTAAGTGAAAAAGAAGATTGGTAGATCATCGCTCAGGGATGATAGAGCTAGAATGTAGATATATTGGAAAATTTCTCAGAATACCCCCCCCCCCCTCGCCAGGAAAGTGAATAGAGAGCTCAGAGGAAGGTAATTCAATCGATAAAAATACTTTATTAACAGATGTTTGCGTCGAGTCCTTAATATACATATATCCCTAAACAGTAGCATAGATAAGAATTCAAGGGGCCACCTGCAAAATTTTTAAGGGCCCTTATAAAATATACATATTAAAAAGAATATATGGGTTGAATTTTATCAAAATCGGATCTTGAGATATCTTTTACACCAGTTTGAAAATGTAGTTTCGAGAAAATCACAAAAAGAAAATGTAACTAGTCCCTGCCGCGCTCACTTGTAATTTATATAATTTCAGAGATATTTTGAAATAGTTAAAAGGTTAAAATATTCGTCAAAGCATGAACAATCTATATAAGAAAAACAAATTTTTTTTTTTGATATTTTAAAAACCTCAACGTGGTGTAATCCCTTTTAAGGCAATAGGCATTCATTTTTTTTTTACAAATTTACAGAAAAAGTTTCGGCAACATTTTTATTCACTGTATGTGGCCGACAGGTGTTATTTTCAGATTCTCTATCGGTCTCCAATAATATCCATAAAAATTCTAAAGAAAAAATTTCCTATATTTTTCTAAGAAAAGATTGTCGGCTTCTCTACATCAGGCCATTAGCCACGAAAACCATCCAACGTACAAAATCCAAGCAAAGTTTTTTTCTTAATTCAGGATATTTTAATGAAAAGAAAATAAAATCCTCAGAGAAATTTAAATAGAGAGCAATGTTTGCAGTAGCGTTGTTAATTCCTGGGAAGGGGTCGTATGGGTTCCCCCAACAAATCCCAGGAAGCAATTTTCTGGTACAACCCAAGCATGGTCTTGCGATATCCTTATATGCTATTATTTTATTTACGGTAAATCGTTGGAATTCTTTGTAAATTTTAAAGTTTACATTTTGGGGCCCTTAAATTTTGCAGGTGCCGTATCTACGCCACTGCCTGTTAAGAAGAAACTAAGACCAACGGGTTCAGCATCATAAAATGTGCATATCATACAGGAATTTCAAGAATCATTTAGAGCTGAACTAATTATATAAGTTTCATCAACAGGGATATCGCAGAGTGATCTCAGAACAAATCGAGGAAAAATAGATCCCCACAGATCCCCCAGATCCTTTATTAAAAATTTTGAATTTTTTTTCGAACAGGAAGGACAGCCTGCTTTGGCACTAACTGCTGCAAAATCGGTCTTAGTTTTCAAAATATTAAAAATTATCTTTTTAGAGAAGATTTTTCTGGTTGCCATTTTTATGTGATACCTGAGCAAAAAATATTTTTTGTCCAGTCTTGCTCACTCTATCAAATAGGCTAAAATGAAATTGCAATTGAAAATTGACAAAATTCACAATAAAAAAAAAAAAAAAATTATTTCAGTATCAAAAATTTCCATTACCAAAATCCATGGTAAATCCTAACATGCGGGTAGACCTTTTGTTACATCTTCTGTCAAGTTGTCACGATCATAACCCTACTAAATAGTTTTACAAAATGGCCATAACTATAACTATCATAAGTTCCGTTACTCGCCTATTGATTATTTTGTTGACTTCCAATTCAAATTCTTCTTCTCTTTCTCTTCACTAATCATATTATTGGCGTTTATCTGTAATTTGCGTGAGAATAAAAAACAAAAACAAAAAACAAAAATCACGCAAACAACTAACTGTTAACTACATAAAAAGTGAGCAAAAACGTCGTATCACATATTTTTTTATTTAGCGTTACAAGAACCGTTAAACGAAATTCTTGGGTTCCCATTTAATTAGGTAGGTAGGTACGTCTACCTACCTCAGGTGAATATTAGCGCAGATATATTATAATAAGCGTAAAGGTACGTGATTTATTTTCTTCGTTTCTTATTGCATTCCCGTTTGGAGACTTTTAAATTTTATTCAACACCGTACTTGGGTCCCCCCAAATTTTCAATAAGAAAAATCGAACGTGATGCGAATTTTCGGTTGATTGCACTTGGTCCGTTAAGATTATGCTGCATCGGCATGCCACAAGATTCTCATATGTGCCAGCATTGATTTTTTTCATTTTTTGTTTGTTTTGTTTTTAGCACCTGTATAACATTTAGTTGACAGGTGACAAGATATCTTCTTGTGCCGGTGGATATTTACAAAATAAACTATGTATGCACACACTCACTTGCAATGGTAATAAAAATAATTTTAATGGGGGATTCCACGTTGACTGATTGTTTTTATTTATTTTTATTTTTTTCATATTTTTCGTGACGTGTTTTTCTTTTATTTAAGGAGTTTCTTTATGTTATCAGATCAAGTTTATAACGATTTCTACTATTCCTATCGGGTATGAAAATGTTTTCTTAAAATTAATTTGGGCAACATAATTCTGACCCTGTCCGATGTATATCAATGTTGTTTCTGTGTACCTTACCCTTGTCCGACCCCTAACAACTAGAACTTAATCAATTGTTGGTATACATTTCTTGAAATACAACCCCCCCCCCCCCCTATAAAATGTGAAAAGACGAAAATTATCAAAGCTACATGACATCGTTAAAAGGAGAAAAACAGCAAAAAAATAAAGCGCCAACGTCAACAAATGTCGCATTTGCCAGTCTCAAAAATGAAACCCGACTAATGGTGACATGTTCACAAGTTGCTCTGCTTAACAACGATCAGCACAAGTTGGGCTGGGCTGGGCCGGGCCGGGCCGGGCTGGGCTGGGCTGATGTGGTGGATGGATACTGCGTTGTGGACAACTTGAAAAAGAGAAAGTCCTGCAATAGGCCCCAGGGATTTTCATTTTTGTTTTGTTTGAATCATCCACAATACGTTTTCTGTCTTGACTTGATTTCGATCAGAGAGCGAAATGAAAGCTTTTTTTTTCTGCTGTAGTGAGTTCGCAAAGGCAAAAAAAAATTTAATTTGATTAAATTTCTGCGCTAGGGTTGTGGCGACATATCAGCACACTTAAAATATGCACACAGCTGAAATGTGAAATGTAAGGCCATAAAATGAATTTGTTTTTGTTTTTTATTTTATATTATTATTCCATTGACTTTTGTGGATATGAATTTTCAATATTAATGGTACATAATAGATGCGTGCTTAACGAGCGCAACCAATTTAATGGAAATATTTATTTTATTAATATTTGTACATTTTTGAATATATTTAATTAACGATTTAACAGAGAAATTTTAGCGTGATAGATTCGTTTTTCACGAAATGAATTGTGATCTTTTGATCAGTCTATTGTTATTAGATTTATCTACAAAATTTGCAAACAGATCATTTTAATAATCTATTTCTTTTTTTATTTCTGAATAGAATTTAAGGATTGTTTAGGTAATCCTTGTATGATCAAAATGAAAAAACAAAAACTTATTTAAATGACCGCGAGTGGTATCCGTGTATGTTAAGTATTTAAGTGATGTGATGTATGTGAATTGTCATACGCCAAACGAAGAAAAAGGCACACAGTAGGTTTGCAGTTGAAAATAGTCGCGAAGAAGGTGACTAACTATTCGCATATAGGCGTAGAACAACATAAACCCAATATATGCCAACGAAAACTAGAAAATATACCATCATGCTTCGGTGGAAATGTAATGTCAGGACTTCATATCCTTTAGAAGGTTATGTTTTTTCTGGGAAGCAGAAAACCAGTTGTGAAGTGAATCAGAGTGAATGTCGTTCGAGATGTAAATTTGAATTTTAAGCGCTCTGGTCGAAATAATGTAACCGATTATTTATTTACCATCCTTCCACCTGCCCGGTTTTTGACAGCTTGGGATTCATCCATTGTAGGGACAATGAAAAAGAAGAACCGATATAAAGAACAATAATATTATAATTCTTTGTTTAGTAAGGTCAAGTAAAAATGATTATAACCAATTTCACAGGATTTCATATTCTGAAGAACTTTTCAGTACAATGAAAACGTATAAGACTGAGATCATTTTTACAGTATACATAAAAAACCTAAATTTTTATATTGCAACACCGAGAAGGGGTTGACCGATTTTGTCCATTTTTGAATTTTACTTACTACGGGTCTTTCAAATTGAGTTTTCAACGCGCTTGTGTAACACACTTCAAACATCGAACGCACCCATATTTTATGTAATTTTGACAGCTGAAGGTTTGCCATTTATAAAAATGGAGTCGTATACATTTCAAAAACGTATTGAGATTATTGAATTATTTTATGAAAATTGTCGTTCTGTGAGAAATGTATTTCGCAAATTACACGATGTTTATGGTCGACACAATCGTCCAACTGAGCAATAAATTGGTAATAAATATTGTGCGGAAATTTCAAGAAACTGATGCAGTACCAAGATCGAGAAAGACGTCAGTATATTCGTGCCGGTCGTTCAGAAATAAATATTGGTGCTGTGAGTGATAGTGTTGCAGCTGACCCCAACATGTCAATTTACCGACGTTCACAGCAATTGGGACATTCTGAGTCAATTTTATGGCGTATTATGCACAAAGATTTAGCGTTGAAGGCCTACAAAGTTCAACTGACACAAGAATTGCTGCCACAAGGTCATTCCATGCGTCGGGACTTTGCTAATTGGACACTGGAACAAAACGACGATTATTAAAAAAAATCATCTTTTCGGACAAAGGAGAGATCGAGATCGGTGGCTACGTTAATAAACAAAACTGCCGTATTTGAGGAGAGGAGGACCCTCGCGTGATCTAAGAAAGGCGAACGCATCCACAAAGGTTCAGTGTTTGGTGTGCATTGTGTTCTCGTGGTGTGACTGATCCGTACTTTTTCAAAAAGGATGCTGGAAGAGCTATAACCGTTAACGGTACCAGATATCGCGACATGATCACAAGTTTTTTATGGCCAAAACTGGAAAATATTGATACTGAAGATATGTGGTTTCAACAATGTGAGCGGGCTACGTGTCATACAGCCAGAGAAAATTTGCAATTACTGTATACAAAGTTTCCAGACCGTGTTATTTCAAGATTCGGTGACGTGAATTGGCCTTGAAGATCCTGTGATTTGACACTGTTAGACTTTTTTCTTTGGGGCCATGTGAAAACACAGGTCTACAAAGATAATCCTCGAAACGTTGAACCATTCAAAGCAGAAATTATTCGAGTTATTGGTGAGATAGAGCCGAAACTATACCAGAATGTGATTGAAAATTTTGATAAAAGAATCAGGTACTATAGAGACGCAAGAGGTGGTCATATGAGAGATATCATTGTTAGAGTATAAATGGCAAACATTGCATTTCAAAAATAAATAAAAACTTTTTCAGTTTCAATTGAAATTCTATGTGTTTTAATTATTTACTTTTGAAAACTCAATTTGAAAGATCCAGTATTACTCTCTACGTCGTCGACGCGTTCTCAGGCAATATAAAAATTTATAGTGAAAACGAAATTTTGTATGGCAAACCGATGAAGGAGTTGCCCGATTCGTCCCATTTTCGCACTGAAATTTGCATTTTTTTGAAAACTCTGTGTGCAAATTTTCAGCTCTCTACGTCGATGCGCTCTCAGAAAATGAAATTTTTGTATGGCAACCCTACGAAGGAGTTACCCGATTTGTACCATTTTCGAATCTACTTTTTTTGTTTTTAAAAGAACGCGTGCAAAATTTTGGCGCTCTAATGTGAGTTCTAAACCGGTGCAGTGCAGCTTTACGTGTTTTTGTTGTTGCATTACAAAAACATGTAATTTGCAATCCACCGGTGTAGAGTTCGTTGAAAAGAATTCGATATAAGTGCACGCGTTCTCAAATTATCGTGAGCCAGACGGACGGACGGACGGACAGACGGACAGACGGACATGCAAAAATCAAAATAACTTTAAATATTATGCGTGGCTGTCCAACCCATTTTTCTCTACTAGCATTATTTCTAGGTGTTATCTAGGTGTTCATCTAGGGTATAATAAAGTAAAGAAAGAATAGTACAGACTATAGACACAAAATATAAGAAAAATAACAAAGACTCCAAATGTGCGTCGCCATTACTAAAGACATAGGTTGTTTTTTGTTTGTTTAATGAACTTAAAAGCTTCTGTTGGAAGGCATGCACTAAATATTGCTGGGCAGCTGATCCCACCTCCGAACACACTGAATGAACAAAGTGTGCTCACAAAATTGACTTTTGCATCGAGGATTCAAAGGGCTTTCATAAAATGTTAAATGTTAAATTGTTACTCATACTATTTCTGTAAATTTCTAGGCAGTTTGTTTTACTTGGATTAAGTGCTAAGTTATTTTGTAATGACCACTGATGAATGCGTTGTCACCATTAAGTCGACATACACAGTTTTCCATTAATCCTAATGGTCTGCTGCGATAAATTTGCACATCATCCGCATAAAGATGGGGAGATGCATCCAGTCGGAAAGATCATTAATATACTTATAAACAGAACATTAGAGGTCACAGTATGGATCTTTGGGGTACACACACCTAAAAAATTCAGCTCTGGAGAATTGTTCTTCCTGATTCGAACAATTTGACTACGTCTTTGTAAAAGGTTATTTGTCTTCGTCTGCTATAGACAATAAGAATTGACTGGATAATTTTGTTACTAAATGCACGTAAAATACTAATTTTGCTAAAATCTCTTACTTGAAAAGTTTAAGAAGTTAAGAGATCCCTTACGAATCTTTTATAAGGAATTAAGGGTGGAACCCAAGTATGTGCGTCTGTTCGAACCAAATCGGTTCGAATATATTTTGGTTTTACCGATTACTTTAAAAGGAAAACATCCTGAAAACAAAGCGTCAAATTTTTAGGAAAATTAAATCTAATTTGATTACTCTTAATCAAAAAACTGGTACACAACCTAACAAAGCAATGTATTTGTCATCTACATAACACATTGCACAAATACAATACAACAATATAGCCTCATTGAGCAGATCAAATTAAAATTCTTATCATATGATTGAAGCAATTAGATTCGTGCTAAAAACAATTGCTGCAAAAAGAACTTATGCAAAAATATCATGCTAAAATTGAGTTCTAAAAACAAAACAAATTCAATCTAATTACAAATTTTCCCAAAAATAGGTACAGCATCTAACCAAAACATGTGTTGTCATGTAGCATACAATGCATGGCATAAATACAATCAGATCAAGCAGATCAATTTGCAACCCTATCATCATTATAAGTACTATCGAACGGGAATTTCTTCTCTACGTGATAGAGATAAAATTTTTTGCAAATATACAGAATTCAATTTAACACAGCAGCATGGGTTGCTTTAACTTTCTTTTTACTATGCATTTTTGTTCGTTGCTATGCATATTTTATCTCTAGTACCGTAAAATTACAGAATCACGGCCAATTCTTGTGATCATGCGCCTCTGCTACTCCATCATTGGTGCCGTGTGCAAGCAAGGGCTATATAAACAGCAGTTTGACTTGATTCGTTCTCTTTTGTGATTTAGCAGTGCAGTGATTAACTTGGAAATTTATTCCTTTGTGTTCTTTCCTAGTGATTTTTCCTAGTGTTATATTTTATTACTAAATTAAATACTTTGTTTAGTTGACGCTAAAATAAAATATTCTTATTCTGGGTACCGACTGGATTAAGGAGTTTATTTTAGATAGCGATTAAATTAAAGGTTTTTTTATTGTGGGTAGCGACTGCAATAAAAATTATTACTAACAAATAACTTTATTGTGGGTCTCGACTGTAATAAAGTTTCTTATTGCGGGTCTCGACTGTAATAAGAAATCTACTAACTCACAACACTTTACTGCGGGTATCGACTGTAGTAAGACAATTCCTAACAAATCCACTTTATTGCGGGTATCGACTGCAATAAAGAATATCCTCATCCCACACCTCAGTCAAATAAATGGTCAAGTAAATCAGCTGCTATATATCGATCAGGTGAGTACAAGTCAATTGCTACAGTTGTCTAAATCAAATTTATATATTAATCATTTAATAAACATTGTTTTCAGCTTTTTATATTACAATATATATATATATATATATATCTTGCAGTTCTCAAGTTTTAGTATTTATTGAACTTGAAACATTTAGTGCAGTGAATAAACAGATAAAAACCACTAGCTTTATACCAGTGGCATAAATTTCACTACACCTTTCATTCATTGCATGTACGCTCTGACTACGGGCAGTACAGCGTCATTGGATTAAAACCTATTAATGAACCGAAGCAATGATTTAAGTGATTCACGCATAAAAGTGTTATTGATAAGGATAAGGCCTGAGTTTATCTCGATGGATACATAAATATCCACAATTATTACACTTGGTGTAATGAAAATCCTCACGAGTTGCGAAAAGCCTACATACTCGGAAAGTTGGAGTATGGTGATGGGCCGCCCCAATGAACAATTTATAATTTATTATGGCCCCGGAAATGTTCTCATAACTCTTTATAAAACAGAATGTTTTATAAAATTGTTGTTAAAAATGTTGTGCCAGCTTTAAAAAAAAACCCTTATAGAGCTAATTGAGTGCATTGTATAAGAGTTGTGGACGCTATTTTATAAAGCAATAATAAAACATTTTTACGATCTGCGAGGAAATGTTCAAAACCCGTATAAAACCACTTACATCTACAACTTGGTTGCGGAGATATCTTATAGTAGTTGTCAAAACTTCCTTCCTGCAGACATTTGTTAAAACTTCTATGTATTTGTGTAATATGACTCAATTGTTGTCATATTCCTTCTTTATGAAAAATGTATTATATATTTACTTCAGAAATGTGTGCGCAGGAAAAATTATTTATGAACTCAGACTTTGTCATCCAACATAATTTTGTTTGCAATAATGTTTGCGTAATGCTTAAACATAAATTTACGATTAACATTGGAATAAAATGTCTTCCAACTTTAATTTTATACTTCTAGCTCGAAAAAATACAACGCGCCTTATATATTCTAAAAATAAATGAACTTAAATAAATATTTATTATTAAATATAATTTTAAAGTTAAAGCCTCGTATCGAGTTTGAGTAAAATGTGACATTTCCATATAAATTTTAGCGCTGGTAAAATCGCAAAAAAAATTTTACTGATGATTTTACTAGTGCAGTACGGAGTTCACTGGTAAAAAGTGATTGTTTCTCTATTTTAAGATAGATGGCGCATTGTATGTCTCCACTTATTTTACTGAACATTTTAATGCGCGGAGCATTAAAATGCTGGTAAAATTATGACATTTTTTATTTCTCTGACAATTTTCAGATTGTTTTTTAAATTTATTGAAGGATTTAATTTTAATTGAAAATTCTTAGATTGTTTTATTTATTTATTGGAGGATTTAATTTCTTTTAACAATTTTCAAATTAATTAAGTCCATCCTTAATTCTAAATTGTAAAAACGTTTATCTAAAGTTTATAAACAATTTGAAGTTTTTCAGTGATAAGATTTTTAACGCCTGTCACTTTCTTTTCTCCAAAAAACCACCAGCGATTTTAATGTGAAAAATTTGGAGACCGCGTTAAATTTTACTTTGCCCGAACTCGATACTAGGCTTAAGTTCCAAATCGTTTAAAAAAATTAAAAATTAAGAGGGAAATCGTCAATTTGTTTTTGTTTTATTCGCAAAAAGTTAAATGTTAAAATGTTATTCGCTGCAATATACCTATTCACTTTTTTTTTAAATAAAATGGCCGAATGTTTTCACCTCACTTTACAGTTCTTATAAAATATTTTAGATTCGTGGGAAATCTCCAGGATCGGAAATGTCAAAGTAGTTTTACACAGGTTAATTGGTATTTGTGATGAATAGTTTTTATTAAAGTATTTAATACCAATGAAAATAGCTTCCATTTCTTATAGAGTTGTCATAAATGCTAAAATACAGTTTTCAAGTTTTATAATGGGGAAATAAGTTGCTCAATTCAAGCCGCAACCAAATGGTTTTATAAGTGTTCTAATTTAATTTTTTTATATCTTTAAAAAACTCTTCGACAACTAAATTGCTCCGGAAGCTAAATTGTCTTAAAATGCCTTTAAAAGATTTGTTTCGAACTAAGGAGTGGTCCAGGAAGAATTTACCCTTTAAGTTATTTTTATACCTGAAAAATTATAATAATCCAGGTCTGGATCCCATAAATACTGAACTCTTAGTTTATATGAATTATTCCTGTATTGGAAGTAAATGTCTGGAAGCGAAAAAGAAGTGCGGTGAAATGATTTTGTCCAAATATTTGGAAGATCCCACAATTTCAATTTTAAAATTTTCAAAAGATCAGAAAACAAGTTATTCCACGGTAAAAAGGACAATGGCCAAGTATAGGCGAGGCTTATCAATAGCAAGGATATGTGGGTCAGGTAGAAAACCAGGGACATTTCGTCCAGAAAATTTTCAACAAAAGGAATGATAAAATTTCCCCAGAAGTATATTATTTGGCAGGCGATCTGTTCTTGCCGTATATGAAGCAGTAATTTATCATGAAAGGAACAATAAACTCAACTGTGTACATCAATGAGAGTGCCTTCAAAAAAGACTTCTACCTTTTATTCAACGGCATGAAGGGTCTGTTATTTTCTGGCCAAATTTGGTCACCAGTCATTACGCAAAACCAACGATGGGATGGTAGAGAACCAATGAGGTCAATATCATGCCAAGGGAAGTCAATCCAGCAAACCGGCCCCAACTTCGTCCAGTAGAGTGGTACTGGGCATTGATGAAAAAGATGCTTAGAAAAATAAAGAAATTTGCCAAAAATGACGTTGATTTCAGAAATAAATAGAAAAGAGCATATTGAAAAGTTAAAACATCCTTCCAAAACAAATAATGTATTAGAAATACATTTTGTATTTTAAAGCTTAAGTTGCATGAAACAAACTATAGAAATTTCATTAAATAAAAAATTGTCATTAGTTTTTTTACCGCAAACAAATATAAATGGGTAAATTTTTTCCGGACCAATTTCTTATTATAAAATTTTGACAGAATAAATTACTTTTCGGAGCAAAACTGTTTTACAAGAGGTTCGGAAAGAGCTGTCAGTGCTACCATATAAAACAATTTAGCACCGGAATTCAATAGGAGAAAGTTGTACCTCTATAAAACAGTTTAGTTTTGTGTAGCTGTTATACAACTCTTATAAAATAAAAATCTAATTCCTGCAACTAAGTAGCTGCACAAATGTTCATTGGGGTTGTAGGGCCGATTTTCTTTGATGTGACAATAAATGCTGAAGGTCACGTAGACATAATAACCACTCTTAGTGCTAATTTATTGCAAGACAAATCAATAAATCAATCATTTATTTCGAATTTTTACACAAGATTGAAAATCTTACTATAGTACACTTTAAAAAACGGCTAGGTTAACTGAATAAACTACAAAATAAATTGAAATACCTACAATATATTAGAAAAATAAAAAGATAAAAAATAGAAAGAAAAGAAAGGAGAAAAAAAATTAATAAACATGTCGGAAAATAAGAATAAAAAGAAAAGAGTTCGACACAATCAGCATAGTAATTTGTAAATTATAAAAATAAAATTATATTATAAGTTTCTTAAAATCACCGACAGAAGTATCACTCTGTGCATGCGGAGTTAGGGAATTCCAAAGGCGTGTAACCTGGACAAAGTAAGATTTTCTATGGTGGATTAATTCAAACGTGGAATCAGAAGTTTATGTCCCCTCAAAGATTGGAGAAATTTGACTTCACAAGATAGATACTCCGGCTCACCTGAATGAATAAGATTGTGCAGGAAAATTAGTGCTTTACCCTTTAAGTACGAGTCTAGAGTACAACCCAAGATCGATGGTCTGGAATGTGTGATATGAGCAGAACTACGCAAACCGAACGCAAACCATATATAGTCATTGCAAGCAACCTCAAGCTTTCGATTGCAAACCAAGTGCAGTTTCATTTAAATTAAACTACCATAAGAAAATAGGGGGACTAAAAGCGCCCTAATTAGCCTCCTCATTCCACCATAAATTTTACCCACTATAGATTTAATATGATCACAGCACCTCAAACGATTATTAATTTTCACCCCCAAATTGGTTATAGAGCTTACTATATAAGGTAGTTTCACTTTATTAAGAATAATTGGGGAAGATCCTCCATATTAAGATCAGAATTAGAGAGGGCTATACATTGTGATTTATTGGGGTTAAGAAGCAGTTGATTATCAATTGTCCACCTAAAAATTTCAGAGACAGTCCTCAATCAGTCCACGAGGTCTACATAAGTATACAACTGTACAACATCTGCATGCAGGTGCAACTGAGCATCATGCACGACATCACATATATCGGTAATATAGAGACTAAAAGGGAAGAGGTCCTAAGACTGTACCTTGAGGAACTCCACATATTAAATGCATTCGGGGAAACAGAACTCCTTTTATGACCACCTGTTGCGACCAATTTGAGAGAAAATTGGCTATCATCTTAACAGCAGAAGAGGAGAAATAAAAGTTTAAATATAACTTACGTAGCAGTTTTTCATGTACAACACAATCAAATACCCTTGAGAAGTCTATCAAAACCATCACACCAAGAACTCCCTCATCCAGAGCCGATCGCAAGTCCGTAGTGACCTTGAGTAACGAAGATTCACAGCTGTGTCATGCACGAAAGCCAGACTGATATTTCGCAAGGAGATCATTACATTTTACATAATTTTCAATCTGGGCTCGCATAAGCTATTCGAAAGCTTTGGAAAGAAAACTGAGGATGCTGATGCGACGGTAGTGTGCCAGCTCAGTAGGAGACATTTTTTTAGCGATAGAAATAACATTAGCTATCCTTCATACTTCTGGGAAGTGAGATGTAGTGAGACAAGTGTTCATGATTTGCCGAATATAAGAAAAACTGTAAGGCAGTAATATCTTGAGAAAACGAGGATTATTTTCATAAAAACCAGTAGTAAAAAGCTCGTCATTCTCCACACACCGGAAAGAGAAGCAATTAACACTGTTCACGTAAAGTAAAGAAAGGACATATTAGGTTGTTGTTTGATAAATAAATTTGTTGGTGGACCTGAAGTAGAGTGCCGGTTAAGCTCCTCAGAATCAAAGGGATATTCAGGGTTCACATCAGAATAAATGGAAGCACGCTTAAGGTTCCTCCACAAGGTTTTGGAAGGTAAGCTGGGATCAAATTTAGAAGCAAAATACTCACACTTAGCTCTCCTAATTGCAGATGTGGCCTTGTTGCGAGCTTTTTTATAGAGTGTGCGGGTGTAATAAGTATTTAGACGTTTCCACTGTTTATATAAGAACTCCCTTTCTACAATGAGAGAGCGGATTCCATCAGAAAACCATGGATTGCTATATGGACGGATCCGCTGACTTTAAGTGGAACATAAATAAGAGACCATCTCATTAAATTTACATAGTTGCTGCTCCGCCGATCGAAGAATGAAAATATAATTCCAATCAAATGCCTATGTCATCCATACCTCTGAAGACACTCGAGGAGTTTCTTTGTGAATTTTGCGAACATCAATTAATATCTAGAAATGGTGACGTGCAGCGCCCTCCGAAATGTCCAGTTGTATCGCTTGCAAATTATTTTTCTTTTTGGGTTGTTATATAAAGGACTATGTGTTATGAAAATATCCACGTTTTTTATGTATTGAAACAGAAGATGACTGTTGCTATTATACAGACAAATACTATAGAAGAGATTCAGAACAAGTTCAAGCGAGCTCAAATTATGTTAAAAATGATGCGCCTTAAATAAAAGAGAGTCAAATAAAAAATTTTTAACAAGGAAAAAAATTGTATCATTCAATTCGGAACAATTCTTATTGTGTCTGCGAGTAGTTGAAAATTGACTAGGCTTCAATGAAATAGGCAAAATCTATTATGCCTATATCAGGATATATTCTAATGGCAATTTTATATGTAAGTAACAGGAATTATTCCTAACAAATTTCTAAAAATATACCTTGAACCATCTAGAAATAATTTTTCTCTTGTCTCATCAAAACTTACTTAAATCGGGCCAGTTCTCAACTATTAAATTTGTGCAATCTTTCATACATAAAATGTTAAAATTAATTTGATTTCACATGTAAAGTATAAATAAAAAAAAAAGAAAAAACCTTTAAAAGTTTACGTACATACAATTAACTTTCGCTAAAAGTTTAGTCTGAGAGATTATGATGCATATTCCCTTCCTACGCACTTAGATCCTTCCTCTCAAAAAAGAAGGCAATTAAAATGCTTTTCTTATGAAACTACAACTACTTCCGTAATTTGATGCCAGTGACCTGTGGAGTTAATTTTCTTCATTTGCAGAGCTTTCAAGAACTTCTAAATAGCTTCTAACCACTTCGACTTTGTGCAACTATAAATGGCTCTAGTATGGTAGGTGTACTTCTGGTTTAGTATGTGCACATCTACATTATATAGAATGAAGAGCTTGGGACAGCTTATGTCATAATAGGGGAAGGGGGTATATGTTGTAATTGTATGCCGTAATTCTTTTTTGTTTTTTAAGAAGCCGAAAACTATTATAAGTTTCAAGTATTGTCTGAGAGCATTCGTTGCGTTTCATTACAGTTATGTATGTACAATGAAACGGGTTTTTTTTTCTTCTATTATTTTCTATAAACAAGGATTTCTATGGATGAAGAATAGTTTTTCTTTTATTTTTATATGAATTGTCGTGATTATTTTATGTGAATGCCGTTGAGTTTTAGAGAAATTTGTAGATAATAACTAAATCTTAATTTGATTCTTACTTAAAGCTCTAAGTTTCTAGAATTATTTGAGTTTTGTGTATTTTGAGTATACAATTTACCTAGCTACGTTACATCAAAGGGTGGTAGTTTTGGCATTATGTTTAGTTAGATCATAGATTAATAGTTTTTTTTTTTTCTAATTTATGTTGGCGGTGTTTAATTAGTTTGGTTTCATTAGTTTATACAGCATGAGTCTTAACAAGGACGCCGCAATCAATAGAAATGAGTATATCACCCAGCTACACCCATACCCATACCCATGTTACTTAAAAAATTAAATTAATCTGAGGCTCTGTTTCAGTTTCAGCGGCAAGAGATAAATTAAATTCATTAACTTGGCTCAAGGCAATGATGATATGAAACAACAATATCGCGAAAAATCCAAGGATGTAAGGAAGCTAACAAGGACAGATAAGAGAAAATACTACTATTGGCTTGGCAGATAATTTCGGTGCTTTTAAGAGGCTGCTTGTTCAACACCTAGTCTAGCGTTGAACAGACATGGTATGTAGAGGAAGGTGGGGTAAGACGGGGAAGTGAGGTACGATGGGGTACCCTTTCTCTATAGTTAAAACAAAGCACTCTATTAAAATGCAACAAATACTCAACCCATCCGCTCTCCTTAACCGTTCAATCAATTTAGAACAATTCAAATGAGAGCCGCGTTAGGTCAATATTGAGAAAAATCTGATTTGACGTGTTTTCTTATTATTTTCGAATTTTTTCATCAATTGACAAACGGATCAAAGAATTTGGTGAACGTTACAAGCGTTAGTTTCGTAAAATGTTTAAAAAATAAGGATTAAAGGTGAACATATTTTCAAAAATGTTTCTATTGTACAATTTATTTACAATTTTCTTTTTCTAATAACATCCAATGGGGCAAGTTGGGGTACGCCTAAAGGTCCATGACGACGGGGTATGTACCCCATCTTACCTCACTCGCTTTCCTGAAAATAATTTTATTAAATTATATTTCACACTGAGTTGGTCGGAAGAGCAAATGAAAAATGCAATTGCCGCCATACTTGAAAATAGTATGGCGTATTATTCGGCGGAAAAAATTTTTGGGGTTCCGTAAACCACCCCAGGAAAGACAGTTAATGTAACTCGTACTGCCGTTGAATGAATGAGAACAAGAAAAGTTCCCTTGGGTCATAAATCCACCGTCTTCTCAGAAGAAGAAGATGCCGAAATAATGAACTATTCATAGGACTTACAACAATGACTATATGGTTTGACGACGAATGACCTAAGACGTTTAATCTGAGAAGGCTGGGAAAGATTGGCTTTTGGGAATTATGAATTGCCATCCAAAAATTGCTATCAGACTACCATAAAGCACGTTAGCTGCAAGAGCGGCAGGTTTCAATAAAGTAGCTGTTGTTTCAAGCTATTAGGCGAAACACTCGATCTTATAAAAAAAAACTCCTACTGATCGAGTATATAATGCGGACGAACAGGTGTCTCAATCGTGCCAAAAAATAAATGCAAGATTATGACCAATAAGGGATCAAAGCAAGTGGGTGCCCTGTTTTCGGCAGAAAAGGGCGCTACAATACACTAGATGTCAGTTATGATGATATTTCCTCGTAAACTCAAGAAGCTAGAAATAATGGCTAATGCTCCTGAAGGTGCATGGGGTATCTGCAGTGAAAGAGGCTGGATCACGACAGAACAGTTCTTACAGTTGTTCAAGAAATTCATTGATTTTAGTGGAGCTAATAAAGAAAGTTCTGTATTATTACTCTTCGACGGCTATGGTACACATACCAAATACATTGAAGTAATTAACTTGGCTCGGGAAAATGGAGTTGTCATTATTTCTTTCCCAACTCATACGACTCACCGTCTTCAGCAATTCGATGTGGCTTTCATGAAGGCTTTAAATATTTATTATGACCAAGTGGTTAGTTCTTGGCTCCGCTGTAATCCAGTGCTTGTTTTTTCAGTTCGGCAAGTAGCGGAATTATTTGGAAAAGCATTCATAAAAGCTGCTACCATGTCTAAATGCATTTAGGATATGCGGGATTGTTCCTTGCGATCTGACAGTTTTCACAAAAAGTGATTTTTTAGCAGGAAGTTCATGTTTGTATGATGTGTTTACCTGACTAAGGGTCTTTTATGATGTTTTTTAACATGTATAGAAATTTTATATAACTAAAATATTATTTTGTTCCTATTAACGGTTATTTGATTGCGAACTAATGATAATTAAGTTACACTTTATAATTGTGTTTTCATAACCCATCTTGCCCCATAGGGTACCCCATGTTACCCCACCTATGGGGCAAGACGGGGAGAAATGAATTGTTTGGTTGAGTCCTTCGTTATGTTTAAATAAGTGAATCAACGTTCCTAAATTACCAATAATTTTAAAAATTTATTACTAAAGGTTAAATGAACCAAAATTATTTTTCTGTAGTTATGATATTCTGGGTTTTATTTAACATCAAACCTTAACTACCCCGTCTTGCCCCACCCTCCCCTACTGCATTGGAATGTTTTTGCGCTTAATGTTTTTTTCTCTAAGGTCTTATTCTTTTATTAAGTATACAAATATCTAAGGATGTGAGTATTATTTTGCTCAATTTGTGTCTCTAGGACTATGTGATGTAGGTAACCTTTAATGTTTATTTTTCTTTCGTATATCCTTTTTATTTGTAAATACTTTAATTTCTTTTTTCTGTTTTTAGTAGTACGAGTATACAGTCAAACTAACGTAGTTTACTACTTCTTGATTTTTCTTTTCTTATAACTTATTTCTAATATTAGGTTGTCTCCTAAGTTCTAATTAAATTCTTAATTGATTATCTAGTGATACAGTTTTATAAGATTAGAAAAAGCATCTTAATGTACCCCTCAAATTGAATAAATAAATAAAAACTGAATTGAATTGAAGAGTACACACACGAAAACTATCACCTTAGTTGACAGTACTCTCGAATTCGATATAAACATATGAATTTGTGAAAGTTCTTTCGTGACGGTTGCAACGGATATCCACTCGCCTTTTAATAGCAGGAATAATAATGATGTTTCTATAACCAGATGAGAAAGCTGTCAATTACGATTTTTCTAACAAAGCCACCCACTTAATAGATGAATTCCTTCATGCTTGGTCATAGAGAATTACTTTGGGCAAAATAATTCATCCCCTTTGGCTCAATCTATCTTGCGGAGTCCCACAGAGTTCCATTCTGGGTCCTTCACTATTTATTCTTTATATCAACGATTTGACTGAGCATATTCACAATGGCTATTTTCACGTAAATGCCAATGATGTGCAAACATATCTAAATCGTCCAATAGGTTTGACGATGGATTATTCCGGTGATCAGAATAGTGAATTGTAGTACATTTTCATATGCTTCTTGGAACACAAGCTTTGGTTTAACACGAGTAGGACGCAGTGCATAATTTTTTTTTTGAGGAATTTTTGACCATATAATGCTACCCATTTCAGTGGGTCATTTTACCATACCATATGAAGATTGAATTCCTAATCTTGGGGTGACCTTAAACTCGAAAATGATAATTTGCGACCTCGTTTACTCAAATATAGCCAAAATTTATTGTACTCTTTGTATAAAAAAATGTATATATATGGATTTCTTTAGGAAACTTGTAGACAAGGTAATATCTATTCAAATGCAGTTGCTTTAATGAGGAGTTATCCGTATCACAAATTAGGTATTTTATTTTTTACTTCCGAATCATCGCTACGAACACATCGGATCTTTTTAGTACGATCAGACTCCGATATAGATTTCATGGTTCCGTTCCGAGGATTGGGTATAGTATTCCTCTTCAGTGGAGAATTTAATGTCAAACTTCATAAACCGTATCATTAAAATATAGGTTTACCGATTTTCTGAGACAAATACGACAGACCTGCATAAATAGCATATTGCTATTTTAACTTACTTAACTTGATTCATTCAAACCAGAAAAATTCATTCACTAAAGTAAAAAATCCAATTAACTTCCGAACATAAATCTCAGCATTGAAGAGCTCTTAGGTGAATATGATGGAGTAATGATGGAACAAGGGTCAAGCTCTTCCAGTCTTGGGAGTTTACTTCGAAGCAAAAAAGAAAATACCCGGTAAAATTTCATATGACCGTTTTTACTGTCTCAAATGAGGTGTACCTCAGGGATCTGTTTTGAGTCCATTGCGGTTTTAGTCTGTATCTAAATGACATTTTTGATGCGATGGGAATATATTGCCTGAATGAAAATTATGTTAGGAAATTACATTTCGATCTGAGGGAATATTGTTGAAATATCAGTGCCAACAAGAATTATTTGTTTCTGAATCTGGATTAGTCCAAATAAATAGTTTTTGTTTTTTTGTTTTTTTTTTGTATTTGGGAACAATTTCACATCGCTGATGTATATGGGATTATTAACTTTTCACATATAAAAACAGTTTGTAACTTTGGGGATCATAATAAAAAACCAGTTAAGATCATTAAATTTGGATGGAATAGCAGTGGAGAATTTCGACAAGGTAAGAGCTCTGCAATACTGTTCTATTAAAGCGGGGTATCACTACATTACACTATGTTGTTGTAGACTCAGGATATTTAGATAAATTGAGAGAGAGAAAGCAATCAAGTAAACATGAAGACCGAAGATAAATCGAATGCAATTGTTGAAAGCGACCTGCATTTTACGTACGAATAAACTATCTAACTTAGGAAAAATCGTGCTTCCGAAAGCGAACAGGCGAAAAATCAGAGTTTTAACTAAGTGAGTGCTAATGGACAGTATGTATACTCACTGAAAGCAATAGCCTACCAAATCCAGCATAATTTTTACTGGCCGCCAATCGGCATTATCATGCCATTTAGGGTATACTGCGCAATAGATCACTGATTTTAACTCACTGACTAAGCCCCTCAAAAAGTTTCCCATCATGGATACAGCTGCAGTCATGGCGCTAAAGCGGGTGAAAGTGTTTTTGACGCAGAATATTGCGGTTGGCACTGTCGAAGGTTTGTGGTGACGCATCTGTGTGTCGGGTTGTATATTTCCGTACACTGTTCAACCATTTTGTAAACCTAGCAAAATTGATTTCGAAATTCGCGTCTAGCACCTAATACTTTGCTGAACGTAAGTAGGATTCGCTAGTTGGGCCTTATTTTTGTACAAATAAAAAAAGTGGGAAAAATAAAAAAAAAAATGTTTTAGTATATACTACCAAAACGACAAATCCGCAAAGGACCTTTTCCTTTCATGCCTAATAATATAGTCATCGCTTGCAGAGCCTGAACTCTAATTTAGTTTGCTTGAAATCCGACTGATAAGCAAACAATTTTAGAAAGACCGACTTAGCTCCATCCTTCTGATTCAAGTCATCGAGATGAATATAAGCATTCCAGCGGTTCTACTAGCTTAATCACTTCAGACAGTTTGGCATAGTGATGCATCCTCTCGAAGACTCCTCCATACGCCAGGTAATCTTATTCTCTGGAATCAAACTTCAACATGGCAAGATGCAGGTTGCAATTGTGACAGTCTGAGCTATTGTATGTATGCATCTTGATAATTATATTGTATTAGTTCCGTCAGGCTGGAGAGTCGTGAATTCTGCAGAAAATATCCGTGAAAACATACCTGACTTACTTAAAAGTAAAATTTAGTCTGGAGATATGTTCGAGATCCATGGAACAAGTATTAGAACGTTGTACAGTCATTTTTGATCTATTTTGATCAAAGGTGGAAAAAGACTTACCGTTCTAAGCCGGAAATTGTTAGAAAATTTGGATAAGCCGAGCACAAGTGGAACAGCGACTGCTAAAAGTAGTACTACACCTCCAAAAAAAGTTTCACGCCCCTAAAAAGACTTTGAATCCAATGGACCAAAAGCAACTAGTAGCTAAAAGGTCATGAACTAACCAATACTGTGAAAATAAAACTCATTGAGTCTAGAAAGAGGGATGCTGCTGATGATTTAGAAGCCCCATCCGCTTCCTCAAAGATAGGAATAAAAGTGAAAAAGGCTATTAACAATGTATCACAGCCAAGTCCAACTACAGCATACCATACATGGCACAAGGACTATATATCGCATGGCATACTAGAGCAGAGTATACAGATTGTGAAATGGGTAGTGCATTCCGGAATGGATCATAACATAATTTAGGCCGTGCCGACAGCAACTGTTTTCATAATAGCAGTTTTGCATACCTTTGATCGACTTCCTCAACATTTCAGGTACGAAAAAATATGAATCACTCGATGTATAGATCATTTCAAATGTTGTGGTCCATTCCGGAATGGACCTCCCAGTTATATAAATTTTGTATATTTTCTTGGTACTGCATGCGACATCTAGTTCTTGTGGCATCTATCATCATACTCAGCTGAAGAAGCATTGGCTTTGATAACATTAGAAAAATCACAAAATAACGTGCACAGCTTTGTGAAAAGGAGCTATTGGATAAGGTACCAATCTCCATCCCCCTTTCAATAATACCATGAAAGCAAAAAAAAGTTTGTTACCAACCAGATGAAGACATTTTTATTACAGTTGGAAAAGCTGTAATAACAGTCCAGGCAATATTGTTGACATTAGCGTGAAGTGTGTTTGTGTCGGAAATTGTTGAACACTTTTTAATGAAGATGAATTTGTGTTAGATGGATGGATGGATTGAAAGGAGGTTGCCCCCCCCACTCCTTCACCCGGGTAGAGGACCTAGGACGTAGGGCACGAAAAGTCCCATTGTTCACCTTCAGGAGCCATGAGTAAGTTCATAGGTTCCAGCCAGACGCTCATACAAACTATATGATTGGCTCTCAACCCTCCGTACCTGCTCCTGAGACACTTACAAAAATGCGGTCGACGAATTAAAACGAGCTAATGGCCCTCTAATAGAATGCTCTATATGCATTTTCTCTCTCTCTCTCTCCTGTTGTATTATACATAAATTCTTCGCAATGATAGATTTCCACGGTTGAATAAAATGTTAAAGGGCCTTCAAAAGACTGATCGGGGTTAATATGGAGATTTTCTTATCTAGGTGGAATCTCCGAGATTCCACCTCTGTTGAGAAATTATTGAAACTTCGTATTGTACACGGCCTCCACTAATTATGAGTACCACAGTCAGCCCGGATGTAGAGAAGCCCTAAATTTTTTCTTAGAAATTTAATGGAAATATTTTCTTTAGAATTTGTATGCAGCACATATTGGAGACCGAGAGCAATGCCTCGGTGGAATATAAAATCAACGATGGCTCGACCTCATGTATAGAATGCCTCAATTATTTCCTTGAAATTTATTGAATATTTTTTCTTCAGAATTTTTATGCATTTGGTTTACAAGAGGAGCTTGCGGGACGACTAAAAATTTTTAAGAGCGTAGACAGTTAAGCAATAAGCATTCATTTCTTCTTAGAAATTTATACAAAATGTTTCGGCAGAATTTTTATTCATTTAGTGGCCGAATTGAGTTATTTTCATATACAACACTTCCATTTGTGCCGTTGTCGGCCTACAGAAATGCATACAAATTCTAATGAAAAAATGTCCAGAAAATTTCTAAGCAAAAATTGAGTGCTTCCCCAAGATATTACATAGAAGACAAGGTATACCCATATATCTGACATATGCAGGGATAGGTTGTGACGTATTTCTGTGACTAACGTATATACATTTTTATAGGAAAGAAAGAGAGAGGAGAGAGAGTTTTGTGTTCTCTGTACCGTACTTTCATTTTCATATACATTTCACAATATTTCGTCATGGTTCGTAATGGGAATACCTTTTATTCTATACATGTACCTTGGGTTAATTCATCAGAACAATTACTTTTTCAACACCAGTGAAGTTCAATAACAGTGAATTATATACTGGCTACGCTAGTGGAATTCTCCAGCGGTACGTTTATGTGTATCACTCCTGTTGAGACCCATAGTACAACAAGCGAAAGACTCTGTCGCAACAGATCTACGGCTTATAACAACATTGGTGCAACCGCCAAAGGCTTTTGTAAAATACGAGAGTACTAGGGCAGTAAAGTAATCAACATCCAACACAGCTCTAATGTCAGATGAAACTTTTGTAGAATAGTATCTCCGCAATTTTGAAAGAAACGAAATCCTGATTTCCTGTTCCTGTTAAATCTAGGCTATTGGGTGGGGAGCCTCCTTGCATGGATAAAGCAATTAAGATCCTTATTCGTGAGAGAAGTTACGCCTATAAGCTTTGGAGAGCTCACAAAACCGAATTTTTACTTCAAAACTTTAGGAAACTTCGTAATAAAACAACCAAAGCCATTGGTGATGCTAAAGTAAGCCTCTTTCTCGTAAGCTTGATCAGTCTTTACCGCGTAAAATTCTTTGGAAAAATATCAAGCATTTTGGTTTTGGAAAATCCTATAATTTTTGTAACATCGACCCTGATGAACTTAGTAACTATTTTGTTGAAGCTTATAGTTGTGGATCTAGAAATGGAGCGAACGGCTCCTGTCATAATTTCGATCGCGACTTTAATTTTTGCTGTGTCACCCTCAATCGATGTGATTTTAGCCTATAAGTCAATTAAATCTGATTCACTGGGTGCTATGATATTGATCCGCGTTTTTTGCGTATTAGCTTACCCTTTATTGTAATATGCTTGACATACATCATTAATACTTGCATTACTACATCTATATTCCCTTCTTGGTGGAAGTAGGCTATTCCGATGAATAGAAAACCGAAGCCTCAGGGCAAGAAAGAGTTTCGCTCTATAAGTATATTCTTCCTTATTGCTCTCGTATTTTTGAGAGACTGCTCTCTGTGATCAATTGAAGACGTTTGTAACAGATCAATCACTGTTATATGATTTTCAATTGAAGTTTCGCACTAGTCACAGTACAATATCGTCACTCCTCGATCTTACTGACAAAATCAGGTGCAACTTGGATAATCGTCTGGCGTCTTTGTTGGTGTTTCTCGATTTTACTTAGGCTTTTGACAGTATTAACTTTAATATTCTGTGCAATAAACTAGAAGATAATTTAATTTTAGTAGCCCTGCAGTAAAACTTATTTACTCTTATCTAAGTGACAGATATCAAAAAATTGTTATTAATTCGTTGCATTCCAACTATAAACAGATCTCCTTAGGTGTCCCTCAAGGCTCAATTCTGGGCCCACTCCTTTTTCATTTGTACATAAATGACCGCGGAATACAAGTATTCAAATGTATACTGATGATGTACAACTCTTTCTATCCACTTCTTTAGATGATATTGCACATGGTATCTCCAGTATGAATGATGATCTCGCAAGATTTATAAGTTAGTCGAATGTTAATAAATCCCAGGCTATCGTTTTTTTATGTTATTTTTGTCAGCATAATTGGATTGAATCCTATAATTCTAGGTAACGACGTTATTTCCTACTCTGACTCAGTTAATTATTTTGGTGTGATTTTTAGCTCGACTCTATCTTGGGATAGACACGTAGCAAGGGTGGTGGGTAGAATTTATGGTACTGTCAGGAAATTGTGGATTTAAGTAAAATTACGTTCGAAAATGAGATAAATCGGGCAACTCCTTGGTAGGGTTGCCATACAAAAATTTCGTTTTCCACAATATATTTGGACACTGCCTGAGCACGCATTGACATAGAGAGCTGAAATTTGGTACATGGTGTTTTCATAATAATAGCAAAAATGGACAAAATCGCACTACTCCTTCTTGGTGTTGCCATATAAAAATTAAGGTTTTTTACATATACTGTGAAAACGATCAGTCCTAGACATTTTTATTGTACTAAAAACTTCTTCAGAATATAAAATCCTATAAAATTGCTAATAATCATTTTTTCTGTCCGACGAACTGTTGTAGAAATATATGCGAAAACCACTTCAAAAATCAAACTTGCATAGATCGGTGATCATACGAAATTTTATACGGGCATTCACCTAGTCCCTAGAGTATCATAAGAATTGGCCGTAGACTAATTCTAGCTTTTTACTTGTTTTGTTTAAAACTTACGAAGTAATCTGATACCAAGATATAATTTTAGATAGTATTCAGAGAATTTTAGTTCTGGATAGAGGACTTACAATATAACTTTTAAGGCTTTCTCGATTGCTTATATACGTTTTTCGAATTAGCCGCGTTATAAATAAATAAATTATTTAATGAGTGCTAAAATAAGTACTCACCCAGAACGTTTCGCTTCAAGTTACATTGAGCGTGGTGGTCAAGCGAGTAACTGCCTGAATTCTTACATACGACTTGAGCTACGCAGATTGTACCGGTGCGTATGCTGTTGATGCATTTGTTGTTGCTGTTGTGCAGAGTTTTATGAACAAAACATAACTCACTACGTCACTTTTTAAGCAAAGCTTATTTCGGATTAACCCGGAAGATGTGTTAACGATGGGATTCCATGTTCGTGAAAGCTGGAAACTGTTGTCGCAATTGAAATTAAGTCAACGTTTTATTTCAATCGCCTCACGAACGAGACGAGGAGTATAATAAGGCTGGCGGGCCAGGACTCATGTCCAGAATATGCTCGAAAATTGCTGATTTTTCTAGTTGATTCTTGCTTACAGCATTTATGTTTTCTTTCAGGCGGGTAGCAATACTTCTTTGTGTTTGCCCAATATAAATATGACCCACAGCTACAAGGGACTGCGTATACGCCTGGCGTTTGGAGTAGAAAACAATCTTTTTGTGATTGCAGGTGGTTTATCACCTTCTTGGCTGGTAAAAAGAAGGATTTCACACTGTGTTGCTTTAAAAATTTTCCTACTCTATCCGTAACACCTCTAACATAGGGCAGGAAGGTTCTCTTCTGATTTAACTGCTCCTGGTTTCTGTTTCTTTCCCTTGACAAAATAGGCTTCAAAGTCCGTTATTTTCTTGTATAGCCATTGAATTTTAAAACATCATCCACATACCTGAGCCACCCACACTTTAGGTTTTTGTTGTGAACTGCTTAGAGCTATTTTCTGAAACTCCTCCATCCACAAATCAGCAGCTAAAGGCGCTTAAAGTAGGCCCATGCGCCACACCATACATATTTTTATACCCTAGATGAAATCTATAGGGGTATACTAAGTTTGTCATTCTTTCGAGAACGCGTTCACCTAGAAAGCTGAAATTTTGTACACGGACATTAACAAAAAAAAGTAAAATTAAGTTCGAAAATGAGACAAATCGGACAACTCCTTCGTGGAGTTGCCATATAAAAATTTCGTTTTCCAGGATATATTTGGACACTATCTAAGAACACGTCGACATAGAAAGCTGAAATTTGGTACACTGTGTTTTCATACTAATAGAAAATAAAATTTCAAAAATGGGCTAAATCGGGCAACCCCTTTTTGGTGTTGCCATATAATAATTTTAGTTTTATACATATACTTTGAAAACGATCAGTCTTAGACATTTTTATTGTACTAAAAGCTTCTTCAGAATAAGAAATCCTATAAAATTGGTTATAATCATTTTTTCTGTCCGACGAGCCGTTCTAGAAATGTAAGTAAGAAATCAATGCAAAAAATCAAAATTGCTCAAATGGGTGACCATACGAAATTTCATACGTGCATTCATCTAGGGTATCATAAGAATTGGTCTTAGACCAACTCTAGCTTTTTCACTTGTTGTAAATAGAACTGGTTGTTGTAACGGAAATATCCAGATGTTAAGCAGAACTACAAAAGAGGTATATGTGAAGTGCTAATGTCGGAGGATGAAATCTGCTGTTGAATGACAATTAGCACTTACTGTACAGGCATATTAGTAAATTAGTGATTCTACATCAAAACTGATCATAACTTCATCTTCTTCAAGCCTTAAGTCAGCTAAAAGCGACATGAAATGTGTGGAATCTTTAATGTGATGATCCGTCTGTCCGACTAATGGTTTTAAAAGGACTTACTGTTAGAAATTGGAAGTCCTACAACACAAGCAAGAGGATAATGACGAGACAAATTGGATGTAAGACTAAAATGAAGAAAAGGATTGTAGTAACTACCATGGAGCTTGTAGTAATTCCTTCATATTTCTTCTCAATACATATACAAACTAAATATTAGTTCACAGAACGAACAAAAGATGAGCACAGTCATCCCAAAAATTTTCCATCTATCGTCGTATTCAGGAAATTCAGAACTAAGCACTCAATGACTCAAACCAATCGATTTTCATGAAATTTATGCAAAGAAACCCGAAATGCTTGGATAGAAAACGTTCCGTATTATGTAATGCGATAAAAATCCATCAAGCGGTCTGGAAAGCTTTTACCATGTTAAAAGAAACTTTCGCTCGCGAAATTCTGTCATAACTTGTTCCCAGTAGATATGTGCAGGTAGTGGGCTCAGAAAAATTTTAATAAGCGCGCAGCAGCGGTAATTTTTAAGTAAAATTTTGCATTGGCCATGCCAAATATATGTATACAGAAAATGAAATTGCCAAAATCTATCTTTTTACATAAGTATGTATGTGGCGGTAGTGGCTGTTATATATACATACATACATATATATGTAGTTTGTCGCTTTTACATAGAGATTTGAGATGAACATAAGAAAAATCGCTGTGCAGTAATGGATCAACAAAATAACAAGAGATTTGAGCAATCTTAACATTTCTGCCGGTCTGCTACTTACATTGATTGTGTAAACATATGATGGATAGCAAACTGGAAGATTGCGCTAATGTTCACATGAGGAAGAGCAAATTACTAACCACCTCTAGCTCTAGCTCTAGCAGCTAGCAGCTAGCAGCCTATCTTTCTTCAGATTACTTTTTTCTCTGAAGAAATGTTTTTTTTTTGTTTTTTTTACTAAAGACATGCAACAGACATGAAAGAAGATATACATCAAGGCCGGACGAAGCGGGCGGATAGGGGTTAGCCAAAGAAAGTTATCGCATAACTTGACGATTGTTCAGTTACTTTTGACTTTTGAATTTTTATGCGTACAAGTTCAGTTTATGCGCCTGTGTTCGCCTGTGTTGGGGCTAAATCCGAATTTCGGCGTTCAAAATGGATAGGCATCGATAGGCACTTGACTGCCGCGAATTAGCTCCACCAAATACTCCATCGAGCTGCGCCGTCAATCTTTTTCCATATTTTTTTCGTCTTGATTTAGCTGAAGGGAGAGAGCAGTAAAGCAGCAACACTCATTGCCACAGATGAGAATGTATATAGAATGGGGGCTTTGGGACGAAAGAAGGTGCGAGCTTTTTATGGCGATAGTTAGAGTGGCTAAGTGAACGGTGACGTCTACTTCGAATCGTTTTTTTTTTTTTTTTGGTTTAAAGTCCGCAAGTAAAACGTTTTTGGGAGTTCATCGGCCTCCAATCATCTCTACTCTTTCTAGCATATGTGTTCCTGCCTCGTACATATATACGCAAAAGAAATGATTTGTTCGTGTTTTACTATCTTTTTATTGTTCGACGAAACTGTTATTTCGGAAGTTTTGTTTTTTCCTCCTCCCGCTTTTAGGCGTAGATCACCATACGGTGGCTATAACTGTAAAAAGATTTTTTGTTTTTTTGTTGTGAATTTTTATGATAGCGCGCTTTTTGTCGAAGAACTTTTCCTCGATTCCTTCCTGCATGTAGCGACTTTTTTCTTGATAGATTTCAGTGCGAATATAGTCGAAGGAAAATTGATGAATGCTGCTTGGTCGACGTTGTTGTGGTGGTCAGATAAGCTAATTAACTACTTATGGAAATTTTTCTGTGTATACATGGATAATGGAGAGGAGCTGAAAGTTTAAAATATTACGGCTTTGTATAAAAGTTTTAAAGAATTTTAATGAAATTTGGAATTAAGCACGTTCAAGCAAAAGTTTAAATTTAGATTAAAAACTAACTCTTGAATAGGATGGACTTAATATGAATAGGTTGTAAGGTGAAATTCGGGAATATCTATTCAGGTCGAGAATGAAGTAGATGAAGGATTTCTCCTGGAACTTTAGTCGATTTTGAGAAAGACTAAGCATCGGATATGGTGCACTGCAGTTAGGTTTGGGACAGAATTGAGCATGGGGAGCCACGCTATAGTGTTTCAGGGCGAGGCTTATGACATACTGACCATATTGGCCTACGAGAATCTAAAAATGTCTTTTAGTAGGTCAAATATCTTTATATTTTCCGATAGTTAGGCAGCAATTTGAGCTATTTCATCTTCTGTGGTAAAATCAAAGCTAGTGTAGAAATACCAAAGCACCGTTGACAAAATTAGTAAATCCAATCGAGTTGACCTGATCTGGATCTCGGGACATCAAGGCTATGAACTCAAGGAAACAGTTTATTAGCTTTCTAGACAAGGCTCAGCTAAACCTTTGGTTGACCAGGAGCAAAACCCTCGAGAATACTTCAGAAGCCATGAAACAGAAATCTATATGTGTGCGTTGGGAGTCCGTTCTCTAAAATGTTTTATATTGACTCTTATGGAAAAGTGCCAAACATTGACTTTATATACGCTATGTACAGGAAAATAATCTTCTAGTAATTTACAGCTTAGTTCCTTACCTTCCCAAAGGTTACACTTACTATATACTTAATAGTTTCAATAGTGTATGTGCGGTCGGAGTCCGCATCTGTAGGCAGACTGACTCGATTTCGTCAGACCACAGAATGCCACGGCACATCGTCATATACATAATTATTATTCACCTGAGAGTATTTGTTTGAGGAATCGTTGTCATTTGGTTCAGATAAATTTTTTATATAATTTTGTTAGGAAAGGTATAAAAATTTTATTTCGGTTCGGAAGATAAGAAAGCAAGCTTTGAATTATCAGAACACCATTTTTCTGCATGAATAATAGCTTAGAGCGGAGGAGCTATTCAAATCAAACTTTTGTCAGTTTTACTTAAAAGCACTGCAAATCTTTTACAATTGTAGGACTCCCTTGAGGCTTTCATGTGGTAGTGAGGCAGTCTGTTTCATGGCTTTTATAGTTTTGCCAGGAGACGACGTTTGAATTGCTTCTGTGTGAGACAGATGGGACCATTCGCAAAAGCATATCATAGGGGCACAGCATGTACTGGTGGAACAGGGTGGGTGGGACGGGGGTGGGAGAACCATCCTAAGCGCTTCAAGGATACTGTAGGACATATGTTAAGCTCTCAATTGGTGTGATTATCCGCCATGGTGTCAACTGAGGAAACACTTCGTCACTACTGTTGTGAGCTCTGATCCCATCTGCAGACTGTATCTGGGGAATAATGAAACTGCTTTACATGTATTGTGTAAATGTCCGGAGATAGGCAAATGGAGAATGGCAACATTTGGTAAACCATAGACCCTGGTGAGTTGCTGGATAGATCGCTTCGCGGGTTCTTACATTTTAACAACTTTTACAAAGTCACTTTTAAGAAAATAAAACTCATTAACCCATTATAGCTTCTTGTCCAAATTAGTTAGACATCTGATGAATGATAGTTTCACATTGTTAAGCATAACAGATGAACTACATCCCATCAAGGTCTACTATGCAAGAAATTTGAAAAGGAATCATTGCTTTTTCTGCTAACAAAATCCTCAATCTATGTGGTCTACACAGGTACATCTTCATAGACGATCACAAGTACCAGTATAACTTTAAGTAAGGCAGATTAACCCATGTATTGCGTCAGCGAAAAATATGATCTTAGTTCTGTACAGAAATCAGGAGTATTATAACACAAGATGATTTTGTCTATAGAAAATGTATACAATACGAGAAATTTAATAATAGCGACAATTTCTGCTATGAAACTAAAGCAAAAGTTGCCAACTAAGAAGGAACGTGGGGAAATCTATGGAAGACATTCTGCATAGAAGATCGAAAGCGATCCCAATAAATAACCTTTTTGCCACACTAGATAAATGTGACGAATTTTTTGGGTAGTTTTTATAAATTATCGACGTCATTAATTCTGAGGACCGATGGTATTTCAGTCAGCTCCTTATTTTAAAGTGATATCATGAATTAGTCGACATATTTTACATATTTTCGATATGTTTTAAGCGTAATTCAGCTACAGTACTGCCACTATTCAAAACTGGTTCTTCCTTCGTATAAATATTTTAAATAAATTTTTCATAAAAAAGTCTAGGGAAAATTATGTTCAAGTAAGAGTCGAAAAATAAGATTGCGGCACTTTAATCAGACGCAAAAAGTTAATTGCGGTCAATAGACAGTGAAGAATTAAATCAATCAATTTTGATTTTTTTTTTGTTCTCAAAGAGTGTTTCCTGTCTGTTTTAACCAAAAACTAGTAGTTCAGGCAAGAGAAGCATTCGAGTGGACATAGAGTAATCTGAAGTAAACTGAGTTGGTAAAAGATAGAAAATGAAGTACGTACAGGATAGAGAGCTGCATGGGTACACTAATGTGCATACGATCTAATCGTAATCACTTATGGTAACTATTTTTTTTTTTTTATAAACGGAGAAATTTTTATAATGTATAAGACTTGTTACTACATGAAAGTTTACGTTTTTTTTTTGCATTTTGCGGTGATCCATGTTAGGTGGAGCCCGTTTATCTGATGGGAAAATTTTAATGAAATTTAGTCAAGAACTAGGATCGTTCAATATTCCGAAAAGATAATTTTAGACAAAATTATGGTGTCGGTTTTTGGCCTTGTTTAATTAAATAATTTGTTTATTTATTTATTAGTGCATTTTTTTTGAATTTAAAGTTGATCAGTTATTTCGAAAGTAAGCAATCGATACCCTACAGAATTCAATTGCTTTTCTGGGTTACATATTTTGCAATAACTGATCAGCACTGTAGGTCAAAAACTATACGGCAAGGAAAAACCCACGATCAAGGATTAGATTGTATACGTGGAAAAAGTCTGCAAAAGATGAACTAATTCGGTGAGATATTTGGATCACCGATTTTAAAAATGTACCTACGTTTGATAAAAAATCATTTTAAAAGTTTTAAGTCTTAGGATCACTCGAATGGTATAGGCTCACATCAAAAAGAAAATGGGAACTATATAGAGAGGTGTGCGGAAACAAACAGTCAGGCTCCTGTTAGAAACTCATTTTCCGACTCTCTTCTTATTTCCGATTAAGGAATAGTAGTTCCAGACCAAATTACATGGTCTCAAACAGGAGCAAGAACCTTGCGGGAAGAATCTTTACTCCTAACAAAAGCCATTGGCACATTAAAACCTTTTAAATCTACTGGAGGGGATGGGGTTTTTCCAGCCTTACTACAGCAGGGTGTCGAAGAAATACCTTTTCCACTACATAAAATCTTTCGAGCCAGCTATGATCTGGGGTATATCCCCCAATGTTGGATAGATATCAGGGCGGTATTTATACCCAAAGGATGAAAAAGAACTAGTTTTCTAGCCAAATCGTTCCGACCCACCAGCCTCTTTTTATTCTTACTTCAATCCATGGAAAAAATCCTAGCCCTACTTATTGGAACTGAAATTCTGATTAAATCACCAATTCATTCTAAGCAGTTTGGTTATCAAGCTGGTCAGTCAACTGAGACTGCCATCCACAACACATTATTCGAAGACTCGAAAAAGCTCTTGACACAACAGAGGTGGCCTTATGTGCATTTGCAGACATAGAAGGAGCGTTTGATAAAACCTCCTTCTATGCAATTAAACTAGCCGCTGACGATCAAGCCTGTGAGCCATCCTGATAGACTTCATGCTTAGAAGCAGGAGAATAACCACAACTCTGGCGGACTGTTCAGTCGCGATCAACGCAGCAAAAGGCTCCCCACAAGGAGGAGTCCTCTCTCCACTCTTGTGGTCGATTGTGATTGACGATCTCCTAATGATGCTGACCAATTCCGGATTTAATGTACAGGGCTACTCGGATGAGCTAGTAGTCACAATATGGGGCAAGCATGATCAAGACATATCCGACTTTATGCAGAAAGCTCTTGCCAAAGTCTGCACTTTAAACAAAGACCTTACCATAAGCCCCAACAAAATGATTATCGTTCCGTTCATGAGAAGAACGAAGCTTTCACTAACGGCTCCTCTTCTTGATAACATGGAATTGATATTTTCGGATGAAGTTAAATTTTTGGGGTAAGTCTAGACAAAAAACTTACTTGGGATTCATTTCTGTCCAGAGTGACATAAAGAGCGGTAAGATAGACGTGTCGCCGCTTCATTCGTAGAACATGGAGTCTGAAACCAAAAATTATGTACTGGATATACACCACAGTTGTCAGACCCATGATCACTTATGCGGCCCTCACATGGTGGCCAAAAACTATTCAGAAGAAAACTGAAGCTCTGATTTAAAAAATCCAGCCGCTTGCCTGTTTAGGAGTGACTGGTGACATGAGGGCCTGTCCTACAGCAGCCATGGAAGCCTTACTAAACCTTCCAGCATTGCATTTTCAGATGAAAAAGGAAGTGCTCCCCATTAAAGTGCAGTGCGTTGCAAAGTTATAGACACACCATGAAATAGTGCAGTAACCCATCTCTGTAGCAAGAAAGAGAAAATTGTGTGATGGCTATGAGATCTATCCGCAGATCCCTTCAATATCCGCACAGACCACTACAGACTACAAAGCCTTATTTCGCTAGTTATGGTATAAGCAAAACAACATCTTCAAAAAAATGTGCGGAAGAGGACATCAAGAATAAGGATTTTATCCTTGAATATCCTGGAAGACGTACTTTTGATTTTATTAATTTTTTCTAGTTTTTACTTTATATTATCCACTAAATCATATTAAAATTTTAAGTTGGGATTTCGACAGGATCAAGGAGATAAAATCAAGAAAGATTCACCAAAATACATCTGTACCTACTTAAAAATTATTTCTTACAGGGTGTCCCGTATGTGGTCTTGCTGCACCTGAAGGCAAGGGTTGGGTCATGCTTTTAGACAAGCAAAAAATTGTATTAGTGGGGAGGGGGGGGGGGATCTAAACTGCCTCCAATATAACGGGACTTTGAGATATTTGGGTATGTTTTTATAGATCACCCTGTAACTTTTGAACGTTACACCCTATGCTGATAATTTAAAATTTATTGAACTGATAACAGTTGGACCTTTCCAATGGTGTTAAATTTTTCCATCCTGTCCATTTTGAAGTTATAACTCAATAAAGTTAAAATTTTGGAATCTTTTTTTGTTAACTACTATTTTTATCAAATGCACGTCATCAACACTAAGTTTTCATATTGGATTTAGGAAGCCCAAAAACTATCGTTTAAAATTACCTGTGACGACACTCTGTACCTAAAATGGAACCCTTTTTGCGTTTTGCACTTTTTCCTAAACATTTCCAGCGAAAATGGCTTAAAAAGCTTATTCCCAAAAAATATGCTTTCTGGCATTGAACTTTTTCTCTGGATATGCATACGAGAAAGTGTGCAAAAAGCGCAAAAAGGGGTACATTTTGGGTAAAGAGTGTCATAGGTCATTTTAGATGGAAACTTTTGATTATAAACATTGGTCTAATTGTAAATTTTGCAGTACTATAACACGTATACTATTTACGAAAATGCCTCGTAATTATGTTTAAAAAAAAGGCCTAAGTGTGATGTAGATGTAGATGATTTAAAAAAAAACAGTTATAGACGGGACAAAAAAAAATTGTACCTAAAGACAAGCTGCTGGAATATATGGAGTACAAATTTCTATAATTTATTATAATAAAATTATTAGTAAAAAAAACCTCCTTAGATAGGCTAGGATCAAGCAAACGCCCTTCCAGCAAATGCGGAGGAAGATATCAGCCGATGAGGTCTAACAGAAAGATTTGAAATTGGTTGCCCCTGAAACAGAAGAATCCTAGAATTTCATTGGAACTCATGTAGTAAATTGTGGTATGTATGTAGATCCCGTTTAACCGACTGCATCTGCCATGTACTTCTCCCCAGTGGCATTGGTCTAAATTCATAAATGCTGTTGCTGAATGCATAAAATGGAAATATAAAAAAAGCAATCCAGGAGTCTACCTGTACTAACACCTGAGATAATTATGGGGTGAAATTGTACCCGTGTGGCTAACAATGTAGAATAAGTATGAAACGGAATTTTTCTGTAAAGGCCGTGTACCTGAGACTAATATTTTTGCTTGTAGATGAAGTCAGGTATGGAGTGAAAGGTGTTCGTCTATTCGAATTCTTCAAAATACTCTTTAGATTCGAAACCGGTTTTTGTCTGCGTATACATAGGCTCAAATGTGTCATTCGTGTATCAGCGGACCGACTCATTCTAAGTTATAGGTCAACACGTATGTGGGAGTAAAAATGGCGCCAAACCACATCGAGAGTTTTGATTATTGACAATCTTCGTTACAGAATTACAGAGCTCGAATGCGGGAAAGATATGGTATTGGCCACTGATAACGAACGACTTGTTAGATGCAGCGATGGTAAATGTTCTGCAAGATTGAAAAGAGAAAGCCAATGAGACAGTGTGATCGAGTTGAAATTTACATAGAGGTTAGAGGACCCTGAGAACCCTGTGTTCTAGAGAAAGCTCCAAAAATTTCGTATGCTTCGATCTATTTTTGCAGATTTTCCAAATGAGAAAATTTTAAAATAAAAAAAAACCGAATTTTTAAACGGGAGAATTTCGCGATACTGTCTAAGAATGGAAGGTTGCTCCAGCCATTCTCTATCATGTTGCCGAATTACACCCAAATACCTGCATGCAGTGGTCCTAGAGAATTTTTGAAAAATATCTCTGCATGAGTTAAAATTTCACCCCATCAGGCAGGAATGGATTAAAAACGGAACACCTGGAACTGACTGATATTATATATTCTTACACTTCAAGGAATCGGTACAGAAAATCGTAAAAAGGCATTTTTTTAGTATTGACAATTAGCGGATTCTGTTCATATCCTAACCGACTAAGAGCGATTGGGGAAGAGGGTAATCAAACTTTCAACGTAGTAGCAATACAATCAAAATGCTTTTTTGATAAATCCTGCATACAGGAGGAAACACAATTCTTCCATGGGTTTCAAAATTTATTGATTCCTCCACACAAGAATTTTCTTAACTTTCAAGCATACGAATTAAATTTTGATCAAGAATCTGCGATTTTCCATTGAAACAAATTATTTTCACTCAAATTCCAATAAAAAATAATATCACACTAAAAAAAAAAAAAACTCATAAAATCAGCTGCTAAGTCTATGAAACTGAAATTCAAGAATATTCCATTGTTTCCGTATTTGTGGAGGTCGAGCTCAAGACAGTATATCACAACAGATCCTTAGTAATCTCTGGATAAAGTTGAACCTTTTCTTGAGATTTTTTGCGAAAATATTGGGCTTCATTTTTGAGTATTCTTTAATGAAGTTTTACACCATCAAACAAATCTTGAAAAATATTTCTTATTCGAAATCGATATATTAATTATTGTAGAAAAAAACAAACACATAAAAAATATAAAAGAAAAAAAAACAGTTGTTTACCTTTTATCGATCCGCTTGATTGAGTTTGTCCTGGAGTTTGTACATTTGTCTGAACCATATTATTAGCATGTGCCTCCAATTTAGAGGTAACTGTGCTCCACATATCAAACATTCGTGACGTATACATTTTGATTTTTTTTTTATATTATTTCTTATTATAATTTATATTAACTATTGTATTATTCCCACGATTTATGTAAATTTATGATGCTCTGAATTATTAATTATTAATATGCATCTTGCGAAAAATTTTTACTTAATTTTATTTTTTCACTTATATATTTATACATTCGTTCACTTGGGTCGGTTATAGTGTGCTCTAGCAAAACAAAACAAAGAACAATCGTTGATTTTAGTGTATAAAATATTTTAGTTTTTTAGTTTTCAGTAAATATTTGTTAGTTTATCTCTTAAAGTTGTTGTTGTTGTTATATTTTTGAATATACTTTTGGTTTAAATTTTTTTTTGTTAATATATATGAATAAATTTGCATATGTTCTATGTATGCATGTATATAATATAATTGGTTACAATATACTATATTAAACAATATCACAGTTTAGGTTGAGGGTAGGTACTAGTATAAAATGGTAAAAAAAATGTTGTAGTTTTTTTTTTTTTTATGATAATTTGTTTAAATAATTTTTAATTAATTATTATTTTATATATGGTTTTTTGTTTATTATTAATTGATTTTATTATTGTTTTTCTCCTTGTGTTATTATTTGTATAATCTTTTATTTTTATGGATCTTAAACAAAATTTTTCTTACCCGAATTAAACACTAAAATAAGATTTTCTTGTAAAACATAATTAAAAATTTATCAAGTAACAAGAATTAAATATTTTTATATAAATATCTTTGCAAAAAAAAAAAACATATAAATCACTGCCAAAGTGTCCTTCAAACAAAATTCAAAATGTCAAGAGTTATTCACAAAAATTGCATTTTTTCTTTCTTATTTCTTGTATAGGCAATTGCTATCCGGGATTGACATCCATTTTTCCTGTAAAAATAAAATTCCGTCTGAATAGATGTAGAAATATTTACGAATGTATGTATGTATGTATGTAGTGAAGGATATCTCAAAAAAATTGGATAAAATATCCTATAATGATGCACTGAACTTCATTCTTATATACATAAATACATGCATACATACATACATACATACATACATATAATAATGAAGGACAATGCCCAGTTGCAGAGGGTTTTTGAAAATGGAAAATTATTGATCCTTTTGTTGAAATTGTGGAAAATTATGTTTAATGTTGAGATTTCTTTTTTTTTTCTTCTCTTATTTTTAGTAAAAGAACAGCACTCGATGTATATATGTAAGTGGATTAATATTAAAAATATAAGGATGACCTACTTGTAGGATTTCGAGAGTTTATGAGACTTATTGTTAGATAGATTAAAAAAAAAAAATTAAAGTGTACTGAAACGGATGGACTCGATACAGGAAATTTAATACAAGTACATGGAACTCAGATAATAATGTTCCATCAAAATACTGTAAGAACACTTGGAGAAACTTGTCGGCAGGTTAATCATTGTAAGAGAGTCATAAACGTAAATGATATGTTTTCATTAGAATGAATTTTTTCACACACACTCCCCAAAACAAAAACCATCTAAACCCATCGAACCCTATGTCACTTTTTATTTTTATAAGTTAGAATCGGTAGGCGACTGTGATTGTAAATATTTTCAGTTCTATAAAAAAAATAAAAAATGTTTCAAGTCAGGTTAGACAAATTAAAATTTAGAAAATTTTTTAATTACACGTCTTACTAAAAAATTAAGCAACTATTCGTCACGTATATTTTGGGAAGAATCAAATACGAAATAAATCAGTGTGAAGAAAATTAATTTTTTTTTTCAAATTTCTAATTGTTTTCTTCGTTCTTATTTAACTTTTCAGTTATGAGTTTTACGTCTGCAGTATTTATAGTCTAAAAGTCCTGAAGTATGCACACACATTCGGGCCATTTTAGCCGATTTTTGTTGATTATTTTTTACAAGAAGCCCTTTTGAGAAAATTTTCTGAATCTATGCTTTTTCTTTTTGAGAAATTGTTTTTTACCAATGTTGAAGTCGATGATCGTGTCCAACTTCATATTCATGAGATTGGACAGAAATTTGCACTAAATTTTCTTGAAATGGTGTTATTTCAGGAGCTTCTATCATGAATCAATAGTTTTTTGTTTTTTATGACCCATCGAAACAAGTACCATTTTCGCCCTTAGTTACATGTGCGGTGTAATTTAAAATTTTATTACCTATCATAATAAGCACGATTTTTACTTATGTAAGTGCCTACACCAAATCGTATAAATTTAGCGTCACCGTTAAAAGTTAAAATTTCTAAACTTGAAAAAGTTTTTTATAAAAGTAAAGGATATGTTGATATCCTTTTCGTTTACGGATTTCGTAATGTAGCATTATTCGAGTACACGAAATAACCAGCAACAAGAATATTTAGTACAGATTTTTTTTTTTTTTTTTAATATTAAAGAGTCCTGATCATGTCACAATCGATGCAGTCAGTTATGGACATCCTGAAACCGAAAATTTGTACCAGACATACAAATTGTCTGTGGAATTGTTAAAAATTGTTTTGAGTAAAAGTGTAAAAACGTGTACGGATCGGCATGTCTCGTATTCAAGAACGTTTCTAAAGCTATTAATTAGTCATGGAGAGTAGACTTCAGATGATTGTTAATAAACGACAATCAGAAGGACTGAAAATCTCAGAAATGGATTTTATGGATGGATAAACTGCTGCTTATGAAGTAATAATGTTCACACTTGGAGTAGAATAATCCTTTCAAGTAAGATTTTCGGTGAACATTTGTGCTGGAATAATTGAGAACAATTTTTTTTTGAGCTGTAAATGAAGAAACGTAGGTACTTAGTCACTCTTCAGGACATTATGCAGGTGCAGAATTTGGTATAAGAAGCTCCCCATGCCATCACCACCTATCCTACTGAAACCATGGAGGCTTTACTAAACTTTTCACTTCTGGATTGAAAAATTAATAACGAGGCGATATTTAATGCCATTAGCTTACAAAAAGTGAAACTGTTTAAAACCAGAAGATTTGATGATCCAGCTAATTATCGTTTTAGTAAGGAGGTGATGTATTCAGATAATTCTAAAATAAAGAAAGAAGTTGGAATGAATGTTTCTGGTCTGAGATATAATCGTATCTCGATAGTCTTGGGGTCTGTTTCAACTATATTTCAACTACAAGTGTTGAATACCTACGTTAAATATTTGGGAAAAATAACAAAAATCCCTATATTGGGATGTGGAAGGAAGGAATACGCTATGCAAAAATTGTCATTAACACTTCTGCCGAAAATATATCGTGGGCCATAAATTCTTGCACTTTTGAAGTCGGTCTAGCGGGAATACCGAACGGGGGGGGGGCTTCACTCACGCGCGACACTTACCTTGCTGCACGACGCTAATTTTGTTTGCATTACCAATTACACAGTATTAATCAGTGTCCAAGTCTTAATCAAATTGAATTATTAAATTGCAGATTTTGGAGTAGGGAAAATCCGAAATTACAACATTACAGACCTTTGCATTCTCCAATGGTGACGGTTTGAGTGGCGATCTTTTCAAAGCGCATTATCGACATGTACTTCTTTGAAAATAAACGCGGTAATTATGTAACAGTTAATTTTGCAGAATATGTGAAAATGTTACGAGAATTTTTTCAACCACAGTTGCATCAGCACTAGAACTAAGATGATGCAACCTGCCATACATCCAACGAGAGTATACCCGTGGTGATTAAAGAAATGCTCCTTAGCAAGCTGATCTCGCGCAGAGAACATATTCCATGGCCTTCCCGCAGCCCGGAACTAATTCAAGCTGATTTTTTTTTTGTATGGAGTTACTTTAAAAGTCGAGTTTACGTAAATAAACGAGCGACGATACTCCAATTAAAGGAGAACATCCGTTCAGATATGGTCAACATACAACGAACTTTATGTCCAAAAAGTTTCCGAAAATTTAAGGTCCGGATTTGAGGAATTCCAGCGGCGAGATGGCGGCTATTTGGACGATATTATTTTTAAGAAATGATTTCCCAGTATTTTTTTGTTCTTATAAACAAACATTTATTTGAATAGAATCTGCATTTTTTTTTCATGATTATGTCAAAAGTGCAAAAATTTATGGCCCGCCCTGCAGGAGACCAGAGCTTGTTCTCAGACAACTACTCTTCCCGGTATACATCTAAACAAGGTTGATTTCACAAAAACTCCATCATGCCTTTTCGAAGGACTAAATCTAGATATGCGTAGTAGGTAATAGTTAGGTGGAGATTTGCACCATAAGAATACATTCTCGGTCATCATTAGTAGTCTAGTCTAGAATAAGAATAAAAAAACAAAAAAAAACAAAAAAATGGGGAATTATAAGTACCTAGTAGTAAAAAATGCAAAAATTACTATCAGAGCAGAAACTGCGAAATTGCTTATAAACCGGATTTTGTTTTACATTTGTCTATTTATGTTTCAATTGAGGACACAATTTCTCTTAACTTATATGTGATAACTATTAGAAAAAGAAAATTAAATATCAAAGTAGAAAAACTCTACTTACGAAATTAATTGCCAGTTTCAAATTTTTCTTAAATCTACTGAAACTGTTTATCCTACGAAGGGTCTGCAATGGAATGAACAAAGAATTGACTTGGCGCTCGGAAATTTTTTGGACTTATCCAAAAAAAACATACTTAGTTCCGTTAGAACAGAAAAAATGAATATAATAAAATAAGTTACATATGGTCCCTTTCTTATTATTAACAAGTGCAGGAATATCAAGGCACATATCTGAAAGTACTTCACAAAGCTATAACTGAGAATATTATCTGCACGAAAGGTCAAACATGGTCAAACTTCTTAGATTATATACAAAAATCGTACCACAGAATTAAAAATGTTGCATTAAGCTTTTGTTGTGAGTGAGATTGAATTCAAAGCAGTTAAAATTATAAATTTTTTTTTAATTAATGATAATTTATTTTCGATTGAGATGGGATGTTAAGGGCCGATGCGAAGAATTCACGATGGCTATCAGCATAGGTATAGCCCGAGAATTTCTTTTACAGTTTTATAGTAAGAATTGTCTTCCTTGTATCCCAAGAGAAGTTTAAAAATGTCTAAATTAGTTTTGTATATTACAATGGCTTGGGAAGGGTAGATAAATTGTAGTTTATTTAGTATAGCAGCACGTATACAATCTTCTATCCTTAATGAAAGACAGTATAAATTCAGAACAAAAGTGGACAACGAATTTATCTCTGTAGAGCCCCCTGTTTGGGCTAAAAAAAAAGAAAAAAAGAAGAACGAGTTATTGTATACAACAATATGAAATCTATCCACCTAGGTATGTATGTATGACGAATAGGATGTTTTACATACATATAATGTTGGTTGATGACGTTCTCGTAGCTATAGTAATAAGCTCTGAAAGTATGCATTTCTTGGGAATACAGATGTCCAAAAACTGTTAAAACTCTTATGTTCACTAACACAACTTTTATATCAAGTACGATAATGTGAGTGTACCTTTGTTACTGAGCGACTCGATGAGTTTCTTCGCCAACTCATCTATCAGCTCATCACTAAATATGTATGGATACTGGTCTATTGGTATAATGTACGAGTGAAAGCGAGAAGATAAATGGTGTTGCGCTACAAATTTATATCCTTTGGCTCTTGTTATGCGCCTACAAAGTGCGGACTGAATTTTATCTTTCTTCATTCCTTTCTGAAAGGCGAAGCGAGGAAGGTGAGGTGCAATTTTAAGTGAAGTGTTAGTTAAGTTAGAGTGCTTTTTTATTATTGGTAAGTAATTTTTAATTTTTTTATGGATAAAAAAACAAAAAAAAATTTTGATGATATATATATTTATATATTAACCTCATTGCAATAAAAACATGTTGTACTTTCGAGTAGGGATAACCACGCGTGATAATCCCAAATCAATGAGTCATAATTGCTATTGTTACGATTTACTTAGAAGCGTCAACTCATCTGCATGCCCTGCGGTAAGATCAACCCATGCATTAAGGTTTCTAGGAGAAAAGGCGATAACATGCATTTCTACATAATTAGGGTACAAGCGGAGGATTTACTGATGCACCTTCAGCTTTTATGACTTTATTACCCATTGAGAAGAGTAATTACATCTTTTGAAGTTCGAACTACATCAACAAATATTGTTTTAATTAAATCACACTTACACTTTAATTTTCCCTTTTTAGAAACTTATCGGAAGGATTTATCCAGAAAGAAAGATGAGGCTGAACTACGCAAGGATATTTTATTGGCACACAATCGCTAGGTATTTGATTAACTCACCCCTGATATTCATGATTACGCTCAGCGATGAGGCATTTGATTTACTCACCAATGAGAATCATGATTACGCTCATCAATGAGGTATTTGATTTATTCGCAAGGGCAATCATTGAATTGCTCATTATATGAATGGGAAGTATATAAATGAGTTTAGTCCCGGTGCTAGAGCAAAAATCATCATTACATTCATCCAACCAATCATCATGAGCTCATCAGTGCGCTCATGATGATTGGGCTACCAGGGTAGTGATCCTATGTTACAGACACCGCTCAAAATGCATATCAAATAGTTGCCGTCTGTATCATGTTATTGGAATGTATTGGTCAAACAATTCCCTAGTAGAAATTGCTCACAGCTTCACCTTATCTCTTGCCCTGCAAGGGGCATTTATTATGTAAACCAATACTAATTTAACTGAAAAGCATCAAGGTGTTTGCAATTCATGAAGAAACATATAGAAAATTAAGTCCCAATGAGCCTCCTGATGAGCATTCATTAAATCTCATCGAAGGGCTCATTGGATATTATGATACTGCTTCATACGTACTAAGCCAGCATTAATTAAATATTTATTCACCGTGTCAGATGACATTTCTACAAGAAAAATGTTAATTGATTTGTGTGATTTATTTATTTAAATTTTTAAATTATTTGTTTTAAATTAATTTTCTGATATGCTTTTCCGCGGAAAGATTGTCGCCCATATGCTGAACAAGACGTTATGTCCATATATTTACACCTCAGCGTCGAAGAATTCGGAAAAATATATGAAACCAATCGTAAAATCAGATTCCCATTTATGAACTCGTTATGACACTCATTGTTATGCTCATTAATAAGCTCATCGCGACACTCATTGATATGCTCATTAATAAGCTCATTGTGATACTCATTATGTACTCATCCAAGGGCTCATCTCATATTGTAAAATGCACAAAAGAGAAGCAAAGTATACATTTCTAAATAAGTGAAAGAGATGCAATATCTCATGCACACTATCTGTGAATAAGTAAATAAATGATTTTTTTCCCGTTTTTGATTCAAACGCGAATGAATTTCATCAGTACGTTCATCTGATTGCTCATGAGGAGCTCATTGATGAGCTCGTCATGATATGTCTACCAGGGTTGACTCTTGTCGACTACCGTTAAGAAAATGTTACTCGATCATAGTAACATCCCTACATAAACTCTCAAATGCAAAAAAAATTTGTAATCTATGATTGCAAAACGCTGCGAAAGATATATGATTGAAGAATATAACTATGCCAGGTTCCAGTGCCAGAAATAAGTCAAACAAGATGAAAGACTTAGAGAAGTAAAACGGATTGTTTGAATATTAATGCCCGGGAGACCAAATTACTAAATAAGAGACAAAAAGCTTTTTGCACTGGGGCGGGTCAAAGGGGAATGCTCAATTTAGGACTAACATGAACAGGTATGAACAGACATGAGAGATGTCTTGAAAGATGCTTTATGATATTCTGAATATATTTTATTAACAATGTTTATTTCAATTCAGCGAGGGAAAGCATTAGCGGATGTATTTTAAACGAGTTATGACTGTGCGAAATCAAAAATAAAATATCAGTATCAGAGGACTGTGCGGTCTCAGTGTTTGTCAAAATTGGCAGGATTGACCGATTTGTCAGAAAATTTCGTTCCAATCACTTCTCGGTCGTCCAGATTTAATGTAAACATTTATTCTATGGACATAATGTCTTTTTTTTAATTTTTCTAACTTCCAAATCTGACGTCCAGTACCACACTCCACGATTGATTTGGACACTTCATTTATAAGAATAATTTTTAGAGTGGGATATAATCTATTAAACAAACCTTGATTCATACATGGACAATACCAGATCTAGTAGGTATTACCTAGACGGATAAATGCAATAATTTTGAATTTATTTATCTAACTAAGAGAAGTCCAAAGTTTTTCTTTTAATTCTGTCTATCACATTCGGTGTGCAAAATCAGCTATTTATGAATTTATTTGCACCTTTTTGTTTAAGGGAAATCCAGCAAAACAAACCTAGAAATTTTTTTTCAAATTTTCACAAAAGGAAATTGCAAATCCAAGCCATTCATTTAAGCTAATTTGCTAGATTTAGATAAATCAAAGTGCATAAGCCTCGAAAAGGGTTATATTTTGTACACGAAGTATAATAGATGAAAGATGTAGTTAAGATCCCAATTTTAGTGCGAATTTAAATTCAAGCTGGGTTTTTTAACTTTTTTATTTTTCTCAACAAATCTATTATTTTTGGAATAAATTAAATTTTACACTTATGAAAAGGACATCCAAAATTAATATAGAATTATCAGTTTGTGGAGAAAACTCGAAATTTTTCATCTAATTGATATCAAAAATAAAAATGGTGTGCGGATATATATTTGCAATTTGTCATTTTTAAAATCACTCTTTTCCAAAATACATCTCTTCAAAAATTGTCTTCGAATTATCTAAATAATGTTCAAAATGTATCGTTATTTCCCAATGAGTTCCAATAAAGTGAATTCAAATAAATAAAAACTTTTCAAAATATAAATTTTCGATTTTAGTGATGTAATTGTATCTCAAAATATTATGACAAAATTAAACGATATTTGACATTAATTTTTTTACTACTGGATACTAGGAAAATTAAATGATTTTAAATTTAACAAATGAAAAAATTTGTATCAAAATGTGAACATCAATATAAAGATCTACAAGATCGCTAGAACTTTCAGCAAACATCGGGAAAGTCCTTCTACTATCATCTCTGTAACATTTTGAACTGCTACCAAAATGTCGGTAAGCGAAAAAAAAACAGTCAAGAGCGAGTCGGGCTCACACTATCAGCAGGGTTCCGTACCACAACTTTATTCACGAACAATCGATCAACCGAATTTGAGTTTATTCTAACCCAATTTTGCCTGTGATATAACTAAAAAAATGGAAATTTTTAATTAGAGTTTGAAAAAAAAATCATTCAGCACTTGAAAAATTGTTGTAACATTTAGCTAACACAACTCTCCCTACTTTAGTTTAGCTTATATAATTGTAGTAAGTACTTACATTAAACCTCACTGCGGGAAACACTTAATTCGTAGGAGAATAGAAGAATTTTTAGAAATTTTATTTTTAACGACTCTAAATTAAATCATAAATAAATGCAAGAAGAAAAAACAACCGACTCGTCTGGGGTATGAAACCGGGACCCTCCGCTTTACGGGTGACTGCTCTTACCTCGGAGTACTTAAAATTCTTCTATTTTCCATCTATGATCGATTCTAAAAATTATGAGTTCGATTCCCACATGGGAAAATTAAATAAAACTTAATTCGAATATGCTTCTCGTTGATAGCCCCCACGCAATTAGCTAAGCCTGTCGTTTTGAAAACTTCAAAGTTTCTCTTCATGCATCCTCATTTTGCGGCAAGCCTTTTTTAGGATTTCTGTCAAGAGTAACTAGAACTACATGGAAAGCTGTTTCCTCTACAATGGTAACATACTAGGAAAAATTCCTATAGGTATTCCCTGTTAAATGAAAAGTGACAAAAATATTTACATGCCATTCAAGCTAAAATCACTGGAATCACAGTTTTATTAGTTTTGCTTAATACAGGGTGGCCCTAAAGTTTTTCCCCCTCCCGTCTATCCAAAATCCTAAGCGAAGGAAAGATAACAACAATTATATTGTGCTTAGTTGCATACACATCAAAACTAGCAGTGCAAATCGATATAGTGCATTTCCGGCCAAAAAATTAAAAATCAATTATCCCTATAATCAGGTAGAGAGACAGACCCTTTAAAAAGGAAATTTGAATTAAGGATCTTTCTGGTTTCTGTGAACCTACATGTGAAAGTTTATTGATTCTGACCTCCATGATTTAATTATATTGCCGTGTTTATCGTAAATAGTGATTTTTCTTAGAAAATTTCACGAGCTTTATCTGAAAAACAAATGTTTTTCCATAGCCTGTAGAGGACTTTTGTGTGTTACTTCATTATAGCCTCGAAGAAGGATTCAAATCCAAACTCTCAACGGAAATAACAAAGACACTAGGTGTAGACAGGAGGACCGTACAATTATGTATGTCTGGAAAAGAAGAAAGGTAATGTATGGGATAACAGGCGCTCCAATAGACCGACAAAAATCTTTCACCTACAACAAATATAAAAATAAGGAAAATGATGGAAAACAAACCAGGCACGTTGGAACGAGGGCAGCGGCCAAAAGGATAAATCAATCCGAAAATTACCAATAACTGCGAAAGACAACGTCTCAATCAAAGGTTCAGCGGTACGTTAAATCGACGAATTTGAGAAGACACACGTAGATGAGAGCCGTTTCTTATTATGCAAAGAAGGTTGCAGAAGGTTGCAAACCAAAAGATTTTGTGATGATAGTGCTCTTGGAAGGTCTAAGAGAGCTAACATACTGCTTAGGGATACATTCCCAGTTATTTTGCCCGCAACGCCGAATAGGCAAAACATGAGGGTAGGAACAAATGAAGCAAATGAAATGAACAAAAGCTGAAGTCTGACCACAAGATAATGGTTGCAGGAGTTATAAGCTCATGTGTTAAGTGGAGACTTCATATTGTTGAGGAAAACACAACTGGCGATGGATCCTATTACTGGAACAGCATTTTACCTACTTACACAGAAAGCGAGAATGACGGGAAATAGTTTCCAGATAAAAAATTTGATAATTTTTTTGTGCAGGATAGAGTGCGAGCGCAAACAGCAAAGGCAACATCAAAGTTTTCAACTGCTTGGAAAGATTGGCCCAGAAACTGTCCTGACCTCAACTTAATCGAACACGTTTGGGATAAATTTGAAAAGAGTGTATTTAGATATCCGAAGCCGAAGAGTATAAATTTAAATTTCTTACTTATGTTCGTTGGTTTGCATTTTATAGCAAAAAGATTGTGAGGAATAACTTTTGGGTCACTCTGTAGATTTTTAGTTACAATTCTAGTTCTGCTTCATTCAAAATATCTAGCTACAAAAAAAAAAATCCTTTTGATTAATCTAGAACGATAAATTGATCAGGAACTGGCTATTAATATCAATCTGCGCTAGATTACGAAAAAAGTTAGTTAAGAGAAAGAGAATAGTTTCTATATCGAAACATTTTCGAATCATGGATTTTTTCAGACCAAGTTCATAAATTTCACGTTTTGTACTATACCACTAAAGCTACATATCTCCTGGAGATTTTTGTTCTAACTAAGTAATATTAATATTTATTAATACCTACACATTTTATACAAACTCAGCAAAATAATTTATGGTCTGTACTGTACGAATTTTATGTACTAAATATGACCAAAATAACAGCGATTAAAGTTTATTTTTAATCTCTATTTTCAAACAAAAAACAAGGAGATTGACAGCCAAATTCAAATTTGTAAAATGTAAACCATAAAAAGTGAAATAAAACAGTTTAGAAAAAATAAAGAAAAAACATTATTAAAATATTAAGATTTAAAGAATTACTGCAATTAGTTTGTCGATGAAAAAATATATCCTGAAGAAGGTCAATTTTTCAGAGTTTTTGGCAAAATCATCACATATTCCTCATATTTCGAAAAGCGTATTCTAGTTTTTCGTTCTACAAATGCCAACTGGATTGCGGTAGTTATCTTATGTTTCGTTTTTTTTCTTTTTTTTTAATATTCCACAGAAGGAAGTTACTTAAAAAAAAATGAATAATTTTTTTGAAATTTTTGTTTTTCGAAATCGAAATTTTCTAATTTATATGTTTGCATACATGGAGGAGTTTCGTTACAAGATTTCTCTTAAGGATAGCCGGTAAAGAATGACATTGCGCCTAGAACATAACAACTGAGAAGGATTAGTATTGAAACCAAAACAAAAATAATTCGAGATTATACCTACCAGAATGGAACTCTACATAAACCTTCAATCCATTCAATATTTACCAGACACACTTGAATTCAAAGTGTAGTTAATAACTGAAGTAGTTGTGTAAAAGTCAGACGTAATTCACCCTTACGATATTTATAAGCTTTAAAAAAAAAACAGAAAAACATTAAAAAAATATTAAACCGACATAGTTATAGGGAGCCTGACTAAAGAATTAATTAACTTTTTTTTCTGTTTTTTTCTCTCATGCATACCTGCTTTGCACGGTATTCAACATTTTCTAAGTCACCCCGCCACCACCCACTCAGACAACAAAAGTTCTAATGCAAAAATCCCACGTACAGATCTCAAATCGTATTCAATACATACACATACATAACTAAACCCCCCCCCCCCCCCCCCCCCAGCCATAGTAACGAAGACATTTATTAACATAACAAAGCTGGTAATCACCCTTCCGCCCACATCGATTTTAATTCGTCCCACAGCGATCGAAATGTTACCGTGCATCAACCCCTTTCATGATGGGAAGTTTGCTGCTGTTTGGAGAGTGCTTAGGGTGCAGTTTTTCCTTTTGTTCCACACAAGCCAGTTCATTCATTCATTCATCCATCTAGGTGGCATGGACAAACTATGGGATTGAGTTGTAGGATATGATGCTCCACCATTACCACTACCACTATCACCACCACTACCACCACCACGACCATCCCTAGTTGCAGCCGATTTCTTCATCAACCTTAGCCGGCGGGGGTGAGCTCCACCGATCGATTCACTAGCGAGACTCATTCATGATGCTTCATGCAGAAATAGACGTGCTGCAACCCTTTCAGTGCATTCAAAGCGGTTTTTCATTTTTTAAGCATGGAAATGGAAAATGTGACTAGACTTGTTCCATTTTTGCTGCTGCTGTGGGAAAATGGCATAATTCCATGGACCTGCTGGCTGGCTGGCTGGCTGGTTGGTTGGTTGGTTGGTTGGTTGCCTAGCTATCTGACACAGTGAGGAGTTTGGCCGTGTGGTGGTGTCTAATGAATGCTTGGCAAGGCAAGCTATTTCGCAACATGAATAATTCTCTCTCGCGATTTCGTATGCAATAGCAGTAGCAGCAGCAGCTTTAGGCTCGATGATTACAAGCTGTTCGCTTAGGTACACAGAAGCCCGACGACGACGCATGTATGCACGTCCCCCCCCCATACTGCCGATGTTGGAGCTTATGGAGCTCTGTGATGATGCACTATTTTTTGCACCGACGAAATACTATGGCAAATATGGTATAACACACACACACACAGGCACAGAAGAACGACTTGCATTGCATTGCATTGCATTCCATCTATTGGAGCCTGATTTTGTTTATTTTTTTCTGCTGCTGCTGCTCCACCACTAAGCTGTCTGTTGGCTTGGCATGCAATCAACTAGCGGGAAAGAATATAAGTCAGCGGGTATATGGGACACTAGAGTCGCGCGGCTGGCAGAGGCCTCCTTGGCCATTCACACTTACTGGCCGATTTCAATTATACTGCTATGCTGCTGCTGCTAGTACTGTTATTGCTGTTGTTGGTGCTGTTAGATGGTGCTTAGTGGTGGTAGTACTGGTGCAACAGCAGTGTTATTTCGGACTATGGATATGAAGCACTGCTATATGCAGTCGCGGACGGGGAGTTGGAAGTCTGCAATTTTTTCATCTTCTTCCATTATTGCCCTATGTGTGCCTGCATCTGTTCGTCCACCTAATTTGGAGCTTTTAGTAGTTTCGCTCATGTATAAGTTTTCGCTATGTACGTCGAGGTGCATCATTTTCTTAGAATCTGTACAGTTTTTAGTTTTCACAACACACATGTCACATGCCAAGCCAAGTAGGTAGATTGAAGGATCAATGTAGCTGGGGGATGGGGTAAGAAAATTTATCCTTTTATTGCAAAGATGGAAAATTGAGTGAAGCGAAATTTCAGTAAGTTTTAAATACTTAGTTCAACTTCTCTAACTTAAACGAGATTAAGTTTTTTTTTCCAATATCATTGAAATTTTCGCGAAGATATTTAAAATCTTGATTTTGCTTGAATCTTGATTTTTGTTCCTCAAAAAAATAAAATTGCTAAATGCGAGTGAACTATGAGAGTTTAAATGAAGGGATTCTGATGAAAATTTTAGTTAAAAATTGAAAACTAAGCGAATCTAACTCGGAGGTGTTACTCAAGGTTCAGTTCTTCGACCGGTTTTATATAATCTCTGATTCTCTGTGGTGCATATCAAGTGTGGAATGATTCCTATTGAACTCCGCCAAAATATACTGAAAGTATATTTATTATCCATGGACTATTGAAAAATATCTGTACATACAACATTGTGATGTATGTAGAAAACATGGTATTCTCCGTATTCAACACTAAAAACAATCAATATCACATTGGAAAATATTTCCCACAGAAAACCTTTCTTACTTAAGACCTCATTCACTCAGGATGATAAGGTGAAAGGTGTTTCAAGCACAATATTTACATTTCTTTGAATTTCTAAGTCTATCCCATCCATGTTCTCATCACTATAATATTGGATTGACTTCCCTAGGCAGGTGGTAGTGCACAAACTATACTAGGTATAACTGTATTCTTTTGTGTATCTTGCTCTTAAACTCCCATATACTGGAGAGAACAAATTGTTCTGTACATTGAAGCGAACTATTTGTTGTCGTGTTTGCTGCATTTAAATATTTCTATGAAAATGTATGAGGCATTCTATTGTGTATCTTTTGTTCTGCTCTATTCTGCGGAAACAAAAGAACACAGCTTATGTGACATTAGCACTTGTGAGCTATAAAGAACTAAACGCAACCTGCATCACTTTGATTCACTACATGGGCGGCTTATGTATTAATTTACTGAGAGGCCAGGATCTGTTTCTATAGTATGCCGGACCTAGAATCCAGTTTCCAGTTTTCAAATTTCTTATAACATCTTGACTGTCAAAACCAACTCAGGTCATATCAATCTCCTTTAAATTTAGAAGTAATTCAAACTGAAGTCAAGGACTATCATTTCTGTCATTTTAATAGCGAAATCCTGAACATGGAAGACACCAATGTGAATTTCAAGACAGGATATCATTTCAGTACTAAATCTAAGAAGGAAAACATCATAATTTGCCTTATATCAAAGAGTGAGTCGTCCGTAAAAATATGGAGATTATCCTTGGTTAACATATCATTAAGGGAAGGTTACCGTCGACAGGCATGAAAAATGCATGAACTTTTGGAATTTTTTTTTTTTTTCTTATATAACCTAAATACTTTTGGGAATGGGTTTTAACGTATTTTAGTCTTCTATCAATGCAGAGTAAATTCCAATTTTATTTACAAAAAAAAAGATCCAAAATCGCGGTGCCAGGTCCTATCAAATAAAGTCGTGAAAGGTGTGTTTTGGTTTGCGCGGGGTTCCACACCTCTGCCAGATCATTTGAAACAAATAGGGTTGAAAACAATTAAACTAGATGAAATTTGATTTTTTTTTACTTTTTGCAAAATTTGATGTTGATTTTTCAAAATTTGATAGACTTAAAAATATAAGGAATAGGGCGAGGTAGAAAAAGGAAAAGACGAGAAAAAGGAAACACAGCAAATAATATATGAAGAGAATGTAATAGATGTACACAATAAAAGGACAACAAAGTTATCGTACACGCACGATTTTTGCACGGTTTTCGTTTTCAAAAAAGGTCTGAATAACAAAATGCCAGCCGTTTGAAAAAAAAATCCCAATTTTTTTGCTCAGTTTTTTTTCTGCTTCAGCGGACAAAAAAACTATTTCAAAATCAATTTTTGACAAAAGTCGCTCCTTGATGGCCCTGCAAATTGAATTTTCTTTTAATTGCGCAGAGATTTATGTGAATCTGTTCATCCGTTGATGCTGTATAGCGCCCCCAGTGCTGAAAAATATTGTTCCCAGAAAAACAAATTTATTGTTTAACATTTAAAAAAAACCTTTCACAACTAACTTCAGCTATTCCAGCACTGTGGTGAATCGGAAAATTAACGGTTTCACGAAATATATGATTGTACCTCAGGTAGTGAGAAAATGTCTCCGCAGCAAGCGCGTTACGAGCGCTTCACTTGTTCTAAACACTTTAAGGATGAAAATTATGTAAAAAAAATCGAATTTTTCATCGTAATGAACGGTAAATTAGGCTTAATCAATGTATAAAATACTCGTGGAGATTCGATGACAATAGACACAACTCGGTTGATGCAGCATTGGAAGATATGTATTATGTATTGTCTTTCCGACAATGATCCATGATCAGAAACGATCTAAGTTAATCCCAACGTCCGAACTAATGGACTAGTTATAATAGCATGTTTGACCTCCATCTGCATGACCAGATCCAAGACGATAAGTTAAATAAAACTTTAGAAGCGACCGTAGAATGCATGATACCTGTAATATCCACACACAATCTATACAAAGTTTCCCGTCTTCTGTTCGACACAACAACTAGCGTTCTTGGTCACAGCATAGCACATCAAAATGTACAAATAAATATTGGTAATTTTTGTCTACATCGAATCCTTAATAGATATACACCCAAACGTTTTAAAGACCATAGTATCCAAATTAACATGATCGCCGATAATATCTTCTCCATTAGTTTGAATTTTGGTATAGAAAGATATTCAACATGGCAGGATAGCTATAAAGTATATTCAAAAAATAATTGGCGGTATAACGTGGGAAGAGTGGAAGAGTACGTAAATTGTTTTCGTCGGATTCAATTTCATTTCTCACTCATTTTATAACTGACACAGTATAGGCCTATTTAAAATTTTAGACTACTTTGCATGTTTCATGAATGCACATATAACGGTCACTCTGGATCTGTGGAAAAATAAATGATATACATCGTTCGCATATGTCACACAAAAAAGCCATTTTCGTGCACTTGGGTCACATACACCTCAGTTACTACATGTCGCATATTTTTTTTCTTTCATAGACATTAGTGTTCTGTTGCGATCATTTTTCTTATAGGAAGTCATTTTCCACGACGCACCAATATCGCAAAATCACGAGCGGAAGTAATCCACTTTTTCATCCAAGAAAGGGGCTCAAATTATATCAGATTTCCAAAGCACCATACCAAACAAAATGAAGTTTGCGTCAATCTGAAAATCGGCTGAAGAAATATCAAAATCGGCTGTCAGCTGAAGTCAAAATTTGTCGGCTAATGAAGTTGAAAATCAGCCAAATTAGCCGATTTTGGGCTTAATTGGCAACGCTGCTGGCTAACTTGAGTTCTAGAAAAGAGCTGACCCCAAACAGAGATTAAGTCCGGAACAGTACTCAGGCTACCTGTTGTTGGGGTAATAATTCTTCAGTTTGCGATAGCAGATGCATTTCTTCCCCAGTTTCAAAATTATTAACAAAGGTTTTTTTTTTATTAAATGGGGGATGCAGACAGAGTTACCGTCTCTCATCTACTCACCGTAAATCGTAATTCAGTTATTATTCCGACGATATCTTCAAAGTTTGTATAGCATTATCGGGTTGATGAAGAATGTTAAAGTCCAACAATTGGGTAGTGAGTGGTAACTACGGATGACGCTGGACATGGACATTATTTTGGTACTTTCCCCTTTTATGTGGTGCATACAAGTTTACGGCCTTACCGCCTTGCCTAGAATGAAATGTAGTAACTGGGGTGTATGTGACCCAAGTGCACGAAAATGGGCTTTCCGGCAACATAAACGTGCCGAGAAAGTTTTCCGAATCAGGGAAAGTGTGCACCACTCGATAGTACTCTCGGTGAGACCTTTTTTTCTGGTTTTGCATTTACATTCATTCGAGGAGTTTGCATTATTTTGTAAAGAATGGGATTTGCCGATTTTTAAAATCTATTTAGCCGATTTTAGCCGATTTTCTAGATACAATTAGCGGATTTAGAAAGAAATTATAGGCAACACTGAATTTAGCAGTGATAAAAAAAACACTAGTAGTAAAAAGTGCTAATTTTCCACGATTCATTCAAGTTGATCAATTAGTTCTATTATGAAAAGTAAACTTGAGTTGCACATCTCGGTGGCTAGATTTGGCAACATACTTCACTTACATATCAAACTGATTAGTCCTCGAACACTTCACGATTGACATTAGATTCCTAGTAGCAGAAATTTTAACAGAGTCGTTCTAGATATTAGGAATACCTTAGTGACTATAGCACGATATTATAGACACAATAGCCTAATAGCAGACTTACATAGATGTGGCAACAGTAGCAAATTAACGTTTCTCTTAAAAGCATGTATATTCTTGGAATATTATGTGTCATACACATTTTTGACTTCATAAGCTCTGAAATACCTCGAAAAGTGGGACTATGATTTTTTAGGTAAACAATGATCATTGTAATTCCATTGAAAATACCTCAAATTTTTCTATATATTTTCTTATTATTAAATGTCGAATTTTGGTAATTGCACAATATTTTGTGATACTGAAATGCATGGACACGTAACATTCTCATATACGTAGATAATTAGTAGAACTAGTATGCGGGGTACAATTAGCTTTCCTTGATTCTTCGTACAAGAAGATAAACACGAAAATTCTTTTTCATTCCTTTTACACTTTTCGTTTTAGATAATAGTGTTAAAGTCGACGGTCATCAATTGACCTTGAAATAGATTTGGTTCAAAAAAATATTTCCGGCTAGATCCATGACTTTCACAAGCCAGAAAGGAAAAGCAGATTTTTTTGAAGAATCGCAACGATTTTGAAATTATGTAATTAGTTTTGGCTAAATTTCGCTGACTTAAAAGTCAATTTATTTTTTTATTCTCTTTGCCTGTTATACAACTTTTGTAATAAAATCAAGGGAAACCAAGTTGCTTTTTATTCTCTTTACAACGTTACTACTTTTGTACACACACAAACGCAACGTATACAATAAATCAATGCTAGAAAATTTAGTTTTTTATGTAGGTATCCATAGTTAGTAGTAGGTATATAAAAAAAAACACTCATTCACGATTTATCTTCAACGTCATATTGAACTGAAATGAGATTCTTTTCATTTTTGATTTATACTTGGATCAAGTCACGATTGAATTGTTCACCGCCATCGTCGTGTTATTATAGAAAAAAAATTTAGTTACAAGAAAAATAATTTTTTTGAAAATATTTCTAAACAAAACTAAATTAAAGAGGCATTTTTTTTTAAAGATTTTAGATTTATGGAAATATTTTCCGAAGTTCCTCTATTTCGTCGGGAAATATTTGTATGAAGCTATATGATTTCAATTTTCTGTATGAAACTTTTGTGTTGGGAATTTTGAGTTTTAACTTTTATCTCAATTTTCATTTTGTATCTCTTGAGGATGTGATCGAAGAGTTTTTCGGCTTTGTACATTGATTTGATGCCTACCTAATTTGGATATCTTTTATATTTATATTACAATAAATTTTCATATGCATTTTTCTACCTGCAAAAGGTTTTTGGTTATTAGCATTGAAAAAACTTTTGAGAGATGAGCTTCATATTACTTAAGTGTTAGTGGATATTTAAAAATTTCCCAAACATAGCAAGAAATTGTTATCGTGAACTATGAGTCGTGTCTCCTTAATCAAAAATATTTAACAGATTCATACCATTTTGATCTTCCTTGGGTTTTCGGATCGTTTGAAACTTTGCAATTAGTTGGGAATTCTGATCTCAAATTTACATGAATAAACAAAATTTCTTCGGGTCTTAATATCTATTTTTAAAAAAAAAAAAGAAAAGAGGTATCGAATATTTCCGAAAAAAGTTTACTCATTCCATGAAACTCATTTTTTTTAAATTAATTCTTATCCTTGTGACTGTAATGTTTGATTTTTTTAGATACGGGTAAAATTACAAAGAAAAAAAATTTAACTTTCTTTTATGATTTGCTTATTGGTGTGCAGCCTTGCTTAAAAGTATTTCGAGATGATTTTTGATAATGAAAAAAAAATCATAAACGAAATTGAAGGTGACATAGAAGAAAATGACTCAAGTAATATTCTAGATAGATAGACAGTGATGGTTGACCTCCTGTTATTTCTGGAGGGGAAATAGAATTGACGCCAATGATGTACCAAATCGTTAAAAAAATGGTGAGTCTATAGGACTCTCCGAGACAGTTTCTTCGATAATGAAAATATTATTCGACTTATGCAATATATATATATATATATCTATCTTACTATCAATATTGTACAGGAAAAGACAGGTAGGTGCACCCAAACAAAAGTAAGGAATGCCTGTTGTGTGTTGAACCTTACAGATCCTCCAGAAAGGTTACAAACTCATGTGTGATTTTTTTTCTTTCATCTTATATGTACTTAGTGAGAAACTTTTGGATCTCTGTGCAAAAATAAGTGCCAAACAACCAGTAATCGATTCTTTAGACATAAAGAAATCGCTGTTTCCATACACTTTGGCACTGGTTTTATATATTAAAGAGAAAAAAAAATATTTTTTTTGTTTACTCCGAAAAAATTAACATAAAATGATATAAAAAAAGAAGTAGATTTTATGTCTAATTTTAGGCTAAATTAGGTTACGTTAGAGTGGCGGCCATCGAAATACCTACAATCAGCCAAACTTAGATCATCGGTCGTCCATTGTGACCTCATCGGGACTCTACCTAGAGATTATTGTTTAATTTAGGAGCACTGCGGGAATACGTTAGAACCAAGCACAAAAGTAAATGAACTCTACTAGATTCAACAGCATTTTGCCTGCTATTTTCCCCAAATCATAGAAAAAAATGTTTTCTGGATAAAATGGACTTAACTTTAGCTTATAGCTGCAAACGAATAACGCGGAGAGGGATGGTTACTAGAATTGTGATAATATGATTGATATTTCATGTTTCAACGCTGAGAAATTTTTCCGAAAACAAAAAAGAGTCCTTGGAAGATCATATTTAGAAAAATTCTTATTGACAGCAAACTTATGATTTTGCAAGAAAGCTCATTCAGAAAACAAAATACACTTTTCAGATAATCACATTTTTAAATCGTTATTTACTTTATTAGTAGGGATACGTGGACTGGTACGCCGTGATTTCTTATTGAATTGTTGCTACTAACTTCAAATACAGATTAAATTTCTTTTTATTCCTGTAATATATTCGAAAAAGCGTATAATAAATGTCCAAAAATTAAAGTCCAAAAAAAAAAAGTTAAAGTAGGAATTAAAACTGCTAGTGACTGAATCCTTTAAGGAATAAAAATTTATAATGACTAATGAAAACAGTACAAAAAAAAAATATTTGGCTCTGATAATTCACTCCACAATAGAAGGAAAAGTAGAGAAAAATATACGAAAAGAACAAGCTGAATGCAGATGAGGACGTGGAAGCCTAGACCAACCAAACAGTCCCTCGATTAACCCTACCATAATAATCAGAATGGAATTCTTTCTTGTAAATCGCGGAAATAACAATACTTCACAATAGGGATCTGCTGAGTGACTTACCAAGATTGAAATCTATTGTAAAATAATAATGCCCCCTATTACATCTGCTGTTCAACACCACAATAAATGAAATAATATAAGGAAAGTGAAGAAGTGGAGAAGTCATGTAGCTTGACTAGAAAACTTGGACTATGCAGACGACATCACTTACTTAATCAATGATATGCTACAAGAAAATCATTACACTTTTGTGATACTTGCAAGAGAAATTAATCCAAAAATAAACACAAAAATTAAAAAAAAAAATAGTTAAGTACAATCAATCCCACAAATACCAGGCAGATCATCATCAAAAATATTCCATTAGAATGCAACAACCTTGGTATTATCGTTACTATAAGCGGAGGATCAGAAGGAGACGTAGGTGAAGAAAAAAATTGTGGGTCATGTGGAAGTCCCCACACCTCAGCATGGGTACAAAGTTTCAATTCAATTCCACTGTACGGAAGTGAAACATGGTTCGCCTAAGAAAACCAACATGAACAGAACTCAACTGTTCTTTAGAAAATAGAAAGGAATGCAGAATAATTTTTGTCGTCAGGACGATTCATAAACGCAGAGCTATGGTTAATTATGCACCAATATGCATCAATAGTAATGCAGATAAAATCCATAAAGTGAAACTGGACGTAGAAGACTTGCACAAAAATTCATTTGATATGAATTCGAGAGTGGAACGCACAGGGATAAAGAAACCTGGGAAGCTCGTAAATAACACGGAGGAGGACAATAAATAAACAAATATACAAAGTTATAAGGTTTTGTGACTCAAACCTTTGTTGTTGGAACCGACAATTCTTCGACACCCTGTAATTCTATAATACCGTTCAATAATTTTGACTAATTTCCTATCTTATATAAAAAAAAAAAAACTCCTAATCAAAACTGCAGAGGATGCTAAGAATTTAAAATTTAAAGGAAATCCATGACTTTTGAAATTTTGCATAATCGACACCGAAAATACTTTAAGAAGTTCAAGTGATTATGAATAATGACGCTTTTATAAATCTGCAGAGCTTTGATTCCAGACAAGACTGCCATTGGGCTAGCTACTGTTTTATACAATTTCGAAGACAATAGAAACTGGTCATTCAAAAGTCTCTCAACCATACCTCAGATAAAAAACATAAAATAGAAATAGATCGATCGAAGTCATAGAATTAAGACCTCTCGAAAATAATAAGGGATTACAGATAAGTGGCAAAGCAATGAGCATTTTAATTCATATTTGATGAAAATATTGGATTGATGGTAATATGATGGTATTAGTTACCAGGTTTCAGGTGATTATTTAGGAAATTTGAAATTCAAATGCCTACTTCGGGTAAATCGAATAAGTTTTTTTTTCTTAAAAAAGATTGAAAGATTAAAAAAGAATTCCTTGAAATACTTTAAATTATATACAAAATTTAATTGTGCTTAAACGGTTGCGGAAAATTTGCACAGTATTGCAAGTCCTTTAATTAGCCTCTAACAATTTTAAAGAAAAACCAAAAGAACAGAATTAATTTGGTAAAAATGTCCTATACTGAAAATAGAATATCTACTTCTACTGGATGAAATAAAAAATAAATTTGAATCATTCTGATGGAATGAAATGTGTTAGAAGACCACTTGGAAAAACACTTGGTCCATAACATAAAAATTTTTTTTTTGTATATTTTTCGTCGTAAGCAATGTTGCCGTTTAGGAAAGCAAATTACATGATTTCAGTATAAAAAAAAAATTTTTTTTAAGCCTCATGTTTCTGTATGTTGAAGAGGAGATTCGCATTAGATGGAGATTCATATAAGGTTGCGAGAATGATATAAGATTATACTAGTAGCAATAATATTGAAACAATTATCATAAATAGGCATCCCAGTCGTCGGATTTAAATCGCATTGAGAACTTGTTAAAAATCGTCGAGTTTAAATAGAGCAAACCATAATAAACTTTTTGATACCTATAAAAAATATTAAGAAAATTAGCTTGCCTAAACTTTATGTTTTATCCCAACAAAACTAATATATTGCATATCCACTATAAAATATATTAAAGAGACGATATTAATGATAACTCAGTGCAGTGCAATCAATGCCTACAAGATCTAAGATAGATTCACAGAATAATTTTTTCTGCTGTTTTTTTATTAAATTTTTGTTCTTACAAAAACAAATCATGACAGTAATATGAATATTATTAATAATAATAATCTGTAAAAAATTCATTATTTAAAGTTGAAAGTTCTTACTTATGCATATTAAGGATCGAAGTTTCTCCATAAAAAAGATCGACCAAATGCGAGTCGGAAGTCGCGCACGAACGGTTCCGTACCATCATACAAAATTTAACACTACATCTATACATTTTATTTATTTTTTCAAATGAGAGTAGGCGTCATGTGAAAAAATAATGCTATCCTTTGAAAGAAAAAAAATGCCTACTTATGATAATAATAATGAATGAGAATAAAACGAAGGAAAAACCGCCGAAAAAATCTCGTTTCTTTTATGGAGTCCCCCTTTAATTTTATTTTATTTTTATTTTTGTTTTTAGAGCAGCAGTAGAAATACACACTCTGTGAAAATTTCAGCTGTCTACCTATTACGATTCATGAGATACAGCCCGGTGACAGACAGACGGAGGGACATCGGAGACTTAGTATTAGGGTTCCCGTTTTTACCGGAACCCTAAAAATGAACTAAAGAGACTATCAGACAAGGCTCGGGTGATATACTTACTTACATTAGCAGATTCGAATTTGACCAGTTTCTTAATCGTACAATATCGGCGCTCAATCGGAATGGAGAGGTCCTCCTAAGACGAGTAACGCACCTAGGATTTTTCTTCGGGAGGACCATAGGTGTCCCAAGTCCTAACGGGTCAGACTTAAGGACAGCTATTGTAGATTAAAAGGTTTAATTTTATTTTATCGGACTATGTAATAATATTCAGACCACATTTTATACGTAATTTGTAAATTATGTTCAGAAAACTGACATTCTGGAGGGGGACCGGTCCCGTTCGTCCCCCTCTTGGTGCGCCCCTGCCTAAGATGATCCATCTCACATCGGTAATTAATTAAAATGCATAAGAAAATTGTAAGCCGAAAAAAAACGCTGTAGCACAAAAGTATAAATCAGAGTATCAAAGTTCAAATTTCGTTTGCTGATGATCAAACACTTTGCCCCGATTGTCACAATATCAGTGCTCAATCGGGATGAAGAAAACATGAAAAGACAATAGTCGCTCAACAGCGGCAATAAAAGAGGTAAAACACGAAGATCTGAAGGTAATTATTATTTTCAGGACATCAAAAAACAGCAAAAAGTTGTGGTATCGAGGCTTAAGTCGCACCGGTAATTCAAATGTGTTTTTTTGCGATTCACTCATATGTAGATATATAAACAAAAAAACAAAAAAAAAACTTCGGTACTAAGATAGATCCTTCTGGTATACCAAAGTATACCAAAAGTCTGGTTTATTATTTATCATATAGTATGACATTACTTTTGGTGACTTTTGAATAATATAAAATGCAATTTAATTGTGTGAAATAATTTCTATAGTACACAGGTCTTGATTTACAAGGCACCGTCATAGAGAGCGGTAAGATAATTGTTCATCCACAATCAATTTTCAAAGAAATTTTAAGCTACGGAGGTGTAACAATGATTTTTTTTCCCCCATACTATTATATAAGTAAAAATCCTTGAAGGTACCAAAATATGTATTATTGTATTCAACATATACTTAGTTGAAAACGCATCCGCGGACAAACAAAACTACAAACATCAAGTTAAGTCAAAATCTAAAAAGGATCAATAATCTTCCTAGAAATTTCGTAATAAAAAAGTCTAAAATCAAAAATAATAATAGATAATAACCTCTCTAATATCCTTTGAGTTAATATAATCCTTTTAAAATGTATCCATTATTTCAGAAAGTATAATCCAAAATTTCTATAGAAATTTTATTGAGCTTTTTACTAAAATTATACACAAAATATTAACGAAAAAAACAAAAAAAAATTTTTTTTTATTGATTCTTCTTAAATCCTTGTACACACATAAATTTATATTTTTCACTAAAAAATTTTCTATTAATTGCACTTTTTTTTTATATTTTATTTTTTTTTTTGTATATTTTGGTCAAAATTAATCGCACAACAATACTTAATACATAATAAACGTATGCAACAGCCCGCTCGAACACATACACAAAAACCAGAACGATGAACTTTTTTCTTAATTTATTTATTTATATATTTTTCTTCTTTTTAATTATTTATAATCGTTAAAAGAAATTAAATTTTCTCTATTTGTCATAATAATCCTTTTGCTTTCGACCACGACATTCTTTTACGACAGAATGACTATAGAATTCGAAATGTAAACACAACACTTGAAGGGATTCCCCACGATTATTTATTTTTTTTAATTTTATTTTTATTTCATCACACGAAAAAAAAAAGAAATTTTCTCTTATGGACGTATATCCTCTTTTGTTTTTTTGTTGTTGTTTTGTTGCCACTCAAAGTGTCATAAAATGTAAGCTTGTTTCATTTTTAGTTTTAGCCAGGATATTACCAAAAATTCTCATCACACAAGTAGTGGGTAAACAGAATACATTTGATTTGAATTAACATCAATTTCGGCACTACCTATACTTATTATAATAACGGAGGCAACAAGCGGATCCTTTAAAATCCTTGTAAAGATTATGTGAATAGAAAAAAAAAACGAACCGACGAAGAATAGAAAAGAAAAACACCCGATTGCAACTATAGTGAGATTGCTGCTTCTTGTTTTTTGTTTAGTCCATGATCCTCTTTTTCACTGAGGATGATTTTTTTTGTTGATGTCGAATTATTCTTGTATCCTCGTTCCCGAAATAAAAATGATGTACACAGGTGTGATTTGGAAGGAATACACGGTTATCGGCGCAAAATTTTATGTGATGTGTGTGTATATGCGATATATATATATCTAACTGTATATATTTTAATTGTGTGGAACAAAACGTAATCCCGAGATGCGCTCAACACGAAGTCCGCTTAAAGACTGTCTCAAATTATTGGCTCGATGTGTTCCACACCATTTTTGCCTCTTAAGACGGGACAACACGAATACGCCACTACGGTACGGTGCGGTGGCTCCACAACATGGGCCGGTGTTGCCTACCCACAAATGCATGCATACTAGTAGGTAGCCCCGCATAGAAGAACATCAACGAACCATAGCTCCAATGATATCATAAGAAAGCATAATTTCTCGAATTGGGGAGCCCAAACTAAACTAAAGCCAAAACTCAAGTTTTTATTTATTTTTTTTTTTTGTTTTTTTTTCTGTGCCGAAATTTTGTTTTGGCATAGAGGAATAAACCATGTTGCGGCTTGCGGATGGTATTTTTTACATATCGTTCGAACATACATACATATATACACAGTAATTATTTCGTAAAGCATTTAAGAAGCTTTTGGCAAAACCGTTTTACCGTTCTCCAACTTTCAACGGTGCTTTTTTCCATCATTCAATTTACTCATTCGTTATGCTCCGGTATTTTCGTTATGTTGAGCCAGCGAAAAGCATACATATATATGTATGTGTATGATTAGTTGTAAAACATACCGTCTACTAAACATATAATGTATGTACTTGGCTTAATTTCGCTATGCTCCAATGCTCTTTTTCGCTAAGATTCTCTTTTAATAACATAAAACATAATATAATCCAGAGTGAAGAAAGAGAGTAATAGAGTTCTACTCTAGCAAGCTTTTAAGCTCTCTGCTTATTCTCTGTTATTTTCCTTATATACTTTTAACACATAAAAAATAACGGCACAGCACGTGTACCAACACATGGTGATGTTCAGTGCAGCAAAACTTTGTGACGGTGAGGCGGCGAATCGAGTTTCGGGTAAATGTACTGATTTAACATATATATTCCCCCCTAATACATAAGCAGCATAGCTAAAGGGGAGCAAGAGAGCGCGTTCATTGAGTTCATTCTGGGAAAGAAAAAAAAGCAGCTTTTCCCACGTTCTAGAGTGGTGTTTATTATAACAAAAGCTTTCGCACTAGTTGTGATGCAATGACGGAGATCTGAAGAAGAAGAAGATTAACAGAACAATGAACGCTCTACTCTAGTCTCAGTAGTTAGTTAGGAGCTTTTAAAAACAAACCAACGGACAAATTAGTATACTGACATCTGCCTCTATTTTTAGATGATAGATTCCTAAGGCATGCCGTCGAACATGAAGGAAAAGCCAACCATTCATCAATATCGAGATTTTTCGCGATTTTTATTTATCACCATGACAATAAAGCCGGCCACAATTTCTATCCAACTACTCATGAACAGATTTTCCTCCTATACTTCTTGACTGATGCGGTACAGATTTTAGATATTCTGTATATGCATCTACAACACTTGGAGGAGCTGCCACACAGAGATGAATCTTGAAGCTTTCTGCAAACATAACGAGTTTGGTGCCTATCTGTTTCTAGCTTTGTTAGATTTTGGCGGGAAATAATTTTCTATCAGATTTAAAATGTTTTTTTTTCTTCTGTTTTTGTTTTGTTTTTTTTTTTTTTTGCTTTTAACGAAGATGTGTATATTTTGACAGAGAGGGGTCATTGACAGATTTTAACGGACTCTCTTGTGGTTGACTGATCGTATATATAAATGTGTATGTGTTTGTGCCTACATACATACCACCAATGAATCGGTCCGCCCGCCATGTAATATATGAGAATTTTACAGCTTAGGGTATAACGATTTTATGCAGTACGGAATCGTTCTAGTTGAGCAATCTTTTTAATTATTATCTATGATTTTGATAAAATATATTTTGATATTATTATGAAATGTGTGTGGGCTTTTTTTATGTTTATGTTTTACTATTGTTTAAGGGTAAGTATTAAATTCGGGATAGCATAAAGCATATATGTAGGTAGATCAGATTCGGGTCTTGTCTCAATTTTTTCAGTGCTCACTTAATGTACGTAATATGCAAAAATGATGAAGATAAACGAAAATGTGTTTTTTAGTACAATAGGCCAATTGGCCTTGGTGGGAACCTTTTATCCATCCCCTTACAGAAAAAAAATTAGTAATGTAATACAAATAGGTAAAATACAGTTTCTGTTACTCAGTGGTCATCTTGTAACGATATTTATTTATTAGCTTATGCAAAATGTGTGGACGTTTTGGTGAGGGTACAAAACAAGGACCTTCCTTCGTACAATGACCCAGGAAGCATTTTTTCGGGATTTTCGCATTTGCGAGAAGTTCTCGAAGAGCAACAATCCGAAAGTTTTTCGGTTTTACGAATTTCTCTCGGCATATGGCCTTCAGATTCAGAGAACTTGCAGTGGTGTAGTACCAATAATCTGAGAATTTTTTGTTTTTATGAATCCCTCAAAAGAACTATCTGTAGAGATAGTACATGATTTTTTCAGATTGTGTATCACAACGCTAGTGTACTAGATCATTCTGACAGAATCGCTTTCATTTATTTCTACAATCTCTGCACGAGTCGGCGTATCTTGTTATGAGTCCTTGATGTCCACCCTGAGATCGACTTTGATGTGAATAATATTATCGATATGTTTTCCAAATCAAACCGTAAATATGATTAAACAAATTTTTTTTAAAGCAACTTCTTCCGCCTTTTTCCTTCCCCTGTAAGATTTTAGTTGTGACGACAGGTCTGGAAACGCGCCGGTATGGGATCAATACACGAATAAACTTCGAAAAAGTTCCCAGAACATGAATCGATAGCAAGTCGTCGTTGCAATTCGAATTAGTGTTCCTTTTCTTCGTATTCAGCTCGAGATCGTGACGAGAATGCAGTCGAGGTCGAAGTAAAACTTCAATTGAGCGACTAGTTTTAGTTATAGGGCTTAGCAAATTCACACTGCATTTTATGCAGAAAGCAAGCCGCTTTACCCAGTGTGATATTAGGGACCAATATGAATGATTTCATCCGAGGAAATGAAAATTTAGTCCACTAGAAATCAAGATGGCGGACCTTTTCCAAAATGGCGGCTGCCATAATTTAAAAAAATTATACACTCAAAACGGCTGAACCGATTTTAGTGATTGGGATGTCTATCAATTCGTATTGAATCCTTTAATCTAAAGAAAAAATACCGTTTTAGAAATTAAAAATGGCGGCTGAATATTAAGAAAATTGTGAAATATTCAAATAAATTTTTTCGTTCTAATGTAAATAATAGCTACATATCCTACAATATGTACACATATTTTTTAATTTATCTACAATATAATAAAAAATGCTTGACAATCCGTCGGGTAGTTTTTGAACTATACGCATTTCAAAAAGAACACCGCTGCCGGCCTAGGCTACGGTCAAGTGTTACGCGCGAGAGGTCATCGTCCGCCAGCGCCTGCCGCGAACCAAATGATTGCACGAAGCGAATGAATGAATGCCAAACAGATTGACCAGTGATGCCAGTGATGAACTTTATTAAATCTAGCATTCGTTTGTGACGAGGTAGCACGTGTTTTATTTGTTCTGCAATAAAAACAAAAGTGATGTTATATGTAATACCCGATAGTTAATTGATCTTTTCTTCGGTAGATAAGTCATATAACTTCACTTCAATTTTATATTATGGTGTGGTTAACCATTTTTTTTTTTGGTTTTAGGCATGTCAAAGCATGTAAAAATAGCGTCAACTTTGGTTTTGGGTTCTGTTTGCATGGACTGGTCACTGGTCAAAATATAGACACTAAAAATCTCATTTGCCCAAGTAACAATTCAGTTTCAAAAGGCTTGAATTCCGGTTACCGAACTTTAGCTTTTGTGTTTGAAGAACTTCACAATTTAAATTATGCTTTGCCGTGTGGTCAATCAATTGCTAAGTTAAACCAAACTAAGTGCAACAAAATATGCTATGCATGTTATAAGGGTGAAAGTTTAGACCGAATAAAGAAGAATTTAAAAACGAGTAGTGACAGCAGTATAGACCCTTCAAATTCGATTCGTGTAGCTCGAGCATCAGTACCTTTAGCTTCCGCTAAAGAAGATCTATGTTTCCTTTGTATGAAATTAAAGCACTATAATGAACCCCTCCACAATGTGGCAACTACTAATATGATTCACCGTATAGAATCTTATGCATATGCTATGCAAGATTTAAAACTTCTTGCGATCTTGAGCGCAGTGATCCCGTGACTCAAGAGGCAAAATATCATAAGATTTGTCTCACCCATCTGTATAGAAAAATGCGGAGCAAAACGACCAATACACATATTGAAAATACATATAAAAGTATTTCCGAATGGATGGCGTTTGCTGAATGTTTGGTTTCATCCGTACGAAATTAAATAGTGAAACTAATGAGTACGTCTTCAAAGTTCCAGAACTGATCCGCCTCTACCAAGAAAGATTATCAGAACTTCACCATGAGCCAATAGATAATTTATCTGTACCACACACGACACGTTTTAGAGAAAAGTTATTAATTTACGTGTCGGAGTTGAAAGAGATAAAGTATGGGAGGGAATATGTTTTGGTAAGAAACTTACACGGCGAATTACAACAAGAAGACTTCGATGGATTCTGCATTAGGAATAGATCAGGCACACGAACAATACAATGCCGAAATCAAAGCATTTGGTGAGCAATCGGATTGACACAAGATTCTTCATCACTTCGTCGATTTACGACGGCTGGACCGAAAGAGCTCGGCTTGTAAAGTAATTTGAGTCAATGCAATTCAATGCTGTGCATAACATTCAAACGCACCATGAACAGTATCCTGCTTATCAAAAAACATTCCTTGACCGATGTGTGGCATTGAAAACCAACTTTATTCAAACAGGTAACCCTTTTATGGAGCATAGCGCAGAGCTCTTGGCTTTAGATACTCGAGTGGTGGCTCATTCAAGAGTTGTTATAGCTTTGTACGCAGCTGAGAAATTAGGAAATGATGCGTACCAAACATTCATAAAAGAGAGATTTGTAGAAGGCTCAAAAACGATACACGATCCCATCAAGAAAATAAATATCAAAATTTTTGCTAAGAACAAACAAAGAAAGTTGCAGTAGTAAACGCTGTTAAAAGTTTGAAAGTGGACATTCAGCTTTATTCCAGACTTTTTATAATCGCAAGAGAGCGTGAGCTTGATCCTGACACTTTTTTTCAATATGCGAATCAAAGATGGCCACCTTATTTGTGCATTGCATTCGTTAGTTTTGATCATATCACGTACAGTGACGGCTTTCAAAACCACGCGCATTTTTTTTATTTTGTAGATAATATTATTAGGTTTTATTTAAATTAAAAAGAATGGGTCCATATTGTAGGATGTTTAGCTATTATTTTCATTAGAGCGAAAAAATTTATTTGAATATTTCACAATTTTCTTAATATTCAGCCGCCATCTTTAATTTCTAAAACAGTATTTTTTCTTTAGATTAAACGATTCAATACGAATTGATTGACATCCCAATCACTAAAATCGGTTCATCCGTTTTGAGTCTATAATTTTTTAAAATTATGGCAGCCGCCATTTTTTAAAAGGTCCGCCATCTTGTTCATTTTATTATCTAGGATTGAGCCTCTGTGAGTGGTTTCATCATTCAACTTTGGGAAGTATTATAGCATTTAGTTTTCTATTATAAATGAACGGTATTGTCGTCAGCTTCCTAGCCTGAATTATATTATAAATTCGCTACATTTTAAAGCACATTGTCACGAATGACTTCTCCAAAACTGGCACACACACACACACACATCATCAACATTCACCTAAACGTGTACATTTAGCAGCCCTCTAGACGCAGTGATTCTGATAACCTCAATAAATGTGGTGTGCAAGCAACACTTTTTGAGACAATAGTAGATCCGTCTCATCCATGGTAAATATACTAAAAGGTATGTGTAATAAATTTTTGACTTTTAAGGGGTGATGTTACTTACTCCAACTTATCTTATATGGCAGCTTGATATGGGGGAATCAGAGAATGGACCATTCTAATAAGCATGCTAGTGTCTATTGAGCGAGCTTACTTCTAACATAATCCTCTCTTTGGATCAGAATAATATTGCATTTTCCATAAAAACACTAACCCTATAAAACTAGATTCAAGCAAATGGACCAGCTATGGAGTTCAAAAGCAGATCTCATAAGCACAAAAGTTCCTTAAATTACACTCATAAAGGAAAACATTGAACATTTTGATGCTACCCATTTGTTTAGAATAATTTCAGGAGACTTAACTCGATAATCTGAACTCAACAAACACTTACTTCAGATAAGCATAGCACCAACCGATCCCATGTATGTATGTTTTAGAATATGGTTATGAAACATCATAGCACAATCTCCGCGAACGTGGCAATTACCTACATAGTGTACATAGATTAAAGTAGTTTGGCGCACACTTTCAAAAGCTCACCGAGTTTGGAAACATTTTCTTTAGAAGTATATTATTGCACTTCCTATAGAATGAATTGTGCCACTGGATGAACTATATAGAAAAACGGTGAAAATAAATGGCAATAATCAATTCCCCATGTGTCAGGCGATTGTCAAATACTCCTTGCAGCGAATCTTAAAAATGAAAAGGCAAACCTTTTCCTCTATACTATTAATAGTAATTTTGGATCCTATGTACCACTTGAGGCACATATTCTTAAGAGCAGCGCAACCAGACTTCAAACTGTCAAGTTTTCGGATATCAATAGAAAAGAGTTTTAAATAAGGTTTCAAATAGGTTTCCTACTGGAATATGTGAATGTTCTGTGCGTCTTTTCCAAAGCTATTGAATTTAGCTGTCTTGTCTTCCTGAAAGTTGTATACAGCCAAGTTGTTTCCTACATTCCCATCAATTCTTCGCAAAAGATTTTATAAGATATGAGATTTGCGGATCCCTTTTAGATTCTCCCTAACAGTAACCAAAATCTCCCTAAGACATCCTCTTTCTGAGTCTTTATTGTTTTACCCGGGGAAAATAAACTTTTCTAATATCTTCTACTCCTTAAAGGGTACACCACCCGCAAAGTACTCAACTGATTGTATAACTTCGGAATTTTTGTGTAAGTTCCTTTTTGCTAGAGCACTTATTGACACCAATGCCGGTCTATACTTCTTGATTTTCGGCTGGTTAATATTATTTTGCTTTGCTTTACCTTGTTTCAGACTTGACTTTGTTAATCTTCACACAACGGTTGGTAGCATACTTCGCTACTCTTCTAGTATGAAAAGAATGAGGTATATGTACTACCTTTTTTTTCGGCTTATGAAAAAAGCTGGTTTGTGAATTGTTACCAATATTGTTAACTAACCCCTCGGGAGTTTCATTCAGTGCAGTATTTACGTATAAACTACACAAGCTATAGCTTAGTAGGGCTCCTACTTTCTTGTGGGTCCTCAAAAGAAATTGTCTGAGTGAGCAATTGTCAAATATACTTAAATATAATGCAGCATTATTTGTTCCAATGCCGAACGTCCCATACTTTTCACCCCATTTGTTTAACGCATCTTTTCGAAGAACTTTTACTATAAACACGGGGATTCCCCTTGTTGCTCTGCTACACTCGAACATGCGCTGAACTTTTGTAGTTCGAGTAAGCCGGCAGATCAGACAATATTTCTGACCTTTTATTTAATATTTTCAGTGTGCTTCTTTGATAATATGATTGTTGACATTATTTTGGAAAGGTTTTTTTTTTGTGTTCTTACTGGAGTTACATTTCAGGATTTTACACAAGTCCGCAAAAATATTTTCTACAGCATTTAATTTTTTTTACAATATTTTGATAAAATTAAAACCTTGTTGCATATTTGTGCATAATTAACATGGTTAATGCATACAATACTTTTTCTGCGATCTTTGAAAAAACTATAGAAAATAGCAAACCCACTTATTATATTTTCAAGTCAAAATAACAGTAGGCTTTGCATGATAATAATTTTTTGTAAATAAACATTGGTAAAATGTATTTAAGGTTTAAGTGATATAACAATTGATCAAGGGCGGATACAGCGGGGGGCGATCGGGTTGACCGCCCCTCCTAGAATAAAATCAAAACTTATACTCTAAAATTATTCGCTCTAATTAAATTAAGTTAAGAATTAAAAAAAAAATCTTTTTAAAAAAAACTGCTTCTAAAATCGCACTAAAAAGTAGAAAATATTTTTTCCCTTCACTCAATGAGTACCTATATTACAAAAGTTCTATAGAGTTTCCCTTAAATTTGCATTTAATTAAATTTTATATTATGTTTATTACATTTCTGTATAAATTTTAAAATTTCAAGGTATGCAAAGAAAGCAACTTCTGGGCAGTTCAAATTTTAACACTATAGTATATAACAATTTCCCAAAATTGAAGTTTAGAGCTTCTAATATTTATCAAAATTCCAAGAAGGACTCAAAGAAACCTTTCAAAATTCTTACAAAATTACAGTTTAATTCCCAGACTTTTCTTTCTTTGTGTATACCTTGAAAATTTTAAAACTTATAAACAAATTTAGTACTCCATTCAATTCAATTCAAATCAATTTTTATTTCCTGGCAAATGGTACAATAAGACTTACAAAATCTTTTACCTGCACCGACTGATACTGCATATGTAATATATGAAAATTAAAAGCTAATGAATTAACTTAAGAGAAAAACAAAATGAAATTAAATAAAGCTAAAAAGTTAGAAGATTAAGAAAAAAAGAATTAATTGAAACAATAATAATAGCAGAATTCAGAATGAAGTATATAAATTCAATAATAGCAATTAAAATAACATAATTGTATTGATTAAAGAAAAAAAAAAACAAAGAAGACAAAAAAGAATTTAAAAATTAAGATCTCTGACAGTGACAATTAAGTCCTTTCTGTATTGAGTGAGTGCAAAAATAAATAAGTTATGTAATCATAAGTTGTTAATAGGCGAGTATTGGTGTAAAAGTTCCCTGGAAGCCCCCAACGCGTGGATCTTTGAAAGTTGGCAGGAAGTGAATTCCACAAACGTATTACTCGAACGAAGTAAGAGTTCTCCATTATGGAATATCTGTATCGCGGAATTAAAATGTTAAGATTTCTAGATGAACCCAGGTAAACTAACTCGTCATGTAAGTAAGAAGGTACACGGTTTTGATATGTAGGTAATTCTATGAAAAAAAATTAACTGCCTTCGAACTAGAAAAGTGTTTAGAGAACATCCAAGTATATGCAACCGAAACGGAGAAATGTGATCAAATCATTTCAGACCAAAGACAAATCTCGTGCAATCATTAAAAGCAACCTCAAATTATCTAGCGCAAGAAGAATCTAAACGGGGGTAAATTAGGCAAGATCCAATAAAATATGGCAATAAAAGCGTTTTAACTAGTTTTAAACGTAAGGGCTCTGTTAGTATAGTAGCCGATAACCACAGTCTCCGAAGGCCACCATAGACATTACGAATTATTCCATTTACATGGTCACAGCAGCTCATGGAGGTGTTCAGAGTAAAGCCGAGATTTTTAACTTTATTCAGAAAAGGCAGGGTAACTCCATCAAGAATGACCGGAGGCAACTCGCTTATATCAAGCTGTCGTCTATAAAAGACCATTGATTGGGATTTATTTGGATTTAATATAAGCTGATTTTCGGACGGCCATCTTGATATTCGCTCAAAGTCAGAGTTAAGGCGGTCTACGCAGTCTTCCATTAGACCAATCGGCCTATTCAGGTATAGTTGTACATCGTCTGCGTACAAATGGATGTAACAGTCCTGGATGACATTAGGAAGGTCGTTAATGTACAGACTAAACAATAGTGGTCCAAGAATAGATCCTTGTGGTACTCCGCAATGTAAAGGTAGTACTTCTGAGAGACGCTCATCAGCAATCACCTGTTGCGATCTATTTGCCAAAAAATCAGCTATTAATGAAATGGCCGACGTAGAAAAATTGAATTGTGAAGCTAATTTTGTCAGTAACTTAGGATGATTGACACTGTCGAAAGCTTTTGAAAAATTCCAGTAGGGTCAACAGTCCAAGGTCATTGCTATCTAAAAATTTACGAATGTCACTGGTGGCTTTTAAGAGAGCGGTTTCGCAACTATAGAAAGCACGGAAGCCCAATTGCCAGGGAGTTAGGAGTTTTTTGCTTTCCAAGTGTTCATTTATTTGGGAATAAATTATCTCTTCTCAAGGCCCTTTGAAAGATAGCATAATACATTTATTAGCCTGTAGTCAGTTACGTTACTTGGGTTACTAATTTTAGCTATTGGCCGCACAATTGCGACCTTCCAACAAGTGGGAAATTCAGTAGTTGTCAAGGCAGCATTAGAGATATGCAAGATAGAATGAATTATATATGGTAGAACTATCTTGAGAAATTGGGGAGGAACTCTATCTGGACCCACTGCATTAGATTTTATTGAATGGAAAACTTTACTGACTTCTTCGATATCAACACAACGGAAATTAAGACCGCCCGTATGAGCTTCACCTGCATTTCCGCTAACAAAATCATCAGGAGCTGTGGCAGAATTCAGAGCAACAGATTGTGTTGATGTAAAATGAACATTCAAGGTATTAGGATCTAGTTCACATGTATCTGTATCTTTTCGAAAAATATCTGAGCGTTTTAAATTTTTCCACAGTCTTTTTGGAGGCAGGTTAATATTAAACCTGCGTTTGAAATAGCGCAATTTAGCTGCACGAATCTTGGAATTATATATACATATATATTTATATATATAATGTTAAATTTTAATTAAATGCAAAATGCAGGGAAACCCTAGAGAAGTTTTGTGATGTAGGTATTCATCTAGTGTAGTGAAAATTATTTTATATTTTTTTAGTGCGAATTTTGATGCAAAGCATATTTTAAAGTTTTTTTTTTTTTTTTTTATATTTATCAAGTATATTCTTTTTTAGCCTTAAAAAATTCTCATTAAGGAATTTTCAGTACAAGAAAGCTCACAAAAACCGGGGTATTTCATGAAAAGTAGTATGTTGGGAAAATTTTCACGGGGTAATTAATATCAGATTGATTCAGTTTTTCTGCGAAAATTTAATTTAAAGCAAATAGGGTTATATATTAACCCTATCAAATTATCACTGCTCGAAAATTTCTCTAACGAAGTGTCGATTTGAAAGGAAATTATTGGAGAAAATAGCGTGTACAAAAAATTTATGGAAATTATGGGGTTTGAATGAAATCCAAGTTACTTTTATATGAAAATTACCAGCAAAATAAAGCAAGAAGGGTATAATCGTGATGCTAATGAAATTTGCATGCTGAAACGGAAAGAGAACGCTATACAGGGCGATCCAAAACTGACGGGTTATGAAAGAGCAAAATCCGGGATTTTTGATAGTTGAATAGGTATGGGTGGATGCTCGGGCTATCGATCTCTGTTGTAGACAAAAAACCAAACGATTAGTGTCTAAATTTTTTAATTTAAAATCTTCCACAACGTTTCACGGGTGAACAAGTTGAATAAGGTAAAATAATAAAAAATTTGCTAAATTTAGTGACATAGTTATAGATTACATGAATGTATAGTAGTAGCTATTGCTATTAGCCCATTTGAGGAAATTAGACTTTGTCTTCGGTGTATTACATATATTTCCTAACTACGCAATTTTTTAACAGAAAATTAACTTGAAAGACTTGTCACTTCTCTCATAAAAAATGTTGGAGTATTTAGTGAAGGAAAAATTGTATTGAAATTTTCAAAAATAGCGAAAATATGGAATCCATATTTAACTTGTCGTCCTTTAAGTAAAAAGTAAGAAAACGCCTTTGTATTGTATAATGCATTACCAGATCTATGATTTCATAGAAGAAATTTATATTTCTAATATTAGTGTAAGGAATAAGGAATTGTTACAGGAACGAATGAAAGAATGGCAGAAAAGACAGGTGAATATGTGAATATGTGAAATGTAATTAAGGAAATGTTTTTGATATCATTTTGATGAAAATTTTCTTCAGAATCGCTTTCATCTAAATTTTTCATGATTGACAATGCGTTTTATCAAAGACCATATAATATCAAGCATATTCTTCTCCCATATCGAAAAGTGTTTTATATGGTGGGTCGTGTCGTGAGGAGTGTTGGAAATTTGAGGAAATTCCCAAATTTTTCAACAAGAAAACTTTGATCTTATGTTATACTTTTCGTTAATTGTGCAGAATGTACAATTATTATTTTAACTTTGAAATATTGGATAAGTCAACAATAAACGATCATGTTCTATTTGAAAATACACGCAATTGGAAGCAAACTGACTGATACAGAAAGTAGGTAACTGTACTTCATTGTTGGGCATTGCCTTTGTTGAGGCTACGAAACTACGTGTAATACTAAACAATCTCTCTCGATAGAATACATATCTACGAAATATTCGTAATTTTTACATTTTTTATTACCAATGGAACCAATACAAGCGTACGTTCGTTATAAATTCTACAAAAATCCTATTGATTTTAAGTAGTTTTCTCCAAAAGTACGAAAATCTTCCAGATTGAGATTTTATAACAGCTTTGGTAATACTTGACGATTTTGCTTTTTTTTTCTGCTGAGTGTAGGAATTCATTTAGTTTTCTCATATTTATTTCTTATTATTAATGCGGCTTAGTTTTTGTCCAATACTATTTTATGTGAAACGCATAATTAAGTTCCATATTGTTTAAAATTATCTACAGGTATATCAAATTTTGTATTGTCTCAAATTCAATCAGTCTTATATTTCACCACCCTATGTATAATATAACATTATTAACGATGTGCTCATGATACCGCCCTCATGGAATCGTCCCCTAGAACAAATGCCTGGATCCGCTCTTGCAATAGATACAATATATAAAATTAATAGATAAATCGATTCTATGCGCACCCCTGTGGCTGCAATTATAGCATATATTTTTAACGTTTTTTTTTTCAATATAATAACAAATGGTAAGTTTTAAATATGAAGTTACAATTTGTTATTATTAAATATATTTTTTGAAAGAACCGCACATTAAAAACTACATATTATTTTGTTTTGATTGAATTGAATTATGTATTAATGTATATCTTTGCATGTATTATTTATTATAAAAATATCACTTGCTGGTAAGTGTGGCAATATCATAGGAAATTTTAAATTAAAAAAAAAATAATCTTGAATTATATTACTTTTAAATGTATGTTTATTGTTATATTAAATATTCTGCCCATAATTTGCAAGATGTGAACCTGACGTTATAAAAAAGGAGCTCTGAAAAAACGTAGTTCAAGTCAAGGCCCATACCCTTCAGACCCATGAGCGGTCGCTCATAGGTCCTAACCGGACATTCCCATAAATTTCAGTATTGGCCCCAGCCCTAATTGCCGGCATTGTGGAACTCGTCCAGGAGGTGTGAGCTATGTAACCTGTAACGTATTTTTGAGAGTGCCGGACAGTGACAAAAAAAGTGGGTCAATATTTCGGACTCCTCTCCGCAATCCCTGCATGTAGGATTATCAACAAGTCTCATCCTATGAAGGTAACCCCTGCGAGAAGAGATCCCAATGAGAATGGACACCAGAGTTCTCAGGGTTGGCTTGTTGAGTCCCAGGAGTTTATTTATTTGTTTTGGATTGGGTTTGTCTGAGCAGATGGCTAACTCCTTGCTTTCAGTATCTGAGTTAAGGAGGTTACTTCCCGCTTCAAGAATAGTCTTGACTTCTGCCTGGAAAACCGTGGCATGACTTTCAAGATGCATGGCAAATTCAATCTCAGGCTCCTCGCAGAAGACTCCCGATCCGGTGCCTTCATCAGTAAAAATTGTAATTTGGTTTGTCAATGGATGAAACATGGAATGTGACTCCCATTCTGGCCTCGCTGGAATTCTAGATTCAAAATTGCTTTTCAGTATGGTCTCGCGGAGATGGTCGCGGTCACTGTCGATGCCAGCTGCGATAGACTGCACAAACTTATAAATGTATTCATGTGGAACTCCTGTTCCAGTATAAAGCCAGCCAAGATAAACGTGCAGTCTTAGCCCTTTAGTCGACGCCCTCTGCTTAAAATGTATTTGCATCATGAGAAAGTACTCTATGTTTAGATTAGATTTGCAGAGGGGTGGACAGACGTTAGCCATGGCTTAATTACGATCTGAAAGACCTATTGTGAGTCCCCGTTCAATTTACTCCATTTGTAGGTTTAGACTGTTAATAAAGTCCAAAATGATTCTGAGATTGAGATTCCACAAGAAAAGCATGTTCGAGATAAAGAAATCTCCTCCTTGCCAATGCAGAGCAGGTGCTTCGAGATTTCATAAGATGCTAACAGAATCGACAGGATGAAGTCTCAGCCAAGTCCATCTTGCTTAGGAGATTCCGCAAGGAGCAGTGGTCTGAGAAGAGCACTGTAATAGTTCTGTTCTCTTAAGGAGTATGAGTTCTTTTGTTTTTCCATCAGAGGTGTCGATAAGCCTGACGAAGCCTTTGTTTCGGCTTAAGAGCCACCTTTAAGGGATTCTGATTCTGATCTATACCCAATACTTTCGGAATACTAAGAGTCACGAGAGCCTTTAGGCATTCTGGTATGTATAGACATGGTTGTAATTCTTGACCAATCCTATATTCTATTTACCGAGCGTAATTATCTTTTTTTGATATCCTTAGTTACCTAGGAATATAGATGCAATTGAAAATGTCTCTACTTTTCGTAAAAACTAATTTCGGTACATCAAACGCCAAAACTCTGGTGGACTGGTTCGTATCTCCTCGAACTTGAATGGTTCTTTTGCAACACCCAGAAGTCTGAAAACTTAACATAGAACAAAGTCAATAGCTGTGTTCTTTTGTGTCCGCAGAACAGGGCAGAATGAAGGATACCCAAAAGAACGCCTCATACATTTTCATAAAAGATTTATGAATTAAAGGAACAGGATAAATAGTTCGCTACAATGGACAGAACAATTTGTTCTCTTCAGTATAATGGAAATTCTTGAACAAGGTACACAAAAGAACACAGCTAATATGTTGTTTAAACCTATTTATTTGCGATTTTTGTTCTAAATCGTGACCGTCCTCTAAACCTTATAAGCCACTCATACTTGGCCTATTGAGATCGTGGTATCGATGGACCAGGCACAGCAGAATCGTTGGTTACACTTGGGCTCATTTTTTCTGGAAGTGGAAGATAAAGAAGGTTTAGTTGAAATATCTTCTTCATCTAGTTAACTACATTTAAGTTCTTAGCAAGGCAGGCATCCACGGTTCAGATCCTTTTGATGCCAAATCCTTCATACAAGCTATGCATGCAAGAACAATTTTTTCTTTCAACTTTAATTATACAAACGAGTATGTATAGACCATTCAATATGACATTGACTGTACCCTAAATTACGTATGTATATATTATCTTGTATCTTATGTAAATAAAAATTTCTGTTATTACCAACCAGTTCGAAATTTTTGAGCTTGTTAACTTAAAACAAAACTATCTTAAATTTCTGTACCTAACTAGTATCAACTCCCGTTTTCAAGTAGTAAAATTACTTAATAACTTGTTACAAATCACTTGCTAACCATACAGAAATAGTCTCTCTGTCGTAATCAAGCTGTAAAAAGTAATAAATTGCAGCAAAGTGAACAAGCTCTGCATTATGATCCAGGGAAATCATTTTTTTTTCTTCATTTTTTGCATATGAATCTGTAAATGTAGAATGGCCCAGAGTATCTAGTTATCGTGTGCTTCTTAAACTACTCTGGTGGGACTATTCCGGCTGAGTATCTGGAGCAAGCGTTTTTATTTCATGCAACAAGTAGTCACGCAAGTCGCAAAAGAACATTTACAGTCTCATCGCAGACTAGCAGTATACTCTACATCTAATCTTAAGACAACTCTAGTAATCTTGATTTTGAGAACTGTTAAATCCAGTCGTCATCATGCGTTGTCGTCTACAAACACAACTCTATGTCAATAGGTTTTTTCGGTTGCTGTTTAACCTGAAAAATTGGATTATAAGCATTTTGAGTTCAACAGTACAAAAAAAAAAGTAATAGCTATTTAAGCATATGTCCAGTATTCCAGCAACTGATTTATACAATAGCCGGTAGATCGGTAGTACAGCAGCGCTTAACTATGCTATTCTTGTAGAAATGACCATAACTCCTACAAGAGATTTTTAACTTTTATCCATTTCCACGCATTCTCTGTCACTTTTTAATTGATTTCGATTCGTTTTTGTCTATTCTTTTGGCCAATGTTGCTAAATTTATGGCCTACTGTCCGCGTAAGACATACCGTAACATGCCGAATATAAACAAACGAGCCATTATGAGTTATTGCCTGCATGGAGAAACAATGGAGAAGTCGTTAAGAAGTTTTGTAACTTATTTATGTGCCGTTCTAGAAACAGCCACAAAAAGTAGGAAATATGTATTTAACTTAAGAACTAAGAACTAGAAACTGTTTCTGGTGCTTAAGATGCAAATTTTGCAATCGGGTTTTTACACAAGTCGTATTCTTAATAAGACAATTTAACAGTTAATTAAGAAATACACAGTTCGATAATAGCAAAGAATTCGGATTGATTTTGATGAATTTTTTAATTAATATTTTTTTTCGATTTTATTATCATAAATTTGTTGAGTTGATATTATTTGCTCTCAAAAGGGAAGATCTGTCTGAAAAAAAAAATATCGTTGGGGGCGGAGGGCGCTCAGGATTATCGTTTTTAAGGTGTATTTATATTCTTACATTCTTTGGTGCAAATGTGGTAGATGAACTTCTGGTGTTCCTTAACGAGGAAAAAATCTTTACAGTAAATATTATTTTTTGAAAAATTTACTATAACTAGAAAATGCAATCCTCGGCATATTTAAAATTTGCGACAGTAAAAATTATTTTTTGAAAAATTTACTATAGAAGAGAAATCCCTGGCGTATTTAAAATTTGCGACAGTAAAAAAATTTCTTTTGTAAAAATTTACTATAGAAAACGCAATCCTCGGCGTATTTAACATTAGCGACAGTAAAAAATTATTTTTTGAAAAATTTACTATAGAAAAGGCAATCCTCGGTGTATTTAAAATTTGCGATAGTAAATAATTATTTTTGGAAAAATTTACTATAGAAAAGGCAATCCTCGGCGTATTTAAAATTTGCGACAGTAAAAATTATTTTTGGAAAAATTTACTATAGAAAAGGCAATCCTCGGCGTATTTAAAATTTGCGACAGTAAAAAATTATTTTTTGAAAAATTTACTATAGAAAAGGCAATCCTCGGCGTATTTAAAATTTGCGATAGTAAAAAATTATTTTTGGAAAAATTTACTATAGAAAAGGCAATCCTCGGCGTATTTAAAATTTGCGACAGTAAAAATTATTTTTGGAAAAATTTACTATACAAAAGTCAATTCTCCTTTTTTTAAGCTGACGACTTGAGAGGCGAGGTTTATGGATTTTTTTCGCAACAACAATAATAGGAGAAGTAGGGTTTAATATTTCAAATGCAACAATGGCCATCAGTCATCTAACAAAATATGTAGATTAAATGCCGGATTCAAAGTTAAACTGCAATTTGCATCTAAACATTATTGAGGAGATAGGTCAATCTAGGCTTCGGTATGACATGCAGTCTTTAATCCTTGGATCATGTATTGGATTTATAATAGCCATATAAATAACACTCATAAGTATATTTCAAGCATAGCTGATAGTTTTTCTGCCGGTCCGGATGGCATTCCTTCCACACTCATAAAACATACGTCCATTGTTTCTGTTTTGTGTTATTTATTTAATTTATATTTAACTTGCGGTGTTTTTTCGAAACAGTGGAAGCTTTCTTTGATTATTCCTTTACACAAGAAGGACAATAAGAGCGACATTTCTAACTACAGACCTGTCGCTAATTTAAGTTGTATTGGTAAGATATTTTCGAGTCCTGGTTTTTAATGTTTTGTACTTCCACTGCAAGTTCTTCGTGTGCTCTTTTCAGCATGGTTTTATGAAGGGAATACCTACTACGACTAGTTTTTTGGAGTTGACTAATTTCTGCATTTCTGCTATTGAAAACGGTAAGCAAATGGATTGAATTTTCATGGATTTTAGTAAAGCGCCTTTGACTGAATTAATCATAAAATTTTAATTCACAAAAGTTTACTGTTCTTGGTTTTCCTATCAATTAGCTTCGTTCTTATTTATCTGATCGTACTCAGCGAGTTATATTCCGCACAGCTCTTTCTGACGAAATAGATAATACTTTCGGCGTACCTCAAGGTAGCCATTTTCGACCACACCTTTTTATAATTTACATCAACGATGCATCTCTGATTTGGGATATTTCAAGAATTCTTTGCTATGCTGACGATGCCAAAATCTTCCGCATTGTTTCTAATCAAAACGAGTGTAGATTTTTAAGCTCGGACTTAGACAGCTTTCACAAGTGGTGTGCTATTCACTGTCTTCGTCTTAATATATGCAAATATACTACTATGTCTTTTTCTGGTAAAATGAGGCCATTAATACTCGTCTTTCATTCGAACATCATATTAATTTAATCGTGGCCAGGGCTAATGGTACTCTGGGGTTTGCAAAGAGATGGTTAAAAGAGTTTAATGATCCATTCATAACGAAGATCCTTTACTGCACATTCGTTAGACCCATTTTGGAGTATGCCAATCCTATCTGGTCTGATTTCCATGCTGTATACATAAATCGCATCGAGGCTGTGCAGCCGAGATTTGTCCGATTTGTCCTGCGTGAATTTCATTTCGACAACCCTATTATTCTGCCACCATTTGTTGATAGAATTAAACTCTTTTTATTAGATTCTTTTGAGAATAGACGTAAAACTTCCAGAGTTGTCTTTGCATTTCAGTGTATACAAGGAGTGATAAACTCCCCTGAGCTGTAAATACTTTCAATATATCTGTTCCTGTGCGCTCCTTGAGGAACTGTGACATCTTCGTTATTCCTCAACGTAGTACAAACTATGGCATGCACGAGCCGGTTTCATCAATGTTTCGTCTCTTTAACCGCCATTTTGATTGCATTGACTTTCATCTTTCAAAAAGTCAAATAAGAGATCAGCTTAGTTAAAGTTACTTGTTTTTTCATTATTTTTGTTATGTATACTTTTGTCATTTTATGTAATCAGTTCGTTGATGAAGTTCTAAATAAATAAATAAATAAACATATGATGCAATTATATAGTCGTAAAAACCAACCTAAATATGATTAAAACAAATTTGAACAGCTTAGAATTAATGGCCCCGTTTTAAGCATCATTGGTGTCATGTGCACAGCCCTGATAGTGCCTTTGGATAGATTGCTTATATTTACACCTCTGCATCTGAGGGTGGAGGATACCCCCACGAACAATTTGGTCGATCCTTTTGGAAAAGTATGACAAAGGTCACATTACTATTGAAGAATCTCTGAACTGGATATGGCAACAGAGGATTTGCCGCCGAGACTCCAAATACTCAGTATTACCTTAGATATCAAGAGTTCTGGAATTCACCGACCGTCTCCAGTGACAGGGAATTGTCAGACATTATTAGACATATAGCCACATTTCTATAAAAAAATGTAGGCCATTTATGTGGCACTCTATAATATATTGTTAAAAATTTTAAAGGTTACTGCAATTCATTTTCATCAAATAAATTTCAAATTTCAAAATTATTAGAAAACTGCACACACTTCACATTCACGTCTCCTTTTCAGCAACAAGTAGCACGATCCATATGAGAATCAGGGGTAAGGATGCGGCAGAAGTAATAATAAGATAAAGCCCACATGCTGTTAGCATGCTACACTTTTTGTGGATGAGAAGTATTTGGGTTTGTAAAAATTCTGTGCTGCACTTTTCTAAGCAGGACACCACTGTAAGCGAATAGTTTCGGCCATTTTGAAATTTTGAAAATTTTGATCGGATGATACAGATGATTGTGATACAGTTATTATTTATATCAAAAACTGTAACCTGACTGAATACGTACAAAAAAATAACAAAAAATCGGTGATCATATAAGAAACTACCGCAATGCAAATTTATTGTGATGATACGTCTGGGCATAAATGTAGCACGATGCTCGGGCTTCTTTCTTACTACGTGTGGATTGGCCCTAATGCGATAATGTATCAAACATCATTTGCGACTCGCCCGAAAACAATCATCTATCAAAAAATGTTGGCGACTCGCCCCAAAATTTTTGTCGCCTGAGTTGAATTTGAAGTAGCCCAATTGACGAGAAATCGTCAAATCTGGTAACCCTGTCCAGTGGACGACTAGTCTAGTACATAGATGAGTTTAAAACTCAGATGGGTATGCGAATTAGTGTGTGGAATGATGGCCCCATGATTGGGATATCACTGAATATGAGGAGTCATGCTACCGCCTTTAAAGCTTAAGCTTATACCATACTGACCGGTGCCTAGAATCTAAGAAGAGGTTTTAGTAATAATATCTTTATATTCTCCCACAGTCAGGTAGTGATGAGAGTTATTGCACCTTCTGTGGTGTAACCAAAATTCGTGTCCCTACACAGTGTATTTAACTTAATTTAGATTCTGCGTCATCATTTCGTTGCTGACGACAGCAAAGAGGACCAACGTGGATGCTGAGAGAGTGTCATGGAGAAGAATCATGCGAAGTATTTTATTCCAATTCCGTTGATGGAAAGTAAGTGGGAGCATTTAAAATATAGCAGGATTATTAAATGATCTAATTACCAGGCAATGTCAATGGAAGAAGCACTTTGTCACAATTAGTGTTGCTTTTTCTCCAGACTTTATTTGGAGGATGCTGAGTCAAATCCGGTGTATCTGCCCGGCGATAGCTAGGCTTCGATTGCTAATCTATGGGGAATTACAGCTATACTCTAGTGAACTGGTGGACAGACAACTTCAGGGTGGTTTATAAACTTACTCAAGAGAACTGAAGGATTACTTAAAAGAGAGAGGTTTTGTACAATAGGGGCCTTCACCAGTGGCCTAACTACTTCTCATTTTCCTGCTTGACTAATCAACGAAGCAAGTGTAGGCTTTTATTGGGAAGATCATAAAATAAATTTACAAAAACAAAAATGTTTTTCTCAGAGATATTCAAATTGGTATCGTTCTGAATTTTTTTATTTGAAATCATTATTTCGTTTTGAAAATTTGCAATGAGTGTCGATATTATACATAAAAATAAATGCTAAGAGCAAGGTAAGTAGTGAGTATCTATAAATTGTCCCATTCTGGTGTTACTATCGAATGGAGTCTATGCAATAGTTTTACGAAACTCACATCTAACTAGATAGACGGTGTTTGAAGATTGTATTTTTTGAAAAATTTAATTTTCCCAAAATTTAATAAGTTAAAAAAAAACATTTTTTTCTTCTATTACCACTTCATTTCTACACAAATTTTTCCAAACAAACCTAGACTATGTTTTGTTTTGAGAAAATTTGAAAATATTTATACAATGTTAATACTATAAACAGAACATCTTTACTTGACCTTCCATTGCAGGAATTTTATTACCAAGATATGTATACATTTTTTACTAAAGTTGAACTCATATTTACCAAAGGAACAGCAAATATTTATATTTATGTAAACGAATGCATTTTTTTCTTAAAATGTTATTAAATTCCAACTAAATAGTTTATACTGTCACTTTAGTATATATTTTCATATGAAAAATGTATCTATTCCAACGTATAACATACAATTCAGTTTTGAATTGCTCATTTCATAGCCCCATACTGGTTACTGCAGTTCAAATTAATGCCTCACAACGTAACAAAAAATATTTGTTGGTTCTTTAATTACCCGATAAAAGACAATATTTGTTCATAAAAATTAAGTTATTTAGCTTACCAATTTCGTCAATACGATTACAGTTGTATAGACTTACCTGAAATAAATAAAAAAATTTAAATTAATTTTGTTTCGTTTTATTAAATAGTCGGGAAATGTGTTAATAATGAATTTATATAAAACTATGCAGAACCAAAAAGTAATGCGTAAAAAACGAAATCCTCGCCTTAAGGCCTAGTAAATGCGTCTTAGAAACATTTTTCCATTAAGATAGGGACTTCTATAATTTAATAGTAATGCCGTTATAAGTGCAAAGATGTACTAAAATAGAAGAATATCTAAAAAATTTTCACGAATTGCTCTATAAATCAATTACACACACAGCCACCTGTTTTATTGGCTCTGAGATGACTTCCGTGAAATAAAGGGACACATTTAACGGGTATATTCGATTGTAATTTGCTCTCTACCCCATCTTTGTTACCTACCCTATAATTTTTTTCTAGGGTCCAAAATTTTATTGTCACAAATTGCAAAAAACTATTTTCTCGCTATATATCGCACCTTGGCAGGAAAATTGACGCAACTCAAAAATCAAAATTTGTCTGTTTGTCTTATCACCCTCAAACAGTAAGAATTTGATAACTTAAATGGCCTTAATATAACTTCGAAAACAATACTCAGTTATTTCTTATTTCGCTATATTGAACATAGTAAAATTTTGACTTTTGTCACTTTTCTTGCTAAGGTGCGATATTTGGCCACTACCTGAGAATGCGGCAACCTTTATTGGCGTTGTCATTGTTGTTTTTTACGTATACTGTGAAAAGAATTGTGATCCAGTCAGTAGGGGATTTTGCCCTACAAAAAGTGAGGTAGTTATTTAGTTTCGGGTCACGATGATAAATCCAAGTTTTCGTTCTTGGAAGGGATCTGTGTGGTCCGCCATCTTGGATTAAAGGTACAAAAAATTAGATTTTTTCAAAATAATTCCTCAACCGTTAATTCTACGACAAAAATGTCTGATACAAATTTGAACAAGACTAAATTCCTTACATTTTTGGCATAAACCACCATAACTCCTGAGGGAAGATGAGTACAGGGCTGGTCAAGCAATCGTTATAAATGCCATGAAGTTCTGCATACAATGAGCTCTGTAAGTGACCCTAGACCTTGAACTTTTCACGATACAGGGTATTTTGTGAAAGACTTGCGTATTTACTTAATCACCCTGTAGCTCCAAAGCGGTTGAGACGCCGCCCGCCCCTTGCCGTACAATTTTTTGTTTGACTAGGTGACTAAAATAATATATACCACCATGAACGAAACACCCTGCATAAAAGGTAGGTACTATACGTTGAATGTTTTTGGAAAAATGATCTTGTTTCAGCCGCTGTAGGTCATTGCACATCAGACTTACAAAAAAAGTGTTTATGTAAAGAATGTAGGGAATTTAGTCTTCTTCAAATTTGTATCAGACATTTTTGTCGTAAGATCAAGCTGTTGAAGAACTATTTTGAAAAACACAATTTTCTGTACTTTTAATCCAAGATGGCGGACCGAGCAAACCGCATCCAAAGGTGAAAACGTCGAGGCCCGGAACTAAGTAAAATATATAAAAATCACAACTATCCCATCTTTTGTAGGAAAAAAGCCCTTACTTAGTCTCTATAGACTGGAATACTAGTCGTAAAACTTTTTATTGTATTAAACAGTTCTTAAGAGTATACAATTCTATAAAATTGATTATAACCATTTTTACTGCTCGAGGAATCGTTCTATAAACAGATGCGAAAAAACGTTTTAACAACCAAATTTGCACAGAGGGGTAACCATACAAAATTACACACTGGCATTCATATAAGGTATCGTGTGAATTGGTCTTACTTAGACCAACGCAAGACTTATCTTTGGTTTAAATAAAAAATATTTAAAGCGAAAAAACAAGATATTTATTTATGTTTAGTTCACAGACCAGGCAAGGATACAGTATAAAGAAATTGATTTTAACGCCTTGCTATTATCCATTGAGGTGCTAAACTGGTCTGTTTTCTCCATTGTTCTAACATACTTAGATGGAGCCATAAATATCTTCTGTGAAATTGTTTATATTTTAGTAAATCCTTTTACAATTTTAAACCCAGTGCAATCAAAATTTAATTTCCTAAAAGTAACATCCTCAAAAATTTGTTAATTTAATTAGTGTTTTGAACTTTGTAATTTTAATTTTAAGTTAACTCAACCTGTTAAATTTTAAGCAGGCTTCGACCACATTAGTTCAAGGAGTCAGATGCACCCAAAGCTCTCCATATCTGCATATTACATGCCATTCTAGACGACCCTGTTTAGTTAGATTGAAAACTAAATAATACTTATTTGTTATTTCATTTACTATTTATAGATTTCCTAGAAATTAGAATAATTTCGCTTTGTTTCCAACCGTCACCGCCATGGATTCTGTCGGCAATAATTTAGCCTCATTTTGATGATGGCACTAGTACAACAGTGCATAACAACGTTAATTTTTTCTTTTGTGTTTTACTTAAAATCTTACATTTACCAGGTAACATTTCGGGTTCTCCATCGTTCGCTTCGCACTCTAGATAAGTCCCTTTGGTCCTCTGCTTTTGACGGAGAAAAGTTAGGAATTGCCAGTTACCAGTTGGGCTAAGACTATTATTTTAACTTTAAGAACTGTTTTATAAATTTTGCCTAATATATACCCGATATTGCATCCCACTAAAAATTCAACACCCCTCTCTGAATTTAAGACTTATAAATCGCGGCTTACTGTAAAAACAAAATGGCTCTATTCGTATAGTTTTGAGAAAATGTAGATTGAAGTTTCCAGAACTATGACCCAATTCGACTTTTAGTCAATTTTTGACATATGCGAATCTACACTTTATATGCGTAGAACACTTGTCTCGTTTCATCAGCATACATTTAATAGGATAGATTTCAAGCACTGATCCGACAGAGGCGTCCATGGCTCACAAATACACAAAATGTATTTATCTTGTTTTTACATTAAGCTGACGAAATACAAATGTATACAGGACTATATACAAAAAGCATATGCCTATATGAATAGCTAGCATAGAATTAAACTTTTACTCTCTATTGTCATTTTGTACATAGATAATGTAATAATAAATTTAATTGTATTAGGCCGCAAGAATATATACTGCAAGGATTTAACAGTAAATTTATTTCGTGAGAAATATGGTAGATTACATCTGACATTGTACTTAAAATGATCATAGATTAAAGAATAAAGGAGCAAAAAGGAATAATTTACTCAGTAAATGCATATAAACGAAAGAAGATGAAAAAGGAAAATTTAATTAGAAATTAAATGTATATTAAGGGACTTTCTAAAAGCTGCGCCACTCTAGTCTCCCTAACGCTACGAGGCAAAGTAATCCATATACATGAGATTTGAACGAACAAAGAATCTTGGAGTATTGTTTTATTAAAGCGCGTTAACATAAATTTATGTGTCTAGTTAATTGGAGAAATCGTTTTCGACAGTGTAGATATTCACGTTCCTTTGATTCCATCAGCTCATAAAGAAAAAATACAGCCCTGCACTGTATATATCAAGTCGACATCCCAATAAATTCAATATTATATGAGCTTATGTTATAAAAATGACGCGGACCATACATAAACCTTATACAAACATTGAAAGCAACTTCCATTCGTCTTCACACAGTGATTCAAGCTTGGAAAAATTATACTTCCATATGTAAAGTACGGTAATAGAAGTGCTTTGACCAATTATAATATAATACGATATAATAAGATTATATCTTTCACATAGTCATTGCAATAAATTTGCTTTTCTAGGACCTTCCAGATTCTTAACTTAAGTCACGAAGAGCAGGATGGTTCCATTTAGCGTTATAGGAGAGATATCCGCATGTTCAAAAAATATTTTGGCTAAATAGTATGCACTATAATCGTATTTAACATCAAATCATTGTAATATGATCAATACATATCACAATTAATCTCTATTAGTCCGATCGGCCCGCTTTAGTAAAGTTGAACATCATCCGCTTATAATTGAATTTCATCCTGTCGAACAACAGAAACATAGTTTAGGTACATACAGAAAAGGATAGATCCAAGCACTGACCCTTGGGGAACACCTCCGTGAAGAGGTAAAGTATTAGAAAACTCATTTTTCATTCCCACTCTTTGCTCACGGTTAAACAGGAAATTCTTTTTTAAATTACTGCCCGATCTGGAGATATGATAAAATCAAATATTTTCAATCATGGTGGATACTGTCAAAGGCCAGGAGTACCTATTAGAACGCTGGAATCGCCTTTATCAAGCGTTTCGCATATATCAGATGTAACCCTTACTAATGCTGATTCACAACTGTGTCGTGGACGAAAACTAGACTGGAAGCGTGATAGCAGCCTATAAAATGTGAGAAGGTTTTGAATTTGTCAGTAGATTAATTTCTCTAGCACCTTTACCACGAAATACACTAAATTTTTTGGGTAGAAATCACCAACGGTCTCTGGTAATAACACCTTAGCAATCGAGATCACATTGGCTAATTTCCAAGAAGCTGGAAGACTTGAAGATGTCAGGCAAAAGTTGATTATGGATAATGCATAAGGACAAATAAGATGAAAAAATATCTTCAGATATCTTAGCGGCATATTGTCTGTGCCAATTGATTTAATTGAGTAAATCAATCTTTAGACAATTCCTCAATGGTTGCACATCTGAAGGAAAAAAGTTCATCAAAATCTGAAGGGTGTTCGATATGAAAGTTATTTTGGTTTTGGTATTGAATCTCCGAAATAATACATACATACATATATGAATGTATAATATGTGTTTATTGTATGATGAATTTCTGTTTATTAATTATTAATAACAATATCGAAAATAATTCTTTCATCTTTAGTACGTTGAATAACAAAATAATTTAAAATTAAGAATGCCTATATATTTTTTTCGTAAAAAATATGAAATGTGACGTATCTTGATGCGTGATGGCTCTTTGGACGAGGAAAAGGAAAACAAAACGAAAAACATTACAGCAAAACTTAGACCAAAAAATTTACTTTAAAATTCATAGATATATGTACACCTATCGATTCCATCAATAATAATTTCATTATTGTTATAACCACTGTGAGGCTCTGTGAGGTTCCATTAATTAATTTTAACAACGAGCCTACAACTGCCCAAAGCTATAAACGTATATGGTGTGAAAAATTGCACAATGCCAGTAGGACAATAAATTTCCCATTCAACGTAATACCTAAGCCAACGGTACGAGGTTATAGGGTTCAAACTTAGTTGAATTAATCACCTTCAAATGTCTGGCGGCTTTAGCATGTCCATACCACCTCCTCCAAACAAGTTAAGAACTTAGTCACTGATGAAGTGCGAAAATTATCTACATACTCCTCGGGGGCAACAATTTCTCGTTTCCTTTTATAAATTAATTTCTAATGTCGACTTTGTCGTGCCGTGTCGATTGAAATGGTCCACAGACGGCTGACAGTGTTTTGACGAAAAACAGAAAAAAAATAAAAACAAGGTGTTAGTGATAGTCTAAATGGTAATTTTATGATTTTTATTGATTTCCTCTGTCCAGTTGTTCCTCAACAATGTTTCATAATCGATATTTATTGGACATTCGGTCGATGACATCGGAGGTTGATATTGCCAAAAAGATATAGATTTTTGCTGGCTGGCTAGTTTGAAATTTCAACGTTTTACTGCGCATGCGTTTCAGACTTGAAGGAAAGTAAAATGATTTATACACGTCTTCGTCGGCGATTGTGTTGCGTTCTTCTTGGCTATGATCAGAAAGGTCAATTCGTTAACCATTTTATGTTAGATCGTTGTTTGATGTTGCAACGAAAATTGGTCAATCGTGCAACCGAATCAATTTTAGGTGGAGGAAGGTTCGATGGTAACCAAATTTCTCTATACTTATTTTTTAATTTATTTTTTTTATTTTAAAAATGTGGAAATAGTTGTTGTTGGCAAATAAATAATAAATCAAACAAACTACGGCATGAATATTTTTCTCATAACTTTTACCAAAGCTTAGCAGGTATCGTGCACAGTTTTAGTACCCATAATAAATGGAATGAAATTAGATGAAAAATTTGAAGATAATAGGGAAATGTAACAGCTGGCGGAGTATCATATAAATTGGTATATTTTATGCCGTTTTTTCGGCAGCTAGATCTTTATTTATTACAGCCATTTTCACAGCTGCAGCTAATGCTTTTTAATTATGTTTCAGAAATTAAGAAGTCTGATTTTTCTGGGATAAATTTGGTCACAAGTCTACCTATGTAGATGTTCGTTCCAGCCCTACTGCCTGGCTTTTTTGGTATCGGACTCATTTTCCAAATAACCAAGCCAATTTGAAATTGGTAATAACCTGAGTGTTGTGCTACTCTTTGGTCCGGCCCCTCTTATTCCACCCGGCCGCCTCCAAACCTTCCCCACCGACCACTTTAGGCGGGCTTGAAACTTTTATAAGTATGTACGTATTCCAAGTACCTTTCTAATATGAATTTCCGAATTCACAATTTTGTAAATTTGTTTACCCATTTCTCTGCATACTTAAAAGTGATTTTTTATTAATTCGTTAATTATTTAAAAGTTTCAGGATGGTTTCCGCCTTTTTCTGTAATTAAGGTCATTAAATTTTTGTAATAATATATTAAAGTAAACTCTGTCATTTAAATTTAATTTATTATGAAGAGAAATAATAAAAACAATTGAAAATCATTAATAATATTGAAAAATTCAAAAAGTAAGTTTTTGGTTGTTCGCAATTTTAAGTGGTTTCATTAAAAACAAACCATCAATATGTATAGAAAATTGTACATTAGATATTTCAATGGTTAAAATGAACCCAGATAGAATATTTAAGTCGAACAAAAAAAACGCTAATAAAGTTTTCCGTGGAAGATTTTGTTTTTGTTTCGAAAAATTTAAATATCACGGAAAGTACTAATTTCCCAGATTCCAAAAAATTCACGCTTATTCAATGCAAAAAAAGGTATACAAAATTTTATGTAAATTGAATTATTTTTACGAGAGAAAGAAATAAAAAACCGAAAAATAAGTTTGCCGCCATTTTCTCGGAAAAGTTGAGGTTTTGTTGACGAATATCTACTTTATATAAAAGTTTTACATTTTTTTATTAACTACTACAACTTTTGTGAAGGGCACATTTAGCTGAAAATTGCAAAAATACACTTTAGACCTCTAGACACCTTACCCATTTTCACTTTATCTCGTGTTTAATTTTTGTTTTTTCTCTTAATTGAAACCTCAACTAAACTTTCCGGCCAGTCCTTGCCTGTTAATAATTTGTTGTCTTTTATTTCAAAAAGGGACTGGGAGCAGCCTAAGTGTCGATAAAGGAATTACATCTAGGGATCCGGTAAACTACGCCATTTCTTTCGAATACCAGCATTTCGCTATAAAAATTAGTTATGTTTTTGACACTCTCCTACTAAAAATGTATTTCTTTTTAAATCTGAAAAAACTGAATTTGCCAAGGAGCTTTGGTGGAATAGCTTGCTAACCATGCTTGAATGTTTTCATACCCTAGACGGCATCATAACGTACACTAAGTTTATCATTCCCTTTATAACGCACGGAAATAATGCTAATAGAGAACAAGCAAAACAGCTAGACTTGGTCTAAGACTAATTCTTATGATAACCTAGATGAATGCCCGCATGTAATTTCGTATGGTCTCATCTGTGCAAGTTTGATCGTTGAAGTGGTTTTTCGCATATACATATTTCTAGAACGCTTCGTCGGACAGTAAAAATTATTATAACCAATTTCATACAATTTCATATTCTGTAGAACTTTTCGGTACAATAAAAACGTCTAGTATTGATCATTTCTACAGTATAACTAAAATGCCTAAATTTTTGTATGGCAACACCAAGAAGAGGTTGCCCGATTTAGTACATTTTAGAAGCTTTATTTACTAATGATATGAAACACAGTGCACAAAATTTCAGCTCTCTATGTCGACACGTTCTCAGGCAATGTTTAAATATATAGTGAAAATTTAAATTTTTGTATGGTAACGCTTCGAAGGAGTTGCCCGATATATCCGATTTTTGAACTACAATTCTCATTTCCCTTTTAAAAAATCGGTGTGCAAAATTTCAGCTCTCTACGTTGACGCGTTGGCAGTATCTAAATATATCGTGAGAATCGAAATTTTTGTATGGCTAACCCTATCAAGGAGTTACTCGATTTACCCCATTTTTGAATTTAAATTTACTTTTTTCCTAAATAGCCCTTGTGCAAAATTTTAGTTCTCTAGGAACGCGTTCTCTAGTTATTGTGCGAACGATAAATCGAGAACGCGTTTACTACCGAAATTTGTCACACGGGCTTCTAAAAAAAGATAAATTTAAGTTCGAAAATGGAACAAATCGGGCAACTCTTTCGTAGTGTTGCCATACAAAAAATTCATTTTTACTATAGATAGTGCCCGACAACGCGGCGATGTAGAGGGCTGAAATTTTGCACCCAGATTTTTTAAAAAAGAAATGCACATTTGAGCTCGAAAATGAGACATATCGAGCAACTCCTTCGAAGGGTTGCAATACAAAAATTTCGTTTATCACTATATATTTGAACACTGTTTGAGAACGTGTCGACATAGAAAACTGAAATTTTGTGAACTATGTTTTCATAGCAATAGTAAATAAAATTTCTAAAATGGACTAAATCGGGCAACCCCTTCTAGGTGTTGCCATATAAAAATTTAGGCTTGTTAGGTTTACTGTAAAAATTATCAATCCTAGACGTTTTTATTGTACTGACACGTTCTTCAGAATATCAAATCCTATGAAATTGGTTATAATCATTTTTACTGTCCGACGAACTGTTCTAGAAATATATGCGAAAAACCACTTCAGCGATCAAACTTGTACAGATGGGTGACCATACGAAATGACCGTACGAGTATTTATCTAGGGTATCATAAGAATTGGTCTTAGATCAATTCTGGTTTTTTTACTTATTTTAATTTAAAAAAGGATATACAAAAGGCGCTCATCATTTGAAGCGGAAAGGGTCACTCTTTCATTTGAAGATGCAATTGATCCCAAACCTGAATTTCTATCTCCGTCTACACACGATCCGATTGAAAAAGACTGAAACAAAGGCGGTAAAATTATCGAAAAACCTTGTAATTTTGATCCATTATTGCAATCCCTAATTATATAAAACCAATGAAAACCCCTTAAACAAAGAGTCCAAAGGACTTCCATGGAATGAAATATTTTAATGCACCTCAGAACATCATCTCGATTATACGTACTTATTTTAAATGCTTTGACAATAGATGGCATTATTATCGCACGGGCAATTTTATTTTTAAAATTTGTCATGAGAAAGATTCAAGTTAATCTAAAAAGTGAAAAACTTGAGAGTGAAGATACTCGAAAGAGCCAAGATGATAAGCATCTCATACGAACGTGTTCTTCATATCCAAGACCTATAAGCATTTGGGCATGAGAAAATTATCAGAAAGATGAATACCGGCACATGTTTTAACAGCTGACCAAAAACGGAAACGAACGACCATTTGGAAGAAGTACTTGGACATGTTCATTGCAAGTGAGTTTTTGCTGCGTTATGCATCCCTTAATGAAACACGGATTACACTTCAGAAATGTAAGAGTTATCAACATACTGGATTTCTTCTGACAAACATGCTCCGAGGGAGGTAAGAACGATTCTTTTGGTCAGAAAGGCCATGACGACAATTTTTTAGTTCATACTTCGGAATGCATAAACTAGGAGGATTAATTTCTGATTCACCATCACTAAGCATTCTTGGCATTAATATTTCCAATAAGTTAAACTGGACAGATCATATCTTCTCTGTTGCCAAAGAAGCATGGAAATGTCTTGTATTTCTGAAACGGTGTAAGAAATATTTCAGCTTGTCAAATCTAGCGCTCCTGTACAAGTCCTACATTAGACCTAGAATGGAATACAACACCCATATATGGGCGGGGACTGGTCGCACAGCCTTAGCTTCATTGAATATTGTTCAAAAGAGAGCCTTCAAGCTCATTGGCGATTTGGCAATAACTTGTCATATCGACTTACTCGAGGACCGCCGCAATGTTGGATGCCTTTAACTCTTTTATCGCTATATGCATGGTCAATGTTCTGATGAAATATCTAGTCTAATCCCTTGTAGAATGATCCCTGAACGCAATACTCGCGCTGCAAACCACACGCATCATTTAACCTTTCAAATTGCTTTCGGCCGTACAGTAAAATTCCGTGACGCTTTTTTGTTCCGAACAGTGCGAATGTGGAACAGCTTACCATCTTCTGCTTTCCTCCGACATACAATCTGCGGAAGTTTATGGGCGCCATACATCGGCAATGCCACTCTTCTCATATATATCCCCTAATCCTTTCCCCATATCCTTCCTGCCATGATGTGCTTTGCATCATAGGATATACCCTGAGATTGGATTAATAATATTAAAAAAACAAAAAATCCATATTTTGCAAGGTTTAAGTAATTCCGTTTGTTTTTTTTAATGCTTATAGAAGATGAAAAAGCGTTAGGATAAATGTATTCAGCTAAATGGAATGTGTTGGAAAATAAACTGATTTTTTATAAAAACAAATCGTTCAATTCAAGGTTACTGACAGTACTTTTGTAGCTCGTTATGCCAGCTAATAAACTACGTACGCTCTCTTCTTTTCTTTATAAATTCAGCAGAAATTAATTCTCACTTTAGTAAATTAGTCTTAACATACTTGCTGAGCCATAATATGCGTTTTCAGAGATTCAAGATCTGTGATAAAGTCTATATGGCGCCGCATGTAATATGCAGTGTACCTCAGGCATATGTACTCAGTCCATTGTTCTTTAGTTTGATCGACAATAATTTTTCGGAGCTTATACAAACCGTAAGAACCCGGACATATGTCGATGGTGTGTAACTTAACTCAAAGCTATTAAAACGCAAGAGCTTTTTTTCAGCTTCTAGAGCTCTTCCAGTGAGGTCTTAGTTAAAACAAAAACCTGTGATTTTCCAATACATTTCTGAAATAGTACTGTAACATGGTAAGATGTAGAAAATTTACGAATTACAGACACCGATTGCAAACGTTTGTTAATACATGCATAGTTTTTAAAATTTCTTTCTGGACGATCAGGCCAAGACAAGACCCACATAAAAAGTTAAAAGCGAATATTGAATTGGATTGGCCACATAAATGTATTTTGGCATTCTAACTAAAACATCTGGAATCCCATAGGAACTACTCATAAAAGGAAAACCACTTTGAGAAGAAGTATTTTACTATAAGCATTAAAAATCATGGGGTGACCTAACACACGAAACAAAATAGAAACTTTCGTTGTCAACTCATATTCCTCAAAGAATTAAACAAGCGGTACGTAAAAGTAAAGTAGGTACACATACCGGTATCATACAGAGCTTTTGTTTCGCTGATGTCTCTTATAAGCACACTTTCCTTCAGCATAGATTGATTAAAAGATTTTTCTTATCTTCTAGGATTTCCAGGAAAGTTTAATTGTGTTTGTTTTTAAGTAAAAATTGAACAACAAGAAATTTCAAGAGAAACATCAAACACCAATTAAAAAGTTAAAAACAAACTTTCATATATACCTACCTACCATCGCACTTGTGAAATTCAAAAGAAGTTCCAAATCGTCGTCTTAACCTGATCCGAATAACTTAACACGCCCAGTACTAATGAAGTATCTGTTCTGGATTTGTAATATTTTATGTTCGCCATAAAATCCTATGTAAAACCACTCCTTGATGTGACCCAAAGAATCGTTTGAGGAATAAATTCTGGCACGAGTTCTTTGCAATTCAATTACGCACACCAATGTAGAGATAGAGGGGCTGGCGCAGTAAAAGGCCAATGAGCACATAAAAAAAAATTTGTAAACAGGCGCAAATGTACATATGTACTAGATAATAATTAGTCACCATCGCCATCATCGGAGACTTGTGCAAATCAGAGAGGTTATATTTATTTAGCTAATTATCGTTGATTTGCTAAAAAAACAAAAAAAAAAACACCAACTACCGCTTTACACTGACATGACAAACAGCGTATTGACGTAACTGATCGCGCGAACATATGTACATACAAGGAAGTATATAAGTCGCGTAATCTTCTTCAATAACCTACGGGACAATTTTACACTTTTATCAGGGAAATGTTATCGAAAATGCTGGAGTTTGGTTTTTTTCTTTTTAAATGTCGTTTTAAAATATGTCTAATCTCATGACACGTCAATTGTAGTAACAAAAGTGAATTGTAATTATACACGCAGGAAGGAATATGCGTACCGTAACAAATAGAGAAACTGTTCTACGCATGCGTCAGTTGCATAAATCTAGGTCGATAATGTTTTGGGAAATGTTAAATATTTGTTTTCACTAATAATATTTACACACAAGGTGCTATCGCATTTTTTTTCTTGCGAACACTCAATTTAGTCGATGAATTTACTAATTCTGAGTAAGTTCTTTGCGTATGAGTAGATATCAATATTTTTAATACTTACTCGATATTCCCAACTCAAGTTGCATTAAGAGCAACAATAAACAACACCAAAAAGTAGGCGTGTAACCAAAGAACATACAATATTTATTAATTTTATATGGCGGGTCGTATTACTATGACCCGCTTTCACAAATAACACGAAAATTCTGTGCTTTTTGACGACCCACTAATTACCGCGATGTGTTCCTTGGTGTAACTAAAAATTTGAAAATATTGTGGCTCGGATTGTTGGTACTACTGGGGTATCTAATACTAAAATTAGAAATTTGTCAAAAGCGTATAGCAGGGATCATTTGATGCTAGTAACAAATGCTGCTTGCTACCACGAATGCGTCACCTTTATAAGAATTTTTGCTTCAAACTTGTTATCTGATGTTTGCTTCCGTGATTGTGTTTTGATTTGCAATGTAACAACAGTTTTAGGAATTTTTAAATTTTTTAAAATCATTTATAGTTCCTCATTCCTTTTTCAAGATGAAATGTTTTTACAAACTATTTAGCTCTGGATGGACTAACAAAATTACCACCGGAGCTATAGCTGGGGATGCTGATGGGTGCTGATTCAATTGAACAACTCCTTGGTGACAATTCTGTATGAATTGTTTAGGAAAAAAAAGCAGCAGTCATTTTATTTATAAAAATATTGAATTTAGTGTTTCTATAACCCCAAATTATACAGGTACACTAAAGTTTGTCATTCCATTTGTAACGTACAGAAATAATTGTGGTAGAGTGACTTGGGTTGTACACCCACGCATAATATTAAAAGTCATTTTGATTTTTGCGTATTTTTCTGTCCGTCGTTTGTCTATCCGTCTGTCCGTCCGTCCTCACGATAACTCGAGAACGCGTTCACTTGAATTGCTTAAATTTTAAACAGGAAATTTTTTAAAAAAATGTAGATTAATTTCGAAAATGCGACAAATTAAGCAAGATTTACATTATGATGGCATGCATTTTTTAAAGAAACTGTGAAGGAGATAGTTTATTGAAATTTAAATGCTGCCGAAGTAATCACTGCAATACCTCTCATGTACAGTCCCCTCCAGTTCTTATAGTACAAATCGCAAACTGTCACATAGTCAAATTTACAAATTGTAAATTTTTTTAATCGTTTGTTATAATAATTGTTGTTAAAAAACGGACAAAAGTTGCGTCCGAAATAATTTCAATCTTTTCTATAAACAAATATATAACAACTTTCGATTTCGCAATATTTAATTAAAAATCAAAACTTACTTTTACTTCCTTCCATTTTTGACAGATGATTTAATAAATATTTTCTAAAAAAATTATAGTAACAGGAACAAGTAGTCGAAATTGACTAGTTAGGGTTGCCAATAGCAATGTTTTAGTTCCAGCCACGCACTCATTGAAAAATCGAGGTGTGGAAAAAATTCAGAACGCATTTGCTCCTCTCGTCACTCATAAATAAATTCCCGTATAAAATGTGCTATCTCCCTCACAATTTCTGTAAAAGCTGTCGCTCCTTCATAGGGTTGCCATACCAAAAATTAGTTTTTCACTATACATATATTTGGCCTGAGACGAAGAGAGTTGGGATCATGTACATGGCATTTTTATAAAATAAATACAATTTTAAAATTCGACTAAAACAGGCAACCCCATCTTGGTTTTGCCATATAAAAAGCTATGATTTTACGTATATTGTGAAAAAGATCAGTCCTAGACGTTTCGAAAAGTTCTTCAGAATATGAAACCATATGAAAGTGGTTATAATCACTTTTACTGTACGATGAACCGTTATAAAAATATATGCCAAAAACAACTTAACAATCAAACTTGCACTGAAGGGTGGCCATACGAAATTACATTTTCGGGCATCCATTTAGGGTATCATAAGAATTGCGATAATTTGAAGTACAGTACTAGTCAGAATTAAAGTAGAGTTGATTGATAATTTTTTGTGAATTTTGTACAAGTAAGCAGTATATGAATGAAAGATCTCAGACTGTGGTGTCCAGCAGGAGAATGTCTTCTTCCAAGTTGATTTTATCGCAAGTGCCGCAGAGAGTGGTATTGGCTCCGCTATTGTTCACGCTTTTTATCAATGATATCACTTTTGTTGGAATGGTGATCAGTATCATCTCTATGCTGATGACATTCAAATCTATGCTGGAGCTCTAAGGAGTGACCTTCTTTCTCTGATCTCTGAAATCAATGTAACTCCCCCCAGAGTTTCTTATTGGTGCGGTGCTAATGGAGTTTATCTTTATCCTGAGAAGGCACAAGCAATAATCTATACTGTTTGGAATAATGCTGTTACTTCAGCTTATCTTCCTCCTGTTTCTCTTCGGGGACAGGACATTCCATTTTCCTCAGATTCAGTGAAGAATCTTGGACTTTTGATGGGCCAGAGACTAAAATGGGGTTCTCATGTTAATCTCATCTGTACGCGAGTATACTTGGATCTTCAGACGATCTATGCGGTGCCCGTTTTTCTCCCTCAGGAGATACGGGGTAGACTGGTACGAGTATTGATTCTTCCTTAGTTTCTCTACGCTGATGTTGCTATCTACCCCCTTCCTGCTACTGCAATCTCAAATTGGCTCGTGCGATTAATGTTTGTGTGAAATATGTATATCGCCTGAAAAGGAGGCCGGATTTGTCTGCTTTAGCGGAAGAATTTCTGTAATGCATTCTATCTAAGTTTTTTTTAGTACAGAACCCTTTGTTTTATTTTCCATGCTAGACTTGGTTTGGTGCCCCCTTATATTGGTTAAAAGTTCAACTGGAGCACTGGGGATGGATCGAGGATCATGCTTCGCGGAGTTCAAGTATAGTTTGTTGGAAGAATGGTCTATTCTCAGGGTGCGATCACCTGGAACTCTCTTTCTAGGGAGATTAGAGAATCTGATTACATGAGCTCATTCAGGAAAAGGGTTCTTGAACATTTGAGTGAGTCCTGGTTTAATTATAGGTTATTGAGTTCTTTCCTTCCTCTTGGTCCTGGTTGTGTTTATGTTTGCTGCTGTGATCCATTTAGTGGTCGACTTACTGCTCTGGTATTTCCGCAGTATTAAAAATTTTCTTAATGTTTTTATTTGCAAAGTTTGAGGTTTTGTGGCGTTATCGGCTGTGATTATTCGAACATCCTCATTGGTTTTGGTGAATAATCAGCCTTGGTACTTGATGTTCTATTAATGGAGCTGTTTCCTCACTGTATTAGTCTTAAGTGTTAAGCTTGAATGATGTAGATTTTTAGTTTAACATCCTTATGACTCATGCTGAATTATGTCGAATTTGAATAATACAAAGATACTTGATTGAGTTACTAGATTTAACTTGTTAGATTTAAAGTTTTTCGGTGTAAACATCTTTGGAAATATTTATCTCTTTGTATATCTTTATTCATTATAATTTTCTTAAAGTCACGGCTTGAAACCAAGTATTATGTTCTTAATTTTTGACAAAAAAAAAAAAAATTGTCTAAAGTATGACTTTGAGATGGGTGCTCTTCACTTCTTATGTACCTGCTCAATTACTTTTACCTAATTTTTATTGTTTGATAGAGTTTATGCTAATTATTAAATAACTACTGTAGATCCATGTACCCATCGTTTAAGGACTTGGTCTTGGCCAGAGTCTTTCATTTAACTATTTTTGTATTGTATTGTATAGTGGAATAAAAATAAAATTAGAATTGAAATATTCTGTTTTGAATATTGATATCATATCATATATACCTTCTTATATCAATATGTTCAAACTAGTATGATTTTTCTGCTGATATGTTCATCCACGTGGATGCTTTTGTATAGAAATGTCAGTACAAAGTAGACCGCATCAATAGCATATAGAAAGGAGATTTCGGATTGCCATATATTTTTGGAAGATTCTAAGACCTCTTCAGTATTAAGAAATTTTATCCATAGACTTGTTTTTTATAAGATATGCTGTATTATGCTAGATATTATTTGGGAGACAGTGGATTGATGTATTCCTAAATCGTCTCCAATTTCACTCTGAATACCTGGATCACATACGTACCTTAGATAGGTTCTATCATAATCGCTCCTGAGAAGAAGGAGAATCTCTGAAATATTGAGCTAACAACTCAATGTTGTTTTTTGTTTTCCAATCGGTAAAGATTCTTATAGTTGCTTGCCATCCTATACTATAACGGCCAAGAGGTAAATATTTTAAGTGTTCACACATTATCCATAAAATCAACCATAATTCACAAATATTTAACTCTTTACAGACCGAAATTTACATAGGAACTAAGTTAAGCATCTTAAATCTGACATCTGAGTCTACTCACAATTTTTCGATAATAATTGATTGATTGACAGATCTAATAGGTAAACCTTGTATTCTCTTGAATTATTTTGAATTTATTTTATTTTTTCGTCTTATATATAGCTTTGAATTTGAATTTATATTATACCTTAATCTTTTGTATCTTCTTGAATTTATTTTATTTATGTTGATATACTTTGAACTGACATTATTTCTTAATATTTTATACCTATTTGAATTTACTTCATTATATGATATGTTGATTTCTTATATGATCTATGAAACTGTTTCTGCCAGATTGCTTTATTTCCAGCTAAATTTAATGAGTCGTGCGTTATGTGAGCTGGGTGTACTTTATTTCTTAAGAGATTATGTCGTCTGGCAATGACACTACATCTCTGCACAGAGTGAGGGCGCTCCTGAATATACTCAGTACGCAGCATAGTGGACTTAACGTCTGTCATCTTAATGCTAGAAGTATTCGTAACAAGATCGATATATTAGAAGAGTTATTTGGGGGTCAAAAATACACGCATTGCTTGTCTCAGAAACTTGGTTGAATCCAAATATCAGTTCAAACTATATCTCGATTAGTGGATATAATATTTTCCGTTGCGACCGGCTAGGTCGCAGGGGAGGTGGCGTGGCCATTTATGTGAAACAGACACTGAAATCGAAATTAATTTGTGTATCGGACCCAGAGGATGCACTCGAGTACGTTTGCGTTGAAATCACGACGGACTATTCCAAATGCATCTTAGTGGCAGTTTACTGCCCCCCCCCACTGCTTTTGACGTCGAAATGGCTTCCCGTTTACAAAATACCCTTACTGCAATTATATCGAGATGCAATCACGTAGTAGTTGGAGGTGATTTTAATGTCAACATGCTGTGTGATGATCGTTCCACTTGCGACCTGAAATATATCTTTCAAACGTTAGACTTAAAAGTTACTAATTCACTTCCAACGTACTTTAATACCCAACACTCATCACAGCTTGATCTGTTCTTAGTGTCAAATTCTGACTATTCCTTACTCACAAATCAATTAACGCCACCTAGCGACTTCGACCATGATATCTTGTTCATGACATATGACATCCCTGTTGATTCGAATGCATCTAACTCTACTTTTACCTACAGGGATTTCAACCACATAGTCCTTGATAGACTTTTTAATGAGTGCTCAATGATATCGTGGGAGGCTATTTACAACGATTTATGTACGGATGATAAGGTGGAGCACCTAACTGCTTTTCTACAATACCTTTACGATAAATATGTCCCAATTCGAACACGTACCTTGCATCCCAGCGGCTCTCCGTGGTTCACGGAAGAGATCCGAAGAATGATTGCAGAGAGGGAATTTCTTTATCAGAGATTCAAACGTACCAAATCCAACGTTGATCTGAATCGTTATCGGATCATCCGGAATAGAGTAACTGTGGTCATTCGTGCAGCCAAGCGCCGGTATTATGGCTCACAACTTAACCCCAATCAACAACCAAGGAAACTATGGAGGAATTTACTGAATTTGGGAATATATGGCAGAGATCAGCCCAAGTGCAACCTGGATCCTGATAATTTAAATAGGTTTTTCACTTCAACCCAAAGTCAAGTTGCTGCCCCAATGCAACAGTTACCTGATCTTGTGCCGCTAAGTCAAGTCAACACACATAATTCTGAATTTGCTTTTAGGTGCGTAGATGCAGACGAGGTTATATATGCGATTAATAGCATTAAATCTTCAGCCACAGGGCCAGACAATATCTCTCCACGATTCGTAAAAATTATCTTACCGCATATTGTCCGCACTCTCGTCGATATATTTAATGCTTGCCTCACTACTTCTCACTTTTCCTTGATGTGGAAAAAAGCGAATGTCTTGCCTATCCCTAAGTCTCGTAAATCCTCCGAACTGGCTGATTATAGACCCATCAGCTTGCTCTGCTTCTTTGGTAAGGTTCTCGAAAAGCTGATGCACGTTCAAATGGCATCATATCTAAAACAAAACGACCTCTTATCACGTTGGCAGTCAGGCTTTAGAGCGCGTCATAGTTCCGAAACTGCTTTACTTAAAGTAATATCTGACATAACTGACTCGATTGACAACGATCACATAGCAATATTGGTTCTTCTGGACTTCAGCAAGGCCTTTGACTCAGTGAATCACAGTAGGCCGCTTAGTAAGCTCCAGCAATATTTCGGTTTTTCAAGCACATCAGTTAATTTCATCAAAAGCTTTCTTGGGCAGCGCAGTCAAACAGTAAAAGTGAATAACACCACCTCGTCACCACTTTTCCTTAGCAGCGGGATCCCCCAGGGATCAATATTAGGTCCGCTTCTCTTTTGTTGCAACATCAATGATCTCCCAATGAGGTTACAGGATTCAAAAGTCCACCATTACGCTGATGACGTGCAGATATATTTTGACCGACCAATAGGGCTTGTCGAGGACTGCGTCTCTCGATTAAGCGATGATTTGCAAAGATTATCTGACTGGGCGAACCGTAACTACCTAACACTAAATCCGCTCAAGTCAAACTGTGTAGCATTTTACAGGAGAAATCTAGATCCTAGTGAATTGCCTCCGATAATGATCAACAGTACTACTATACCATACTCAAATTCAGTTATAAGTTTAGGCATAGAAATAAATCAGCGGCTTACATGCTGCAACCATGTCTCCTCTGTTCTAGGAAAAGTGTATGGATGCCTTCGTCAGTTAAGATTATCGAGTCATATGCGTATGAAACTCGCTAAATCTTTGATATTACCTCACTTAACTTTTGGCAGTTTAATTTTTTTCAAACTCGATTCTGGTTGCCAAATAAAGTTAAATGTCGCTTTCAACGATACTATCAGATTTATTCACGGGTTGCGTAGATTTGCTCATATCTCCCCTTATGTTGAGTCCTTTTTGGGATATTCACTTGAAGCATACTTGTCACTAAGGCGCTTACTATTTCTGTATTCTCTAATTCACGTAAAGGAGCCCAAGTTATTTACTTGATCGAATACAATTTTTAGGATCGGCTCGGCATCGAAACAACCTTTTGCCAAGCTTCAGAACCTCATCAGGTGAGCGCTCTTATTTGTGCAGGTGTTCCGGTGCTGGAATTCTTTAGCGCCCAATATTCAGTGCGCGGGATCTCAGCACGCATTTAAAAGGTTGCTGACAACAGCTCACATAACGTAAATTCGCAAACTAATAGTTTAATCATTTCACTGGCATAATATGTTTTAGATCTCATATATTCAATATCTATGTAGACTTTATAGGTGTATAATTAGTTAATTAAATCTAAATGTATGTTTATATATCTCTCTTCAACAAATAAATTTTCCCTACCGATTAACTACGTACAAATATAAGATTTGTAATCTTGTGTACTAATTAACCAGTAAATAAATAAATAAATAAAAATAAATAAATAAATAAATTCCGTAGAAATTGAGCAAAATCTTTAGTCCAATAAAATTTTCAGTTTTTATTCATACTAATTACTTTAGAATTATTTATATACAAATAAATTCCATTTTCCTTAAAATTGAACATTTGATCAGTTTTAGTCATATTTCAAATGCCATAATGTTCAACAGTGCTCAAAAACACTGATACTCTGTAGGAACATATTTTATAACCACTATGAAATTCATTTCAACATCTCATCATTATCAATCAGTTATTCGAAACCTATAATGCACATTATCCACATTATTTTGTAATTTTACATCCACTGTTAGTACCAGCCTACCTATATAAAAATTAAATTCCCTGTCAAGGAAATCAGGAAATCCGGATAAAGCTAACGGTTACATCAAACTGTACACACAATTGTACATGAATTGCAATATGATTCCCATCATCCGCTTGCCAAAGGAGTTCTTTACAATCCGAAATAACAAAGCCGCTATCCATATAAATCTCAGGTAGGTACATAGAAAAATCTTAAGGACTTATCGTAGGTGTGCACAAAACATGTGCATCATATCGGTCTCTTTAAAGATCAATAACCCCCGAATCAGGGAACTGGGGTGATTGCATCTTAGGTAAAATCCATCTAGACTATCGCCACCATCAAGTATCATCATCACCTACATATGCAGGCATGCATGCATGTGTGTATATTGTACCTGCTGATAACAAGGATATCGTGAGCGTAATAAAATCTCATGTTTTATATAAAACTGTGCTTCCTTGTTTTTTGTGGAATTATTTCTTTGATATCCAGCGATGAGAATAAGAATCTACAAGGTGCTTGACAGTAATAGCAAGTAATGATCCTCCTGCTTATATCCTAATAGGCCTGTTCTATTGTATGTCATGCTTTTTATTTCTTGTCTGTAACTGAATTTTTGTTATGTATCTGCCTCGCTACGTTAGTTTTGGATTATTGAAGATTTAAGGATGATGATGATATTGATAATGTTAATGGAGAAAAAAAAGAGAATTATTTCACTAGATTTGTACCATCTACCTGACAAAAAATGATGGGAAAATTATGGTTAGATACTTCGTTTTTGGCATCGAAATGACCACCGGAGTTGAATTGACAGGGAATACAAATTTTACATACATATATGTAGATATAATGCTTGTGTTTTTAAAGGACTTAAAGGACACTTTTATTTGTAAATAAAAAAATAAAAATTTGAGTGCCATTTTTTCAGTTCCTAAGTGACGGCTTAGTTAAATTTGAATCTCTAGTATACTTATTAACCCCTGTGAATTAAACTCTGGTATATCTTTGAGAACCTCCTCGAAGTTGCCTGATTTTAACAGTTTTCCTTTACTTTTTCTAACACAAATAATCCATATAGAAATTTTGCTTTATGGGGGTCCTTAGGGGTTATAGTAGACTTTAAATGACAAATGACACAATTCTCCTCTTTTCAATAAGAGCGTAGCTAGGTCTCAATTTTGTTGGCATTGATCCTTCCCAAATTATTTTTGGCAAATCCTTCCCAAATTGTTTTTGGCAAAACTGCAGTACAGACTGCAGTAGTGCATTATAATATGAAAGGCAAGCTGTGATAACGCACTAAGTGGGTAAAAATACCTTTGGGGCTCTTTTGATTAAGTAGTATGAATCTAATATCGTTAGGTTATTAATGTGGCATATGGTGCTTATTAGGGCGCAATTTTGATGAAATGGGATATACATCGACCTACATCGATTTTGGATGTGAGAAATTAATTTTGTTAGATCTCGACTTAGGACAAACTAATTTAAGGGTTATTTATGGGGTAATTAGAGGCTTAAAAACTATTTTTTTTTAAGTACTGGATTGTAATTAAATTGATTAAATTCATCCAATTCTGCTGCGAGAAAGAAACATTGCTAGGCCTTGTAGTAATAAAAGGCTAAAAACAAATTTTGGAAGTATTTATAGCAATTTTTAATGAAATTGGGTGAATCTGCAATTTTCGGGTACTAAAAACCGATTTACTCATATATTGACGTTAGGAAAACTCATTTAGAGGGTATTGATGAGGTAATTAAAAATTCATTTAGGATTTATCTACGAAATAATTTTAATGAAAAGTCTACCGTATTCGGGTGCGAGAAAGTAAATCATTCGACATTGGATTGGAAGAGCTCAAGGGAGAATTTAAAAATGAAAAAAACCCGTTTAGGGGGTATTTAGGGGATTATTATTATTATTTTTATTTATTGTTATAAATTCAATTATGTACATTTAAAATTCATAGAAATAGCAACTAAATTTAATGATTTTTACCAACATTAGCATTGAGCGAAAGTTTAAATAAGAAAAAAAGATTCCACCCAAACACAGTATTTATACAAGATGAAATCTGATCGAATCTACGAATATTGTGCATATATTTATCGAATTATACAGCTAAACGCAAGTGACAATTTACGAAAGTTCTGATGGACTAGCTTTACATAAACTTCACATCCATATGTGATTATCGGTAAGAGCAAGGAGCGAGTCAGGAGCCAATGTGTGCTTAGACGAGTGAACTGATTGGAGGCACACAATGAGCGTATCCCAAAATATATCTTACCTACAATACTATATGATCATCCCAGGTAAGTGTGTCCTTGAATATAACACCTAAATTACGTAGAGATTTAATTCATTGAATAGGTGTGTTATTTAGTATTATTTTGGGGGGAAAACTTGATTTGTCGAGATTTGTGCTGTATACAACTATGGCATTCGCTTTTTTGGTGGTTAATAATAAGCCCATTTTGAATTAACCACCGATTAAGGTGTACGAGCCCCTCGTTAATGGAACTTATGGCATCCTCAATAAGACCATTGTTAGGAGGTAATGCACGATTTTGATGCAATGGGAGGAATCTATCATTTTCGGGTTCGGAAAAATAATTTGGCTAGATCTCAAGTCTCGACTTAACTAAAAAGATCATTTAAGAAATAAGTAGGGGACATTGGGGAATTGTGAGTCATGGGGAATTGTGAGTCACGTCAATATTTCACATAATTGGAAAGTCTGACTCATGCAAATGGCTGTCATTGTCTTATATTTGACCAAACTCATTTTCCATTAGCAATCGATGTGTGTACACGTACTCGTTCGTTCCGTGCGGCAACCACTTTGAAAATTTTCTCAAAATATTTATTCGCGTTTCTGTTTGCATTGATGTGACAACGATTTTCGGAGAATCGATTCAGGTAAATATATTCATAATTATCTTATGGCATCGACATTTCAACTTTTAAAAGGAATTTCGCATAAACATGCAATCAAAACGTTTGGGGAATTGTGAGTCACTTTTTTTGGGGAATTGTGAGCCACAACATCTTTGGCATTTTTCAAGCCAATATCGCATTTTTAACGCAAAATTGTTATGCAAAATTCCAACAGAATATTAGTTGAGTGGTTGGATATGCCGAAGAAATTGAACCGAAACAATTCCATTCGCTGCGATTTATGCGATCGAGCTGTTCATTTGAAATGCGTCAGTACTGGAGCCTATTTCACATGCCCGAATTGCGAATCCGAATAATTTTAATACCTTCCTTTTTATATATTTTTTTAAACTAATTGTTATGTAATTTCCAACCATAAAATAAATATTTTACAGCGATATTTTTGATTTTCCACTTAATTCAGACGGTGACTCACAATTCCCCAACATTTTTAAAAATCTCAAAAATGCATGTTTTTTGCCAACGCTCAGATTTTTTCAGCAGATAATAATTTCAAGATACTGCTTAAGCTAAAAGTTATGGTTTCCTTCCTAGTAACATAAACCATTTTGAAATTTAAAAAAATTTTGATTTTTGTGGCAGTTATCGAGCTTGGAAAAAGTGTGACTCACAATTCCCCAATGTCCCATACTTATAGGGTAATTACAAGTAAAAACTGATTTATGGATTATCTCTTATTGTCACTGATTTTCTGGCTCATTTCCTCAATCTTATTTCAAGGCCGAACATCACTTTTTGATGGATTTGGCTGAATTTTTTGATTTTTGTTTTTTGTTCGCCCGGCCTATGATAATTCATTCAAGATTGTTAGATACTCTTATAGATGACTCGATTTCTTGTTGAAATTGCATCAGTTATAAGGATAGCAATATGTTTCGATTTTAACAGCTTCTGAAACGATGATAGTGGCAGAACGCCATTGTTGAGGCTTATTCTTGGACCAATCACACCCATACGTGGGAACTCATAGAACCATGTTCCTATAGCTCGAGGCTTTTCGTGAATTTTTACCACTTTTCAACAAATTAATTTTTTTTTAATTCGTAGATAAAAATAAAGGTAAAACTTTTTTTATCTGACAAAGCTGTCAAAGTACATTTAAGAAACGTCATCAGAAAACAAACTTTCTCAAAACGATGCCTTCCGGTAAAAAACTTAACGGCAAAACTTAACTAGGTATCTAGCATGACCCTTGAAGGAGTTGTTATATTTTGTATGTTTCAGCTGAGGTCGCTTTTCTGACTGAGGTTATTGGATTAGTATTCTACAGTATTTCTGTTCTAAATATGTTACCACATACCTTAGTAGACCGTATAACATATGCCAGTTAACGTAGATATAATTCACAGATGTGTTAATTAGAAGTATTTACTTAATTTGTTGTCCAAGAATTATTTATTTACCACACTTTTACTAATAAAAATTATGAATTATTGAATTCAGGTGAGAAAAGTTCGGCAGGTAAATATTTCGGTTCATTTGTAATTCGGTATCATATGGTATCACTATGGGTCGTGAAGTTGTAATGTAATAATTTTATTGATGGGTATATATAGTTACTACAGGTATGTGTGCTTTTTAAGTTCAATAGTTATTTGATAATAAGTCCCTTAGAGCAAAGTGTCGCAAAACTATAGGGAAAAAGTGGTCATCTGATAACCATGATAACCTATATGGTACCTACTGTGGTGTGGTGGAAAGCAAAGGATTTCGCCAACCATCGTAAGACTGTGAGGCTGTGCTTTCTTAGCGTAGGTACGCGATGCCCTCAAGTCAACCAGCACTCGAGCTCTTGAGGTTATCCTCAACATACACTAGGCAGATACGTATATAAAGAAGAGGGCATCATTCGCAGCGCTGAGGTTGCATTTCAATCAGACCTGGATTCACGCTGGAGCTAGAGTTCCACATGAATCCATCTTTAAGATCGTGCAATCCTCGCTCTACGGCAAATTGGGCATCACACTCTGTGCTTCAATCATTAACAAACCCTATTGTTTACATAGACGGCTCCAAAAATTAAGAAAATACCGGAGGAGCCTCGTATTAAAATCGCTCTACACCTTGAAAACTATGTTACGATTTTCCAGAAGTTAAGGCCATTCGTGAAGCGGGTAGGTATCTTTTCAATGCGGATACGGTAAAAAGGAGATTGCTATCTGCTCGGATAGCCAAGCAGCTGTAAACGCCTTGTTAAAAACTCAAAATTGGTAGTGGAGTGCAAAACTACCCTGAATTCCTTCTCGCTTTCACAGCGATATCAGCAGGAATGCAAGCGCGGATGAGCTCGCTCGTATTGGTGCTACCTCAGTGGAATCATCCTCCACAATCGAGATTGCACCAAACTTTCTTGCATCTAAAATTTCGGCTTGGGCTGACTGCTAACACGAACGCCTTTGGATGGATAATCTCTTGGGCAGAACTACTAAGGAACTGTGGAGTAAACCTAACCCAAATGTAACGAAAAAGATATTGAGAATGAGCAAGCCAACTCTGAGAACACTTGTGTCAATTCTTACTGGGCACTCAGCGGTTACATTCACAATATGAGACTTGTTGATGATCCTATATGTAGCGGATTCGGAAAAAAATCCGAAGCGATGACTCACTTCTTGTGTCACTATCCGGCTCTCTCCGGAAAGCACTACAGATTCCATGGCTCATTTATCCTGGTAGAACTGTACGTGGTTGCCAGGGAGAGTTGGGGCTAATTCTGAATTTCGTTAAAGCGTCCGGCTGGGACTTGTAAGCCATTGCTCATGAGTCTGGAGGGTGAACAATGGGCCTTGCTGTGGCCTAAGTTCCAGACTTCTCCCCCGGGGAACTCAACCGCTTTTCAATCCATGGATGGATGGTTATCCACTGCAATCCTATTTTCTGTTTATCAATTTGCTATTTCTTTATTTTATTATGTCCTTTGGAAAACCAACTAATTTATATGATAAAGTGCGACTCTCCCAGTCTATCTGTATCTAGTGCTGAATTTTTGTTATAAATTTTAATTTCTTCATTGGCTCGTTTTGCGATGTTCAGCAGTTGATTCTCCTTCGAAAACAGCTTTCTTTTCGTCGAAGGGTTTACACAATATAACTCACCCACATTTAGCTTCGTACTTACCATAAACGCCTCGTTACTGGTAATACCAAAGATAAAACTATCCAAAGCCTTTGATGTCTGAAGGAGAAGTTCTACCCACATGGTCGAGCGGACTCCAGTTGAGTTAGGCTACTCACTTTTGCGGTTCTGGTAGATGCCAAACAAGCGAACCGACGATACACAAATTCCTTGGGTGTGCAATTGCAGCTGGGAGGATAAGATCTTCTATGGGTCCAGCAAAATATTCATGCTTTGTGCTGCTACGTATGGCTTGGCCCTTTATAAAGTCGCTTGAGTGATTTATTCGAAAGAAGCTAGGTGTCGCGTGGAATTGTAGCAATATTTCTCTTCCGTAGAACAGATGAATGAATAAGATCGGGTTGTGTAAACATTGGATCTAAGGTGCTCCTTAACAAGAATTTCGTACAGTATCTTGATGGTGTGGTGGAAGCGCTTATACAAATATTAAATACACAGAACTTTGGTACGTCGTTCTGTAACAATTCTGTAACAATTTATATGTATGGATAAATTTTTATATTTCTAAATCAAGTTAAGGTGTATTTTTTTATTTATTTAATAACTTTATTTACTAATTATTTTTATTCTGTACTATTAATTTTATAGAGTAGTAAGATAAGTTACGCTACTTTTGTTTAAATCACTTTTACATCTATTGCTAAATATATGTAGGTGCTTTCAATTATGCAGGACATAATAATAATGATAATAATATAAATAATAATATGTAAATAAATGACAAGTGAGAGTGATCTAAATGATAGTAACTCTGCACGTACATTATTTAAGTGATTTGAAATCACTGAAGATATGACTGGATTTTGATTTTTGGACTTAAATTTAAAAATTTTATCTCATATTGCAAACACTGCCATCGAGCTATGAAGTAGGTAGATGTAAAAAAAAAATTTCCAACTGTATGAAGCAGAAACAGTGCAAAGCAACTGTACTTAAGTCTTTATTCGCGGTGCCAACTAAATGCCCGTAACAATATATTACATTACTTTCATATTTGTACATATTCCAAATGAAAGATTTAGTTTTATATTTTACCTGTAAGACAATTTTCCGAAAAAAATACAAGTCTCTAGAAATAAATATTATTTGAAGTTTAGGGAGCACAATATCCTGGAAAGAGGTCACATATTGCTACAAATAGGGACTTAATAACAATAATGTTACTAATTACATTTCATATTTTACAATTAAAAATTAAAAACAGTTAAATATTCAATTTATTTAATTAATTACTTTACAACAACCTGCATTCATTCATTCATTAATGTTAATATAGACTTGGATTCTAGTAATTCCTGTAAATATTATAGTAGAAAGTAAGATATATGTAATACCTACTAATTTCGTTTTAATCTAGAGAAGTAGAAATGTAATACTTAGATTTTTTACAACCTAGATTTTTTCTAAGTCTCTTATACGAGGTTCCATACTTTTATGTTATTTTCTGAACTTTTTTACAAGATTCTCATTAAACCAAACTAAATCTTCTTTATTACCATTACTTTTTTTATACCCTAGATGAAATCATAGGGTATACTAAGTTTGCCAGTCCGTTTTGTAACACCTAGAAATAATTATGGTAGAGCAAAATGGATTAGACACCCACATATAAAATTAAAAGTTATTTTGATTTTTGCATGTCGGTCCGTCCAGCCGTCCTCACGATAACTCGAGATCGCGTGTACTTAGAGAGTTGACCAGGCTTTAAAATAAGTAGAATTAATTTCGATAATGAGAGAAATTGCGCAATTTTTTCATAGGGTTGCCATACAAAACTTTCATATTTGGACACTGCCTGAGAACGCGTCAACGTAGAGATTGGTAATTTTGTACATAGAGTTTTCATAACAAGAATAATTATAATTTCCAAAAATGGACTAAATCGAACAACTCCTTCTTCGTGTTGCCATACAAAAATTTTATTATTTTTATTTTTTTATATATACTGTGAAAACGATCACTGATGTACTGAAAAATTCTTCAGAATATGAAAGCCTGTAAAATTGGTAACAATAATTTTTTCTGTCTCACGAACTGTTATAGAAATACTTATATGCGAAATACCATTTTAAAAATCAAACTTGCACAGATGATTGACCATACGAAATGTCATACGAGTATTCATATACCCCACATGAATAAGAATTGGTTTTGGACCAACTATAGCTTTTTTACTTTTACCTGTTTTGATTTGTTTTTTTTTAATGCTAACCTATACATTCTCGACGGGTTTGAGGTTAGGTCGGTGAAAAACCTGGCTATGATAAGACTTTATTATTATTTTCTCTTTGAAGTTTTTTTTCAGACATCTGGCACTGTGACAGGGTTCGCAGTCATTCATAAAGATAAAATCGTCCTTCCTTAAGAACTTTGATGTACCAGGCAGAGAAGTTCTTGCTGCATTCAACAATATATACGTTTTTGAGTCGTTTTCTAGAGATTATATTTCATATAATCACTGCTATTCGGTGCTTTATTCTTTTCTCAACACACATTCAGGTAGTAAACTTTCATATAGTCCCGTCGTATATAAATTTCTTTCTCTTCAGTCACTAATTCTATCCGGCATTCATCAGGGAAGAAATCCTGTGAATTTGTGAAATTTGTTAATTCCAAATACTTAATATCCTTGACATAAAAAAAAAAAGTTTGGCTAACATTTTCCTAGTCAGATGCTGAAAAGCATTTGTCCATTTCTCCCCAAGCCAGTCTTTTTTTTTATCTTTGCAGGGGTTAATCTTGATTTTCTTGTTATCCTTGTGCAGTCTTCTTTTTGAATCCGACGGCTTAGTGTGTGCTTTGAAAAAATTTCAGCACCCTGATCCGAAACAATTTTTCGAAATACTCTTATTAGAGTTTTCCTGTTTCTTTCAACAATTGAAACCGTGGAGTTTTTTTGTTGTTGTGAACCTTTACAATCGCAATTCAGCTTCCATCCCCATCTACCTTCTTTTTTATATTCTTTGCTGATAATTGTGAAATATTGCACATTTCAGCAATTTTCCTTTGCGAAAGTCTTTTTATTTAATAAATTTGCACAATAAGATGTCTTTTAAGTTTTCACCGAATGTCAGTTAAAATCCGATATATACCATGCATTCATTCACAAGAACTATTTAAATATGAACAAGACCTTTTAAAACTCATTTATACAGAGAACAATATTTAAAATTGCCATAAAATAACTGTCGGTAGGTACATGTAAATTTCTTTACAATATACAATAATATGAATTGAAATTATAAGAACAGAGTAATAACAGTCATGGTATTTCCTTCTCATGAAATATAGAAATAGCCACAGAGAATTTGTCCTCTCGGGCATTATTGTTTCATTTCGAAGAATAGTGCTTTGGATATAAATCATTGTCTTGGTATTGTAAACTCCGAAGGGCCTAGTTTAAGTTGGGTTAGATTGGAATATTGTTCTACATGTTTCATGACAATGATAACAAAATAGTTAAATGGAAGGTATACATAATAATGTTAACCGTTCATCTTAAATATGTTACTATAGTACTGTAAGCTTCTATTATGTTGCGGTTCTGATAGTCTAAATAGCACAGAAATTGGGTCAAAGGCTTCCTGTAAAGAGTCTTCAAAAATAAATTTCATAAAGATTTCACGTTACTGTTAGAGCGTCTATCTTTAATTTATTTATTTATTTATTTAGCATGTACTAAGGTATTTTTGGGGGTACTGAAGACTCTCTTTAGTAACTGAAAGCACGTGAATTGAAAAAAAAGTTTTACAATCACTGCATTTTTTAAATCAGCTAGAAAAAAAAATGTATAGTACATGGAGGAGTTCTTCAAATATGGACTTACATAAATAAAAGACAAAGGAATAATAAGACCGCAGTGTGTTGTCTGAAAGTGCTGAAGAATTTACTGTAGAATCTTTCGAAACTTTTTTGCAGATCAACACGAAACCGCAGGAGTGGGAGGGGTAGCGATTTTTGGCGGGACTCACCGGGAGGGAGAATTTATGAACCAATCACACTCAGCGAAACGGGAAAGAATTCGTCCGGTCGTTGATGATATTCATCTATCCTTCTTGCGGGAATTACGGGAATAACGGGAAAAACGGTGCATGCTGTGAACCGAAAATGAAACGCAGCAATCCTGCATTTTGCACCTACAAAGTTCCTTGTCCGGCCATAATTTCGAGTCCTGCAAAAATTTCGCAATTTACAAACTGTAAACGAGCACCTTTGAAATTAGCAGAGATGTGTGGTCAGAAAGAAGCTATAAAGCTAATCTCGGTGTCCTTCTCGGCAAAAGTTGTAAAAGAAAGAATTTCGTTTTTAGCAGAAAATATGAGAGAACAAGGCTACAGCCCAAATTCGATTATCCGCAATGAGAACAACCGGCATTAATAATATTTCCAACGATATTTTGATTTTTTTTCCATTATTCGGGAAAGACTCCAATATCCGGGAAAAATTTGGCAATATCGAAATGAGAAGAGTTGGTATTGGTATTCTGACTTATATTCGAAGTGATCGTCCCCGTGACCAGAACAAGTCACATTTTTATTCATTAAGGTTTTAATAATAATTCAAAATTCCAACAGTTATTAAAATATGTGAAAAATTAATATACCGTTGGAATTCCAACTGTGTTTACTTTCAAATGAATCTTTATATGTGATCTTGACAAGATTTATTTATTATTTATATTATTAATAAGCCATTAAAAATTTAAATAAACAGGTGGTTTTAGTAGATAGCAGGATCCAAACCAAAACGTTGATCTGGAGACTCCAAGAATTGATTAGTATATGTTGGGGAAGGTCGTCAGGGTTGGGCTGTCATCTCGGTCAGGCATCTGCAATTTTTTTTAGTTTTAACTACTAGCGCCATCAATGTTCGAGCACTGGAAAGCTTCTCTCAGTGATAGCGATTTTTTCGTGACATTGCAGATTTGGAGCGTAAACGCAAAGTATGGGTTGTGCACTCAGTGGTTTGAAAAGCAGCAGTGAATACTGCCACAAAGTGAGGAGATGATATGTAATCATCAAGATAAGCATTGTGAATGTGTTGTGTGACTCATGCTGGAAAATAAACCAAGAGGAAATTATAATCCTGCAACCTGTTTGGTAGTGGTGTCACGTGATGCGGCAATGTTGAATGTCGCTAAGGTTGGTCAGTTTTTGTACTCAGGGTTGGCACACTGTGATTGTGTGCTTGGAAAACGCCCAGCACCAATCCTAACGAAGTACGCCAATAAAACAGCAGCCAAAGAAAAATGCCCGCCAAAAATGCTTATAACCTTGTTTTAGGACAATGCAAGAGAAAAGTGCATTTAAAGTCCCAAGTAACAATTTTTCCAATTTTTGGTGACTGAAGGTGATGGGTAGTTTTATTAGGGCTATATAATGGTTACTCGGTTATATAAGAATTTCAGTGGTTATATAAGAGTTTTATAATATTACCAATTGGTGATGTAGTTATATTAGAGTTTTTTAGGTTACTAATGGTTATCGTGGAAGTAAGTTACTAAAGGTTTTATAAGTTGGTGATGGAAATGTTTCAATCACCGGTCTATATACTAGAAGGTATATAAGAAAGTTTTATAATTGTTTTGATCACCACGTTATAAACATATTGGTAATAAGTGTTTATTGCGGATCCGTGGTTACCCTTATATAACTCGGAAACTTTCAGTAATTTAGGTGACTTTAATAAAAATTGGGAACTTCGGTAATACATATACCCACTATAAAATATCGTAAAATTTTTTGGTGGCGCTTTAGTAACTACGGTGATCGTTATAAAAACAAATTACTTTTAGTGTCGAATGGAGCCATTATAAAACTGTTTTTATTTATATAACATAATATAACCAAAGGGTATATAAGAACACTAACGTCTGTATTTTGGGACTATAATTAAGATATATAACATTACCAAAGGCTACATATTATGACTAATGGGTATATAAGGACCATTTTCGAAGCATGGTAGTGCCTTTAGTTTATCTAATATTTCTAGAAGTTTTATAAGGGTCATTCTGCTTATATAAAACTACTTGAAGTTTTATAATGGTAATTTGTTCATTTAAGAACATGCAGCCATTTTTTCATCTGTCCATTGCAGATAAAAAAGAAAATGTCGTTTAAGCCAATTTTTTAAATTTCAGATATATGGCTTCCGTTTTATTTTTATATGAAGAAAATACATCTTTTTATGTACATAACATTTCTGAAGTATGTTATGTAATTTTGCTGAATTAATGCCACATGAGTGAAAATCTTAAATTTTGTCATATTTAATTAAAATTATTAAATATTGACTATTTTTGGAGTGGTCTGTATTTTTTGGCAGTATCTATGATGTTATTCACAGTAAAATTTAAATTGCAGCTGAATTTCACCACATATAGGCCGAAAAATTGTACTTCTAAAATGTAAAAATCTTCAACCCTTTTATTATAAAAATACAATACAAAAAAAATCGAAATTCTATGTCAAGATAGGTTTCGTAAATATTTGCATATTATTGTTTTATAAAGGTAACGAAAAATAATTTCCCTAACATTTCAATCACTGAATGTAATCAGTCTGAGAATTCCAAGCGTTATGGAAACGTTACCATCACCATTATAAACAAAGTTTATATAGGTAACCGAAACATTACCGCTACCACTGCTATGATCAAAATAAATTAATCGAGAGCACCTTGGGTTATATAAGGGTTATATAAGAAGTTATATTAAGGTAAACAGAATATTTTGGTTACTCATTTTATAAAACTTTTAGTTATATAACGTTACCTAAATCAAGTCACGGTAACCTTTATATAATCCTCCATTTAAGCTCTATAAGGGGTTTATAGTGGTTACAAAGACGTTTCGAGTACCAGTCTATATAACTCAAGTTATATAATTTGGTAATAGAAACCTTACGGTTACTACTATATAAAAAAAATTGTTTCTTGGGGTGCGTCAAAATAAATATAACGACATTTACCGGAAGTGAGATTTCGAATAATATGGCATTTAAATTTTCCTAAAAAACAGAAAAATTCAACAAATTCAGATTTTTATTTCATATTTCATTCAAATTAATTTGTCCAGGTCATTTTCAATCACTTCAGCACATTTTTGACAGCTTGTCACTTTTTTTTTTAATGCTTATATTTTTTTCATTTTTCACCCAATCAATTTGCAATGTTCAGCAAAAGTGTTCCTTTTTGCTTGCATGGAATGATAAAATTCTCTCTTAAATGGAAGTTATGGCAATAGTCAAAAGGGTGTCTAACCCTGACGACATTCCCCTACATATATTGGCGTACATGATTACCAGACACCCTGTACATACATATCTACATATGTAGGTACTATTACAATACTATTTCAAATATTATTCACAAGCTCTCGTTATGACACTCTACTGTTTACTTTTATCAAATTCACAAACCCAGTCAACACTACTTTAATTATCGGTAGGACTGAACTTTAAATTATCGAAATCCAATACTTTTAAATGTTTACTACGTTCTTCAATGCCTGAGCTCAAGACCGACCTGGCGGTGACAACTGACATGTGCTGTATTTATACTGTATAAATTGGCGAGAACTTTCCCAAAGATTTCATTCTAGAAACATCGACTCGCCGAACCAAGTTATGTTTACTGTCCGAATCAATAAATGTCGTATGTTCTAAAGTGTATATGTATATTCGAAATTGTTATGTTTATTGTAACACCAAAATGTTCAATGTTTTCTTCAGTTTTATAAATTTCTATAAATATTTTATTTCTGTTATGTTATTGCTTGTGTAGTAAAAAAAGTTGATTTTGTTATAAAGGAAATGTGTATTCCTTAATATTACTGAGCTCATTCTTTTAACCAGGACTCTCGATTTTTGGGGAAGCCTCGAAATCGGTCATCCCGGATAATCGAATTTCAATTGTATTTCTTCATTGAAAGAGAGTAATTAAATATTTTGCTATTCAGTATGATGAGACTACAGATAAAAAATCAAACATTTATTATTGTATTAAGGGTGATGTACACTTACCGGCGCATCGCGATCCAGCACAGACAGGCAAAATATTTTTATATGATAACAAGTTAGCTAATTTACATCAACCGGCACCGGCAACGTAACGAAAACTTCGTTACCGGTCGCTATCGGTGGCTAGAAACCAGACTGGCATTTTTCGCTTGCTGATCTAGCTGTAAGGTTAACTTTTCTATAGTTTTCTCTCGATATCTGCCTTTTCTTTCCGTTTAATGTCGTTATATGTGCACGAAAAATGCCGGTGTCGGTCGAAACGCCTGTCTGTTCCGGTTCGTGCTGTGCCGGTAAGTGTGTTCATTGCCGGTCGCATCGGTGGTGGCTAGAAATAAGACCGACACTTGTCGGTTGTTGGTTTAGTTGCGAAGTTAACATGGGATCACTTTTCTATAGTTTTCTCGCGATACCTGCCTTAACTGAAAGTTTGCTTTCCATTTTATATCGTTATATGTGTACGAAAAATGCCTGTGCCGGTCGATACCTATCTGTGCCGCCAAATGTGTATCGACCTTTATCCGTATAAATAAATGCAATAAACATTTTGGATTTAAATAGCCTATGATTTTCTCCCTTTAAATTCAAGGGAGTAACGTCGTTGTAAATAAATAATTTTTGGGGTACTTGGTAAAAAGGTTTCCCGCTCCTTATACCTACTATAGTAGATGGTTCACTCTGCATAGATAGCACATAGTACATAAAAACACAAATATTTACTTTAAACTCATCAATATAAATTTTGAGTACACATATATATGTAGTATACAATTTTACATACCACCATCATTGCGTAACTCTGCCTGTCCAACTAGTTTCTATCCTACATATCCAAAATAAAAAAAAAACACATTTAGAGAATGCCCCATTAACATTGATATTCCTTACCTGATTCTAATAAGTAGGTAGGTATAGCTCTAGCTAGCTAAGCAATTTAATTTGGAATCACGAAATCGACATGACATACCAATGCACTTCACGCGTGTGCACATACGAGTACATGCATGCATACACTCATGAATCGCATAGAACTTTCGAACAGTACTTTCCAATTTAGAATTCTCGTTTTTCTGTATCTTTTTATAGTCTTATCGAAAACCACACGCTCATTTAATTACATTGCGTACAGAGTAATTCGCGCCAAAAGCTATTTCGAATCTGGGTCAATCTAGGCCGCGTTTTGCATACAAAATTGCATTCACAAGAATTCTCGGTGTCTTTTACTCACATAATGTAGTGCCAGATAACGAATTCGAATGTGCCGTGTACAGTTCTAGCTAGAGCTAGACCAAAATGTATGATTTCTAGTGAGCAAAACTAACAAACGGCATACAGTAACAGAACGCAAATCACTCAAATTGTTACTTACTCACAACATCTATCTTGAAATGAAATTCATGGGACTGTCGGTTCGGTGAAGTGTTGTTGTACTTCTTGCAGACTGTAGGTAGGGTACCTATAAAATACCCTTTTCACGATGCTGCTGCTGCTGTTGCCCAGATTTTCTACGGTCGTGACTTCTGGTCAAGAATTATTAATTATTGTGGTACGCGTGGTACAACATCTAGACAGCCCCAGTAAACAGGCCGACCACAAGAATTCTTGAGTATGTCAAATGTAGGCGGTGACATGCTAGCTATAGTCTCATAGATTCTGACAGTGCGTTGGATCTTTTGCATAAGGTCTAATATATGTATGTATGTAGCATCTGTCATAGAGATTCCATAAATTTCTAGGACGTTTGAAGCACAGACTTTATGCAGTGACATTTCCTTTTAAAAATAGTGCAATGATTTGAAAATAGTATCAAATCCAAAGAGTTTCATCACTTCCCCACCGTCTTCATAATTTTAAAGCATATGGGGGTTGATGATGGTGACGAAGAAAATATTGTAGGCAGGCGAAACTATGGCTGAGTAATTATTCTATGGTTTCAATGCTCAAGATTGTTTATGTGTCCATTTTAAGATAGCTTTGTAGCACGTATTTTGCTGGGACTGATATTTTGATGATAAAATATCGCATCGTTAATACGTCACTAGAATTTTGTTAGTTATATCTATAGGGGTAAATGGTAGCGCCTGCAGTTCTCCTTCGAACCATATTTCATTTGAAAAGTTTACTTCATGATCTGTTGATGAGCATTCCAGGAAATTGGGTTTCTTTAACTGGTTATGGGTCATCTGTACGTCACATCACGTATATATGTATAGGGAGACAGGGTTGGACACCCTTTTGACTTTTGCCATAACTTCCGTGTAAGGAAGAATTTGGTCAATCAAAGCACATCTTTGGAAAGGTCTGGGAAAAAGAAACACTTTTACTAAATATTGCAGATTGATTGGATGAAATGTGAAAAACTATAGGCATTTGAAAAAAAAAGTAAAATGCTGTCAAGGTTAGCTTAGTAACGAGAAATGTACTAAAATGATAGAAAATGTCCTGGAAAAATTAATTGAAATAAATAAAAACCTGAATTTATTGTATTTTTCTATTTTTAGCAAAATTTGAATGGCACATTATTCGAAATGGCACATCCGGAAAATGTCGTTATATTGACGCACGCAGTTTCTGGTGGTATTCACTGCTGCTAAAAAAAATGTTTTTTTGAAATTTCAAACCACTGAGTTGAGTACGCAGCAAGTGCTTTGTTTTCATTCTTCAAATCTGCTAGATCACAAACAGTTCGCTATAAAAGAAGTTTTTCCGCACTCGATTATTGGTGGCGCTAGTGGTCAAAACTGCAAAAAAATTGCAGATGGCCAACCCTGATGACAGTTTCTGGCTGTATTCACTGCTGCTAAAAAAAACTTTTTTTTTAAATTTCAAACCACTGAGTTGAGTGTACAGCACATGCTTTGGTCTCACGCTTCAAATCTGCAACATCACGAAAAGTTCGCTATTAGAGAAGTTTTACCGCAATCGAACATTGGTGGCGCTAGTGGTCAAAACTAAAAAAAATTGCATATGGGCAACCCAGACGACATTCCTTTATATATATGCGGATCACTATGGAAGGAAGCTTTTGATGTCAATTGTTTTACGATTTCGATTGAAATAATGATTTACTTCATAATACTTATTGTAGATGATATTTTTCCCATAGCACTATTCTTTCAGAGACATGTAGATACCGCTATTGAATTATATGCAGAATTCTTCATATATTACTTTTTTTCACAACTGTGCGCAATTTAATCTTTCTTCTATAACTTATATCCAGTTTTCTTGCTATTCAGAAGGGAAGCCAGTAGTCAAATCTGAAGCTGATCTTCCTGTACCACTATTGTTTGTAAAAAAACTTCCTTGTCGAAATTTGTTTTAAATGAGTTAATATTTCTATTCACGGTGGTGTCTATGAAGTTTTGAAGATGAGTAGAATTTTTTATAATTTGATGTAGCTCGAGATCAGTACTTGCGTCGTATATGTGAAAAATCATAGCTGATCTGATGTTGTTGTGGCCCCTGTCAATTGTAGCCCCCCCTCCACCACAACGTAATTTGAAAATCAGGGATAACATGTTATTTTAATATTATTACAACAAAGTCAAATAAAATAAAATCAGTCCTTTAAATATAACATATGAATATGATTAATAGTCATGACTCGACGACATGGCGTCGGACGTAGAAAGACATGAGTGGGCGATAAAGGCGAGACTTAGATATTTTGCACAATATAGATCGTAGAGTAGAAAAGCTTAAAATAAATTAATAAAAAGTTAATTTCAAAAATTACGTTAAAAGAAAAAGGAAGCCTCATAATTTCTCTCATAAGGGGAATAATTGAGTGTGATACCTAAGGAAATTGTTGAAATGCAGATAGTTGCCGTGTTAGATTCGTGTTGGTATTTTAAATTTTTATATTTAAATCAATGTTCAATTAGAACGTTTTGTTTTTTCGTTTCAAATATTACGTGACGATTTTGTTGCACAAACCGGTCGTAAGATATAAAAGTTCTACTGTTTCATTCCATCGAAAAAGGCATATAAAACTAATTGACTATTTCTTAACTTTTTACACACCACGATGACTATCTTTTATATTATCTGATAAAAACTAAATTTGCTTCTATTAATTAGTTGAATAAGCATAAAATTACAAAATTTAATGGCATGGTTACAAATCACACATTTGGGGAAATAACGCCTCAGTCAGTAGTTATCACCTATGCGACCAAATTAGATCTTGCTTTCCATTTTTTATGAAATTATGATTAGTTTATTGAAGTTAAATAAACAATGATATTATGGTCTATTCTGAGCTTGTTGATAGCAGATGGGCTTTACAGGCCAATTTTTCCCACCCCTCTTTGGACTTAGGACACCTTTGGTCCCCTACTGTTATACCGCATCGAAGTTCATGCATAGTGTGTTCCAAAGTTAAGTTTATAGGTTGTCTCGAGAACGGCTTTTCGGTCCAATTTACTCTAAAGTAAGCTTTCACTCCATTTTGTTATGGTAGTGGTGAGGGGGTCATTTGGAGGTGACGTCCAGACTATCAGCCGAAGCTTATAACTCAATCTGTGGTCAGAATTAAAGATGCAGGGCAGCAACCTGTTGTACTGGTAGAAAGGCTGATAAGGCATTGATGGTGGGTAAATGGTTGGCATACCAGCTTGTAGGTAGTCTGCAGCAAACTGACCAATATGCATATTGCTTGTTTGAGCTGGAGGCGCAACGGCGTAATAAACAGCACCATTCGTTGCACAAATCGATTGATGTTTGATAGCTGGAGCAATGTTAAGTTTCCTATCCCCCCGTAGAACAACAGATTCACGTTCACTTTGAAGTCTTTGTGCTTCTTGTTCCGTTTCAAGTGTTACAAATCCGTAGCCTTAGCTGACTACAGCCCGAGCTACAATGATCTTCTTGATTTTACGTTACCCGTGTCATAAATTTGTTTGTTTGTTTAGGTGAGTACTATCAACTCCTGCTCTATGGACCTCTTAGACGAATCCCATATAATCCAGGGTACTTTCGATAATTTATTTTGGTCATAGCAGTGGTTGCAGTCCTTTATAAACTTTGTTTATAATGGTGATGGTAACGTTTCTACAACGTTTGGCATTTTCTCAGATTGATTTCATTCAATGATTGAAATGTTAAGGCAATAACTTTTCGTTACCTTCATAAAACAATATATTGCAAATATTTACGAAACCTATCTTGCAATAGGATTTCGATATTTTTCTAGTACTTCATTTGTGTAATGTGGCCAATTTTTTTACATCTTAGAATTACAGTTTTTAGTCTAGTACCTATATGGTGAAATTAAGCTGCAATTAAATTTTACTGTGAATATCACCATAGATGCTTTTAAAAATTATAAACCGCTCACAAAAATAAGCAATATTTAAGAATTTTAATTAAACATGACAAAATTTAAAATTTTTCACTTAGGTGATGTTAATTCATAAAAGTAACATTACATAATTTGGATATGTTATATACCTAAAATAATATATTTTCTTCGTATAAAAATAAAAACGGAATCCATATATCTGCAATTTAAAAAACTGGGTTAACCGAAATTTTCTTTTTGTCTGCAAAGCAGAGATGTAGAAATGGCTGCTTGTACTTCAATGAACAAATTACCATTATAAAAATTCAAGTACTTTTATATTAAGTCTGACTCTATTATATAAACTGAAGGACCCTTATAACACTTCTAGAAATATGTATTATATAATCTAAAGCAACTATACGATGGCTCGAAAGTATGCCCCTATATACCGTTAGTCATAATATGTTACCTTTCGTAATATTATATATCTTAAAGTAATGATAACGTGTCTGTATCATTTTATTCTTATAATAATTTTTGTTGTAAGCTCCCCGTGTAGTGTAGTAAATAATTAAAAAATAAAATAATAATAATAAAAACAAAAATAAGAAAACAATAAAATGTCATATAAAATCGTCAAAACTGAAGAGGCAGGTCACGAAAAACTTAGTTTGTGTATTCTCTTAACAGCTTGGGGAAAAAAAGACATATGGAATAGCATTTTGTAATCGAATTAACCAATTAGCTGTTACGTCTGGATTTTTGTTCCTTTGCGCAACAAGGTACCTATCGTTCTTTGGAATTTCTTCGAAAGATGACTCTTTTTCTAAGCTTTTTCTAATCATTGGAACCAGTGCCAATACTTCTTTTCATTCATTCACGTTACTAAAAGTTTCCGATTTTTATAACAGTCATCAACGTTACTAAAATGACATAAATAAATGAAAATAGTTATATAATTGCCCCACTCGATATAAAGAGTAATTTGATTTATAACGATCACCGTAGTTACTAACTTGCTAACCAAAAATTTTACGATATTTTATAGTTTAATATTTATTTATTTTTAATAAAGTCACCTACATTACTGAATATTGTGGGGATATATAATGGTAACCACGGATACCGTAATAAAAACTGATTATCAATAAGTAATATAACGTGGTGACGAAATCAATTATAAAACTTTCTTATATACTTTCTAGTAATGGTGATTGAAACATATTCATCACCAACTTTTAACACCTTTAGTAACTTACTTCCTCGATAACTATTTTTAACCTTAAAAATCTGTCACCAATTGGTAATATTTTAAGACTCTTATGTAACCACTGAAGTTCTTATACAAACGAGTAACCATTATATATCCCTTATAAAACAACACATCGCCTTTATTCACCAAAAATTGGAAAAATTGTTTCTTGTGTAACATCTGGAAGATCATTATGAAAAGGCAAACCAGTAGGGGACCAAGTACAGCACCTTGAGGTTAGGCATACTATATGGAAAAATTATAACACTGAATCTGTATTCAGATGCCAGTATTGAAAAGAGAAATTCATGATCTGACTGTCATGGAGTCAACATTTTATTAAATTCAATTAAACCTAGTATTCGCTTATAAATGAACTGCTTTATAGTACTTTCGACAGGAATCATTAGATGCTTAGAGGGCGGAAGTCCCTAGGTGTTTCAGTTTTAGCCTTCTTTGCATAAAAGTAGCACGTTTTCAAGGGTTGGGACAGGTAGAAGAAGTAAAATAAGTATTCATGATATGAAAAATGTACTTATTAATCAAGGGTAGCAATAGCTTCCCATAGCTTCCGATGTAACTAATAAAATCTCAAAGATCAGTTGCTCTAAATCAATTCCTCGAAATTAAAAATAATTCATGTTAATTTGTGGAATCCAAATAGCATCTGAGCTAGAACGTTATCAATTGATGAGATACTTGAAGTCAAAAATGAGAATACCCTAAATCAAGGCCGTATATATATATAACGAATGGGAGGGGTTAAGCGTAGTAGACTAATACGCTCCGGAGACGAAAGAATAGCTGAGCAGAAATGTGAACTCAATTATCGGAATTTTATGTACATTGAATGTAATTAATTAATTTATTTATTTTAATTATTATTATATAATTTTCCAATTGAAACGAAAAATTCTATTCATCTTTAAGTGGTATATTCAGATAATTGAGTTCACGGTAATTCTCAATTAATGCTACTTGCGTCTGCAGAAATTTAAAAAGCTATATTTGAAAATATGTTGTTTAACCCTTATTTACATTAAAAGAAAAAAAAATATAAAGGTCCACTTTTTATAAAAAAAGAAATAATTACAGAATTACATTTTAACTTTTTCTTCTTGCCATAGAGTGGGAAAGTTCTTTATACATATCAATTTTAACATCTCGATGAACGGTTTTTAGGGAATTTTAGATATAACTATGTAATTATCTAAAATGCCCTAAAAATTAAATAAATAATTTTTAAGCTATTTAAATAAAATCATGGGGCGATCATGGAAAATATTAGTTACAGTAAAAGTTGTTGTTTTAACGAAAAAAAAAATTATACTTAAGTACCCGCTGGTTCTACTTAAGAGAAAGGAGCTCTTCTCTTATCCTCTTAACTGGGCTGGCAAAGCCCTTTAGCAGAAATTGGTGTTCTGCGGAAAGAGTTAAGAGATGTCAGAAGTCAGCTGATCTCTTAAATTTTGTGGAGATTTTTTTAAGAGACTTGCTATTGCTATTTGATCGAAACCTTCGAGAATACTTCCCAAGCCATGAAACAGAAATCTATATGTGTGCGTTCGGACTCCATTCTCTAAAATGTTCTATATTGATACTTATGGAAAAGTTCTAAATATTGGCTTTATATATGCCATAGAGCTTACTACTATCCATACAGGAAAGTAGTCTTCTACTAATTTAAAGCTGGGTTCCTTAACTTTCCAAAGGCTACACTTCCTTTACTTAACAAAATATTTTGATTACAAAGTAACCTAACGATCTACGGCTACTGCTGCTGTGGAGGTCCTACACAATCTGCCACCCCTGGAACTAGTCAGTCAGGCAGATGCCAAAAGGGCTGTGTGCAGGTTGCGCTCATGGGAATGTTGGGAGCAAGGCTGGACTGGCTCTTCTCATTACTCTCTGGCGTATGGGCTAGACTTGGAAAACCCTCTGGCCAGTATGCCACGTGATGCGATGGTAGCAGAGCTTCTGTTTGGGCGTCGCTTTTCTGAGAGCTTTCCTCGAAGGGAATCGTGAATTGAGAGAAGTGCCTTATCGAGCCTTACCCAGTCCACTCTAAAAATTTTCAGCGACGACTCTCTCACTAATGAGGGAGCTGGGGCGGGGGTTTACTTTCCTGAGCCTGATATTGGAATGGAGTACTCACTTGGTAGACACACCTCGGTCTTCCAGGCTGAAGTCTTCGCCATATCGATGGCAGCGAAGTTTGCCCTTGACAATCAAATTAAGGAGAAGGACATCCTCTAGGCTAGTCAGGCAGCCTTGATGGGTCTGGGTGGCCCTCGGATAGCATCTAAGTTACTGGGGGATTGCAGGGTTTATGTGGATAAGCTGTGTATTTTTGGGTTCCTGGTTACATGGGGATTATGGGGAATGAAAGGGCTGACCTTTAAGCTAGGGCTGGCTGTATTTCTCCGTTCCTCGAACCGGAACCCGCCGTAAGCGTTGCGACCTCGAGTATCGTTACTCTCATTAAAGCGGATGTTCGTAGAAAGCATCAGCAGAGATGGGCGAACCTGACTACTTGCAGGTGTACAAAACTGTTTCTTGATAGGCCCACTGGGACAGCCTGAAGCGAGAGCCCGAGATAACTGAATACTTTTTGTGTGCGTGTCCGGCCTTCGCCCGGTGCAGGCTGGATATTCTAGGGTCTGCCCTTCTATCTGTGGATGAGCTGAAAACCCTGCCTCACCAAGACCGGATGCGCTTCATTAAGAGGACAGGAAGGGTTTGGTGAATGGCCTTCTACCAGGACAGCGCAATGGGCCGCTTTGGCCTCCATGCTTTGGGATAGGGTGACCTGTCCCCCTGCATTTAAAACAAAAAAACAAAAAAACGTACCATGTTACGCTCAATAACTCTCAGCTGAGTAATAATTGCGTTTGTGTATGCGTTGCCGGAGTCCGAATCTGTAGGCAGCTACATTCGATATCATCAGTCCACGGCATCCCATGATGGCACAGCATACAAAGATTACTCAGCTGAGAATTTTTGTTTGAGGAATCGTAGTCATTTGGTTTAGATAAAGTTAAATTTTTTTAATTTTTTTAAATAATTTTGTTAGGAAAGGTATGAAAATTTTATTACGGTTCGGAAGATAACAAGCAAGCTTAAGATTATCAGAACATAATTTTTCTGTATGAATAGTAGTTTAAGACGGACGAGCTATTCAAATCAAACTTTTGCCAGTTTTACATAAGAACACTGCAAATATTTTAGAATGTAAGGACTCCGTCGGGCCTCGCATGTGGTAGGGAGGGAGTCTGTTTCATGGTTTGTGAAGAATTCTCGAGGGTTTTGTTTTGTATTACTAACATTGAAGTTATTCAATATGGCGGGAGGCTTGTAATTAATCGGAATTTTGTTTATCTCTCAGAAAGTTGTTTACCTGTGAGAAGCTTTTCATATTGTGTTGTAATAATTCTGAAAAAAAAATAAATAAAATGGAGGAAAAAATTATTAATTACATGAAAATACATACATTTATGTATAATAAGAAGCATGGTTTCTTGTGGCCAGTGGCCGTGATAGCAACTTACTTTGCTTCAGCAGTCGGGCACGAGTCTCAAGTGGCTTCTGGCCCGTGGCCTGAGGCCGTGTATGTATTTTGGGCCTGATTCACGCACAATGATATATCGTCGTCGGTATTTGTACGCAAAACAACGATATATCGTTGTTCGGCACTAAAAGCGTTTTAATAAAGTATAGTTTAGGAATAATTTTGTGTCCAAAAAGTCGTTCTGAAATATCATTAAAGTAAGATTTATCCCCTAACTGTTCTAAACAAAAAAAATGAATTTCTAATAATATGAATTCATAGTATATGATGCTGACGGCACTTGGTGAAACTTTTTTCTTAACATTTTAAATTGATAAAAAAAAACTTGTTTTATTTCACAAAAGATCTTGTTTATTCAATTACTTTCTTAGAATATCCTAACGCGGGTGGAGAAAGATTCCTTATATCAAAGTACTATCCGATATATTAAAAAAAAAAGCAAAACAGTTTAAAAAGAACAATATTATGCCCGCGTTTTCGAATAAAAGAAATTTAAAAAAATTATTAGTAAATAACAAACTTATTTCCAAAATTAACGATTTAGAAAAAAGTGGAGTTTACCATATCTCCTGTCAGGATTGTAATGTTACTTATGTATTGGAAAGACTAAACAAAAAATAAAAACGATATTTAAAGAACATCTAAAATCAAAACAATCAAATGTAGGACAACATATTCGTGATAAGAATCACACATTAGATGAAAACAATATAAAACTGTTGCATAACTTGCCGCGAGGGAGACTTCTTAATAAATATGAAATTAAAGAAATACGAGCAGCAAAGAGTAAAGGAATTTTCTTGATCAATGATCATTTGGATTTCACAAACAAAAGCCCTCTATTAAATCCGTCTCTTATAATATAATCTCCCAGTTCATGGTATATATGTAATAGTGGTAGTCTACGTTTGTTTGTAATTTGGCAGTTGAGTTAGTCCTCTGAAGATGGCCTAAGGGGTCGAAACGAGGTAGGATATTCTTAGAACGTAATTGAATAAACAAGATCTTTTGTGAAATAAAACAAGTGTTTTTTTATCAATTTAAAATATTAATATGAATTCCATTAATTCTAAACCTTTAATTTTTATAATATTTAGTTTAATTTATAGATGCAAATTTTCCATTCTCAACACGCTTTCAGTAATATCTCCTATACCTAGGTACAGGTAATTAGCAGCCGCAATAAGCTCACCGAAATCATTCCAAGCTTCAAAGTTCGATTAAGAAATTTTATTAAATGACAAACCACAATCAACCATTTCTAATGCCTGCTACTTAACAAATTATTCAGCCCAGACAAAACCTTATCCACCGCCCATTAGGTTTTTTTATTTCTCATCAATTGCCGTTCCGTTAGTTAAACGACGGCATTCCCAACATTGTAGCGAATGAAGAGAGCGCGAAAAATAAAAACAAAAACCGACGAGCACGCAACCCTGAAAAATGCAAAAAGCCATAGAAAGAAGAAGCGGCGGGGAGAAGGCAGGTAGAAAGAACAAAACATACCAAGATGAGTCCAAGTTAACTGTAATATTTGTAGTTGACGTAATTACCGCTAGAGTTCGTTGTACGGTAAAAATCCATAGAAAGATGAAGCAACAAGAAGAGATAAAGTGGTAATGTTTGGCTAATTTCAGAATGCGCGTTTTCTTTAGTTGCAAGAAGTAGGCGAAGGGTTAGCGAGAGTATGTATAAGATGAAACTTGTCGGAACGTAAGATACGGTCAAGTAATAAAAAATAAAAAATAAAATAAATAAATAAGAAAATTCGTGTAAAGAAAAAATTTGAAAGAGAAGTGAGTGCAGTAACACTCGTAAACTTGATTCACCGTTTAGAATCTGAAGATGAAACAAACGACGTCTCTTCACCTGGACGACGTTGTATCTTTACTAAACATACACTAACAACAATAATATAATATGGACCAGTACCAGTTTGCTCTGAGCGCCATCTGCATTGCTGAAAATCATTCTCCTATCATTAAAACGAACAGACGACTATATACAACAAGCAGGGGAGGAGTGAAACTGGTTTCCTTCGACGACGGTCAGAGAACCTCTACCTCCGCCTGCCCACATTATATTACAAGCTGTCTGAACACCTCAGTTCTTTGTCGCACAAATACTACAGTTTCACTGTGCGCGCCATCCAACCACCAGATAACAACTTCGGCTGGCTGAAGAGGAAAGATATACTATATGGATATGTTACAAGAATTGCGCGCGCAGCTTTATGACTTTACAACGGTAAAATGGACAACAGTGAAGGTCTTCAGAGAAAGTACACATTCTGTGGTCGTTGAGCTTTTCAAAGTTTCAGATTTTCATATAATATGACAAGCATGGAGCGGCGGATGCTTCTCCTTCTCTTGTCAACTTTCCTGTTTTTTTACTTCTCTAACTGTTTTCGAATGGTGCAGTCATCGCCACGTAAAGCGGTAAATTTGTGACGTTTTTACAGCATCGGATTACCGTTATTCCGAAAATATGTTATTATGTTGATGGCTGTGACGATAATCACATTTTGTTTTGGTATTTTGCCGCTCGGTTCACAGCGATTGCTATCGCTTGGCGGCAACTATAGCGAATAAATATCTCATCTCTGATGAGATTCTAACTGATCGCGTTATTTAATTAGCTGCAAAATACATGCCGAAGTACTACCTATATACACCTAGCTGGTGCAGGTTCTTGGCAAATGGCTTTGTTACGTTTCGCTGCTTCTAGCTTATTTGATTGTTATAGACGATAGCTTTTTTTTTTTTTCTTATAGTATTTTTTGTTGTTGTTGTTGTTTTTTTTAATTGGTTTCTATTAATGTTTTACTATTGAGGAAATTTTGCGGGCGAGAGGAGATGTTGACAAGAAGGATGAGGTGATTGAATCTTTGATTTCCTCAGCTTAATTGGATTTTTGAACTCTCAAACTTTAAATATCTTTTTGAATCTTGAATGTTGTTATTATTGGTTATTTGTTAGTGTGTATGTATATGTAAGTGATAGTGTGGAAAAAAGTTATTGCTTTAGGAAGTTGGTCACTAGTCTGATGGGATTAATCTAATGGTAATCTTTGCAGTCATATTAATTGAGCCGCTAGTGAACATTTGGTATATTGTGAGAGATTATATAATTAAGAAGCTTTCATTTTGGTTATGGTATTAAACTCTTGAAACTCTTTCACACATTTATCTGAAAGGTCGAACTAAGATGAACATTATTTTATCATAGATGAAATCTGTAGGGTATTACTAAATTTGTCATTCAGTTTGTACTAAATGCATAGAAATAACGATATTAGAGCAGAATGGATTGGATAACCACGAATAATATTAAAATTTTTTTTTATGCATATCCGTCTATCTGTCCGTCTGTCTATCTGTCTGTCTGCCTGTCTGTCTGTCTGTCCGTCCGTCCGTTCGTACGATAACTCGAGAATACGTTCACTTGTGGTAAGGATTCTTTTGGTCTCTGATCTCTGGTTTACAGAGACTATAATCCCGAAAATGTTTAAACGACACGAGACTTTTGTCCCCAGAGATCAAAGGTCTCTGAAGAGCATTAGAAAAAAGTCTCCAGAGACACGTTTCCGGCTTTGCCTACATATAGCAAACGCACCAATTCGCGTCTATTTAAGGAAATTCAATCTTTACAAGAAGAGTTTTTAGTAGAATTTAGTTAATGTCGATGTATAAACTTTTGTAGTACAATAGTAAGCTGAATATTTATGTTTTAATTAAAAAAAAAAATTAAAAACATTCATCTTGTCTGCTTAATAATTTAATATTTTGTATGCGGAAATTTCCGGTTTGCGTCCAATCTAAGCCAGTTTGCGTCCACCAAGGTGCCAATTCGCGTCCAGGTTAAAAATATGTATAAAAACTGCTTTTATATCGGGATGTTAAATAAATGTCGTTTTGAAAAATACGACTTTAATACGATTACGGTATTCCTGATTTGAAAAGCCGTTAAAAAATAATAAGTTGTGATATAATTCACAGTAACATAATATTCTTCAGATTAAAACTATATAATTCAACTCAAACTGTGTTGTTTTACATAACAGCATCATTAAATTAAAAGGAACAAATCAAGAAGGAATTATATAAAAATATGGAATTCAATATTTTATAAATTAGAATAATAAAGCAAATTTTTGCCTTAAAACTATATTTAGTTCAATATACTTTTTAGCCAAACTTAAATGAAACTCTTGGTCTCTCCCTCTCCACTTTTATTTTGAATTGGAAGTTTTTGATCTGGTCGCCTAGATGGTGTTACATCTGAAGCTCACCCTATAATTGCCGGTCCATTCTTTCTCTTAATTATCATTAATTACCTGTTTTCCCTTACTTTCAATCCCATCCATAGTTATGCCGATGACAGTACCCTGATTTCGATTATCCCTTTGACATTCTTCGGACTTCGAGGGCATGTCACATGTATTTAACGAGATTGAATGATTAGGTTATTGAAGATCCAAAGCTGTCTCATCACTTTAAAACAAGATCATCACTTAAGCAATCCCGTCTCTTTTGAAAATATTAACATTTGCTGGTTGTAGCATATGTACTGTGCTAGAAGGAAGTACGTAATTATCCCGTGTTCCTAAAACACTCGCATAGCTCCAATGTTAAATGGGACTTGTGGTCGTCAAAAAAAAGCTCACATCTTTTTAATTTGTTCAGTAATTATCAATTAACCCTATTCGCAATATATTCTTCAAATATGTCTCATACATTCATCTCCTTTCTATAATTTTGCAGCTCATCTAACCATTTTCGAATAACGAAAAGGCTTAAAACATATATCCTTGGTGGACAAAGCTTACTGGATAATGGATAACACAAACACAACAAATTTATGTGATTTTTTTTTTCAAAAATAACTAGAACTCTATTGGCGAAACAAATTTTCTGCCCTAAACCCATTATATATGAATTGTTAATATTTTTATTAATATCTTTCTAACGATTTGTCAAACTCACTCCACTTTATTCATTTTTCTTTCCGAGTAGACCTACACTTAACTGACCACAACACAGAAATAGTCTCCGGTGGTCTAGAGATGACAAATGACTGCACCTGGAGACCTACTTGTTTCGAAATACACCACGGGAGACCGGAGACCAAAAAAGTCTTTAGAGGTTTGGTCTTTTTAGAGATGTTTTGCATTTCCAAAGTATACACACAAATCTCTGGGTCTCCAAGGACCAAAACAGTGGTTTCTGGAGGCTAAGGTCTCTCGCCGTATAGCTCTATCTTTAGGGTGCTAACACTTGATTAATAAACTTAAGTTTGAAAATGGGACTAATCGTGGAACTCCTTTGTAGGATCATCATATATATTTGGACACTGCCTGAAGACGCACAGGCGAAGAGTGCTGAAATTTGGTAGACAGGGTTTTCATAAAATTTCAAAAATGAACTAAATCGGTACATGGTGTTTTCATAGTGATAGTAAATAAAATTGAGAAAATGGACTAAATTCGGCAACCCTTTCTTGGTGCTCCCATACAGAACTCTGGGTTTTCATATTACTTAGCTTTTATATTCATCTAGGGTATAATATTATTAGTCTTAGACTAATTGTAACTTTTTCTCTTATCTGAATATAAAATTAAGCATTGATTTAACTGGCATCATAACGATTTATTGCAATTGGATCAGCTACATTTTTCATCAATAGTTTGGTGCATGTAGTCTATTTAAAAGGATTATTTAGCAATCAATTTAAACATTATAACCAAAAAATAACTATGATCAGGTGTTTTGTGTAAGAATCCAATCCTGTAAATACATTCATTTCTGGAGGAGCTATGAAAATGGGGAAATGAAAGATCTAAAGTAACACCAAATTTCACCTGGCTGTGACTACTTGACTCCAGAATTGTTCATATATTTTAGAAATTTATTAAGTCCTGTCTTTTGGAAACTTTGTTTTCTAACTGATTTTAAAAAAGAAAGACTTCCGGAGGATGGGAAACTAGAGAACAGTAACCCTATGTGGACTAAAAAACAATCACGATGTGCAAATGACCACCATGATTTATTTAGATCGAGGGTGTCCAATCTTTCAGCTTCCCGTGGCCACATTGGAAGAAGACGAGTCAGTCTTATTGGACTACACATAAAATATACTAACGATAGCAGATGAACAAAAAACTTAGAACATACTGAATTAACAATTTTAAGTAATTTAAACTTCATTAATTTATGAATTTTTTATTAAAAAATTAAAGAAGCGTGAAATTAATGTGATATTTGACATTGTTTTTCAGACAATAATGCTTCGATCCCTAGTAGAAATTGCTCATAGTTCTACTTTGTGTCCTGCCCAGCAAGGGGCAGTTATTATGTAAACCAAGACTAAATTGACTGAAAAGCATCAAGGTTTTTGCAATTCATGAAGAAACATATAGAAAATTAAGTCCAGATGAGCCGTCTGATGAGCATTCATTAAATCTCATCGCAGGGCTGATTGGATATCATGAAAATTGTCCCTATATACTAAGCAAACAATAAATAAATATTTATTCTTGGTATTACCGTGTCAAATGACACTTCTACTAGGAAAATTTAAATTGAATTTTGTGTTTCATTTATTTAAATTTTTAAATTGTTTATTTTAACTTAATTTTTTGAATTGCTTTTCCGCGGAAAGACTGTCACATACGCCCATATGCTGAACAATATGTTATTGCCAAATCTTTACGCCTCAGCGTCTGCGAGTTTAATTTACAACCGGAATTTGAATTCGGAAAAATATTTGAAATCAATCGTAAAATCAGATTCTCATTTATAAACTCATTGATATATTCATTAATAAGCTCATCGTTACCCTCGTTGTCATGCTCATTAATAAGCTCATCGTGACTCTCATTGTTATGCTCATTGATAAGCTCATTGTGACACTCATTGAAGTGCTCATCGTGACACTCATTATGTACTCATCGAAATGCTCATCTAATATTGTAAAATGCACAAAACAGAAGCCAAGTATATGTACATTTCTAAATAAGTGAAAGAGATGTAATATCTCATGCACACTATCTGTGAATAAGTAAATAAATGATTTTTTCCCGGTTTCGATTCAAACGCGAATAAATTTCATCAGGAGGATCATCTGATTACTCATGAGGAGCTCATTGATGAGCTTATCATGATTTGTCTACCAACGGCTATTCTGTTCGATCGAAGTAGTTCCAATTCTCAGTGACTTCTCAAGGTGTTCATAATATATTCTGCTTCTACTTTTATACTTCGTGTGCTTCATTCTTGAAAATAGGTGCCAACAAATATAGGTGCTTCAAAATGGCGATGCCATGAATAATACATGAATGTGAAGCAAAGGGTATTTCTGGGAAGCAGTAAAGAAAACTTATTGAATTTTTCATTAAGTTGAATATCAGATTACAGCTCTATGTATTTCATTTGAACCTTTTCAGGTAACTTGTTTATGTCGGCTGCAACTGTAGTCGATCAAAAAATTGGTGATTGCACAATTGTACATATATTATGGCGGAGGTGCCGATTTATGTCACTCTTGAATCTTCGCAGCCCGAGGAAAAATAGAAGACACATACGGCATTCCCTTTGGAGAATCAAAGGAGTAAGCGAAATCAAGAGTACTGCCATCGGCAAAGCTATGTTATTGAAAGTAAGGGAAAGCAGATCATTAATGAAAATTAGGAAGAGAGACGGAGAGATAACAGAGCCCTGGTTCACACCGGCAATTTTAGGGTGAGGTTCAAATGTAACGCCATCTAATATAAACGTATTTGGCGATCAGATAGAAAACTTTCAATCCATAATATAAGAGGATGGGAGAGACCAAATGCTTTAAGTTTGGCTAAAATGGCAGGATGCCAGACTTTATCAAAGGCCTTTGAAATATCCAAAGCAACGATTTTGGATTCACCAAAATTGTGGAGACTACGTTCCTTAAGAAAAGTCAGCAAGTCTCCAGATGAGCGTTCAGTCCGGAAGCCATATTGGCGATCGTTGATGAGTTTCAAGATACTTCATAAATTTGAAATTAATGCTAGATTCAAAAACCTTTGAAAGAATCGAAGAGATTGGAATTGGTTGATAATTTCGGAATAGGCTGAACGTGAGCTAGTTTCCAAGCTGTTGGAAAGATTCCTGTCGAATAAGACAAGTAGAATAGTTTGGGTAGAGGTTTAGCCAAGGATGCGGCGCATGCAGACGATCTATTCTATTTCTTCGACAAAAAATGATGATTTTCAAATCCCTTATCTCATGCTGCTTTCGAGTAGTACGGAAGTGTAGCTGAAATTTAAATTAATTTTGGTAAGAACCAAAGTCTATGGTGTGGAAGATAGAGAAATTGTATAGATACTCTTGAGCTAATACTTGCAAGATATCTAGAGGACGTGTAAAGTAATTCAAGTAATATCCACAGGACTCTGGGGAAACTATCAACAGTTGTAAAGTCGTAATTATAAGGAGTAAAGTTATAATGAATTGCTTCATTACCTTGTCCATGGTGCATTTTTTAGAGTTTAACACCGGAATTGTAGGAGCTTTTAAAGCTAAATAGATGCCTTTTAGTATGGAAGATAAGTCGCTGAAATTTTGTGTGTGCCAGCCAAGATAGGTGGAAAGATGGAGAGAGACCTATCGAGTTAGTTGTGAAATCATGGTGTCTTCAATTTGCACAACTTTCAGCATATGAATCGTCTGTGACGATCTTATATCAATACGATCTGCACATGGCATATACAACTTGGGTCGTATATGAGCGTGACCAGTTGCAGACATATTGAGTAACGAGTTCGTAGAATTTGCGTAGTTTGTAGTGGTGAATGCACCCTTTTTCACTTGTCTGGCCACATGATCCATCCAGCTTTCGATATTATATGGGAATCAGACAACTTACTCACAACATCATACATCTATTTACTAAAGTAACATTTGTCGCAAAAAATTAGGTCCGATAGAGAGCCACGGTCTTATGTTTCTTGAGGTATTAAAGGAGCAATAAGAAGAACAAAATCAAAACTATAGTGATTCCAGTAAAAAAAATTAGAATTTCATGTATCACCCTACCTTCCCAACCAAACAACACATGCATAAGAAAAGGATTTGGAATTATCCTTATAATGAAGAAAGTCATCCGAAAATCTTACCTGTCATGACTCCACTTGTGCTTGATGAACTGTCTCGTTTGTTCTGCTGCAAAGCACTTGATGAATGCGGCTGCAACTGTTGTGTTGTTACAAGGATACTACTGCAACGAGAACCACCACCCCCACCACCAGCACCAGAAGGCCTCTTATCTGTTACCGATTCTACCCAGCTACTAGTGCTACTGCTGCTATTAGTCCTCAAACGACTAGTACAACTCTCGTTTGCTGGTGGTCCACTTAGAATGCTCGAATTACTCTCATCAGCTGTGACATTTAGAATTATCTCAGATTCGATTTTGATCAGTTTCGGTGGCGTCACAGGCAGTAGTTCCAGTCTTTTTTGTGCGTTTATTTCACTGCCACCCTGTATCGCCTCAAATTTGATCAGCTGATGATAATCCTTAGCTGAATTCGATTTAGTTTCCTTATCGTCAATTTTAACTGATTGTTTTCTTCCCTCTTGAATATTTTTTTTATGTAGCGGAGGGGATGATGAATTATGATGCGGCAGCAACGGTGGCGGATGGTTTAATGGTGGCGAATTAGATATTTCCGTGGTTGCCCGTGACGACAACAGTTGAAATGGTATAATTGATGGTGGTGGTTGTTGCTGTGGTGGTGGTGGTGGTGGTGGTGGTGATGATGATGATGATGGTGGTGAAGATGGTAGCAGTGATATTTCGTTAGCGGTCGCCACTTTAATAAATTTTTTTTTCAGTTATTTTTTATATGTTTTATACCAGTAATTCCGTAAGCTTATGTTAAACAATTTCTATTGATTTTTCACTACGTTATGAAGGCAAGTAAGCCTGTTTCTATTAGTCAGCGCAAAAAAAAAAAAGAAAAAAACTTCTTCACCACATTCGTGATTACTTTCAAAATTCATATGGCATGGAATCTCACCACCTCGATATTTTATTTGTTATTGAATAATCACAAAATAGCAACAACATCAAAGACAATAACCCTACAACAATAACAAAAACAATAACACAACACCAGAAATGATGGTAATTTATTATCAGAATTTCTGTTTCGTAATCGATAAAAACACAACCCCAAACTAATGCTTATAAGGGAGTCGTATTGGGGATGATGATTGTGTATGTGTATAGAGGACCGTGGGAATTTCTGTTTTCCTTCCCCCTCTGATGGAATTTTATTTTCCTTATTTTACTGCTGCTGCTGCTGCTGCTGGGGCTGCTGTTGGATACCGAGATGATTTTATGCAGGCAAAATGCGAAATATCTTGATGTTGGTAGTGAAGAAAATTTTTATAGTTTGTTTATGTCGAACAACACCTATATACACACACCTACACACACACACACACGTATGAAAAATACACTACTTTTATAGCTTGGACAAAAACCGGTATATTCTATATGCAAACCTTTTAAGCGATAAACAATTTTATGTATGGTATCGCGTTCACTTCCCCTATTAATCGAATATTATACTTTTCTTACATTTTACGAGACTTATAATTATTTTTTCCTAAGAATTCGACGTGAATTAAAAAGAACACAATCTTATCGTTTTCTTTTTGAATATATAAACTGCGAAAAATTTAACAATGTTTTTTTTTTACTTCCCGGAATAGTTTTACTTCCTTATGTTTTTTTTTGCTGTCTTTTATTTATTTTTTATTTGTGATAATTAAATAATTAGCTCGAGAAGAATCAGTTTTGTAAGAAAATACGTAGACACGACATTGAAATAAGAAAAATCAGCCTTTTATACGTGAAAATCTTTTGTTGACTTCTTTCCGTTAAATTTTATATATTTGTTTTATATAGCACAAAATCAGTCGAATTAATTTATTTATGTTATTTTTTGCTTTGCTTTATATCGTTAATTATTATTAAATTATTTAAACTTTAACACTATATTTATTAAATTTGCTACTTTATGTTTCGGTTGCGTCTTATTATTTATTGCTATGCTTTGCTTTATTGTTGTTCGATTGGTGTTTTTTTTTAAAAAAAAAAAGAAAGATACAAGTGAACTCTTCTTATTTTAGGTAACTTCTGATTTGGTGAAAAAAATTTGTTGCCGTACTATGTTATGTAGATATAGATTTTATATTACAGTTATATGTATATATATATTTAAGCAGCTACCGAAAATCTTTAAATGCAACTCATGAATGTTGGAATTAAGATTTATAGGTAATATTTGCTATGCGCACCACAACTCTATCAATTTATTGGAGAAATCTAGAAATGAAGATATTTTCTACATCACACTTATCACTTTTTGCATATTTTTATCTTTTTCAACTAACTATAATAACATAAGTTTTGTCACAGGCAACACAAACTGCACCTTTTTCTCGTCGACGACGGCGGCGGCGGCGGCGACAATAACACACACACCCTTTCTGTGATAGAAAAATATTATGTATAGTATAAATCGAACTCACGAACGATTTTTTTCTTTGTTTCTTGTTTTCCAATAAACTTTTATCACTGATGGCAAATTAGTAATCCTTTTCGTCCTTGCCTGTGTAGTATTTTTACATTAAGTCCTTTTGCGAAAAAACAAAAATATTGAGTCAAGAATGGCGGAAAATCACTTTTTTTCCTCTTCATTCCAGCGAATGTTCGTTCGGTGTTGTTCACTTGTGTACAAGTAAATGCAAAGGGGAGGTGTGCGTATTATAACTCAGAAGGAATAAGGATGTACAGAGGAGAGATTGTGATGTGTTATGGAATTTTCGTTTCCTCTAAAGGATATTAGGAATGTGCGCGCAAGTGTTGGTTTACAATGACTAGTTTTATCGATTTGAATTTATACTGGAATTACTAGAGATTTTGGGGAAATTTTTTAAGTTGTGAAAATAGTTTGAGGGGAAAAAAAAACTTGTAATAATAATTTTGATAAGACAAAAAGATAGTCGTTATTGGTACCTATAGTAGAAAATGAAAACAATTATAGAATCTAATTATTATACTCCGTAGGAAATTTCGATGAAAATCAAGTCTGGTTGCTTGTCAAACCAAATTCATAAGATTTGGGTCTGTTTTGCTTTTACCCTATAGTATTTTTGTGCCACCAATATTTAGGGTAGCCTGAAGTTATAATGTCTTGCGAATATCACTATGATTTTTCCATCTGTGTTTTTCGGACGAATCTTCCATAGAAATTCAACGAAGATTGTATATAGGCATATATTTCAATAATGATCTGGGGAGGCTTTAATACCAAGCGAAATGATCGTCTTCAAATTGTAGAAGAAAGCACGCAGTAAGATCAATATATGAAAGTTTTAGAGAACAGGCTCATTCTACAAACCAATGAGTTGTTTTGGAATTGAAAAGTATATTTAGCGGGTTCATTGATAAAATCAACCAAAACTACTTTTAATATTGATAATAGTGATTAAAGTTACTGTGAAGAAATGCAGAAATCTTTGTCAAACATTTGGTTTTCCCCCTCCTTCACGGCTCTTAGACTTCAATTTTCAAACTGCGATAATTATTCCTTTAAAATATTTAGCTTTAAACTCGTTTTTTATAATTTATGGACTTGGCTCACTTTAGCATTGAACCCGCCATTTTTATGTATGACTCAACTCCATGCCATAAAGCCGAAAAAGTTAATAAAATTTCTGCAGGACAGCAAAATTTCAGTTTTGAAGTACCTAGGAAACTCACTCGATCTTAACTCAATACAAAATGTTTGGACAGCTCTCTTAGAAAGAAATTTCTAGCGAGAAGGTGCTAACAAATAAAAGGTAGTTGATTAAGTAGAAGTAGGTGGTGCTACATTAGTGTCCCCGATAGGTTTTACTGGTAATTAGAAAAAAATTCAGGTCTTATGGAACTATAATAAATAATTCTTTACCGTCTATGCTTATTAATTGACAGAAAATCATTCGGTTTTGGATGGAAATATAGCAGGTTAGCAATTCAAAGAGAAGGCGGTGATAGTACTCCAATAGACATACACAATAAATTGTATGACTGAAGAGGGGGAAAGGTGTAATTCGGCCGTTTCAGAGTTACAGGATAATTAAGAAAATATGCTAATATGTTACGAAACATTGTTGTATGTAACACTTTCTGGCCTCTCCAACTACTGCTCAACCAGACCAGTATTTCTCTCCTCTCGCACTAATGGCGGTATAAAATAAAAAATTTGATCCTTTTTTTTTAACTTATCAACATAACTTTTTTTGACGTGATATAGGAAGTGTAGAATTTGGTGCCAACACGGCCAAATTTTTTTCACAAACAACTACTTCGTGTGGCGTAAGAGTATTTCAATTAAAATTATAAAGTAGGCCTATTAAGTTGTAAAGGAAAATGTTGTTAGTTTGTAAGTTAGTCTACTTTAGATTACTAAGTCGAGCAGACCAGCTCCAACTAGATAACCAGAAGGCGAATTATATTAGTGCTAAATTTTCTCTAGCTTCACCAAAAGTAGCTCTAGCAGTCTCAATAAAGGACGATTGTATTGAAGATCCCATTGACAGCTTTTCATTTCCGAAGGGCTTCTTTAATCTTGTTTCTCTCTTAAGAATTAAAAAACCGCCTCTCAGAAGCCGAATCCAGTTAGTTATCAAGAATAATCTATCTAGATGCTCATGCTCAATGATCATACTTCGCCAAGGTTTGTCAGTGCGCACGTTCATCCAGTTTCTCGATTCTAGAGAATTGTCCGTGCAGACTCTTATCCAGTTTCTGATTTCCAAAGGCTGTCTTTGCAGACGGTTATCCTGACGGATAGTACTTGGTCAGGCCATTCCTGAAGCCACAACGACTGTATGTTAGATTCCAGAAAGGACATTTATATTTTCTAACGTAAGATCTAGATCCCATATGATAGCCTGTTTATAGGCCAGACGTCTGGACTACTTATTGCCGAAGATAGTCCCTGAGGCTCCCGAACTGCTCGACAAGAAGCGAGTCTTCCCGGACGGACCACTCACACCCGATTCTTCAGTTTTCAGAAAGTGGTGGACTGCAAATAGCTACCTCCATACCAGTGTAAGTGGACTGAAGATACAACTAACATCACCCCAGACCATTGACTTTCCTCTTTAATTGTATCTATTACAACTATGTCCACGTAATTAAAAAAAAAAAATTTGCCTACTTTCGTTATAACCCTTTATCTGGTGTGACTGTCAATGTTGTGTGTTGAATATGGTGTACTAGTCGATCGATCTTTCAAACTTATTGATGCTCTCTCTCCGACTAAGACAAGAAGAGTTCACTTCAGTTAGTTTTGAACGATTTCACTTTATTTTTCAACTAATTTATTTTCATTTATTATAATATTTCACCTTCTTTACAAGCTCATATTGCATTATTGTAAGAAATTATTTATTTGACAAAACAGTTTTGTTTGTATCACTCTTTTAAAATTTTCCTTCTGAGGGCCCTGGTTTTTTCTTTGTGGCACCTGGCCCTGCCGAAGCACGAACCACCCGGTTGGTTACGACACATTTTCTGATATACTGGAAATTCAGTAGTTTTTATGTTATTTTAACTCCATTTCCCGGAACAAAATAAAATCAAAGGTGCGAAAAAGTATGTCCTCATTGAGGTTTCGTTTCTAAAACATGGGTGGTATCAGATCCGTCTCTTTTTAGTACTGAAATTTAACGGATAATCTGGTAATTGTATACCTATCTCATGTAGTATGCGATTTGATCTAACACACACATTCCGAAGTACCCAGATTTCTCTGGCAGTCAAACGCAAGCGTTGCAGTGTTTCCATTTCTATTCTCCAAATTTTCTAAAGGGCATTCTATACCAGATTTTATGTATAGTCAATTTTTTCATTAGGATCTCCATTTCTGAATCTTTAGTCGCCTTTTTAACTAGTTTCCGGCAAAGCTCTGTGCAAATAGAATCTGTATCGGTAACTCAGACTCGCTGCAAATTGTCCCAACTGAAAATTAGTTTGCCCTTCAAGGAATTTGGTGATGTTCCTGATTGTATTTTTAAAATAGCTGCATGATGTTCCAATTCCCTTGCAAATATTACCAATGCATTGATTTTCCTCGTGCAACTTTTAACTTTCTCAATAAAAACTTTACGGCCGCCCTCTTAACTACATAACTTTTTCTGTGCCTATCTCCTCCTTTGGGAATCGCCTTAGAATTCAAATATTTGCTTGCAATTCATTGCACTCAGTTTTTCCAAATTCCAAAAGCATTATAAGTAATGTTTTTTGACAGACTGGATGATGAAAATAAGTTTTTGTTCCAACTATCGGAAAATGATACTAAATCCTTTTCGTGAACTCTTTCTTTTTATAAGCCAATCCGTTATGTACTTAAGTATGAAGGCATCTTGTTTTATCTTTATATGACTGTATTCAAAGTGAGTACGAATTTGTTGAACGTCACACAGCTTTATTCTTCTGCACTTAAAAGATTCAACGTAATGATTGCAAAAAGGATGTTTTTGGCATGCCTATGAAAAAAAAAGTAATTATTTAAAACTACCAATTCACTTAATACTACAATAGTCCTGCTTAGGCATCTGCTAAATTAGTATGAGGAATGAGGAAATATCTACCTACGACAATTAGAGATACAAAAACAAAAATGTGCTATTAATTGCCTATTTTTGAAGTACTTTCAATATGTGGCATAAACTGAACTCATCTTTTATTCTTTTCCCAAAATGTTTTCATGGATATGAAAAATTTTCACCTATCATTTCGGTAGTATTACAGGCAGTATTTCAATCGAAACAGTGATGCGAGTAATTTTATATCGTTAATTTCCAATGATCACATGGTCTTTCGTAGGCCAGGTTTCGCATGGTTGTATTTTCTGAGTATGGAATTAGATTATTTAAAAAAAATAAAGTGATTTGCATAAGTGCTTTTGATGCCAAATTAAGTTTTCATTTTAACATAAAACTTCTAGAAAACTGTGGAAATTCCCGTATATATAAGTATATAAAATCGTGCATCGTTTTTTTTCAATCAAACTTATTTCTTTCCACGTATTTTGCTTGGATTAGCTTAGAAATTTCAATGCGTAGGTACTTTTCCTAGAAAACATATCTACGCAATGCCTTTTCTATAAGTGTGCCGTAAATAAAACATGCTAACAAATTGGACAGCACCGATATGAATGTATTAGTGCAGGTGCATTTTATACTGTGCATTAATCGTGTAATGTAGTCATTCTTCAAGATTTATAGAGGCGTTTACAACAGCTTAAACAGACATAGACACAAACCCAAGCAGGCGAAAGGGACTTGCGTAAAAATTGTGTTAATTCTGTGAATAAATCAAAATCATGTTTCAATTTTAAATTTTTTCCTAACTATTTCTCTTATTTTCTTCCCGGTACAAGTTCGGTAGAAAGTGAATTTTGCCTGGTATTAAATTTTTTCCTAAGAGTCTTTCACGATTTAAAGTTTGCATCATCAATTCTAGGATACCCTCCAGATAGGTACATGTACAGCAGTTACAAAAATTTGACATTCGCAGTCACAAATAAAAATCTTTCTCTTCCTTACATGGATGGATATCATACAAAATTCTTAACAAAAAGATGTTGATAGAACCATCAATCAATCTGAAGAGAAGGTTTGTCTTCAATCTGAATTTTCAAATCTTAAGCTACCACATCCAAATATCCAATACAGCTAACTTTAAAATAACAAGAGCTTGTGAAGTAGGTACATGATGTATATATACTTTCTGTTATTCAAAATGATATCCCTATTCCCTGAATGAGTTTCTGCTAACAAGTTAAAACTTATCTAACTGACTTTTTCGTAGCTACCCGATAACGGTAGATACTCATTTATTCCCATTTCATCAAAATTATCCTTCGTTATTACCCTTTAAACAACTTCCTGAATTTTTCATACTCAAAAACGGCGCCTTTTTTCAGATTTTTCAGATACTTTTAATTACCCCCTATTAAACCCTAGGTGAGTTTTCTTAAAATCAATACGTACCTGAATCGTTTCAACACACCCGATAGAAGTAAATTAATCAGAATTGCATTTCCTTTCGCATCCTATAATGGTAGATTCACCCCACCTCCTCCAAATTACTGCCTATTACCCAAAAAAATTTTTACCCTTAGTTCAAACTTATCTAAATCGCTTTGTTGCACCTAATACCGGTAAATTCACCCTATTTCAATAAAATTATCACCTTTACTTTATATTACCACCTATTACATCTAAATCGTTTCCCCGCATCCGCAAGTAGCACGTTTACCCCATTCCATCAAAATCCTTAGACCCGTATTGAACATGAAATTTACAAAAATGTTCCTACCTACCTACAATTATGAATTTAACCCTATTTTAACATTGGAAGCCCTCTGCTCTGGTACCTGCATATATTCGTCAAAATTCCCATTTATACAATTAACCGGCTTCCCTTACTTCCTTCCACTCTTGCTAATATTTTCACCAGACAGCGAATCTATTTTTTACTACCTTTGCCGAATTCAATTTTATTGCAGTAAATTTTCAAAGCTATTTAAATTCCTCAATATAAACTCTGCCCATTCCATGAAAATCTATCAAAGCTCAGCGCATGCCGCATAACACGTGTCGATTGGATATGTGTAAATAGAAAAAAAAATCGAGCACCTCATCCCTTTACTGCCGGGCCGGTTGGTACGGTGGTATAATGAGAAAGGCGAAACGCGTAAACAATAAGAAACTCATCAAGACTTTCCCTATAGTCGTTCATTTCCCATAGAAAATTCTTACACGTGTATTGCCACCTCACCGCCCGGATCAACTCACCCATCTAACATTTTCCCTTCTGCAGTTCCCATTCTACTTGGAAATTATCACTTTTTCCATAAATTCGCGAAACAAACTATGCAAAACACTATGCCGAGCCACGCAACGACGCAACCCCTTCTTAAGGGGTGAAAACTAAACATGCGCCCTACCAACACAATTGCCAGAGCATCCCTGGAATGTTATATTCTCCTCCTCTGTTCGTCTGCACCCTCCCTGGTCTCCATTAAGATAACCTGCGTTAACTGAATGTTTGCGGAAGTAAAATTTCCCCGGAGAAAATTTTCATGGAAAAAAAAACGTGATGTGGGGAAGGATGAGAGACCCATGGAAAATGCGCTGGAAAATGGGAATAGATCCAAAAGGCTCCACTTATATAATCGGTCACCGGGACGGGGAAATGGTGGAATTCCTCGATACACTTGCAACTATAAAGGTTCTCGTCTCGAATATAATTTTATTAAAGGAATCAACCGGTTATATCAAGTTTACGTAAAATGTTTGTTTGGTTCCTTCAAGTTTAATGCGCCTCAACACATTTTCAATTATTGTACAGTGACCTACATTGAGGCGATGAGCAGTACTAGTAGCGGCTCCATTAAAATTCTTTGGGTGCAGTTGAATGTAAGAGTTCGCACCGCACATAGATGGTACAAAATAAAGTAAACAGACGCGTGAAATTGTACAGTTGTTTCTTGGCTATGCATCGGGAAGTTAGCGAAATTTCGTCTCACAACTCATAACCTGAGCTGGGTATTAGAAGCGACGAAATTCCCACCAGAAGCAATTCTTTGGCGAAGCGCAAACGGCAACCGAAAAAAAAAACATTAAAGAAGAGGAGCAAACAAGACCGCGTAATGGCATTGCATGGCACGGCAATAGCTTGATACAACCTGTCTGTGCTGGCATAAGTTATGCGCGGAATTAGTTGTGAAGGTGATAAGAAGAAATGGAATCAAGACGTTGCTATTATAACAGTAAAACCAAAGTAATGTGGCCTTAGAGGGCTCACCTGAAAGAACTATGTAGGTACAGAGTAGTTCAGGTATTCTGCGTGCGTGTCTATGTACTGAGTTGCCGTGCGCGGTAGACCCAAATCTTAAATATTATCACCACCGTAATGCTGCCGGTCGCCGCCGTATTGAAGGCATATCTGTACATAAATTTTACCTGTGGATGGTAATTAAATCTTAATGGAGTTACTTAGTTTGCTCTTTACTTCAATTTGAATGCACTTGGCACGCTTGAGCGGAACAGTTGTACGTACATTAGGATGGAACGAGTCGAACAAATAGCAAATTTGTCATGAAATCGAAGAACGCATATTACTTTGAGGGTTCATTGCTGTCCACTTGGTGTTGAAGAATGTCAGAGATGTGCCACAGCAGAAGATGCGGAGATAGGGTTGTTTACAATTGTCAGTCGCTGTGAACTTAGTTTCATCCAGGTGTACAAAGGAGTTGTTTTCGAAATATATTCCAGATTTAAACCAGGTAGGTAAACACCCATGTTTCTCTGTATTCATTGCGGTGTTGAGTCTTTTTCAGTAAATTAGCAAACTTTAACGTTTTTAGAACTGTTATAATCTCAACTCTGGGGATTTCGCTTTTCCTGGTATCGTTGGGATTTTACTTTTAGTTTTGGGGGTCTATAATGTAGCTACTCTTTATGTAAACATATTGTTACGTGCAATAGAAAAAGAGATATCTTTTGGAAATGGACACTTCGCAGGAAATGATTAAGTCAGTAAGGACATAAACAACATTCAGAGAATGGTTTTTCATGTAATAGAAAAGGACAAGCGACTTTGTGAGTTTGATGAAAGCAAGCAGTGAAGTGTAATAACGAGCACTAGTGAATTATATTTGAAATATTGTGTTTTGAACAGGGACAGAATCAGTTATGACATTTTACGAAAAAATCCAACTTTACTTGTTATTCCTGACCGATAATAATTTGAAGCTAAAAAACCAAACTGGAAAGGCTTTTTATTTTATCTGGCAAAAAAAGTATCAAGCCATTACGCTTGCTTTTCTAGCTTCAAAACTATTACCGGCCAGGAATAACAAGTAAATTAAGATTTTTTCATAAAAATTCATAACTGATTCGGTCCCTGAAAATAAGATGCTAGCTTGGCTTTTTATAATTCCGGATTCAAACCTTGTTACTTCCAGCTCCAAAAAATAAAAACTCAAGCTAAGCTGGGTTTATATTTTTGCCAGAAAAAAATAAAAAGCCAAGCTGGCTTTATATTTTTCACAGATAAAATAAAAAGCCTTTCCAGCTTGTTTTTTTTTAGCTTTTTTTTTAATAAAAAGCTATGTTTTTAAAAGCTTTACAGGAATCGAAACGGTTCTCACGAGGCATCTTTTGGTATATGATCATGTTATTTTCGGTCCCAGGTTTTAAATAATGAACTAAATCCACGCTTGTAACAATATCATACCAATAATACTCGCTCACGTTCGAATACAAAAATATTGTATATCTGCCTATGCCTTATATAAATTCAATACTTTCCGTAGTCCTTTTAAAAAACCCTATGGTCCGCCATATACCAAAATAATTCTTGTACTGTATAGATAAATGCTTTCCTTCGACATTTCTAAAAAAATTGAGGCTCTGTATGCAAAAGGACAAAAATATCATTTTTACTCTGGTATAGACAGTGAATTGAAGAGAAAATTCAGAATACGGATGGCTTAGCCATTACCAATCTTATTAGTTGTTGGCCATATTTGGAGAGATTTATTACAACATATGGAAAAATTTTAGTGGTCTCAGCTAGAATTGGTCTAACGATAATACCAATTCTTATGATACCCTAGATGAATGCCTGTATAAAATTTCGTATGGTCACCAATTTGTACAAGTCTGACTGTAGGAAGTGGTTTTTCGCACATATTTCTAGAACGGTCTGGGAATGTCTAAGACTGATCGTTTTCACAGTATACGTAAAAAACCTAAATTTTTATATGGCAATACTTAGTTGCACGATTTAGACCATTTAAATTTTATTTACTATAACTATGGACAACATTTCAGCTCCGTTGATGCGTTCTCAGGCAGTATCTAAATATATAGAGAAAAACGACATTTTCGTATGGTAAGCCTACCAAGGAGTTGCCCGATTGGTTCCATATTTGAACTTTAATTTACTTTTTTTTTAAAGCCAGTGTGCGAAATTTCGGCTCTTTCGTGCTGTCGAGTTAGCGTGAGGGTACAAACCATTTTGCACTACCATCATTATTTTTATGTGTTACAAACAAAATGACAAACTTAATATACTCTATGATTTCATCATCTAAGGTATACAAAATGCAGCGATTCAACTGCTCTGATTGACTATTTGACATGACACTAACCACTATCCATTATGGTGTGGTCGTAAATGTCGCATTTTAAAGGGCGTACGAATATCTCCTACTGAATTCTAAGTCTGGCTATGAAATAATGCGCCAAAATTTGAATCCGCAGGGCTAGTTATTTTTTATATCATCCCAGACATACATTCCTATCTTTAAGCACTTAATTCCTACATTAGTATAACTTAAAGACATTTGCAGTTTTTTTTTATTAAAAGCAATAGGTGAAATATTACCCTTGCGTTGTGATCACAATCAAAGCAATGACTATATCATCACTGATCAAACAAAACAATTCCAGATCGTTCCTAACATTTTCCTATTAGCCTGAATCAGATGGGAAATGATTTCCAAAATTTCACAATAATTCAAAGGTCATAATACAGGGAACAATCTTTATCTTCACGAAAAAATGTTCAAAGCAATTGCAATATCAAAGATCAAGACCACATCAACACGATTACAAAACATTAACAATGTGAGAAACTAACTTCATTTGGAAAATGTCATCAAATTGCTCTTAAGTAAAAACGACAAGCTAACCGTGCGCAGTCTGATCAGAGAGATCAACCGGAAAATCACTTGTTCACCACACAATCTGCAGAGATCAACACTGCCGAGGCGTTGATCTTGCAGGCTAACAAACAAGTAACTATAGAACCGAACCAACTTATCCACTAGCCACGTTTATAAAGTAGGACTTATTACGGAACTTTGTCGGCTGTACAGAATGACTGGTTGCTGACTAGCTAGTATTAAGCAAAACTTCTGTATGTCATTAGAATCGAATATAGTTGACATGATAACAGATTGCCTGTCATTGCACTCAACCTTAAATTGTCAGCTTTTGCAAGGAGGAATAAATCGATTTCTTCTTACTGGTGTTGTTGCGCGCATTTTAAACCACTCTAAGATGCGCAATAGCTCTATAATAATATACTTCGCCGTATTTCTATAACTGGTGGTAATTGCATTGCAAGGCGCATGTAACAAAGTTACGAGCTGTGATTTTATATGTACATTGGGCGTGTGATACCAGAAAATGTATGTACATCAGTTGGTGGCAGGAAATAAATAATTTTTAGACGTTTTGAAGATCTTTCGATAGACACTGTTTTTCCCTCTATTAATTATGTGAAGAGAAATTAAAAGTTCTTATCTCTATATTTTAGGATTACATAAGTTTGCTAAATTCTTAACGATCAATTAATGTAACGAACTGTATAAGAACATTAACCCGTCATCTTCATCCATGTATCATGGTCGAATTATGACAAGACAAAAATTTAAACAGCACAAGCATTCTCATCCGAAAATTCCTCGTCGTTTGTTGACTCTGTGAACTTTGCTGATATATATACTCGTAGCCAAAAAATATGCTAGAAAAAATCGATTCGAAAAAGCATACTCTGCGTGCACACCTTAATTCGCGCACGCGCATGCGTGAATGTCCCAACTTGTTTCACTAGGTTTTCTGCTGCTGCGGCTGTTGCTTATGATGTTAATTAACTTGCGAATGTCGATGCGATGAGATCAAAGAACCTTTTGCGTTGTTCGACAAGTGAAATTCTAACTTTCTTATTATGCGGTTAAGTACCTATGTAATTTGTGAACGTTTACGGCTTTTTAGACAAAATCGTAAAAGGTTTTTTTTAAGTTTTTGAGAAAATGATTCAGATGTCTGTAGAATTTATGCTTGACATATTCATCTATGAACGGAAGTACGTAATGAATAGTACAATCACTTAGTGGTGAATATGACTACTAAGTATTAATTTAATTTATTTGAAGCGTTGTTCTTACAACACAAGAGATCATTATGATGCTGCAATATGCAGGAGACCATTTCATTTGCGGATTTCCAGTCCAGGAATGGTGTTTTTATATTTGGATTGGTTAAAGTTTCCTAGTATATAATGGAATGAAGACCCCCTAAAAAATTTACTTTGAAGCTTTCATGAAGCGTAAGTTCACCCTTTAAAAAAGGTTAATTCCGAATGCCTTGCTATTTGGTGAAGGAGTGATGTGCAAGATATGGGAAGAGCCTCGAAATTCTTAACTTTAGGAGAGATACTTCCAGAGAACTTTACAGAAGTGGTTTAACACATTAATAACAAACCAAGAGTTTTTCCGAGTTGCACAGAAATTAATGCCAGCCCCTAAGTTATTTTGCTGAAATATGAAGAAATTCCAACTGTTCTTACTTGAGAAATGACTTAGAGTTTATCTCCAATGTTACGAAGACTATTAGTATTGACAAATTATACTAAATATTTTTTATTTAATTCCAAGGGATTCACCTTGGATACACTATGGGCCCTAATAGGAATTTCTCTGATTTTCTCTTGAGGAAGGAAACAATATAGAACTGTAGTTGGCATCATCACCGGCCACTGCTCTCTTCACACTTATCTAACAAAGATTGGAGTTGTTGATAGTCCTGAGTGCCTGTCCTGCCTGGAAGTTGAGCCTAAGATAGCCGAACACTTTCTGTGTGCTTGTCTGACCTTTGCCCGGATAAGGACGGCCATACTTGGTTCTGCCCTCCTATCTGCGGATGAGCTGAAAAATTTACCTCACCAACACCTTATGCGCTTCATTAAGAAGACAGGAAGGTTTGATGATGGCGTTTCTAGCATGTTAGCACAATGGGACGCTCTGGCCTATGTACTTGGAATATCTAGTCTCTTTGCCATAAAAAGAAAATAGATTCACCTTGCTCAAGGAAAGAGTTGCTTACTTCTGTCGAGTGAGACATTTCCATTATTAGGAAGTTTTGAATAATTAACCTTGGTCTGTATATTATTATCGCAAAAGGTGAGAGCCATAAGCTTCTCTGACAGTGCCAACGATGTCAACTAAACTCTTTCAGTATGAGTTCTTTCTAGAATAATTTTCTTGAATACTTGAAAGGTGGGTAATTGTAATAGACCAGATGCTATTGGTGCTTTATAATATGCCTTAATGTCACAGCTTATGTTTATCGCTCGAAAATCGTTGACTTGTTTTCTCGGGAAAAGGAGCCATCTTGGGTGAATTCCTGGAGTAATGAAATGAGCTCCACTCTCGAGTCTAGGCGGACTTCCCTAAGAAAATAACTGGCTAACTCCAGCAATTTTCAGTAGTTATCCCTGGGTTTATGTTAAATTAGAAGTGTGATATTCTATGAATAAATGATTTTCTCGGCGGACGTTAACCTGAAATTGATGTGAACTAGCAATATCATTTAATATATATCAGGAAGAGTTTTTGTAACACCAATTCATCAATAGCCTATAAGCTACATAGAATCCTCTGCATATATAGGCTCTTACTCCCTCCGATATAGGATGTTCTTTGCTTAAAAAATTACGTTCATGTACACAAATTTTACCTGTTTTCTATATATTCTAATCGATATGACAATAGAAAATTTACAGTACGAGAAAGAGGATTATGTAAAATTTTTAGACATTGAATATCTTTCCATTAAAAAGGTAAAGTTGATATAAAAGATCATTTTGGGTATATTAAAATTGTTCTATTCATATGAATGGTAAAGTTATGAATTTATTAAGCATAATGCCGATAAGATATTAATCGATAAAGGCCAAAACTATGTTTGATTAAGAGATACAAGCAAAATTCAAAAATGAATGGTTAAATTTGAAAGATTGGCTTCAACAAAGACAAAGGGTATACAATTCAAAATTGGTGAATTTCCTGTAAGACGTATCTACCTGGAAAGTGATAAAAATAATTTTTTGAGACAACTCCAAAATCATCTCTAAAGATGGGAGAATAATTAAATGTATGCTCACTGCAATATCCCCAGGCAATTGAAAATATTATGAACGTAACGTTTCAATATCCACAATTTCTTCCACTAATATACAAATTTTGGTAATACGATAATTTAGAACTTAAAACTTCATAGGACAACGCAAGTACATTATTATAACAACAATTTTCGCCCTTTGTGAAGTAAAAGAAATTCATAATAATTTTGAAAATTAATATTTTTATATTAATGAAATAACTGACATAAGTTATAGGCAAATTTTTATGCATTTTATTAGATATTACCTTAAAAAGGCAGTTAGAACTGAGCTTCTCTTAAAGTTAATTGAAGTCGGTCCTCCTGAGTGGTTTATATGTATATATCAAGATGAAGCTTAAATGCGAAAATGTTTATTGACTACTATGTGATAATGCTAGTATTTTGGTGAGTGGAATCAAAATAATTTATAAAATTATGAAGCAGTATCTACTTCCTTTATGTAGAAAACCCCCAAAAACTGAAGAAAAGGGAAAATATTTATTACCAGTGATTCAATAAATTTCGTTGTAATCATAAAAACAAGACTGAGACAGAGTTCACGGGACCTCCAAATGAGGTCTCAATTCAATGGATGGGTAACCATCGAATGAAGATATGCGAGATAGGTGATATGATAAACATCTCAGATGAACGTATTTTTTAAATCGAGTTTAAAAATTTGGAGATGACAATGCAAAATGGATGGCACATTTACTCATAGAGCTCCAGAAAGCTATTTTCGGACATGTTCAACTGCGATTCAAGTTAGTTAATGACATTTAAATTTACCATTACACCTTCAGAAATATAAGAGCAATCAAAATTTGGATTCCTTCTGGCAAACGTAACCCGAAGAAGGAGCCCGAAAGTTCATGGCCACAACTTTCTGGGTTTTACATGGCATAATGTTCATCAATTGCCTGGAAATAGGAAAAAACCAACACAGGATAACAGTATTATTCAACCCTATTTATCGAAGAAAAACCTCTCTTCGAGCATGATAATCAAGCTCGCAGAATTACATTTACCATAGCCAAAATTGTTGAGCTGCACTATGAACTGTTACGCTCTAGACTTGACTACTTTTGACTTGTTTTTCTTTCCAATTAATTAGGAAAGGGCTCGGTGGAAAAAATTCTCATCACTCTTATATACGCCTATTTGGCAGTGTTCGATAAATCGTATTGTTGTGACATCCATTGAATAAAGTACATACATATATCGAGCTAAAAGTAGACTATGATAAAAAATAAATCGAATAATTTTGTGAAAAAATAAATGAATTCCTTCGTTTGAAAGTCATTGACTTATCACGCAGTCCACATTACCTCACTCGAGTGCAGAATCTGAAAAACCTTTGAATGTTATTACAGTTGTTAAAAAAGATCTAAATTAAGTAAATTTTATTTTGCTTATTCTTGCAGATATGAGGTCATAATTTGTCTATTTTGCTGCTAGATTTAGATAATGGTGAGAATCAGCCACAATAATAGTCAGCCATTGTCATTTCAGACTACTTTAACTGCAGACAATAATTAGATAAGGTTTAAGGTGTACTACATAGATACTAATAAGAATGTTAAATAAAAATTAAGCTACAATAAGCTATTAAAAACATACACATATGGTCATTGTTGGTTTTTTTACTCTCAGACGATCTAAGCAATTTTTTAAGAATAAACAAGAAATTCCCCATTGAAATATCCTATTGAAAAGCATTTCTACAAATAGTATCGCAAATGCGTTTGTATAAAATTGAATTGGTCGATACATGGTAATAATAAGTTGAATAACTACAGACATGCAAGGCAACCCGATTCGATTCTCTTTTATTGAAAAAAATAACGGATAGAACTGAACACATCTGTCATATGATCTCATAGCAAACCAAATTGAAGCCTACAATCTACATTACATCTGATCATAAGAATTATAGTATTATTCGATATTCTCGATCCTGTTAGGAATCAAATTAGAACAAATATAGGATCTAGGTTTCTCCTTCGTTCAGCTACTATATGGAAAATCTTTGCACTTTCTGGAAGAAACCCTTCTAAAAAGAAAACTCAAATCAACAGCAGACTTACTACAAATCCAGGTAAACGTCAAAAGGTAACACGTTTTTATATATAGAGTGTCCCGGAAATCGACGTCAAGCCGGAATTTGGTGATAGGCCAAATCAAAATAGTTATCAGAAAATTATAAAAAAATCTAAGTCACGTATTTTTGCAAGTAGAGGCATTTCTTTATTTTTCGAGAAAATGTACACCTTGTGATGGTTTTTTAGCTCCTATAGCTACAAATCTTTACTTTTTTTCAATTTTATTTTTCTTATGTAATCCCGAATAGTGCATTTAATAAGGACTCTCAAATGGTATAACACTTGCTGCATTATTTCTTAGATTACGGGGAAAAAAAAGTTTTTTCTTCAAGAAACCCAGTTTCGAAAAATTTCTTTTTACCTACTAAAAATTATTCTAAATAGTTTACGCAATTTTAGTTTGAGTGAGTCGGAGAGTCGTTCCATGAATTGTGAGTGAGACAGATAGTGACGCTAATGAGTCAATTACGGAGAGTGTCATTTTATGAAGTGTGAGCGAGAGAGATATTGACGCTCCTTCGTTTAGTACGCATCTTTTCGTATTCGTTGGTATTGTTACGATCGTGGGCTTAGTTCGTTATTTAAAACACAATATTTCAGATATCATTAACAAGTTCTTTCTTTTATTTAACTTCACTATCTACTTTTATAACATTTACAAACAATTATCAAATCAACTCTTTATAGTTATCGCTAGTACTGTACTTCTAATTATCGCAATAGTTTACTTCGTTCATTTCACTGTCTGAAATAAGACTGCCTCCTGGATGTGAGTAGCGCCGTATTTATACTCAAAAAATATCCTAAAACCTTCCTGAATATTCAGTTCTATAAACCCAGTTTACTAGGATGTCACTAACCTAAAGTTGTCTCCATTTCCAATAGATGTCGCTTGTATCACTTTGTGGCGCGTAGCAGTATTATTTCGTAGTTACGACTTTTAGCCTTGCTTATTGGACTTGTTTTCTTGTGATTTGGATTTGGACAGTTTCGATCTCTTTACGACGACCTTTGCTGCGTCCTGGAATATCGTGTGATTGTATAGCGCCACCATACGCGAATATGCCAACAGGCAATTCATTTATGGGTAATGCCTCCAAGTAATTGGTGTTTAATTTTAAACTTAAGTAAAATTTGTTCTAAATTTATCAAAAAGTTAGCATATGTGACTGGAATGCGTCACTATCTATTTCACTCACTCATTTTTCTGGTAACTAATTTGATTTGGCCTATCACCCGATTCCCGCTTAACGTCGACTTCCGGGACACCCTTTATACTTAATAAAAAATATAAATAACTAAGTCCCCAACTAGGAATGCCTTACTGCACCTTATTCAGGTCCATTCAAAATATTATCCCGAAATAATAAGGTCTTCAAAGTATCTATTCATGAATGAAAAAAAAGCGCTAATCAACATTAACAAGCTAAACTCAGTATATTGCAACCAAAAATTACTTTTGAAATTTTAAATAAAACCAAAATTAAAAAATGGTATTCATGTTATTCCGACAAACATACAAGCCACATTGATGGTCCCCAAAGCAGGAACTCCTTTAGAGGCCACTTGAGAGCCTTAAATTTATCTATAGTTGCAAATAGCCTAGAATTAGAATGGAAATTTTATTAAATTTTCCTGAAAGAAAGACTTTGGCAGTTCACAATATTCCACATAACTCCAAAGTCATAAATTTCAGTTGAAGTTATTACAAAATTTTATAGTCTGCTTACTAACTCTTGACGATAAAATTGTAAGTTGACAGAAAAGATAAATGTAAGAAAAAATTTCATCTACCAAATTCTCCAATGCTATAATAAGCTATAGAATCCATCTTATGATGAGATTGCTTTATTGCTAATCGGAGAGAAGAAAATCGCTAGAATTTTGGAACTAAAAATAAATTTAACCAGAAAATTGTAATTTCTGAATAAGAATTTTTTCAATTAATGAGCTTATTACTAAGTGTACAGGTATGAAATGCAAATTTCGGACGACAGATGGTGCACCAATGCAGTTTGTGCAATAAAGATTTGACAGTACGCCATCAATCGACAAGTGTCAGACGCGCACGTCTGATAAATTGCAAAATTGTGTGCATACTGTTGTGTTGTTGTGTTAAATATGTCGAAATTTATACCAAACAAAGAGCATTCGCGGACAGCATTTGAAGAAAACTTTTACCGAATCATACCGATTACTTCGAGAAGCTTATGGTGAACATGCTCTATCGCAAGATACGTGTAATCGATGGTTTTGGCGTTTCAAAAGTGGTAAATTTGATGTTGTAGATAAGGAACTTGGAAAACTGCCAAAAATATACGAAGATGTGGAATTGCAAGCTTGTTGGATGAAAGCCTTTAAATCCCAAGGAAACGGTTAATACTAAACGTTATCAACAACAACTGACCGATTTGAACCGCTCGCTGCTTGAAGGATGGCCACAATATCGAAAGAGACACCACAAAGTCATTTTTCTTCATGACAATGCTCCATTACATACGGCAAAACCGGTTCGCGACACGTTGGAAGCACTCGGCTATGAAGTCATACCCCATGCGGCTTACTCACCAAACTTGACTTCTTCTGATAACCTTATTTGCATCGTAGGGTCATGCACTTACTGAGCAGCGCTTTGGTTCGTACGAAGATGTGAAAAAATGACTCGATGAATGGTTCGCAGCAAAGATGGAAGAATTTTACTTTCGTGGTATTCAGAAATTGTCCGAAAGATGGGAAAAATGTATAACAAGCGATGGAGTATACTTTGAATAAAGCACTTTTTATGATTTTTCCGAATTCAACTTGCTTTTTTTAGACAAAAAAATCCGGATTTCTAACTGGTACACCGGTAAGTACTCCGCCTGCATTGCCTAATTGAACTGATGCCTGTACCTACTTTGACTATAATAAAATTATTGTATAAAATAAACAACTGAAAAAGATACGAATTGGTCTAATTGTAAGACCAATTCTTGTAATAACCTACATGTATGCCCGTATGAAATTTCGTATAGTACCTACCCATCTGTGCAAGTTTGATTTTTGAAGTGGTTTTTTGCATATATATCTAGAACGGTTCGTTGCACAGGAAATATGATTATAACCAATTTTATAGGACTTCATATTCTAAAGAAACTTTTGGTACAACCAAATCGTCTAGGACATCTACAGTATGCATAAAAATCCTAAATTTATCTATGGCAACACCAAGAAGTGGTTGTTCGATTCAGTCCATTTTTGAAATAATATTTACACCGCACACAAAATTTCAGCTGTGTACGTAGGTGCATTCTCAGGCAGTGTCCAAATATGTAGTGAAAAACGGAATGTTTGTAAGGCGACACTACGAAGGAGTTACCCGATTTGCCGGATTTTCGAACTTAAATTTACTTTTTTTTTTAAAGGCAGTGTTCAAAATTTCAGCTCTCTAAGTATACGCGTTCTTGAGTTATCGTGTGGAAGGACAAACGAACAGATGGACGGACATGCCAAAATTAAATAAATTTTAATATAATGCTTTAGTGTCCAATCCATTTTGCTCTACCATGATTATGTCGATGCGTTACATATGGAATGACAAACTTAGAATACCCAACGATTTCATCTAGGGTATAAAAATAAAACTCTCCCCACTACCTGACTGGAAGAAGCATATGCGAGTACCTTCAGATGTGTTTCAGCTGTTTCATAAAAATTGTACACAATGAAGTAAAAGCATTACACCATCCCGCACATTTTACTTTCAGCATTCACTTTTTCTATTTAAGATAACTAGGCAAGTTTGAACGAAAGTTGCCAAATTTAAATTGAATCTATCGAAGATTTGAGCCCAATACTTGGATACAGTTAAAAAACAAAAACTTTCGTAAATTGAAATACAAGAATGAAACATATTTATAAAACGCATTGAGAAAAACTACATGATAATAAATGTAAATTTCCTTGACTTACCTCTTATTGTGCTGGGCATCTTACATTAATCCTTAGTCCTGGTGCATAAATAAATCCAAATTGTGCAGATATTGCAACAGCTAATAATTATTAGCAGTCAAATAAACAAGGAGAAGGGAAGGATGTGTTTGTGATTTTACTGTAGTAAATATAATCAAAATTAACAATATTATCATTTGTGTTTCATTTTTAATGGATGTCACTATAAACTTTATAATTGATCACTATAAGGACACTTCAGAAATTTATTGAACAACAAAAAAAAACAAAAAACAATCTTAAGGAGACATTTTTATTTTGCAATTACTTCACAGTACAAATTTCACCCGCACTGATTTTCACTTCGTTTAAGTAAAACAATTTTTTAAAATAAACTAAATTTTTCAAAAATCATTCCGTCTTAAAACACCGAAAATTAACAACAATCATAGGCTGATTACACGAATTATTGAAAAGTTTTATTCGCCGTGTTTTATTTGAAAATTCCAACGGAACCCTCACAACAAGAGTTCGTGCGCGAATTCTCGAATTAGGCAAGTGAGCAAGCAACGTGATTGAGAAAAAAGTCCAAAAGTTTTGAAATAACCGAAAAATCCAAAAGGTTTGTTAACCTCACCAAGCGGGCAATCAGATGCGCACTAAAATGGTACATTTGATGAGAGAACCCACAGCAGAGTTCTTAAGTCCAGAAGAACTAAGGTTCTCGTTGACTTTTACAGGCAGCAGGTATATCTGGTGCCAGGTATCATTTCTGTTTTCAGTTGATTATTCTTGTTCTTGTAGGTCTCTTCCTTGTTGGGTTCCAATTGCGTGCATCGTACGGCGTTGTTGTGTCTCATCAGTGCTCCCCAAATCGGATACCTACATAGGTAGGTATAAGAGGTACTTTGCTAAGAACGAACGGGCCGGCAGCAGGCGTCACCAATCAACAAGTTGTGTACAATAATGTGAAGAGGAAAGCCAAAGAAAGGTGTACACAAATGGAATAATCTGAAATCTTTTCTTCGATCCAATATACAAGAACCCCAAGTTTTCTACTCAAAGCATACTCTCATACCATAGTCATCTTTGGTGACGCCAGGAATGGCTCGAGACGACAAACTGTGACATAATCATATAGAAAAGTTCCCCCCGAACTCTCAGGTGATTCTCTACTTCGTATATTCTCTGACTTTTAGGAGTCTACTGGAGTTAAGTATTCTTGGGCACAACAAGAATGGCGTCATTAGTATAGAGGGCCCAAGATTCCATGTTTGTATTTTATATGTATATGCTTTGTCTGTCGATATATATACCGCATGAATGGGAACTGGGAAATATCTCTATGCATATATAGGTTGGTATATATGACTCCAAAGAATGAGGAAGAGGAAAAGGTCTGAGCCAGCATGCCTCTTTTTGGGGAATATTCTTACTTCTTCTGATCGGGATGGGTATTTTAACAGGCTCAATATGATTACTGTTGTCAATTTGTTTACATACTGTTTTAAGTGTTTATCAATTTTATGGTACTTTTGATTTAATTTAATTTTATTTTAAACTGGTCCTGCTGAGTGGTAATAATCAAGATGTGATGGTAATTTCAACTAGATAAGTTCTTGTAATATTTGATAATTTTAGAGTATACAAGATACTCCCAAGTAACATTGGAGGTTGAATTTCCTATCATCGAGGGCCGATCGACCTAGTTTGGTTAAAATTACGTAAACGAGACTTATGAATTTAACCCCAAAGGCTACTCTCCTTTAAGGTAAATTAGGAAGGAAATTTTACTTAATAATTCCTTACATTAGGTCTTCAAAGTAATCTTGATTTTGTAGTTAATTATTAGGGAAAAAACGCAATAATTCCTTTTTAATTTACCTCATAGGAATGTGGAAATATAAGGAAATAAATTAGAAAAATTTCCTAAATCTGAGGCAAATATCCTCACTTTTTACTTAAATTTTTCTTAACTTTGAGGTCAAATTTTTTAGGATATATATAGACTTTGTAGTTGGAATATTCAGAAATTCAAGGAAAGATAACGTAAATATTGCTTAAATAATTCCCTATTAGATCGCGTTCACCCTCCAAATCGGAATTTCCAAAAAAGCTAATGTTAAGGTAAATCAGACTAAAAGGGGACATTTAGTGAAACCCCCAATAGTTGAAATTACGACTAATAACACACCCAAAAATTAAAGTTCAGTTACTTTTGTTTTGCTTCAGTATCATTGGAATTTATGAACAGCTGCCCTTATTGAATCGCTTTATCTAGATTACAAATATTGCTCCTTTTTACGACTCACTTACCAATACACTTTATTATTTGCTTCCCAACCATTCGTTTGCATTCACCAGCTTTTTAATAAATCTTGTATCCAAATGATGATGCTAATGACATGGTTTACTATTTTTAAGATATATTAAATAAAATATAGATGTTAGTAATATCAAGATATCCTTACCGTTTCTATGTTTGATAATAAATTCAATCAGGCACGTGCGCAGGATATTTCGGAGGAGGGGGTTTTGCCATAGAAAACTACAAACTTAAATATTTTAATTAATATCATGGGGCGCGTTCACGGCCACTTTGGTGCCGTAGTTTGTCGTAGTATAATTCTGTCAAATCGACTACGATCGACTATCCTCCTGAGCGTAGTCGAATGTAGTCGACTATTTGGTACAATCAAAGTGCGGAGTGAACGATAGTCGTAGTTAAGCGTAGTCATTTACTGTCACAATTTGGCGGAGTGAACGCTCGGTTGTGACTCGTAGTCGACAAAAACTTACTAATTTGGTTGCAATGAATGACAAATTTTTACGAAAAATATGTTCAATACATATACAAATTCTTTTTTTCTTTGTTTTAATAAATTGATACGCCAAAGTACAGAAAAAATCGTTAGGAATCGAGCCTTAAATAGGTTTTGAGACCACTTAAAGTGGAATATGAACGTCCATTCGGTATTATGGTCTTCTCGGATCACTCCACAATATAAATTATTTCGTTACCACTGTGTTACGTATTCGGAATAGTTTTCAAAGTAGATTTTTATATGGTTTTTGAAAATATTTTTGATATGTTAGTCTAGGTTTTGTATTGTGTGCAAAAGGAGTAAAACAGGAATCTAACTGTTAATTTTAAAAGAGGTATCTAATTTTAAAAGTATTAGTATTATGTTAAATTATAAAACAGTTCTATAAAAATAAAGTAATAAAAGTTCTATTTGAATAAAAATTAAATTACTAAAAATTGTATGCAATCGAGAATCGAGATATAGTGGTGTCTTTGGAAAACCATCTTGGCACCTTTTAGATCACCGCACGACAATAATCTTCAAATTTGTTAATCATTTTATTCCACCGTTTGGATTAATGAGATTGAAGCCTTGCCAAATAGTTTTCATTTTTTGAAAAACCGTCTTGAAACCCTCTGTCGCTTTTTTTCCTCTATATGTATACAAGTTCCTGCTTTGTAGTATCTGTCGAGTCTTGATTTTTTATTTGCAAACCTTTTTTAACTTTATTCTTCTTCCCTCTTCACAAAATTCAAAATTTCGTTTACGATTGGTCCGCTAAATAACGTTCTATTATGAAATACCTAGAAATACCGGATCAAATTGCGTCGATATTTACGAATGTATTTCAACTACTTACTTCAATAAAAAAACGAAGTCTAAATTTCCACTATTTTTTTGTATGCTTAATTGCAATTATAACATAATTGTAACTTATATCGTTTCTTTCAAACCGTGGTCTTTTACAAAAAATCGACTGATATCATCAACAAGAAATGTCCTAAGATTTTGATTTAAAGGTGTGCTCGTACAATGCAACATGAAACGTACTACAACTGATTCAACGTTGTTTACATTGTTCGTCGAAAAGTTTCTAGTTTACCTAAATTAAGGTGCGTTTACTTGGAAATAATTGGCGAGAGCTGCTGCGTCACTACTTCAGAAGTAATATGTGTTGAATTTGTATCGCGCCGATGTTATATCGAAGAATATTTTTCTTTCAATCCTTGGGAGGGGTATAAGCCTCCCTCCGCCCGCCCTCCGTGCGCACGGACCTGAATTCAATTCTTTCAATTGTCAAATGTCTTTTACATATTTAAGACAAAATTCTATAATTTAGGCCCAAATGCCATATTTCAAGTAGAAATTTCTTTATATGAAAAAATTATTATTGCCTTTGAACACAAAATTACCATTTTTTCCCCCGAAGTCGAAAATTTTGGTTATTTCGTCTTGCCATCCAGGAAAAATTTTAAGTCAAACTAACTTTTAGGTCGAGAAATGTAATGTGCGCTATATTTATTTAACAAAACAAGGCTGCCATATATTAAAGGAATGAACAGAAAAATTGCATGATTTTATTATTTAATTTTGTCCATAGTTACTGAAAAAAATAAATAAATGAATTTTTCTGAGTTCACTGTAGACAGACAGTACACGGTTTCAGGGCTCATTGCTGTCCTAATGAGATCGCCCTGTTACCGCTGATCTAAACACTTTACACACAGTATCTGTACTCCCAAAAATTTCTTGATGGAATTTTTGGTCTTCGGCTTTACACCAGAAATTGACTGTACCGCGGTACTTTTTTTGTTAAATTTGCTCTGCTCATATGCAGTAAGTTGAGAATTGCCTCTAGACTCCTATTTTGTACGGGTCTCGAAAGAGTAAAATAAACTCATTACCGCTTCCACGAATTTTTCTTAATTTCAGAACGATTTAAGATTATTTAAATTAATTTCAAGCTTCTAAATGGCAAACAAAAGAATAATTTAAAAAACTTTAATATTATTATTTTAAAAATACTCGTACAATAGTTTTAAAGCGCGTTGGTGTTTTCGAAAAACTATTTCCAAATTTATCAACAAATTTTTTTCGTTTTAAATTGAGCCCTTAGAAGCTGAGAGAATTAATTTTGAATGCGCACACAATTTCTGTATATTTATTAAAGCAATACTTCTAATAATCATTCAAGTTATTTACATTACCTACTAGGGAAAATATACACACGCAATTCTTATAAAATAAAATTCGTTCTACATTAGTGCAAACGTTTACATGAGTTAAACTATTAGGTAGAAAATAGGTCAAGATTATGGAAAATTTACGTAAATTCGAGAAGAAATACACGTTAAAGTTACCAAATCAAGGAAATGTGTTCTCTTCCCTATAGGGAAATGTTCCCTAATTTCCGTCATATTTACATCGATACGACGCGCCGTCCTCACATTCTCCACTTACGTAAATCGAACGTAAATATTAGGTATTCTCCACATAACCAGAATAACTTGCTGCCCTAATTTACGTCAAATAGTCGTAAATTCGACCTCAAAAAGAGGAGAAATGTTGCTTGGAATTGTTTTATTTGTTATTCTGCTGCATTCTGAAATTTATCAGAGACAATCTTTGGATTTCGGGTGGTTATTTAGAGGGCAGCACATCATAATTTTTCCGTTTTCTTTTCTGTTCTATAGGAATCCTTTCCTTATTTCCTTTTTTGTTATTATAGAATTAGAGGGCGGTATATCATATATATATATATATATTTTTTTTTCTTCTAACTATATGAATCCTTTCTTGATCCCTACAGAACAGAAAAAAAACCAAAAAAAAATTGATGTGCTGCCCTCTAACTCTAATGCGGATCTTACACGGTCAATGACCAGAATAATGAGATTGACAGTAATGTCATTACTTCCGAAAGTCTTCTGCCATTATGTTTAAATCTTACGCTATCATTAAAAATGAAAGTATTTTTGTCAGTACCTATCAATTCATCGAGCGAGAAGTTTATTTATTTTGTGTTAATTTTTTAATGGATTAACATTAAGCACAAAGCGAAGCATTAAATGGCGACTGTAGATGAAGAACTGGTTACAAAACCGTGAAAAATATTCCGATATGTTTCTGCCAAAAGAAATTACTTTTACGGAAGGGAGATATTACAAAAACTATTTCGCATGAATGAAGGCACATTTAATAAATTTTTGCGAATGGTGGAACCATTTTTGTTAAGGATGATCACCAAAATAAGTAAATCTGAGGTACCTAGCCACATGAAGAAACTTTGAAGATCTCAAGTTTACAGCTGTAATGTCGCCAGTTCCAATAAGTGATATAAACTTGTGAAGCATTTAAATACACTCCGGGGCACTTGAGTACGCTTACTAAAAATTTTCAAATATGTACCTATTTGGAGTTTTATTTGAAATTACAAGCTGAGTATTTTGGGTGAATCAGTAATAAAAATTTCCAGTTTTTTAGTTTACTATTTTAATTCTTATAATTTTTAGTCCATTTTTGCTGTATTTAAGCAGAAACTAGTTGCCTTACAACATGGCAAGAAGAAATTGGTAGAGCATTTGTTAAAAAAAAAGAAAACTATGCATTGCTTTTTTGTATTTTGTAGAATCAGCATACTTACTACTTAAATACAATGAAAATGAAGAAATTGCACGGATTAATACATAGTAAAAAAATCTGGGAATATTTATTGCCGAATTCTATCACTACGACCAACCAAGTTATTTATAGCTCGCTATTCGCAATATAATCCCAGAAATTTGAAAATTTCAAATCAAGTTTTTCGGAGGTATGTCCTGCGAGAGTATGCAGGGTGATTTTGAATTAGTGGTCATAAATGCAGCAGGAGATAGGTTGAAGTGAGGAGTAAGAAAAAAAAATTATGGCAATCTCAAGAGTTGCGTAGATTAAGAAAATATGCTAATTTTTTAATTTGAACTACGAAGGTGCTCAGCTTCGAAGTTGCTCAGATGATAGTGCAACGTATAAACTTTCAAATGTCGAACTATTACTCCATCCCCCTTAAGATGCTAGTTATAAGACGTTAAAGTTAAAAAATTGGATTTTTTTTTTTAAATATTAACAACTTTCTCGTCATAATTTTGTGGCAATTGCATAAAATTAAGCGTAATTCCTATCGTCAGTAGCAAAATTAATGAAACTATGCATCATTAAAATAGGTTTATCTCAAAAACCGTTACATATAATATTCTGAAGATTACAAATCTTATATGAAAATGTAACAGATATCAGGCATTTTGGCGGAACAAGCGTTAAAATAAAAAAAAAATAGGAATTTTGTTCCAATTTTTTTAGTTTCACGCCCTATAACTAGCGCTTTAAGCGGGTGGAGTTACGGTTTACTATAAATTTAGCTAAACACAAACTATAGGCCGGATGGTGTTTATTTTCCTTTTAAGCTGGAAATTTTTCGTCTTTATTAGATTGGAATTCATTGTAAAGAAAAATAATGTTTTTTCCCAATGAATTTAAAAAATGCATAGAGATGCAGAAAAAATATCGAACTTTTCGATTCAGCGATCAGAGAGGTCTCATCAGTGTGGTTATCTCTAATTGCCTACAACAGAAGTTCGATGATAGAAGTCATCCAATTGCCCATATATGTAAATACTTTTTAACAAAAGCAAGTATGGGTGACCTTTAACATCGAACCTCTGCGGTGGGCGATCAGAGATAACCACACTGCTGAGACCTCTCTGATTGCTAGGTCGAAAAGTTCGATATATTTTCCTTTAACATGTGCACGTTTAGAGCCTGGTTTAATTTTCACCTAAATTATTAACAGATTGTCTGCAGTTAAATTCCTCTTCGTTTCGCTTTTGGATTCCACAGTTCCGGTAGGCTTTCAAAGGTCTCCGAAGAAGTTCTCTCTCTTTTGTACTCAGCTTCAGTGGATTCCCCCGTAGGAGATTGAGTACAAAAAACTTGCTACCACTACTACTTGCCATCTTCTACCTATATCAGACTTCTCCAAAAATTGGAGGCGAACTGAGAAATGAAGTTGGTATTGAAGTGCGCACCCTACACTTTCATTATAAATGACAGTATCCCCACTATGTGTCAGTGATGATGCCTGAATATCAGAAAATGCGAATAACATCGTTACAGTTTTTGAAAACCTTACAAGATCATTACTAATGTCATTCTGATAAAGTAATGACATTATAACTGATTGCGTAAGGTACGCATAAACTCTACATAACCCGAAATGCAAAGTTTGGAGATCAATTTTTTGGTCAGGGCTATTGGCTCCATGTTCTAGTAATAATGATGCGAGATAGTTCCCGAATATAATCTAAAAACTCTGGACTATCATACTTTTCGTTACATGATATGCTATGGCACCGGTTGCATAGCACGCCATATATCATTGCACAATCTTACGTGACAAATAATAGTGCTTTATAGCACATTTCATGATGTGGTTACGCTGAAAGAAGCAGTCAAGTAAACTTCAAATAATCGGACAATGCAGTATGTGTTTTTGTAATAAAATTAAAGAAAAAATAACTATCAGAAATCTGTACAAACCAAAGATGTGTTTTAAAAAAGACAAAGTGAGCAACGTAAAAAAAGAAGTAGGCAAAAAAAAATTACTAATAGTCGAAATTGAATTAGATGTTAGCAGAATTGTATACAAATACAATATTGACATGAGAAGATTATCTACGAAGTGGGGATATGATCAATATCCTGCGTATACAAATGAGCATAAGAGAGAGAGTTGAGTTCGCACAATCAGGGTTCCGTACGAGAACTTCATCAATGAACAGTCAATTGATGGAACTCAAGTATATTTAAATCTAATCCAAATTTGCTAATGATAACTGAAGAATATTCAAACAAACATGCGCAAGGGTAGTCTTATAAGAGTAGGTCTTTCTAAAAAGACTTGTTTTATAAGTTACCACAAACAAAATTTTTTTTTTCCAGCATTTATGAGATTGATGAAAAAAGTTGCAGCTTTAACTTAAGAAACCTAGAAGATCAGAGGGCGGTAATTTTTCTGGGCTCTATCTTTATAACCAATTCCTCAAAAACAATTTTTTTATTTATTTTTTAATCTTTGAAAGTAGCCCTTTAACGCAAAAGATACAACAACAAAATTTGCAGGGGTCCGATCCACCTCCATCAAAAATTAAAAAAATTAAAAGAACATTAATAACCTTTGGTTGTTGAAATATGTACGCATTATGAGGACCTAACAGTCTGCCAAATTCCAAATTCCTACGTAATGACGTTTTCGAGAAAAACTTCTGTGACAGACAGATGGACGGACGGCAAAGTATATAGAAGACAAGTATTTCCATTAAAATGTTGATACAATGCAGCTAATAGCCTATGCCGTAATTCAGTGATTAATGTATATTCATTTTTAAAGGAAATATAGAGAGAGGAGCGAGAGTATTGTGTTCTCTGTACCGTACTTTCCTATACATTTTCACGATAATTCGTCACTAATGGCGGAACGTGATTCGTAATGCGAGTACCACGTATTCTATATACCTTGGGCAGACGCTTGAGTAATTTCATAATTGTTCAATTTTCTTCCTTTTGTTGTATAGAACCCAAAAAACAACCCAACAAAAAAATATTTGTTTTGTACTATAAAATGACTTGACCTGATTTTATTGAAAGGCGCCAATAGAAAAAATTCTGTATTACTCGAAAATCTAAAATAATTTACTTTTTATCTCGAAATGACCATTTTCAAATTTTGTAGGTGCCTACCTTTACTAACAAGGGGAAATGCCCACTTTTCATACAACTTAGGTCCGACACCTCCAGATATGAGACATATCTTAAACGATGCATTATTCCGAACATATTTTATTAAGACTATTTATTTCAATTAAGCGTGAGAAAGTTTTGGCGACAAGAGGTAGCTTCAGCGACTTTCTTGGGTGAAAATGTGGACTTTTGGACTTCTCGTGATTGCTCGGAGTTGTTAAGTCATGAAAGAAAGAACTGCAAAAATATATCCGACATTTAGTAGACGGGGGTGCCTACCACCATCTTAAAAGTATGCAGAGAAAATTTTTTATTCTATGAGTTGTAGCTGGTAATGAGTTGAGCCAAATAGTAAAACCCGTTTTCCGGTCGGCCATAACCCTATCAAGTTAGAGCCAATCTAAGGAGCAAACAATCTTGTACCTCAGTTCGAATAAAAACGACGGAAATACTGAAAAAGTGAGCATGCGGGGATGGCTATAAAAAGGGATTTCAGCCTCTGAGTATAGGAGTGTGTTTACTAGATTAAACTTATACACTCCCCCCCCCCCCCTTCATGGCTTCAGCCGTTTAATTGAAATAAATATTTTTAATAAAATATGTTCAGAGTATCATAATGCATCATTGGGATGTCTCTCATATCTGGAAGTTTCAGGCATTGCCCTTTCCGAGACTTACAAAATAAAACCTTTCTTTATGTTCGATTTCCTTTTATAAATAAAGGGCGCTATACAGAGACAATTTGCAACTGAGTTTCGGACTTCCTCTATTTATTATTGGCATTACCTTATTCGTAGTGAAAATAGAACGAGCTTTTAGCTCAGTACCGACTTTAATTTAAACGATCAGTATATGTACCCACCCACCTTTAAACTAATAACCTGATTATGAAATCGTAAGTAATTTAAACTTTTAAGTCGATATTTATTTAAGAGAAGTTCGGTTCAATCCGTTTCTCCAAAATGGTTTCCAGTTTTATTTAAATTATCGGTTCTGTCCGATTCACAATTAATTTATTTCATCATTAATTAGGAATAATTAAGGACTTCCAATAAGCCACGAATTGGAAGTATTAATTGCCTTAAGTTTTTTCATCAGAAATGCTCATCAACAAGATATTGGTAAGAGTTATGTTAGTCGCGACATATTTTTAATAAAATTAATGCTTCAAATAATTTCGGTTAGTTACATAACGTGTCTCAACCTACTGTAAATAGGATTATCATCAATATCAACAGATTACTTGGGCTTCGACTGCCAAATTTCATAAGCTTTCCAATTTGATCTGATGATAAATGAAAGTAAAATGAAATTTTAAAAGTAAATACCAATTTTCAAATATGATTGGCGTTATTGATTGTACACCTGTGGTAATTATGGTACCAATTAGAAGACTCGGAGCTGAAGCAGCAGAAGCTCATCTTAACATAAAAGGGTACCATTCCTTCAATGTTCAGGCAAGTATAACATATCTAAATTTTCATTTAAACAATATCTAAAAATATTACTTTAGATTGTACGCAAGTCAGATCATAAGATTCTGGATATAGTAGCACGATGGAGTCCATGGATGGATTAGTCCATGACTGATGAATTGCGATTAATTACAAATTAAAGCAGATATTTGAAAAAAATTCTTTGTTGAGCGATGGTGGACATCCGTACTCGGAGGTTCGTCTGACTCCGCTGATCAACCTGATAACCATATTAAGGAGAATGGCCATATCTAAACTCGTTGTAATATTGAAGAAACTAATCAAGAACTTAAGAGTAAATTTTGATACATATTTCAAAACTTTAAACTCGATATAATATGTATGCAGAAATAACTCTTAACTGGGCTTCGTCAACGATCAGTAGCTAAATATAAAATATCCAAAATATAACGTGTTTTGAAGGAAACTTATAAATAAAAATGAAAAAAAAACAAAGTTTAAGAGATTCTGCGTTTTAGTTTACAGCAATATTTTCATTATTTATTGTGAATCAGAAATTACAATATTTTAGTACTTTTAAAATTGTATACCTTTTTATGTTATATGATGACGAAAAATAAAAAAGAAATAGGAATACAGAGCATACTTATACCTGGGTGGAATCTTTGGGTATCAATAGGGAACTTCGCATTAATCAGAGAGTAATATTGAAGTGTGGGATGAGACCCCATCCTAAAAAAAAGAAAAACAATTCCACTTAATGGCAGCGAAGATAGCCCTTGATATGCAAATCAAGAGGTATGACATTGCTATCCTTTTGCATAGTCAGACAGCTTTGGTGCCTCTCAGTGGCCCTCGGATAACATCTAAGTTTTTTTTTGTTTGTTTTTTATCTATTTATTTTTTTACTGGGGTATTCCAGGAAGAGCTGATTTTTAGCTAGGGCTGGCTCAAATTCTCCGTTCCACTGGCCGGAACTCGCTGTAGGCGTTTCCACCTCAAGTATCGGGTCTCTCATCAAAGCGGATATTCAGAGGAAGCATCAGCAGAGATGGGCGAACCTGAGAACTTGCAGGTGTACAAAACTGTGTTAGCTGTGTTTTAATTGGCCCAATAGGAACCTAAGACAACCGAAGACCTTTAGTGTGCTTGACTGGCCTTAGCCCGCAGAAGTCTGGATACTCTAGGGAATGCCCTTCTGAACCGAAAAATCATCCACATCAAGGCCTGATGTGCTTCATTAAGACCACAGGATGGTTAGCAGGACAGAACAATGGATCGCATTTACCTTTGTGCTTGGGATGGGATCCCCTGTCCTCTTAAAAAAAAGTTTATTACAAAATCATAATGCAAAAATAATTGAAAGCTTTTCCTTACGAAAATACTTGGATTCAGCCTCAACAACTGCTCTGAAATACAAACAAAGATAATTATTTTCATTATCCGCAACTGATTTTGCGGAATTTTTTTTTATCTTATTTTGCGGACTTATTTCATTATGCACTAAGGCCGAAAAATTTCAATAAATAAATAAATCTGCTCAAAATGAAATAACTCCGCAAAAAAATGCGAATGCCAAATTTGGAAGTAAGTGAAAATTCATTTAGCAAATTTTATTACGCACATACAAAAGTGAAGTTTAAAATAAAAGTTTGTAAAATGGAAGCAAATTGATTTAGACCTACGAAATGAAGTTTGATTTTATTATTCCAACGGTTACAAATTCGAAAAGGGTGAAGGAACAGAAATTTACTGCAAATATCTCCCAAATTTGATGGAAATGCACCTACTTATACATATATATTCCAGGGAGGTTATGAATGTGAATTTAAAACCTCCTCTGACTATACATAAATAAAATGGACTTTTTGTTTACGCATAGCCATTAGTGGGCGAAAATAGTTTTTTCATCTGAGATTAAAATAAAAATAACTTGGTAATGTGTAAAAGCTTTACTAGATGTTGGGATTCCAGAAAACTAATCACGAACTGACAAGAGATTGACTGTTATATTACTAATTATATTTCCCAAAACTAAACAATAAATGCAGCTGCGAAAAGATATGCGGACTAAGTTTCCAAGATATTAAAATACATACTAGAACTCGTCTGTTGTGAGTGCGAGGTAATAGTCTGAGAGTATAAGTTTCAGGCATTTGAATGAGACCCGCGTTAAGGCTAGTCGACTTTGAAAAATTTTGCTGAAAATATGTATTTCTCTTCCATATTAGAAGGGCAGCACATAGAATAATCCAACTATTGGCAGAAGTCCATAGATAGGTATCTCCCACCTAAAAAAAAAACTAATATATTGTAATACCATCCCTATAGATTTTAAATGAAACCCCGTTGTCAGACAGAAGAATGTTTCGAATAATAGTCAGTACTGACCGGTGAGATTTGACCCCTGACTTATAGAATCATTAGCCAATGCGTTATCATTTCCATCATCTTGAACTCACAGGTACTTTATTACTTCACCGCGACAGATATAGCAGCACACTTTTCTATTATTGACCCCCATCAAACGGTACATCGTCGTTGTCTAAATGACCTCAACTTGAATAGCCATATAATGACTGGCCGTAAGTTCTTCAGAATCTTTCAATTCCTCAATTAGTTCGCATCTAAACAGAATAAATGTATCTAGAAAATGCAAATGATTTGCAAAATGTTCCTGAGAGTCAGAATGGTGCCCCCAGGGGCCCCGAGGGTTTTTCACAATTCACCAAATCCCAAAATCAATAGGACAGTGAAGTGGTGGCAAAGATGATGATGATGATGAAAAGTTATTGACAATCAAATTTACCGAACAAGTTGTAGTACGCTTTCAGAATACCGTTAAGTATTTCGTCGTTTGCTTATTTCTTTTTGTTAGCAGCAATAGCAGCAGCAGCAGCAATATTATATCTGTGGTCGAACCTGGCCAGTGGACAGCAAGTTATTATTTTGCAAGCAAACAAGTGGACCTTAGGTGGTGCTGGTGGTGGTTATTGGCAGAGGTTGGAGATGTCTTTACTGACTTCAGGAAGCCTTCCCGGCAGTATGGGGGTCATACTTAGATGGTGGTTGTACCATTGAATTGATCATGCTCAAGGTATAACTGTAGATCCTGTAATGATCGATGGACTACACTGAGTACTACTTGATGAGCTCTTTGCTTTGGTCTTGTCGAGATGATGCTTAATCTTCGACCAGAATCAAGCTCTTAATAAATTTACTACATCACGATGGCATGTAATACTACATGTTCGACCAGCAAGGGATATGATGGAATTTTAATATGCTTATAACATGCGCTTACAATTTATCAAGAACTGTCGTTTTAGATCTGAAAATATTTGCATCTTGCATAACAGGAATGAACTATTTACCTGATACATATCGAAGAAGCGCTCTTTAGGGTAACAAATTTCCATTGTTGGAACATAATTATGAATAAAGTCATTGTCGATTTAAAGGGTATTAAGCTATGTTCTGGAAGGAGCATCAAGGTGGACTCATAAAGAAATTATTGTGAGAATTTAAATGATGAATATGAAGGAATTACTTGTTGATTGAGAAAAGCTTGAAAAAAACGCGTTGATGTGTCACTCCTTCCGTAGATAAAATAGCTTGGATGTAGCTATGATTTTGTATTAAATTCAAGTATGTAATTCAAACCCAAATAAATTCAACCAAAAAGTCGAGAAGCGAATGTTGCAGATGTGATAGATACGTAGGTATACCTTCAAAGCTTGAGGCAGTCATAGTAAATTGTATTTATTTTACAGCCCAACTATAAACAAAGGTGTACTGATAATGTGAACGGGTCTTCAAATACCTACTACATAGCTGCATTCGCAAATTATTAGGAAAAATACTAACTGAGATCTACAAATGCTGTTAATCTAGTTAGTCGCTTTTGTTACCCACTTCGTAATTAAAAGACCGACTACTGACTTAATGATTTAATTACAAAAGGTTACATGAATACTAAACGTTGATAACGTTGATGACAATGATGAGAGCTCTCCTTCTAACTCGTGCTCTGATTGTATTGAAGCCATAGAGTTAGGCTCTTCACTATTTGAATCGCTTCGTGAAATGCTGAATGCATCAAGCAACGTTTCAAAAGATATATCGCTGTTAGCAACGACAGCGTCGCCTTGTTTTCGATCCCGAAGCTGGTTGGTATGTGATCGAATTAGTCTAAATTTGTCCTCATCTGATTGGACTAGGACGTTGTAGTTAACATTTTCAACTCTTTCGATGATTTCCCTTGTGGTTGCAATAGTTTGTCTTGAGGATCACTCACAAATTACGTATATTGTTGCAACGGTCATTGGTGGTCCCACTTCTGTTCCTTCCAAAGAGACTAGTGCGGCACCAACCATTTCAGAGGCGGCGAAAAGGCCGAAAAGCTAGGTATGCGTCTTTTAAGATTGAGCAGATCAAACTGCAGAAATTTTCTAGGCAGAGCGATTTGCTCTTAAAGCCAAAAAAGAATAAAATAACAAAAAATAAAAAAAAAAATTAAATGAGCTCCAGGCCCGATACCCAGTGGGATTTTGGGGATCACAATTTAAGCGGTGGGTGCATGTGCATTTTGACTATCATGGGTGGTATATCACGTCACGTGGATAATAACTAGTGATTTGTTACTACAACCGAAGACTGTCTCGAATTTTTCATCAATTGAACGGGCTTTGACTAGTGTCAATTTAGGCCCATCCCCTAGATCCTTTGAACACAAACAAAGAAGGGGCATGCTATGAACCACGACGGCCACCTTGAGCGTCACGACATCACATAACTGTGCTAAAAAAAATAAAAATAATAAAAAAAAATTTCTAAAGTTTTCATCGGATACGTCAAAAATCTAGTAGACATACCGTGTTAATGTCAGTAAATTGTGGGCGCATTCACTGCCACCGAAATAGTGACTTTTTGTCGACTACGAGTCACTACCGAGCGTTCACTCCACCAAATTTTTACAGTAAGCGACTACGCTTGACTACGGCTATCGTTCACTACGCACTTTGAATGTACCAAATAGTCGACTACATTCGGCTACGCTCAAGAGGATAGTCGATCGTAGTCGGTTTAACAGAACTACACTACGACAACGACTACGCAACCAAAGTGGCAGTGAACGCGCCCGTGATTTTCTAATGAAAGAAGGAGACTGAAATATCGAAGAGTTTTGTCAGAGATAGCAGGGACACCGTAATTGACACTGATGCACTAATTTGTGAAGTTCAAGGAGAAACCCAAGTAATTCCACAGGAGACATTGGAGGTGGCTGTCAATAGATAGTCAGTTTGCAAGTCGCCCGGAGTTGCTCCTGCGTGTGACGCTTTCGGAAGAGCTGCGAAGGCCTGTCACATTTGATGATGACCAAGTTAAAATTCAGGCGAGGCCATAGGGAAGGATCAGAGGTCTGTAAGAAAACTTCTAGGAAAAGATCTGATCTGACACGGTGGATATATTGCTTATTCTGGAACCACTGGATTAAGTTGCACTCTCTTAGCTCTGTTACATAAGCCTCCAGTCCAAAATTTGGGCTGAATATTCGGCGATATACAGAATATCACCAAAACCAACTAAGTGCTTTTTATTGATTTTATAACAGAAGAGTTTGCCGATATCTCTGTTTCGCACTAATGCTCGAAAGGGCATTATTAGAGGACAAACAGCTTGGGTGAATACTTTGAGGCCCCACTTGACCGGTCATGGAGTACTCTCTTTACTAGCTCCAGGCTCAATAGAATCGATTTATAGGCTTTATAACAAAATAAAGAGTCGAACTGTGGAAATGGGAACTATACATAAATATCGAATGTTGGCGTGAAAGAGACGTCCAGGATTAAGTAAAACTTCACACGAATAGAAATGGGGAGTGAATCACTTATTATGAGAATCATTTAGAAATTCTGCTGAATTATCCTAAATGTCCTGGTGATATTATTTCGGATCCGCGAACTGAAACAAGAAGCAACTTTTATCGCTGACGAAGATTTAATTTCGGAGGTGAGTCAAAGATTAAGGGATTAAAGAGGTCCTATTTTCATGTAATACTGCTAGCTTATAATTTATACCAGAACAATCTGCCCAGATAAAGGCCTAAATACAGTTGCCATCACCGGAGGCGTTACCGAAATTCTTTAATGAAATTTGTTAAAAATTTTTGTTTTTGCGGTTGTAGTTACGGTTGGGGTTCGCAATTGTATAGAGTTTGTAAGATGAGAAAAACGAAAAAAGTTGTAACTGCACAGAACTTACATGCACCATATATATGTTCAAATACTTCCAGTGTACCCAGAAAATAGTATACGATTAGATTCGTGAAGGGGTGTGTAAGCGTTAGCCTCTCAATTACTGCGGCATGAAAGATCTTTTGTGAGTCCCCGTTGCATTTACTTCCTTTCTAGTTTCAGACTGTTAATAAAGTCTAGAACCATTCTGGGATTGAGGTTCCACACGTAGGTTGGTGGAGGAAAAGCATATTCGAGGTGGAGTACTCTCCGCCTGGCCAATGCTTCGCAGTTGCAGAGCAAGTGCTCTGAGGTTTCGTGAGCAACTTGACAGAAACGGCAGGATGAAGTCTCAGCTAAGCCCAGCTTGCTTAGGTGATTCCTTAAGGGGCAATGGACTGAGAAGAGCTTAGTAATCATTTTGAGCTCTATTCTACTAAGGAGTAGGAGTACTTTTGTTTTTCCGCCAGAAGTGTCGATAAACTTTTTTTCCTGACGAAGTTCTTATAGCCTTTTCCAACATAGTTATTTCAGTTTATTCTCCCAGCTGTTTAGGGCAGCTCTGAGGTAACACTTTGAAGTAATACAAAATGGCTCTGATCCGACAAACACATGGGGATAACTTTGTTTCTCCTTGATAAGTTTTTGAGGGTTTGTAGATATTCCCAGATAATCACTGACTTAACAGGCTCTTTTAATGCAGGTATTCCATTGTTCGTTTTTGAACTGTCTATATACCACACCATGAAACCTTATTGGAAGGACGGTTTAGCGGAATTCCATTGCTGTGGGTCTCCCATAATCACTTGGAATGGTCTTACAAAATCCACCCTCGGTGTGATTATATCAGATATTCTCATCATTTGCTCCAAGCATATCTATTTTAAGATATATAAATGACCAACCAGATCCCCTGGCTTTAACTGTTTCTCCTTTTGCACTCTATTAGCAGTTGAGATCGCTTCCTTTCTCACCTACAAATGAAGGGGTGGAAGGTTTAGTAAGGCTTCTATGGCTGCTGTAGGACAAGTTCTCATGGCACCAGTTATTCTTAGACAGGCATGTGGGTATAGACTAGATATCAATATCCTCAAAAATTACTGGGTATAGCCTGATAATCGGTAATTCTTACATTGTGCAGCACCATCTAATTGTTAATAATAATATGATAATGTGGCAAATTAAGCAAAAATATATCTGTGCTGTCCCAAGGAAGCGCAAAAGAAGAAGAAGAACCAGTTAAATTTTTTGTCAATTTGAAAGGAGCAAAATGTTCACTTCTCGGGGAAACTAACAAAAAAAAATGCAAAATTTTAAACTTTGCGGAAACAGTGTTTACTATTGAAGTACGCAGAAACAATGATAGTACTCTTCGGGCTAATAAGAGCAATAGCCACGTATATGGGGTGTTTCATAATTTGTGCACATCACGCAAGGTTCTGATAGCTGAGGTGGAGACAAGCAAAAAATTATATTTTGGAGGGGCGATAAGGCGCTTCGTTTCGGTCGTAGGGGGGTTTAAGATTTTTAGTAATTTTTCCACTTTTTTGATATACACCCTATCAAGGTGAAATTCATCTCGGATGATAGAAACCCGTCTCAGCTGGCTTTCCGGCCTTCCTGTGCCCTTCTCTCGGAAGTTGTAAAAATCGTAATTTTTTCAAATTTTAATGATTTTCCCGCCAAAATGCATGATAATTAAAAAGTTTTTTTTTACAAGAATTAGAAACCCCGGATTGTTATCATTATGTTTACTATGTATGCACATATACCTACCTAAATGCAACGGTCTTTGAGATAACCTTTTTCTTTTTCTATAGATGCATAGTTTCATTAATTTTGCAAATTTTTCGTGGAATTGCATAAAATTAGGCAAAACTTTGTAGTTGTCATCATTTTGGCGTGAAAATCGTTAAAAATTGAATAAATTAGGAATTTTTTCAATTTTTTGAATCTGATGACCTACAACTTTCGACGGAAGAGAACAGGAAGGCTGGTTGGGTATTTATTGAAAAGTTGAAAGGGTATACTAAAATCTGCGATGAATCCTACCTTGATACGGTGTATATCAAGAAAGTTCTAGGATGTAAAGTGGAAAAAGTAGTAAAAATCTTAAAACCCCCTACCGCCGAAACGCGACGCGGCTTACCAACCCTTCACCGTACAATTTCCTCTTATGAATATCTATGTAGTTATCGATAACCCATGTCTGTCATAAGCCAATAGGTTAGTTAAAACCAAATCACAGACCTTTTCCATCTACTGTGAATCGCAGATACTGAATCAGGTAATAAGTAAAAGGTTATGCTTCCATGCGACAAAGACTTAACCTAGACCTTGATTAAAGCCCGCAAGTCCCATGTCGGGTCGAATTCTCTAGATACACATCAGGATATGGACGCTAATAAAAGCTAAGTTTGTAAGGTGATCCCGAATGACTTATAGCTGTCGTATACAAATAAATGCAAAGAGAATTGTGGTTACCATCTTATATAGGTATTCAATGAAGAATCAGCTAACAATCGCATGATGATGATGATGATGATGATAATCAAGACTTCCAATTGTATTTTCAAGAATTTTGGATCAAGATGATTATCGGTAATATCATTATTTTCCATCTTTAAATTCGACAGAAACTCTTTCCGTGAGTGCCTTTTATTACATGTGATAAGTCAACCACAAAAGAGCCCTCAATAAAAAAATAAAATAAAAATAATAATAAAAAAACTGGTACTATAAAGAAATGCCCAAATAGGTATATGGGAGTCGGTGGATGTAACAACCATCACCTACCTGTGCCTGCCTGGTTAAAAGAAAAAAGGTCGCTGATTGTCAGGTTTTCACATAAAACAACCGAAACACCTTAAGTTTGGAGCCCCCAGAATATATTAAGAATTCCCAGGTAGGTGCGCGGAGGACGCCAAATCTCAGTACACCGCCGCCAAAAGGGTCAATGCACAGGCACAAAACAGTTAGTTCTCGTTATTTTTGGCAAAACTTGTTTTGTCGATAACTTCCTCATTCCCGAGCTGGATGAGCTAGCTTTTCTCCTTTCGTCTGGAGTGTCGCTCGTTACTGTGCAGGTTTTGCGTGCTCATAAAATTTTTTTTTTGGTAATTGCGAAATGAATCAAAGAAATCAAATTATCTCCCGGCATTTTTCCCATTAATTTTGCATTAAGGAGTAACGTCTTGCCCCCAGCATGTCTAGGAGTTCAGTGATTTAGAAGATGACTCTATATGAAGGTACATTTGCGCATGAGCATTCAGCTTGTTGTTTACTCTGAAGAAATGAGCTAAGAATGTAACATACACTGCCAAACAGATAGAATATGGCAAATAGCAACGGTGCGCGGCTTGAATAACTTAAGTCTCTCAGAATGCATTTGCAACCTGTGTCGCTCTCAAGGAGGAACGAAGAAATAAAAGAGAGGAGAGAAATGAAGAAGAAGATACCAAAACCAGAACAGACAGCATAGAAGAATTAAGTCGAAGAGCACTTAACCAGATCTCAGAGTGGTGGTGAGCTCATGATCTGATATTGCTGCTGCTGCTGCTTCTGCTGCTGCTTTTGCGTGGTTGCGATCATATGCGATGACAGTTAATAAAACCAGCATGGATCATGGAAGAACGTTCGTTGACCCCGGTATATCGGTGAGGTAAACGTAAACGGCTAGCGGTAAATTCAACTTGGATACATTATTTTTTGGTGTTTGGTTTGTCGTCGGCTGTCTTATTCCTGTTCTTCGCACTCTTGGCGTTCAGCTCTTGATGTCGGTTTTTGCCTGAAAGTGGATGGGGAATGTGGTTGGAGAAGTGTCTGATGGAGATGTGGAACCTTTATGGAGGCAACTTCATTCAAAGCCTGAACGAAGCATGTTTATATTTAATATTTTGTAATTTTAATATAGAACAGGTTTAATAAGTATTTTATTAATTAAAAGAATTTTGCAATACGATAAGGGGGTGGGTAGATTTGAGCTATAGGGTAGTATCTCTATTTTTGTGGAAATTTGATTGAAATTCAAGCAAGGACAATGCAAGAATCTATTACAGATTGCATTCTGTTGCTAAAATAGTAGAGTAGATCTTAGGTCCTTGCATTAAAACTGTTTTCAGGGTAGTCAATTTCTTCCCAATAAGTCCTTATGATGAGATTATGTAAGGGGAATACATACTTGACTGATGAAATGTATCTGAGCATAGAAAGAAGCCCACTAGACAACAACTAAAAAAAGATGTCTTAATACATCTTGGGTTTTATAGCAATGTGTTGATAAGGGACTGGTGGTGAAAGGTACTCGAATTTAACAACAATGCGTAGAATAAAATATAGTAAACAATCACAAAATTCCCCTTGATGTGAGCTATGGCCTTAATTAGAGGATATTAACATCGAAATGCATCTATTTATGCTTATGCAGAATATTTTATGTTATTATTACTGTAGGATGGGGTGGGGGGATGCGGGCAGAAATCCCGCCTCTCATCTAGTCACCGTAACCTATAAGATCTTTTGTGACATAATGTCTTAGGTTAGATTCGGTTAGAGTGGGGGCCGTCGTAAAAGTTTATATGACCAGCCACACTTAGACTATCTATGACCCATTGCAATGCCATCTTATTAGGACCCTACTGGGAAAAGACACCTCAGATTTAGGGGGTGTGCTGAAACCTGCCACAAGATATAATGAAACCTACCAGATCAGCCATCTCTTTATCTGCTAATTACCGCAGTTCACGAGAAAAGTAGATACCAAGCATATTCCTCATACACTTAAGGTTAGGGCATTCGCACAACAGGTGCTGAACCTCTTCCTCGTCCATACAGCTTCTGCAGAAGTCATTGCATGAAGCTTGCATGTGGCCGACACGTTTGTCAAAATGGCAGTGTCTCGCTATAACTGCAGTTCGATTAGCGCATGTTATTTCAGTTCCTCCTCAGCAGAGATTTCGTCTTCCCAGGACATATCTACCTTGGGCCAGAGCTGCATGGATAAGGCGGATGTGGTCAGCTCTCTCCATCTGCGATTTTCTAGCTTACAGGCATATGCATCTAGAATCCTCTTCTACACATATATTCATAGCGGAACGCATTCTGGCCAGAGCATCAACAGCCTTCTATCCAGGTATGTGATGAGACAATGCACCAAGCAAAGGAGACCCCAATGTCGTAATAATGCTATCATAATCTTTAATTAATTTTATTAATTCAGAGATTTTTAACTGCGAATGGAAATTAAGGTAATTATGGCATCAATGTGAAGTGAGATGACAATTAAATTATTCTAGCCTCCAAAATTCTATTCGTATCATTTACGTAAATATAGCGTCTTTATATCGCAGAGCCAACTGCTGAGTTATTCTCTTTGTGTGATATAACATGGAATTCGGAAAAGGTGCAGGACTTGTGGTATAAGTTTCAGCGAGCAAAGTATGTCAAACAGCTTATCTTGGACAACACGTGAACCTGATATCTTGTTTTGCTTGAAACGTCGCCTACAAGCCATAGTTTCATGCCTTTGCTTTTGGAAGAATTGATTATTGGGAGGCGCAGAAGAAATAATTTTTCAATATGTCCTTCTTATAAAGGATACGCCATGAAGTTCTAATTTGGTCTGTCGTTCGATGCAGGACTGCCTGCATTAGTTGATTTTCTTCCTGACCACTGACCGCCTGCAATGTGTGTATGGTATAGATAGCTAATTATCACTCAAGTATCCTTCGTTCATCAATGTACATATTTTCGAGGGTGTTATTAAATAATAAATTGTAGAAAAACGCAACTCACAGATGTCTGGGCCTTTTTTCGAAATTTGACTGAATGGTATTGCACGAAATTGTTTGTCGACATAGAATCCTATACAGTTTCACATGAACTGTTTATATGAAACTTCTATTTTTCTCGTAGTAGACAACTACTGCTCGCATTGATGCTTGAAAGTAATTCTGTTTTGAAGAGAAAATGGAATTGTCTTACTCATGTTTCAACTGTTTACAACTCTTGGATGTCTCCGTATTATACAGGCGGTACCTCTAAATGTAAACTTATATTCCTCAAAAAGAGGAAGAAAATAGCCTACCTGCAGAAATAAAATAGGAACGATATTTGAAAAAAAGCTCATTCATACTTCTGATGTTGCTCATTATAGTGCAGGCTGCGTTTTCCACAGAAGAAGCTCACCCCTTCCAAAAGTATGAAAGAAAGCAGAATGGAATAAAAAAAAATAGTTGAAAATTTCGCATTTATACAGGAAAATGAACGAACAAAAACAAAGGAAAGGGTTGGAACTAAAATCATAGTTATCTGATTCAAACTAGAAAACAGTGGGTGAGTCGCTACAGTCCATCAGAAAATTCACTATGTATTCGATTATGTCTTTAGCGATGAAAATAATAATGCCAGTGATTGGTTCGATGAATATAATTTATGCGAATATATCCAAATTTTTGGTAAAAGAAAATTATTTATTACATTGGCGCAATAAACGACGTTCATAGGGATAAGGATGCCTTCTCTTATATATATCTCATTCCTTCTATAGGAAAGTTGAATTCATCTGTCGAATATCTAAGCTTTATTCTTCGAAACCATATTTTCTTTAAACTTCTTAGATGAGAGCACTCTCTAAGAACGTCGATATGCGCCGACGTAAAAGCCTTTATGCTCGGTGAAAAGTAATTGCTTTAAGTATTCAAATTCTAAATTAATATTTTAGCATATCATTTCTTCAGCCACCTATGATGATAGTTCTGTATATATGGACTACCCTCCGTTCCCCTCAATTTGGACCATTATTGCTTAATAGAAATTGCATGCACTTGATCCACAGTCTAGTGCTTGTTGCTAGTTGTTTGCAATCATCAAGTGCAATTCTATTATGTTAGTTAGTGATTCCGATTCCACAGTGAGTACTTGTACCTATGAACTTAAAGCGCTATTTCTGATAGACAATTATTATATTTATAGCAAGCTTAATACATAACACATACATGTTATTCTTGATTGAATTGAAATAATATCAAGTGATATGATATCATTCTAAAAGTCAAAGAAGCAACAAAATAACATCATCAAGGGATATTTACAAAATCCCCGAAATTGAAGATATTTGGGACAAATACTATAAGACCCAAGTTAAATTTTACATACAAAAAAAATTTAAAACTGAATTTTATATTACAATCTCACAGTATATGTATTAGTTAACAAATTAAGACGGTAGGTACCTAATAAGAAAAAAAATCCTTGTTTTCGTCTTCCAATTTTGAAATTTGGCACAAACTGGAAAAAATGGAATAAATCATATTTCAAACTACAAAGTATCCATTATCACATTTAACGGCCGGAAAATATGAAATGTTAATTCAGATTTTGAAAATCAAATTGGCACAAATGATGATAGTTCAGATGAACAGGACTTTTCTTCAGGTAGTGATGACAACTACATTTTAGATTTACATGTGAGTGGTTCATCCGATACCGACTTTATGACGGAAACAACTCGTTTGAAGAATTGCCGCAACTTGCCCCAGGTGAAGAAATTTCGGTGGATGAAACTATGATCCCGCAGAGAGGAAGACTTTTGTTCAAACAATATAATCCAGGAAAAAGCCATAGATGTGGTATAAAATTATTTAAGTTGTGTGAAATGACTGGTTATGTTTGGAATTTCTCCATATACGGCGGGAAAAAGGAGATGTAAAATTACCTGGACTATATCATGCTGGTTCAGTTGTTGCTTTATTAGCTGAAGATCTCTGGAATGATGGAAGATTATTGGTTGCAGATAACTGATATAGTAGCATTCCAGTATCTATGTTTTTAAAACAAAAAAATACCGAATACTGTGGAGCATTACGATCAAACTGTGTAGAGTTGCCGAATCTAAAATCTATCAAACTGAAGAAAAACGAAATCGCAGGTGCAGTAAATTCAACTGGAATTAGAGTGATCAAATATCAGAACAGGAAAGAAATAAGACTGATTTCAACTTTTCATGGTCGCAATATGCAAGAAACTGGGAAAAAAAACCGCGATGGAGAAATAAACTAAAAACCCGGCATGATACTAGACTACATATAATCGAGTCAAAGGTGGAATTGACCTCTCTGACCAAATGATATCTTACTATAGCCCTGCAAGAAAAAGTGTGAAATGGTATCGACAAGTGTTGTTTGAATGTATTAGTATTGCAATTTTAAATAGTTGGGTTTTGTATAACAAATTTTATTCAAGCAAGAAAATGAAGTTAGAGCACTTTATAAAGTCACTTGCAAAGTCTTTGCTTGGTATTACCGAAGAGCTTACAACTACAAAAAAAGTGAAAAAAAAAACCATCTCATGAGCTCAGCGAAATATCTAGAAAAGATGTTGGGAAAATTGTGCGTAAAAGATGGGTTGGCTGTTATAAAGAACTGGCTGAAATTCATAACAGAAATACTGCTATCTCAGAGGCAAAGATAGTTTCTACACAATGTAATGAGTGCCAAGAACCATACTGTTTACCGTGTTTTAATGAAATGCATTAAAAGTTGCTTTATTTTTTTGTTTCCTATTAAATTTTTTTTTATAACAATATAACATAGAATATAATGAAATTATCTTTATTTTTGATTTGGATAAAATTTTGGAATTTTCTCATAGTTTTTGAACGTAAATAAAGTTTATATTTTTCATTGAAAAAATGATTTTTTATCGTTATATGTCTTGGAAATTTACAGTTTTTTCTTATACAAATGTTAAGGTTTTATTTAAAAAAACACATTCTCTACACGCTCAGAGCCTTTAGTCAATTTATTTTTCATTAGTCTAAACAAAATTTGTTATAGAAAATAAGAAAAATTGTGCACCACATATGATGCGCAAGCGTATAAATTTAAAAGTCTGTGCATCATATGTGGTGCACAGGACAGTCAAAGGGTTAACGGGCAACTCAGTGCCCAATTTTGTAAGAACACCTTTTGTTAAATATATTGCTTAAATTGTATATCATTTCTTTAGAAAAAATACACAATACTTAAAATAAATGGTAAAGTCTTAATATTTTAAGAAATGTTAACCAAATATTCCAGAAAAGTAGTTCAAATGTAGGTGTTCAGTCCACCTACATACAACGAATCTTCCACTATCTGATGCATCCGCAGGAGTTTTGACTCAGCAGGCAGAATCCCAATCATCCAGTGCAGCTGCACCTGCTCAAAATAATATTTCCTAAAAGTCAAAGACTATCCACAAAGTCTCAAGCTTTCAATAATTAAACTGCATAATACTTATCTAAAAACTTTCTGTTGAACCAATCAATGGTTTGCCGCTGGAAGTGTAGTTCAGGAGTTCACCCACATATGTTAGGACTGTGGTTTATCCTCCTTCATAACTTATTCCATCAAAATAAGTTTAAACAAATAACAAAAAAAAAAAACTCCACAAAATATACCACAGCATATTAACTTCTCACTTCTGTATATTATCAATTCATAATGACAGCCAGTGACATTACGTCAGCCAGCTGTTTTCTCCTCAAATAAAATTCAAGCAAACATTGCTTGGGCAACACCAAGAGGCGAAACAGACATAACTGGTTACAACGGCTATATAAAGCCGACGAAATTCAGTAGATGGCACCATTCTTTTGGTAGAGTTGATCTGTATCAGAGATGATCTGAGTTTAAAGAATTTTGTTTCCTACCTTTTTTACAGAAGATAATTCTGGTCAGAGATAATTTGAATGTCCTATTCTTTCTATACAAGCATTTTGCTATCCTTCTGCTCTAACGCAGTAGCAGTGCCATTTGTGCCATTGAAGTTTATTCTGTTGACAGATATTTAATTATGTTCTTCTTGTTCTTATTTCAGAACAAATAATACAAAGGTCGGGCATCGTGGCTCGCTATAATTGTTTTTTAATTTTTAGATTATTGAATTTCTGTTTGAAGTATTGTTATAGTTTTAAGTTTCTTTTAATTGAATTTTTGTGATATTAGGTTAAGCATATTAAATTATATAATACTTGAAGTACTAATGAATTTTATATTTGAATTATTAAAAAGACTGAGTTGTCCTTTAAAAATCGGCAGTCCCTCCCACGTCCAAGACTAGATTTCGCAGTATAGGAGAAACGATGATATCTCATCTGTATATCAATGATTTTTTTCCTCATTTTTATAAGATGCCTTCGTTTTATTCAATTGCAAAACTTCTTTATTCTTGAAATTACCCAGCGGTAAATGGGAGCATAATTAGATGCATTCAAGAGACGTTTTAGAGGAGCTGAGGAGTGCTCTCCTTTCGCTCGAACTTCACTGAATTCAACATGGCTATGTCATTAGAAAGGAGCAGTACTGTAATATTTCATTGCTCTCCTCCTAGCTCTCATCAGATAAGTATAGAGCGAGTGTTACCTCTTTCAGGAAGGGCTCACAATAATTCCCCTGCTAGGTAATTGAATCGGCAACAGAAAGATCCGATCCTTTCTGCAATGTTAAGTGTTAGTTATATACAAATAAAGAACTTTGTCTTAAAGGTATTGGGATAAGTTTTATAACATTATGAAAAGGGAAAAATTTGTTCAGAGGATGAAATATCTACCTTATTATATCTTAAAATTTTTGTTCCAAAGTTCAGGTAACTAAATAGTTTCCAAAATTTTCTGAAAAGCTAGTAAAAGCTTAGCGGCTTGCAGGCTAATAAAAACTGTTATTATTTGTCATTGTATTACTTTTCTCTATCTAAATGAAGAAAGCACTAATATATTTGGATTGGATTGAAAAGAGGTTGAGAATCCTAGGGTTTCTAGAACTTAGGCCTTAACAATGACCATTGTTCGCTATTGTGCGAATATATTTCATTTTTATTAATACTTATTAATGACAGTAACTTGAAAAGAAAATAATTTTAGCATCTTCTTATTGAAAAATATATTTTCTTTGAATTTTTTTGCATTATGTTTTTATCATCCCAAATGTATCTTCAAAAACATAAGAATTCTCCTAAACTTTTTTCATAAATAAATAAATTATATGATGTGCATCAATTTAATAGAAAACATTTTCCTGTTTTGTAAACCATCTGTATGCTTTCACTTCTCATTAGAGTTAATTGGGAAACCAACCATATGCCTTAAAAAAAATTCAATTCATCTATCTTCTCACATTTATTTACGATGGTCAACAGCAAAACGAGGCGACGACGTGACGCCTCATGTGAATTTCAAAACTTCCTTTGAATTGGCAGTCAAAAATTCGCAATAAAAAAAAGCGCTGAGCAACAATAACGTCACCTTGTTTAGCGATGAAAAAAAAACCGATTCGAAGCCATCGAACTTTGCTCAACACCAAAACAGAAGACGGCCAAAGGTCAGTGGCCGTTAAAAATTTACTACCTAACATTCCCATGCTGCCATTCGGTGACGTATGTTCATATTATGAACAGCAGCAGAACAGATGAGATACATGAAAAATGTTTGCAGCACCACTATCACCACCAGCAGCAACAGTATGAGCTCACTCGTTCGATTGCACATGACCAAAAGGAAATTACGAAAGACTTGAGTAGCTTCAAGTGACGAACCTAAAAGCTTTTCCACTTTCAGATGCTGACGGGTAGATACACTCCCGAGAATTGTGAATGGGAGCAGACCAATGAATGTGTTGTTTTGCTCCAATTGAATACCTCCAATGAGATGTTTCGTTTTCATCTATCTACCCACTCAATTGTGTGCACCCACAATTTATAGGGTTGATCCCTAGGGACAATTAGGATTAGATAGGAAAGTATAAAAGGAAGTTTTCTTTCGAAGGAAATTCAGTCATTTTTCTTGAATTGTGCTGTGTTCCTTTTGGAAGTAAATAGAGTGATCTTGTGAAAAAAGTGCTAGCTAAGTGTTGGAATTGTGATATAACAATACTTATAGAGGTAACAGATACCTGGATTGTTGGTTCGTTGGACTGGGGTGATCATTAAGACTTTCAAAGACTTTCAAAAAGTGCAAACAACGCAAAAGGTCCAAGAAAAAGACAGGTCCCAACAAAAAAAAAAAATTTTTTTTTTTATATCTCCCCGAAAAAAAACTTGGTTCACCGTTTTCAGTGAATCCGTCCTCACTCAAGTAAAAATTCGTTTTAGCTTCAATAACGATCTACCGATATATAGTCTTGGACTTGTCTGGTTATGCGGATACCAAAACTTAAATGTTATTGAACTCTCATCTCAGACTTTTTCTTGAAGATACGGTTTTGGCCAGGTTTATTTGATCGGATGAAAGGTTCATCCAGTTTTGCATACTTTTCTCATATAATTTGTTTCCATCCCCCGGCATCTTTGCCCCTTTTCGATCTTAAGAAGTGCAACTAATTGAAACGATAAAGATTAATTATGGTTTTATAACACTTCGAAACTTTGAAAAATTGCAATTAATTGCAATTTCAACCGGTATAAGTGGAATTATTACTGTAAGCGAGGAGGGCAGTCACTGGAAAAATATAAATAAAATATGCGAGTGTATGTATGCTTTTGTAATTAAAATGCATAATTTCTCGATTACTTAATATTTTGCAATTTTTCTTGGACATAAAAGAATTATAATGGTTGACACCTTCTTATCAGAAAATTATTCAATGGTACCAATTTTTTGGGAATTGTGACAGGAAAAATTACATAAGTGTCTCGCTATTTTATTTATTATTTTTTACTAAGTGTTGGACAAAATCAATAGTTTGTGTTTTTACGATTTGTCCACCTCTCTATAGTGGGAGGGACGTTTTGATGTATTCCCAAATATTTTACACTTTTGATAATATTTAGTTGTTGGGAATAGGATGACGATTATAAATAAAATTCGGGAAGATATTCAACGATATTATTAACTATTGTAACTGGCTTTTGGTGTTTTGAGTCTCGAAGAAGGCAGGTGGAAATCCATATTCTTTACAATTGCGAATAGTTATATTCATATATGTATATGAGCATCAAGGATGAATAGTTAAACTTAAATAGGCCAGTATAATGGCGTTATGTATCAGAGAAAATTGTTTTCGTTATTGAACGCAGTCATTGACAAAATATTCTGAGACCCTCAATTTACCAGAATTTTATATCAGCTTGAAGATGCTGAATTTGGTGCCAAATTCTATAGTAGCAAGTCGATTATTTCATACTAATTTTAGCCTTTAGAACATACATACATAAGAATCAATTTTGCACTTTGAGGAAATTTTGAGAGTTGAATCGTCTATTTCGACCACTTTCCCGGAATATTTATGCCAATTATAAAAGAGAAACACACACATTCGTGGTTGCATCAGACAATGAGTTTTTCCGCGGGTGCTGTTATGTACATCCTCTCACAGGAGAAAACATTACGCTGACTGCTTAGAAGTATACGCACCAGAAGTCCTCTGTTATAGTCTCTGTCGTCATCTGAATGTGATTCTGAATATAACCAAGTGAAAAAGCTAAAATTGGTCTAAGACCAATTCTTATGATACCCTAGATGAATACCCGTATGAAATTTCGTATGGTCACCCATTTGAGCAATTTTGATTTTTTCCATTGGTTTCTCGCATATATTTCTAGAACGGCTCGTCGGACAGAAAAAATGATTATAACCAAATTTATAGGACTTCTTATTCTGAAGAAGTTTTTAGTACAATAAAAATGTCTAGGACTGATCCTTTTCAAAGTATATGTAAAAACCAAAATTTTTATATGGCAGCACCAAGAAGGGGTTGCCCGATTTAGTCCATTTTTGAAATTTTATTTTCTATTACTATGAAAACAGAGTGTACCAAATTTCAGCTTTCTATGTTGACGTTTTCCCGGGTAGTGTCCAAATATATAGTGGAAAACGAAATTTTTGTATGGCAACCCCACGAACGAGTTGCCCGATTTGTCTCATTTTCGAACTTAATTTTACTTTTTTTTTTAATGTTCGTGTACAAAATTTCAGCTTTCTAAGTGAACGCGTTCTCGAGTTATCGTGCGCACGGACGGACAGACGGACGGACAGACGGACGGACGGACGGACAGACAGACATGCAAAAATTAAAATAACTTTTAATTTTATGCGGGGTGTCCAATCCATTTTGCTCTACTATCATTATTTCTGTGCGTTACAAACGGAATGGCAAACTTAGTATACCCTATAGATTTCATCTAGGTTTTAAAAGTGGGAAGGACTATACTCACTTTCAGCATATATGTAGAACTGAAATACTGATAATTTCAACATATTCTCTGATCATCACTACCTTTTTCGCTTTCGTATTTTTCCTGGGAAACACCTGTTTGTTTATAATAAACTTAGGTGGTTTCATTTTGGATTATTGTCTGAAATATTAGAAAAGCGTTACGTGATAGTAATGATCCATAACTTCCAACTAAGTGTTTCTTTGTGTTATGGGAAACTGTCTTTCATAATAGAGGCAACTCTTTGAAGGACTGAAGTTTTATCTAGAGAAAATACTATGAAATTTCGAAAATCTGTAATCATATTCAGCTGATTTGAACTAGACATCATATCCGTTAATGACTCTGGCAAAAAGGAAAATAATGATACACATAAGATGAGCAGTAATTAACTTCACACAGCAATTGAAGTTGTATTCGATAATCTTATTTTTGAAATATAATCGACAAGTAAAGGAGTGATAAATTGGGATTGTTGGATGGATAAATATGGTAAATTACTACATGTCTACTATGATATTGCTATCAATTCCACATATAAGTACCCACAGACGAATACCTAACCTTAGAGGTGCTTCTCAACTGTTATGCAGAACATTTTTCAGAGAGATACAAGATCTCAGATTTGAATTTGTCTTCAATATCTTTCTCCAAAATTAAAATCTGATGGCGTAGTTATGGAAAATGCAGTATGATTATTTCCGAGACTATGAGAAAATAGACTTAAAAACATTAGTATGAAAGACAAAAAAAAATTAAATCTGAAACGCAAACAGTATGATTCTTTTATTGAGAGATAAACTGGTTTTCTAAGAAGCAAGTGGAAGGAACACAAATATACACACTTGGACGACATGCTACAAGGTCATCTCCACTCCTGAGATCAGGAATTTATATCTCAAGAATACGTGAATCGCATAAATATAAACGAAATTAAATCTTGGGCAGAAATGGGTTATTTATTTTTGTAAATTTTTAGATTTTTTTCTTACCTCATCTTTTTTCAAAAAATATTTACATAAAATAAGATGATGATAGTTAACGGTTTTTGGTGAAGTGGAGTTGATTTACATAGAAAGTTCTTTGTTTTTATCAATTTTAATAAAATTCTTCCATCAAGTTGTTGGGTGATTCAACATCAAAAGTTTTTTTTTAATTTCTTAAAATTTCTATTTCTAACTTTAATTTTGCATTTTCCAAAGATTCTGTCTGTTCTTTGAATAAAAATCATTTCCTTGATTGATTGATTTGGGCTTAGAATTTTGAATTAAGTAACTTAAAACCAGAGATTGATGAACTGACTTACATTTTGTTCGAGAGAATCTTGAGTTAAATGTATATATATAGCATTCGCAAATTTATTTAAACTAAGATTAAATAAGTTTAACTCAAGAGCAAAGAACTTTAACCCAAACATATATAGGTTTAACTTAAACACAAATAAGTTTAAACCAAGCACAAATAAGTTTAACCCAAGAGCAAATAAATTTATCCTAAATTCTCAATAAGATATTTTAATACAAAAGCTTTCAATTTCCATTCAAATCAACATTTTATTACTTCATTTTGTCATTAAAAACAATATTAGGCTTCAAATATTTGCAAAAATATTGAGCAAAATTCGTCGAAAATAAAGCATCGCGAACCCAAAAATTGTCAGAATAAATAATATCAAAACCTTATTACTAAGACATGGAGTGACCTATTTTCAATTAGTTTATGCAGATTCCAACATTCATCACAGTTCTCAGTATCGATTGTAGATTTAAAGTGGTCTTCTATAAAAATTTTTTAATTCATTACCATGGGCAGTGACTGATATTTCAGCGCAGGCAGTTCTGATGAATGGCAACAAAAGCTGACCAAGATGTGGAGTTGCCAAGCAATAGTAGTGGAGTTGGAGGTAAGAAAGAGATGTAAATCGTAATCAATCGAAATTCAAAGAAAACTAAGAAGAAAGTTAAAATTACTCTGGGATCGAACGCAGCAGGTTTGCGATGCTTTATCATCGACTAATTTTGCTCTAAAAATTTTGCCTCCTTATTCTCCTATGCTCAACCCAATAGAACAATGGTTTTCAAAAATGACTGCGTACTCATGATTAGTTTTAGGTGATTTAAGTTGAGAGCATAACATTGTTACAGTTATTGAAGAAGCCTGCAACAATTCACACTGACTGACTGCGCCAATTACGTAATGGACTTGGTTTGACTCATCCGTAAGGCAATGGAAGGGCATGCACTGACCATTTGTTCAGAAATTTTATCTATGTCATCTTTTATAATATCTTTCATATTAACGTCATGTTTGAAGAAGTTGCTTTTAATGACAAAATGAAAGAATAAAATGTTGATTTCAATTGAAATTGAAAACTTATTTGTGCTTGGGTTAAACATATTTGTGCTTAGTTTAAATTTATTTGATCTTGGGTTAAACTTATTTGCTCTTGGTTTAAATAAATCTGCGAATGCTATATATGTAAAGGTGTCCACATTTAGAAAGTTAATGAACAAGGCTAAATATTTCTAGAAGACAATTCTTCCGTATAACAATAGCTTAGGCATTACCACGATTGCCTGTCGTTTTTCCATTTGAACCCTTGAAACGACGTTACAAAAGTTAGGAACTGCAAGAGCAAATATGCCTGGATATATAGTTATCCGAGGTTTTGTGATATTATGCAAGTATGTATATATGTGTCTTATTTATTCTTTTCTTTTCAATGCAGTTATTCTACTTGCCAGTCACTTCGTCTACCCTTTGTTAATTTCTTACCCTAGGGCGCGAATACTTCTACTAATTATATTTGCGGGTTAGAGCCCAGACTTGAAAATACTAATAAAGGGCTAGAAAAAATTACAAATACGTAACTAGCATCGAAAGAAAAAAAATAGTTATTTCATTCTCCTTTAATCTCTTAAGGGATAGAATAGGTTAGCATTTTATCTAACTACACTTTGTGCAGCAACCTAAAACTGGTTTTATGACTCGCTCATTCTTGCAATTGTTAAGGACTACTCTTCCACACCTCGAATGTACATAGTAGTAAGTACCTATTATTTTTACATCTTTTTGGATATACACGGCTTTGTTTTATTTGACTGAGATCTCACTGGAGTTGTATATCTAGCTACAGTAATAGATAACCTTCAACACATTTAACTTCAATATGTTCCTGATTCCATTATAAGCGGTATACTACGATGGGAGCCTGAGAATGTTTCGCTATTCAAATTCAAATTTATTATTAACATAACTATTATGAAATTAAGAGATAAATCTTTTTTATTTGTACAAGAAAATCAAAATAAAAAGAATATGACTAAGTAGTATATACTAATGGAAGAGGGATAGAAAGCTCAAATAATTAAAGCATAACTAACTAGAAATATAAAAAATTACAATACAAAGTAAAAAAATGGATCTTATCGATTGTGGTTAGTCATTCCATATTCTAATAGCATGGCAAAAGAACAGGCGTTGGGTGATAAGGAAATTATTCCGCGGTGATAACAAATGGTGTGTTTTGTTGAACCTAGAGAATACCAATAGATCATAAAGATTACTGAGCAATAATCCAGTTAAGCAGAAATATAGAACCCCAGAATTGAATTCTTAAATTGAGAAACATGATCAAATCTCCTGAGACTATGCACGTATCGGATGATAAAATTAAAGGCAATCTCAACTTTTCTTCTATTATTGTAATCAAGCTTTCCAAATATTTCACATCACATAAGTCATAATAGGTATTAACAATGTACGCAATAAAACTAATCGCGTAGCCATGGATGTGAAATGGCTAGACACCCATAGAGAATGAAGTCCTGCATAAACTCTACTCACAACAGAATCGATATGCAGATCCCATGTAAGTGTTTTATTGAAAAACATCCCAAAAATTTTATCTGAATCGAAAATAGGAATAGCAGAGTTGTTAACGGAAACTGACGGAAAACCATCCATATTTAGTACACGCCTATTGATCGGCAAACACTTAGATTTTGATGGATTAAGCCTTAGTTTATTAATACATCAATCAGACCAAGTACACTAAATCTATACAATTGAACATCATCAGCATATTAGTGGAGATTAGAATACTTGACGTGAGCAAATATATCATTTATAAACATGAGAATAACAGAGGCCCAGGAATGGATCCCTGAGGAACACCATATACCACTGGTAAAAAAGATGATTGAGAACACCATTTGCCAAAACTGGTTGTGACCTGTTGCTCAAGTAGTCATAAATTAGCTTTGCAGAATGAGAAGAAAATTTAAAAGTCCTTATAAGTTTCATCTGAAGAAGTCTATGATTAACGGTATCGAAGGCCTTGGAGTAATCTAAAAGAACTAGTACCATTAGTTCATTTTTATCGACCGCACGCGCGATATCACTGCTTACTTTAACTTTAAGTAGAGCGGATGTACAGGTATGCCCAGGACGAAAACCAGATTGATTCTTGTGTATAAGGCAATTCAAAATAAATATAGAGAGATTTGTACGTGCATAATTTTCTCAATTAGTTTAGAGAGAAATGGTAATATGCTTATTGGTCGAAACTCAATACAGTGTGATCTGGTGTTTTAGGTACTGGAATTACATTAGCGGCCTTCCATGGTACAGAAAAGTTACTAGTAGTAAAGCACGAGTTGCAAATATGTGTGAGTGCAGGAGGAATATAGGGCAAGCACATCTTAATGAATCGCTATTAGTTACAGCAAAAATGTATTAAACTGTGACCCGAGAAAAATTTAAAATTGGAGCTATAGAAGAATAGTTATCAGCTTGATAAACTTGAAATAATGACGCTTCAACAGTATCATCTACACAAGACAGAAGAAATTCATTGTTAGCTTAATTAGGATCATTAGCACAATTATTTTTACGTGATGAACTAATGCCACTTATCCCCAAGTTTTTCCAAAGGATTTTTGAAGTAAATTTAGAATTAAGTTTAGATTCATAAAAATGCTTTTTTAGCTTACGTAAGGTCTTATATTCCTCATGGAAAACAAACATTTTGAACATCTTCCATTTAAGGTATGCAATATCCCTAGCTGATATTATATCCCTGATTCGAGGGGAAAACTAAGGGCACAGAGGGTTAGTGATGGTTGTCGTGACCAAAAGAACATGAATTTCATGTAAGAGATGCATAAAAAATACCATATTCCATTCGCAGGAGTCCTCATCACTACACAGGACATCCAAGTTAACAGCCCCATAATTATAATAAGAGTAACTTGTAACCTCATGAGGAACTTCAGTCTGAAATTCATAGATTAGCAAAATCATGTCATGATCAGATATACCCGGACGGGAAATCTGATTAAAAAATAATAGCTTTGACATGTCAGCAGTGAGAAAAATGTCGAGAAGTGAGGGTGAGGTAAATGCACAGTAAGTGGGCAAATCATGAACCCGATGCAAATCAAGAGCGTCCAAAGTAAATTAAAACGAATTGGAAAATCCAGAGGGAACATGGAAATCAAGATTGAAATCAGCTCCAATTATTATGTTCCTTTACGGGAAAGCTAAGTTCATTAATACTTAGTTGAGAGGATCTAAGGAATTACAGTTAGGTGGCTTACAAACAGCTCCAAATAATGCTGTAAATAATGTTATTAATATTAATTTTTTTTTCAATTCAAATTTCGGTCACTGTACCAAACTATACCCCGGAATGTGAATCAAAGAATCAGACACGCCAACTTTCCGACACGCAGATAATGTCAACAGGAGACCCATTAAAAATATCCCGAATTTCATCAATTTTTGGGTACATACTTCTTGAGTTGATATGATAAACATTCAGACCAACTCTACTCAACCAAATAATGTTAATAATGGCACCCACATTACATATCGAACGCGCATAGATCCAGCCACAACATATCTTAGAAAGCAAATAGTTAATTAGTTTAGTGAAAATTACAAAACCATCAAAAAATGTAAGATACAAAATGAATGGAGAAATATTGGGCACATTCTAATAAGGTTATGAATAGGAAATAGAAATAATTCATTAACAAAAAGTAATCCACTCAATAAGACTAAAACTAACTAAAACTACGACAAATTCAATCATTTATAACGACTACCTCTATGTAGGAAACAGCTATTGTGAAATTGCAGTCCATTTCATCAAGGCTATTGATACAAAACATTGCAAGGGTGATCAATTTTTTACTTACGTGAAATGCATGAATTTTACTTAGTATTCAATAAAACTGGGGAGTCTGAATCGCAATGATGGACCTTCTCAGGACAGGAAAATACATGTCAATGGTTTATGCCTCGAACTAATGCGTTGTTAAGAAAAGCTCGTCGGTTGCAAAAAATTAGGTTCTTAGAATATGTGAACTCGAGAAGCAGCTTTGTTTATGCAAGAAGAAAAAAGAGCGATCCTGCTAAGTATCCGGTATGGAGCAACTGCAAACTTTCAAGACAGCGGCATCCGGAGCGAAGGATTAATGTGGTGGCTTATAATCAATATTACTTTTTCATTTTCTTTATTTTGGTCTTAATATTTGCAAGTATCATTTTTACTTAAATTTTATAAATTAATGTTCTCTCTTTACGTTGTATTTGTAAGCTGATGCTATCGTGATATTTTTGTAACACTTTTACCTTGTCTCATCTCAACATCTTGTGTATGAATCGCTTTCTTATGATTTCCTATTGTATTTTATTGCCAACAATATATGACTTACATATAATTGGACGGGGGAAAATGTTGCATCGTATATGAGAAGCGAATAATTTGATGATCGCCATGGCGATAAATATTCTTATTCTCTTGCATTTGCTTTTCAATCGCAAATAAATCGTCATTTTATCGCATAAAAGTTATCATTTGTTGCCGAAATTATATGCATAGTTATCGCTTCCGTTTAGTTTAACGGGAATAAATATTGTATCGCATATGAATCGTGTACATGATTCATTTTATGATCACTTCGACGATAAATATTCTTATATTCTTGAATTTTAAAACGCTTTCAATAAACTTTAAACTCCCAATGAGGCAATTTCGAAGAGTACTGCAATACGACAACTTTCTTTAAAAATATTTTATATACATTTCGCTCTCATTACATCTGGTACTAGCTATCTAGGCATCAAAAATCCAATAATTTAAGAATAAGAACGCGATTATTAGGCCAATCAAAATATTTCCCGGAATCTAATTGACTTTATTACTCGGACTATCGCTAAAATATCGCCATGGTAATAAAGACGCAACATAATTTTTATTGCTGCAATTTATTGCCACAATGCTTGCTGGGTTAATGGTATTGACGGAAGTTTTAATGAGATAATTATGATTACGGATAGAGCGATTATTGGTCTGGGCAGTGTTAGTGCTCTGATGAACATCATGGTTAAACATAGGAGTGGACGTAACATGTATTCGATCAATGTCAGAAGCATTCGAAATAAACTGTATCATTCATGTATTGCTACTCTGATAAGCTTGGCTTCGGAAGTATATTTCTTCTGATGTGGTATCCATACTTGGATTTAAACTGTTTAGAAATGATCCGCTCGAAAAAGTAGGTGGTGGTGTTGCTGTGTATGTGGAGGATTTCCTGAAGACCAAAGTTCTGTCATCATTTGTAGAAGAAAATATTGAATTTGCCAACGTCAAAATTAGCCATGGTTATGAGACACTTGCTGCGTTAGCAGTTACTGCCCAGTAGATAACTTTAACTCCAAAAATGTATCTGAATTTGAAAAATTCGTCCTCAGACTTTGTTACTTACTTTGTTTAGCCCGTACATTTAAACACAATTAATTCCTCACCCACCTTCTCTAATTCACAACACCCATCTCTCTTTGATGTTTTTCTCGTTTCCGACCTGGACCGTATCTTGTTTTAAGGACAGTAAACGGGCTACTTCTTAAGAGCGGTACCCTACCCTAACATCGAATTGTTTAGAAAGAGCAGGTGATGGCGTTGCTTTGTACGTGAAGGATTTTCTTGAAGGCCAAAGTTCTGTCATCATTTGCAGAAGAAAATATTGAATTTACCAACGTGAAAATTAGCCATGGTTATGAGACACTTTCTGCAATAGCAGTTACTGACCAGTAAATAACTTTAACTCCCAAGATGTATCTGAATTATCATCCAAAAGACAAGCCCAATTTTGATTATAGCCCGGAAGCTCTAAACATGTTATTTACCAATCATCCAAGTAATTCACATCAGATTACCCCTAGCTACAACTATCATGGATATAACCCACTAATTCGTAATACCTGAGACGAAGCGATTAGCTTTCGGGGAGTAACCATGAATGAAGTTTGGTTGGCGGTTAGATCTTTCAGATCGGAAGCTGTTTGTGCTAAGAATATTATTACATTTACCACATCTTTCCATCTTTACATCTTACATGCTCCATTTTTCCTCGAACTTGGAACACCGCGATAATACTTCCTATCGTAAAAAACCCTTCACCCAAAGATATTTCTGATTATCGGCCAATCAGCATACTCCCCTTTCTGTTTAAAGCTTGGAAGGGGATTATACATACTCAAATAACAAACTTCGTCAATGTGTATAAGCTAATATCCAATTGACAATCTGGCATTCGGTCTTTTCACATCTACGAGACTGCAATGCTAAAAGTGACTATGGAGAAAAGAATTGCTATGTATACCTATAAAAATGAACTGTATACATTGTATAAATACGACAACCCTCAACAAACTAACCACTTGCTTCGCGTTTGAATTGTTCAACTAGACTATTGAAATCATTTCATTATGATCGACTCCAATAGGTGAAGGTTAGTAATCAGCTCTCCAGCCTCATACTGGGTTGATGTTCAGCTGTATCTTAGTTCGCTAATATTTAACATTGCATTAAACTTATCAATCTGGTCCTTGCCAGAGTATTCCTATAGTTTTTATGTAAGTGTCTTGTGCTGAATCCGACTAAATTGCGCTATATAGACTTCTATAACACTGATCCGTTGAATTTGGATATAACGGCTGTAAGGCTTAACTGCGCTAAACCCTACATGAATAGTATGAAAAGGCTAGGAATCTCTAGGGAATTTAATTTTTCTTAAGTTGGACAGAGCTTTCCATGCCTGTGTTCGTTTCATCTATTGACTACGTCGCTTTAACCATGTTTCATCTCATAGATAACCACTGGATTCTTATCTATAAATGGAGGGCACATATTTTCCTTTTTAAACTTCGGCAGTCCCGCATATTATTTTACCTTATTGATTTCCACCCACTTTTACATTCACAGTGGTCGGCGTATCATATGATACAGATTCCTAATTTTCTCTGTGATATTTTTCAGATTTCATTCATGGTCAACTGGCTACCTCCGTTGACATTTTCATCAACACATATTTGATATAATAGAGTCTTTTCGTCAGTTGAACAAAGTATAATTTTTATTTAAATTTTATTTGTCTATGTATTTCCCTTTCTTTTATTTTTCTCTTTTTTCATATATCATTAATTAACCTAATTTAACTCATAATTGTAAAATCTTTCCTTTGAAATTAAATTTCTCTTTACTTAATTAGTTTTGTTTGTTTAACATATTTAATATTTTCAGAGTTTCAATTTATTTTTAACTTGTATTTTATTAGCTAGTTCATTAAACCGTTATTAAAATATTGTACTAGAGATCTTGTGTACATCTATACACTAATAAAGGTATTGTGATTGTTTTCTGACATTTGGAACAGAAAAATCGGTGGCGCTGCTTATGTACCGCCAGGACTCTGTAATTGTTTTGCAGCTTGCAGAAATTGAAAACATATTTCACTTAAACGATTTACAAACTCTAGTTCAATAGCTACTAAGGTGTTATTGAAATATAATGGCGGAAATCAAAAACTTTTTTATATTTTAATTTATTTTTAGTTTTGGAGTTGTCCGATATAAACTTGACTTTGCTTTTTTTATTATAAAATAAATAAAAACGCGTTCTCTCAAGTTATTGTTCTGATAAATAAACTAATAGGAAAAATCAATACAATTTTTATACAAAGGCACTTTTGTATCGTTATATTTCTATGAAGGCAAACGTGGTCTTGTAAGCTATTTACAAATTAAGAAATACAAGAGGGAAAATCATCTACCTCGTTAGCTCAGCGGTAAGAGTAGTCTCCCGGCAAGAAGATGGTCCCGGTTTCAAACCCCGGACGAGGCTGTTGTTTTTTCCTTTTGTATTTATGATTTGATTTGGAAACGTTGAAAATAAAAGTTCTCAAAATTCTTCTATTCTTCACATGTTAATGTGTCTAACCGCTGACATATATAAAGATAAGCATGGATTTGCGCCATTAAAATTACTGCAAGCAAATGGGACAAGTTTTGTATATTGGTCTCAGATTAAAACATAATAAAATCAGGGGGTAATTTATGTGCAATGTTCTTTGTATGCCGAAATTCGTTCAACGAAAATCAAACAAAAATTGTTTAGTTTTTACCAGATGCTTAATGGCAGACTAAATTTTAAAGAGTGTTAAATTTTTAAACTACAGTAAACTTCAAACCGAACCAAAGATTATGCAAGATTCGCTGTTGGTTTTAGTGCTTGAAAGATCTTGGTATGCTAAAAATATGCAAACCCTTAGAAGTGTTTGAAGAATGTATGTTCACATTAAATCGAACGAAGTTTGATGAACTTTTGGTGCTGTCAACTGAAAAACTAGTGGTAATTGCTTTACTGATTCCATTGACATATCATTTTAGCTACCATTTATAAGGATGCAAGGTTCTTTCGACCTTAGATTTAACTAACACAAAGATTTGACAAAGACATCAATTTATATTCCGTTCGGTCTATTTGAGTTTACTTGTTTGACCTTCGGGCTATGCAATGGGGCCCAAACATTCCGAAGGGTCATATATACCATGCTTTAGGAGTTCAAATTTTGTTTTGTCTATTTAGATGACATTTTTGTCGCCGCCTCAAAATCTACTAGTCAGCATTTTGGCCACTTGGAGCACATTTTCGCACGTCTGGAAGCTTTTGGGCTTATTATCGCGTATATAAATATAAGTTTTCGTCTTCCGTGGTAATTTTTTTAGGCCCTTTAATGTTACCAGACGGTATTAAGCTACCAGTCAAAAGGGCGAAAGTCATTGCGAATTGTAACCTACCGGTTACAGTAAAGGATCTCACGACGTTTTATCGGTATGACCGACCATTATAGCCGTTTTTACTACATGTGGCAGAGCATCTTGAATAACTATTTCAGAGGATCGAAACAAATAGGCAAAAAGAAAATAAGTTAGTCTTAGGACAAGCACTTAAGGCTTTCAAATTGGTAAAAAAAGCAATTAGCTGAGGTAGTACTTTTAGCATTCCCTAATTCTTCTGCGGAGTTAGCCCTACAATCACTGGCCCCTAACTTTCGATTTTCACCAGAACCCTGAGAACACGTCACCCATACAGCTACAGCATCTGGATTTCTGAACGTAGCTGTCGTAACGCCTGGGTATTTTCTAATGGGTTGTGCTCCATTAACAATTCCGGCACCTACCATTGCGGATACTTCTTAATGCGTTGGAAACTTGTCCAAGCCATGATCCACCATTTTTGGATACATTGGTATAAAGAGTATATTCACCATTTACAACAGCGAAGGATATGTCAAACAAAAAAGCCTTCTCTTAAAATTAATGACCTGGTTATTGTCAAAGAAGATAATCTTCCCCCTGCAAGTGGATGATACCCAGAACTACCTGTGTGTTTCCAGGACCTGATGAACTAGTTCGAGTGGTTCAACTGAAACATCAAACCACATACCTAAAACGACACATACCAATTATACCATCGGTCTTATCGTTTTCATTTTAGAATGCCTCTCTGTTTAGTACTCAGCCAGAAATGTGTCCCTCAAGGCGGGCGGAAGTTATAACCACCTCCTAATTTCACCTTCCGGCGAGGCGGGCGACATGTTAAAGATCAATCATCACAATTTACTTTTAGTCAATATGAGGCTTCATTCGTTATCGGTGTTTGTTGCTAAACAGGACTTGTACGCACTCGGCTTCGAGTTACTAAAATAAGATCAAAATTTGTATTAAGCTCAGAATTATAGTTTTTTCTTCCTTAGACATTCACATCCCCAACCAGAAATTTAACAAATTAAACAAGCAAGTTTACCACTGATATCAGGTAAGGTTCCCATGCCAATGAAAAAATTAATGATTCTGTGCTGCTAACTCTCCTTCAAAATTCATCGTATAAATTTGAAAAATATCCCATTTTATAGTTATCGAAATTTTTTTCCAAAGTTTTTTAGGAATCAAGTTTTTAACGCGGTACACAATTTATCGAATCCAAGTATCCGTGCCAATAACAAAATGATAACCTCCAAAATAGTGGTCTTCAATGAACAGGGATGTTAATTCCTCTTCTCGCGCATGTCAGCAATGCAAAATCACTCATCACTTAAGAAAACCTTTGGGATTTTTTCCACCTAAGTTTCAGTCGGTTCAAAGACATTCATATTGATATTGTTGGACCTCTCGCACCATCCAATTGTTTCAGATATTGTATCATCGTCATTGATATATGAACGCGTTGACTTTAGGCTAAATTTGAGCCAGAACTTTTTTCCGGGTCTCTAAATTGTTTGGTTATGCTCGTAGCCGAACTATCGCATATCATCCTCAAGCAAACGGGTTGTTAGAACGATGGCATAGAATACTGCAAGCTACTAGAATGACATACAAAAACAGGACTTTGTCAAATATTTAGCATTCGTGTTGTTAGCACGCATGACAGTGTTCATGGAGGAATTTTTAACAATTCCCGCGAAGTTAGTTTACCGGGTAGGTTTACGCCTGTCTGATGATGTCTTCAAAACTTCCAGTTTAATCTCCGGTGCGAAATTGTTATCTCTTTAGGTAAATTGTTTGCTGATATTTGGCCGATTCCAACTTCTAACAATTCCAAGCAATTAAGGACTCCTATCAAGTTATCAAAAGAACGGACCTGTTTTTCCCTCTGAATGTCAAGATCCGGGTGGTGAACATTTCGGTTAATCGGCTGAAGCCCAGCTTCACGAAAATGGAGGACTCAAGCCAGTCCCAGACGAACACGTCACTCGCTGAGAACTTATAAATCACACACAACTGGCGGGGAGGGGGGGGGGGGGGCTGGGTACTGTCGCGGCGCGATATATGATAAGTGTTATCATTTCACCGCTGCTCTCTAGCAGGTATTTGTGTTTACGCATAACGACATTTCTAGGGTTTCGAAAATGTAATAGCGAAAATACCTTGCAGGATATCCAACGATATTTCAAGTTTTAGTATCAAAAAAACAAAACTGTTTTAGAAAAAAGTAGTCTGACCTTTTATGTCCTTAGTGACGAACACGTTTTGTGAAATTAAGCTTAGAAAAATATTTCGCAGATGTTTGTGAAGCTATGTTTTAAGTCTGAAGAATAATAACTAAGAGATTTTTTATATTAAGCTTGGAGTATAATGTCCAAGACTTTAATTATATTAATGTTATAAATTATTAACCGCTTTTTTTCGGTATTAGTTCCCGCAAACCAAAAAAGGAAAGCAAAGAAAATATGTATTGACGAACTATGACCGATTTTTGGAAAATTATTTTTGGGAATACACCGATCGTTTTGCTGAAAAATATTTAATTTTTTATGTCATTGCCCGACCTTTCAGGTCCAAGTGCGGCCCTTTAAAAAACTTTAACTCATATGTAAAATTATTATATGTATAGAACTCTTGAAGAAGGGCCGCACTTGGACCCGAAACGTCAAGCAATGAAATAAAACATTAATTATCTTTAAAATAATTTTCCAATAAAATCAGTCATTTAAGTAACCCGATCAAAAACATAATGCCAGCTGGAAACCCGTCAGCTGTAAATTCATCTGATGAACTATGGTGCAATTTATTGAAGCGATTCCTAGTTGGTTGTCCCCTATAACTATCAAAGAATCCAAAATATAAACGATGAAATACATAATCGTGTTTGGTCAATTAAAACACCTTACTTACAATTAATTGTATTTTTATTTCGCAGTAAAATGACCCCCCCCCCCCATTTTAATGCTAAATCCGCGCCTGTTAGGGGATATGCGGAGAGTCGCGAATTTGCTGATATACATATGTCACTTTTGAAATTTCGCAGATTTCAAGTCCGAGGAAAGACATAGCATCTTGAACGGTCAAGGGATATGTGCGGCTGGCAGTGCAAGTAGTCCGTGCAGGAGTCAATCGACAATGAAACAGACTAGAAGCTTCATTAGAACAATGATTTATGAGCTTATTACCGTGTATTTTTCACAGAATTAGCAACTCCTCCTTCTCCTATGTATCCATATTATTTTTCTCAATAAAATAACTCTTTTCACATGGCATACGTTATTTCCCATTCATTATACAATGAACTCTTTCTCCAAATTCAATTTTTGCATTTCCATTGAAAGCTTTTTCTTCGCGGAAAGTATTTTCAAAAGCGTTTGTCTCGAACTTAATTGTAAAAATTTTTTAATCTCAATTGTCGTTAATAAACGTATTACCTTGAAGGACGAATAAATGTGTAAGTGTTGTCACGTTTTGAAAAAATATAGATATTATGTAAAATAGTTAGCGAATTAGTCAGGGAATATTTGACTTTGTAACAAGTGCTAGTTCAACAAGTTTATCAAAACAATTAATTTCTTAGCTTGTTGTTATGTGTTCTAAATAAGGATCTGATGTTTAAAATCAAAGAAAATAGACCCACAAACCTAATGATGAAATCTAACTCAGATATGGAGATAAACTCTTTACTTTTTTTAAATTTTTTATAAATCCTTAGTTGTGGAAAATTAAACTTGGTGAATATTCGTAATATTGTCTTTAATGAATCTACGAACTCCATTTAAGTAAACCAAAACGTCACCTTATACCTGTATCCAAAAATTCCTTGAACCTTTAGTTTTAATGAGTATAGCAAATTTTTGAAGACTTTGATGATTGTAAAAATAAAGATCAGATATTGTTAAAGTGGTCGGTTTTCTTCAGATGAACCCAAAAATTCAGGCAGATGAAAACCATAATAGAAAATTACAAAAGTCTCTTGGGATAACGCATCACCTACAATTTTCTTCGTGGGTATACAATTCCATTGGTAAATTTTCGTCAGATCTTGAATATTTGAAAACTGATAATACGCATATATTGGTATAATATAATTTATTTTCAGTTTTCAGAGAATCAATATTTACACCTTAAACTGTGAACGAATTAGCTTTGAACTAATATCAAAGACACGTTCCATATTATGTGCATTAAAGTGATATAAGCCTAGTGTGTAGGAGTTAGTACGGATTAAATTTTCCATCAACATTTTCTACCCCTTCCGTATTAACCCAAATGTGAAAATCGGTCAAGTAGGCAGTAAGTAATACTTCACTATATGTACACTACCGTCTCCATATATTTATTTACCCTACGTTCTCTTACATATATTCACCTACATATACGATTGAAAATTATGTCAAATTGGAAAACTTGCCTACAAAACTCTTTTCTTTTTTCGATTTTGCCCATTTTTCTTTTCATTTGTAAATGAGACGTGAGCTAATTTTATAATACCACCGCCAAAGGAAGCCCAAGAAGTTTAATAGAAAAATCAGCGAAATACGTTACTCTGTCATTTTGCACACGTATCCAGTCAGTTCGGTGACTTCTGAAGTTCTAAACGTTCGGCATAAAATTTTTTTTAAACGAATATCAAATTTCAAATAAAATAAAGAAGAAAAACAAAAATAAATAAAAAAAAAATGCAGTGAAGAGTTTACACTTGTTGTTGAAGTTTTGTTAATTTTTCTTCCGACTGTTTGCCTCTGTGATAATGTGAGAAACTATAAAAAGATTATGAGAGTAGAGTGCGACTTTTAAGTTAATTTGACAAAAAAAAAAAAAAAACATCCACCCACTAAATTAGTTAAGTGCAAACATTTTTATTAAGTTGAAATATTTTTCATGAAACGCTGTTTTTTGATCTTGAATCAATTTAATCATTGTACTTGATGCCCATTATAATTTCAAGGTTTTTTCAAAATCAATAGTGATTAACACTTTCCGTTTACCACAGCATAGAATCATGAGTTTAAATATAGCCTATCGACTTTTAAAGGTAATCAAACATGGGCGTAGGTTTCCGTAGAAATTAATCTGACTTTCTATGGAGAGTTGCTACTAAGTCCTCCAGGGACTGATTTAATAACTTGGCTGCCCTAGACCTACGAAAGATTGCCGCCTCCCTATTTCCTATAAAACACGACTGCGCGAGGGAGCGGTGGTAATATTACGGATCCCAGGAACGATTATTCTTCTTCTTCACCGTGTACGAAAACTATTACAAGTGCTAGCGAAAATTCTAAATAGCCCTGTAGGTACTAATATATGTAGCCGATAGTGGAACAAAATAAAAATGTTACGCATGAACTTGGAGCAAACTAGTTAGCAAAGATCAAGTTCGACGATCCAAACTTTTAATATAATCGTAATCTCCATATTTGTAATTTTTTTTTGTGGGATGCTATGGACACATTTTTGAATTTTTAAACGTTGACGTGTGGGTTCACAGAGGGCGCGACATCTCACCAACTTTTGTCACAATCTAAATTTGCCACCCTAGGCCCTGGCTTACTCGGCCTATAGGGATATCCGCCCCGGAACTCCTCTATCATTTAACTGAACTCTATTTGGTGAATGACGTCCAAGAGTATCATTCTTTTTCTGTTTTTCTGTTACCGAGTTTTCATTCGGGGTGTTCTTTACTTTTTTCAAAGCATGATTTTCTTATTTAGACAACTTGAGAATATTCAAGTGCTGTTTAACCTTAAATCAAACCTAAAGCGTAAAAGCAGCAGAATTTGTTACTTTGCCGGCAATCACCGTAATATACTAAGCATCCGTTATGGACAAGGAAGTTGTATAATGAAGTGAATTAGGAATTAAGATTTTGATTTAAAAATGATTTATTTATCATGGAATACTGCAACTAGATAGATCTTTTGTTACATATTGACCATATTCAAGTTAAGCTTGATCGGTTAAAATTTCTACAAATTTCTTATGACTTACCTTACTACAATCTCTGGCTCTCTGGTAATGGGAATGACATTCCCAGATATACCAGTTTTATGAGATCAAGAGCCTTATAATAATACAAGTCAAATTCAGCTGTTTCATCCTACCTATTACAAGTTTCTTCTTTAGCTTTGTCTATCTTACTTAATCTCTCTTCACCATTTCTTCCAAGAACTCGAATATTGACTTTTAAGCTGACTGCAAGTATACTCAGTGTCAACCAGCACGGATTTATCTCACATCTCTGTATTAATATTTCCAGGAAATTAAGCTGGATAGATCACATCTTCTCTGTTGCCAAAGAAGCATCGAAATGTCTTGGATTTCTGAAAAGGTGTAAGAAATATTTCAGCCCATCAAATCTACAAAGTCCTATATCAGACTTAGAATGGAATACAATTCTCACATCTGAGCCAGGGCTGGTCGTATAGCCCTAGCTTCATTGGATGTTTTCCAAAAAAGAACCTTCAAGCTCATTGCCGATTTGAGAATAACTTGTCATATCGACTCACTCCCTCGAGCACCGCCGTAATGTTGGATGCATTGCGCTCCATTACCTTGTAGATTGGGAATGTGGAGCAGTGTGCCATCTTCTGTTTTTCCTCGGGTTTACAATCTGCAAAGTTTCAAGGCATACATCAGTACTTCATGTCCTCTAATCCTTTCCGTATCTCCTTCCTGCCATTCTGTCCTTAATTGGATCATAGGATATCCGCTAAGCTTGGCTTAGTAATATAAAACAAAAAAGTTCATGCTTTAATTTTCTTGAACAGCTACATGCCTTGCCATCTAACTCGAAGTAGTTTTGTTAGTTTTATTTAAATGCTTGAAGACACCCAATACCATCATTCATCTTAGTTACTGGGGGATTGCAGGTCGACTGTGGATAAGTTGTGTATCCACATCAAGGTGTCCCTTTGTGGGTTCCTGGTCACATTGGGATCATGGGGAATGAAAAGGCCGACCTTTTAGGTAGGGCTTGCGCTGATTCTCCATTCCTCGGGCCGGAATTCGCCGTAGGTGTTGCCACCTCAAGTATCGGGCCTCTCATCAAAGCGGATGTTTATACGAAGCATCAGCAGAGATATGCGAATCTGAGTACTTGCAGGTGCACAAAACTGTTTCTTGTCGGGCCCAATAGGAATTTCTCTAATTTTGTCATGGGGCTCAAAAAGAAACAGTGTAGAACTGTGGTTGGCATCATCGCTGAGCCCTGAGTGTCTGCCCTGCCTGGAAGTAGAGCCTGAGACAACCGACAACCGCACTTCACGCGGAGCGGGATGAATACGCTACGGTCTGCCCTTCTATCTGCAGATGAGCTGAAAGCCTTCCTTACTAAGACTTGGTGCACTTCATTAAGACAACAAGAAGGTTTTGGTGAATGGGCTTCTAGTAGGATAGCAAAATGGGCCGCCATGGCCTCCGTGGTTGGGATGGATTCTCCTGTCTCCCAGCCTAAAAAAAAGTAAATAAAATAACAATAAAACATAAAGCCCATCCCAATTTGAACTCATAGGTGTATGACTGGGATTAGGGGAATTTGTCCTAAAATAGCATATCGTCAGCTAGATACTTAGTTGATATTTATGTTTGAAGTGAACCATATAAAAATTTGTTAATTCACTATTGAACTTATTAAAACGTTTCTAAAAGTCTATCAAATATGCATTGAAATTGTGTGGATTCATTTGCAAAATGGTCAGTTTTCTTTTTCCGGAACTTATACCTATTAATGATCTTATCAAGTATAAATGGTTATAAATTTTCACATTTTTTCAAGCCCGATCTATCGTTGAATGTGTTCAGTCTACGTCCTATGCTCGAATGACCTGGTTCTGAAAACTTTTGAATGATCTTTTTTATCACTAGATGAGTGCATAAAAATATCTTAATAGTAGTTGCTTTTATTTTATTCCTATTTTGTGAATGAATTATACATTAGAAAATAGAAATTAATCAAGGTCTAGTTTTCGCTCTTTCTCTCTCACTTTTATATTTGCTTTCCTGCATTATAGTCTCATAAGAAATGCTGTGCTTATGTACACGATTTTCCACGCACTTCTTAACTGCAAACCAGTTCAACTTTTAAAGGACCACCTCTATACGCATGATTTAGTACCATAATCAAAACTGTGGAATAAAGAAATGATAATATATGTCTGTTAAGGGCCAAATGCCAATGAGTTTGGAGATGGACCAGGTTGCATTCCAAATTTTCCAAATCGGTGAAATAGATGGTGATGGAGAAACCATTTAATATCTCAACAACAAAATCGTATAGAAAAATTTGGGATAGATATTTGGAAAGAGTATAATCGAAGATCTAAAAATGCGTTTCTAGCCCAACAAATTTAAAAATAGCGTACTCATATGACGATATGGTGAACAAAAACCATATGTTTTCTAGAACTACTTATATGATTGGAAATGGACGTGAAATAATATAGTTTTAAACATTAAACTATGGGAAAGATTTAGATATGTCATTATCCGAGGAGGTACCATGACATAGTGCATTTCATTTTTAATAATTATTTGCCTTCGCGCTGTTCTCTAATGCTGCACATATATTATGTTCCCATTTAGAGTATAGATTGCACTGTATTCATCGTTGTCCTGGTTAAGATCTGCTATTAAAATCATAGCAGTAAAGACAGGGCTTATCGGAATCATCATTATTTGGGTCGAAATCCTCACAACAAATGACATTTCACTTGATGGTTAAATTAAAACACATCTCTGACTGAAGATAACATGTATTGTGAAGTAGTTTACCCTTAAATCTAGTTGCATATTTTTTGCAATAAAACAAGATTAACAAAGAGCAAATAACTAAAACTATTACGCACACGCATAGCGTCACGTTTTTATATTTTTACTATAATAACACATTTTTTTTTTAATGATATTGATTGTATTTTGTGTGGGCATTTGGTGAAACATATTAGACATGATGTAAGGTAATATAAATTTTAAACATATTTAAAGAATTAAAAAAAAACACTTTGCAATTTATGTTTCACTTTATAAATATTTTTGTCATTTTATTTATTGTCCTTTCATTCACTGATTCTAAATTTAAGATGTGCAGATTTTACAGATCGTGAAAAAAAGTTTTTGCACCATGGTTTAAATTCTGTGCCAACCATACAAGTAAATTCTGCTCGTATGCTGGAATTAACCACCCATTTAGATTCTGCTTTAGATGACCAAGATAATTTTAAATTTCAATGTGCCAGTATAATAGAACAGATTAAATGTATGATTATTAGTAATAGGTCAGATTCTAAGATTATAAGTATTGTATTCAACAAAAATTAAAAAACAATAATTTGATTTTATGTAAAGCTGATAAGGGTAATACCATAACAATTTTAGACAGAGATAATTACCTTGATAAAATGAAAGACTGCTTATCTAATTAATATGAAAATTACTGAAATTAATTCACATCCAACTATTAAATTTAATAAAACTGTTTATAGTATCATAGTTAAAGCAAGGTTGACAGCAATTTATTAAAAGAATTCCCATTCTTCTGCGCTCCTTCTATATGGTTTATCCAAACTTCACAAAACGGTGCACCAGTCTGTTTCTTCCACTTATAATGCACCTGCACAGTACCTGAGTAAATTTTTAAATAAAATATTACCGCAATTGATTGACTATGAATCCAAATTTTCAATCAAAAATTCACTAGAATTGGTTACAAAATCTAAGGATTTATATATCCCCAATAAGGCTAAATTAATTTCATTTGATGTTAGTAATTTGTTTCCGTCGATTCCTTTGATTAAATTAAAATATGTTTTATACAAAAAACAAAAAATTAAAAAAAAAATTAAACAGAAATCTTAGACATTGCAATTGATTAGTTTAATAGACCGCAGTTCATTTCTGTAATTTCGGTTGAGAAAATTCTCTATTCGATGACGTCAAGCAAGTTCACCATCCTTACCATCTAACAATAATTGAGTTTATTGGTTTCTGTATATACTAGTTGAGAAAGGTGTGGTGAGATCGGAAGGAATCGTCGATTTTGAAACAGAAATTGAGAAAGAAGAAATTTCAAACCCGTTCTTTTATTGTGTGCTCCCAGAAGCAGGATTTGTTGAGCTTTTCCGGTTTACCAAAGAACGAGCCATAGAAATACTTAACGAATTAAGTCCACATATGAAAAATGCATTTAGAAGAACATATATTTCCAAAAATATAAGGATGTGTGCTGCATTACATTATTGTGCCACCGGTTCCTTTTTAAGGAATTGTGGGCAAAATTTTATCTGCCCAATTAGCAAGACGATGATGTGCCGCATTGTTAATAAAATAACATGTGTTCTTCAGGATAAACCTATGAAAATGTATGTAAAGTTTCCAACTACATAGCAGAAACAAAATCAAATTAAAAGACGGTAATTTCTGAAATTCGGATTAAATGAACCAATTGAACGAAATGACGCATTTCAGATTTTATGAAGCTACCGGTTGTCCTGGGGTAATTGGAGCATTGTGATTTCTCGACAAAATAAACTTCTCGAGAAACTGAGAAAATTAATTTGCACTTCTCGAGATTTCTCGAGAAATTTCGAAAAATGTTGATAATTAACAAAAAAAAGATAAATAGATAAAATAAATAGATTAAATGTAATATTTAATGCAAGTATTTTAACTATATTATTTACTAATAAAAAAGAATATATTTTACAAAAAGAAATTCATTAAATTTTATTCAAAATTCTAATAAATATATATATATATATTATAAAGTAGATTTTTAAATTTAACATAAATAAACATAATTTATTGATTATTCAAAAAATAATACTTCAAAAAACGGAGACTATCAATTGATTGATCTGAGAGGCTTGTTCTTTTCTTCGAAACGAAATTTCCCGCAGTTGAAAAATTTCTTTAGTTTTGCGTAGAAGTTCGTTTTATTGTTTGTAATGCTGCTTCCAACAACGCTAAGTATGGCGTAAGTTGGCCATTGATAGAAAAAATCGTAATTTCTCTCGATATCGTTTTGTAGCCTCCATCAGATATCTGAGAAGATTGATAGCTTCCGCGAATAAAATTTTCCAGCTGTTTTTTAAGAATATCATCATTAGCATTGTTCATATCCTGCTGGTTCATATCATTCGATTCTAATTCACAATTTTCAATATCCATTATTTCTGAATTTTCTGTAGATATTCAACAATAAGATTTCTAATATCAGGTGATTCATCAGGTGATACAGGAAATAGCCTTACCATAAAATTTTTAGCCGATTTGGTGATTTTATTTTTACTGGTCATGCTGAAAAATTTATCTTCCATATTTTCCAAAGAGGATGGGTCCTGTAAAAATTTAAGAAGAGACACTAATGATTTATCACTTCTCTTTTCTATACAAATTTTTAGTTCTTCAAGCAACTTTAATGCTAAAACAGAATGATTTTTTTCTAGTGCTTGAAAAAGAAACTTTAAGACTCCTTCCGATGTCAATAAAGTAGTATCATTACGACTTAACGCTTCTATTGCTATTCGGGCAGGTTTCAAAACATCTAATATATTTCTGGCGTTACTAATATCATCAATGATCAATAGATGATCCATATTAAGATTTTTTATAGGATCAACTATACGAAGATATCGTTCTACCATTGACTCTAATGTGTTCCATCTGGTCCTACAAACCAATCTTTTGGCACTACGGCTTTAACGTAATTTTGAAGATGCTATTTCTTACCGGTGATTTCTTGAAAAGCTTAACAACTTTTCGAATGTTCTGCATAGTGTTATTAATATTTATATCGGGATTGGGATTGATTATCAAACCGCTTAGAGAAATTAAATGCTGTTCCAGGAAATTACTATTAAATTAATCATCTTCGTTTGGATCACAATTAGAACTATCGTCATCGCTGGTTTCATTATTTTTTAGATGCATATAGAACCGATATAATCGCCAAATAGATATCGTGATTATAGCACATTTGTAAATGGGCAGGTGATAATTTACCATATTTTACCATAACGCTCCCAACGTCTGATGTAGTTGCCACAATATTTTTGGAAAAAGTTGTACCAAACGATTTCAATTTTGATTTTACCATTTCTATAATTTTCTCAGCAGGACATCTTCCTGTTATTGGGATTAACCCTAAATTAACTGAATCTAATTTTCCGAAGTATAAGTGGACATTCATGTACCGTCTGTTTTTGAAACTGGTCCATTCATCAATAGACAAACTAAATTTGCAATTCTGTTCTTTTAGCGTTTAATTTTTAAAACTAATTCATCTTTCACTAAGGAATAATACTTATGCACCAAATTCATGACATATGATGGCTGCTGTGACAAAGAAAATCCCTGCTTTTTTATACTTTTACGAATTAACTCGCTATTAGTTAGAATCAAAATACTGAAACCATCTTTGGCTGCTAATTTAGCCACAATTTCTTTCAATGTTTCAATATCATTATTTGCATTCATGACAGTCACGAATTTGTCAAGCGTTGATGATTTTGAAGAACTATGGCTTTTTGATCTGCCTGTAGTTGCTATTGCTTTCCTCTGCAAGCTATGCTGACCATACATAGATTACAAACATACATAGATTACAAACAGCTATATACTTATCCCTAGGTTTTTTTTTAAATGTTACCAATAATTTTCGTAATGTGTCTGTTCCATTTAATGGCTTAAAAATTTGTATTAAAATCAAATTATTTAATTGTTTAAAATTTTAAAACAACCAGTAAATATTTTTTTCTGAATGTACTTATACTTACGTTTAAAGAAGATAAATTTTATTACGATAGTATCCATTGATTAACAGCTTTAATCTTACTTATAAAAAAATAATAGAAATATATAATATTTGCACTTCACCATTTAATTCTACAATACTACGAATGAATAATAAAAAAATGAATTAACCAGTGAACAACTGGCCCATAAATTCTAAATTTTTTTACAACACAACAAGCCTACTTCGACATAGAACAATATTTAAAAATAAATATTTTCCGTTTAACGATTTTCTTTCAATTGTTTTCTAAATGGTTGTAGAAAACAATCGAGATTTCGCAAAAAAAGTGTATTTTAAAACAATGATGCCCAGCCTCATCAATCGCGAGTTTTCTATTACTCGCGATTTAAAAAAAAAATTGTATTATGTATGTAAAAGCAACGCGAAAAATTTTTTTTCTATCTTCACAAAATTATAAAGAATTTTTTTATTGCTTTTTATTAGATTTCCTTATTCATAGCATAGCATAGACAAAAAAGTATATTAATTTGATTTAGTCTTTTTTTTATCGAGAAATAGAATAAAAATCTCGAGAACCGTGAAATTGTAAGTTGTTGAGAATTCTCAGCAAATCGAGAATTGAGAATTTGACTATACCCATGTTAAGATTAAAAAACCATCCTTGGAAGTCGAACACTGCTATATCAGCTGTAAAGGAATTCATACGAAGAATATTCAACTAATTTGCAATTATGACCTGAAAATTTTCAAATGCTTAGCTAGATTTGGTGGTAGCAGCCATGATGCATTTATCTGAAATGCAAGCGAAGCTAGAGCGTTTCAAAAACAAGAGTTTCTAAATAATGAACGTAAAGTGTGGCTGATTGGTGATTCCGTTTATCAACTGCAACCATGGTTAATGACGCCAATCAGTAATCCCGATACTGTGAACCAACAAAAATATAACAATGGCCATATTTCAGCTAGAAACTGTGTAGAGAGATTGAAAGGAATCTGGATAAATTATTTGCATGTTTGTCTGGTAATCCTGGCACTTTAGTTAACCCTGCATTTGCGAGTTCCATCATAAATGCATGCTGCCATACTTCACAATATTCGCCGAAAATTTAATTAACCATTGCCTTCAGATACTGACAATGGTACGCATGAAGCAGATAATGGAGAAACACAAATACAAATAGGGGTAGGGCTATTAGAGGAAGAATAGTAAGGAATTACTTTAGTGTTTAATTTTGTTGCTATTTTTACTTTTTAATGAATGAAAAGTTTTTGTGATTAAATAAATAAAACGATGTGTGTTAATTCAACTTTTCTTTAATCTTCGTTTAAAAGATTTACCATACTTGCATTCATTTTCCTTAATTCTTCTAACATCGCATTGTTCCGCAGATCCACATATTTCTTCGCCTCTTCACAGCAGCTTTTGAATAAGCTTACTGATTTTTCGAGAAGCGATATTGGACTTTTTTTAGTTTCTCTACCCATTGTGATGGCTACTCTATCATATTTGACAGCTGTTCTATGATGCTATTTATTTTATCTTCTACAGCTGTTGATGAACCAGCGTCAGCTAAAATTTGCTCATTAAAAGAAAAGTTGATACAAGTCTGCAAATTGCAAAATTAATTTTATGTTATATGCAGTTACAAATCTTTTGACCGTATTTTCATCAAATCCTGCTTCCGGAGTAGCTCCATCTCCTTCAACCAAATCTTCAGAAAAAAATTGAATAACATCTTCATCCAATTTTTTCGAAAGGTTTTGCTCCTTCGCTAAGAAGACGATTTCCTGTTTTTGTTTTGTATTGCTTTTTCACAGCCGCTTTCCAGTCAATCCAGCGCTGAAATAAGTATTTCTTGCTTGAAGTTTTAATAAATTAATTAAAATCTACTCTTTTCCATTGTTCGGGGCTTTTCTTTCCACCACTCATTAAACTTAAATCAGAAGCAGTTTTTTCCAGCATAGTTCGTGCATTATACTGCTACTTTTGGCAGTATACTGTTCACGACCAACACTACGGTTGGATTGCATTAAATTCAACAGTCTAAGTTTTGTTTGGTTATCCTGCCTGCAATACAAAAAATGTGAATAATTTCTTACTTGTATACCAATTTACATAAAGTACTGATATGTACATATATAATTTAACCCTTTACGAAATGCTTTTAATGAGCTGTAAAAGTGCCTCACAAAGCCGCCATAAAAGTGACATCCAACTTTACAGATAATTTCTTAATACCGCCATCCAAAAGGTTAATAAATATAAACAGTTTAATAATTATGTAAATATTTTGCAAAACGTAATAATAAATAAACATATTTTACCCAACACGTGTTTCAGGTTCCCGATTCAGATTCGTTTTGCATTAATTTTCAAATTTTTCTCGCCTGTCGTCACAAACTCAATGATAAGAATTACCCCCGAAAATATTTTCAATTCATATAGAACCGAAACTACATTCGCGGCATTACAGAAACTCTTCTAGTTGTCCCCTAGTAGAAATTGCTCACAGTTATACCTTGTCTCCTGCCCCGCAAGGGGCAGTTATTATGTAAACCAATACTACCCTAGTAGAAATTGCTCACAGTTATACCTTGCCTCCTGCCCCGCAAGGGCCAGTTATTATGTAAACCAATACTAATTTTACTGAAAAGTATCAAGGTGTGTGCAATTCATAAAGAAATATATAGAAAATTAAGTCCCGGTGAGCCTCCTGATGAGCATTCATTAAATCTCATCGAAGGGCTCATTGGATAGCATGAAGCTGCTCCCTATATATAGAACCAGCAATTAATAAATATTTATTATTGTCATCACCTTGTCAGATGACATTTCTACTAGGAAAATTTGAATTGATTTTTGTGATTTATTTATTTAAGTTTTTAAATTATTTATTTTAAATAAATTTTTTGATTTGTTTTCCGCGGCAAGACTGTCGCCGGTATACTGAAAAAGACGTTATGCCCAAATTGATTAAGGCCTAAGCGTCTTAGAGTTTGAATTCGTAAAAAAATATGAAATCAATCGTAAATGCAGATTATCATTTATGAATTTATCATGAGACTCATGGACATGCTCATTAATAAGCTCATCATGACACTCATTGATATGCTCATTAATAAGCTCATCGTGACACTCATTGACATGCTCATTAATAAGCTCATCGTAACACTCATTATGTAGTCATCGGAGTGCTCATCTATAATTGTAAAATGCACAAAAGAGATGCAAAGTATGCATTTTGAAATAAGTGAAAGAGATGCAATATCTCATACACACTATCTGTGAATAAGTAAATAAATGAGTTTTTTTTCCGGTTTTGATTCAAACGCGAATAAATTTCATTAGTACGTTCATCTGATTGCTCATGATGAGCTCATTGATGAGCTCATCATGATATGTCTACCAGGGTCTATTCGTAAGGTGAATAGAATTCTGTAGTAGGCAGAATAGAGAATAGAGTAAAGTTTCATACAGAAACACAATAGTTGAGTGAGAATGACAATAAAGTGACGTTAAATAGAGAATTGCAGTTGAGATCTTCTCTATTTGATAGTTACAAACACGACCTACTGTGTATTGACCAAAATTATTTCCAATTTAACGGGAAATTTTACATTCAAAGTGATGGTTTGGCTCTTTCACCTTTTCTATCTGAATTCTTTATGTCTCGAAAATGAGCTTTTTAATTCTGCTCTTCCTGTTATAAAAAATATTTTATTTTGCACAAGATATGTAGACGATATCCTATGCATTTGGACGGGAACCGAACCACAACTTTTAAATTTTGTGAGTAAAAATCTAAATAAATTACACTAAAACATTTTATTTAGTGTAGAACTAGGCAATAATAAAATCAATTTCATAGATCTGACGCTTAGAATAGACAAGAACAAATTATGTTACAATATTTTTAGAAAACCAACAGTTTCTGATAGTGTAATTCCAAGTAACTACAAAAATGGCATCTTCTCACTGTATAATTGACAGACTATTAAAAGTTCCTCTTAGTGTTGCTGATTTGAATAAAGAATTTTCCACCATCTTGACTATAGCATTAAATAGTCGATATAAAGAGAATACAATTATCTGTATTGTAAAGAAAAAATCTTTCAATCCAGTTGTCGATTCCATTTAGCCTTCAGTACGGGGAAATATTCTAGATGCCATATACAAGAAAATTCCACATATAGAAGGTTTATCTCATAAATTCAAAATTACGTTGAAAAACGCTTATATAATACCAGCCTTCTCCAATTGATATACTCTTAAAAAATTTCTATCCAATAACAAGATAAAACCTAAACTTGATACAGTGGATAGAAGTGGAGTCATAGGGACGACTAAAAGGTCTCTTAAGACAAGATTTTCTGAACACATAAAACCTAGTAAATCCAATAACCCGAAATCTGGCTTTGTAAAACATCTACGCGATAATTCAGCTTATTTATAGGACATGGAACTGGTGCATTGCTTAAAAGGTGGACAAATGTTAGACAACTATCTATAAAAGCAACAGAAGACTGATATTTTTCTAGTTAATGACCAAATTGATTTCAGTAACGGAAGCCCTCTGATAGATTCAGTTATCAGGGCCTGAAAGAGCTTACATGGGGCCCGGAACAACCAGAAAAATGAAAATGGGGCTCCTCCCCGTTTTAAAATCAAAAATTTTTTTAGTTAAATAATAAAACACACAAAAGGTTTTTTTGTAAATATTTATGAAGTTCAATTAAATTAAATCTTAATCCTTATTTGCAGTAAAATTTTTCAAAATATATTTCTGTATAACCTTTATAACTGGCCTCTGAATGAGAAGTGAAATGAACTAAATTATTTTAAAAATGCCTTTCGAGCTTTGCGTTCTGTCCGCGTAATGTCAGAATTTATATGAAGGAGTGATAAGCTTTCTAGAAACATTGTCGATCTATTAAAATTCTTCACTCCTTTTAAAACGTTAAAGCTCCTTTCTGCGGGAGCAATGGAAGCTGGTATGCTAAAAAATATTCTTATTGCTACAAACAAATTTGGAAACAATTCAATTAAATTTGTTTCTAGTATGTTCTGTGGAAAATTTACTGGAGTTAATTCTGAATTAAAGTTCTGCATAAAAATGAGTTTGTCGCATATTTCATATGAAATTTCTTTCGAATATTGCTGTTGTAATATGCGTTGAGGTTTTTGTTACCGACTCATTTAAATCTTCGAAAGGCCATCGGATTTTAAATTAAATTCAGATTTGATGTATGGATTCAAAACACTTTGTGAATCCAGATATAATCAAATCAATAACATAAAAGAAAACGTTTGTTCTATAAAGCTTTTCGGCATAGTATTGTGTTTTAATGCTTGCAACTCTTGCAAAATTTTAGAATTTTCTTGACTTTGAAAGAATTTTGTTCCATTCCTCACGTACTTTCTGAATTTCTTGGTTTTGTGTAATCCAAGGAAAATTTTAAGAAAATTTAGTCAGGCCAGTAGCGAGAACCAAATTAAAGGTAGGGCATCAGAAATTTGAAGTATGCCGAAAATTTTCGGAGCTTTTGGCATCTGTTCAAGTGAACGGATATCTTTTTGAAAAAGTAAGCTTGTAGAACACTCATTTTATTACATTTTTTTATACGTGAACTAAACTAGATATCTACAATTAAAAGAAATAAATGGACCATACAAGAAATACAACATGGTAAAAACATTCAACATAAATGCACTCTTCGATTTACGATATTGTGGATTTTTCGTAGCACTTCGTCAATATCTATTTTGTTTCATTTTTTCCATTCAAATGCGAGAAACACCAAAACTGCCATTATCTCGTGAGCTATTCATATTCCTTGAGAGGCTTATTGATAGCAATTAGTGTCGAAAAGGTAGATTCGCACAAGGCAGTACTACATCCTGTTTTTGCGACTAATTGAAATAGTTCATACGTATCTTTGAAGATTGCCTTTGTCTGTATAGAACTTCTAATATGTTTTCGCTCTGATCTCCTCGAACCTTTTCAGTAGTAGCCTCCTTGGAAGGAATTTTAATACCTGAAATATAATCGCAAGTACGGATTTGTTATTTTGTCATTAATATCCTCACAATTTAAATGTTGAACAGACTTAAACATCGTCCAACTTATCAAGACACAAAATTGAGTTTGGTGGATCCTCATTGTCGTCATTCTTCTGATCATCTCAATTGGTCTTATGTTTACATTTTCATAATATTCCGCTTTAAATGGCCGAGCTTAAATTATACCTGTAGTGTTTTGACGAGAAGGTAATGAATCATACAGCATTTAATCCTTCAGATGTCAAGACATCTACTTGTCTCTTCTGTTCTGGGAACTGTTTTGAGATTCTCTTCTACAATATTGTATTCTCAGCTTCTTCCAAAATTGTCTCATACATCTCTTCTGACTTCAATTTCTTAATGGACACATTTTATTATTGCTATGGCATCCTTCAATCCCGTGCCTCGACCCTGTAAAGTCTGTAAAGCCGCATCAGCCGGTTGCAGAACACATACATTTTTTTTTGATACTCTCTTTGCCACTCGAATTTCCATGTTTAACATAAAACCTTTGATATCAATACTTTTTGCAATATCATCACCATTGAATTTTCCATTTCTCTTTTTATCTGAAGTCTTCAAAATCAGAGAATAATTTTCATATACGACTCTTGTAACAGCCAAATGTCCTGACCAAAGCTGTGCAAGTAGTCGACCAATTGACTTACCTTCATACGTAGCAAATATGGCCGAATAGTGGCTTACTGGTCAGTGCTGCGATCGTCACAGAATACGGAACAAGTTCGCAATATTTTAGGTAGGGCATTGTCATTTTAAGGTACGGCATTGCCCCTCTATACCCTCCTCTAACTACGGCCCAGAATTTAGAACGGCTAGTTTGCTTTACGTGCACTGCACTCTAACACTAGAAAACTGGTGCTCAACACATACATTGGAGTAGTCACTATATAATCTCACTGTATAATGTGGACAGAAAAATAGTAAAGATGGGATTGAAAGACATCAAAAATGGTATTCCACATCTTACAAAACTAACGGGCATTTTAGGCGTAATTTCTTTAATGTAATTATCTTACGCCATACAAATTTTAATTCAAAACGCCATAAAAAGCGTGGTTGCATGTGGTCATTTATAATATTTAATTTTTGAATATATCTCAAAACCCTAATTGTAAAAAAAAAAACAAAATATTTATCAAATAAAATTTATTGAATTTGCAAATAGTTAAGTTAAGTAAGAACTTAATTATGGACCACTAACTATAAGTCAGAAGTTGCCCAAGAAAATTCTTTAATAAGAAACAATCATATACCTACAATCGCGACTAAAAACTGCACCAACACTCTTTAACTTAATCAATATCTTTCTTTCTCTTAAAATAGTATTAGTAAAATACTTAAATATAACCTATAGGAAAGGATCGTTGGAAGTGCAAACAATATATAGACATACCTATAAAAAGTAGAAGGTAGTTTTGCTATGAAAGTTCATAGCGAAATAAGTCAATCTGAAATTGACGCACTTTACTGCTAAGCCTGCAGCTCGAGAATTGAGTGAAAAAAAAATCATTGCAAAAAGAGGGCGTTTCATATAAGCAGGAAACGTATAATCGTCGGTACGTCTTGGTTCCTGCCCGTCGAATACGCAACTTGTTTTATTTTCCACTCAAAAGTAGAAGACACAGTGCGGAGGAACAGAATTCTTTCAAAGAACTATTATATATAATATATGTGAAGAAATTTTCGAAAAGGATCCACGCTTTCCCGACAAAATGTCAGAAGACGATCCTTGAATTTTTAGTTAATTATACTATCGCCGTTTTGCGTTTCTTTCAGAAACAGTGAGAGTCCTTTTGGAAAATATTTTATATTTATAATTCTTAAATCCTTCCGCTTCTTTTGAGCCATCTCTTGACAAAATCAATAAAAAATTTAGCTTTTTTTTTTTTTAAATCTTTATGTTGGTATGAATTTGAAAACGGAAGACGTGCGCAAAGAAATTGTGCGAACTTTTTCGGAAAATAAGGGTTTGCCGTATTTCGCGATTGCAAAAAAATATGAAATGTTCGCAATGGCCGGTAAAACGCGCTATAGACAAGTTCAAGGAAGGGTGATGCAAATTTGGAAAAAAAAATTAGTTCATTGAAAGGAACAGATCAACGTCAATTTGTGACCTGGCAAAAAAGTTCGATGTGAGTCGGTCAGTCTTTAATGAATAAAATAAAAGAAAGGAATAGTATAAAGACATTCAAAAAACAAAAATGTACGAAACGAACCGTCAAGCAAAACCAAGAGGCTATTAGAAGGTCAAGAAAGTTGTATAAAAAATTTTGGATGAAGAAGCTTGCATTGTAATGGATGACAAATCATATTTTAAATATGATTTCAGCACACTACCTGGACCTCAATACTACAGTGTAAAAAACAAAAGGGATGTTTCTGATGTCGATAAACATTTCCAGATAGAAAAATTTGATTGGTAAAAAGGCGCTGGTTTGGCAAGCTATCTGCCAGTGTGGCATGAGAAGCAATCCTTTGTTCACAGAGGGGATCATTAACACTAATGTTTACCTTGACAAGTGTCTGAAAAAGAGATTGCTGCCTATTTATTAAACGTCGCATCGGCAATATTATCTTTTGGCTTAAGGAACAAAACATTAATTTTGTGCGAAAAGTGATGAACTAACCCAATGTCCTGGAGCTCAAGCCAATAGAAAGATATTGGGCTCTAGTGAAAAGTATTTTACGGAAAGACGGAAGAAGTCCAACTTCACTGCGAACTTTTTCCCGTTTGTAGTCCATACCAAGTATAAATGTAGCGGATCGGGTTGTGCAGAATTTAATGTCTTCCATCAAGAGAAAGATGCGAGAATTTAGTCGGCAAGCTATTAACTTGATTTTTTTAATATGCGTTGTGCTTTATTGTAAAAGAAAATAAATTATAATAAAGCTTTATTTCTAACTTTATTTATCATTGATCAAAAACCATGCAGAGCTTTCGTGTCCATTCCTTACTTTACTATGCAAAATTTTTCAGGAAAAATTTAGTTATGTTAACATTAATGAAAAAAAAATATTTTTATTTCAGTTACATTTACCATGGATTTAGGGGCACCTCTGTGGGCTTGGGGCCCGTGCCATATGGCCCTCATGACCTTCCCTCTATCTGGCCCTGCCTGTTATCCTGTTATAGTTAAACGTAGCTCTCAGAGCATCTAGTCAGAACAATCACAATCGATAATTAGTAGTCATTTAGCCTTGATAATGTTCTAATCCTTCGAAACGCGTCGGCTTTATTTTTTGGTTTTTTGTTTTTTAATAAAATGACAAATATATTTATAAAGTGAAACATAAATTGCCAAGTGCTTTTTTTAAATATTTTAAAATTTGTTTGAAATTTATATTACCTTACATCAACATTCTAAAAACAAAATTTTATACATTTTAAACATCTGTTATTACTGATACACTTTTGGAAGTGTTGCTTTCTGAAAAACCGTCCAAACTGACTAGAACTTTCTCAACTTTACAGTTTGTTAGATTTGTACTGAGTAAAATGCTCCAAAAAATTGGTCTCAATTCGCAATTGGAAAGATGATAAGTTCCCCTACCTAAAATGACAAGATATAATGCATATTTAATTTAGGGTATGTGGGTCGATGGCGGTAGTTTAGCGATTCGATTGTTTCACTCACAATATCCAATACCCTTTTTTACTTTCCATTTTGAACCCACCATTACTGATATTATCTAAACGCACTTTGCGTGGTATTTCAAAATTATGTCGGCTTAGCATAACAGCATTTTTGTGTGCTATCGAATATCATGTGGACAAAATTATTGTTAGCAATTGTGAAGCTATTCAAGATCTAGTTAAAGAATGCAGACTATTTTTGAAGATATCATACATACATGCATACATACATCTGATCATATTACAGAACTCTGATATTACTCAGGGTTTCAAGTTCATATTTGAATCGAAATTATGCTGATATGCTTTTAACTCTTACTAGTCTAAAAATTTTACAGTGTTGTAGGCTAGTCCTCTTGCTGTTTATTTAACGGCAGTAATTGTAAAATGTTATTGAGCCAAAATCAACATAGACATACCCACATAGCTTGCTGCTTTCTTCTCTCCCATAATACCTCCGAAAAAGTTGATTTTTAGTTAATTTTGAAAAATACGTATTTTACTCTCTTCCTATTTTAAGCCTAGTACAGAGTTCAGGTTCCATACAAATTTTACCGCCGGTAAAATCCTAAGCAAACATTTTACTGAGGTCTTTACTAGTGCAGTACGGAGTTAACTGGTGAAAACTGCCATTTTCTCTATTATACGATAGATGGCGTTTAGTAAATCTCCACTCATTTTACTGATCATTTTAATTTGCGGAGCATTAAAATGCTGGTCATTTCTTCGATTATTCACAAAGCAAGTTTTTTTAGTTTTTCCCGTCGATTTCCTTGACAAAGATACACACTTAGACCTGCCGCAGCAACAAATTCGTTGTCGATGTGATGATTTAAATCCCTTATAAATAATAATCACTTAACATTTTTAAAAATATTTCCGATTAATTGTGATTTTAACAACTGTCACTTCGTTTTCTCCACATAAAACCTACGTCAACTTTTTACCAGCGTTTAAATGCTATTTTTTGGAGACAGCGTTAAATCCATAATCCTATAATCTCCTAAATGAAAATCCAAGTAGTGACACTATTTCAAGAAAAAATAACTCTTGAAAATGAAAAATAAAAGATCAGTGGCTCTATCGGCTGTGACAATCTCATGGCCATTAATTGCTAGTAACTCAAGCTCTAAAAAGTAACGCAAAAGAGGCGTACGATTTAATTTCGAATAGACATTTTGGACATAGAAAAAATCTATGTTAGCATTCAAATATAGAATTAAAATAGTTGTACTATTTTAAGGAGCCATGGATTTTTAAAGAAATTTTTTTTATATAAATTTTGATTTTTCGTAAGTTATGTTAAAGATTTTTTTTTAAATTACTGACGTATTCTTGGGAAACCACTTTCGATCCAAGTTGAGATTTGAATATAGCATAATAAATTTGTGTATATTTACGTAACTTTAAAATACCAAATTGGTCCATTTGTGATAAAGGATGAGAAAAGTATCCTTGAAGTCAAATTTAACACACATCTTGAAGTCTTAACATTTTTAAATTGCCACAAACTTGTAAAATCTTAAAAATTACACGTGTCGTATTTCTTCTTTTATTAAATTTGATAAAATGTTGAAGATTGAGTGCGTTTAAAAATTTCTCTCAAATGCATCGAATATCTATGGAAATTTTTCAGCAGACATTTACACTATAAAGAGAGCAGTCTGTTTTATAAACCGTAATCGTGCATTAATTTCAAGAAACAAATAAATTTAAAATAAATCTTAATAAAAACAGTGAACTGAAATACCCAAGGAACAGAGAGAACAATATTAAAGGCACTGACAACGTCCAGTATCGTTGGACAGGATGGATTTCGATGAATACCGGAAAAGGGGTAAGTACGTAACATTTTTATGCTAAACAAGATATCCGTAAGATCAGCCAAAGGGCGAAAATAGAAGAAAATTTGCAATAAACTTAAATCCTGTTTTGCCTTTATAAACAAATCAATTTGCAGGACTAAAATCACATGATTCACTTAGTAACAGTATGTAGGGAAGTGAAATATCCTTCGCCTAACTATAATAAAGAGATACTCGTGCTGTGGATTAGTTTAATATGATTTCCAACTTCTGACGCAAAATAGTTCCATTGCATATTCTCGGGGCTCATGTGTCCAAATGGATTGCCAGGATAAATGGGATAAGGTTAATTCGACATTGTTTTTTCACTAGTACTCTTTGATGTTTCAATGGAGCTTTTGTGCATCTGGTCAGGGTCGTACGCAGAACTTTTCCAAGCTTAACTTTTATTAGGAATTTTATATGAAAATTAGAATATACAATTTTTAAGGGCCGTACTTTATTGGCATAAACTAGAATTGGGTAGTGGACTAGCCAGGGGACATAAAGAACATCATATGTATATACTTGAACCCTAATAAAAGTTAGCAAAAAATACAAATTAGTATACAAATTAGTTTAATAAACTTATTGAACATTTGTCTTAGCGTTTCCTAAATTACGAAAATGATTTTTGCCTTTTTTTCTAAATTAAATACAGATTTTTATATTCAGGTTCAGCGAATTGAACTTTGAGCTGGAGCGATTAATTGGCTTTTTATGTATCATTTTTATTTTTTAGTTCTCTCAGTCCAGTAGACCTTTACTACCTTAGTTACTTATATGTTGGTGCGATAAAGAGATATGTTATTTTATAATGATAAAAGTTGGCACAAAATTCAATCGCGTTTAATAGAGTAAATTGTAAATTTACAGTGATGTGAAGGAAACAGAATCAAATAGACTTTCTAATTTTTATGTGTAGAGTTATACTTACTTGAGTTAAAAAAAAAAATGTACACACTTTTATTAAACGAGCTGTGTCGATTTTACTGTTAAATGCACAAAGAATTAAACTACAAAATTCAGCATCGACCTTCTAGTACGGGGGTTTGGGTATATTATGCAACTAGTTAAAGTTGGACGTAATACATTTTTCCATAAGAACAAAAAAAATACAAAATCGTAGTTCAATATTTTCATAAGCAGTAAGATTTCTTTCTGTCATGGGGTTATGTTCTAAAAGATGGAAATGTTTTTTTAAACTCAATCCTGTTTCTTCTTGAAATTTATAATAGAAAATTTTATCACATGCTTCGAAGTAACATAAACATATCATTTATTCCAGCGGTACACAAGATTCGACATCTTTTTTTGTACAATGAGTTGAAGGTACGATAGTAAATACATAATTCTAGGAGAAAAAAAAACGTTATAAAGTAAACTATGCGAATTCAGAAGAAAAGAAAAAAAAGAAAGAAAGATCAAACTATCAAAATTACAGAAAGAAAGGTCAAAAGAATTGACGTGCAACTGCTAAGAAGATTAGAAGAAAAATAGACCAAATTAAAATGGAAGGATTATCAACAACTATATTATTTGTAAACTAACGAGCCTCTTGAATGCGATCAAGGAGTTGGCAGTTTGGATATTCATAGGATGATTATTCCATAGGCACGAGATCTGGACAAGATAAGAACATTCCATAATACTCTTATAGAAACGAAGAGTTATTTTGTTCCTATTGCGTTCAAATGTTGCAAAACTAAAGAGTTCTCTGAGATACTCTGGTTTGTCTGACTGTAAAAAATTAAAGAAGAATATCAAGGTACGAAGTCAGAAGTTAAGAAGTCAGAAGACATCCAAGCAATCTTCTCCGAAAAGGGGAAACATGATCAAAGCTGCGAAGACCTCCACTTTGCGGGCATAAAAGGAATCAAACTTATGGTAAATAAATCTTACTACAATATGTAAAGTATGGCATAAGTAGTGTCTTTACAAGCTTAAGACGAGCAATTGTTATTAATATACTCACATAGAGCCAAAGTCTCCGAAATAGACTTTTCGAATCAATGCGTTAACATTGTCACAGCACTGCATGTCTTCATTTAAATTAAAGTAACAGCAAGATTTGTAACTTTACTTTGCATAACTAAGTTGATACTATCTAAAACGACCGGAGGAATACTAGTTCTATCAAAAGTGTTGTTGTAAGAAGTAGTACACTGCCTCTATACTGAATTCAGTATCAACTGATTGCTCTTAGCCCACAAGCCTATTATGTCTAAATCTTCGTTTATGCGTGCAAGGGGCCTGCTCAAATAGATTTGTACATAATCAGCATACATAGGCACTTTGATGTCACGAACTACTTCAGGTAGATTATTGATGAATAGGCTAAATAGCAATGGGCCCAGAATAGAGCTTTGTGGTACGCCGAATTATAAAGTTAGTGTATTTGAGATATTATTATTTACCTTAACGCGTTGGTGACGACAAGAAAAAAAATCTTTAATGTGAGTAAGAGCTGAAGTACTGAATTTAAAAACAGCAAACAATTTATGCAAAAGGATGTTATGATCAACACTATCAAATGCCTTAGTGAAATCTAGCAGTAGGTACTAAGGTACTAAAACTGTTTTTATTCAGGGCCAATCTCATGTAACTAGATACGCTTAACACAACTCACAACTGTGAGAGCATCTAAACCCTGATTGCCAACGTATAAGCAGCTCATTATCCTCTGGCGATTCATTAACTTTTCTAACACCTTACAAAAGAAACATAAAATGTTTATAGGGTGAAAGTCTGCGGGGGACTCGGACTTCGGTATTGGTAGTACTATCGTAAATTTCCCGTCTGAAAGAAACGTTGATGTCGTTAAGCATGAATTGATCACATGAATGCATTAGGAACCACCGTGAGGTACTTCGAGCATTCCAGCTTGATTTTGCATTGAACTTTGTTTAAGTGATGTAAAACATCCATTAAGTTCATCGGGGTTAAGTCCACAATTGACTTCATCTTTCCCATACACACCAGCCCGTCGTAGGTTGCGCCATAAGACTTTGGGGTTGTAGATGGCAGTTCAATTTAGAACTAAAATACTGGCGCTTAGTGCGACGAATGGCCGCAGTTGCTCTATTGCGTGCCGTTTGGTATAATACAAGGGCACCAGAGGTGTTAAATCGTTTGTAACGACGATATAAGAACTCGCGTTCAACAATTATCGACAGAACTCGGGATGAGAACCAAGGACAGCCATTAGCTGTTATAATTTTATATCTAAAATGGACACATTTATCGTATAAGTGAGTGCTTAAGGATGATAATGTTGCAACTTGGCTGTTAATAGAAGAAAAATTATTGATTGAATCCCAAACAAAGCGTTTACATCAATATGATTAAAATCACGGTATGAATAAAGGGTGGGGGGGACGTACTGACTCAACAGATATATCATAAGAGAATTAAAGTAAGTCATGATCGAAGATACTAGGATGGCTCAATTGGTTCTCCGAGATCACTTTACTTGCATCTATTGTTAGAAACAAATCCAATAATGAGGGATTAGCTGCATTAAAGTATGTTGGACAATTATTGATTACATTCAGATGTAGTTTATGAAGGAAATGCAAGAACAGATAGACCGGAAGATCCTGCCGATGATGGTTAACATTAAAATCGCCTCCTACAATGAAATTTGCATACTACTGAGAAATACGTGATAACGTGTCTTCAAACTCCTGCACTATGGCTGTGCAGCTGAAGCAACTTGGGGGACAGTACACTGCTGATAAAACACACTTGTCATAGCTAGAGGTACTTTCGATGCCTATAAATTCCATTACATCTCTTTTCGAGGAAAATGTATGCTTCCCCTTGAAGCACTCGCGGACATATATCGCAACACCGCCTCCAATACGATTTTTGCGGTCATTACGAAAAATGTTATAGCCAGGAATTGCGAGGAATTCTGAGAGAATACTGTCCTTTAACCATGTTTCACTGAATATAATAGCGTGTGCAACTGGGACTGGAAGAATATGTATCGAAATTCCTCGATTTTGTTGCGAATGCTTCTAGCATTTAACGCACATACTTTCAATCTACGGGAATGAGCGCATAAAATTTTCAACATCAATCTTACCTTGTCCAGATTACAATTATTTAAGTTCATAAAAAATTACAGGCTGGCTACCAAAATCGTCAATCAAGAGGCATTTACTCATTCCCTCATACATTTTAAAACTGGAGAATCTTCAAACCAGTCGAACTTCGAAGCAATATTTTATATTAAAAAATAGACTAGTTTTCCAAATGGACATATTATGTAAAATTAACAACAATTTAAGTAAAATAAATAAATATTGGAATAGAATTCAAAAATCGCTAATAAGCATCAATAGAAAAATTCAAAATTAAAAACAAATAACAAGAGAAAAAGAGAAATAAGAGTGTTAAAAAATGCAAAATAATACGGTGACATCCTTTTAGGTTGACTTAGACACAGTGAACAAATATTGTGCCTGCTCCATTTTAGACGTATAAGTAAAAGTTCTAATTTGGATTATTGCAATTGAATTAAATTGGTATTAGAACAAAATTAATCAAAGACCTCTAATTTAGTTAATCGTACTAAATGTATATAGTATATAGCCGTAGGCAAAATTTGATAGTTCTCTTACTAATACATAAAAAAAAAAAAAACTAAATTAATTTTTCCAGGTAAAGAAATGGTAGACTATATTGCGGATTATCTCGAAAATATTAGAGATCGCCGAGTGTTCCCAGATGTAAAGCCAGGATATATGCAAAATCTTCTCCCAGACTCAGCACCAGTCGATGGAGAGGACTGGGATACAATTTTCAATGATATAGAAAGAGTTATAATGCCAGGAGTTACACATTGGCAGAGTCCTCATATGCATGCATACTTTCCAGCTTTGAATTCTTTTCCATCACTTCTGGGTGATATGTTAGCCGATGCTATAAATTGTCTAGGATTCACTTGGGCAAGTTCGCCTGCATGTACTGAACTAGAAACTATCGTAATGAATTGGTTGGGAAAAATGATTGGTCTACCTGATGAATTTCTTAACATCAATAGATCTAGTAAAGGTGGCGGTGTAATTCAGACAACTGCTAGTGAATCAACTTTGGTCTGTTTATTAGCTGGAAGAACTCAAGCCATTAAGAGATTCCATGAAAAATCACCAGGTTATCAGGATGCTGAAATAAATGCTCGATTAGTTGCTTATTGCTCTGATCAAGCCCATTCTAGTGTAGAAAAAGCAGCTTTGATTGGTAAGAAGATGTTAACAATAATTTAAAACTTTTTTTTATGACAAATGAATTTCTTATAGGACTTGTTCGCATGAGATATATTGAATCTGATGATGATTTGGCACTTCGAGGACAACCCCTACGTGAGGCAATTGAAAATGACATCAAACAAGGACTGATACCATTCTGGGTAATTAAAATTTTCAACTTCTCCCAAGTGTATACCCCGAGTCACTTTGCAAATTGGCTCTATGAATATCTCGCGAATTTAAGGGATGCCTCACTAAAACGAAAGCTGTAGTCCACCGAACAGCATTTTTCTCTTGATCATGACTCAGTGACGCAAAGAGGATTTGTCTGATAGTCCCTGTGGGACCAATTAATCGGCTGGTGGTTGGCTGCTAGTTTTATTCTGGATATTTCATGTTTCATTCATAAATCTTTAAAGCTATTATTCGAATGCTTGTGGTGCTTTTATGTGGAACACCTGTTGCTTCAATCCATTGAAATGAACATTGTTTAACTGTGATATTCTGTTTATTATTGCAGGTTTGCGGAACCTTGGGGACAACCGGAGCCTGCGCATTTGACAACGTGGAGGAGGTAAAATTTTCATGCAAAAAAAAAAAAACACACACACAGAAAAGTGTCTGCCATCTCTTGATAATTTCTCATATAAATTTCGCTTGGTAGTTGATTCATTTTAATTTATGGCGATTTCAATTGCTTCCAGGTTGGAAGCGTTTGCCGGGACTTCAAATTGTGGCTTCACTTGGATGCTGCCTACGCTGGCAGTGCATTTATATGTCCCGAACATCGTATCTGGCTGAAAGGAATCGAGGATGCGGATTCTATAGCATTTAATCCATCCAAGTGGCTGATGGTGCACTTCGATTGTACAGCATTGTGGTAAGAGAATCTTTTCGTTAACTAATTACACTGCCAATCTGGGAGCCATTAATTAATCTCTGACCAGGATTATTGATGGTGATACCATGAAGCATAACGCTATTGCTATTGTGCATGAAAACTGGTTACTTCGGTGGTCGCTGTTGATCGTGTGCTACAGCTAATGTGTAACTTTAATCATACGGTAAATATCGCGATATATGGTCGCCCGCACGCCGTCGATGGATGAATTCACTATAGAAGACCTGGAACATTGAGCCTGGTTACGGTGTTGGATGCTTTTATATATGAGAATCTCTTATCGTGATGCCTTATGGGCTAACAGGTTGCTACTCATTCAAATCGATTCATCGTGCTACCTAACGGTTTTACATGTTCCCCCAGGTTGTTAAGAGTTTGTTAAATAATCTTAAACATGACTTAGTGTTGTGGATATGAATCTAAAATACGAGGGATTATGCTAAAGGCTCGATAACTGTATTGGAATATTTGGGCCTTATTTTCAATTGTTTTATTATTTATTTATTCCTTTTTGTTTTTTTGTAACAGGAAGTGTTAATGTGATTAATGAGTCGGAGTTGTTCAAGGTAGTTTGATTTTATTGAAGTTTTAATATAAAGGAATTCACGCACTTGCAATGATAAATTTCGTAGTTTGGATTTTGTCAATTTCCTAATGACCTTATGTAGAGTATTGTACCGCTACAAAGCATAATGATGTTGTTAAAAAGACCATAGATGAGGAATAGAAATATCATGAAGTGGTGTAACTCAGTTTTTCATATATTTTGGGGATTTAATTGATTTTTTCCCCATTGAAATAAACAAGAAAAATTTGGAAAGCTGTAGATAAAAATTTGGGATATATATAAATACAATATAAAAATATGCCACGGTAGTGAAGAGGAATGGACTTTCAATATGATGGTACTTGTAAACTTCTTCTCCATCCTAACAACATCAAAGTACTCTGTAGATATTTCAATAAGTTCTAAAAAAATTTGAAAACGAATTGTCTGCCGACGAAGAAAATAGTTGTGAGTTTTATAAATTCGAAAATTTATTTACGTCATTAAGTCTATGAAGAACGTTTATGAAACACATTTCAATAGAGATCCACTTGGGAGTTCTTTAATCTGATAGTAATTGACGACAATTATGTAGTAAGTCAGTTAGTTTTAAATTTAATTTTCTTTTTCTCTCTAGAAACAAATCAGTGGTTAAAAAAAATATATACTTACATAAATAAATACCGAATATAACAGCCTGGAAGGATATGACGACTGATGAAATTAGAAAACTTCTTGGTGTTGTGCTATTCCTGGGATTATGCCAGCCTTCAATATACAGATATATTAGATGCAGTATTATCTATGTATTTTAAAATTACGTACAACAAGTAATATTTCGGTATCGGTCTCAAAATCGCAACTAACATTTTGTGCCTTAATTTTTCTGAAATTTTATTTTACACCACATGACGTCGATATAACTTCCTTGATTTGAAAATGTTTTGTCGCATTTCTCTTATGGTAACATGCCTCAATGGGCACAACACAAGTTATGAATTCGTAAATGTGCTTCTATAGTAACAGTGCCTGCAAGGGTACAATTGCTTCATTGGTACTTCCCATTTTGGAATAGTTACTTAAATGTTTCCTAGCGTTGTTGCTTTAAGGACACTCTTCGTAGATGCATAGTTTTTAGGTGGTGACGACTACGTAAATGTGACCAGAAAAATGTCTCAGTAAGAAATGTGTAAATAAAAAAATTTAGGTAGGCTAGTTTTATATTTGACATATGCGTATCATCTACTGTCATTCGCAAACTATAAAGTCTAATGAAGAGCTGCGACTTTGGGCTTAAAACAAAACAAAATCACACTTCGTGAAAACGGATTCGATTATTTACCGAAAGAAAGATAGTAGGACAGTATTAGGTGCTCCCAAGTACATTTTCCAATATCACAAATATTGAAAATGGAAGTTACTGGCATAATGGACTGTTAAAGTATAATATTGATGGTTAGTTGATTGCATCTAGTTCAAAGAGCGATTTTTTACCCATTCTTTGTACCATTGAAGAAGAACCTACATAAATAACCTGCCAGTTTTGTTGTTGGAATTCATTGCGTGGAAACCAAGCCTATCTTAAATGATATTCTTAATGCATTTGTGGAAGAAATATCTTCAATATTGAAAGAGAACTAGTTTGAAAATTAAACGCTTTGTTTGCATGAGTATTTGTTAAAGATTGTGTGTATGCTAGGCGCATCTGATGACTGTCGAATATATAGTCACTGAATAAGAGCTCTTACTTTGTGGGCACATCTGATGGCACACAGTAAAAACAGTTCCTATTATCGATACATTTATAGGCACTGACTAGGAGCTCTGAAAAAGTTGGAAGAATGCCTAAATAGAAATATATATAGGCACCAAATAGAAGCATTACCTGGCGGCTATAAGTTCAAGGCATAAAGTGGAAACAATGCCTATGGGTTAGCCCTAATGGGCACATATTATATAAATTGCCTTGTTAGGAACTTTTGATGTATAAAATGTAAAAAACTTGTCGAAATAAGACTTTGACTTTAAGTATGTGACAAACGGCATAGCTTCGACACATTACGTCACTGCGACCAAGCTCTTACGTTTTTGTTTAGACATTAAAACTCTCAATGTCTATATATAGTAACACTTTAGACATAATTTCCACACTGCGTTGCTCCATTTTCATAACATTGATTACTTCGGAACATCGTTGTTTCGTAATGTGCGTTTCTTCATGGGTCCATGCTAGACAGAAAACGTAACCCCGACCATTGTACGGAAAAGGGTGTTAGTTGGGATGCTACTAAAAATCTGCGTTTTTTGGTCGAATACTGACTACATACACAAAATTGCACCTCTTGTAAACGGATTACAATACTGAAAGAATAATATACAGGATGTTCCGGTGTAGGTGATCCATAGAGAAGGAGGTCATAGTACTCACCAAAGTCAAACAAAAAATTGCAGGGTGAAGGGGGGTAGACGCGTCGTTTCGGCGATATGTGGGGTTTAAGATTTTTAGTGCTGTTTTCAGTCTACACACAGTCAATTTCTTGATATACACGCAATCAAGGCAAGATTCATCTGAAATGATAGCAAACAGTCTAAGCTTTGCAACCAGATTTCCTATCGTTTTCCATCGTGATTTGTAGGACGTTAAAGGCAGAAAATTGGAAAAAAATCAGCAATAACTATACAGTTTATTTAGAAGATTTAGAAACCCCGGAATGTTACCATTAGTTTGACTATGCACATGTACAACCTAAATGCAACCGTTTTTGAGATATTACCGTTTCTAGGATTCATAATTTCATTAATTTTGCTAACTTACTTGGAATTGCATAAAATTAGGCGCGATTTCTATTGTTATTAGCAAAAGTAATGAAATTATGCATCATAAAAACAGGAATAACTAAAAAACAGTAGCATTTAGGTAGGTAAAAATTAGAGGTAACATTACGGGGTCTATAAATCTTGTAAGTAAACTGAATAGTTATCATTCATTTTGGCGGGAAATTCGTTGAAATTTGAAAAATTCACGTTTTTTTCCCCAATTTTTGGATTTTGACGTACTACAACTTAAGATTGAAGATGACAAAAAGCCTGGTTGGGCATTCATTGCAAAACATAGGCGGTTTGCTATCACTTGAGATAAATCTCGCTGTGATAGGGTGTATATCAAGAAATTTACAGGCTGTAAACTGGAAACTGAACTAAAAATATTAGACCCGCTATCGCCGAAACAACGCCCCCCTCCCTTCACTGTACAATATTTTATGTCTAGGTGAGTACTATCACCTCCCTCTCTATGGATAACCTACACCGGAACACCCTGTACATATATGTCACGACTATAATTTCAAAGAAAGCTAAACATCTGTACTATTAGTATACATTATTATATGGTTCATAGTTTACATAATTATATTCGTAAGAACACTTTTAGATTTCACAACTATACATATATTGACAAAAATGTAGTTTCTTCTGACAAATTTAATTTGATATCAAAACTATATTGATAATGTCTGCAACTAATTATTTTGTTGGTTGTGACTATTTTGCAGTTATATTTAGCTATAATTATAGTTGCAATAAAGTTTTTTTTTAAAAGTTGCTTGTGTCGAAAATATAGTGATCAGCAACTATTTTCATACATACATTCCTCTGTATTGTGGTTGCTAGTGTCCTATATTTTCGATACGATAGATACCTAGGAATAGGGTTTCCAATCCGGATATAAGGATAGCAAATTATCCGGATTATCCGCCCCATTTTGGCTATTCGGTAATCCGGATATTTTTCCTTAATCATCCGATAATCCGGATATTTTTGACATTTTTTTTCAGGAAAATACTGTTTTCTTTCTAACTATTCAGCTATTTTCAAAAGATTATACAATTATTTTCTCAAGTGGCAGTTTTATTTATTATTATTATTTATTTATTATTTGAATAAACAAATAAGTTATCTTGTGAATGATTTTTTATCCAAATTTTAAATAAAACAAGTAAGAAAGTTAGAATTGGTCCAAGAGTAATACTTATGATACCCTAGATGAATGCCCTCATGACCCGGCTTAGACGGGTCAATAAGCTGACTCTGCCCCACGAAAACTTCTGGGTAATATGATGGTTGGGGGCAGAAATGAAGCATTACGCAGCATACTGAGACTTACCTGCCTAAACTGAGTCTATGTAATTTTGTAAGGTCACCCATCTGTGTAAGTTTGATTTTCTAAGTGGTTTTTCGCATATATTTCTAGAACGGTTCGTCGGACAGTAAAAATTATTTTAATTAGTTTCATAGCATTTCATATTCTGAAGAACTTTTGAGTACACCAAAAACGTCTAGGACTGATTGTTTTCACAGGATTCCTACGTAAAGATCAAAATTTTTATATGGCCCAATTTAGCTCATTTATGAAATTATTTTTACTATTTTTATGAAAACGTCGCGTAGAAAATTTCAGCTCTCTACGCTGATGCTCTCTAAAGCAATGTCCAAATTTGTAGTGAAAAACGAAAATTTTGTATGGCAACTACTTGAAGGAGTTACCCGATTTGTCACATTTTCGAACTTGAATTTTTTTTTTAAAGCTCATGTGCAAAACTTCAGTTCTCTTAGTACATGCGTTTTCGAGTTATCGTGCGGACGGACAGACGGACATGCAAAAATCAAAATAACTCTTAATATTATACATGGGTGTTCGTTCCATTTTGCTCTTCCAATTTCTATGCGTTACAAACGGAAGGACAAACTTAGTATACCAAATAGATTTCATCTAGGGTATAACAAAACCTACTAAGCGCTGAAATTACATGATAACAGTGTGGTTAAAAATTAAATATATTTATAAATATAATAATAATAAATATAATAATATAATATTGAGTTAATCGCCCATAAAGGTAGTGTATACATTGATTATGGAGTAAATAGATGTCTCCAGATTCCGGTGTAGGAGTTTTCTGTTACCCGTATGGCGTTATCCATATATGACGTGATTATCTATATAAAATCTACGATGGCTCGACTTGTTGACGTAACCAACGAGAAAGCCAGCAGTCAACGATGCGACATTTACTTTTTAACCATTTAAGGGCAATAATCAAATTTAAAAGAATAGTTACATGTCCTATTTAGAAACTGCAGCAAAGGAATTAAATAAAAATTCAGCGACACTTTTGACCGCTGTAGGTGCTTATAAATTTCTATTTGAAAGCTTAGACGAGTTTAGAACGAACTTAGGTTAAAATTTATCGAAACAGAACAAAAACGAATGGATGAACGTCGAGATAAAATGCTTATGAAAGTGAATCTTCTTAGAAGCAGGCAATATACCACATTCCATAAATATTTTTATTATAATCCAAAGGTGCTCCCATTACATTGCCAGTCTGCAGGGATAACTGAAAGTGGCAATTTCTTCTGTTGATGAGCAGAGCAACGCAAAAAACATATTATTCAATGCATTTCTTAGAATAAGGCCAGCATTTACAGTTTCAACCAATTACAATTTTGAAATTTTCAATGCAATAACTTTTTAAAATATTCTTTTTTAAAAACAAATAAATTGAAATCATATAATGTTTTTTTACTATTTATTAATTATTAATGTACATAATTAAAATATTTGAATAAAAAAATTATAAAGCACCATGAAATATTGGATTCAAGCCATTTATTTATTTTGTTTTTTGTTATCTGGATATCCGGATATTTCGAGTTTTCAGTACTCGATATCCGGATAGTCATTAATGTCGGATAATTGGAAACCCTACCTAGGAAGATAAATTCTGTCGCTGTATTTTTACTTGCGGGATAAATATGCATTAGACATATTTCATCACGTATCGGCACTTCGAGCTGTTTGATTGCTTACCAAAAACTATCTACTAGACATGATCATGAGAAACGATCTTTTTGTGGATTTTGGCTCCGGAAAATCTGTTTCTTTCGGTCCTCCCCTCTGGCCTTATAATTCTATTGTGCGTGAATTTATTCTAAAGGGATGCTCTAGATCTTCTGCTATGGCAAAAAACTGGTCGGCGGAATCTCGCGTCCACTATGCCAATGTAACAACTTTTCGCTCCAAGACGACTTGCCTTTTTACAAGCTCGACGAATTCCTGTTTTGGCTGTGTAGAAAGATTGCAGAAGCAGAGCTTTTTGCTCGTGAGTTCTTGGTGTTTCGCCGTGACAACCATCATCTGCCTTTGGATGCTCCTGCTGGAGGAAGTGTTTTTATGCCGTTCGTCTCAACCCTCCATGCATGTTAATCAATTTTGTTGAATCCGGCGATCTGAAATTTATATATATGCTCTCAAACTCTCACATAAAACGTATATATTGCTACAGTTTACATCCCTCCACCCTGCAAACATTGCAGATCAAAATCGAGTCGAATTCGAAGGAAATCAATACAACTAGGTGAAGTTAAGCTTCGAAATCGAATTCGCTTGCGACGTACTTGCGAATTGCAGGAGAGAAAAACGGAACACGATATCGAATCGTATTGGCGACTCGACAGTGGTTCGCTAGCTCGAATTTTTTTCGAAGTTCTTGTTTTGGATTCGATATTTTTTAGCAGTACGATCTGGTATCGACCTCTTTTGCAAGGCGTTTTGCAAATACTAAGTAAATACGATATCGAAGAAATAAATAATAAATACTCACTGAAGTAAACTTCACTTTGCAATTCAAAATCTCAATTTAGAATGCCTGCGAAGAACAATTTTATGAATAGAAAATATTTGCTTTAACGACTTCCTCGGAAATTGATATGAGCCGTATCGTAACTTCTATACATATATAGCATACAAATCGGAAAAATTTCAATCTATAAGCGATGCATATATTTCGAATTCTCCGAAATTAGGGCATGATGTTTAACTTCGTTTAAGTTACAAAAAAAAAAATCGAAAAGATTTCGAGCTACGAGCGTTTCCTCTACTTCGAATTCATTTCGCTACGGCGGAATTTCGTCCAACTGTTTTCAGGGCATGCTCATCAGCTGAGATATTTGACTTGCTGGCTTCATGTATTGATAGGCTTACTGAAGTTTTGCTGCCTGCCGACGAATTATTGCTTTTTGGTGATTTTGACTTGAGTAACATGACATATCTTTTTTGACAACATTATTTCTTCAGGCCTAATGCAGTCTTGTGGCAAAACTAATTCTCTGGAAAATCTCTTGACCTGGTATTTTCTTCCGATCACAATGGTACTTTCGTTAAACGTTGTTTAACTTCGGTGGTTCCTGAAACAAGTCATAATCCGGCACTACATATATTTTTGTTTTTTGATCCTGTAACTTCATCATTTAATGCTTCTAGTAACTACTGTTATAATTTTAAAAAATCTAATTTTGATTAAATGAATGAATGGATATCCGCTTGTGCTGGGTGAACGTGACATTGATGAAGCTGTGAACTCGTTTTACGACATAATAATTCGTTATATTACTCACTGTGTACCACTTGTTAGTTCGAATTGTGTTTCGAATTGTTGTTGTTTCAATGGTTTTTTGAAGCATTTTAAAAATTTAAAAAGAATATAGCTTGGAGGAGGTTCTGTTCCTCAAGGAGTGCTGGTGATTACATAATTTATTCTAATTTGCGTGCTTAGTACATTTCATGTTCGACTGATTCGTACAACGATTATGTACATAGAATGAGGTTGGCCTTGCGTACGGAACTTAAGCAATTTTGAAAGTTCGTGAACTCTAACCACTCTAACTCGGAAACATAGATAGTATTGATCCCTTGGAGACTGCTAATGTTTTTGGTGACTGCTTTAAAACTGCCTTCTATAATAATAGCTGTGATATTGGTTATAACGATTTTACCCCTTTGACGAAGCTTCCGCTGACTTCTCTTCAACCTAAAGACCGATGAAGCGTCTGTCTCCAAGTATATTTCAAGCATAGCTGAATGTTTTTATATTGGTCCGGATGGCGTTCCTTCGACGCTCAAAAAACATTATGCTACGTCTATCGTTTCTGTTTTGTGTTATTTATTTAATTTATCTTTAACCTGTAGTGTTTTTCCTAAACAGTGAAAGCTTTCTTTGTTGTATTGGTAAAACATTCGAAGCCCTGGTTTGCGATGTTTTGTAAATCCACTTCAACCGCTTCCTATGCTCTTTTCAACAGGGCGTTATAAAAGGTAAATCTATTACGACTAATTTTTTAGAGTTTACTAATTTCAGTATTTCTGATATTGAAAACGGCAAGCAAGTCGCTTGCATTTCCACGGATTGATACCTTAAAATGTCTTCCCAAAACTTGACATCATAACTTCCGTTTATTTTTTTCTAGTAAATCTTTTATTTGCGATAAAAGAAACTTTTCAAGTGCTTAAATCTGTCTGATAGGGAATTAAACCATACCAATATGTCATTGTAACAATTATTGGACTGTAACGGAACATCCTGCCGATATGTACATACATACATATGTAGCTTTTTTATCAGGACTTTGATATTTTTGTACAATAAAAAAAAAAGCACAAGGGTCTAGATTTGATTTTTTGTTCGAATCTTATTTTCTTATGTACTTTCCATACACACGAACGGTTCTTATATGTTACCCGCATTCCTGTTTGAACTATATTCTAAGATGCTCACTTTCTACTGTCATGTAAAGTGTTCATATGTATTCCAGGTTGGGATAATATTTAGCTTATACTAAATAAATGCTTCATTTATACAAGTATTAAATACGTCCAGACCATTCATTGTCCTATTCGACATAATAAGATAAATTTTCATATTGCGAAGCAGTAAACATCTTGTCTTTTTAAATATTTTTACGCTATTTAACAACTCCGCAAGGATTCCTCAGTCATATATACTCTTCTTTGCTCACAGGGTAAAAGATAGTACGGCAGTTCATCGCACATTTAATGTCGAACCTTTGTATCTGCAGCACGAGAATTCTGGTAAAGTGAAATTAAAAACAAAACTCTAAATATTTAAAACAAAACAAAATTATTTTACTCCTAAAGGACTCGCAATTGATTACATGCACTGGCAAATTCCATTAAGTAAACGATTTCGATCATTAAAACTTTGGTTCGTCCTTCGATCGTATGGAATTAAAGGTCTACAAAAACATATTCGTGAAGGAGTTCGTTTGGCACAAAAATTTGAAGCACTTATTCTGGCTGATCCAAGATTTGAAATACCAGCTCAAAGACATTTAGGTGATTATAAGCTTTTTTTTTGTAATTCTCTCAATAAGATTGCAAAAATATTTAAAACGATATCCCTTCCAGGTATGGTAGTATTTCGAATCAAAGGAGAAAACGAGTTGACAGAAAAACTACTGAAACGTTTGAATCATCGTGGAAATCTGCATTGTGTACCGGCATCATTAAAAGGTAAATACGTCATACGATTCACAGTTACTTCCCAAAGGACTGCAGTAGATGATATTCTGAGTGATTGGTCCGAAATACGTAATGTAACCACTGAAATTCTCGAGGAGCTGAATATTAAAATTCCACTAGATCGTGCTAAAGTTTCACTTAAAGGTAAGTGAGTTTAAATAGATGCGCGCATGCGAGTATTGCTAGATTGAAAACACTTTTGGAAATTTTTACAAATTTTATTTAAGAAACGAGAGAAAAGAGTGAAGCATTTGGATCCAGTCTACTATTGGCTAACTCTCCTATGTCCCCGAAAATTGTGAATGGATCCTTTGCTGCAATTTTTGATGCTGATGAATTTTTAGCAAAAACATATGCCGGAATAAGAATAGCGGTAAGTTTTGGGTATCCTTTTTTGTTGTATTGATTTATATATATATTTTTTTTTTATTTCCATTTCCGAAATTGCATTACATATAATGGGTGTAACTATATTTTGCCAAATGATTCCTCTCGTCCAGACAAGTAAAAAATTGCAGGGCACGAGGTGGGCAAAATGTCACGCTACTGAGTTACAGGGTGATTAATAAAATATCTTTTTTTTTTCATTAAAACTTATAACTTGTAAAGTTCAGGGTATACGGTCCATTTTAAGGCGGCATTTTATGCAGAACCTCAAGGTCTTTCCTATGTATGTTAATCCAATCACGTACCCCCCAAACTCCAGAATTATGATGCTTCAAATTCAACATTTCGGTTTTTAAATTTTTTTTTTTTTGTATTTTTCTGTTATTGTCTTACTAATACCTCCACTTAGATACATTTTTGTTGCAAAATTTAGAAAACTAAGAGTCTTCTCTTTAATTGAACCTAGTTCACTGATGTTCTATCTGTGATGGTTAAGGCCACAACGAAATTAGACGTAACTGTTTTAAAATAACGTGTTTGCAGTTATTAACGCAACAAATTATTTGTGACCTGAATAGGTTAAAAGTTAATTATTCCTTAACCGTTACGAATACAACAACAGTGTAATAGGTTAAATTATAGAGGGTACTCTAGGCTTTCGAAAGTTTGTAATAAAAATGTAAAAAAATAAAAAAATCTAAAAACTGAAATTTTTAATTTGAAGCGTCATCACTCTGGATGGGGTGGGCTACGAGCTGGTTTAATTTTCATAGGAAAGTCATGCATACAATGCTGTCTTAAAATAAAACGTATACCCTGTACTTTTCAAGATATTGGGTGTTTAATGAAAAAAGAGCATATTTTACTAATCAACCTGTAGGTTAGATTAGATTATGATCACCCTGTAACTCGGTAGAGTGACATGTTGTTCCCCATCTGCCATACAATTTTTTGCTTGTATGGACGAGAGGAATCAATTGGTATCATCTTAACCTGAGACACCCTATACTATAGTTAGCAACATAATAGTTGTCCTATTTATTTTTGAAACGTTATTGAATGTCGTTGAAGGCAATGGAGCTCGCCAATTATCTCAAGATTCAAAGATTGTCTCTCCTTAGTGTAAGCGGCACTATCAAGTCAATCAGCTCGAGGGCTCTTGAGGTCATCTTCAACATATATCCCGTGCATATACATATAGAGGGTGTCAATAACTACAATAGTTTCACATGAATCCATCTTTGAATTCGTGCAGTCCATCGTACCTGATCTAGACAGGGACAGCGATCACCTCCTCGGGACTATGAAGAGCAAATTTAAATCGCAAATAAAAGACAGGGCAGAATGGCAATCACATTCCGTGCTTCAACCATTGACAAGGCCTATCATATATATAGATGGCTCCAAATCGGAACAAAATACCGGAGCAGGTGTTGTTTGGGAGGAGCCTCACATAGAAATTACCATACACCTTACAGGCCATGTAACGCTTCTCAAGGCCATCTATGAAGTGAGAAGATATCTCCTAAACTTAGATTCTGAGAACAAGGAAATTGCCCTCTTCTCGGACAACCAAGCAGCTGTCAAGACCTTGTCAAAACATTTTATGAACTCCAAATTTGTATTCCAATGTAAAGGAAATTGCCCTCTTCTCGGACAACCAAGCAGCTGTCAAGACCTTGTCAAAACATTTTATGAACTCCAAATTTGTATTCCAATGTAAAACCACTCTGAATTCCGTTTCTAGGAAGAACAGCGTACCTGTGGTTTTGGTACCAGGTCATAGTGACATTAGCAGGAATGAAAACAATTGTGACCGCAATAGAACAATTTGCCTCTACTATCAAGGATTTGGCGGACTGCCACCACAGTCACCTTTGGTTAGAATATCCTCCAAGTAGAACTACAAAGGAGCTGTGGGGCTTACCCAGCCCAAATGTGATGAAAATGGGTGTAAAAAAGCCAAGCCTGAGAACTCTAGTATCATTTTCCACTTACTCTCTTCTTAGGGTCACCTGCATAGGATGGGGCTTATTAAAAATCCGGTATGCAGAGAATGCGGAGAGGAATCCGAACCGATGACTCGTTTTCTTTGTCACTACCTGTCCATCTCAAAGAAGTCTTACATTGGCTCATGACTCATGAAAAAACTGCATTAAGCCAGAAAGGAGGATAGTGGGCCAATTTTGAATTTAGTTAGAGCGTCGGGTTGGTACTTACGCGCAATTGCTCATTAGTCTGGAGGGCGAAATGGGCCTTACTGTGGCCTACATTCCATTTCAGATCCCAACTTCGTTTCAATCCATCCATCCAAATTAGGTACAATATCATGGTTTCCTTGCATATCCTCCTTGCAGAAGATAGATGCTCCTCAAATTTGATTTGGAGTCATTTGTGTAAATAGTGCTAAATTAGGTCTGAAGTACAGAATGTGATTCTGCTGCTTTATTATAGGTTAAGATGATTCGAATTACACTTGCGTTCATCCTCCGGACCTTAAACACATACTTTTTTCTATTCCTATTCGATATATGGCTAACACGAACCCGTTGTCCTTTATTTGCGGTGTGGATTTTATTTCAGTTTTCTCTCATGTATTTTGCCCAGACATAGAGCCAATAAAGAAATGATTAATTTCTAGAAAGAAAAGAAATTATTTGTGAGATCAATCAAAGGAGTCATGTTCAGAGTTCTGCCTTCAAACGTCATGTTGCACACATAATGAAAGTGATCGGATAAACCTGGATAAGTACCTCTTCTGTCTCTGATTTCCTCGTTTTGACCAACAATAATTGCTTTCTTACAGAAAATGTCTACGATTCATTGCCGAAAACCATTAGTTCTTTTATATGGATAATGTTTCTGCAATCCTCACGACCTGAAATTATTCCCAGAATTTTTAATGTCATATTTACTATCAGAATATCTAGAATATATAGAAAAGACAGGAGCTTAGAGCTTTCGGGTATGTGAGATGGTGGAGGTTTTCCTATCGCTGTGAATAAATCAATTTGCTCGTTCTGTCTACTTTACCGGAAGATGAAGGAATATGAAAGGAACCCATCGAACTACAAAACCATACCTTCTGGATGTGCTGTGTTTATATACCTCCTAGTAGGATCTACAATCTAAATGTCTTACAGTTCTCTCTATCGGGGTTATTGAGAGAGTTTTGCAATTACTCAAAAATGCTCGCATTTTATTCTTGATGGACTTCAATCCTCAATATCTTTCTTGGTATTTAGACAGAACTGAAAATTGTATAACGCCCTCTCGTGTTTTCAGTCAAGCAGCTCATTCCCTGATCAACAATATGTATGTCTCTGAAAAATTTGAATGATAGGACTCTTAACTTTGTATGGACAGATATTGTTCACAATAAAACTTGCATATCGTGCCCACTTTCACGAATATATCCTCATCATCCTCCATTAGATATAATGTTGAATAGAATTGTCTCAACCTTCTCGTAAAGAATTTCTAAAGAAACCGAATTTTACATTGGGGGATTATACTATGTAGCTGGAATAAATACAAATATGGTATTGACTTTCTCACAGTTCTTATATTTGATCCTGTACAGCCTTTGAGAAATTTTATTAGATAGCTAATTTTGGGATCATAATTATCATAACTGCGGGATGCAGACAGGACCTTCGCGCTCTCATCTAGTCACCGCGGCCTATAAGATCTTTTGTGATATTACCCCTAAATGTTCTAGGGCGCCTATTCGAACTTAAGTACTTTTATAAAACATGCGATGTGCTTGAGGATAATTTTTTCGACATCCACTGGCAGTGAGAATGCCTTTCCTAGCGTCTTAGCCTTATGCGGCACAGAGCTTCATAGCCACACAGGACATGTTTAGCGGTTTCATCGTCTTCCATGCAGGAGCGACATGTCTCATCATCGACTTTACCCATGTTTTTAACATGATATCTAAGTGGACAATGCCCACTAAGAAAGGCCCGTTATGAGTCTTAATCCCTTTCTGCTGAGTGTGAGGAATGCTGTTGTTCTCTGTTGCGAATACTTTACAAAACTTCTCCGCTTGTCTCAGTCCCGAAGTATTTTCTCAGTATGCCTTTAATTCTGTCCTCCAAAAGACAGGATCAGGGCCAATAAACAGATATTTGGCTCCTTCCTTTGCAAGGTGGTCCGCAATCTTGTTGTTCTTAATGCATTCATGTCCTGGTACCCATGTCAGCGTCACCCTGTTTGTTTCGCCCAGTTCCTTCTAGACAGTAAGATAGTCTCAAACCAATTTAGATGAGTTTAACGCTTTAAGTGCTGCTTGGATCTCTGATATTATGTAGATTTTGGCTCCAAGCATATTCTTGTGGATTATTTCACAGAGTTGTATGGCGTGTATATCTGTTTGAAAAATGGTCGGTGAGGTCCCCAGGGCCTTTGCGAAGGCACCTTAGCACATATATTACCACGCCTGCTCTACAATCTATTTTGGACCCATCCGTGCACCATTTAAGAGATCTTTTTTCAAAGAGTAGGTGCCAGTCTGACACTGTTGACGGTTCCCCAAGATCACCTTAAATGGTGTTTCATAGTTATGGCATTTCAGCATAACGTCTGAAATTGATTTGGTCATTGGGTCCTCTATTTTTTTCCTTCTAATTTTGGTATTCGCGAATATGTATATACCATAATTTAAAAAGAAAATCAAACATATTGCGACCCGTTATAGTTACCAGCTGATTAAAGTTCTTCAATCAGAACTCGGAACACTCCAAAACATCCTTTTATCTTAGAAAATCATCTCAAATTTTACTTAACAAATGTTTTAAGAGATCTGTTGATACAATTGAACTCTTACTTCAAGATAATCCTAAAGATTTCCGTGTCTTTAAAAAAAAAAATTTAGAAACTCCAAAATATCTCTTAAGAGATTGCATCTTCCAGACAAATCTGTGAATTCTTTCTTCTTGTCGATATATTCTGGTAAGATATATGATCTATAACGAAATCTGACTTATATCGATTTTTCTAACATTACATTAAGTCTCGGATAATGTATTTGATATATTGGTTAATCCTTAAGTAGGCACACTAGGAAAATCACACAAGTGGGTGCATGAAGTCAGCAGTGACCCCAATTTCTTTCTAGAAATTTGAGTTAACCACAAAATATTCAAAAACAAAAACAACGCAGTTCGATAACTAAATCTTATTGCTTTAACAAAAACTGAAAAACAAATAGCTTCTCTTTAAGTTAACACAAAAATAAAATAACAACTTGCCAGTCTTTATAGAAAAGTAAAAAATAAGAATCGCTATTCGGAGTAGAGTAGGAAACCTACACTATTCACTCAAAACTACAATCTCAAAATACGTTTTATTTATTTGTGCTAGAGCTCATCCGAAAATATTATAAAAGGTCGAAATTTCAAAAGATTTACCTAACAAAACTTTCATCAAGAAAAAATTACTTAAGTGGGCGCCATGCGGTCACACTTCACTATAGTACAAAAGCATGCGTACGTTGCATAGTCCCGAGCACGACGATTTTCAAAATAGTGTTTTAAGATTAAAGCTACTGGAAAACGCAAGGTGAGAGGGAATGAGTTCTACAATATATTCGGAGTTAAAATTGCTCTGACCCCTTGCGCCTATTTACAGGTTAAGCTCAATTGCAGCAAAAAACCGGATCTAATGGTTTTCCTAAACTCTCGGTGCTAAGGTAGTACCTAAAGATGATCCTTAGGTTAGTCACCAACTATCGCCCAGTCCAGTGTTTATTTCTAATACAATGGTTTTAATATTTGAAAGAGTCATGCACAGTCAGCTTCTTTACAAAATTAAGCCGTTCAAATTGAACTTGTGGCATTGATTCCTCCCTGGACTATCGATACTTATGAACTTAGTAGTTCTCTTTAATGATACCATTGCTTCTATTTTGCATGAAAATAAGTAAGTACATAGATTCTATACACACTGACTTCTCTAAGGCGTTTGATAAGATTTGCCGCAAACAATGTCTACTAAAAATGTTAGAAATTCGTTTTAATATGGACACTGTTTTTTTTTTGTTTTTTTGTTCCAGTCATATTTAGAAGAAAGGTAGAGTGTGGCTGTCTATAATTTGCGATATGTTTGCTTCTTTTTTTGACAATGCCTTGGCCTCGTCAAATTTTCAACCTCAATATAGCAACTTCAGTCATATGAACGACTCTCATACCGTTTCATTGACTATCCCTTCAATTTCAGAAGAGGGCTTCTAAGTGACTTCAGAACTGGTCCTGATGGGATCCCTTCAGCTTTTTTTAAGTCATGCTGTCTGCCTTGCCTTGGCAGCTCCGCTGAGAATATTCTTTCAAAAATCGCTCGATCGTGGTTGTGTCCCGCAGCTATGGAAAAATTCCTTTATCATACCTATCTACAAAAAAGGTAGTAAAAATGAAATTTCTAACTATAGGCCTATTGCAAAATTATCTTGCATGCCTGAGTTTTTCGAATCTACCATTTATAAAGTTTCTGTAAGAATTTGCTCTCTTCAAACCAACATGGGTTTATTTCAGGCAGTTCTACATCCACTAACTTGTTGGAATATGTGTCGTATACCATTGGCGAATTGGCAAAAGGCTATCAGACAGATTGTATTTATTTAAGTAAGACCTTCGACAAGTTATCTCTCTCCGTGATGCTCGTTAAAATGGAAAAGTATGAGTTTCCCCAACATTTCTAAAATGGACAGAGTCTTATTTAGATAACAGAACACCAAAGAGAATACCAAGTCTTATTCCGCCATTCCATCTCTAGAGTCATGTAGGCTTCGTGTGGCGTACCTCAAGGGAGTCACTTGGGCTCGTTGTTCTTTACTCTGTACATTTTCGACATTGTCTCTGTTGTGAAAAAAATCATTTATTCAACCACCCGATGAGGATCGCTTGAAGCTTTCAAATATACACTCGCTTGAGAAACGTCGCATGGTAGCCGATGTAACTTTTGTGCATTAACTTTTAAACGGGAATATAGATTTAATTAATCTTTTTGTATAATGTTTTTAACGTGCATTGCATGTAATTTCAGTTGGTGCTGGGTTTATGTTTAGTTTAACATACTAATACTAACACCGACTAAGTAATGAAACGCATGTATGGTTGACCGGTTATTTATTAAAAGTGTCCATGCAGCGAGCTTGTATTAAGCTGGTTCTGATAGTGAAAAAACATAAGCTTTATAAATTAACAAGTATAAAAGCTACCACTGGTCTAAGACCAATTCCTATATGAATACCCGTATGTAATTTCATATGGTCATCTCTCTTTGCGAGTTTGATTTTTGAAGTGGTTTTTCGCATATATTACTAGAACGGTTTGTCTGACAGTAAAAATGTATTATAACCAATTTCATATTCTGAAGAACTTTTCAGTACAATAAAAACGTATAGGATTGATCATTTTGACAGTATACGTAAAAAAACATATCTTTTGTATGGCAACACCAAGAAAGGGGTTCCCCAATTTAATCCATTTTTGAAGCTTTATTTACTATTACTATGAAAACACAGTCTACGTCGGCAGTGTTCAAATATATTGTCAAAAACGAAATTTTTGGACACATTTTTTGATTGTTGTTGCTTTTTTTTTGGCTTTTTTTTATTCCGTAACATCATAATATACAGAATATGACATCCATCATGGTATCAGGGTAACTGATCCTCATGAGAGAAATAGACTGGTGTTAAGAAACGAGTTAAATTTCCCCACGTTGTTAATATGAGAAGGTCGTGTATTATTCGATAATTTTATATAACACACTTAGTAGAATTCAAATTAATATGCTAACGACATCAAGAAATCACTCCACCGATTATACACTGAATGACAAAACAATCTAAATCGCCAAGGCATAACGTGGAGAGAAAAGTTATTCATGATATAATATTTTTTAGATTGAAAGGATACTTAAAAATTTTTTATTGAATTATAACAAATAAAAATCTTCATTTTGGATATTACCTATACATTCATAAAAATGGCGTCGACATGGTAGGTACTAATTAATTCGTAGTGCTGATGGATTACTTAATAGTCAATGCTTTTGGTTAAGTGTCATTGTCCTTGTGAATGGGACCCTCACTTTCTGACTAACCAGAAACCAGAACACGGGTTCTTTGTAGAAGGTCTGAAATAGTACCACCATACCTTTTACTTATTTTTATGACTACGTAATGATCGTAACCCAGTACATCATATTATACCCCGCATTCGTGCGATGGTCTATAAGCTCGTCTATTACTATTGAGCATAATAGGGCCGATAGCGTTCTCCCTGCGGGCAGTTTTCTGTGCACTAATTGTGACAGCTTCACTCTCTACGGAAACCGCTATCTTCCGATTTTTAAACATTGAGCTTACCTTATAACCTTTCTTCATGCTCCATCTATTGGGACATATAATGCTGCCATCTGTAATATCGTTAAACTAGGCCAACAAGTTCGAAAGCCCCGGACATTTTAGTTTTAAACGCGGACATTGTTGCCAAATAATTTTCTGTTTTACTTACTAATGAAATAGATTGAAATTGTTATGCATAGTGTCTTTTTTATTTATTTATTATAAAATTAGTCAGTTTATAAAAAAAACAGTAAAATAAAACGATGTGAATGAACTAAATTAAATCTCTCTTACAATAAGGAATATAAATAAATCTTCTAAAAATTAGAAATACAATTTTACATTTACATTTAGTGTGCCATATAGCTTTCAAAATAGCTTCATTTCTCGGGAAAGGTGAAGCTACATTACGAGAGATTTTGACTTCAAGAGACCTTCTCGATCTCTGGACACCAGAGACCCATGCATATACTTTGGAGATGCAAAAAAATCTATAAAGATACCAAATTATTAGAAATTATTTTGTTCTCTGGCTCGGGTCTCCCGTCGTGTGTATCAAATAAATCGGGTTTCCATTCTCGGTCTCTAGTCTTCGAAGTTTGCTTATTTTTCGTCTCTAGTTTTCCGGAGACTATTTTGTGTTCTGCTGTTCAGTTAACTGTGGAGTGAGTTTGGCAAGGTTTTTTGTTAATTTTTATTTAAATAATCTTGGGTAATTCCATCGAAAATCGAACAAAATTTACACCTTCCCAACGTTCATCTTTTGCTGAAAGTTAAGTTTTTTTGTCGTGCGATGAATGCTGCCTGAATTATACTAAATTTAAACTAACTTTGAAACCCTTAAAATTTTCCAATTTTTGATATGTGTAGTTACTACACATACCTGAAAGTTGTATTAAAGAAATGATAACTTTGAATCCAAATACCTATCACAGACGCATGGTCCTTAAATTATTTCAGAGAAAGTTATATAAAGAATGCCTTTTATAATTATGATACTGTAGATGAATACCCGTTCGTAATTTCGTATGGTCACCTATCTGCACAAGTTTGATTTTTGAAGTGGTTCTTCGCATATTGCTAGAACGGTTCGTTGGAAAGTATAAGTGATGATGAGCAATTTCATAGGATTTCATATTCTGAAGAACTTTTCAGTGCAACTAAAACGTCTAGAACTGATCGTTTTCACAGTAAAATTTTTATATGGCAACACCAAGATTCCGTTGCCCAATTTAGTCCATTTTTGAAATTTGAAAATACTATGTACAAAATTTCAGTTCATTACGTTGACGCGCTAGTTACGTTTGTTAATAAATGATTTAATAAAAAAAAATAAACTTTTACTTTTAAAATTTTAACTTTATTGTACTAAAACGTTTTAAACAAACAGCGAACGGAAAAAGACTGAACTCTGCTAGCAATACAATATTATTTTTTAGCTTTCTGAAATAAGACCTTATTTTATTTACAGACATTACCTAAGCATTTTTCAGGGAATTGAACTCAGGTGTGCAAGAAAATTTATTACAATGAACTTTACTAAAGTACAATATAGAAAAGTTTCTGCTGACTAAGATTTGGTAACTGTGATTATGGTGTATGATTTGATAAGCTAAGGGTAATTATGCTACGCATGTAACTCGCTCTCAGGCAGTGGGCAAATATACAGTAAAAACGAAATATGTGTATGGCAACCCTAGGAAAGTGTTACCCGATTTGTCCTATTTTCGAACTTAAATTTACGTTTTCTTAAGCCCGTGTGAAAATTTTCAGCTCTTTAAATATACGCGTTCCCAAGCTATCGTGCGGACGGACTCGCGGACGGCCGGACAGATGAACAGATGGAAGCCTCAAGTTGGGATAGTAATGGCTTTAAAGAAGAGAAATTTTCTTGTCACTGGACAGGTTATTATTGAAAAAAAAAAACAAAAATCACACTTTGTTGTGTTTTCCTGTATCCAGTAAAATTTCGGCATAAATTTTTTTAAAGCTTTTTCACTTTCTTTCTAACAATGTTTTTCTTGACAATTAACACAGATTTCTGGAGACCAAATATAAATTTCGTGTATATACACTTCAAGAAGTGTCTCTAGAGACTTTTTGTTATGATCTTCAGAACCTAATTTTTTGATTTGAGCCAAGAGTCTCTTGCCATGTAAACATCTTGGAGATTTTAGATTCTGTAAACCAGAGACTAAAGAGCAAATGCCCCTCAACGTGTTTCATTTTTTAAGAATGTATTAAAATCAGCACAATTAAAATCTTTAAAATTAAATTTTGTTTTGATTATTGAAGAAGCCGTTTATATGTTCAGTGAATTTCTTTCTTTCATCCACAGTTGAGAAATTGTTAAAACACTCTCTCTTCGTTGGCATTATGAGCTGGTACGTTTAAACATACTGTGGAATCTACAATATATCGGTGCACAAATGAGCATACGATGTTTTAAAAAATTAAGTCAATGTTGATTTGCCGATGAAAGCTTGTCTTATCGCTTAGATTTTGACTGAAATTTTGTAAATTCATCCACTCATCTATCAATTTTGTGTCATCAATTTCCTTGTTTTTGTTTTGTAAAAAAACTGACTTTTAATAGCAGTCCATGGAGTGCATTAACATCCAGCAAAACTGATTAAATTGTTGTAAAAATAATACACTTGCACTATGCCGAGGAACAGAATGGCTATAGTAGAATGCACATGCCTACACTCCCGCTTCCCGGTAAAAGGTCCGATGTTTCCTCCTTTCAAAAATGAGTTTTACTTTTTATTAAGTTATACTCATCCTTTAAATTACATACATACATATTACATTTGTTTTTCTTCTTGTTTTTGTAAATTTTTATGTCTTTTTTGTCTCTCGTTAAGTGTCGCCAACTTGGGTTATTTCCTGCATTTGTACGATGGCATTTACATTTTACATACGTGAACTGATTCTTTGTAGTAACGAAATTTTACATTGGTGGGGGGGGGGGGGGGGGGGGGTCGCGGCACATAAAACAAACACAGGTACACAAGGCAAGTTACACAAGCAAATGTCGTACTGCTAGCTTCGTTACTGAGCTAAGACTGGCTGGGACCAGAAAAGAGAGTGAGAGTAGAGTCGGTCTGACTGTCGGCATTATCAACTGCACCGTACATACACAAAAAATTTAATTTTTAATTTAATTGGTTTCCAAAATTTTAAAACCCGGAAAGTATAAAAAACCCCGCCCAGACTCTCCTTGGATGCCCTGCAAACTGGGCCAAATCCGGGCAAACCCGGAAGGATGCCAGCCCTAGGGACATACATTGTGTTGTCGAAGGGGGTACCTCGATGTTGAGGAATGCACAAAATTCTTCTCTCATTGCGAAAGTAAATTTTCGATCTTAGTAACAATGGCAAGATTTTCCCGACTAGTAGGGATATTGATGACTGTGAATTGACTTTCACTATGGATGCTGCTTCTAATGTGCTCATCTAGCATCTTTTCCATAGTTTGTAGGGAGGCTAAGGCTTTATGGAAACCCAATATTATCTCAAGCGGAGTGAGGAACGAAAAAAAAAATATCAATAGATCTTGGAATAAGGGGAATATTTAAACCTCAGAGCCGAAAATTGATTTTAATGCATTTCAAATAGACCACCGTTCCGTGCACATCAAGAAGACTTAGGACAAAAATTTATGATTAACCAAACACCACAAGGGCCTAACCTAATTTTTGTATTCCAAAATACTAGTAGTAAATACTGTTCAAATTTACTTCCTTTTAATTTTGCCTATTACTAAAATTATAACAGCTATTTTTTCTCCATAATTTCTCATATTAGCATCAAGACTCTCCATCTATGCGTCGACGTGTACGAGGAATTCTAATGTCTGGTAAAATCTTTTTCTTACACTATTGAATGTCTGAAATTCAACGTGATTTTCTTTCTCCATAGGAAAACAATTCTCTCTTGATTCCCACATGGATCTGGTAGTCCATTCATGCATTGATTCATCATTGGAAGGTAAAAACCTGGCAATTGACGAAAGCAGTGAAGATGGCTGGGAAGGTACGAAGGGCAGGTATTGTAGAATATCATCAAATTTAAAAGATTTCCATAAGTGTCGTTGTAGCTTTTTAGTGTTATCATGAACTTAGTAAATTTCTCATAAAATTGGTTGTACATAATTGTAATTGCTTATTGTGTTTGTTATAAAAAAAAAAGAAAAATTCAAAAACTTCTTACTGCACAAATAAAATTTCTTTCAAATTCTTAGCTTATGAGTCTCCGGGAACACCACCAAGAACTCCGCCACCACTGTTGTCGCCACTTATTTTTGGGACATCGGATGTCGAAGAGGAAAATTCCATGGAGCTTTCACCGAGAATATCAAGCAGAAACGTACTGGTCCCAGAAACTTGCGGTTCGGTTCCAGTCCGGAGTAAAAGTTCACCGCATACATTAACCATTATCAATCCAATACGCAAAATTCATAAAATGGTTTATGTCCATAGTTCGGTTGATTCATCAACCTCAGCTTCTCAAATTGTTCCTGAGTGTTGTAATCTTGTTGTACTACCACCGCCTAGTAATAATAATTTCGTTAGTAAAAATAATTCCTCAATTCATGGAGCCGGAGCATCTGCGGATTTAATAAAATCACCAAAAACCGTACAGAGTCCGCCACCAATTTATCATGGAAAACGCTACCTCGATCCAATTCTTCCAGAAATGTGTTATGCCTTCTATAATAATGCATTTAGGGAGGCAGCAGGTGCTGCACGTTATGCATTTCATAGTAGCGTTTTTGCTGCAGGAACAACTATGCCTGAAATATCTGAAATTGGATTTGAAGAAAATGTTGACTGGGAGGCGTTAAAAAGGTCGTTGAGTGAAGAAAACCAACCGAAACTTTTTCCAAAAGTACGAGTTTGGGTTAGTGATGAACAAGGAAGACGTGTACGAACTTCTTTTGATTCTTCTGTCTATGAAGCAAGCTCTTCAGAAGGTGAAGCAACGATTTCACCATCCTCACTATGGTCATCCTTGGAATGTGAGTATTCCGAGAGTTTAGCTCTTGGAAATGATGGATGGACAATTGTTTCACAAGAAAAACCGAGTTGTTGTCAGAAATGCGGTCATAAACCAAAACACGGTGAAGTTTCATGATATCTGCTGGTGCTCCAGATTAGCTAAAATTTAATTAACTTATTTAAATGGAAAATGTTATTACTTTTTGGAATTAAAAATGTAGAAATTAGAGAAAACCATAAGAGAAATTCCGAATAACTGCTGTGCTATCAATAAATATTTGCTAGAAAGGATTTATGTAAATTTCGAGATTTATAAGGAGAATCTATCACTACTGGATTGTGAAATATTTCAAAACTTACAAAAAAAAATTATTAACAAAACATGAAAATTCTGAAAATGTTGTTGGTACTTATAATCATTGGATATCCTCATAAAAAATGTTAAATAAAAAATTCCAAACTTTCTGCTTTAAATGTGAAATATATGAATTTATGCATGAGATGTTGGGGGTTTTTCTTTTTAAACCTTTCATAATAAGCAAAAATTCCCGATAAGGAAATATTTATAGAGAATTTCAGTTGCAAAAAGTAACAGCATTCCAAAACTTGGTACTTTGTTTTTACACATGTATAGAAGTATGCAGAACGGGCGAGTTTTCAGCTTGTGTTTGAGCTATAGATTAAATTGGATAAAATTGTATTGATTTCGTACAAAACCACCCAACACAGGGCCCGCGGGCTCCGCTAAACGTTGTTATTGTCCATCTCTTCGCCTACGTCTCCGCCAACATGTCAATAATATGGGTGAGTATACTTTCGCATTGACAAATAGATTCAAAAATTTAAAATAATATTTTTTTTTTCGTTCCGTGCAAGATTTTTTAACTTCATTTGAGTTCGGTTACCTATCAATTCGATTAGTTGACACATTAGTAGTCATCTCTTCAAGGACCTAATACTGAAAGGACATTGACAGAGTATGGACCAAATGTTTTCCAGAAGTGGGAGTACCTCCAAGAAGTTTCTTGCATTAATGTAGCAATAAAAAAAAATAAAAAAAAATAATTCACTTCGAGAGGAAATAAATGAACGTACTTTTTACGAGTTTTTTTTAAAAGTCTCGCGTCATTTACGATCCGTTTGTACTGTGCATATTTTTGTATTTATCGTATCTCTGATTTATTTGGACTCTCGTGTCTTCATACAGGGTACTCCCAAAAATAGGGTCGGTAGGTGCGGAAATTAATTGCGGGTCGGCAGACGAAGCCCGAATATCGGTTTTCCCTTCACAGGAGGGGGAGCGGGAATTGACTCTTGACTCCCTGCACACACTTTGAAGCGCTTCGGTTTATAGATTAGTGTTGGTATGAGGAATAAAATGCACTAAGTGTTCATTCTGGACAGCACTTAGTCTATCTCCCATACCAAAAACAGGCATTGGCCTTTCTAAATGAAATTTTATTTGTACTAGTGGAATAACTTCTATGACCGGGAACACGAAGGGCTGCGTTGCTTTGCTAAAAAAACTACTTGGGTCGGCAATTATATGCACACCTTTGCCCCACTTACGAAGAAACCTTGTGCACTAAAGATATGAAGAAGTGCGATGATATTATTGAGCCAGTAGTAAGGCTCCATTAATTGCATGTGCGTCAGAGCTATTCATAAAATATAGTTCAGAGTTTTATTTGAAGACGAAATAAATGAACACGGGGAACTACATTTGTATTGTGCTGTCCGCTGACTATCGAAGTGCAAAAGATTGAAGCAGTTTTGTCTCTTGAGAGTTCAGGTTATGGAAGATTTAGGAGAAAAGCAGACAATGCCTTCTGACAGAGATCTACTTAAAACTAAGTCTTGATTATGCGAAATTAGTACTGTTTTCTACGAATATAGATAGAAACAATATCGACCATTTTCCTACGCTCGTAGATATAAGAGGACAATACCCATTGTCACCGTAAAACACAAGTCAAAAATAACACCACTGTCTGAATATTTTCAGAAAAGGTTTCAGAATTTCAAATCTGACAAAGAAAGTATTTGGCTGCGTATGAACCCCTTTAAATTATTTTCAGCGAATTAATTGAGTACCCAGCAAAGTTACAACTAGAATTAACTGAGATTCAAAACAGGTGACTTCACTACTTCAACTCTCATCAAACAGGTATGAACAAATTTGGAAATTGGTATCAAAAGCTGTAACTACCCAGAATTATGCGTGACCTAGTTTTGCAAATTTTATGCAAGTTTAGCTCAACGAACGTATTTCAAAAATCTTTTTCAACGCTTACATACCTGAAAAATAAATACCTAAACTCACTGCCGGCAAAAATATATTTCTGATTTGATATTTTGGCGATCTCCGATATGAAACTAAATATTGAAAAATTATTGGTTGAGAAACTTCTTCAAAAATCGCTTTAATTTTTTTATTTGCAATAAACATCTGTATTCAAATTCAAATTCAAAATTCAATACTCACCAACTCAAGGCAAAGCTGAATAATTTTTCAAATATTTCGAAAACTGTTAAGTCGAGCGATAGTAACTTATGAGAACAGCGTGAGGGAAATGATTATAACACCGGAGCGGGGTAAGTACCAAAGAAAAAGTACTTAAGTACAAATACAAGTATCGATGGTATGAGTACTTCAGCGTAAGTACAAGTACCGCATATATGAAAACTACTTGTAACCAAGTATTAAGGCTATAAAAAGTACTGAATACTTTTTTTTTAAAGTACTTTTTTAGAATCTTTGTACGTTGGAAGTAATATAAAGAAGTTTATAAAGCTTAGTTAGTATTAATGAATAAATACCTTTTGAAAACCAGTGGTTACTATATTATAGTTTTCAAAAGGTATTTATTTATTTATAGTCACCCGCACTGCACGAATAGTAAAACTTTCACTACTCATATTCTAACTTAATCAGAATATATTTAAAAAACATTAATCATTCTAATAACTATTCCAAAATAATACAAGCTTTTTTTTTAGATTTTTTATGCATTATTGGATGCCGACAACAGACCTCATGAAAGTATTGTATCTGAAAATAACTCCAGTGGGAATAAAAGTGCTTGCGAAACATTTTCTGAAAATTTCTAAGAAGAAATGAATACTACGCTCATAAAAACTGTTAGAGGTCCAAGCACCCGATAATCGTTGTCATGCAATAAAAATTCTAAGGAAAAAATTTCCAATAAATTTCTATGAAAAAATGAAGGCCTTCCTTACATCAGGTTGAGGCATAGTTGGTTTTATATTGGAGCGAGGAATTGCTGGCTTACCCTTGGTCACATCATCAAGTCGAGTCATGGTCGATTTTATATTCGAGCTAGGCGTTACTGGATTTTGTTCTACTTCCCTTGTCTTATTTGTATTATATTAGTTTTTCTAAGGTTCTAATTGGACATGCGGGTGCGTCACATAATTTGACAGTTCTTTGCGTGCTTTAAAACTCAACAAAAAAGGAGCTTCTCTACGAAAAGTTTTTTTTTTTTTATATGTAGGTACTTAATAGATTCAAAGTCAAAATCTTAGTACTTAAATACAATACTAAGTCTTAAGAGCAAGTAAATAGAAGCAAGTACTTTCAAAATTTTGAAAAGATTTTAATAGGTTTTCTTGAAGAAAAGAGCGCGTTAAAGCCTTTTCGATTCCGATCCGAACGGATTCAATTTAATTAGGCTTAAGATTGTACGAATTAACGTATGTTTTTGGGAATTTTCATAATTTTCGAGGGGGGGGGGGGGCAGTTCGCATTCTGGGAGCGGGGCCACCATGGCCCCTACCTAGTTACACCAATGCAATCTTGTATTAAATATATTATATGCTATGCCTGAGCATGGTATGATTTGACTCATTCCATCTCCTCGCTCCTACTTACATTGAACATTTTATGAAACACAACTCCTAACGTCTAATGTTGTACTTGTCGTTGACAAACAAACACACAACCGCTCAGCATATACTACTTCTGAATTTTATGTTACCGCTGTTAATATTTTCTTTCGATTTTCATTTGTTCTTACGAATTTTATATATATGTATGCACTTGAGTGGTTTGTATCGTTATACAGAAGCAATGACAAAAATATTTCATGTGCAAACATCATGAAAGCATTTTATTGTTGCTGCTCGGTGGACCCTTTACGATGCCACATTAAAAATGTTATGTACTAATATAGTCACGAGTATTTTTTTTTCGTAGTTCTAATGATAGATGAAAGAAATAACACATTGAATTACCTGCCATTTAAAAAAAATCACTCACAATCAAAACAATTGTGAAATACAATTGTACCTACTAGGTACAACCTGACGTACACTAGCAGTTCCTTTGCAAATTTTTAAACCAAACTAGGTCGTCCAAATCAGCATGGAAAAGCATATATGTTATGGAATCTCCAGTTTGCTCCAGTTTCATTTTCAAATTTCCTATTTTAAAATGTTCGAATACATCAGCATCGCGGCGACAGCCCAAACTTCTCATTGTCAGTGTTACTGGGCAAGCGTGTAAATTCAACGAATAACTATTTCCAGTCAGGGTTGCTAGACTGCAACACCTGGATTCTCGTACCAACTTTGCAAAAACTTCGTACATCGTGAAAAATTCTCGTACGCTATTTTTATCGCGAAATTAATGAGAAATTGCGGCTAAATTAAAACTGGCGACATTTTAGTAATATTTTTTTTTCTTTTATAGTACAAATAATGGATATCTTTAAAAAATTTTAGTTTATAAATTTGTTACTTACAACAATTTTTGTATTAAAATTGTGTATAGTTTTGGTCTTGATCTTAAACTAAGAGACATATAACAGACATCTAGATAAAGCTGGGATTATCTGGGTCCGAGTCACTATTTTGGTCCAAATTTTCATCATCAGGTCGCGCTCCAGTAGCAGGCTGTTTTGGTACATAACAGCCGACGTCATGCGACTTTTAATTTGAGTGGTAAGTTTGAACACAAAGCAGCAATCTTTCGACTGTGTTTTAACACACTGAGCTGAAAGGAGGGCTCCTTTTACGGTACTTGTTGCAGCTTGTTCCTTAATTTTGTTTTAATTAAGTTGTTTTTGTTAAAAATCCTCTCGGTATCGGCATTGGATGAGGGAGAGTCAGCACGGATAGCACAAATTGAGGCAGAGCTGTATATTTCTGATTTTCATCAGCAGTGCGGATTTGGGCAATCTTGTGCCAAAATATGTCAACTTTCTTTTCTTTGGAGATGTGCGGAGGAAATTGGTCCAAAGGAAGAAGTCGCCACTCATCATCAAGTTCCTGTCTTTTCTTAGAGTCTGACGACTTTGCCCTAGGACACGGGTCACATAAAAAAATGAGCGATAGGGTCTCATTCCTTAGCTGGCTGATTAAGTTTTGTCAGGATTTAAAAGTAGCAATGCCACCAGTAATTCATTCTCAAAAGGAACGTGGTTTTATACTTTTTTTTTTTTTTATATTATTAAGCCAAGCTCAGGGGATACCCTATGATGCAAAGCACAGCGTGGCAGGAAGGAGATAGCGAAAGGATTAAGGGATATGAGGAGAGCGGCGGAGGTGCCGATGTATGTCGCCCTTAAACTTTCGCAGGTTGTATGCCGGAGGAAAGACAGAAGATGGTAGACTGTTCCACATTCGCACAGTTCGGGATAAGAAAGCATCACGGAATTTTAGTGTACGGCCGAAGGTAATTTGTAGGGTAAAAGGATGAGCGCGGGATGCAGCGCGAGTATTGCGTGCAGGAACTATTCTACAAGGGATCGGACTAGATATTTCATCAGAACATTGACCATGCATATAGCGATAAAGGAGCGAAAGGCATCCAACATTGCGACGGTGCAGGCTCTCTTTTGGACAATATCCAATGAAGCTAAGGCTGTGCGACCAGCCCCGGCCCAGATATGGGAATTGTATTCCATTCTAGGTCTGATGTAAGACTTGTAGAGGAGCGCTATATTTGATGGGCTGAAATATTTCTTACACCTTTTCAAAAAACCAAGACATTTTGATGCTTCTTTGGCAACCGAGAAGATGTGATCTGTCCAGCTTAACTTACTGGAAATATTAATGCCAAGAATGCTTAGTGACCGGGAATCAGAAATTAATGCACCGTCAAACGAAACGGGAGTGGTTAAGTGATGGTCTTGTTTTAATGAGATGAGACAGCTTTGGGTCTTAGATGCATTGAATTCGACGCGATTCACTTTGCCCCAAGCGAGAATATTGTCAAGATCGTTATTCAATGATCTAATCATGCAGTCTCGTTTAACACATGTAGCGTTCCCTCTGGAATCCGCAAGGGTGTCAAAGGAGTATGCGAAATCAAGGGTACTGTCATCAGCAAAGTTATGGATAGGATTAAAAGTAAGGAAAAGCAGATCATTAATAAAGATTAGAAATAGAGTCGGAGAAATAACAGAGCCCTGGGGGACACCGGCATTAATAGGATGAGGTTCAGATATAACGCCATCTAATACAACACGTATTTGGCGACTAGATAAAAAACTTTCAATCCATAATAGAAGAGGAGGGGAAAGACGAAGTGCATAGTTGTTGCAGATACTCTCGGCATTTTCCCTGAAATAAATTATGAGATCAGGTCGTGCCATCACTTCGGGATTCTTCAGACCTTCCAGGAAAGCGACTCCTATTTACGTTAACTCCAAACGTATAAATGTATACTAGTATCATCCGGTCTGATTTCCCCAAGGTTCGTCTTAGCAACATAGTCCTGCTACATATACGAGGAGAGAAAATCTCGGTGTGCTATTGCCATTTTGTCATGTAATGTTGTGACTATAATCGATATTGACTGAAAGAATGCATTCATGTAGGTAATTTTCGGAAACACCCAAGCTAGAAAGGTATAGTATAATTTCATGAATGGGTATTGGAGGGCATTGAAATTTTGTTCAGCCGCAAGTGTACGATCAGTCATCCAAATATCTGTGAAATAGAGGCAAACAGCTTCCCACCGCTTCAGAATTCGTTCTATAGCAAGTAGAAAGGAGAGCCAACGAGTAATAGCGAAGCCGAGCATCTGCTGTTCTTTCACGTGAACAAAATGTTGAAATTGTTGTATTGAGCCTTTCTCTTGATGACACTGTCTAAAATAGGAGAATACCTTTCTCGCTAAATCTTCACATCCGCGCGGAGACGACTGATAATGGAGTTATATTCTCCGATATTATTGCTTGCAGAGTCACAACCTAAGCCCAGTATGTTTCCATTGGTATGCCTTTAACTTTATGAGACCTTGTCGTCAACTCGTAAAGGCGAGCACCGGTGGCACCTTTAGTGGGCCTGCTGAATTCATGCAATAAGAGTTTAACACATTTTACTTTTATACATTCATGAAAGAAGAACTGTGAATATGAAGTTATAACATTTTGCAGCCCAATATGTTTTCTTTCTAATGGTGTTAAAAAATAATAGCATGTACAACAAATTTATGAAAATTATGGTGTTTGAACGAAATCCAAGCTGTGTACTTTTAAATGCAATAATATAAGAGAAAAAGTATGTAATGTTGGCCGCTTTGCTCTCTTCAAGTCTTGCTTCATGGCTTGTATATTCCGGGGCTTATGGTTTTCTCTGCTTATGTTTTTTAAACTATCTTTTACTGCTCTTTATTTGTAGTATTGCCACACGTGGAAATTCTGGTTGAAAAATATTTGAGGCCGAAATTCTCGTACTTTCGCGTACGAGAATAGATTTTGCCTCGTACATCGTACTTGAGTAGAAATTCTCGTACATGTACGAGAATTATCGTACGTCTAGCATCGCTGTTTCCAGTTACGTAATGCATTTTAAGGGTACTATTAAAAGTCATCAATTTATCATCTACTGTGTGGAAAGCTTTGCCGTGAGTAGTACTTAAAATAATTCCAGGATACTTCTGTTGTACGGTTTTCGCGAACGTTTCTAGATTTCCCACCCACCCCATACATCCACTTCAATATAATCAGCTGTTCATGAATATTGATGAATATTAGGTATCTTTTGTGGTAACTTATACCTAATCTACAATGCATGAGTGACGTCGTCAAAACGGAATCTTTGCGAAATAACGCATTAAATACACGAAATATGTAAGCAGTGGTAAGCTGCTAAATTAAACAGAATATGGTCTCAATAATTTATACTATAATGGAGCTACCACTAAGAAAAGCTCACGATTTTTATTCTGAAAAGCTTAGTGGAACAATTGTGTTTAGAGTATATAGGGAACGCAAGAATGGAAATCGGCTGTTGGGTACACTGCTCGCTAGAGGCACCACGTCGCTGTACTATCCGAGACTCAAGCCTATTCACTGTAGTGTCCATGGCCCCACCCAGCTGGCTGGCATGCTCCGCTCACACTTCGGCATATTTCGTGGCGTTCTCGTACCGTCGTTTGTCAGCGGTGTTGCGTGGCTTCGTTTTCTACTTTCCATGGAATAGTGACGAGACGGACAAACAATAATATGTCAGATTATGTGATGAATTTTGTCGGCGGTTGAATTGCTCTAATTTTGTTTGCAACGCTGATTCGTTAGAAGAGAATCCATGACTTCCTTCTTGGAATAATTTATATATATGTATGAATATATCAATTTTTTCCTCTGTTCTTGCTCGTACTCACCTTATGCTTTCCCTTTTTTATTGTTTTTTGTTAATATATGTACGTACATGCTTAGATATTCTTTTTGGAAAAATATAGGTAAACTAGAAATATTTCGTGGAATTAAAAACTGAGCCGAGCATATGGGTAGGCTGGTGTAGTTGATAGTATAAGTAGTTGCATCATAGATATAGCTAATTTATTGAACAATGTTCTGACACAAGAAATTCAAGTAACTCCAGTTAATTTTCTAATATCAAAGTATGCAAAAGCGACTTCCGCCGACATACATAAAACTTTGTCTCAAAGCCATTTTTAAAAATGATTATCCATACAAGCTGATAAAATATCAATCGGACTGCCTTCTTCTGTCAATTTTAAAAACGCGATGGAAGGGAGGCCTGCAACCAAGCTGTATATTTTCTTATCAAGCTTCCTTCAATAGAAAAGAAACCCTTAATTTGGTCTTCATTCATATGCAGCCTCAAAAATTTCATCTGGTTTCAAATAACACTTGGAAATTAAAATCCACAAAATCAAACGTCATGCAAAAGGATGTTAAAGATTCCCTTCTAAGAAAACATACATTACTTCTCTGTTTTTCTTAGTACGTAATTATGAAAAAGTCAGTGATCCCAAAAATCCGCCACATCAATGCATAGCTAAATTAATCATTGCAGCCTGTCTGTTTCGCCCACCAATCTTATTCTATACAAAGTAGTGATGGGTGAAGCCACCAGCCAAACACGAAACAGCACCTAAAGTACGGGAAGGCAACAACGAACGAGAAGAATATCCAATAAACAGTGACGCGTTGCTCATATCTAGCTGCACTGCAGCACGAAGAAGAACCAAAGAGTAAATTTATATCCTCACATTTTAATGTGAACTGAGATTTTCTTCGATTCGGTACATCTAGAGCCATCTATTGAGTTGTGAACTCATTGACTTTGCGTGCACTATATACCATTGATTATTTATAAATAGATGTGCCCAGAATCATTGACGTCTTAGAAAGGAGATGTCGCTACGTGTCTTTCGTTTGTTATTTCCAATAAATTTCTAATAAAAGAATTATTAATGACTGGTAAGGAGTTTTGATTTAGTTTTGAAACATTTTTATATTATATGCTTGAAAAATTGTATTCTTACATTAAATAAAAGTTTCAATCACATTTTTGGCAAGTAGCGACATCTCGTTTCTAAGACGTCAATGATTCTGTGCACATCTATATATAAATAATCAATGCTATATACTCTAAACCATTGATTATTTATATATAGATGTGCACAGAATCATTGACGTCTTAGAAACGAGATGTCGCTACTTGCCAAAAATGTGATTGAAACTTTTATTTAATGGTAAAAATACAATTTTTCAAGCATATAATATAAAAATGTTTCAAAACTAAATCAAAACTCCTTACCAGTCATTAATAATTCTCTTATTAGAAGCTGGAGCTGGAAATAACAAACGAAAGACACGTAGCGACATCTCCTTTCTAAGACGTCAATGATTCTGGGCACATCTATTTATAAATAATCAATGCTCTAAACACAATGGTGGAACATAAACGCATAAAAGTATGCTTGCTCATGCTTAGGAACGAGTGATTGCTACCTGCTCAAATTTTTAGTTTCATCTCCCAATTTTGGTACGAATAATACAAGACGATGTTTTTTACTTTTATATTAAGGAATTTAGTGCTTTGTTACTTTCTTAACAAAGCTTAGCAGTAAATTATCGAACATTACCTTAAATAATATAATGGATTAAATTTTTCCGTATTAGAAAATGTTGATCTTAATTTCCTAAACGAAGATTCATTTATGGAATAAAAATTTCTACACTATATTCAGTTATTTTAACTTATTTTGTTTTAAACTATTAATGATAATAAAAATACATGTAGGTATGTATATATAATTAATCAAGAATTAAAGAACATTTATTTATTTATTTCACTTATGCGTACCTAATTAGCACACGTCTTAAATTTGATTTGGGCAGAGCGTCAACGCTTTCGAAAAATTTATTTTCACATATTTATATCTTTAAAATTACACCGATTGATAAAGCATAGTAAAAAAATTAAATTCCAAAACTTTTATATGTCGTAGACACTTGACGTAACTCAGCAATTCATGAAATGTATTCAGATAGTGTAACAGTTTGCGCTTAATGACTTTTTACATGATGTGTCTGAAATTTTGTAGTCACTTCATGTAATGCTACAAGCCTTTACGCAGTTAATGTAATACCAACCGGCATAACCGAATGCTAAGAGAGGTAGATGAGTGGTAAAGGAGGAGGTCACGACGAGTCCTGTGAGGCAGCCATATATATACACACGTGCAACTCGTACACAAAAACTCAAACACACCGGCGTGTAATGAAAGATCACGATAAAGTTTTAAATGGGGACGAAAACAGGAAGAGTGCTTGCTCCGAAAAGGGAGCAACGACCTATATATTATAAAAGAAAAAAAGGAAACTCTCACTGTTCTTTTGGTTTTCTCAGCAAGTGGGAAAATATTACCTCCGATGGTTGTGTTTCCTGTTTTACGTTCTAAACAGGAATTGGTACAAAACGTTAATTAAATCCAGATGCTGTTGATTATGCAAAATCTGTGCAGAATTCCATCGAAATCCTTAATTTACTTCAAGAAAGCATTTATGAAAATGGACTGGCTAACAAATTTTATATAGCACATGAAGCCATTAACGAAGTGAGACCGTAGATAGAAAGCTAGGGAATTTCCTCAGATGCTATCATTAATATTTTGAAAAGAAAACAAAACAAAATTCTCGACAGCACGCTAATGCAACTGGACTTCAGTGATTATGAAAATATCAAACATTAGCTGCAAATGGTTCTTTGGTAAAAATTTTAGATGATGCAGAAATGTGGAACCTGTTTGACAGCACTGTAGCAACAGATGTTATACTATCTGATTCTCTTCAACCACTAAGCCAACTTCAAGAATTATCATCCTTGCTTGCTTCGACTGGATCTTTGCGTTCGAAAATTGCAGAAATTCGGAAAAAACAAACAACTCGAAGAATTGCTGGTCGTCACCATTCTCATCTGCAAGTTGTACCTTTTCTAGGAAAACGCAACTATTTTTCTGTTTCCCCAAGTTTATCCAAACATCTTTTTTATGCAAAACCTAATCTAAAAAAATTTTAGGAGTCAAAAGAAAAATAATACAATCCTTTTCTCATATTAAAAATTTGTTTTTGACTGACTACTGAAGTTGCGTAATTGACTATTGAATATTTAAAAAAAAAAAAAAAAAAAAAACAGTGGCCGGTAGTTTTGTATTTTACCCCATATCTAATGCAGAAATTGGCGGCATACATTCTCTGAACAGGCAGGCTACAACCCGCAGAGATTTCCAAAAGCATGTCATTCTATCTGAGGGTGATGAAAACGCCAAATTGTATGCAAAATATATAAAAACAAGAAATTTTTGGCGTTAGCATGGTTAACATTATTTTGGCTGTATTTCCTTTATCATCACACTAACACAATTTGAGCTTACCAAAATATGCAGAAAAATGTTAGATCTTTGTTACAAGTTGAACTTGCACTGAAATTATATCATAGTTTTTGTAGTTTGCGCAGGGCCGGATTAACCTATAAGTACGCTAAGCCCGTGCTTAGGGCATTAAGAGAAAAGGGGCACCAAAAAAGTGGATAGAGAAAAAATGTAAGACATTTTGTAAACAAAAAATTTTATGAAAAGCTTAATATTTTAGTACCCGTTTGAGTTACCAGACTCTTAAAGATTATGTTTTATTTATGATTTGTTTAGCTAATTTACCATAAAATATTGTACAATACGATTGGAACTTGTTAAAAGCAGCGTGTAAGCGTGATAAGCATTTGCTAATATTATTTACTTCTTTTCTTTCATTCCCCGGTATTCATACCAATCCTGGATATATTAAGATGGTTCACACAATGACGAAAATCGTGATGACACCCGGAATCTTTAATAGTCCCGGTTTACTATCTAATAATTTTAGTCCCAACACACACAATAAAAATTTTGGTGGATGTCGAGCTTACGAAACCTTCTAGTAAGTCACAATACAGAGCGAAAAATAAGCGAGATGAGAGAACGCATAATACCTAGAGAAAAATCATAGGATCGTCTGGCTAAAAGGTCCCATTACATATGCTAAAATAACCAACACCAGACATTTGAGCAAAATGGACAATAATTGCACACCACTAGGATTTTTATTTTTAAGTGAAAATTAGAATGTGCCGGAGTCGAGTCTACAGTTCCACGCAACCGCAACTAAGGGAGCTCTGATTGGTTTCATCGAACTATTCTTGCTGGTAAATTGTTCAAAGCGCTTTGATCAATTGTACAAATATGCTTTGGCAATTAAATGCACAATGACTACTTCTCCCTTTCAGGTTTGCATTACTAGACTTTTAGTTTTAACTGAATTTTTTTATGTTTCAATATATATGTACTTCGATTTCCCTTCAACAGATAATCTCTTTTACATGCGTTACAATTTTTGTTCTAGCTCTTGTGACAATCATTGTTCGTTGGTTAGGGCTCAGCTGCTACATAAGCGCATGTGCATACTTTGAATTTTATTATGATCAATCGTGACTTGTTGATAATACCGCCAACTTTATTGCTATCCTAGTACGATGCCATTGAAAAGGCGGCATTAAAGCGAATACCAGCGCTGGGAGGCTAGACAATGCGTTCATCTTTTCATCCGTTCAATTTCACTATCCGAAATACGGTAGTGTTCCTATTCTCAGTTAAGGTACATAAAAAATCTCAACAGAACAATTATGCAACAAGGCAAGCTTGATGCTTTATCTTTACTAAGTATAGAAGCGGATGTGTTACGGAAAATTAGTGTTGAGGATGTTATCAAAGACTTTGCCACTAGAAAATGTAGAAGAACACTTTTGTTTAAATAAATTGATTGGAGATTTATAAATATAAACATTGTTTCTATCTTGGGCGTAAGATATGTTTCGAAAATTAAAATTTTATTTTACGATTTATATTTGTTAATATTATAAATATTGAGTTAGATATAATATGGGGGCACCAAAATCATTTCAGTGCTTAGGGCCTTTAAGGACTTTAATCCGGCCCTGGTTATACGTCTCTGAAAATAGCAACTTTCAAATAAAAATACATTAGTAATCAGAATTTTTTTACTAGTTTTGTTTCCATCACTTCTTCTCATGCTCCAAGATGTTCCATATTCAAGTACAAATTTACTTCATGTACCATTATTATGTTATTATGTACAAATTTAGCAAATTTCATGATTTCGAGAGTTTTAAAGCTAATTACATACATACATATGAAAACCCAAAATCTTTATTTTTGACACGTCATAATTAGAATTAAACAATTTTTCTTTTTTTTTCTTTTTGTATTTTTAACAATTTAGCTAAAAAATTTAGTTTTTCTTTTGTATATTTAATTTAGTACCTACTAACTAAGTTCTGTTGGAGTTGTTCTTCTTTCATATTTATTTTAAATTTGTAATAATATGTATTTAGCTCTTATTTCCTATTTCTCTCTTAGAATTACTTATTTTAACTCAGGTGCTGAAGTAGAGCCAGTTATAAAATTGTTCATTGATGGAGCAGCTACATATTTTGATGTTTTTGTTCATTGTTTTTATATTGCACATTGCAAAGCAATGAAAGCTAGCTTTTGGTCGCCGGATGTACAGTGTTTGTTTTTACCACACACACGGGTAAAATGCGCAAAGTGAGAACGATGCTCAACATACTTTCAGCACGATCGGAGGGTCTTAATATATGCACTTTTGCCGATGATGTCCAGGTATACATATCTGCGATATCCCCTTGTTAATTGAAGATGCTGCAAGCCAAATTAACGAGGACCCTTGCAATATCAGTGATTGGGCAGTAAGTACTTTGATTCTCTTAAACCCCCGGAAGTCGATCTGTATTATAATATACAGGCATGAATTTGATACGTCCTATTTTCCACCCATTCTTCTTGACTCCGCAGTGATACCTTACTGTAGCAAAGTTAGGAACATAAGTCTGATTTTTAATAAAATACTTACATGGAATTACAATTTTGGTAACATGGTGGGTAGGATATATTGTGTTCTGCGCAGAATATGGTTATCAGATAAGCTTGTTCCACTTGATTTTCGACTGCGGCTCGTCAAAACACTTGCATTACCTGTATTCTTTTTTCTGATTTTATATATAGGCAAGCTATCTCATACTGCAAACGCATTTTCAATGTGGCATTTATTTCATGCGCACATTTCGTCTATTCATTGTATAGATACGATCATTACTTCCCCTACTTGACTTGTTTAGTTGGGTGCCCTTAACGGCCTCAACTTTCTGCGTGATGGTTCATCCTTGCTGTGAGATCTGTGCTCAAGCTAAAGGTGGAAGGATAACTCAACCTTTATAAATTCAAATATAAAATTTTAATTCGATATATTGCTTACAAACTATTATCACAAATTCAATTTTCTTATAACTAACCTAACTTACTACTATACTTCTAAGAATTCAAAAACTTATACTATCTTAAGCTAACAATTCAACATAAATTCATTAATTTCAGAACAATACTGCCAGAAAGATTTGCCCCCCTTATTTCTGAAAGAAAGAGAGAGAAAATCCCCTATTAATACAATAGAAGTTTTGTGCTACACGTATAAGCACGGTAGCAGTAATGCAAAAATAGTTATAATGGCAGAAGTAAATTTCTGCAGCAAGAGTAGATTCCTGCTTAGATGAAATAAGTAGGAGTAAATTCCTACTGAGATGTCTGATAGAGATTAATACAGAAGTAAATTTCTGCAGTAGGAGTAAATTCCTACTCAGGTGGGAGATGAAAAAATAAGCAGAATTAAATTTCTGCAGTAGGAGTAAATTCCTACTCAGATGGGAGATGAAAAATTAAGCAGAATTAAATTTTTGCAGTAGGAGTAAATTCCTACTCAGGTGGGAGATGAAAAAATAAGCAGAATTAAATTTCTGCAGTAGGAGTAAATTCCTACTCAGATGGGAGATGAAAAATTGAGCAGAATTAAATTTCTGCAGTAGGACTAAATTCCTACTCAGGTGTGGGATGGAATTACCAGAATTAAATTTCTGCAGTAGGAGTAAATTCCTACTCAGGTGTGGGATGGAATTAGCAGAATTAAATTTCTGCAGTAGGAGTAAATTCCTACTTAGGTGTGGGATGGAAACAAGATTTGGTTTGGATAATGTGAAAAATCAGAGTAAATTCTGATGTTTTCAGATCAAATTCTGAATTGGGAATGGGTGTTTCTGCTGCAGCTCGTCGCTTTTTATAGCCGCAGCGAACCGCTACGTTTTGGCTTCATGATGGGTTGCCTTGGCAACGTTCGTTTTCAAGGTTTGTTAAACTTTGACGGCGGCGGCGTCACACATTGACGTCATTGTGGGACCATTAACGCTGCACTGAACTCTGACTGCGGCGAAGGCGAGAACATATGGTGATATGTTGACATTTTTGATATGTCAATGTGTAAATATACTGCGTTAGGAGTTTTATGGTAAGTTTGTTATATTTATTCTATTTATTATATATTTATAAGAGTTTTCGTTTATTTTCAGGTGAAAAAATAGTAGAGGAAGTTTCAGGACGGCGTTGAATTGAAGGGGGGAAGTTCCCTAGCCTAAGATAAGTATTTTTTGTTTAAATTATTTTAAGACAAGATTCTTTGTGTTTTGTTTTTTTATCTTTTTAGGTATATATCTGGGGATGAACCAAGGACTCATCGCGGGATTATATATGTGGACTGAACACTTGCCTTGGTAAGCAATATACCATTGTACAAATGCTGGCGAACAGGTGAATACCTTAGCCCTTAACTACACACGCGCGATGGGAGATCTGTTTTAATTGAAAACAGCTGCCGGAGTTTCGTTGATGAGTCTTCGTTGTAAAGAATATTATTGGCGGTTCAAAGCAAATATTTAAAGTAACAATAACAACTCGTAATTGGAGAAATTTAACGAAACTACATAATGGCAAAACAAATCATTAGGCGTATTCACGCAATGTTGTATCAAAGAGTGTATCATTGTAAAAGATGTATTTGATTACAACTCAGTAAAGCAATACAAGGCCTATACATATAAAATGCAATACAAGGGTCTTGTATTTTTACATTCACAAATTGGCAGTGTAAACCGGCTTGCATAGTTGTACTTAGGTGGTCCGATTGATGGTCAAATTTCCGGGTGTGCAGAGGGCGAAGAGAGTGTCCTAGGAAAATTTCCGGTGTTCCAAATGACAGATCCTTTTGAGGACAATCGACTGCTGCACATATACTTTTTCTAGGTGGTACTGGGTTAATTTAGCAGCGTGTTCAATTTACATCTGCCCGCATCACGGTTTTCCCCCACAAAAAAGGTATTGCAAATTGGTGAACCCAAAACATAAGTAAAAGCGCATCAAAGAGCATGACACTTTCTGGCAAACTTAGTAAAACATCACCGAAAAACAAATTGGTGTGATCGATTTTCTTTTTCGACCCTAAATTACTTAATAATAGTATTTAAAGTTCAGAAATTAGCTTTAATTATTTTGAAAATTCGAACCTTTCTTGCGGGGTGAGGGGGGCGATCAAAAAACGAACTTGGCGCTCGTCTTTAGTTCGACAAGGCGATTAGATTTATCGAAAAACAAGTTTAGGGTGGGGTGACTTTGGGTGTGGGGTTGTTACCCCCCCCCCCCCCCCCCCCAAACACAAATATGACATGTGGGGTGTCTAATTAAAGCACCCGCTGATCTCTAACGGATGGCGTTTTTCAATTTTCAATCTGGTTTACTTCATAGTATATTTTTTCCACCAGAGGAAAAATTTTGCATTTACATTAAAGAATAAAAGTGGAGGTTACTCTTTACGACCTTTTACCGGGGTAAACTTATATTTGTTGAAGAAGGAATTTGATTAGATTCTCCTGTATATCGCAAAAGCTTAAAAATATTTTTAATTTGTCGTTCTATCACACAACTTATTATATTTTTGGTGGCAAGTCTTAGTGTGACTCATCAAGAGGTCCCAAATAGCGAAATTGAGTGACTTGAAAAACAAATGACAAATAGGATAAAGAAAAGAAATGAAAAACTGAAAAAGATTTAGAAAAATAGAAAAAAAGGTAATACAATTCTCTATCTATTAGAAGGTTTTTATTTTCATTAGAGATATTTCCACACTGATCTTTTACTCCCGAAGATCAAAGTTTTTCTTCATCTGGTCCCATATACCCTGTTACTACGTATGAGTTATTTTTCCACCTTTTTTCGATATAGGCATATGTGTTGGATTACGAAAATTTTTCAGGAAGAAGAATAAAGTTAAAAGGGATGTGCTAATAAAAAATCAAGACTCGACAGATGCTACAAAGCACAAACTTGTATATAGAGGAAAGAAAGCGACAGAGGGTTTCAAGACGGTTTTTCAAAAAATGAAAGCTATTTGCCAAGGCTTCAATTTCATTAATCCAAACTGTGGAATACAATGATTAACAAATTTGAAGATTATTGTCGTGTGGTGATCTACAAGGTGCCAAGATGGTTTTCCAAAGACACCACTCTATCTCGATTCTCGATTGCAAACAATTTTTAATAATTTAATTTTTATTTAAATAGAACTATTGTTACTTTATTTTTATAGAACTGTTTTATAATTTAACATAAAGAATTGAAGATAAAACAATTAATAATTCGCTGATGGCTCTTGATATCTGCAGAAAGGATTCATTACTAAATGTCGTTTTGAAAATTATGACACCTGTGACCATAACTCCGAATGGGCGTTCATTTTCCACTTTGCGTAGTCTCAAATCCTATTTAAGGCTCGATCCAATTCCTTATCAATTTGTTGAAACAAAGAAGAAAAAAATGTGTATATGTATTGAACATATTTTTCGTACAAATTTGTCATTAAGCGGTACCATTATATTAATTAAGGTATTTCAGTTTGTAATTCTCTCTCTTAAAACCCGTTCAGAATGCCAGGTATCCTCCCATTTTTGTGGGTAGATACGTGTAATCACGGTGGAAGATATAGACAGATATCTGGCACTGAAAAATGTCCAGACGTTCGCCGCACGATTAAACGTCAGTTTTTCTATCTGGCAAATTTTGGGACATCGTCTGCCAATCTGCCCAGTAAATTTTTTAATTGAACAGATATCTGTCTAGTTTACCTGTTAAAAAAGTAGTATTATGCACCTAAGGATAGGAGTATACAACAGACTGCAGGAGGTAAGTTTATACAAGTTTTGTATTATATTATATAATTATGTATCAATATACCAGGAGTATATAGGACACAAATAGCATAAATATACATAATTAACAAAATGGCCGATGAAAACAAGGCGAAACGGAGAAAGAAGTAGGAGTCAACAAGGACCAGTGGTGAAAGAATGCGCTTGATGACCGAAATCGAACAACATCATTTTTTCCACTTGTACCATTTTCTCCAGAAGTCATTTTTGAACAATGAACTTCACATTAGCTTATGTTGTCTTAGCCAGACAAAAACAGTATTTGACCAGATGACAACTAGCAGGTCTTGTAACAAATAAAGACAGACGCATGCCAGATAACTGACCGAAAAGTACCTGACGACTTTATGCCAGATGAAGTCTTCCCGAATATCTGATCCGTGTGTAATCAGTTAGACAGATGTCTGTCCACAAAAAATGGCAGATTTCTGGCATTTTGCCAGATCGTTTAGGAACACCTTTGTAGAATAGCCTAAACAACATTCAAAGTGATAATAATATTTTTTTTTTTTTAAAAAATCTGCAATCATAGAGAAAATGAAATTAATACTGGCGATATACTTTTACCTTTAGCCAAGCACGTAGACAACAGCAACTAATATAGAGAAATTAAAAATTTCAGATCAAGGTACACAAAATCTGTAGAAGACATTCATTAAGATTAATTACTTTCTTAAAACTTTCTTGCCTAATTGGTAGAACTAAGAAAAACTTGTGCCATTTCGAGAATGATTTACAAGCGCTCCACATGTAAATTCTTTCTATTATATATATGTACATCGAGCGCAGTTACTATGCGATAAGGCATCCAAATTACCCTTCGGCGTCGCGCAGCATTAACGAATTCAAATGATTACTCGAAGAAATTTTATTCAGAGTTCCAAACGGAGGCCTCAAGCGCAGCACAAAATATTTCATCGAACGTGGACTGGCCAAGAGTATTCGGATTCGGATCGGATTTGAAACAGTTGAGTTGCGCGCGTCGCACCGCAGTACTACTCTCTCGCACTTTTCCTATAAATCTTCTTATGTAACCGTCGAAAACGATTTTGCGTTTCGCGCTTTCGATTTCTTCAAATTTTTTTCTCTTTTGCGTTTATTTTCATGATGTCGGGGGTTTTGTTTTTTTTTTGTTCGCATCTTATTTTGGAAATTTCTTCACTTTCTGCACCATGGAGATTATACTTTTAGGTTGATCCAATAAAAACGTAGGCGGACGGAAGCGGAGATAAGGACCGACGTCATAAGTAAGTATACATGATGAGGAGAGATGCATTATGGAAAGTTATAGCAAGGTCACTGTGAATGTCGACTTTTTTTATCTGATTTTTTAATTTATTATTTAGACGCAATTCTCTTTCATAGTTTCGTTTTGCTTCATTGAAAGTGTTACATTACCTGCGGCTGAAGATGCTCCATCATATCCTAAAAGAAAAGGTATATGATTTGTTAGTTAAGATTAAGACAAACTAGTTGGGATTTGTGGAATTTTAAAACCATTTTTTTTTCGTATACAATATATAAAATGCTAAAAATACATTTTGAAATTCGTCCAGATACGAGCACATATATAAAAAAAAAAACGAAAGATAGTTATTGAAAAAATGTTTTTAATATTATAAATAATTTGGATTTTAGTCTAGGCATCATTCTGTGGTGACTAAAACAACCAGTGAAGTTTAATTGGGAATTTTGGATTATTTAACTAACTGTTTTTAGGGTTCCGTACCCAAAGGGCAACAACGGGAACCCTATTACTAAGGCTACGCTGTCCGTCCGTCACCAGATTGTACCTCATGAACCGTAATAGGTAGACAGTTGAAATTTTCACAGACTGCGTTTTTCTATTTCCGCTATAACAACAAATAATAAAAATAAAATAAAGCTAAAAATTAAAGGGGGCCCCCATACAAGAACCGTGATTTTTCGGCGTTTTTTTCCTCGTTTTATTCTCATTCACTATTATTATCATTAGTAGGAATTTTTTTCAAATGACAGCATGATTTTTTCAAATGAGAGCAATAATTTTTCACATGACGCCTACTCTTATTTGAAAATGTAAATAAAAAGTACATAGTGTTAAATTTTGTACAATGGTACGGAACCCTTCGTGCGTGAGTCCGACTCGCACTTGGCCGGTTATTTCTGTGTAAGGAAGAAGGTACTGAAAATGTAAGCCTTTTTCATAATTTGAACTTTTAAAACTATTTTAGACATTTTAAAAATTATAACGTAAATGTCATTCAAATTGTTCACTAGTTTCTAAACTATTTATTGTCTTTTCCGTAGGTGTAGTGCTTACCAGATACATATACGGAATTTTCTCCTCACAATTGTAGTAAAATCGATATGCGTTTTTTAAATAAATTATAAAATAAAAAGTCATTTAAGATACGATTTCAATGCGCACATTTGTACCTTCTGCAATAGTGTAGTATTATTATGGTGTATAGGGCTATATAATTCTATATACATAATGGTAATCCAAAATGCGTGTCTGAATCGCCTTCCCAATGGATGTAGGTAAGTGGTGTGGTGCAACGTGTTGCTGTATTGGGGTTGCAAAAATTGTTAAGAGCAACCATTACACTACGTAACTTCAAAATGGTATATCTATAACTTATATAATCCATAATATGGCGAGATAACACACATAGTTAGTTTTCTGATGTCCGAGCTACTCACCCCCTCCTTGCCATTGTTTTCCTGGTTTCTACATAAACAATTATTGGAGCACAGTATAACAGCTATCCCGATTGACCCACCTATGACATTAGCATTAACGTAGCTGACTTTATTGATGTCGCCTTTTGGATTTGTATTAAGAATACTTCAACTCTGTTCAACTCTTTATTTGCTTTAATATTCATCAGAACACCACGGTCGCATTATAAGTTACTAGCTGAGTGATAATTATTGGAGTAGTTGGTTAAGTAGTTTTCTTCAATTCCTCTGATTACTATTATTATTATTATTATTATTATTATTGCCGCAGTGACCGGACGTGTCAACTTTAGCTCCTAAAAATCCAAGCGAAAACGGCATAGTAAAGAGTGGAAAAGTGATAAGCGTGTTATTAGCGGTGACATACAGCAACGAGAACAATTTGTAGTGATTTATTTACAAAATAAAACCCCAAAAAATTGTGAAAAAAGTGTGCAAAATAAAATTTCAGTGACATTTGAGGAAAATATTTAATTTAATTTTTTCGTTGCCATGGCAACAAAAATTTTTTAATGTAATTTCTGTACATTTGGAACAAACAATTAATAAAATTAAAAATAAATATTGAAATTTAAAAAAAAAATAAGCAAAAAATAAACAAAAAGAAATATAAATCAACACTGCCGTGTTCTAAATGAATGCGAGCAGTAGTGATTCTGGGGGGACAGATGATCCCCTCAAATCAAGTGGAAGGAGGAAGAAGACCAAAAATGCTTCTTCTTCCAAAAATAATTTACAAGGGCCCACCGAAAAGGTCGTTCAGGGCTCAAATCAAGAGGCTAACAAGAAGAGCATTGCATCTTCGTCCTGTACAGACAAATCTGTCAATAAGATGACAAAGGACGCCCAAGGAGCTTCAGTGAGCACCACCAAAGTAACACCTGCTGCTTTCAAGGTGCTAAATGCAGCACCCACAATTGATATTGCTTCTACAGCAACTTCAGTGGAGTCGAAAGTAGCTATAACAGCATCAATAATAGAAGCATCAGCGTCAAATGCGAAACTAGCAGATGTGGTAAAAGCAGCTTCAGCCAACGCGCCAAAGCCGCAAAGTACCATTATGAGGCCACCGCTTTCATCAGCGAAAGTGACTATAGCAAGAACTCAGCCACCAACAGCACCACGATCCCCGGCGTTAGTTTCAGGGATCTCATATGCTCAGGTAAGTGGCAGTTCCCAGAATAGTTCCACTATTGAAATTTTAGGAAAGGGCATCACTCCTCGTCCAGCCCCATTGGACGCAGGTAAGCCTCGGCCTAAGACCGGTGCGGGTCTGCAGGCTTTTTTCGACGGGAGGTGGCAGGATGAGAGCTACGGTATGCAGCTCGAGCACATCAATAGATGTCCTCAGAGCGCATACCTGAAAGCGATCTTCCAGGTCATCTCTCGTGAGCAGCTATTTTCCATGGGGATAATAGCTGGGGGAATGGTTGAGGTGTACACCACGACCCTCGAGAGTGCTACCAAGCTTATGCTTGAGGGCATCGAGGTGGATGGTAGACACCTTGTGCCGTTCCCACTCAGGGAAAAGCCCACAAGAGTCATGTTTTCACGGGTCCCTATGCGAGCTTGCCATGAAGACCTCCTAAATTTCGTGGGAAGATTTGGGAAGGTTCATGGCAACGTTCGTGCTATTCCCTTAAAAATTGGGGTCGAGGGTCTCGGGCGGGGTGTCTTCGGTACCAGCCGGGAGGCGTCCATCACCTTGAATAAGGGGTGTACGCTTCCAAAAGGCTTTTACCTGAGCTTATCCGGCTCGAGGCACTGGATAGATGTTGGCACCGAAGCGAAATGCCATGCTTGCCATTTGGTAGGGCATTTTATTGCTGACTGCCCCAGGAGAACCGGGAAGAAGGCTGAACCGAGGGTTCCCTCGAAGGAAGCCACTACTTCAGTAGTGGATCTGGAGAAGGAGCCTTCGGCCGGCACTCGACTTGCTATTCTGGAGCAGCCAGTGACTAGGGTGCCTGAAGCTGTCCCAGAGGCAAAAACGAATAAGGCTATAAACGGTGCCACGTCGGCACGTGAAAACACGGCTACTTCCGACGAGGAGTCGAATAGCCAAGCAGTAAAAAAAAAGAGGACGAGGAGGAAGAAAGTTGACCGTGTGATGCTACCTCCTCCAGAGCCAGCAAAACCAGTCGCTCCAAAACGGCCCCACTCGGAGGAGGACGATAGTGGTGCCCGCGGTTCGAAGGTTGTTGTGAGGGAGGCGGAAGCATCTCTCGAACAGCTTTCGGACTGCGATATGACCGGTTTGGAAGAGACTGGTCTCTCGAGCTTCAGTGGCTACGAGTCGTGTGGTAGCACCATTTCGACTGGTAGCCAATTTGAGGTCTCGAAGGGGATGGAAAACATTCCTAGGGAGAAGATCTCTGAAATTCTTGACCAGCTCCAGTACAAGAAGAACTCAGATAAAATCTGGAGCATTCTTGTAAAGGAGCTGGAGAGGCCAGAGTTGTTACTTCCTCAGCTTCGAATCCTACAACAGGAGTCCAAGAAGAGGAGGAAGTACAACCATGTAGCTCGGTTAGATCGTCTCCATAGGAAGGTGGAGGAGTTGCTTCAGGAGCATCGCTTGGCCGATCCTCCTCGTCAATAGACGTCGCACATTCATCGTTTGAGCTTTTCATCTCTTTGAATGTGCAAGATAGCTTCGATCAACACCGGGGGTTTAAGTGCACATACAAGGTTACACAGCACTATCGAACATGTCAAAATGTTCGATATAGACATCGCGCTTCTACAGGAGACGAATTTTACACAAAACACATACAGACAACTTGAGCGCTATGCTTATTTACACACTGGCTATGCAATGTTTGCCACACCTGCGCCTCGCCGAGGCTCAGGGGTGGCAATCATTGTATCCAACAAATTTACACTATCGTCTCCTGTCTATACAGATATCTTCCCAGGCTTCGCTTCTTCCTTGGACTTTGTCATTCAAGACAAAAATATCAAGGTAGTAAACGTGTACCTTCCTCATGACCAGGACATTACAAGACAAGTTCTTGATAGTGTTCAGTCGTGTCTGGTGAATTTTAGCGGCGAAACTGTCCTCGGAGGTGATTTCAACTGCACTCTGAATCCCTCAATGGATCGGCACTCTGGAGTTGAGTTCAACTCTGTTAATGCTACTCGATTGAGGAATTTTGTCGGTGTTTTCAGACTCGTGGATATCTATCGTTGGATGCATCCTACGACTAGATCATACACGAGGGTCTCGCGAAATATCCATGGAAGTCTCGCAGGCTCCAGAATTGATAGACTTTACGTCTCACCTGGAATACTAGAACATTTCGTTGGTGTCACTCATGAAGTGTGTTCCGTTAGCGATCATGTTCTTGTAGTGGCGACCAGCACTCTAGTTGAAAGACGAACTGCATACTGGGTATTCAACAACTATTTGTTGAATTCCGAGCAGTTCATCAATGAGTTCATTGATTTCTGGCACGATTGGCAAGAGAGGAAAGCTGACTTTCCTTTTCTTAGTCAATGGTGGGATGTTGGAAAGCTCCAGATTCGGTCTTTTGTCGAGACGAGTTTCAATCGAAGTGGCTATCAAGCTTCTAGCTTGTCGGCCGAGGTCTCTCGGGTGGCAGCTCTTCTCCCAACTCAGCCGGGGTTGATTCTTTATTTCAATGGAATAAAGGAACGCTTGGCGACACAGACTTACAAGCACAGCTTGGAGTTTGTGCTGCGCGGCCAATCGCGCTGGCTGAGAGAAGGCGATTCTCCAACTGAGTACTTCTTTCAGGCGACTAGACGTCGTACTGCTTCTTGTGAGGTCGAATCGATAATTGATGAATCTGGACAAGTCCTCAACGGACAACAGCTATCAGAATATATTCGAGACTACTACAGTAGTCTCTACTCTGAATCGACGTCGACAACATCCTCGACCACTCATGAATTTCTTGAGAATATTCCCACTTTCTCTGAAGACAGTAAGGAGCTCCTGGATACAGTAATCACATTGGAGGATATGATTGCTGCGACAAAGGATCTAAGGCGACACACTTCACCTGGTTATGACGGCTTGACTCCAGAATTCTTCATACGTTTCAGGGATTTATTAATTCCTGACCTTTTGGAAGTCTTCAATTCGGCGGTTGAGACACATTCAGACTTTCCTTCTAGTTGGAGGAGATCTGTTATGCGCTTGATTCCAAAGAAGGGAGATTTGCAGAGGATGGGGAACTGGAGGCCAGTAACCCTATGCAATGTAGACTACAAAATCGTCTGCAAAGCATTAGGGGCGATACTCCGCTCAGTGATTGCTTCGGTAATACACCCGGAACAGTCCTATTGTGTACCTGGTCGTAGTATCTACGACAATATCGCGGTAGCCAAGCATTTGTTTGCCTACCATGAACAGACAGGTACACAAATGGCCATGATTTCACTTGACCAACAAAAGGCTTTTGATAGTGTCTCGCACGAGTATCTCTTGACTGCTCTCGAGGCATTTGGGTTTCCGCCCAGGTGGCTCGATATCGTCGGGAAACTGTATAGAGATTCAGCGATTTTGATTAAGCATCAAGGTCAAGTTCTGGCTCCTATCTCGTTTCATCGAGGTATCAGACAGGGCTGTCCATTGTCAGGTATGCTTTATGATCTTTCGTTGGAGCCGCTACTGGTGAATCTTCGTCGAATGCTCGGACGGTATGCGGTTCATCTGCCATATACCAATGTGAGGCCTCTTATGTTGGCGTGTGCGGATGATCTGTCTATTTTCGTGACAAGAGATGAAGCTTTTCCGGTCGCTCGTGCTGTTTTCGAACAGTTCGAACGTATAGCGGGCGCTAAAATCAACCTTAGTAAGAGTCAAGGCTTGTGGTGTGGAAGGTGGAGAGATCGTACAGATACTCCACTGAACATCCAATGGACTAATACTTGCCTGAAGTATTTAGGTGTGTATATCGGACGCGAGAGTAAATCAAATAATAGCCGCATCGCTCTTGAGAAACTCTCTAGAGCTGTAAACTCATGGCGTGGTCGACTGTTTCCACTATCCTTAATGGGTAGGTCAGTCGTGATAAACTATTTGATTACCTCGTCCATCGTTCATCTGCTAAAGTCTGAGACGTTTGATGAAGGCTTCGTAGGTCTTCTTCAAGCAAAAGCGATAGACGCCTTTTGGTGCGGAAGACGATGGGTTGCTGAAAGCACGCTCTGTCTGCCAGTCAAGATAGGTGGATTAGGTCTCACTAACTTGGTTGTGAAATCAAGGTGTCTCCAAGTGCGTGCATTCCAAAGAGTGTTTTGCCAGAGAGACAGCTTGATTTCTCAACTGTGGGTGAATGTACTGGGAGGGATCGGCATAGGGGAGTATTACTACCTACTCTCTGTTCGACCACCTTATCCTCGTGACTGGCCACAGGATCTAATCTCAACGATTCAGACCTGGGGCAGAATCAGGCCAGCATTTCACCTTCAGTGGAATGCTCTAAGGTACACGCAATTCGCGTCGATTCCAATCAGGTTCAATCCTGAATTAATAGATTCAGTGTTCAGTAATGCTCGGGGTTTTGAAGCTGACACGCATACACTGACAGTTCTCGGAGATATTATTGATATCTCTGGAAACTGCCGAATAAACACTAACACTGCACAACTACACGACCTGGCTGCTTCTGCGCGGGAGAGATTTCGCCAACTTGGGACCAGTGACCCTGGCACTAAGTTGGAAGATGCTTTCGTTCTGAACAGACCACCACACACACCTTTCAGCACACTTACAACACGTGTGCTCCGTGACGTGCTTATGTCAATAAGACCTCCGGAGTATACAGGATACAACAGATGGCGAACACACCTCGGGGTGAATATGGGCGTGATGGGAGGGATAACTTGCAGAGTAGTCTACAGTTATCCTTCTAGTTACAAAGATGCTGATGTAGCATTCAAATTGCTGCATCACAGTCTTATGCATCCTAATCAGTTGTCACATATCGACCGCCGAGTTCAGAGGATTTGCACAGTTTGTGCTGGTGAGGGCACCCTGTTTCACAGGTTCTTCACTTGTCCGGCTTTGCAGGGTCTAATGGATCTCGTGCGCGGTATGTGTCAGTTGATCCACCCGAATTTCGGCATTACTAGGACATCGTTTCTATGGGGACCAAAGGTATGTGGTCGAGTGAATTGTTTGATTAGCTTTGTGTTGACACTGGCCAAATCTACAATTCACTTGTACTACATGAGAGTCGAAGATGGGAATCAGAACACTGACCCACAACACCACGCACACGCACTTAAGCGCCACTTCGTTGACAGGTTGAAGAGACGTTTACGTCTCGAATATCTGGCAACGAACGCAGACACATTCAACTGCACATGGCAACCACTATCGTCGGTGCAGGATGGAGCTCTTGTCTTTCGCTGGTGAGAACAGGCCACAGCATTTGCAACACTAGTCCACGGGGCTTCTCCCCGCTTAGGAATCGTTGCACGTGCGGTGGGAAGGACAAGCACTCTGTTAGAGATGCTAAGCTGGAGGGATGATGAGGGCAGTTTGTAGAGGTCTACGATACTACAGGCCGCCCTCGCGGGACTCTATAACGGTATCGGCTAAATTTTTTCGTTCGTTCGGTCATTTATCTTTGATTCGGTTTCGGTCTCGGTGCTAAATTACAAAATTTTTTGTTGAAAATTCGTTCGTTTAGGTAAATATTTTTATTAGATTAATTTGGAAATTGAAGCTTCTTGGAACTGCCACTTACCCAATTGTCAAAATTGGGACTTTTAAATTTTTTGTCTATCTTTTAGATACTTTTCAAAATTCTTGTAGCCGTTTTTTAGCTCTTTTGAGAATTTTGTCTTGTTTGTTTTCCTTTTGTTTGTGTCTTTTTTCTTGTTCATTAGTTTTTCTAATTGTTTTAATTGTTTAATTGTCCCTATTGACCTTTTATAGCTTTTAGATTAGCTAGCGACCTTTTGTTTACACTTTGTAGAGCCTTTTGCCACCTATTTTTAAGGAATTTTGAAAAGAGCCAAAGAGCCAAAAAATAAAGAGCATATATACATAAAAAAAAAAAATTATTATTATCGCAGAGACCGGACGTGTCAATCTTAGCTCCAAGAGGAATAGTAAAAAAGTAGGAAGATAAGGTAGAAAAAAGGTGTAAAACGTGTGCAAGTGCGCGAGTGTATAGCTAACATCGTTAAAGTGTAGTGAACTACATGAATTTCAATAAAAAAAACTAGTAAAAATTTGAATAAATTAGTTGTGAAAAAGAAAAATCTCGTGACAGTTCCTCAATTTTAATTATTTTTGGTAGTTGCCATGACAACATGGCAACCGTGAAAAAATTTGTAGTGATGAACTAAATTAATTTTTGGAAAGTAAAAACAAAAAATAATATAATAAAAATTTAATTATTTTAAAAAAGAAAAGAAAATATAAAAAATATATTTGTATTTAATAAGCCGCACAGCATCTCTGCCGCACTCAAAATGAGTACGAGCAGTGATTCGGGGGGGACAGATGATCCCCTCAAATCAAGCCAAAGAAGGAAGAAGAAAAATAAATCTTCTTGTTCCTCTTCAAAGGAAAATGTAAAAGGGCTCACTGAAAAGGCCATAAAGGGCCCAATTGAAGAGGCCAAACCTCAAAATTGGCAGCTATCTCCACAGGAGAAGAACGTTGCCAGGACATCCAAGTCTGTCCGTGAAGAGCCTGGGGCAACAGCCCCAATATCCACGGCTATTGCTGCAGCATCAGTAGTTGCAGCTGTAGCCAATCCACTGGCGACGGCTTCATTCCTAGAAGAACGTCCTACGCTGAAGGAAGTTGTTGAAACGGCTTCGGCTTCAGCGCCAAAGCCAAGCGGTGTTGTGATGAGGCCACCGCTTTCTGCAGCGAAGGCAATTGCTTCGAATCAGCTGAAGCCACAGGCATCAGCAACAAGACCAGCAGCAGCACCACGATCCCCAGCAGTAGAGTTAGGGATCTCTTATGCTCAACAGGTAAGTGGCAGTTTCAATAAGGGTTCAGCCTTAGAAATTTTAGGTAAGGGCATCACTCCTCGTCCAGCCCCATTGGACGCAGGTAAGCCTCGGCCTAAGACCGGTGCGGGTCTGCAGGCTTTTTTCGACGGGAGGTGGCAGGATGAGAGCTACGGTATGCAGCTCGAGCACATCAATAGATGTCCTCAGAGCGCATACCTGAAGGCGATCTTCCAGGTCATCTCTCGTGAGCAGCTATTTTCCATGGGGATAATAGCTGGGGGAATGGTTGAGGTGTACACCACAACCCTCGAGAGTGCTACCAAGCTTATGCTTGCGGGCATCGAGGTGGATGGTAGACACCTTGTGCCGTTCCCACTCAGGGAAAAGCCCACAAGAGTCATGTTTTCACGGGTCCCTATGCGAGCTTGCCATGGAGACCTCCTAAATTTCTTGGGAAGATTTGGGAGGGTTCATGGCAACGTTCGTGCTATTCCCTTAAAAATTGGGGACGAGGGTCTCGGGCGGGGTGTCTTCGGTACCAGCCGGGAGGCGTCCATCACCTTGAATAAGGGGTGTACGCTTCCAAAGGGCTTTTACCTGAGCTTATCCGGCTCGAGGCACTGGATAGACGTTGGCACCGAAGCGAAATGCCATGCTTGCCATTTGGTAGGGCATTTTATTGCTGACTGCCCCAGGAGAACCGGGAAGAAGGCTGAACCGAGGGTTCCCTCGAAGGAAGCCACTACTACAGTAGTGGATCTGGAGAAGGAGCCTTCGGCCGGCACTCAACCTGCTATTTTGGAGCAGCCAGTGGTTAAGGTGCCTGAAGTTGTCCTAGAGGCAAAAATAGTTATGGCTGTAAACGGCGCCACGTCGGCACGTGAAAACACGGCTACTTCCGACGAGGAGTCGAATAGCCAAGTAGTAAAAAAAAAGAGGACGAGGAGGAAGAAAGTTGACCGGGTGATGCTGCCTCCTCCAGAGCCAGCAAAGCCAGTCGCATCCAAGCGGCCCCACTCGGAGGAGGACGATAGTGGAGCTCGCGGTTCGAAGGTTGTAGTAAGGGACGCGGTGGTGTCTCACGAGCAGCTTTCGGACTGCGACATCACCGGCTTGGATGACACTGGTCTTTCGAGCTTCGGTGGCTACGAGTCGTGTGATAGCATCATTTCGACTGGTAGCCAATTTGAAGTCTCGAAAGGGATGGAGACCCTTCCTAGGAAGAAGATCTCCGAAATTCTTACCCAGCTCCAGTACAAGAAGAATTCAGATAAAATCTGGAGTATTCTTGTAAGGGAGCTGGAGAGGCCAGAGTTGTTACTTCCTCAGCTTCAACTCCTACAACAGGAGTCCAGGAAGAGGAGGAAGTACAACGATGTTGCTCGGTTAGAACGACTTCATAGGAAGGTGGAGGAGTTGCTTCAGGAGCATCGCTTGGCCGATTCTCCTCGTCAATAGACGTCGCACATTCATCGTTTGAGCTTTTCACCTCTTTGAATGTGCAAGATAGCTTCGATCAACACCGGGGGTTTAAGTGCACATACAAGGTTACACAGCACTATCGAACATGTCAAAATGTTCGATATAGACATCGCGCTTCTACAGGAGACGAATTTTACACAAGACACATACACACAAATTGAGCGCTATGCTTATTTACACACTGGCTATGCAATGTTTGCCACACCTGCGCCTCGCCGAGGCTCAGGGGTGGCAATCATTGTATCCAACAAATTTACACTATCGTCTCCTGTCTATACAGATATCTTCCCAGGCTTCGCTTCTTCCTTGGACTTTGTTATTCAAGACAAAAATATCAAGGTAGTAAACGTGTACCTTCCTCATGACCAGGACATTACAAGACAAGTTCTTGATAGTGTTCAGTCGTGTCTGGTGAATTTTAGCGGCGAAACTGTCCTCGGAGGTGATTTCAACTGCACTCTGAATCCCTCAATGGATCGGCACTCTGGAGTTGAGTTCAACTCTGTTAATGCTACTCGGTTGAGGAATTTTGTCGGTGTTTTCAGACTCGTGGATATCTATCGTTGGATGCATCCTACGACTAGATCATACACGAGGGTCTCGCGAAATATCCATGGAAGTCTCGCAGGCTCCAGAATTGATAGACTTTACGTCTCACCTGGAATACTAGAACATTTCGTTGGTGTCACTCATGAAGTGTGTTCCGTTAGCGATCATCTTCTTGTAGTGGCGACCAGCACTCTAGTTGAAAGACGAACTGCATACTGGATATTCAACAACTATTTGTTGAATTCCGAGCAGTTCATCAATGAGTTCATTGATTTCTGGCACGATTGGCAAGAGAGGAAAGCTGACTTTCCTTTTCTTAGTCAATGGTGGGATGTTGGAAAGCTCCAGATTCGGTCCTTTGTCGAGACGAGTTTCAATCGAAGTGGCTATCAAGCTTCTAGCTTGTCGGCCGAGGTCTCTCGGGTGGCAGCTCTTCTCCCAACTCAGCCGGGGTTGATTCTTTATTTCAATGGAATAAAGGAACGCTTGGCGACACAGACTTACAAGCACAGCTTGGAGTTTGTGCTGCGCGGCCAATCGCGCTGGCTGAGAGAAGGCGATTCTCCAACTGAGTACTTCTTTCAGGCGACTAGACGTCGTACTGCTTCTTGTGGGGTCGAATCGATAATTGATGAATCTGGACAAGTCCTCAACGGACAACAGCTATCAGAATATATTCGAGACTACTACAGTAGTCTCTACTCTGAATCGACGTCGACAACATCCTCGACCACTCATGAATTTCTTGAGAATATTCCCACTTTCTCTGAAGACAGTAAGGAGCTCCTGGATACAGTAATCACATTGGAGGATATGATTGCTGCGACAAAGGATCTAAGGCGACACACTTCACCTGGTTATGACGGCTTGACTCCAGAATTCTTCATACGTTTCAGGGATTTATTAATTCCTGACCTTTTGGAAGTCTTCAATTCGGCGGTTGAGACACATTCAGACTTTCCTTCTAGTTGGAGGAGATCTGTTATGCGCTTGATTCCAAAGAAGGGAGATTTGCAGAGGATGGGGAACTGGAGGCCAGTAACCCTATGCAATGTAGACTACAAAATCGTCTGCAAAGCATTAGGGGCGATACTCCGCTCAGTGATTGCTTCGGTAATACACCCGGAACAGTCCTATTGTGTACCTGGTCGTAGTATCTACGACAATATCGCGGTAGCCAAGCATTTGTTTGCCTACCATGAACAGACAGGTACACAAATGGCCATGATTTCACTTGACCAACAAAAGGCTTTTGATAGTGTCTCGCACGAGTATCTCTTGACTGCTCTCGAGGCATTTGGGTTTCCACCCAGGTGGCTCGATATCGTCGGGAAACTGTATAGAGATTCAGCGATTTTGATTAAGCATCAAGGACAAGTTCTGGCTCCTATCTCGTTTCATCGAGGTATCAGACAGGGCTGTCCATTGTCAGGTATGCTTTATGATCTTTCGTTGGAGCCGCTACTGGTGAATCTTCGTCGAATGCTCGGACGGTATGCGGTTCGTCTGCCATATACCAATGTGAGGCCTCTTATGTTGGCGTATGCGGATGATCTGTCTATTTTCGTGACAAGAGATGATGCTTTTCCGGTCGCTCGTGCTGTTTTCGAACAGTTCGAACGTATAGCGGGCGCTAAAATCAACCTTAGTAAGAGTCAAGGCTTGTGGTGTGGAAGGTGGAGAGATCGTACAGATACTCCACTGAACATCCAATGGACTAATACTTGCCTGAAGTATTTAGGTGTGTATATCGGACGCGAGAGTAAATCAAATAATAGCCACATCGCTCTTGAGAAACTCTCTAGAGCTGTAAACTCATGGCGTAGTCGACTGTTTCCACTATCCTTAATGGGTAGGTCAGTCGTGATAAACTATTTGATTACCTCGTCCATCGTTCATCTGCTAAAGTCTGAGACGTTTGATGAAGGCTTCGTAGGTCTTCTTCAAGCAAAAGCGATAGACGCCTTTTGGTGCGGAAGGCGATGGGTTGCTGAAAGCACGCTCTGTCTGCCAGTCAAGATAGGTGGATTAGGTCTCACTAACTTGGTTGTGAAATCAAGGTGTCTCCAAGTGCGTGCATTCCAAAGAGTGTTTTGCCAGAGAGACAGCTTGATTTCTCAACTGTGGGTGAATGTACTGGGAGGGATCGGCATAGGGGAGTATTACTACCTACTCTCTGTTCGACCACCTTATCCGCGTGACTGGCCACAGGATCTAATCTCAACGATTCAGACCTGGGGCAGAATCAGGCCAGCATTTCACCTTCAGTGGAATGCTCTAAGGTACACGCAATTCGCATCGATTCCAATCAGGTTTAATCCTGAATTAATAGATTCAGTGTTCAGTAATGCTCGGGGTTTTGAAGCTGACACGCATACACTGACAGTTCTCGGAGATATTATTGATATCTCTGGAAACTGTCGAATAAACACTAACACTTCACAACTACACGACCTGGCTGCTTCTGCGCGGGAGAGATTTCGCCAACTTGGGACCAGCGACCCTGGCACTAAGTTGGAAGATGCTTTCGTTCTGAACAGACCACCACACACACCTTTCAGCACACTTACAACACGTGTGCTCCGTGACGTGCTTATGTCAATAAGACCTCCGGAGTATACAGGATACAACAGATGGCGAACACACCTCGGGGTGAATATGGGCGTGATGGGAGGGATAACTTGCAGAGTAGTCTACAGTTATCCTTCTAGTTACAAAGATGCTGATGTAGCATTCAAATTGCTGCATCACAGTCTTATGCATCCTAATCAGTTGTCACATATCGACCGCCGAGTTCAGAGGATTTGCACAGTTTGTGCTGGTGAGGGCACCCTGTTTCACAGGTTCTTCACTTGTCCGGCTTTGCAGGGTCTAATGGATCTCGTGCGCGGTATGTGTCAGTTGATCCACCCGAATTTCGGCATTACTAGGACATCGTTTCTATGGGGACCAAAGGTATGTAGTCGAGTGAATTGTTTGATTAGCTTTGTGTTGACACTGGCCAAATCTACAATTCACCTGTACTACATGAGAGTCGAAGATGGGAATCAGAACACTGACCCACAACACCACGCACACGCACTTAAGCGCCACTTCGTTGACAGGTTGAAGAGACGTTTACGTCTCGAATATCTGGCAACGAACGCAGACACATTCAACTGCACATGGCAACCACTATCGTCGGTGCAGGATGGAGCTCTTGTCTTTCGCTGGTGAGAACAGGCCACAGCATTTGCAACACTAGTCCACGGGGCTTCTCCCCGCTTAGGAATCGTTGCACGTGCGGTGGGAAGGACAAGCACTCTGTTAGAGATGCTAAGCTGGAGGGATGATGAGGGCAGTTTGTAGAGGTCTACGATACTACAGGCCGCCCTCGCGGGACTCTATAACGGTATCGGCTAAATTTTTTCGTTCGTTCGGTCATTTATCTTTGATTCGGTTTCGGTCTCGGTGCTAAATTACAAAATTTTTTGTTGAAAATTCGTTCGTTTAGGTAAATATTTTTATTAGATTATTTTGGAAATTGAAGCTTCTTGGAACTGCCACTTACCCAATTGTCAAAATTGGGACTTTTAAATTTTTTGTCTATCTTTTAGATCCTTTTCAAAATTCTTGTAGCCGTTTTTTAGTCTCTTTTGAGAATTTTGTCTTGTTTGTTTTCCTTCTGTTTGTGTCTTTTTTCTTGTTCATTAGTTTTTCTAATTGTTTTAATTGTTTAATTGTCCCTATTGACCTTTTATAACTTTTAGATTAGCTAGCGACCTTTTGTTTACACTTTGTAGAGCCTTTTGCCACCTATTTTTAAGAAATTTTGAAAAGAGCCAAAGAGCCAAAAAATAAAGAGCATATATACATAAAAAAAAAATTATTATTATTTATTTAACCAATGATAACATTTCAGGGTATACATCCATAGGATGGGAAATAATTAAAGAGTTTAGACTGTTATATAGTTCTTTGCAACTTGAACACTTAGGTAGACTATAAAGTGAGTTCATATAATAAGATGATAACACAACCATGTCGAAAAAAACCTCTTTAAAAAGGCCCTATTAAACTAACTTACTCCTAGTTAACCTATCTTAATATCTAATCGCCGAATAAGAGGATTGGGTGATAGCTGACATTTATCAAAGAATTTTAAAGCAATTGTGCTTAATCTTTCTTGGATTACATAGTTGGACACGCGCGGTAGTATGTACCTATCTGGTGGAAGGCGGGTATACAGGGGGGGGGGCTCACAGGGGTCATTAGCCCCCCGAGGTGATGTAAGTAGTAAAAATGAATTGGGTATAATAAACATTCGCTCATAGCTCTTCTTCTTTTAAACGTGTACACATTTTTTGCGTTTTTATATTAGTGCCGAAAAGTCATCTATCATACCTATCACAGGATAGTAAGTAATTTTGGAACGCTTTTAAATTTTTGCTGCGCCCATTGTTCATATATATGAAAAAGAACGCAATTACGAGTTTTAAAAGTGTTATTGTTTCTAAGAAATTGGTAAGCGACGGTAGATGGCAGCGGGAAATTCTCTGTTAAAACAGGTGGTCGAAAAGCGGCGATTGTGAAAAAAGAAGATATTGAGATTTAATTTGTATTAGTTTTGAGCGTTTTGAAACAGATTTATCGAGAATATTTTATATTATTTTGAAAGAATTGCATTGGATTAAAGTGTGGAAAGGAAAAATTTAAAATACAGAAATTAATTAAATAAAAATCAAATTAAATGCCAAAAATACCACAACTTTACCATTTTTATTTAAGCGCCTCGAAATATCCATCCAAATTATGTCTTTTTTGTCAACTCGTCTATACTGGTTGTCTTGTATATCATAAATTATTTTATGCTATCGCACTTCCTCAATCAATTTTTCATCAAAATTCATTGTTTTGAAATTGACAAACCTTGACAAAAATGCCACAACAATTTCGTTCGTTTGATTTTGTTAGCGACGACAGCAGAATTAGAAATTGATCAATCCCGACGGTAACTTCGTCCACCGCTGACCGTTACCTGTCGAAATTTGGGCATTCGCATAAGACACTGTGCTTTTCGAAGTTTGACAGCGGCACTTTTTCGTCGTTTGCCGTTGATTGTCGTAATTGCATTTAAGCCTTGACTTACAAATTTTCATTTACGGTTCTTCAATCTTCCAATAGAACCAGATCCATGCAATCAACGTCTAGCCTAGGCACCCGTTGATTTACCATGGCGACACTGGGCGCGTTTAGGCGGAGACCAAACCAGTTTGGAAGAGTTGGTAGCGTTTGGTCACAACCATGTAAAAATACCAGCCATTTCGGTATTGTTTGTAATTATGCGGAGGAAAAATCGGTAATTTTGACCGGTTTGGTCTTCGCCTAAACGCGCTCACTGATTCAAGAGTTGCTCAAAATTTTTATGTTTGTAGGGAAGTATTGATTTTTTCTTAGAAATACACTTGCAAATTGTTCTTAAGAATTTGAACGAATATCTATTCACCAACTACGGTGTAAACGAATTAGTCAGCGTTGCCGAAAATCGACTAAATTGGCCGATTTTGAACTTCATTAGCCGAGAAAATTTTACCCTAGCCGACAGCCGATTTTTAGCCGATTTTGATATTTCGTCAGCCGATTTTGGGGTTAACGCTAGGTACACCTAGTTTTCCCGGGCGGTTAAACGTAATAGTACAGCTTGCATGCAAGCTGCACTGCCTTGCTGGTAGCTCAGCTTTCAGCGAACTTACATGATGAAAAACCATGGCAGCTGAGGGGATAGCAATTTGACATTATACAGTTTTCAAGATGGCGGAAAAGAAATGCTAGAGAGAATTTGATAAATTTATTCTGGAAAAATGAGATTTTCTGGGATTATTTGCATTACTTCATTTACCAACACCTTCCCCTTAATTTTTTCCTTGGTTTTTTAATGTTCTGCTACTTCCTTTATTGCTATAATTTTCCAATATACGCAAGACTTTATCTCAATGCCATTTTTTAAATGAACTTGCATGCAAGGTGATAAGACATCAACCGAACTGCGTTCTGCTGCCAAGCTAAAAATCGCGTTGGAAGGAAGGCTTGGATGCAAGCTGTACTATCTCGTGTAATCCCCGGGTTAGTGTGCTTTGGCGATCGGATATATTTTGAGCCAATTTCTTGGTTGAAAAAGTGGATTTTTCCTCTCGAGATTGTGCGAAATTGATGCGTCGTAAAAAAGGAGAAAAAAGTTCGCAACAGAGCACTTATGTCTCTGAAAGAAAGAGCGGAAAATATATGCGAAATGTAGTAACTGGGGTGTATGTCACCCGAGTGCATGAAAATGGGTTTTCCGGCAACAAGAACATCCCAAGAAAGTTTTCTGAATCAGGAAAAGAATACACCACTAGATAGTACTATCGGCGAGGACTTTTATGCTGGTTTTGCATTTACGTTCATTCGAGGAGTTTGCATTATTTTGTATAGAATGGAATTTGGAATTTGCCGATTTTTAGCCGATTTTTAAAATCTGTTTTAGATTTTCTAGATACATTTAGCCGATTTTAGAAATTAATTATTGGCAACACTGGAATTGGTGCATTGATTCTGGTGGCTCACTCTTTCGGACAGGAGCACATGCATTCAGTTTTCTTAGAAAGATCTGAAAATTTTTCTTTAGATTTTTCATGCACTATTGGTGGCGGACAATGATTCCAAAGAGTTATGTTGATTCAGGTGCATTGGCTGATCTGGGTCGCTAAATATATTTATGAACGTTGGCAAGCATACATTTTGTTCTTCGAAATTTACTTAAACATTTTTCTTTCGAATTTTTATACACTATTGGTTGCAGCAAACAATCATCGACGATTGATGCCACTAAAATTGATTCTATAATTTTTCTTCACAATTTTACGGCAAGACTATAAAAATAAAAACCATTCGCTTTCCTCTGTCTGCGGTAGTTGCCGTTGCTTTGCTTATACTTTCGTATTAATTCAAGTAGTGTTATTTAATTTAACTTCACTTTTACTTTTAATTCTAAGGAGAAGAATAAACTTACTACACTACTTAGCGATGGAGGCAGAAATAGTAGCGAAAATGGAAAGCAGAAGACTGATAAGACCATTGACAACTTTTGTCAGAAGAAAGCAAGATCAGTTAAGTTCCCATCAAAAGATATAGTCTTGACATATCATGCATTTCTACTCCTATTCCTTTAAATGTGAGTCAAATTGCAAGCTCTCACCCTCAGTCAATTACTTCACCCGTGACAGAATCGGTTGCGTCACATCTATTTCTACAATCTGTGCACGAGAAAGAGAGTCCTTAATGTCTGTCCACTGAGATCGACATTGATATGGATAATATTATCGACAGGCTTTCCAAATCAAGCAGAAAATTGGGTTTTGTGATATCTAACTTAAATATGATAATAAAAATTAAAAGCGACTATTTCCGACTTTTTTCTCCCCTCGATCATTTTCGTTGTGACCCCCCCCCCCCCCAGGCTGGAGGGCTGGATACGCGCCTGTCTGGTGGAACAGTGCCATTGCAAGTTCAATATTTTATTTTGTGCTTATGAGTTTCTGCGCATTTATACCAACTGGGAGCATTGTAGGTAAGAACAGATTGGAAAATTGTTTTAAAAAGGATAAATTTATTTTCGATACTTAAGAATGATCTTCTGTTTATGAAAAGCTATAGGATTTTCGTTATAATGTTGATCTTATGTACTGCTTTAGAGGTATTCTTAAAGGTCAAAGTTTTGTCGAGATGTATGTCTAGGTACTTAATGCTATCAGTCCAAGGAAAACTAACATCATTCACTGTCAGGGTCGTGTGAGCTAGATGGCATTGTTTACGTTTCCTTGTACAAATTGCTTGCGTTTTTGTCCCGTTGAGTTTGATCTTCCACTTATCGAAATACTCAGCTATTGTAGTTATATTTGGCGTGTCTTCTGAAGATGAAAAGATTACTGTGTCGTCCGTAAATGTTGAGATTGAACAGTTAGGTAATGTTGGGAGATCAGCAGTAAATATAATATAAAGAAGCGGACCCAATACCGAGGCTTGGGGAACGCCAGCTATGGTTCGATAAGGTGCAGATATTTCCTGTCAAACGTGAACCGTTGAGAATCTATCAACTTAAAAAGCTTTGGACCATTTTAATGATGTAGATCGGAAACTCATCGCGAATTAACTTATAGATAAGGCCCTCATGCCAAACCTGAATGTCTTATAGAACAAGTTCATTAGATTGTTTTTTGTTAAGCTTATCTTTGATAAACTGCGTTACTCTGGCAATGGCTTGGTTCGTACAGTGCTCACTACGAAAACCAAACTGTTCGTTGGGTAGAATATTATTATCAGTCACAACGTCCTCTATTTTTGTCTTAATTGTTTTTTCCAATATTTTTCCAAGACCGCTAAGCAGACTGATCGGCCTGTAGATTGTAGCATTGTCGGAGGGTTTCCCGGGTTTTAAAATTGGTATAACTTTAGCTTTCTTTCATTTAACGGGGAAGTAACACAATTTAAGGCATTAGTTTATTATGTGTGTTAAATAAATTAGTCTGGTCCTAGGCAAGGCTTTTATGCAACAATTGGGTACCTTATCAATGCCTGGCGATTTACGGGCTCGAAATCGTTTGACGTGACTTTTTATTTCGCTAACTCTAATATATGGAGCATTAGCGTTGATAAGGGGTTGGAAAGAGGACACTGCATTAGTTACTACTGATACTTGCGTTGGGGGTCCTTTTTAGGATTCCATACCCAAAGGGTGCTACCGGCATCTATTACTAAGCATCCGCTGTCCGCCCGTCTGTCTGTCACTGGGCTGTATCTCATGAGTGTGTATTTCTATTGCCGCTTTAATGGGGTTTTTGTTGGCGTACATAGTGTTAAATCTTGTACGATGGTACGGAACCCTTCGTGTGCGAGTCCAACTCGAACTTGGCCGGTTTGTTTTTCTTTTCTAATATTTGTCTAATTTAGTGATTATTTCCTGTTTAGTTGTCGTCTTTTCCTCTTCAGCTGTTCTGCGATAACAGTCGTAATATTTTTCATTCTCATAAGGGTTAGATTTTATCATAGGAGGGCAAGAAAAACTTTAGCGATTATGAGGATTCTTAGGGCTGCTAGGTTCCTGAAGATAGTATTTCTTCATTCAGGGACAATCTCTAATTGTTTGGAGTGTTTAGAAATTGATTCTACCATTGTGAAGGTCCATTAATTCTTATTGCTTTGAACTTGCTAGAAGCAGGGCTGATAGGTATTTAAATATGTATTTTCCGATATGATAAGGCACTGCAAGTTATTAATAAATAGATTTAGGTCGATAGGGTGTTTCTCAACTTGATTTGTCGCAAGTTTCAATAGATACTCTTGCATGGAAATGATGTTGGCTACTTCGTAAACTCATATTTTGCGAAAGTATTTTGCGTGCGATTTTCTATGGAATTCCTAAATTCTAAGAATAGTTCTGTTTAGCTAAAGCATTCCATATAAGTGGAAAATTGTCTGTCATATAGGGTTATGACTAGTCGACAGTTTTTTCTGAGCTGTGAGTTCACCCATGAGTAGGTTGAAAGCAAAATTAGCTATGTACAATTCTCGAATGGTTAAATTTGATTTTAATGTGTTATAATTTGTGCAGTACGTTGTGATGGCGAAAAAACTTCAAAATAAGAAGAAAAACATCTTAGGAATATTTTACGAAAATACGTATTTTAAAAGTACTTTTTCAACTCAAAAAACAAAATTAATTCGGACATAAAGGGATTAAGGATCTAATTCCTTGTATGGTCTTTTAAATACTTTTATCACTATATAATATTGGTGTATATATAGGAAATCCTTTAAAAATGTTGGGCTGCAGACATTTTTGGAAACAGTAAAATGCGCTGTATTTGTAAAGTGAATCTCATGCACAAAATTTCAGCTCTCTACCTCGAAGGATGCTGAAGCAGTGCCCAAATATATAGTGAAAAAGGAAGTTTTTGTATGGCAACCCTATGAAGGACTTGCTCGACTGGCCCCATTTTCGAACTTGAATACTTATATATTTTTTTAAAGCCCGTTAGCAAAATTACAGAACTCTAAGCGAACGATTTCTCGAGTTATTGTGAGGATGAATAAACGGACGGACCGACATCTGGATATACAAAAATCAAAATAACTTTTAATATTATACGGGGGTATCCAATTTGCCCAGTTTGCTCTACTACTGTGAGTTATAAACAGAATGACAAGCTTAGTATGGTTTCATCTGGAGTATATAAATTTAAAACTTTATGTCATTTTAAATTCTTAAAAAATATATATTTTCATAAGTTCTAGCTATTTTTATAGTTTTCATAGAGAAAAAATTATATACAGAGTAGTAGATAGTAACACAAAAATCGGTAACAGCTCGCTTGAATATAAAATCGACGATGCCTCTATTTACTAACGTAATTAAATGATGAGGAATAAAAATTCATTTATTCTTAGAAATTTAAAGAAAATATTTTGGCAGAATTTTTATTCACTTTGATGGCCGACTTGAGTTATGTACTTTTCTTAGAAAAATTGAGGACTTCTTTACATCAAATCTAGCCATTGTTGATTTTATATTGGAGCAAGGCCTTGATAGCTTATCCACTCATTACCTCAGCAAATCCAGGTATCGTCGGGCCATAGGCCATAATCTTCAAAATATTGGCAGGATATAACAGTTTATTATTTACAGTGAAAACATAAGCTCGCATTTTGTTCCAAGATTGTAAAATGTTAGCTGTCGCATTTTAAGGATCTGCTACTAGATTCAAACGTATCCTAAAATCCCGTACAGCTTTATTTTCATGGCCATCACAATGATACTGTTTCGTAAATTTTTTAGACAATGATTTTATATACGATTATGTACTCATATACATGGGTACCTTTCATATTGTAAGTTACGTAAATATTTCGTTATTATATTACATTTATTAATTAGTGTATCAAAAAAAATCCCAGAAAGCATAAAAAAGTAGAAAGCCGAATAATAAAATTCCCCATAAATTCAAATGAAAGTGAAATACGACACATCTACATGTGTAATTCATAATAATTTCTTTTGAAATGTAAATAATCGAATCCAATTGGAAAATTACGCAACTACTTCTGCCACCAGAAGAGCATATATGCATGTTGGAAGTAATAAACTATCATCAAATACTCATTGAAATATGTAGCCTGAACAGAATTGAAAATTTACGACCTAAATATCTTTAACGAATCGCAGCGATATTTAAAAAAATAGGCGACCAGAATATCAAAAACCTTTTTGGATTTCAAAGCACTTAATGTTCCTCTGATGTGATAATAAATGAACCACGTTTCACTTTCTCCAAGAGTTGAAAATTCACGGCCTACGGGGGCTAAGAGTGTAATCCAGTGCTAACCGCAAGTAATGAGAGAAGTTATCGTATTACACACCTGTGAAACGAGCAACAGGTAATTTAACTACTATCGGGCGGCTTGCCAATCACTCACAGCACGAACATATCACAAACTCTGGATACGCGTGTGACTTCCATTTCCTTAACTTTGTTGTATTTTATGTTTGGTTATCGCTGGCTTAGCATCATAATTTCAATTGAAATTCTACCCGAGGCCTCTGAATTCATTTTCGATAACAATTTCTTTGATGGCTCAATACTTTACGTAACCAGTTTATGTGTTTTGTGTTTATAACATTCCATCTCCGATCTGATCCAATTTTGGAAAGCATTCAAAATAATTCCAGGAGTGATGTTGTAGATATGAATTTAAAAAAACTTACAAGTATATTTTTCCTTGAATACTATTCGCATTACAATTTGATGTGTAACAGTTTGTCTGACAAAGATAGTGTGGAAAGCAAAATACCTCCATTATTAACTCTAGATAATTAAACTTAAGGCAATGTTAGTTACAGAGTAAGTAACCTAATCAATCAATTCATAGACTACGAAGTATATTTTAATATCTGATTTATTTATTTCAATCAAATTAGCTAAACATCATACTTTTTTAATTATAAAATAGAAAAGTGGTAAAATTAACGTGGCTTTCCAAATAGCCTTCTTGCAGTAGTTGCATACGGACACATAGTACAAATTTCGCGACAACAATTCTCGAAGAGTAACAAGTGCGTATTGTTGTAAATATGAAGGTAGTATGAGTGAGGTGTTTATTTATTTATTTCGCTAAAAATGCTAGCTAGAATGATAAAAAAACAATACTCAAACAAAAGTTATAATACAGAACAATTTTTAAAGATTTTTTTAATTGGCACTTATTGACATGAAAGTCAATCGAATGAAAATTCTAATTAAAAATACAGCACAATCTAGACATAGGCTCAAAGTGTCCATAGTTGGTGCAATGGGATCACAAATAAAATAAATAAAATCATTAGATCGTAGGTGTCGGGTTCGTCAATTGAAATAAAATTTCTGAAGCATCAAAGGCTGTCGATTTCCCCCTACACAAGTTGAAATTCAAAGCATATGTCAAATATTTTCCTACGAGATGTATTAAATGTAATCACTCGTTATAAGGAGGAAGATGAAGTCTATCCCTCCATTCGAGACCTCTTAGGGCAAAAAGTAAAAATCTCCTTTGCACGCTCGGAGTGATTTTTGTAAGAGGGTGAGCAAACAGGATCGGTATATTTGACAATGGGTCTAACAAGAGTGGTAAAAAGTACTTTAGTAATGTAGATATCATCTAGTTCTATTGCCCTGTGCTTCTTTACAAAAACTAACATTGAGTTCGCCCTAGTAACAATGTGTCCACATTGAGTGAGTGAGTGAGTTTAGAGTCAAACAATACACCCAAGTCATAGATTTTATCAACTTTCGAAAGTAACAGCCCATTCATAACGTAGATATCATTCGAAGGAACTCGCTTACAGGAGAAAATGGGTAGCTTACATTTATCAATGTTCAAAAGGAGAGAATTCTTTGTACACCATTAAACAAGTCTATCCAGGTCTTCCTGCAATTTGGGACAATCAGATAGGTTTATACATTTGTAAACCATCATAGGAAACATCATTTATGAATAATATGAAGTGAAGGGGCCCTACGTGGCTACCCTATGGAACACCGGAGTAAGCCGTTATTTCTTTAGACAGAGAAGAAGGGAACTCTGTCCTAAACTTGCGATCCTTAAGATAGGATGGTAACCAATTCTATAACCAAATTGGGAAACCTAAGGACTTCAGTTTAAATAACAGAAGATAGTGCGGAAGTTCGTCAAAAGCGTTGCTGAAGTCTGTATAAATACAGTGAGTTTCGCAACCGCGCTCAAACGATTCGATACAAGTAGATGTAAACTGAAGCATATTTGTTGATGTTGATCTTCCCTTCATAAAACCATGTTTATGAGGATTAAGAGCTCCACTAGAATGAAAATACAAGAATTTATATAAAGAAGCTTCAAGCAGTTTGAGAATACAAGACATTTTAACAATACGACGATAGTTGGTAACAAGCTCCCTTTTACCGGACTTAAAAACTGGGATAATAAATGACTCTTTCCATAACCCAGGAAATTTACCAGGCCGCAATGATAGATTAAATAAAAGTTTTAACAGGTAAAATAGTGTTCCACAGCACTTCTTTAGGACAAGACAATAGGGGGTAATCCACCGGGCCCAGCAGATTAACCAGGGTTTAGCTTGTACATGGTGTCATCAATAGATTTCTGATCAATAGTGAAGCACGGGATATTAACTTTAGGAAGTATCGTTAAGTAGTTACAATAACCAAAAACTATTTGAGTATCATTAGTTAACTAAAGTAATCAGCAAAATAGTTTAATATCACAGTCGGATCATGATTAGTATTATCATTAAATACTAACACAGGAGGAAAATTATTGGGTTTCTTTTTGGTATTTACAAAACGTCAAAATTGTTAAGGATCCCATCTGATTACACTTCCCATCTTAAACAAGAACGTATCTTAGGCATGCAAGAGAGCATTAAGAAATTTGCTCCTCAATAACAAAAATTATCTTAGGTCATCATAAGACTAAGAGCGGTGAAACCTTCTCCAAGCTTTATTTCTCAGGTTGCGTAAGCGTTTAAGCTCAGCATCGTCTCAAGGAGGACACGAAGAGCCATTCCTTATACAAGACAATGGAACACAATCTTTAAAACAATCAAGCGCTGTGGGAAAACCTCGAGTTCGCAGAACTGGCAGAGGTCGGTGGTCCAATAAACGAATGTGTAGTTATCTAGGGTTAAATATCAACTAACGGTGGGTTTTGTGATAGAATTATTACAACATGTAGTAGGAGCAGAACTTAGTAAAATCTTACTTAGCTCCTATTATTCATCTAGTAATGGCGGATAAATAATTAGCCTAGCAAATTAGAGCTTATCGCAATAAATTAGTAGACAGTTTGGGCAATGGGTAATGATACTTCCTAAAAATGCAATTAAGAAAAAATGTCCAATTCAAACACGTATTTCTTTTCGAACTCAACCTGATTGTTGTTCGAACTCAATATTCGAACATGTATACTACAAATATTGAGAGTTGAGTTAATTGATTGTTAACAATGGTATGAGATCTGTGGTCAAGCGTAACGGTTACCGGTTTACAAAGCACAACTCAACTTTTCAAATCAAAATATAAAATTTTAATTCCAGTATCTAATGCTTACAACTATATCATAAAAATTCAATTCGTAAAATATCATAATAATCCTAATAGTTCAAATCCTACATATGCCTTAACCTAATATAGCAAATTTAATAAAATATAAAAATTCAACATAATTTATCAAATTCAATTACAAAAATGCCGTCACAGTGCTTTGCTCCCTTTATATCTGTAAAAAATGAAGAGAATCCACAATTAAATACATGAATTAATTCAAAAACAGAATAGGATTTTTTGAAGTATACTGCTAAGTGTGGGCCTTGGTAGAGAAATTGAAAATGGTGCAGCGTGTAGCTGCAGTGTTAATGCTGCAGTGTGTAAGGCTGCAGTGTTAAAACAGAATTAAATTTCTGGTGGAAACGGAGCTGAATTATAGTCTGCCGTGTAGGCACAACAGAATGATGGTCTGTGCTGCTTATGTAAAACATGGCAGAGTAGCAGAATTGGATTTTGCTTAAGTGTTTGATGTTAATGACGAAAAGTAGATTTCTGCAGCCGGAGTGAATTGCTGCTTAAGTGAAGGGTGGAAATAAAGCAGAAGTAAATTTCTGCAGCTGGCATAAATTCCTGCTTAGGTGTAGGATAGAAATGAAGCAGAAGTAAATTTCTGCAGCAGAAGTAAATTCCTGCTCAGGTGAAGGATGGTAATAAAGCAGCAGTAGATTTCTGCAGCAGGAGTAAATTTCTACTCAGGTGAAGGATAAAGGTGAAGCAGAAGTAAATTTCTACAGCAGGAGTAAATTCTTCCTTAGATGTAGGACAAAGATGAAGCAGAAGTAAATTTCCGCAGCCGGAGTAAATTTCTAATTAGATGGAAGCAAAATTTTAGTTTGGATAGTTATGGGAGCTCAGAGTAAGTTCTGAAATGGGAATGGGTTATTCTATTGCGGCTCGTCGGCTTCTTATAGCCGCTCTGAACCGCTACATATATGCTGCGTGATATGTTGCCCTGGAAATGCTTGGTTTTGTATCAGATTCTGACTACGACGAAGGCCTGAACTTATGATGTGACGTAATGTCATTTAATGGCATTTCCGAATGTAAATAATTGGGAGGAAGTGGATGTTGAAATGGTAAGTTTGTTGTTAGTTATGCACTTTATTTATTTATTATTATTAATGTTTTGATAGTTTTTAGATAGAATAGTATGGATTGTACCCTTAAAGTTTCGATTATGTGTGAGTGGAGTAGTTCCAGTCGTGAAGGTGATATAGGAAACTAGATTTGGTCTCCCTTTTAGATTAGTATTTTGATTTTGAAGTTTTTTGAATTAGATACTTTGTGTTCCCTTTGTTTCACTTTTCAGGACCACATTTTGGAGGAATTTACATTGACGGATATTATGTTATTGGCGTGGCCTGAACAAACTGTATTTAACGTAGATAATAAGTCCAGAAAGGAGGACAAAAAGCAATATATCGCTTGAGGGCACTGACATATATAACATGGACTGCCTGATTTTCTATTTTATATGGGCCAACTTTTTTTGGCAGGGTGTGACAATTATCTCCATTTCAAGTTTTACTTTCGCTTTAATATTCATATTAAAAGTTCAACAATTTAGAGAATAATTCGAAATTATTTCTATTCTTGAAAGCTTATCTCCTACAATATCAAATATTTTTTAAACTTGATTTTTAAAGAAATAAATTTAAGCAATTTTAGTCTGCCTGTCCCTAAAAGTAGCTATGGGGGACAGAGAAAGATTTACAAATATTGTATTGTCATCTATTTCTATCCTATATATTCATTTGGAAAACCACTGAACTGAAACTGGACTATGGTGTATTATGTATAGAACTTATTATTTGTAGTTCAGCGGAATAAAGTAGTTAAACCAAAAAGAGACAACTGTAGAAAAGTGATCCCATAATAATGTCAAATAATGTAAGGAATTTCAGTAGTATCAGCAGTCCATTTTGTATATGTCAGTGCTTGAGGGTCTCAAACTTCCTCGATCCTATCGTTATAGTTTAGGTATACTTTCGTTTATCTGATAAGTACAATTTTTACCCAAAATTATTTATATGTAGCAGCTCACAGCAATTGGCGTTATCATTTTATATCCTTCTACCGTGGCCCTTTCATGTAAAGCAACTTTAGGAAAAACGTCTGGAAAATAGAGGAAGAAAATAAGCAGTTTACTATATACTAGGTATATGCTTCAGTAGATGGTAGCTTAATCGCAGCGGTATTTTGTTTGCATTTTAAAGGGAATATTAAATCAAACTCCCCGATTCTACATAACAGAGTTTTAAGATATCTCTCAACCTCTTAAATTTAGCAAGTAAGAGATTATAGCAGAATTAGTATTCTGTAAAAATTTGTTTTAGACAAAATTTAATTTTGGGGGGAGGTTGACAGGCTTTGGAGAATCTGAACACTCCCTTTTCAGGCAGCCCAGCTGTTAAAGGCAATTCATTTTGGAAGAAGGAAGAAGGAGAAGAAATTTTTGGCGAGGCGATGATGGCAATATGGCCGACCCACACTTATCTAGCAAGAATCACGAGATTGCTACACTTGTGCCCAGACATGCCATCACAATAATTTTGCTACACTGTAGTTCCTTATACGATTATCAAGGTTAAAATTGTGTGCGTCATTATCAAGTTAGAATTATTGATTATTGTACGATAAATTCACAGCATGTAATGATAATTGAATTATTATTTTATCGCCTAAATCGCAGGTAAAGATTTCCACAGCCGTTATTATGTCCAAAAGGATTTTCGTATAAACATGTAGCAAAAAATTAACTGTTGCCAAAACTTTAAACTGACGATACTATTGTCGATTAATGCAGATTATCGTAAGGCTATGCCATTTCAATCACTTTCAAGTCAACAAATTTTGACATTCCGAACCTTATGAATACAGCCTCAGAAATAGCAAATGAATTCAAGTCCGTCATATTCCTCAGAATTATCCTCTGTGCATGGCTCATATTGTATAATTATTTTATATTTAACAAACTTCTACATAATTTATGAAATTTATACGTATTATGTAATTATGTACTGACTTTACAGCATTTTTAACTAAAATTTCGGTATTTGAAACAAAATAATTCCTGCAACTATAACAACCTCTTCCATTAGAGAGAGTAGAGATAAGAGATTTAGGCGTACTACCTTGGTGTAGAGCTCTTATGTTAAGATATATTTGAAAGCTATTTTTGTTTGCTAGAATAGCAAAATTCTTTAAAAAATCTCCACAAAATTTAAAAGATCAGCTGACCTCTGACATCTCTTAACTCTTTACGCAGAGCACCAATTTCTCCTAAACGGCTTTGACAGCTCAGTTAAGAGGATAAGAGATGAGCTCCTTTCTCTTAAGTAGAATCGGGGGTACTTAAGTCTAATTCGTTTTTGTCTTTAAAACAACAACTTTTATTGTAACTAATTATCATATGGTAACTAATATTTTCCATGAGCGCCCCATTATTTTATTTAAATAGCTTAAACATTATTTGTTTACTTTTTAGGGCATTTTAGATAATTTCGCAGTTATACATATCTAGAATTCAATAAAAATTAAATGTTTTTTTTTAATTTGCGTTTTTGGTCCCGCCAATATGATCGCTCTGTTAAGCGTTCATCGTGAAATGTATGAAGGACCCACTTTCCTACTCTACGGCAAAAAGGAGAAGATAAAATGTAAATCTGTAATTATTTTTTTTTTATAAAAAGTGATATATATATAATTCTCTTTTTTTTTATTGTAAACAAGGGTTAATCAAGATGTTTTTAAACATAACTTTTTAAATTTCTGCAGATGTACGGAGCATTAATTGAGAATTACCGTGAACTCAATTATCTAAATATAGGACTTACAGATGAATGGAATTTTTCGATTCAATTGAAAATTATATGCTTACTAAATTAATTATATTAAATTTACATAAAATTCCGATTATTGAGTTCACATTAATTCTCAGTTGTTCTTTCGTGTCTAGAGGGTGTGAATCTGTTATGAGTGCGGCTTTTCTCTGGATTTTTGAAGAATGACAAAGCAAATTCGCGAAAAGGAGATGGAAGTTTTGTTTCAATTTAAAACAGCTGCCAAATGGTCTTTGATGAGTCTTCAATGTGAAGATGGCTTGTTAGAATATTATCGGCTTCGAAAAATAACATTTAAAGAAACAATTATAACTCATAATTGGAGAAATTCAGTGAAACTCTACAACGGCAAACACGTTATTGTGAATTGTGTAGTGATTTACTATATACATATTTGAACAAGAGATTTATTTTGGAATAAAAGTGTTTTATTATTTCGTTAAACGCAGTAGTTTTAACTTTTTCTTTCCTTTTACTTTACAAGGTATAGGTACATTCCATATGTTCTGAGAATGCTATTTTAAGGGGTTACATGGATTTCGAAGGCTAAAAAAAGCGTATTTTTTCTTTATATATATATATATATTTTTTTTAATAACAAATAAATGATTTTATTGAAAACTTTAAGCATATAAAAGAGCAACATTAAATGAATATTTTGTAAAATTTTCATTTAAAAATTACGAAAATTCAGCCGGTGGAACCTGGTTTCCGGAGACCCTTGAAAAACAAGTGCCCTTGTGTTGGTCAGGATAACTCATGACAGCCTTATTAGAAACAAAGAAAAAGCATCTTTTTTCTGTTAGGAGATAAGCATAGGTCGTGACTGAACGAGGATTTAAAAAAAATTGAAATTCTTGGTACAATTTACACTAGTATAGTCTTGTAAAATTAGTTGTAATCGAAAAAAAACTTCATTCAGTCACTAGTCAATTATATTTTGAAGAAATTTGCAAAAATTCAATAAGATCAGTCCATTCGTTTTTGAGAAATTGTGTCCACCGAGTTCAAAATTAGTGTTTTTAAAAAAAAACCGATTAAAGTTTTAAACTTTTTTTTTAACTTAGATGGAATCGTTGATTCCAGCTCTATAAAGCAAAGATCATACTGCAGTTGCAAAGACCAGGGCATATTAAAAATATATATTTAATATAGGTGACCCGTACAAAGTGAGAGATGCGAACGAGGGAGACAGACAAACAATAGTTAAGCTTCAATATATTTTCGTCGCTGAGGATTATTTCCAAAACTTCTCTCTCCTAGACTTTTACTAGGCAGTTGCATGGACACCCAACCATGTAGAGGGCGAAATGATATACATGGATAGAAATTCACGTTATTGTTCCTGCATACAGGGGCGTATTGATTGCAAAAATTATTGTAAAAGAAAAAATCGATTTTTTCGGTTTTAGTTTTACTAAAACCGATTAATCGATTTTTAATCGGTTTTAAATAGAAATTGTTTTTGAAAATTATTAATTGTCAAATTGTTCAATTTTTTTCATGTTTATAATTATAGAAAATATAATATTTATTTAAAAATTAAAAAATGTATATAATTCATTAACAATACAAAAATAAAAAGTTATTTGTAAAAATTCTGGAAATATGTTTTTTAAATGTAATTGAAATGAGCACGTAGAAAGCATAAGTTATCAATGGGTTTATCACTTAATCGTGATCTCAGTTTGATACAAATTTGTAGATACTGAAAACAACCTCTCTGGTTTCACACTTGTAGGAGGAATTGATTTCAAAGTATTATAACCACATTGAGATAACAGGCAAGATACAACCAACTTATTGAAAGAGACTATATATTAGATCTGCTTAGCATTTTCTTCTGCCATGTGCGGCAGGCAGGAACTGGCCGTACTGAAGAGTATTGGTTCCTGCTGATACGAAATGCCTTATACAGATTATAACCAACTTATTATTTCATAATATAATTTTTTTATTATAATTAATGAACGCGTCTGAGCATTAGAGAAATATCATAAAAACTGAGTTTGGAAGATATTCCTCTGCTTATGGTACCTTAGCTACCGAAAATCCGTTCATTAATTATAATGAAATATTTATATTATGAAACAACAAGTTGGTTGAATCTTGCCTATTATCTCAATGTTTATGAAACTATTTGTTAAGGAAACGATAAATGTCGACGTCAAGGAATGGGAGGGAATACATTAAGAATCTCGATAAGAAAATATTATAAAAAAAGTTGCTTGCAGGTCTAAGAAAAGGTAAGGAAGGCGTTAAGAATAACTTTAAGAAAATGCAAAGATTTCCACCACAAACCTATAAGAAATTGTTAACTCATGTCGATAAGAAAATATTAAGAAATGGTTACATTCGGCAGAGAATTACAAAAGAGGGGAAACTACTCGAATTTTGACAACCATTGTGAACCACAGATGTATCGTTTGCGGAAAAAAAAGTTAACGCTTTTTGAGTGTAACGAAATTTGTAAGTTAAAAGGCTGAAGTACAATATAAATAAAAAACTTTACGAAATTGAGCGAGACTGAGGTTTACTTACGAAAAATTGGTATTTTTAGACTAAATATACATCACATTGGAATTTAATGTTCACAATGTTAAAAAGTGGTAAAAATGAAAAAATTAAGAAATGGAAGATGATTTAATTGAAGATTTTTCTATTAAATCGCAGTGCCATTTTTATTCCATTTTAATTTTTGCATTGCACTTGTAATCATTTAGTAATAATTTAATCATCGCGTTCTTACGGAATGAGCGATTGTTACCGTACCTTTAATTTTTAAACTTAACGAAAGTTCAACTCGCACGAGTTAAAGTTGATTTGTGCACGCCTGTTAAATTAAAGGGAGCGTTCGCTTCACGTAAGTAAATGTACTTATGGATACGTCTATTGTAGTTCAGCCTAAGTTCTCACTTTCTTAATGTTTTCGGCAAGTTGTGTTCACTGGGTATTCACACACAACATTGAGTGAGCACCAGTGCAGTGACACTGCCAGCGTATCAGTTCAGTTCTGATACGATTCTTTCCGCTCTGTTCTGTGATGTCATCTTTTTTTTACAAAGAATATTTAAAGAAACGAAAAAAATTCATTAATACAAAATTGGTTTTTAGGACGCTAAAACCGATTAATTCGTTTTCTGAAATCGGCCGCTTAAGGGCCGATTAATCGATTAATGGGGTAATCCAGTAAGCGATTTTGCAATCACTACAGGGGCGGATTTACTTTATAGTCAGAGCAGGTCAGGAAACTTTTGCGAGCTGTAAATTCTGAATTTATAAAGTAAAAGGAAACGAAATCGAAGGCGCATTATCCCGCAGGGTCGAATTCAAGGCTACCGTTTTCAACGTCATTATCGACAGATTGATTGAGGAACTACAAGAACGTGGTTCTGCTTACGAGGAGTAAAAGGCTGATTTTCCCATGGAGCTACATATATACTTTAAACTAGTTTATTGCTAAATTAAATCTCAAATTAGCATCATATTATTGGTAAGGGCCCACGAATGAATGACTATTTCAATGTTATATACACTTGCTCTTCCCAAGTTTTGTGAAGTTTCAAGAGGTCTGGACTAGGAAGTGTAAATATTGTAACGAACTCTTAAGGTGAAAAAATGACGAACAATTTGGGAAGATTAGCAAAAGTAGTTGTTAAATCCCAATAGCGGCTAAGTGACTGTCAGTTCACAATTTGTTGAACAAGTTGTTATTTAATAATGTTAATATTTGCTACTAATATTGGTGCAATCTAGATCTACATTACTTAGACTTGTATTAACTGGCCTAACTAAAATATTAATAATTCAGGTTGTCTTCCTAACCCTAGCTACCTTAATTATACCTATTAGGTATACCTTAACTCCTATATTGAGGTTGATTCCACGGAGACAAACAAGGTAACGTTCGGATGTACTAACGTATTCCTTTAGGAATCCAGCAAGGAATACAATGGTTTTCCCACAAACAGTGCTTTGATCCCGATTCTATACGTCGAATTGTATGACAAAGAAAATCCTAGGAAATGGTAACCATGCGTGACGATAGTGTTCTAGTAGTGGCTGACCTTGAATTTCATCCTGGTTACAGTATTTTGGTTCTGGAAGATCAGTAATATTGAGGAGTTATGTAGTTAAGTTGAACGTAATTGTTTGCTTCCTAATACCACTTCATATAAAAACTTATAAACGTGAAATTTTTGCGATTTTTCTATTGCTGAAAAATTAAACAAAATTGTCTCCGCAGAGTTCAGTCTCTATGCTGCTTGTTACCATTGATTTTATACATATAGATATGCCATCGCCGCGCACAATATGTTGTTACCTCTTCTCACTGAGTCGCCACTGTAGAACTTTATCATCTGCTCACAAAACGGTACGGCATCTGTTAGCAAAACTTGGCGAATATGAGGATAATAAGTTTTCTTCGATAATAAATAGCGCCATATCACAGCAAAGAATCTAATCTAATTTTGTCTTTTCCGTTTTTCTTTATGTAATGATGTGTAGAAATGTGGAAAATATCTGTACTAAAGAAACTTAGTATCAAGTTGATTTGAAGGATTTGGTAAATGGGTATGATACGTGATTTAAGTGAACAGAATTTCATACTTCGCTTTCCCACCAAGAAAGTTGCAGTACAGACAAAGCTCGTATCTAGGCATTGCGGGCTTCCAAGAAATTTTTCGGTCGGATTTTCGATAGAATTTCTGCGATCTTCCTGGTTGTTGACTGGTACATTGATTTTTCGTAAATAGTTCCAAATATTTTCCGCCAAGCAATTTGTGTCATTTGATGAAATTTCTTAGAATTTTTGGTTCGGATCGGCGCATACAGAAAGAAATATTTTATGAGCGTGAACATTTTTTTTATACTCTAGATGAAATCTAAAGGGTATAAAGATTGTCATTCCGTTTGTAACACATAGAAATAATGATGCTAGAGCAAAATGGATTGGACCCATGCATAAAATTAAAAGTTATTTTGATTTTTGCATGTCCGTCTGTCTGTCCGTCCTCACGATAACTCGAGTACGCGTGTACTTAGAAAGCTGAAATTTTGCACATGGGCTTTCTAAAAAAAAGCAAAATTAAGTTTGAAAATGGGGCAAATCGGGTCACTCCTTCGTACGGTTGCCATACAAAAATTTCAATTTTCACTACATATATGGCCATTGCCTGAGAACGCGTCAACGTAGAGCGTTGAAATTTTGCACATAATGTTTTCATAAATTCAGTAAATACAATTTCAAAAACAGACCAAATCGGGCAACTCCTTCTTGGTATTGCCATATAAAAATTTAGAATTTTTACGCATCCTGTGAAAACGATCACTCCTATACGGTCTTAATGTACTGGAAAGTTCTTCAGAATATGAAATCCTATAAAGTTGACTATAATCATATTTGCGATAGAGCGATATATTCAAAAACCTCTTCAAAACTCATATTTGCGCAGATAGGTGACTATACGAAATTACAAACGAGCATTCATCTAGGGTATCATAAGAATTGGTCTTAAACCAATTCTTGCTTTTTTACTTGTTTCTTATAAATTACTGGAAATTTTTCTTCGGAATTCTTATGCATTATTGGTTGCCGAGAACGATCTAATAAAGTGCTCGAACGCCTGAGCCTAGATAGATGGGTTATGTTCTGATGGTACTCCAGCAATGACTGGTGTATATGGAGGAGTAGTTGCAAGAGTAAACGCTGTCTCACCGGATGTAAAGTGCACACATTGTAGTATTCATCGTGAGGCATTAGATACCAAAGCAATGCCAAAAGAACTTAAAACAGTAGTTATCAGAACAATCTATAAAAGTGGGCAGTATTATAAAATCCAGAGCTTTGAACTCGCGGTTATTTGCAATTTTATGCAATGAGGTGGATAGTGAGCAAAACAAACTTCTTTTCAATACAGAATTTAGGTGGCTGTCCAGAGGAAAAGTGTTAATTTGTTTGTTTAAATTACGTTCGGATGTTCAATTGTTTCTAACAGAGGATAAATTTAACTTTGCAAACTGTTTTACTGATGGGCTTTGGTTAGCACAATTGGGATATTTAGCAGACATTTTTGGACGATTAAATGATTTGAGTTTAAGTCTATAAGGTGCAAACGCTAATGCTTTTACCGTAACTGACAAAATTAATGCAACAGTTCTTAAATTACAATTCAATATTAACGAAGTAAAGAAGTAATACGTATCATCTTTCCTAACTTTGGATGAATTTTATTTACAAAACTACAAAAAGAGCTGATCAAATACATTGAAGGACATTGTAATGGACTGGTAAACAGTTTTCGGTCATATTTTCAGGAAAATTTGGAAAACGAAAGTTTGATTCGTGATCCATTTTCTATTTCTGATAAAAACTTGGATGCATTTTCAGTGGTAGAAAGAGATCAGTTAGCGGAAATTTCTTGTCATGATTTTAGGTTCCAATGACGATCTGAATATGGTGCCATTTCTGATAAACCTTTGAAATTTTTGTTGCCATTTGTTTCGTTATATTTATGTGAAGTAGAATTTTCGGCTATGTTAATTATTAAAAATAAATGTAGAAGACGTTTAAACCTTGAGCCCAGTTTACGTCTAAAATTAACTAAAATTGAAACTAATATTACATATTTAATATGCAATAAACAACTTCATCCTTCACATTAACTCCTGTAAACATACATACAGTATTTTCTCTACATTTTTTTTTTAATTTGTAGTTTATTATTTAAAAAAAGTATTGATGTTTTTATACTGTGGTACGTATATTCAAGAAAAGTATATTGATGGTACTATGTATAGAAAAATCTTGGGAATCGCTGTATTACATCATTATCCTATCTAAAATCTCAAATCTCTTCAATGACAGTAAAATTACCATATATTTTATTAAAGCATTTGTTACCAGCAGGTAAAAATAAGGGGAATTATTTAATGTGTTCACCTACGTAAGGGTGCCTCAGGGATCTGATCAGATCCTTAGGCACCCTTACGTAGGAGAACATATTATATAATTCATCTTATTTTTACCGGCTGGTAAAACCCATGTATTGGGATCACTTTTGCTTTTTCTGCTATTTATAAATAGAATGTAGACGGCGCGGCAATCTCATATACAGGGTGTCCCAGACTAATATGACTATATTTTGCTAAATTAATCCTCTCGTCCAGACAAGTAAAAAATTGCATGGCACGGGGGAGGGGGGCAAAATGTCACCCTGTCGAGTTACAAGTTGATTAGTAAAATAATCTCTTTTTTCATTAAACACTCTATATATTCAAAAGTACACCCTGTACGGTCTATTCTAAGACGGAATTGTATGCAGATTTCAGTTTTTATGTTTTGTTTTTAATTTTTTCGTTGTTTTAAAATCCTCCCACTAATATACATGTTTGTTAAAAACTTTAAAAAGCCCAGAGTCTGCTCTTTAATTTATGTTGTATCTGTGACGGTTAAGGAGTTATTCGCTCTTGACCTACTCAGGACACAGATAATTTGTTCCATTAGTGACTGAAAATTCGTCAAAATACATCATTTTATAAAAATATCGTCTAATTGTGATATGACCTAATCAGGTTAAGAGCTAATAACTTTTTAATGGCTACAGTTAGTACATAGGGTGTTGTAGGTTAAATTAAGGAGAAGACTCTTGGCTTTCGAAATTTTGTAAAAAAAGTGTATCTTAGTGAGGTATTAAAAAAAACAAAAAAAAACGAAATTTTGAGTTTCAAGCGCATAACTCTGGCGTGGGGAGGGTTACAGCGGTAGTTGGGCAGCTTTTTGAAAGGTCATGAAGTTCTACATACAATTCTGTCTTAAAATAAACCGTATATCGGGTATACTTTTGAATGTATAGGGTGTTTAATGAAAAGAGAGAATATTTTACTAGCACCCTGTAACTCGACAGGGTGACATTTTACCCCCCGTGGCATGCAATTTTTTACTTGTCTGGACGAGAGAAATAATTTAGCAAAATATAGTCATAACAGTCTGGGACACCATGTATAATCCGACTCCTCACAGATTATATTTCTCGATTAAATTACGATTGACATATCGTTGATCCACAACGAACTATTGTTGTATTCAAAAAATATATCAGGAAAATTCCAACATTATTATACCTCGTTTTTCATGGAGAGGTTGATCTTATGTGCAATGCCATCAGATAAATTTATCTTATAGCTTTAGCTATGATTGACACCAGTGCAGAATTAAAAAAATCTATTTTTTGGACTATTATAAAATTAAACAAAGTCGTCCATCGTAGTAAAGCTTGAAAACTGAAAAACGAATTTAATTTAAATGGACGGTAGTTTAAATTTAAATTAATCTGCTCTTTAAAATACTTATCTTGGTCGATCGACTGAATGTACCTACTGGTGCGCCCCATACTGAACTCCTTACACCAATGTTACCTGACGACTGCCTTATGCTACGATTGTCTCAAAGATTTCATATCATTTTCGCTTAATATTCAGCTAAACACCAGTAGACTACCCCTAGTCCAAGTAGTTGCGTATGCTATATTACAAATACAAGACCGAGGATTTCGGTTTTGTCAATTTCAGGATTATAGTAGTATCTAAATTCGATTAACAAAATAGCATAATTATAATGGTGTTAATCTATTAGAAGCTGGTAAGATAGAAAGGAATGATGACAAACTTTGATTTTCCTCAATAATTTAAAAACAGATTTTAGGCTAATTGGCAGAGCATACTTACACATTGTTTAACAATTGAGCCATGATGCTTTTACAACTATAGTCAAATAACCAAGCAATGCAATAAGAGTAGAAGCCAATTAATGGCACTAAAATTTTAACGGTGGGCGGCAATTGGAGTATTTGCATACTTCTAATGAAAACAAAGCTTAAAGATTTCATGGATGTCGATTTAATTTTACCCTCTAATCGGCTCATTCGGTAAAAGAAAATGATAATATCCGATTGCAGCAAACCGGATAACGTTAAATTTTCAGGATGGATACCAAAGCTATAATAAATTTGTACAATGATAACAAGATAAATAAAACATAAGAGCAAATATTTGCATTTTCTGTAAGTAATTGCATTACCCAACGGACGGACGAACGGTTTCGATTTGCAATATAAAAAAAAAAAAAAAACGGTCAAGAAAGCAACAGAAATAAAGAAAAGCGCAAAGAGGGAGGCTGTGTTGGGATGAAAGACTTTTACGAAAGTGAAAACTATTCAAGGTTTAGTTCAAGTTTACTAACCGCTCGGTTGCTGCTGCTACTGGTGCTGTTGTTACTGCTACAAATCTCTTTCTTGGGGAGCAAACTTTTATCAGCCTCCGCAGGCCAACTGGTATAGGTTCATGTCGAACTGGTTATACGTGTGGAAAAGTTTATTGACTGCTAGCTCGCCTATATGTGCTGTATGCTGTGAAGCCAGAGATATGATGCGAGCGGATTGAAATGGAAATGGAGCCACAATTGAATGCCGGCATTCTCGAATTTATTTATTTATTCAAATTACACTCAGTTTCGCCAAATCAAAATTTTACGATTTTATTAAAATTTTCAGAAATATTATGACTTTGTAAGATATGCGAATCTTTAAAATCTTTGAGGTAGAAGCAAGCAAAAAAACAATTTTTTTTTTAAATATTTTGTGACTCTGAAGTGACTCAATCACGTCAGCTGTATTTAGAAAGCTTCAGGCGAGTTTTAATTTCATTCACACAGTAGCGTCGCATAGAGTTATTAATTAATATTAAAATCGCTACTATTAGGTGAGAGTAGAAAGATTGATTAATTTATCGTTTCAATTTTGGTGTAAACTAAATATTTTGGAACGTATCGCAGGTAAACTGTCAGAATAAATCTAATGAAAACAAAAGACTTAAGCAAGAAACTTGATATTTAAAAATTGTCCGGAATAATATTAAGGTAGCGAAAATTATTGCTTTTGTGCGAATGGCTGGAAATTAATTTTAATAAATAAATAACTGTACAACTGTTAGTAATTTGTTATCTAATGACAAGGTTGGCGGTAAGTTAAAAAAATATTTTTTTTTGTCGTAGTACAATTCTAGTTTCTAATAATCTTATCTATAAAATCTTATGATACATATTTTCCTGTCTTACCAAGACGTTACTTAAAAATACGAAAATAGAGGAAGGACTATCCGGGAGTATACTATCACTTAATAATCATAAATTTCTTAATTGTTCAGACATTTTCCTATGTTGAAAGTTAATACGATTTCGCAGTATTCGCACCCTTGATTATAAGAGAGAACGGCTTAATATTTCAAAGTATTTAATATTAATTTAGTATCCAAATAGCATTCATTAAAGAAAAAGTGGGGAAATAGGTTTCGCCAATAGTCGACAAAATAAAACTGAGGTCCAATGCAAAAAGTGCAATAACTAGTTTCTCCCTGAACATTACAGGCACTATGAGTACCTGTCCCATTGCAGCGATTAAAGCTATATACTTCTTATCTGACAACATACATATATTAGACTTCTAGAATTTATTTAAAATTAGAAGACCAGGTAAGTAATCTGGCTACCCTAAATTTTCTCGAAGTTCCTGATATATGCACAATTAGTATACATAAACTTCAAACTGTCATCTAGATAAGATAAGATAATGCTTTTATTGCTGACTACTGTATATAGATTACATAATCTTGTTAGCATACAGATAAGAAAGATGTGGAATATAAATGTACAGAATAACCAAAAAATACTAAAGATACATATATATAATGTTAAAATGAAAATATAACGGTCGAATAGAAAGCAGACTAAACCTAATTAAATGAAAGAGAAAAGGAAAAAAATATAATAATAGTAAAAATTAAAACAAACAAATAATAAAGATGAAAAATTAAGATCTAATAGAAGTGAAACATAAATATAATTAAATATATATAAAGACGAATCAGGATGTGCACTAATTAGATGAAAGATACTTTATTCGCTTAAGAAATTTCCTGCTAGACCCCACTGCCATTAGGTCAAACGGCAGTAGATTCCACTTGAACAAAATAAGAGCGTTTGCAATAATGTATGTAACTCAGGAGAAAGAATAAAGCCAATACATCTGGATGAATGTATAAATCTTAAATTCTTGGAGAGATATTTGAGACACTTTTTAAATAGTAATTCATGCAAAAAGAACAAATCACGATGTTCAAGGTGAGTATCTTGTGAGTGACCAAGAACATAACTTGAATGCAATGAGATATGGGAACTACGGGGTAGTTTATAGACAAATCGAATAGAGTTATTAAAAGCTACTGTAAGTCTTCTAGGGCAGATTGATAACTTTGGAAATAATATGGTACCGCACATGAAATGCGGCACAATAAGTGTTCTTACTAATTTTATGCGAATCTCAGTTGAGAGCAGATATCCATGGATCCATAACTGGCGCAAGGACTCATTCACTCTGCAAATAATATTGGTGATATGAATATAGCACGAAAGTTTGTCATTTAGTTCAACTCCTACGTTTCTGACTAAGTTTTGTTACGGTAAGATAACATTATTAAGTAGAACAGGAGGCATATCTGATGTATCAACATCATTTCTATAGATAAGCATAGAACTCGACTTATTGGCATTTAAGATCAACCCATTAACAACTGAACACTCAGATATACGATGCAAGTCCTCATTTATATGAGCAGTGTAGTCGTCTTGTAATCCAATTGGTCTAATGAGGATATGAATAAATATGCCCAGGACAACATTGGAAAGATCATTTAAAAATAAAATGAATAAGAAAGGGCTTAGAATCGAGCCTTGGGGAACATTAAATTCAGTAGAATGAAACTACGATATTATGTTACGCACCTTAACGGCTTGTTGTCTATGTGAAAGGAAGCTCCCAATGAGGTTAACAACAGATGGAGAAATATTAAATTTGTTTGCTAGTTTATAAAGAAGGCGAGTATGATCGACAAAGTCAAATGCTTTACTAAAGTCGAGAAGATCATCTGACGCGTTACCTATAATTTTCCAAGAGTAGCAACCTAGTGAAACGTACTTCCTGCAAGAATCCTTACGATAAGGACTAACTGAAATTTCCATCCCCCATAAGGAGAAATCAAATTATCTTCATAACAGTTTCGTACATGAAAAGCTTATGGGTAATGAAATCTTTGATCGTATAGCTAATAAAAGGTAAGGAACGTGCTTCATTCGATTAGAGTGATTTCATGGTATATTTCTCCAAGCCCTTCTATCTTAAATTTGTGGGAAATTTCATTTGGTATAATTTGCTCTCCGCCCTATGCTTCCTGTAGCCATAGGTCATGGCAAATTCTCTTAGTTATACTACACTCTTCATTGATGTTGAGGTTTTCAGGAATGTGCCCTTGATTAGCATTTCGATGGAACTTTTCTACAAATACCAATTGTATAGTACTATCTCACAAATATGCTAACTAAGTTTTTGTGTGCGTTCCTTTCCGCTGAAGCTTTGAATTATTTTTCTAGCACAACTAATAAGACCTTACAATTACGGTAATTAACTTGCAACCTAACACTAGTTCTTCTATCATTAATCTTCTAGTAAATTCCTGATAATGCTATAAAATCTTTTCAATCAAATGCTACCGTTTTCGCTACATCTTACATATGATAAAGGTAGTGCTTAACCATGATGAAATCGTTGATGATTGTTATTCTTCCCGTAATTAATTAAGTGAATTTTTTGTTCACGGTGAATTTGATGCGAAATTGCTTTCAATTATCCTTTTGGGTAGGTTACCATTAAATTTAATCAAAAATACTTTCGTATGGCAGTAAATTATGAGAATCTATTAAAACTCATCAATTTACTCATCGAGAATTAGCTTCTGAAGTATATTGAATATTTGTGTAGAAACCTTTTCGGTGTATTAATTCCGTAAACAGCTCTACTTCCTTGCCTTAGGCATATCCGAATTATTTACCATCTTGGCCGGTTTAAGACTGCTCATTGCTCATGTCAATAAATCAAGTAAAATGTGATATAAGATGAGCAAGAAATAGCAACAACAACGGTATCATCGTGAACGTCTTTACAGATGAGCTTCAGCGAAGAAATTATTTGAAACCGGTTCGACTCCAGCATCGTATGCGAGTACAGACCAGGCGCCACAGTTGACGCCTTCAAATGAATAAAAACAAATGACTTTTTCTCATTTTTTTCCTTTATTTTTTAATTATTAAGAAAGTTCCAAAATAAAAACTCGAACGTGGTCACAATAAAATTTTCTCCTCGACGTGATGGTATCAGATTGCCCAGCAGGGTAGAAAAAAATTCGTTTTTTTTTCAACGCGTACATAATATGCCTACGCTTCGGGTTTTTTCTTTTTGTTACTGGTTGTTATTGTAATTTTTCCGCACTTTTAATCGCAATACTTTTGCAATGCTGTCAATTAAGTTCACCAAAAAATGAGTAAGTGTCCGTTTGGTATACGATGCAGTATTGGCCGACGGTATAATACAGTAGCCAGAGCGTTAAATTGAAGTGATATGTTGAGGATGTACATATAAGACCTTTGGCGCCATGCCATCATCTTAATGACACAAAAGGCAGTTATTCGCGATCCAGTTAAGACTTCTTCACGAGAGATGTTTTTTTTTTCGCTAAGACCTTTATTTCCACGACGGATAATTGCGGAACAAAGTGACTCGACTGACGACAACTTACCACAATAGTGTGCTCGAGTCATTTACGCTGCTGACCCAAAATTTTTGTGCAAGTGGGTAAGAAAGTTTTTAACGATTTTCGATTTTTAGCAAGTCTTGTTGGACATTGTCCGGAACGAACGAAACCTCTAAATGTAGTAATTTCAAGGGTTAAAATTAATTATCCAAGATGACTGGCGACTACCATCAATTCCTCGAGCGTAATAAAATTCATGTGAAATCGCAGCCTCGTAAAATTCATGTGCAAAAGGAAAGCGGATCTGATTAGCAGCTGGACGACAACGTTTTGATATGCAAGCGTATAAGTTGTGCAATTGCAAGTTTCATTTCCAATTATGTTTGCGAATTAATTGCAAGAATATTGACACTGTATTGAGATGAAAAGGATATATATATTTTGATCCGGTATGAAATTGAAAATTTTTACTTATTTGCTATAAGAGTAAATACATTCATATCGGCGTCAAGCACCATGGGTAGTCACAAACAAAAAGAATTTTCATATGGACAATTGTTATTTTGAAAATATTTGCGTCAGCTAATTGGTTATTAATTATTAGGAAATATGCTGGCCACAAATTGTTAGAACTATCAAATCAGTATTGGTTTTTCCATGATTCTTTGAACCGAATAATTTTCTTGTAGATCAAAAATCGAATCTTTCTCGTTCGTAATATACTCACTTTGTATTTCAGCGTTGGAAAAAGAAGGAGAAATAGGAAAAACTCGTGGGTCACTTGGGATCTTTCTATTGTTGTTGGGCTTAATTATAATTTATCATGGTCTTCCTTTTATCTTCAGCCTTAAAGATTAGAGACCTTTCCCTGAATAGATATGAACTGGTATATACTAGCAAACCGAACCCTAAAACGAGACTAAAGCAAAGTTGATTTTGGAATATAGAACTCTGCGCATGAGCAAATCAAATAGATGCAGTTCTGAAAGATATGAGATGATATCACGATTATGATACATAGCAAAACTATTATCTGACATGATTCGGTAGGACATATTTGCCTACATCAAGAATCCTTCTTGTAATCGGGGAGGACCCAACAATTGTATGAATGATACTTATGTTGATTGTTACATGCGACTAAATAATGTGTCTCCCATCTTACGAGGATACATCGGGTAGTATTAATAGATGAATTAAATGGACTCGATAATACCAGCATTCAGAACATATTTGGAAGGCGAGTCCTGAGCTGTATCAGTAATGGCAACGTTGATTAAGTGATAACTTGTATAATGGAATCTGTAAGTAAAATAGTATTCAATCATAAAAGAACATGCAGCTGATTTGGTTCTTATGGATATTTATCATAGGGATGAAGTAGGTATAACCGCAGACATCCAGGGCCTTATAGAAGAGAGAAGTGAGCACCACCTTATTAGATTAGATTGGTTAAGCAAGGCTAATGGGCAGGATTATTCTGCACCACCTAATCATAACTAACATTAAACCAAAGATCGCCATACTCAGGAAAGTGAATATAACAGATAGAGGTGGGGGCTTATCAACTGTTTAATAATTACAGGGTGATTAAGAAAAAAAGGCAGTTTTTTACAAAACACTCTGTATCATATCCGCACATCCCAGGAGTTTTTGTCATCGAAACTAAAAATTTCGCATTTCTTACCTTTTTTTATGGAGAATAGAAGAATTTTTAATTTTTAAGAACTTTTACTTTTAACGATTCTAAATCAAATAAATCATAAATACAAGAGGAAGAAACAATCGTCTCGTACGGGGTTTGAAGCCGAGTCCTTCCGCTTTCCGCGCGGCTGCTCTTACAACTACAACTCTTACAACTCTTGAATTTCTTAATTTGTAACTAGCTTATTAAGCTACGTTGTTTTCAGCTGGCATTGTTTTTTCCTCTTAAATTTATGATTTGATTTGAAATCGTTAAAAATAATCGTTAAAATTCTACTATTCGCCATCTTTGACCAATTCTACCTGGTGTGGGTACGATTTCAGTTCGAGGAAAATAAAGAATCCTTTCTTTTTTACTTTGACCTAATTTTTTTATTGCAAAAAGGTCATTAACATAACTTTTTTTTATAAAAAACTGTAAACTGCATACGCTCCTCTTAAAATTGGCATCACCCTATGTGGTATTTGTAGCCGTTAAATAGTTATTAGCCCCAACCTATTCAGGTCATACAGAAATCAGCTGATATTTTTATTAAAATGACGTGTTTTCAGTTACTCTGGGAACAATTTATCTTTGTGAATAGGTTTGAGAATAGCAATGAGACTAGGCTACAAATACGACATGGTGTGTGATATGTCAATTTAAAGAGGAGGGCCTACAGTTAACAGTTAAAAAAAACAGGTTTATGACAGTTTTGCAATAAAAGCAAAAAAAAAGGTCAAAGTAATAAAGAAGGTAACAAAATCCGAAATTTTTAGTTCAGACCACAATAACTCCTGATATGATATAAGTATCGGACTAGATGACCCGTTGTTGGAAAGGCCATGAAGTTTTGAATATAATGAGCTCTTAACTGTAATCGTACGTCCGTACTTGGCTCAGATGCACAGTTGGCTGACACTTAGAAATAAATTTTATATCTTTTTCTATTACTACTATTCGCAAAGTCATACACAAAAAAAAATAATAAATTTTGACTACATGGATCTTAACTTAATGCGTTAAGCTAGAATATAAATAAAAAAGAAAGGAAAGGATTAGGGAATTGTTCAGAAAAATTTTTTGAGTTAAGGAGGTGAAAGTGTACATTCCACTTGAAAGTTTGCGGCTCATGACTTTCTGGCTCTCTTTTTATTAACTGGTAATATTGTTGAAATATGACCAACCAAAGATACAGATCTTTTCAAGTTTTTCTTTTCTTCAACCGCTAATACCACCTGCCGAAAAATAAGAAAGGTAGTAGGAGACAGAATAGAGCCTTGCGGTGCACCTCCATTGATTATAAAATGATCAGACGTAACTCTGTTCAATATAACTTGAATTCTATGGCAAGAGAAAGAACTTTCAATCTATTTTAAGAACATAGGGTAGTTGGTTTCTTTTTCATTGATAAAGGAATCCCTCACATATCAAATAGGCTGCTTTGCTCCAACATTAATTAATACTCAGATGCTAATATTATATTTTAGATAGATACTTTTCAGGGTGTCCCGTAAGTGGTATGAAACCGGAAGGCTCTATGTGATACTTAGACGAGCAAAAATTGTATGGATTGGGTGGTGGTGGGAGGGGGTGGGGGAATCCTAACGTTTTCCGACATATATATTTGGGTATATTATTATAGATCACCCTGTAACTTCTCCATATTATACCTTATGATACTCATTCGGTAGATAAACAATCGTTAAACCTTTCCAACGTCCTATAAACTTTTCCCCTCTTCCTCTCCGTTTTCAAGTTATGGTTGAACAAAATAAAATTTCTGAATTTTAGTTCGTTTGGTTTTTTATTTAACCACCATTTTTATCAAAAAACACGTCATCAAGTACCAATTTTTCATTTTGGACTTAAGATTCCCAATAGCTTCCCTTTAAAATGACCAATTACACTCTGTACCGAAAACTGAACTCTTTCTGCGTTTTTTGCACTCTTTCTTGAACATATCCAGTGAAAATGGCTAAAAAGATCGTCCCCAAAAGATAGGTAATTGCTTACTCTCTGGCACTAAGTGACATTGTTCGCTCTATTTGCTTACAAAAAAGTGCAAAAAATGCAGAAAGTGTGACTTTTTGGTACGGAGTGTATTAGGTCATTTTAAAGGGAAGCTTGCGGGATTTCTAAATCCAAAATGAAACATTGAAAAATTACCTTCATAGGGTGAAACATGGAGAAGTTACAGGGTGATCTATAAAAACATCTTGAAGTTCCGTTATCTCAGAAACCGTTAGAATTCACCTCCCCACCCCTACAATTTTTTGCTCGTTTGACTATGTCCTATTCATAGCCTACCGATTTCACACCACTTTCGGGACACCCTGTACATTGGAATTGTGTTTACTTTGACGTGGGAGCGCACAGCGGAAAGCTGCGAATTCACTGAATGCCGTGCTATTCTTCTTTTCGAAAAAAGAGGACGGCTCTGTGCATACGATTAATTGTATGGCGTTTGTGTGTATACTTTGCGACATTTGTAGAAAAATATGAAACAGCCAGATTTGAAAAAAAGAAAGAATCGAGATAAAGGTATTTGGAACTGCCCATAGTTTGAGGGATCGCTTACCTCTCCCTTTTCGCGTTTTGACTGAACATGAGGAAGTTTCATTGCCGAAAGAAATTTTAGACCCATTTATATTTGAGAGTACTTTTTAATATTGCATATTGATGGGGAAAGAGGTGGCTATAAAGAACATAGTGAGGAAGACTTCAAAGCAAGCTTAACCAGAATTTATTTTTGTTCTATCATTCTGTGTACATACATATCTCTGATGTGATTAGTAAATACTTTCTATCTAATGCTTTGGACTAATTGGAACTAAACCCGCTGAATAATAGATTTTCAGGTGTTACATAACTCTCTATAGAACTGCCTCAATTTCATTTAGTACGAGCAGCATAGCTTGCATGCTTGAAATGAATCTTCATTGAGTTGCCTAGTGAATACTGTCCTTAAAGTCGCACATAGTAGATATACCCAATGAACAATTTATACTTTATTACAGCCACGGGAATGTTCTCACAACTCTTTATAAAACACACTGTTTTATAAGATTGTTGTTAAAAATATTGCACGAGCTTTAAAAAAACCCCTATAGAGCTAATTGGGCACACTGTATAAGGGTTGTGGAAGCTAATTTATAAAGCAATAATATAACGTTTTAGCAGTCTGCGAGAAAGTGTTTGAAAGCCTTATAAAACCACTTACATCTACAACTTGGTTGCGGACATATTTTATAGTAGTTGTGAAAACTTCCTTCCTGCAGTTATTTGTTAAAAGCTATATCTATTTGTGTAATATGGCTCCATTGTTGTCTTATTCTTTCTTTATGAAAAATGTATTACAAATTTCCTTCAGAAATGTGTGAGCAGGAATAATAATTTATGAATTCAGACTTTGTCATCCAACATAATTTTGTTTGCCACAATGTTTGCGTAATGCTTAAACATTAATTTTCGATCAATATTGAAATAAAATGTCATGCAACTTTAATTTTCTACTTCTAGCTCGAAAAAATACAACGCGCCTACTAAATTCTAAAAATAAGTCAACTTAAATAAATATTTATTAGTAAGTATAAATTTAAGGTTAAGTTCCAAATCGTTTAAAAAAATTTAAAATTAAGAGGAAAATCATCAATTTGTTTTTGTTTTATTTGCGTGTTTATTTTGCGTGTCAGTAAACGAAAAAGTTAAATGCCAAAATGTTGTTCGCTGCAGTTTATTCATTTTTGTTTTATAAAATGGCCGAATGTTTTCACCTCACTTTACAGCTCTTATAAAACGTTTTAGATTCGTGTTAAATCTTTAGGATCGGAAATGTCAAAGTGCATACTCCAATACTTAGTTTTACACAGGTTAATTGGTATTTGTGACGAATGGTTTTTGTTAAAGTATTTAATACCAATGTAAATAGCTTCCATTTTTTATAGAGTTGTCATAAATGCTAAAATACAGCTTTCGAGTTTTATAAAAGGGAGATCCCATGCTCAATTCAGGTCGCAACCAAATGGTTTTATAAGTGTTCTAATATAATTTTGTAATATCTTTACAAAACTCTTCAACAACTAAATGGCTCCGGAGGCTAAATTGTTTTAAAAGGCCCTTAAAAGGTTTTGTTTCGAACTATTATCAAATACTTATAGAATAAATTAGTTTCCGGAGCAAAACTGTTTTATAAGTGGTTCGGAAAGCGTTCTCAGTGCTACGTTATAAAACAATTTAGTACCGGAACTCAATAGGAAAAAGCGGAACATTTATAAAACATTTTGGTATTCGTGTAGCTGTTATACAACCCTTATAAAATAAAAATATAATTCTTGCAACTAAGTAGCTGCAAAAATGTTCATTGAGAGGTTTTAGTAGTAATTCACTATAAAATATAAAAAATGTTTTTATACTTATACTGTCTTTCTGTTCCACTGTTGCCAACTACGAATTAAATTTCGTCGAACTACAATACTGAGTAACACTTAAATTTCACCAGGAGATATTCCAGACTACATCTTGTCTTTTTTTGTCTTTTCTTGGAAAGAAGTTTGCCATCATAATCATAACAAATTTAGTTTAAATTCTCCGTAATTCATAATTTTTCATTTCTTCTATATATTTCACTAAAAATGCCCATAAGCACTCATTTTCTTTGTATAAATTCATTAATTTGTACAACTCCGTTTTCCTTTCCACCATATTGAAAATTTTGCAATGTGAAATTACTATCGGCGGGGTTTTTATAATTTTTTGGCATAGTGTAGTTCGCTGTACGCTAACCTGCCTCTGTGATAGTATCCTTTACATGGGCAAGGCAAGCAGTATAGCTATAGTGAAAACTTGAACTACTCGTTTAATCCCATATTATAGCAACGTTGAAGTGTATTTGCAAAGGTGGCAGCAACACTTCTTTAAAGTAGGACATTCTTATCGTGTCCAAAGAAAAGAGCAAATTTTCTAGCATCAATTCTGAAAGGATCACGCCATTTTTGTCGGATTGAGTAAAAATCATAGTCATGATGTTAACTTAAAAGACAATTGGATGTACATATTATCTCCCACAGGGGCGGATTTCCCTATAGGCCGAGTAGGCCCGGGCCTAGGGCGGCAGATTTAGGGGGCGGCAAAATGTTTGAATGATTTTTGATTTTTTCTTGTAGTTGTGGGTATTTCATTACATTTTTATACTTTTTCGTTTTTTTAAATAAAATAATTCGTTGGAAAGTGTTATTTTTAATTCTACTCCATTTTTTTCAAATCTACTCCGATTTATGAGGCAGCCTACTCCGCTAATTCTAGCCTGGGGTCCCTTCACTGGATATAGATCATTCAATTTTTCGTGTTTTACAGGGAGTAGGGGGGCGGCAATCTTCCATAGGCCTAGGGCGGCCAAGTGATCAAATCCGCCCCTGATCTCCCATGAAAAATACTGTATATTTATCAATAATGGGCGTGGAAAAAAAATCTAGAAAAAACGCCAACAAGTAGGTGCAAAATGGTTACTGGTTCAAAAAGAAGATTAGAGGATTTATTGACCCAAATATTTGATGCCAAAAAAAACTTCATTTGTATTCAAGACGATGAGTCTTATTTTAGATTAAATGGGAAGCAATGGCAAGAAAAACATATGACAAAAACTTCGAAAAAACTGTTTTACTGTGGCTTGCCATTAGTGAATATGGGATTTTAGAAAAACAGTTTTTTAAGCCAAAATTTACCCGTGCACTCTGAAAGGTATAAAAATACAAAAATTTATTGAAACTTATCATCGAAGAAAAAAAACATTTTAGCACATTATGCTTAAACTTTTTAAATAGTTTTATTAAATTATAGACAACAAGTAATATGACCTTGTGAAACTTTTTCCGTTCTTATTTACCATACGTTATCACTTAGAGAAACACTTCATAGGAAAATGAAAATAAAAGCAAAGACTCCATAATACAAATATGTTGCAGTCATATGGTATCCTGTCGAAAGAACTCAATTTTCTAAAATAGAATTGCATATTTATCTGGAACTCCACAGTATTTCACACCCAACAAATCTTCTTAGGGAAGCCCGCAATTTTTTCTTAGAAATGTAATGGATATTTTTACATTAGGATTTGTATTCATTTTTGGCAGCCGACAACAAGTGTTGCATTTGAAAGTAACTCCATACCGCCACGAAATGAATAAAAATTCTGCCGAAATAATTTCTATAAATTTCCAAGAAGAAATGAATGCTTTTTGATTAACTAGCGTCTACGCTCATACATATTATTAGCCGCCCCCAAGCACCTGTTGACAACCAAATCCATACAAATTCTGAAGAAAAATATCCTATAAATATTAAGGAAAAAATTGAGGCCTTCTCTACATTAAAACTGCATACAATTTCTAAAGAAAATATTTCCAGTAAATTTCTAAAAAAAAAATTCAGGGCTTCTCTAAATCAGATCCAGGCTGTTGTGTTCATGATTAGTGGAGGACGTATACAATGCGAAATTTTAATAATTTCTCAACAGAGGTGGAATCTCGGAGATTCCACATAATTTTTCACTGAGGCCAAACTACACAATGTGCCTGCAATATCTTTGTATTATAGAATCTTTGGTAAAACACTTAAAAGACTTAGAGGAATCATTTCTTAATCAATTTATATGTTTTTTTTTCATCAGTTTTTTAAGCATCTTAAATTAAATAGAAATAATTACGATAATTCGAATTTCAAAATATGACTTAAAAATATTTGTTGTTGCCTTCGACATTTTAACCTCCTTCCTAATATTTGTTTTGTTTTTTGCGCATGTGCAAATAAATAATTTTATTAAGAAATCGATGTGAAACTTGTTTTAAATAAATTCTGCAAACAATAATAGTACAAAACTAAAGAAAACAGTCTCCAATTCATAATAATAAACTCGGATTTATTAAAATCTGTGTACTCAATTTAAATCTAGAAAGGTGTGGTAAGATATTATCATCGCAGGTCGTAGTTTAAAGCAATGAAGATAATTTTGCCGATTTGTTGGAAAGTTTTAATTTATCACATTTACTTTCATGTATAATACTGAATGCGATTAAATTTCAACAGAACAAAATTTCTTGCCACATTCAGATATTTGTCTCTTATTTCGAATACTTTGCGGGGTCTTCATTATCTTTATTTGCCTCATATTTTGCAGATACATACATATATAAACTCTCCGCAATGTAATTTGTGATTTGAGTGCTCCGCTCAAATTCAATGAATTCAACGTTTTTAAATTTGATCGGGATCGTATTTGATACGTACATTAGGACTTGTGTTTGGAAGAGGCAAGTTTTCTTATTGTGGCTAAAAATATAACCTCAAATAATAAACAAAGGAAGAAAAACAGATTTTGTCCTATTCACACGGTACATTGAGTAGCTGTCATGGGTTTTTGGCCTTGGAATATTACGGAAAAATATAAATAAGAAAACGCTCAAAAATGGTAATATACCCATGTATGCATAGATAAGATCTTATTATCTCATGCAAGTCCCTTTACGGATATGCCATATGACATATTGCATAAATACGTGCCCAATCTTATAATCAACTTAGAGGAAAGTGCAGTTTAAATCCATGTACTATGTAGGTATAGTGATCGACTGAAGCTATGGTTTAAATTGGTATGCCAACAAATCGCACGTAGTATATGTCATACATGATCCTCATCAAACACGCGGGAAACACGGAATGGATTTTAGGCATTTAAGCATCCACCCACATCATATGAATATCTATGACCTACTGCTGCTGTCACGTTTAGAAAGTAAATTTTCCACAGTTGCAATGATCGTAGAATATATATATTTGAGAGATATCCCAAAAAGGGAAAGTAAAAACTTAAGAATAGCTCAAAAGACCCAAAAGAGTTACAAGAATTGACGTCTTTTATCTGATATGCGAAGTGCCCAAAATTCGATCCTAACATAAATCCTTCAATTTTGGCTAAAATTTTTAAGAACTTGTATCTACTATTCAAATATTAGTACCCCTATCGTTTTAGTCCTGAAGAATTTAATGGATACAGTGTGTTTCGTCTAATGATACTCTTACTATGTCGCAGAGTAATAAAAGGTTACGCATATCATCCATGATTCCGCACAACCGCGCGACTAGTAATATCATAACCGCGTAATTGCATATAGTAGCAAAATTCTTATTCCTATGTCAATGGTAATGTAGCCAAGAAACTTGTTTTGTCAATTTCATGTCTAATATCCAAAAATATGATTTTTCTTCTCAGCTCAGTAGCAATAACTTTGTCATTATAATGAAATGAAAATAATTTTAATGTCTGATGAAAACTTTATTTTAATTTTAACTTACGCCGCCGTAGTGAAATTAGTAGTCTCGCGGTTATGCAGTATAACCGACGATATAATTTTTCAAACGATTTCTGTGGTCTTGCTTTAGGTAAGCGTTTCACATTATATGTATGTAAATGCTGATGAACCTGGGAAATCAATCTTTACGACAACTTCTGTTGCAATCGGAATGGAATAAATATATTTGTCATTCAACAACTAATTTTTCTATGTAATTTATGGACTTAAGTCCATACATGTGTCACAACTTGCTTTATCATCAGAACCTGAAAAGCTACTTCTTATATGAATAGAATAGAATAGAATTGTTTATTTATGGCTATGTACTACAAGAATATAAATATCTTTTTTAGTACGAAGAGAAGGCGGAATTAAAAATAAATCGGTTATTGGAAGCGATTAATAATTTAAATTTAACAAATAAACAAAATAAAAGTTAAATTTAGAAAATTTTACTACTAAACAACATAAATAAAATGAGCGAATCATACATAAAACATAAAATAATAATTAAAATAAATAAATAAATAAAATAAAAGAAATAAAAAATACGAATATACAACAACTAAGAACTAGAAAACACAGAGCCAAGACCATCTAAAACAAAACCAAATGCCTATTCCAAAATGGTGCTACAGCGCATTATCTGCTACATAAACCCTTGGGTTGAGCTCGTATGCTGAACTTCGCATGGTAAGTTATTCCAAACTCGAACAGCACGAACAAAGTAAGAGCTTTGCATTACTGAATAATGAAAGTTTGGTATCAGCAAATCGAAACCCCTTGTGGAGCCCAATAAATAGCTAGGTTTTTTAGTATACAGATACCAGAAGCCTATGTAAACGATATTGCTTTAAGGAGCAACCAAGTAGATGTTACGATTGTTGCGAAATACGATTAAATCTCTTAAGGCAGAAGACGAATCTTGTGCAGTCATTGAAAGCCACATTTAGTTTAGTGGAACAAGAGGAACACAAGTGAGGGAAAAGACAGCTATAAGAAAAGTACGGCAAAATCAGAGATTTAACTAGCATTGAACGCTTGTTCGTAGAGAAAGTTCCCGAAGACAACCACAGCCAACGAAGTCCACCTTAAATCCTACCTCTCATATCGTTAACATAGTCACAGCATTGCATTCTAGAATTGAGGTAGATACCAAGATTCGAAAATTGCAGCACTGTGTTATTTGAAATCCCAGGTGAGAGGTCAGATACCTCAACTGCTCTGCGATAGAAAACTATGCACTGCGACAGATACCAGAAGCCTATGTAAACGATATTGCTTTAAGGAGCAACCAAGTAGATGTTACGATTGTTGCGAAATACGATTAAATCTCTTAAGGCAGAAGACGAATCTTGTGCAGTCATTGAAAGCCACATTTAGTTTAGTGGAACAAGAGGAACACAAGTGAGGGAAAAGACAGCTATAAGAAAAGTACGGCAAAATCAGAGATTTAACTAGCATTGAACGCTTGTTCGTAGAGAAAGTTCCCGAAGACAACCACAGCCAACGAAGTCCACCTTAAATCCTACCTCTCATATCGTTAACATAGTCACAGCATTGCATTCTAGAATTGAGGTAGATACCAAGATTCGAAAATTGCAGCACTGTGTTATTTGAAATCCCAGGTGAGAGGTCAGATACCTCAACTGCTCTGCGATAGAAAACTATGCACTGCGACTTTTCGGTATTAAGCAATAAACGATTATTATCAGTACGGCGTGCAATATTGTGCAATTCGGAATTCAGCCTGTCGATACAATCCTCCATAAATCCCATAGGTATACTGAGATACACCTGCACATCATCGGCATACAAGTGAACTTTGCAGTCTTCAACAACATTAGGAAGGTCATTTATATACAGGCTGAAGAGCAAGGGTTCAAGAATAGACCTTTGAGGGACACCATAATTTAGAGGAAAAGCACAGTAAACACGATCCTTCACCTTAACCCGCTGGAATCTATTACAGAGAACGCTGCGGTTAAGGACACAGAAATAGAGTGAAATTAGAAATCTGAGGCCAACATTCTAAGCAAATTGGGATGATTATCCTTATCGCATTCTTCGGAGAAATCAAGTAGGGCAAGAACACACAGCTGGTCCCTATCAAGCGAGCTGCGAATATCACTCGTGATATTCTGAAGTGTTGTCTCACAACTACGAGATTTGCGAAAACAGGACCGGAAAGGAGACTTAATAAGTTAAGGTTTTCTAAGTGATCAGATATTTGCTGTACCATCAACTTTTCAAGGAACTTAGAGAGAAATTTTATTAGGCTAGGTGGTCGAAATTCACCGGGAACCTTAGGTGTATTGGTTTTAGACACAGGTACAACTGTAGTGACTTTCCTCTCAGACGGAAATATCGTCATGGTAAGGCAAAAAATATGGAGAATCGGCTGTATTATCAGGTGGAGAGGAATCCCGATAAACCTAGGTGGGATACCATCTGACCACACTGTATCAGATTGGACGGCACCAATTGCTACGACAATCTGCCTGGCATCGACACATCTCAAAGAAAAACAAGGCTGATCATTATTTGAGGAAATATGAAACGATTTACACCCAGGTCTTCAGAGCTACTTGAGGAAAAGGTAGGGATAGAAGTGAAATAGGAGTTAAATATGTCAGAGTCCGGGTTACACTGGGATTTACCTCCGCCATAAACGGTAGCCTTACGCAAGTTTCTCCACAAGATTTTGGATGATAGTAGGGAGGTCAAAGTTTTGCTGAAAATATCGCCTCTTGCCTGCACGTCCCATAGAGTTGACAAAATTTCTAAACAATTTGTAATTCGCACGGCTTTCAGTGGTCTTTAGTCTATGATATCTGCGATATAAAAAATTATTATTGCTTTAGTATGCATAATTGAGCACGTAGTAAAATATTGTAGTTAGATTAGGTTGGGTAAGACGGCTTCCGCTAGAAATGTCTAGCCTGCTTCACTTAGATCTCCAGTGCATCCATTGTGTTATTGCCCTCATGGGATAACCTTTAATACCGCCCTAGATCTGAACTATTTACTTTGCAGCAGCTGCCCCACACTTGAAAATAAGTAGATACCTTATAGCCTACCCTTTTATTTATCACTCGCAAGGTACGTTTTTGATGGATTCGATTTCCTTCGAGTTCTATAGCTCCTGAAAAAATCGTTCGCCGCTATTCCTGGTATTTGTTTTACTGCCATTAAGCAATTCTCTTTCCCACTTCCTTTATGTGCAGGCTACAATTTCCTCACAATATGGCAGGTTTGCCTTTTGATTCATCGGATTGATTCGCCTTTTGATAGGCGCACCTAATAATTTCCTCTTTCAAAGGTCTGATCGGGATCCTCACATAAGCTACCGCTGTGGACAAAAGCTCTTTGAAAAAGAAAAACTCAAATTTCTTCAAAGCCGAGGGCATTTTGTATCAGCAAGAACCATATACTCTTCAGTTCGGTTTAGTTCTTACCTGCCGTAGATGACAGAGAAGATATCCAAGAACTTAGACATTTTTTTCAGTGTTTAGCATATAATGAGGCGAAATACTAAGTATTGCTTGAACGCTTAGCAATATTAGGGCTATGCAGGACTGGAATAAATGAAAAGAAAGTCAATATGAAATAAATTCATAGAGAATTGAGTCACGAGAGTCAAATATTTTTGTGACATAATTCTAGACTTGATAGTAATTTCGGTAAATTTTATATTGACTCGCTGTGAAATTGCTACCTGTAATAAAGGTAATAATAATATAAAAATATTCAAAACAGCATAATATTTTGTTTTCTAATCTGGTTATAACCAAAACGTTCAAGCGACTATAAAGTACCAATCAAAAAAAAAATTCTTTAAACACCTGAAAAATTGCTAATTTCTAATTTCTTTCTATGAAAGAAATTTTGAATCTTCCAAATTATCTTCCAGATTTTTCACAGAGTTTGGCATTAACTTTGAATTAATGTAAAAATTTCAAATCACGCTGCCAATCGAGCATTAAACAATCAGACTTTCTCTTTATATAAACTTAAATATTCTAAATTAATGAGCAATACCGATGGATCAAATTCTGTTTTATCCCGCAATATTACAAGTCGAAGTTGAATTGAATAGAATTGTACCAATCATAACTCAGAAACTCCACCATAATCTTCTCTTTTTATCAACAAACCACCTCTGTAGACACGTGCCAATAAGTACCTAATTAAGTTTAATAATTTTTGACACCAAATCGTTGCAAAAAAAATCTGTCTAACTTTTTACAAGCATACGATCCGTCATCGTAAAACCAGTAATAAATTCATATCCAAATTTATTTAATACCAGAACGGATCGGTATATGGTCACGACTATCTACATATATTACCGTTATTTTAACTCAACATAATTACAGCTAGTGATCTTAGATAGTTAGCTAGCTCCATTTGGCAGATAATAGAATTGCAGAAAAGATACTTCCAAATTAAAACTGGTTAAATCCGAGGCATGACCTAAAAGAATAATGTCCGACTAAAAATTTCCATAGATCAAGATAACAATCAACAAAAGAATTCACAAACTTAAAATCTAAATGGAATGAAAAAATTTACCACCATAGTTAGCAATAAATACTTGTAACGACTTCCTTAATGCCTTGCCAAAAGAGAGAGAAAAAAAAAGCACAACGAGGGCCTGTTTTATGTCAACAAGAATGGAAAGAGAAATTTTTACTTAATGCGATCTGATTGTAGCTTTCTTCGCTAAGCTCTACAATAGGAGCTTTAAATTTTAATTCTGGCAATAAATGACCATCCCACATCATTTTATTGTAAAATATTTCCATGATACTGGAAGAGGGTCTCACGAATTGGGCGTAAACTTGGCAATCAAATTTGCAAACGGTATTCACATGCAGAGTGACAACAAACAGACTCATTTTATTTATAAAATGCTTAAAAAAAAACGATTTCATGTGAATTGTAATATTTTTAATAGAAGATATCATTTCGAGATAGGCAGAAGATAACTAGTTGTGGCAGTAAGTAAGGTTCTTTGATTTGCATTAAAGTGTATAGACGGAAGCGGTATTTGAGATTTTACTATGATTAAAGAACCTAATTCAACCGATGACAGTAAAACAATGAAACACTTTCTTGTATGTTTAGAGCTAGAGATCTAAAGCAAACATGGAAAAAATGAAAACATAAAGGGAAGGTCACCGTTGGAAGGTTGTAATGAGAGTCTGTGAAATTATATGTAAACGCATGGGGTGACTTATCATTTATGTTGAAAATGTATTTTTCGTGACACTTCTTCCGTGACGCAATTTCCCAGATTTATGAATTACTTCGTAAAAGAAAAAAAAAACGTGCAACAAAGAGAGCATGTATAGATACATGTTTCACACCTTTTCATCTCTCAGCCATCCAACAGAGATAATATTGTTCACAAAAAGTGTTTAACGAAAATTCAAAACCCCCGTGAAGACTGAAGAGAGTTGAGGTTACCAAGATCTCCCTATGAAAATTGCGCGATGATTACAAGATCACAAGGGATTTGATCTGAAACTTTTATACAAATATACGTGTAATAATTATATGTGGCATATTGATCCCCCATTCTATTAAGATTGGTCCAAGTGTTATCGATGGTCACTATATGCAGCATTGCTCTTGCCAGCGTCCGGTTAAATTCAGTTTTTGACGGTGGTATTAGAGGAACACATTCCACGACATCACTTTCACTACTAATAGTGTGTGACTTACAATGGCGTTTTTGTGTTGCGGAGGTACCCAACAGCTGTTGAATAGACTTTAGAAATGCAAGACGGGCATCAAGACTCCAACGAAGAAAATCTGTCTCCTATGCGGGGGGCGGTATTATAAATATCCGGAACAAATGCTTCTACTATATATGAAAGAGCAATCAAGCAGCTAAAATTCGATAGGGAAATATTTGGATCCGTTTTTTTTTCTTTCCAAGCGATTACAATCATTTCACGTTTAGTTAATAGACGGATACGTTTCGAATATTATTGATATCAAGGTTAAGGTTATTTGTCAGATTAATTTGTTTTCATTGAATATTACCGGCGGGAAAGGACAGCGAACAATTGAACTCAGATTTGTCCATTGTTTGGAGCTATAGATCTGAAGTTGGAAATAATCTTATTTGAAAGAAAGGTCTTTTATTTTGTAGAAGAAAAAAATAAGAAAAAAATAAGAAGAATAAATGAAATCGTGAGCTCCTTTCTATTTGATAAAATTAAGATAAAATTGATGACTTAGAAATTAAATTCTTTCTCGAGAACTGTGGTAAACAAGTTTTCTACTTACTGTCCTTTGTCCACAGATAACAACATTGGATCGTAAAAAGTCAATGAAGTCTTAACTGAAAATTTTTGGTGAGTCGGCTTTTTTTCTATTGTCGTTTATTTAGGTGAGTAGAGTACATACTGGTGATAATGACACAGTATTGTGGCGTAATATGTGAAACAGGGAAATATCTTCCGACATAAGAATATGCAAGTATGCCTTTTACTTTTCGAGAATCCCAATTATCCCCAAAAATTAAGGATTCAGAGAAAATTGTTGTTATTATGATAGACATTTTCCTGTCGTAACTAGATATAAGGATTATTTCTGATTAATTTCCTTTGTTTTCTAAAGAAATATCTAATTCAATTAACTCATGCAATAGAACTTCTAGTATATGGAAACGTTTCTAATACTTAGATAGATAACTAAGGCTCTGGAATGATTAAAATAAAATAAAATAAAATATTTTCTTTTCTTGAATGACAGTATCTGGCAACTGGGCAACTAGCCTTAGAGCTAAGTAACGAATGAAATTCGCTGTACTTATGTACTATAGATAATGACTTATTTACTACTGTCGTTTTTCTCCATAAAACCATTCGATTGTATTTGTCACGGGGTATAATGTCAAAAACTCTTTACGAAGATCAATTTCAGCTTATTAATTAATATTTATTTGAATGATAATCGGCAAGCAGTATTTTTATAAAGTAGATTCCCATCTTTTAAGGCAGTAAATTTTGGAGTTCCGTTGGGCTCAATTTCGGGTCCTACAGTTTTCGTTGTGTACGTGAACGGTTTATTTGATTATATTGATTACAGTCACATACATCTTTATGCAGAAAGCTGTCGGAGTTTGACGTGGACATCTAGCCCGAAGCCTTAATTCCACGGCAGTCTTAATGGAGGAATTAGCATGAAAGCAACAATCAATGCCATCGTATTATATTCTGCATCAAGAGTACCAGTTTATGTCAGTCCATGCTTGACATTGGTCTTACTACTCGAATCGAGACCCATCTGAAATCTCTGCCAATCTGTGGGTCACACGAACCGATTGATTTAGCGCAACTCTACGCCGAGAGCCAATCCTCTAAGCACATACTAGTAAGCGCGCATCCTTCAAATCTTCGGACGCGGTATACAATTATGCAGAGGGACATACTTCACTGTCAGAGAAGAATGTCCGCCTTAGTCATGCAGACACAGAAAATCTTTCTCTGCCCGCATATGGGCCACCATAACCACTAGGATACTCCCACAAGGGGGCCTTCTCCACGTTGAGGCGAATAGTACTATCCGGGGCTCCTCAACCCCGCAGTACCACGTTAATCAACTCAGAAGGGTGGGTGTTGATAAGGGTCTATGTGACTGGATAAACTCAATGCTTCTCAGTAGAAAGATTAGCTCCAGCTCAGGTGACGCTATTGTGAAAGAGCAGCCTGTAGAGGCACATCACCGGGGGGAGGGTGCTATCATCACTCCTGTGGCTACTGGTAATGGATGAAATTCTCATCAAGTTAGAAAGAGGGGGCTTTAAAGCAGTAGCCTACGCGGATGACATATGCATCCTGGTAACTGGCAAATTTATCTCTACCATTAGTGAAAGGCTCGAGTATGCGCTGCTAATGCTGGATAGCTTGACCAATAAGAGTGGATTGAGGGTAAATCCCTCGAAGACGAAGCTGTTTCTTTTTACAAGAAGGAGGCGGGTGCAAATTTTAAGACTTCCAAGGCTGGGTGTAGAGGAACTTACTCTCTCCAACCAAGCAAAGTATTTGGGAATCGTCCTCGATTTTACGGATGGTTACAAGACGAGTGTGGGCACAGGTGTACTATAGAGATCTCCAGCGGTATGAGTCTGATAAACTGCCTGACAAATGCAGTGTTTTTCAACAGAGCTCGCAGCAATTTACCAGGCGGCAATATTGGTATCCATGTGCAGAGAGACCGCACGGCACATCTGCATTTATACTGATAGCCAGGCAGCCATCAAGGCGCTGGATGGTGGGCTGGTAAAATTAAAATTGGTGCAGCTATGCAAAACCTGCCTTGAGGAATTGTCTATAAGGCACAAGGTGACCCTATGATGGGTACCTGGTCAAAAGGATATCTCAGGCAACGAGATAGCTGATGAGTTGGCTAAAAAGAGCTCTGTATTGGATAGATCTGCAGCAGTAGCTTATATGAGGATCCAAATCAGAGCATTAAAAGAGAAAATCATCAGAGTCACCTATCAAAAGGCAAGCCTCCGCTGGACCAGTGTGGATACCTGTCGTATTATGAGGCAATTGTGGCCTGCATATGACAGGAAAAGGACAAGGGAACTGCTTAGTGGCAACAGAACAAATACCAGGAAGCTAGTAGGGATTATTACGGGTTACTTGGCCATAGACGACCATGCTAGAAGACTGGGTATAGCAGCGAACGATTTCTGCAGGAGGTGTAAGGACTCGGAGGAAATCGAATCCGTCCAACACGTGCTCTGTGAGTGCCCCGCTTTGATGAATAAAAGAGGTAGGCTATTAGGTAGCTACTTCTTTTCTAGTCTGGGGAGCTGCAAACTGTAGAATTTACATGCATCCTGAGTTTTCTGAGAGAAGCAGGAAGGATCCAGGTTAAAAGTCTTAGGTAAATTCTGAGTTTCTTAAGGAAAGCAGGATAGATTTGAGGTTTGTAAAGCTATCATATGAGGTCTAGCGGCACAATGGATGCATTAGTAGTCTAAGTGATGCAGGCTAGTCATCTGGCGGTACCCTCCTACCTAACCTAACCTAATCCATTCACCTTTATTATCCCAAAACTATTCGTAGCATTTCACATTTTCGTCACGAACGTCACAAAGTTATTTAGTCAAGGGTTGGTGAGTAGATTAAAGTTATTAAAACAAAATTTGATACATTTTGTTAAGCGTTGATACAAGTCGTCTACAAGATTTTCCAACATCATAGTTTTTTAGTAATAGGACCAAGAAATAGATTACGCCACACAAGAAGTATAGTATCATTGAGACAATGTCTCTATTGTTACTAATTGGAACACTATTAATGTTGTGTAAGCTCACTACCTCAATTAACCAATCATTATTCAACTATACAGTCTTTAACATATCTAATTAAAGTTTGTTCCGTTACTGGCAAGTACATAAATCCTATATCTTTGTTTAGTTTATGGGTTCATTAGAGATAAAATTAAATGCATTACTGGCATATTGGCACAATGCATCTGATTGTTTTTATTACCATGAAGCAACTCTGATGTAGACGAAAATTTATTACGCTCATGATTGATTTTATTTGTAATCGAAAATTAATAACTCTAATGAAGTTTTGATTTCACAGCTATGGTCTTAATGAAAGAATATACACTATACATAGCTGTTCCTCCAGGAATTAAATTAAGAAATTATTTTCCAACATTATCACACATCGAAATAGCACCAAAAAGTATGTGTAATTGTCGAAACTTTTCATACTTTCATAAATTTCCGCAGACATCCTACAACCCAAAATATCCTACTGTATAAATTTACACTGACGGCTTAAAACCACATCATAAGAAAACTGCTGATACACACCGAATCCAGATGGCATGAGGATATCGAACACAATGGACTCATTTGTACCTCATTCTGTAAATTAAAACGCATACAAACGACCGACTAACTATATAATTCGCTATGCATTAACGTGCAGAGAAATTGATTCAAAAAAGCAGGAAGATAGCCACAATAGGCGGCATTCGAAGATACTTTAGTATAATTTGGGATAGAATAGACCATAAGATACGGTAAGTGGGTAAAAAAAAAACTCCATAGGAAATTACTATAGAAAATAGTTCCGATTGCTGCACGTAAACTTTTACGACACAACTTCTGAAAATACTCTTTGCAGATAATCTCTACAATTTCCACACAATATATAATGATGCTGCTGGGTAGTGAGGGTACTAAGCTACACATTTTCTACTCGAACCCGAAGTGTAATTAATTGTTCGTACTTTTTAAACCATCGATCTCCAAAGTGTTACAACCTTGTGAAACCTTTCGAGAGGTGAAAAAAAACGTAAGAAAAACAAACGACTTTGGGATTACCATCCTATCTTGCAATCACTTTAGATTCACCGAAGATTGGAAAATACGCGCTTATAAGCAGAGAGCTCTACACTTTCGCTGAATGTGCGATGGATAAAAAGCCTTAAAGCCATATTTCGCTCAATGGTTTGCAGTTATTAGCATCAACTTAACTGAACGATTGACTTGCGCGTTCCAACAACATCTTCACTTCTTCATTGTTGAGGTCATTGAGCTTACGTATCTCTCCTCTCTGTACACAGTTTAATGTTTTGCAGATATTAATTTCGAACAATGGGAGCAGCCATCTTCTTTATAGTGCGATCATCAAAAGTAGTGCGTGATATGATGATGATGATTTTATGGAATATGATTTTCTCCAAGTGGCGTAAAATGTGTGTAAGGGATAAGCCTTGGATAATGGATTGGCTAGAAACAATGGAATTTCATTTTCCATAAAGGCGCATTTAATTTCACACCATACCTGTGATGTACTCATTTGTGCAGGCAGTGAGAGAAATATTTATATAAGTATGTTGGTAAATTAAAATTTGTGCCCTAATTTCTGTTCAAACTGCGTAAAATATTGATGGAGTAATAAGTGTCTGTTTTTTTTTTGCCAGAAAATCTTGGAATAGGTTTAAATTTACGGTATATAGTAAGTAAATATTTTTATCACCCTGCTTGATCAGTAACTGTTAATTCAGGGGCGGATCTAGCATTGAAATTAGGGGGGCTGTCATCTTACTGCAATTAAATTTAGCGAAAAAAAATCAAATGGGGCACCACTTGTCCAGCACCAGTCGCTCAGTTTAGCCAGCGCAATACTAAAGTGAGGTATTAGAAAAATTTCCGCATTAAGCGGTGTGGATGATGTGTCATTTTTTAATATAATTTTTTTTTACAAAAAGTCAATTTTTAATAGAATATTAGTTTAGAGTGCAAACTGCAAGAGTCATTCAAGCCAAACTTTTCTCAGTTTTACACACTGGCATATATAATATGGCCATCTCGATATATTCTTTCATGCAGGTACAATTTTGTGTGTCAAAAATAGTTCTTACGTCGCTGCAAACATTGAAAAAACCATTGGTGGGAAATTGAAAAGTGAAACCTTTCGAACTTCTGTTGAGTATCTATGAATATATAGCCTTTGGTAAAACACTTTTTATCACTAATTAACCCAAATAATTAATTTAAAAACATTTTTTTGGACACTTGTTTATTTGTTGTTCTCTTTCAGTTGGTACTTAGAAGTGACCCCACTTTCTGTAGTATATTTCTATGGACGTAGTTAGTTCATATTATATATGTCAGTAGTTTTACATATGAACGCTGCAAATATTTTAGAATGTTAGGAGTTAGGACTTATTTCTGATGTGGTAGTGAAGGAGTCTGTTAAGTGGCTTGGGAAGTGTTTATCGAGGATTTTGTATCACCCAAAGTTCCCAAGCTCAAATTCTGAGAAAAACCTATACACATACATAACATGCAAACAATAAAATTCATTGAAATAAATTTTAATTTTTTTATGTTTTGGAATGAGAATATTATTGTTTGTAGTTATATAAAAAATATAAACTCAATTAATTAAATATTTTTTACTTTAATTTTCTGGCAGACGGGCGGTGGGGGGGTTGGGGCGTCATGACCGGTTTTAGTAAAATATATAATTGAGGAGGGTCATTACGTGAAATCGACCAAGGTCTGAACTGGATAACTCAGATTTTGATAAAATTTCGTTGTGTTATATTAGAGAAACTTTTGTATGAATTATTTTCTATCGTGACACATTTTTTTGGAGCTGTATTTGAATTTTTAAGAAAATGGAAAATATTTGTTGGTGGTGGGAGCTTCAAAAGCTCATATCTTAGGTTGTACTCATCACAGCTCCATGAAATAAGCTTTATTGTTTTAAGAAAGGCTTACGGTATTTATTAAAAATATGTTCATTATTATAATTTCTGAATGTCTGAAAAAGTGATTTTTCAATTTTTTTTATATTTTTTTATTTTAATCCTTTACAAACATTGATGCAACTGTAAAAAGCAGAAACTGAAATTCCTTACAGTTTAAATGGAATTAAGTTTTAAAGATTCGTAGTTCAAGCATTTTTCGTATAAATCTGTTTTGAAAACTTTTTGCTGGATGTGCGTTTTATAAAATTTAAAGATTTGTTAGAAAGTGAAGCAGCAATATGAGTATAAAACAAAATAAGATCCGAAATATTATTTGTTTTTTCAGAAAGTCGTAATGCTTTCTTAAAACAATAAGACTTATTTCATGTAGCTGTGATGAGTAAAACATGAAATATGAATTTTTTAAGTTCCCTCCACCAAGTAAAATTTGCAATTTTCTTAAAAATTGAAATACCGGTATCTCCACCAAATATGTGTCACGATAGAAAATAATTCACACAAATGTTTTTCTTATAAAAGACAACCCTTTTGCGAAATTTTATCAAAATCTAAATTGGTCGATTCAGAAATTTACATAAAATTGGTCGATAATTGTCGAGTTCTGAAAGTGCCAGAAAATAAAAGAATCATGTTTCGTTTAAAATTCGGTACGTACTGCCACTGATAAACGTGATAAGGTCGCACTTCCCACCACAAGTTTGGTCATATCTACGCTCCAAAATTTATAGGTACATATTCCTTGTGAAAACTAAACACATTATTTCTCTATTATTCCTTTCCAATTATATAAAACTGTGAATTTTGAGATTACCAAATGCTTGGTCGAATTGAATGAATTGAACTTTATAGTGTGACCTCCATCATGGAAGAAATTTTTAAATTTTATTTCAGTAATAAATGGAGATAATTTCGTTCATTATGCCTTAGATTAGATAAAAGAGTTTTAAGCAAATGGTTTTGTAGATCTCAGCTTGTTTTTATAGCTGAAAATTGGTAGCGATTTTCTATCCAAATGCCCATCGTAAGGCAAGGGCGGATCCAGACATTTTCCCTGGGGGGGGGGGGGCAACAGTCTCCACCGCCCCCTATAACTGCACTTGCCATCAGTTGTGGACCGCTCTGTATAGCTTTCTTTTTTCGTTTCAGCATGAAAATTTCATTAGCATTCAGATATCGCCGATATTTAGTTATATAATTTAAAAATGTTTGGTAATAATTTATGATTAAAAAAGAAAAAATAATAAATATAAGAAATAACTTTTTAAAAAATTATCTAGAGTTTTCCATTTAATTAAATATTAAAATTATATTACGTTTGTGTATAAGTTTTAAAGTTTTCTTGGTACACAAAGAAAGCAAAGTCAAAGCAAAGTAATTTAATTAAGTATTTTGATAAACATTAGGAGTTCCAAATTTCTTTGTTATTCACTGTTGTGTTAAAACTAATACTGCCCAGCCAGGTGCTTGATTCCATAACTGTGAAAAATTTGTCATATTTAAAAAACTCACCGTGAAGGAAAGTGTATACTTTTGAATTACACTTAAGTGCTGAATGAGAATTTTTCTCTGCGGAATGTTGTTTGAGTGAGAAAAGACTATTTTTTGAAGAAGTTAAGTTCAGTTATAAGAAACGAGTTATATAAATTCACTAGTATTAAGGCGACTACGACTTAGAAAAAGGTAAAATAAATAATATAACAAATAATTTTGAAAACAATGCCAGACAAATACTCATAGGTACCACTTTAAAATTCACGACCAAAGTTGCGGAGAGAAAAAATCAGTTAAAGTGTACAAAATGTTGACAGAAAAACTCATTTCCATTTTTGCGGAATTAGAACAAGAAGGTTTACACAAAATTTTGTGTGCACGCGTAATTTAATAGTTCCAGAATCCGGCCCCAGATCTTGCTTTCTTTGTATACCTTTGAAAATTTTCAAATTTATACACAAATGTAATATAATTTTAATATCTATTTAATTGCAAAATAAAGGGAAACTCTAGAAAACTTTTGTGAATATTGAACACGATAATGTTAAATAAGGGACGGTAGTAATATATGTATCATCATAAAGTACAATATGTTCAGAACCAACAAAAAAATAATTATCGCGGAAAATTTTTTTGTAATATTTTTGAACTACATATGTATTTTTTGCAAAAATTTTTGAATGGCCATATTGTCAACACGGTGTTGATAATATGGCCATATATGAAAAAGTCGGAAATTATTATTATATTATCAGTTAGGTTATGTTTTAATCAATTGTTTTACTGAAAATCAATCACTTTTTATCTATGGAACACAAAATATTGCATATTTTTTACTTACCTCGAAAATGTTAGAAATTCGTCTTAAAAAAACAATTTTCCCTGACACTACTTCCTTCGCGTAATCTGCTAACCCGATTTCCAGTTCAGATATTTCAACTGCATAGTAGCAAACATGCGTTGATATGTGCTCTAATTTTTAGTGAAATAACCAAACTCCGGGCATATTGCCAACATACGAATATTGTATTCACCTTCCTTATTTGAAAATGCGAAAATTCTAGAAACTCTTCGAATGGTTGACATACCCAACTTTAACTACAAACACAGATGTCTGCAGTTTTACTTTCGAAACCGGCAACATTGAGCAACATCTTCGTATTGGTTATACTAATATTTTAAGTTTTCTCAAAGATTTAGATACTTGGAATGAATGTGTAAACACCAAGAGCTTAAATTTTGGGTGGGTTCAAATTTTAAGTATTATTTGCAAAAATTTCTTAAATTCACCATGTCCGTTGTAGGACTGCGTTAAAAAAGAAATGCGATGACCAGAATATTTTCAAAACCCTGGGGAGGTTATCCTTAATCTGAAACTCACCCTCCCTACACAAATATAATTTTTCGTTCCTTTTCCTGGAACATACAGGACATATACACTGCTTTATATACCCTTTATACCGTTTGTACAGAAGATTCATGACCTTATATTTAAATTTAAGTACAATTTATTATAATTAAGGTGAAAGAAAAAAATAAAAAACTTAACAGTAATCTACATCTTACACTAACTAATTCAAAAACAGATGAGAAAATAAAAATTAAAGATTAAAAAAAAAACAAATAAAAGGTAAAAAGTATAAAGTAAAAGGTAATAGTTTTCAATTTGATCATTCAGAAGTGATAAATTAAAAATGAAACAAAAAACTAGCAGGAAACTAGGTGAAATCTTTGATGTTATGGTTTTTGCTGGAGCCACTGAAATATGTAGGCGCAATTTTGTCCAATTTTCATTGAATTGCTATAAGCGTTTGTGGGAGACTTGGACCAATTGCACCGTCCTAAAAGCTTGTATGGTTTGTTAGTTCTGTTTTTTTTAGAATGGCGTAAATTTCTTCAATAATTTCTGTAATATTTTCAAAATATTGAAATGCGTATTTTGAAATCAACAGGTAATCGTATGCTCAGTAAACTTCCAGTAAATTATTTTTCTTGTGGCTAATATCTTCAAAGTTCTGGCTGGATTATTCAAGATTTAGGAACAAATAATGTTATCTCTTCATATTTTTACCCTATAAAAAAAACATTTCTCAGACCGACAGCAAATCAGCGTATTCTTCATTACTCATTCATTCATTCACACTCCTCCATTTCATGACTTATTTAATGATTCCATTTTGAATAAAATTGCAATATATGTATACTAAGACAAGTGCCACACCAGACTATAGATGTATTGATATGGTTGGTGATGGTGAAGTTTTAAAATAATTAGCATCTGATAATGCTACAATCGCTTAAAGTGATCTCATTTTTATGCCAAAATCGCGAGCACTTAAAACGGGAGAGGAGGAAAAGTTTTGTTGCTTTTATTAATAAAGATTGGAAGAAAAAAGCAAAATAAACGCAAATATTGGGTGTGTGGTGGGTTATATATTATTATATGTGTAAAAAATAAACTAAAACTAACTATCATTCATGATAAACGATAAAGCTAAATATCTTACTACCAATCATGATCAAAATAAAATTAAGTCACCTTTCATGATAAACGATAAGTCCAACTATCATTCATGATAAGTGATAAAAAGGCCAACGGCTTCTGGAAGGTGAGTTATATTCCGTGTTTGGAGGAATGTAAATTTCTAATTTGAACTTCAAAAATTGATTGGACAAAGTGTTTCGTATTGACGTATTGGTAGAAACCCCAATACTCCTCAGTATGGCGTTTAAATTAATAAAAAATTCCACAAGAAAACATACCATCTTATCCAGGTACCATTGTGGAATAGGGAACTGAGTTAGAAAAGAAAAGAAGTCAGGAAGCTATTCAACAGAGCTAACCTCTCTGGCATCTGGGGGGGGAATATAAAAAGGCTCTAACGGAATAAGGAGATCCAAAAGAAGAACCTGGCGGACCTTCTGCGATGGCATATATCAATTGCCCGCAGCTATCAGGCTCCATAAGGTACTTTTAAAGGATCACAGGAATGGTATAGGCACACTTCAAAAGTAAGATGGGAACTACACCGAGAGTTTCGAGGAAACAGTCAGGCTCTTATTAGAAACTCACTTTCCCGACTCTCTCACTCCCGATTGAGGGGGACAAGCACGGGGTATATAACAGGAGCAAAAGCCTTGTGGGAAGAATCTTCACTCCTAACAAGGTTAGACGGGCCATTGGCACATTTAAGCCCTTTAAATCTGCTGGAGAAGACGGCATTTGTCCTGCCTTACTACAGCAAAGTGTTGAAAAAATAATCTTTCCACTACAACAAATTTTTCGAGCCAGTTACGCTCTAGGGTACGTTCCCCAATGTTGGAGAGACGTCAGGGTGGTATTTATACCTTAAGCAGGAAAAAGAGCTAGTTCTCCAGCTAAATCGTTGCGACTTAAGTCCATGGAAAAAATCCTAGACCTACACATTCGAAGTGAAATTCTGATTAAATCACCACTTCATTCTGAGCAGTTCGCTTATCAAGCTGGCAAGTCTACTGAGACTGCAATTCACACAGTAGTCAAAGACCTCGCAAAAGCGCTCGAAGCAAAAGAGGTGGCTTTATGTGCATTTGCGGACATAGAAGGAGCCTTCGATAATACGTCCTTCTATACAATTAAATCAGCTCCCGAGGATAAAGGTTTTAAGCCCTCCACGGTAAACTGGAAAGACTCCATGCTTAGAAGCAGGAGGATAACCACATCTCTAGGGAACTGCTCAGTCACGATAATTGTTTTGCCACAACTGCTGCACCATTCTTGGCATTTTTTGTAAGATATGAATAGACCCAATTTTTGGGTTTATTTTGCTTTTTTCTTTCATTTTTATATCCTAGATGAAATCATAGGGAATTATTCTAAGTTTGTCATTCCGTTTGTAACTCACAGAAATAATTCAAGTAGCGCAAAATGGGGTGGACACCCACCAAAAATGTTGAAAGTTATTTTAATTTTTGCTTGTCTGTCCTCACGATAAGTGGAGAACGCAATAACGGTAGAGTGATAACATTTTGCACACGCGCTTTAAAAAAAAGAAGTCAATGGAAGTTCGAAAATGGAACCAATCAGCCAACTACTTTGTAGGGCTGCTATATAAAAGTGTCATTTCCATATATATTTGGCAATGCCTGAGAACGCGTCAACGTATAGAGCTGAAATTTGATAGATGATATTTTCATAGCAATAACAAAAAAAATTTCAAAACTGTAGTAAATAGGACAATCCCTTCTTGATATTGCCATACATAACTTTGGGTTTTCATTTAACTTTTATTTTTATCTAGCGTATAATATTATTGGTCTTAAACACAGCAGAAGGTTTTCCACCTCGCTGAATTTTATGTAATGCACTTGCGATTTTGGCATAGAAAAATCAGATGACTTTAAGTTGATGTAGCACTGGCACTTTCCTAAACAACTTTGTCTAAACATACGGATGTCTTTAAAAATTTTCTAGGTGGCCGCGGCAGTAGTCAAGATTCGCTAAGGCAAATGCGGTGAAATATTTTTGAATTTGATAAAAACTCACTTTTAAAGAATTCATTGTTCTTTAATTTAACCTGAAAAGATTGACCAATATTTAGAGTAAGACCTGCACTTGAACACAAAAAAAATGTGCTAAAATTTTGAATTTAAACAATCAGACAAAATGCATTTGCAAACTTCATCAATAGTCTATCGATTAGAGATTTCAGTATTTTAACAAATCGTAGATAATGAAAAATAATAAGATGTTGTGGTACATACTCGCTTCTGTAAGTAAATTTCAAATTCATATAGCTCCACCGGGATTTGGAGATGGGATAAAAATGGTCGCCTACCATAATAATGTTTGTATATAACAGTGAAAAATATCGTCTCCTTTAATATTGATACATTTATTCGGGTTATCTTGCCTTATGACTTGCATTGCATTGCAGACAAATATCCGATGCTTACCACTGATTTTGGTCTGTGAATTTTATCATGTTATAGCGAATGGAAAAAATATTATTTTGCACCAATATGTTGGTGCAAAAGAAATCTGTGCTTGATAAATTTTCACATTTATTACTGAAAAAATTTGCTTCGTATTTGCCTGTACTTCTTTCTGTAATTTTTAATTTAATTTTATATGTCAAATGGTAAATTTCAAAACATTCGGAAGGATCCAAGTTGGGAAGGAACAATTTAGTTAATATTTTATTTTTGATCAGTTAGTAAGTCGATTTCATATGCCAAAGATTTCCGATAGTACCTATACTGTAAAACGGAAACTTTACTTTCAAATTAATGAAATAATTTCACTTCTGAATAGGAAATAATCTCGGATTGTCGGTTGAAAATAAATAGTGGAACTTTTCAGTTAAATTAAATTTTATTTTAACGACGTTTCAGCTGAATGTCCAGCCATGCATAAAGATGATTACGATAACGAGGTCGACTTTATTATATTGAAGCAGCCACAGTAATTGGATGTAGTATGAAATTCGCCATGGATATTTATCCGAAAACAAAAAGAGAAACATGACTTGTAGCAAATAACAAGACTACATATATTTTAGCGGAATTGTACAAAGGTGCAAAACCTACTGTTTATGCTCCTTTTATCAGTCCCGTAGTTTGCTGTATACGGAAGACTTAAAATTGTGTCTATCTATCGGTGGTATTTCAGATTGTTAGAAACTTTAGATTGACATTAACGACCGACCTGGTACTTTTATAGAAGGAAAGCTTCCTTGTGCTTAATTTATATACGTGAAGCTGTTTTACATTTTATCCTTGCTGAGATTTTACCGGCTCCTTAAGAAAAACTTATGCCTATCAGAAAAATAGTGGAGGAGAAGTCGAAAATATTTTTGAAGTAAGTTTTTTAACTTATGTACACATTTTATTTTTAAAAGTTTTAATATGTTTTGGGATTTACGAGGAAAACATAAAAATAATATCCATGCGCCCATCAGGTTCAAAGTACCGGTATCTAATATTTTGACTTTTCGAATAATTAACGAAAAACCCACATATATATGTAGGTATGTACGGTAGAGGAATGATTTGTTCATAATTCTTGGATACATTTAAAATATTTTTTTCTTTACAACAACCATAGCTGGAATATTTACTAGTTGCTAGTTTTCTGTTCAATTCAAAATAATAAGAAGACTTCTTATTTTATAAAGGAAATGTTACTTTTTTATTTTAACACCCTTTTTTTTTAGTTGAAAAGATTTCCTTTTAAAATAGCCAGCTTCTTTCAATAGGAAGGCTCTTTGCAAATTTATTCGATTTCCTTTTGATTTCATAAAAGACCCATCAGAATTTAAACAAATTTTCTATACGGTGTTTTTGAACTTTCATCTTACATGAAAGTCTTAACCCCTGAAATCGTATTGAATTTCTTCTATTTATTTTTAGATAACTTTTATTTCTCAGTGCTCAAGGTCAAATATCACTTGAGGATGACTTTTTTATTAAAATATGATTTCTTCGCCTTTATGAATTGAAAGCTTCAAATGATTTAAGACTTGGCATGATACATAGATACCTCACAAACATCAGATTTCTTGCAATATCCATTATTTTTCGTTTTGTTTGGAGGACGATGACGGAGTTGACGTTTTTTAAAGATTCCTTATGGACAGAATTGACATACAAATCCGAAGAAAATATAACAAGGAAATAAATATTTTTGTGTTTTTAGTTTTCGAAAAGTCTCTTGGATAATATGTCCCAAAAGTCTTTCTCCTTGGACTTACCATTTCACTACTTGGAATCATATGTCCTTGAAACGGATATTAATAGAAAGTATGTAGTAGCAATAAGGTAGTAAAGTATACATAAAGATGAAATATTAATGAAAATTTAAAAGATGAACGAAGTCCTAACAGATCGACCCTAATGCATTAGAATTTGCCGATTTTTTAAAGAGTGTAGCTTCAAAATGATGAGTAGAATTGCGATGTGCCTTGCTTGCTCCACGTAGGAATTTCAATAGTTAGGTACTCTTGTTATTTCAGAAACGTTCAATGAATAATTTGTTGAGCCTAACTTATTCTAATTGCTCTATATAAGCTTCCACCAAATCATATTGAGACGAACCGTCCACTTCGCTGGGGTATATTTGAATTGCAAGGGTGAAAACTGCTTGTCTTCTGATGAAAATTCTTCCTACTGCTTTCTCAAACGTCGAATGTTCTTTATGTTCTTTGCATAGGATATTTGTATCTGATTTCCGATGAAATGGAAATAATCTTGTAAGGAAGAAAAAAAAAACAGCTAACCATATGATAAAGGGAAAAGTTTTGTAGGGACAAATAATATCATAAACGGATTGGACGACTCGTCTGTGCCCTCTCACTGGATGTGCACATGTACCGTAATGTTCCCAAGATATGTTTGTTTTTCTTGCTAAATTACCTTTTATTCACAACCAATATATCCAAGATCGATCGATTCAATTTCCAATAGAGATTTTCAAAGAAACTTTTGTTCGCATTTACGTGCGGAAAATATGAATGTATTTTGAGAAATCCTCAGATTTGTTTATGGCAAATAAACCAAATACACAGAATATCCCGGAAGGGTACCGCCATAATGCACCCGTAGAATCTTGACATTAAAGGAAACAGAGAAGTCCAATAGGACATGCGTCCTATCTTGCGTAGTTTTGTTATTAAGGGGAAACTGATATTTGTTCAGGATCTGCTCCGTAACCTACAGTTTACCCTATAACTCAGTAAATACTTTGGGGAAATAAGTCTCAGCTAGTAATTTTTTTAGAGCAACAAATTAACTTTTAAACTGGGTTTTTAAATTTTTTTAAGGTGATATGCCTTCTTTTATTTTTGATTTAGAGACAGTCGTCATGCATTTTGAAGAAAATAAACCCCAATTTGAAAGTAATACTTGTCGAAAATTTCTTATAAGAATGGGGTGCGCAAGTATGGGAAAAACTTTTTCATTTTATGACCTTTTAAATTCCCAAAACAAACATTTGCCTAAAATCAGCAGTTTCAGAATTGTAAAGCACAGTATATCTCAATTACCCCCACCCTAAACTAATTTCTGAGTCAACCCCTGTGGCAGATATGTTGAAAAGAAGCTAATCCTTATTTCATTAATTATTTATTTATTACGCTCGCTGCCACTGACTCATATCAGAGTTACTTGCGTATAGTGGCGGATCCAGGGCTGACACCCTCCTAATTTTGATTAATTGAGTTATTTGAAAAAAATATATTTGTTATTTTATAAGTCAACTTCAAAAAAAAATTTTTATTCCAAAACTTACAGAAATCAAAATTAAGTTCAATGAATATTATTGTGTGCATGTGATGTATGTGTATAGGTTTCGCTCAGAATTTGTGTTTGGGATCCCAACTTTGGATGATCAAAAACCATCGGGAAACACTTCCCAATCCACGAAATAGACTCCTTCACTCCCACATCATAGCCGTAAATTAGTCCTAACTCCCATTATTTAATATTTGCTGCGTTCTTATATCATACCACTGACATACATAATATGGACTGACTACGTCCATAGAAATACACTGCAGAAAGCGGGCTCACTTCTATATAGCGCTCTCTTTCGGTCTAAGCATAAAGTACCAACTGAGGGAGAACCGTGAACAACAAATAAATAAGTGGGTTCGTCCAAGTAAAGGATTTTAAGTTAATTATTTGGGTCAATTGGCGATAAAAGGTGTTTTACCAAATGCAATGCATTCATGGATACTCAACAGAAATTCGAATGGCTTTATTAGAATCTTTTTTAACTTCCCGCTAATGGTATTTTCAAGGTTGGCACAGACAGTGGCGGATCCAGCTAGGTGGCGCGGGGGGCGCGCGCCCCTCCCTGAAGACCATTAAAAAAAATTGCAATAGAACTTCTGAGATTTCCTTAACAAAATCTATTCTACTGGCCTTTTTGTTAAAAATATTAAAAATTTTTGGAAGCGTTCAATTTCGTAAGAACGCAGCCCTTATGGTTAGCGGCTCAGTCCTCGCTCCACTTTAAGTCGTAGCTGTTAAATCCTATAGAGGAAACAGGAAGTGCTGATACCATTAAATTTATGGATGTACATGAGCGTGACCTTTTTCAGGGTGTTTGAAGCAGCACGAAGCTTATGCGGGTAAAAGCGATGGAAGGTTTGTTTTAATTGTCAACAGCTACCAATTGCTGAGTCTTCGATGTAAAAAAATTACAGCTCTTAATTGGAGAAATTTAGCGAAACTACACAATGGCAAACAAATCACTGTATTTTGGTGTAGTGAATTATTACATTTAAAGCAAACGATTTATTTTGGAATATATTTTTCTTTATTTCGTAAAATGCAATAGTTTTACTAGAATACTTGGTTCAAACGTTAAATAAAAAGAAAATATAAATGCTGATTGAGAAATTTTCTCAGTAATCTAGTGAAATTGATTGGCCGGTGACATTCTAAGTCTTTGCATGCATGAATACATGCCCTCTTCCTGTAGGAGGTCTCAACAACACTAAAATCGCTCTTGGTTTAACGATAAGTGCAACTAAGTAATAAAAGCGAATGGGTCTGCTTTTCGCGAGTATCAATTGCCTTCAGGTCCAGAATTGGAACAAGTCGACAAGACTGCACACAACACTTCCAAGTACATTATCCGGAGAGAAAAATTTCATTTTAACAGAAATGTTAGACTCAGAATATTGGAATCGAGGCTTGCAAGGGATCCGGTCCCTGGTCAAAACCATCAGGAGCAACTTTACCGATACGTCTATAGCTTCACTACTTAATGGTGAAGTGGTTCTTGACTTCTTGGATAAAGCTAGTATTTTGGTTGGTAGATTCGCCTCAAATTTTCGTTTTCTATTCACTTCAAAGACAACTATTTTGCATCTCCCGTATGGATGCTTCCAAGAGCTAATACACATACGTATGAGAGGTCTGTTCAAGATCCTTAAGGGGATAAGCGTCCCTAAGGCCGTTGGTCCTGATGGTTTCTCACCCCTGTTAATTAAAAGGCTAAACCTCTGCGCAAACGATTCTACTTGTCTGATTCGACAAGAAAATTTCCAACTGGTTGGAAACTAGCTCACGTTCCACCTGTTCCCAAGAAAGACGAGGGTGGTGATCCCTCAAATTATCGACCAACTGCAATCACTTCGATTCTTTCAATGGTTTTTGAATCTTCTATTAATTCCAAATTAATGAAGTATATAGAAGCCAAACAACTCATCAATGTTTGCCGATATGGCTAGTCTTCACAATTGTGGTGGTCCAAAATCGTTACCCTAGATATTTCAAAGGCCTTTGATAGAGCCTGGCAACCATCCCTTTTAGTTAAACTGAAAGCACCTGGTCTCTCCCTTTTCTTCTATTATAGATTGAAACTGTTTTATCTGATCGCCCAATACCGGTTGTACTAGATAGCGTTTCACCAGAATCAAACGCTATAAATGCCGATGTCCCCAGAGCTCTGTTATCTCTCCATCCCTCTTCTTAATTTTCTTTAATGATCTCATTTTCCTTACTTTTAGGCCTATCGATAGTTTTGCCTATCATAGTACCCTTGATTTCGCTTACTGCTTTAACACTCTTAGGGACTCTAGAGGGAATACCACATCTGTCAATCAAGTTTACGTGATTGGATCATTGATTAACGACCTTGAAAATATCATCGCTTAAGATAAAGCGAATCGCGTCGAGTTCTCTTTAAAACAAGATCATAATTTCTCCAATCCCGTTTCTTTTTATGGAGCACTGACTTACGATAGACCATCTTAATGCATTTTTGGCATTAATATTTGCAATACGTTAAGCTGGACAGATCACATCTTCTCTGTTACCAAAGAAGCATCGAAATGTCTTGGATTTCTGAAAATGTTTAAGAAATGTTTCAGCCCATCGAATCTAGCCCTGATCTACAAGTCGTACATCAGATATAACATGCAATACAATTCCAATGTCTGAGCCGAGGCTGGTCGCACAGTCTTAGCCTTCAAGCTTAGTAGCGATTTGCCAATAGCTTGTCAGTTTAACCCCCTCGATCGCCGCTGCAATGTTGGATTCCTTTTGCTCTTTTCGCTATGCCCTTCCTACCATGCAGTGCGTTGCATCATAGGGTATCTTCTAAGCTTGGCTTATTAGTCAAACTTTCGCAACTTTCCATGAAGTTATATACTTACAAGTTCTGCATTGCATCTGTTCTGTGACTGGTATTTTAAATAGACTCAAAGTACGTAGCGCTTTAATTCCTGTATTTTGAAAAGTTACAATTTATGATAAATTCGTGGATTTGAATAATATGTACTTCCCTATTCTTACTAACCGAAATGGATGATTCGGAAGCTTTACACTTCCACCATTTCCAAACCAAAACAAAATAAGTAATTTAACACCTCGTTTGACTTTCGAGAGTGGCAAAAGTTGAGTGTTGAGCAACTTTCTTCGTTGAGAGTGGTAACTTATCTGTTCGACCCGGATCTTTCAAATGATAAATTTTGTGGATTTGATATTTGCGAGTAGTGGCGAGTGTCTTGGAGCTTTTACATCTTTCTAGGCTACACCATTTTTAAACCATAGTTGCGCCCCCTCCTCACAAAAATCCTGGATCCGCCCCTGCACCGCCCTAAGAATTAACCTTCCTAGTACCTCATTATAATAGTACTGCGGTGGCGAAACTACGGCGCTGGATGTTTTTCGTTTTTTTTTTTTGGTTAATTTAATTTGTAAGATGACCCCCCCCCCCCCCGTCCCCCTAACTGCAATGCTAGATCCGCTTCTACTTGCGTATGTAGCTTTTACGAGTTCGTCTGATTACTTGCAGCATTGCTCTACAACTTCAATTCGATTGAAAAGTTTGTAAAGGCCACCCAGCAAAGAAAGTAAGCAGAATATTTTCTTTATTTTTTAATTCTTCAGTGGTTTTCTCGTCATCTTAATATCTTTCTCCTGGTTTATATCGTGGCTAAATTGGCTGCCATTAGTATTGTTTCAAGATGCCATATTTGGGCATTTCTTTGATAATGGGGTCCTCAGGTCGTCTGTCGTCCGCATAATTAAAAGTGAACGTTTGCATTCATCCACTAGCAAAGAATCCAGGAGTTATTACAGAGGGAATACAGCCAGCTAATGGAGTTTTGTCCTTGAATGCTTCGTGAAAGCCAAAGAAGATACTCTGGACAGACGAAGCGAGCTTCAGAAGAATCGGCCTATTTAATCAGAATAACTGTTACATTTGGAGTGCCGAGTGTACTAGAGACTGCGTTCCAATACCTTCCACACTTAACTCAGATATTTAACTGGATTTTCACCAAAATGAACTGCCCGGCTCTTCTGCATGAAGTTTTTTTAGTTCACGAGTTAACATGTGGCTTCAATATCCTCTTGCACACTCAAGACAAACTTACGCGAATATCTACACCAGACATTTCCTCACAGATGGCTTGAACGCTTTGGATCAATTCCGTGGCCAGCCAGATCTCGGAATTAAATCCTCTGGATTTCTATTTCTGCGGTTGCTTAAAAGAGAAGGTGTATTCTACCTCATTGTCAACGTCGGCAGAACTTTAGCAAAAAAATAATAAACAAAGAAGTAAATAATGACAGTTCTGTATTAAATTTAGTTCGCCAATCAATTTTACGAAGGTGTAGGATATGGATTCGACCGAATGGAGTTTATTTCGAACACTTATTTTACAAAGTAGGTAAGCTAAGCTAGATTTAATTATTAATATCATTTAAGATTAGTAAATTAATGTATTCGATATGAATAATGTTAGTACATTAAAATAAATTGTTTATTTCTAATAATCTTTGAATTTTAATAAACACGAATTAAAGTGCATCTAATACTTAATTTTACATAAAATGACAGTTAAATCAGATCTTACATGTTTCTAAGAAAAAAAAAAACTACTGCAGAGTAACTAGATTCATAGGGATAAACCAAATTATGTAGAATATGGGTGGTAGAAATTAGATTAGGTGGGGGTACCTGAGGCGTACTTTGAAGGGACTTTGAAACCATTGAGTTTAGGAAAATGTTTGTTTTGGGAGTTTAATAGGTCATAAAATGGAAAAACTTTTCCCATACTTGCGCACCCCATTATTATAAGAAATTTTCAACAAGTATTACTTTTAAATTGGGGTTTATTTTGTTCAAAAAGCACGACGATTCTTTCTAAGTCAAAAATAATGGAAGGTATATCACCTTAGAACAATTTAAATACACAGTTTAAGAGTTAATTTTTTGTTCTAAAAAAATTACTAGGTGCGATTTATTTTCCCAAAGTATTTACCGAGTTATTGGGTATTTTGTAAGTTATAGAGCGGGTTCTTAGAAAAATCATTTTAATAACCGCAAAACTACGCCAGATAGCACGCATGTCCTATTGGACTTTTCTCTTCCTTTTTATGTTAGGATTCGACGGGTGCAGTATAGCCGTACCCTTCCGAGACACCCTGTATATATACATACGATGCGTCCTATCAGATGCGACCATATCCATATTCAGGGTGACTAAGATATTTTTATTAGAATTTTTGGCAAAATATCATGATTTCATAATCACTCCATCTAAGTCCACGGCTTAATCCCTCGATAAAATATTTCCTACAAAACACAAAGTAATAATACACAAAGAATTTGAATTTTAAATGAATAAATCAAAAGTACTCATCTAACGTCCAAGAAATTCCTCGGCATGCTTCAAGACGTCCCAATTTCCTTCCTACTAGATTTATCTCCTGAAATATATAAAAACATCATTATTTAAAATTAAAATGTAAAAAATTAGCAACTATTCACAATTTTCCAATGTCATCAATTGATATTACGTCGGTCAGCTGTTTGTGGCTCAATCTGTATTCGAATAAATGAAACTAGCGTTGCATAACTGGCTGCAGTGGATATAAAAAGGAGACAAGCCGCAACACTAATTACCTCTTCTGATTCAGATTTTAGTCTGAAACATCCTCCTTTTTGGATATCCTAATTTCTATATAATAAACTGATAATGATGCCGTATTAAAAAAAAATAGAAATGACATGTAAAAATGCGAATTTAAAGCGCCATGAATTTTATGGGGTATAAAACAGGGATTTAATAATCCAATAAAATACTAGTCATAGTCATATGCTTTGCGATTTTCAAAGAAAAGGGAATTTTATAAAAAACTACGAAGTATTGTTTACATTTTTTTGTTTTATTTTTATCGATGAAGTTTCCAACAGTTTCTAATCTTGAATTTGATCATACGTAAATGAATAGATAGAAAATATTAATTTATTGACCATAAATTTTTTTTTTTACATTTCTTTAATGGTCTTTATTATTTATGTTCGACTAAAAAACTTAAAATTAGAAAACTCTACCTCAGACTTGTATAAAGATCATTGTGAAAGCTTCAAAATAGTTATATAACTCTGGTCACATTATCTACAGATTCTTTATGTACTTTACAATCGCTGATCCGATAAATTTCAAAATTAAAGTATAACTTGTGGTACCCAGTATGAAGCTCTGCCACTTCTTATTGTGCACTGATTTTCCCGATAAAATTATTTATATTCAATTCACAGTGATTTTTGTATTTTTCAACGAAAATGTAAACTGGAAAAGTCCACTGATTTGCGGATAAGTCACACTTACTAAAGAGATCGGTTGAAAAGCGGTTCCAAAAACAACTGCTGTCTTACTAGATGCGTCTCTGTCCTTTCACTTTCAATATTTTGTCAGAGAGTCCATATACTCATGTGACTAATCTACTTGAGGTTACGTTAGCTCTTGGACTTTCCAAGGGGTCAATCAATGGTGAGCAATGATGATTCTGCTCTTGCATTTGGGGCAAGGTTTGTGTTTGATGTGCAAAATAGTAGGAAGCCCTCACCTTGCCAATCGTCCAAGATCAGCCAACAATTTTAACCGTTGCGTTCGTGCTGCAAGCGAGATCACCTGGGGAATTTTCTGTTTTCTTTCTTCACTGAACCCAATCGAGAGTTGAGCTGAGGTATAATGTTATCAACAAAAGTCTGTCGTCGCAGCATTACCTACTACGCTCACGCAAGCCGATCGTGCTTACTTGTGAGTATCTTGAGAGAGTTGCAATTGTTCGAATGCGCAAGCGGAAAGTGCTTTGCCCCATGGGTCTTTGGATGGAAGTTGAGTTGGTATGGTGTGTTGAGCATTTTACTTAAATTTCTTTCGGCAAGCAGATGGAAGGAAATCCAAAGTTCCCAATCTCTTGATTTTAGTCGTACCATTCGTTGAGGTAATTTTTCGCTTTCAGTTGCGATCGTTTCGCATGCAAGTCAGACTTCTTTGAGATTTTACTCAAGAAGGTCGAACTTTTTCGTTCGCTCTGTTGACGGTTGGTTTTCGGTTTGTTTGTTTTTGTTGTTTTTTTCTTCATATAGTGTGACTCTGTCTATTGTGACGCTACATATGTATGTAAAATTGATCATAATTTCTTTAAAGTTTTTGAAAAAAAAATCGCGATAACGAAAAGGACTGAATAAAAAAGTTTAGTGTGTTGGATAAAACCGGGCATTAAGACCTTTAATGAACTAAAAAAAATATTATCGTGATTTCGCTGTTGTAAAAATTATTCGAAGCAAGGAAATAGATCTCAAGTTGACGTCAACTCATTTCTTTTGTGAGAACTTTTCCTCCAGTTTCGTTTTTTTTTCTGTTTTTTTTTCTTCTTTTGGTCTTGAAAACAACGGAGAAAGTGATCGTGTTTTTGCAGTGATATTTTTATTGTTTATATTTTATTGCGTGTGTTTCCTTGGATTTCTTTTTCATTTGGTGAGCAAATTTTCGACATCAGCTGGATGTGAATTTCCGGTGAATTATATATTGGAGTAAATTGGAGTAAACTGTGGAAAGTTTTGTATGTATCTATTTGTAATTCAATTTTTAAGACAGAAATTTAGATAATAAATTTTTATTCATAATATGTAGGTTAATTTTATTAATTTAATTTAAGTAAAGATGACTATGAGAAAGTACTGTCTTTTTTCTTTCTATATATTGAAATTGCTCTTGTACGACGTTGATTGTATATTTCTAATACAGGTTAAAGTATTTGCTCAATGTATTCGCCTTTATTTTTAACAGTAAAAGTAACATTTTCAATTCGAAGAGTAATTTATGGTAAATACTTTTTTCTGCAAGTAATTCAAAGTGAAATGTGTAGGCATCATTTCACTTTTGCGAAAATTTTATTAATTTTTCAGTACAAAAAGGTCTGTTTCACCCACGCATATACTTAACCAAAAATATTGGTTATATGATGGCCAATACACGCATCGTGCGAGTACATCCAAACTCTTTTGGGGTTTTGGCTCTTGTGTTTTGAGGTAACCTGAAGATTTTCCAAAAGAAGCACGTTTTAGATTTGACAAGTGATAATTATAACAAAAAGCTTCTCCCATATGGTGTTATATACATATCCTTTAAATTATTTTCTTATATGCTCTCGTAATGTAAACAGGACATACACAGTTCTGTTTTAAAGTAAATATTCACTTAATGTATCATGGTGAAGTAGAGGGTGTGGTATTGATTTATAATCTATGTAATTTTCGGTTTGAAGCGGAAGAATAGAGAAAAGTTGTTTAACTTTAATATCAATGATCAAGTCAGCCATTCTGCAATATTTGATCTACTACCTATATACATAAATAAAATTTTATTTCCAACGTGATACAATACACCCGATATAATTGTTAAATTTATAGAAGTTCTACTTCTAATAGAGGTCAAAATCTTGATAGCAGAATTAATTATTCCACTAAAATATTGTCTAAGATTTTTCGTTTAAGAAAGCATTCGCTGTACCTGTTAAAAAAAACTTAATTCTGTAATTATCGACCAATTAGTTAGGCGCAAATACTTTTTCAAAGCAATACAATGGAGAGCATATTGAGCAACAAACACCTTAACGCAATTGCTAAATTAGGTACGCTTCTAATTAGCATTAATGCTATGAGACTTTCAACTTCTTGTTTTACTCGTTTTTCGATAAGACTAACTATATGGATCGCATAAAATTGTTTGTGTTTTGATTTAGTTTTTATTTATCATTATCGTAAAATAAAATTAGTTAGCAGGTGATAAAGTTAAAAATCTGTACTCAGTACAGTATCCTTCAGTCATTCCACTATAATTTATTACCATCTGTTTTAACTAAACTTCTGTAGACTGATATGCCAATATTGTAAATAGTAGATATACCCATTAGGTTAATTAATATTTGCTTTGACAAATTATAGATATCATTTATTACTTCTATCTGACATGTACCAAATCACAAATTCTTTAATTTTTTACCTATATGCTAGCTCAGTTGCGGATGAAAACCATAACTTTTTTCTTTTATTTACATATTTACACGTACGGTGATTAATATAAAAAAAATTAATAAAATTAAAGACGGAAGTGTAAAAAGCTTAATAAGAAAACAAACATTCATTTGTCATCCGCAAATGCTTTTCTATCCCCTTTCTCTCAAATTTTCTTTTCTTTTTTTGAAAATATGGTGAACTAATATAAAAATCATCAAATTTAGGAGCAGTTTCCATGCTTGTATTTTATCAGTTGCATTTCACATCGAACAATAAATTATTGATATAATTTTCAGCATTACAATTTGACTTGCAATGCAATTCTAGCTGTTCATCGGTCTCGCATGCAAATCCAACGACTTGGCTGGCTTTCTATACTCTAGATGAAATCTATAGGGTATACTAACTAAGTCTGTGATTCCGTTTGTAATGGACAGAAATAATGATGGTAGAGCAAAATGGATTGGACAGCCACCCACGCATATAATTATTAAAAGTTATTTTGAGTTTTGCATGTCCGTCCATCTGTCCGTCCGTCTTTGCGCACGATAACTTGTAAACGCGATCACTTAGAAAGCTGAAACCTTGTACATGAACATAAAAAAAAAGTATAATTAAGTTCAAAAATTAAACAAATCGGGCAATTCCATCGTGGGGTTGCCATACAAAAATTTCGTTTTCCAATAAACATATATTTGGACACTTCCTGAGAACGGGACAATGAGAGCTGAAATTTGGTACATGGCATTTTCATAGTAATAGCAAATAGAATTTCAAAAATGGACTAAATTGGGAAACGCCTACTCGGTGTTGCCATATAAAAATTTAGGTTTTTACGTATACTGTGAAAACGACATTTTTATTGTACTAAAAATTTGTTTAGAATATGAAATAAATTGGTTATAATCATTTTTTCTGTCCGAAGAACCGTTCTGGAAATATATGTGAAAAACCACTTTAAAAATCAAAATTTCGCAGATGGGCACCATACGAAATTTCATACGCGCATTTATCTAGGGACTAAAGAATTGGTCTAAGATCAGCTCTGGGTTTTTTACTCATTATTTTAATTTTTTATATTTGTCAATATTTTTTTTGCCTTATGCTTTTCTGTTTCCTGGATTTTCCATTTTTCAATATGTTTGATTATGCTACTTATTGTGCCTTGCTTGAGTGTTATAATCCTTTTTAACCTCTCGCTTCCCTTTCTTGTATGTAAGTATAGTTGCGTGAAGAATTCAGTCACCCAAATGAAAATAACAGCTTATAACGTGTAACGCAGGAAATGCTCTCCACTTTTTCGATTTAATTGGAAATTTGTTGAAGTTCCGAAAAATATATTCAACACTTAAAAAAATATCAGCCAATTTTTCCAGGTGATATACAAGTGAAGTTGGAGTGAAAAGTTTTCATTATAAAGCAGTTTAATTTTTTGTTAACAAATGTTGTTTACTAACTTAAAATATTAAAAATAAAATTAAATAAAAATATATTTGCTTCAGGCAAAAACTAATAAGAACAAAAAGTAAAGTAAAGAGTCCCAAGGGGTACCAAGTCACTCTAGCTAGTTTCATGTTATCTCCACGCCGGGCGAACTAGAAGTGATTTACACGAGAATGTAGACTGTAGCTACTGAGATGAAGAGTAAAGCTTATTGGTGTTCACATTTAAATGGCAGCCAATATCATAAGTGTGAGGTTGCTCAATATCCCATGCGACTGGTGTAGGGTTAATAAGCAAAGAAGGTATTTTCTTTTAACTTTTTTAATTGCACTTATCAGATGACTCTCTCTTTTGGAAGTCGCGGAATTAGCATCATTATGAAAAATAAAATATTTAGCTATTTGTTCGGTGACAGTATCCGAAGTTAAAGTAGAAGGAAGGCATTGCTAGCATTTCGAAACTATCTTTTGAATAAATCACCCAATTTTAACCTGGCAACCAAAATCTACAACTTTCATAAAAAATGTTATTCTAGATTTAAAGGGGTGGGGCGCTCTATCTAAATGTTACAAATAGTTTGAGATGTGGATCGAAAATGATATAAGGATTTGTTTTCTTAAGCCTCTGTTTATCTGGTCCCGAAGAACTATTTTTTTTTATGTTTGTTGTAGACGAGAATAAGTAAACAAACTTATGCCATAACAATTTTAACAATTGGGTATGATAATAACAAGATTCAATAAAACTTCAAGCTTAGGGAATTCCATTTATCCAACATAACTTTGATTTTGTAAGATCTCCAATTTTTGTACATTTTGTTTTAAATTTAAAGTATACAGTAAAAAAAATGTCCCCCTAAAATGGGTGGGAACAATTTGTGCCACAAAGTTGAGGTATTTTTCGATAAGATTAAGGAAAGCTCCACCTCGGAAAACGTGGATTAGGGTTTTATCCCCAAAATGTAGGGAATATTCCATAAAATGTAATAGATAACAGTTTTTATAAACTGTAGTTACTGGTGTAGTTACTACATCTTTAAAAAACATTAGAATTAGCTGAATAACGCATATCTTATGTGCCATATATGTATGTTTTTTTCATTAAATTATATAGTTAGTACGGAAGTTAGTTAGCTTAACATTTCGGGAATTTTACGTACCTACGATACAAGTATTCTGGTGCCAAATACCTCAATTGATTGAATGTTCCACTGATTTTCCCATTCTATCAGAGAATATGACATTTATTTTTAGGAAAAAAGGGAATTATCCTAGTTTTTTTACAGTGTATTTTGGTATTTTATATAAAATTCCGGAAGAAAATCTTAAGAGTCATTGCTATTTATTTGGGGTTATATGACGTGACAGATATAAGCAATCCATAAAATTAAAGGTGTTATATTGGCTAGTTTTTATACATGCTCAAACCGTTTGAGAGATTTTTTAATGTTTACATGTACTACAAGATCTGAGAATCTTACTTTTGAAAATTTCCATTTCCAATGCTCTTCTTGAGGATATTGTTAGCCACAAAGATATAACCTAACTTACAAAGATTGGTCATGTAAAATAAAACATCAGTAATGCTTCGCTTGAGTATAAACTCAAATATGCTTCCGTTCAAAAAACCATAGTTGATCCTATACAATTCGACGAACAACAACGAAAGTTTTATACGGATATTTTGTAGAATTTACGTAATTGTCTAAAAAGCTTGTTGCATTTATTGCTCCTACACTACTCGCGAATTTTAATGAGCATAGATGCATACAAGGGAAATTTACCAGAATATTTTCTTCTGAATTTGTATGCTCTATTGGAGGCCGACAATAGTGGTTTGATATGGATGGCTGGCAGTACTGATTCCATCTAATTGTTATTTATAGTTGACGTCCAAATAACACAGATAGATTCATTTATTTCTCCAATATTGCAAGTTTTAAGTTTATTCGCATTTACCTTAAATGATTTACCAGATAATAATTCTCACTTCTTATTCTTTAACTTGGGACAATTTTTACATTAAGGGCTGTGTATTTTTAACATGAAGAATGAAAATAATATTATATGTGTGTATCTGAAAATCACTTGTTTGTATTGATGTCCACCATGAATAGTAAAGAATCTGAAGAAAAATGATCAAGTAAATTCGTAAAAAAAAATAATATTTATTTGTGGTTATAAAAATTGTTAGCCGCATTGGGCACCCAAATCAGTTTTATAAATGTTTCTAGTCTGCCTGCAATTATTTCTAAAAATTTGAATAAAACATTTTCAATTAAATATATAAGTAAATAATTAATTCTAAAACTGTCATCGAAAAGATCCGTCTTTGCAAGTTTTTGCTTCTATGACCAATATCTCTAAGATTTAGCTACTCTCCTATATTTCATTAATTATATATAAAGTATACATTGTATAAATTCCAGTCTGTTGGGAATTATATCTTGCAAGAGATCCACAATTATGGATTTTTTTAGGAATTGTGAGAGAAGTTATGATAAGTGAAAATTAAGTTCGCGGGCGCTGTGAATTCAGAAGTTTCCGAGATCTTAAAATATGAGTGCTTGTTTTTTAAATATATCGCCTCCCAATTGATCTAGAATAAAACGGATTTGGTAGCTCTTTATATCCCTAGAAATATATTTCATATAAAAGTTTTCGAAAAAAACAATATTTTTCTAGTTATTGATAAATAAGAAAAAAATTTAGAATTTGAAAATGTTTTTTTTTCTCAATTTAGGTTACTCTTAGCGAAAAATTGATTTTTAAATATGTGTGAAAGTTGTAGAATATGAATAATTCTATTAAATCATGTATTTTTTTTTATATTTATCTATACGAAAATTTGTAGAGCGCTCCGAAAGTGGCAATGTTCTCACGCAATGAAATAGTCATATAAGAAAAATTGTAGAAAATAGCAACAGCTGTCAAATCCTTTGTTAGATTTTGATATATCTAAATTGGGAAGCGAGATATTTCAAAACAAAATGTTGCCCTTTTATCAAGATGGCAGACAATTCTGAGGACGGAGCACCCCACAAACTTTAATTTCGACATACCTCAACATCCTCGCTAAATAGCCAACAGAGGATCCCTTGGAAGGGAAATATCAGTTTACAAATTTGACTAATACTAATATGCCCAGATATTTCTTTTATCCCTTATTGAATTTCACGGATTTCCGTATTTAGCTTTAAGTTCGTGTTCTTTTGACTATTTTAGAATCAGACACTCCCCCACCAGATACGTTTTAAAAGTCAGATTAATTCCTATTTGCTGACTTTTATTGTAGTTCTCAATGAGTTTTATAATACGTCAAGATCCCTTTTGACTATTTCTCTGATTAATTCTGAATTATTTATAAGTAGTGGGCAAATATTAACGTCTGCATAAAGATAAGTGCTTTGGATAACTTCTGTCATCAGTGATCCAATTTACATAAGTAAAGGTTCATATATTGAGCACTCTCAGTAGTAGGAGAATATTTCAATATGGATGGAAATTCATTTTGCATTTCAATTTTCAGACTTTTGATGTCACAAAACTTTAACAGAAGTTGGTAGACTTGAATAATATTTTGTTGTTCACAGAAGTAATCAAAGTGGTCTCACATAACTTTATGGAGTAATTTACCAATGCCTAAGAGCATTTGTATTTGTCGAAAGTTGCTCATATTAAATTATTTCGGTTGGAAAGTAGCTATAATTTAAGCAGTCGTTGAATATTATGTTCGGATATTCTAAAGTATAACAGTCAATTAGAAAGTTTGAGTTGTTATCAAAGCTGCTGCAGGATTTTTTTTACGGATTCTAATTGCTTTGATTATATCTCTTAAAGCTTCTGCGATGAAATAAAATTGGTTTCGTTAATTTCTAGGTGGAACATTGTTATTATTTTAATAAAAACTGAACGTTTGGAGTTCATTGTTAGTGATGTAAGATCTACGTTATTTGTCACTTTACAGAATGTAATTGCAGCTAAACATTTTTGGGAATGTTTGTTCTTTTTTTTTTTTGTGAATTTTCCATTTGGTTTAATTACCGCGGTATTCTTCCTCGTTTCCATCATATGTTCTGTGGAAAAGCCTTCTCAATTCTCTATACAAGTTTTTGGTTTTGGATAAATGTTTGTTCGGAAGTTATTTTCTTGAAGTAGGTATCTGCTTTAAGTATGACTACGATGTTTAGGAATTGTTCAGTGTATTCCTTTAAGACCTCAAAGAAAATCTACTAGGAAGGTATCTTAGCTTACGTTTGAAAAGGTCTGAACCGTTTTAGTTATAAAGAAATATTTAATATTCAGCAAAGTTAAGGGTAAATTTAAACAAGAAAGAATGATCTGAGACCTTATGGGAGAAAAAGTGGAAGAGTTTATTTACGTTTTTAGGAAAAAATAAGGCAATTAATGTAGTGTTATTTTTATCAGTGAAGATATACCTCAATTAACGTTTAATCCTGTTTATCTGATCCTGTCTTGAAGATGTTTGAAATTACTACTAATTCTACTATTTCCACGGCTAGTTTGCTTGACTTTCCAATCTCTTCATTTTATTATGGAACCAAAATTATCTCTAATAGTTTTTTTTCTTGTAATGAGTTGTTTTAAAAATGAATTTGCTACGGTAGTGGATGAGATTTACAGGCTGTTTCCATCTAGGTAATCCATAGAGCAGTAGGTGATAGTGTTCACTTAGACGAACAAAAAATTGTAAGGCACGGGGTATCTACATCAACCGTTTGGGAGTTACACGGTGATTAGTAGTAAAAGCTAGTTTTTCACAGGACACCCTGTATCTTGACAAGTACGGGGCTTACGGTCACAGTTGAAAGCTAGTTGTATACAGAACTTCACGGTACTTACAAAGACTGCTCAACCAGTTCCATGTCCTGCTCCTGACAGGAGTTAAAATAAAAATTTCGTATTATATTTTTGCAAAATGGTCATTAACATAACTTTTTTTTATATGAACTGTTAACTATAAATTCTTCTCTTTAATTTGACCTTTACTCACCATATATAATATATGGCCCCCATATCAGAAATTTAATCCTAAACTACTTTGGGTTATTAACAGGGATAATAACTTGAAATACAGTGACAAGCGTAACACGGGAAACACACCGATTGCAAGTTCAAAGGGGAGTAAACTGATTTTCAGTCCTGAGAAAAAAGTTAACGTAAAGGAGAAACTCCATTCGAATGTGGTATTTAAAGTAAAGTGAAATTCTCGATCGCGGTTTTGTAATAAAATAAGTTAGGGGAATAACCTTAGCCAGACAGAGTTGCCAGGGTTATTTTAACAGCAACCAACAGTACCTATACTAGTTTTCTCCGATTACCATATAGAGATTAGGTAATAAGAGCAAACCATGAAAAAAGGCTGGAAATTTAAAAAAATACGAAGGCTATAAAAATTGACACTGTACAATGACAATAAAATTTTTTTAGATATTACTTTGTTTGAAAATTTGTTTCAATGTATAAGATATCAAATAAATCCCGTAGGCAACTTCTAGTAGCCTAACTGTAACAGCTAAACTAATCTGTAATAGATCGTTTACCTGGTTAAATATTGGTAATCGTTTGGTCTACTATTGTATGGGTTAGAGGGCTCATGGATCGCTGGAACCTGGGAACAGACCCAATGGACCCATGCGTATAAATGGCACTACTAACGACCCATATGCCATTTAATAGCTACCTTTCATTCCTATAACTTTCACTTAAGAAGTAATCCTTAGTATTATAGACGAAAAGTAATAGAATAAAAAAGCTATTTCCCTGAGGGAGATTATTCTTTTGATTGAGTTGATATTGCAATCTCAATTAGGATGCACTAAAAGCATAACATTAGTACAAACGATAATCCCCAGTGTCTAAAATTAGGCCTCTTAGGCTTAACAGAACCCGACGTGCGTCTATTCAGCGCATTCTTTTGCTTTATTTTAATACCTTGCTGTGGGTTTTTGGGTTACATTACTACTTTCCGATTTGAGTGTCAATGATCTTTTGTTTAATTGTTATTGGTAAATGAGCATGCTCATACGTTCTTCTGTTTACTTGCTACTATTCTGAGAATTAGGAATTGAAACAACATAGTAATGACTTTCATTGATGTCTTACTCCAAACACTTATATCACCAATACCCCGCTTTTGTTATTCTCACAACGTACCTGTACATAAAATAGCTATGGAGCTATAAGAGGAATAAGTTTTGACTGTACAAATTTTTCCAAAAATTTTTAAACAAATATTTCTTACACTTCTTTACGCAAATGGGAAAAAAGTTGCCTATCAAAGCTGACAAAGTTTCAACGTAGTACAAACTACAAAGTAGACCAAGTCCAGTTCAACCACAAATTGGCCGACCTCACTAACTTTGATATTGGGCTCTAGATAATCTGATCTCATATACATTCTACAGAACTGTCAAAGTTTGCGCGGTCGGCTATGTTGGAAAAGTAAACACTGTGCTTCTCGCTTTAATAGTTTCATATCAACTGGAGATTTGTAAAGGCAAAAAAAGAAAAAATCGCATTTTGAAAAACATAAAAGTAACCCATTTCTACGACAACAAGAATTTAAAACTAAAACAATTTTGCCGAAGGTATTGACATCACAACCAACTAGGCAGATATATATTTTTTCTTATGAACTTTATAAGCTTTAGCTTACAGCGATTCCATTCTTTCGAGTTTTGCCCTAAACAGACTGGCGACCTGCTACTTAAGAAGTGCAATCTGCAGGTCACATAGGTATTGTAGCTGCTCTCCTTGTAGCCGTGAAGGCGACTTGATTCCTGTGCCTCAGTCGATTTATTTCCTGAGCCTTAAGTTTCCTTCGGTTTATCATCTGTGCAGCCTGTCATAGGTATAGCCCAAATTGTAACCACATATCCCTCAATTGGTTCCGGATTACGGCGGCTCCTTTTAAGGGGACTTGAATCGTCAATAAGACGACCTAGTACTTACGAAGAAAATTACTTCAGGTCTGAAGTCTATCAGTCAGTCAAGCACGAACCTCTGTTTTAAGCCAGCCCAGTCATAATATGGTCCCTTTGAAATTATTTCAGTCTGAAGTCTATCAGCCCATCAAGCCGACACGGATGCCTGTTACAAGATCGCACAGTTTCCCACATCAACTAAAGTGGGTATCTATGCAGAGCAGTTACCTACGTAGGGGCCACATTTTTCTGGTTGTATTTTACTGTATTTGCTGATAAATTCGAATATTTAACATTGTTTTTATATTTAGTAGTTCTATTGTGCGGGTGTTGCTAATTAATAACTGGGCTTTTAACTCGATTAAAAGCCTACATAGGTTTCCTTTTCGGAGATAAAGATTTATGATATTTAGATAAGGCAATCATTCTGATAAACAATTCATGGAGGGCTACCTACTCAAAAGATGTAGTTCATTTGAAAGATTGAAGTAGTTTTTGCATTGATGCATTGATTATTTCTGATAAGTGGAAAAGAGGTATTCCCTGGACGGCTTTATAGCTAGAACATATCGAATTTGACTGGAGAATACTCTCAAATAACTTCTGTACTAATTTCCTGCGAAGTCTGCGTATGATTTCATTACTTTATCTCCCCTAGCGAATAATTTATGTAATTAGCAGGGTGTCTTCCTTGGCCATAATTCACACAGGCTGGCGTTCCTTTTTTTCTAATTATGGGCATTTTTTGCTAACCTTTTCCCTAATAAATCTTTATCTTAATATATAAAAATCGAGTGTGACGATGTTTGTACACGCTTCTCTCCGAAGCCTCCAAGCGATTCCAATGAAATTTCGTGAATGTGTTTGGTTGGCTCCAGGTTGAAATATAGGAAAGTTTTGGGCGCGATACATGGCGCTGTTGTCGAGATCTAAAATACCGGCTGAGAACGCGTTGACGTGGAAAGCTGAAATTTTTTGCACAGTGTTTTAATAAAATTTGCAAATGCTAGTTCAAAAATGATCTAAACCGGGTAACGCCTTCCTAGAGTTGCCAAACAAATATTTCGTGTTTTAGTATATATTTAGACACTTAACGAGTGCACGTAGAGAGCTTGGAACGTGATGATTTCATAGCCATAGTGAACAAAATTTAAAAAATTGACTAAATCAAGCAACCCCTTTTGGTTTTTCACTATTTATTTGGAAATTGTCTGAGAACGCGTCGACGTGGAGAGCCGAAATTTTGTACACGGTGTTTTCATAAAAATTGCAAATACAAGTTCAAAAATGGACCAAATCGGGCCACCACTTTTTGGTGTTGCTATACAAAAATTTAAGTTTTCACTGTATATTTGGAAACTGCCTAGTGCGTCGACGTATAGAGCTGACATTTTGTACACGGGACTTTCTTAAAGAAAAATTTCAATTAAGTTCAGAAATAGGACCAATCAGGCAACACCTTCGTAGGGTTGCCATGCAAAAAATTTGCTAAAAGGTGTTTTCATAGAAACGGTAAGTAAAATTTCAAAAATGAGCTGAATTGGGTTACCCCTTCGTAGTGATGCCATACACAACTTTTGTTTTTCACTATGAACTTGGTAGCTGCCTGAGAAGGTTTCGAGGTGGACAGCTGACATTTTGTACATGGCGTTTTCATAAAAATTGCAAATCTAATTTGAAAATGGGCAACTCCTTCGTATGGTTTCTTAATGAAAATTTCGTATTTACTATATATTTGGGAACTGCATGAGAACGTGTCCACTTAGAGAGCTATACTCTCTCACATATGTGATTGTATACACGCACATTCATACACGGGCAACCACACACACATGCAGTCGCAGAGTGAGACCATAGTGTACGGAATCGTGCCATCGAGTCAAATTATAGCTTCGATATTATTTATCTCTAACCACCCCACTCCACTCCCACTCAGACTCATCTAGATATCTATATTATCGCTGGGCAACCCCAAAGGCTCCCCCTAGTATTGTTATATTTATGGATAATTGTAAATAATCGTGTTGTCCTAGAAAGGTAAAATTATTTTTCTTCTAAGTTTTCCATTCATAAATGCCCACTGTTTTAGACAAAATCAAAAAGTTTGGCATATGTATGCTGCCTTCACTTTTTCGCTATAATATCTTTGACTGAATCATTGGCAACGACGGGGTAAAGGATAAAAGTCTATTTTGCATTACCTTTAATTACATATTATCACATCCTTTTTCAGAAACTTTTTGGTAATGTTTATCATTATTTCATCTGATTTCTCTCTTTTCTTGAGCAGTAATATTTTTGGATGTTTTTTGCTTCTCGAAAATCCTATATACTCTGTTGGTTTTCAAATCTGAAACCAGGATGATAACGAGATCTTAAACGATCTAGCTTCGTCTTCTCAGAGCCGCTCAATATATAACTGATTTAATATTAATTTGGTTTTTGCTAGAACTGAAAGAAATACTTTAAATTTGAGTTTAAATATTTGTTTACCATTCTTTCCACAAAACCATAACAGAAAATTTCTAGAGGTATTAGTTGCTATGAAAAATTATCGCCAAATCAAGCAAAACTCAATTTTTCTTTGAGTGAACGGAAATTTTCTTTTGAAAATTTGACTAAATCCTGCCAGTTGTGTTTTTAAGAGAATGCATCTTGATCTTGTTCCTCAGTTTGTCTGAAATCTGTTACACTCCTATCCCTGCGGCTAGACGATGGTATTTTAATTATGGTTGGTAGAAGAATGTAGACCAATCTTTCCTTCCCCGAAGCTGTAGACATTTACAAAATTTTGGAAGGACTTTCTTAATAGGTTTATTGGAGGCGAATAGTGAAACTAAATTTATTATTACATCTTATATGTTCTCCATAACAGTCTTACTAAAAATAAGTAAAGACATATTTTGCTCGATTAACGTCTATCAATTAACTGTTTCGATTTTTTCAAAGGATTTAATCCTGGAAATAATCAATTCTCTGTACAAAACTTAACATAAATTTTAACTTTTTCTCTCATCTATAAGATCTTATTACATAATAATATTAGGCAAGTATAGGAACATGCGATGAATCAAGAACAAAGACATTTGAAAAATGTCAAGCATATGTATATCTTGAACAACCGAAGAGTAGCGTCTTAGTCTTAAAGTTAAAGTATCAAATTTTCTAGTTTCATTACGATAATCACTGACTATTGTACCTTGTAGAAATCTCCACATTCACAAGTCTAAAAAGGAAATGAATAAATAATAATAAGTAAAAAAGCTAATATTGGTCTAAGACTAATTCTTATGATAACCTAGATGAATGTCCGTATGAAATTGCGTATGGGTACCCATTTGAGCAATTTTGATTTTTGCAGTGGTTTTTCGCATATATTTCTAGAACGGTTAGTCGGACAGAAAAAATGGTTATAACAAATTTTATAGGATTTTGCAGTCTGAAAAAGTTTTTAGTACAATTAAAATGTCTTGGATGGATCGTTTTCACAGTATACATAAAAAACCTAAATTTTTCTATGGCAACACCAAGAATCGGTTGCCCGATTTAGTCCATTTTTAAAATTTTATTTGCTAGTACAATAGGAACAGCACGTACCAAATTTCAGCTCTCTATATCGACGCGTTCTCAGGCAGTGTTCAAATATATAACGGAAAACGAAATTTTTATATGGCAACCCCACGAAGGAGTTGCCCGATTTGTCTCATTTTCGAACTAGATTTCACTTTTTTTTTTAAAGTCCGTGTACAAAATTTCAGTTCTCTAAGTATACGCGTTCTCGTGCGCACAGACAGACGGACGGACATGCAAAAATCAAAATAACTTTTAATATTATGCGTGGGTGTCCAATCCATTTTGCTCTACCATCATTATTTCGAGGTGTCACAAACGGAATGACAAACTTAGTATACCCCTATAGATTTCATCTAGGGTATAAAAATATTTTTGACACAGTCTTTTCTATGTATTGGGCTGAAGAGCTATGTTTGCCTATTTCTCGTGAGAAATAGGTCCGATCAGCTTCCAAAAATTTCTAAGTAGGTACGTTCCCCATGAACTTAATCTAAAATTTCTGCGAAATTAAATTCAATTCGATCCATATAGACAGATCGACGAAATGTGCAGCCAGTCCTGCTATTTCTACGTTTTTGTGCTCTAGAAAATCTGAAATAAAACAAAATATGAGCGATCGTGACAGTTCGCATTTTACAGAAGTCGACAGTGCATTCCTTGAGGAAAAGTATCTCTCGCTCTTTACTGAAAGCATTACGCTGGTACGATGTCATCCAGTAAAATTTCTCTAGATCTTAGCGAAATCTAAATTAATTATTCATAGCTCCTACTACAAACGACACGTCCGTGCCGGTGTTTTACAGTTTTTCTTTCTTGTGTTTTTTTTTCTACTTCTGTATCAAGCATACTCATCTGATCGTGATCATGTTATGCACATTTTAAAAAATTTCTGCAATTCTTACTGCTTTCATTGCACTTACACTTCTTTGCACGAGTAGTTACATAGTGGGCTCTTTGGGGGTAATTAAGCGATTCGAAGACTCTCATGATCGGTAATAAGTTTTGAAGCGCCATACCTCTGTATGGTCGCGACTAAGTGCGGATTAACTAAACTATGCGTAGCTCTTGCGATCACTTTTGATAATGATCACGATCGCGAGTTTTTGTTTTGATTTTAACAGTTTTTCTTGTGCACCACTAAATGTGAACATTGCACAAATATCATGGAAAAATCTGGGGTAACATACTGCTCTTGATTATTGCTGCATCGCGGTAGCGAGTACTGCGGCTTAAAGTTGTTGAAATCGCCGCGGTTTCGCAGTGAAATATTAAACTTTTACTTTCCGTAACAGCTTAGTAGTAATTGCGCATGTTTTCTGTGGCTTAGAAGGATTTTGTAAAACTCGAGTTTAAATTAAATTGAGTAATTCAGTTTTAGGCGTGCTACGAAGTATGAATTGTATAAAATTTATTGTACTATATACTACGAATCGAAAGTTGTAGGTCAAGTTCTTGTAAAACAGTAAAACATTTACTTGTTGTTGAGTTATTTTTTTTTATTAAATTATGGCTAATATGATCTTTATGACGACAGTAGTCTTTTCCATTACCGCTGCCGTCGCAGCTACGTCAGTAGTAAGACAGATTGATTTTTGTTTTGGTAACGTAATGTATTTGCGTAACATAGAATTAACGCTTTTATGTAAGAATCTAAAATTATCATGTCAAAAGGTTCGGTTCATACATCGAATTCCGTATGTTTATCGAATACATTTTTTATCACCGCTTTACGTTAGCAGTTCGCCTAAAAAGGTAGAAAATCAATTAAAACTGCCATGCGTAGCTAGGACATTTCTCGAAAATGCATTTAAATCCAAACAAGAAGCTTCAGTCAATGTCTATGGAAATTTATTATTCTAAATTAAAACAAATTTTCTGATTGGGATTCCAATTCAATAAAGCGAATGTATTTTTTGTAAAAATCCTGTCAGACTTTCGGATGAATCATTTTGTGGTACCAAGGTCTCAATTATTTAAGTTTAATTATCTTACAGATGTGTATGGACATATGTATGTATATTTGTTGTTTTTATGGTTTGTTTGTTTGTTTGTTTGTTTGTATGGTTTGTTTTAGTTTATCAAATGGAAATAAAATCACATAATGAATTAGGAATGTAGACTGTATATGGACAATCTAAATTTGAAATCTATATAATTTAAGAGTAGTAGTATAGTGTCGGATTATTGGAGTCATTAATGGAAAGCCAACTTATAATGACAGCCCTTAATTGAGTATTACTTGGATCATTAGCTATCATTTTGAATATCATTATTAGGTGTAAAATAAAAGTGCCAAGGTAAATGAGTGCCCAAATAAGAAACCATTCAAACCGCCCATATGATGCACTTTAAACCCCACTTCCAATATATATCTACTCGCACTACCACCCTCCAAAACATTTCGGATTACACATATAATGTAATCTTCAAAAAATAAGAAACTTTAATTTTCGTTATATTTCTAGAATTAGGTTATTTTTGGATTATGTAGTAGTTGAAAACATTATAAACGGCAACAATTTTTTTTTTAATTTTTTAGAATACAATACGGAAAAATTAACTGGTATAAGGCTGTAAATTGGTGGAGAGCTTTATTTTGGCATACTTTTGAAGATAGTAAAAATTCTGACCACTACATGTAAGGCTCGATCCGTCAACTAGAAAAAAAGGTGCTCCAATACAGGTTATTCATCATATCGGGGTAATCGCGATGAACATTATTATAAAAATTAAAGCTCATTGAATTCTCCATAATAAAATATATTAAAAAAAAACTATTAAAATAAATAACTCGACTCTCGACTAATAGCACACATGGCCAAAATTGTATAATCTCAAGGGTGCTAGTTACCAACTCCACCCCAAAACCCTCAACAGGTAAGAAATTTTTATCCCATTCGAAAGCTCTCTCTCTATTCACCCATTCTAAATTACACAACCCCATGTAAATCCATCCATTTTTATTACCCTAAAACTCTTTCCTCCCGAACAGCACTCTCAGGCGCTCAGATACAAAGTTTCTGTGACAGGGGTCTGTAAGTTGATAGAAAGTTAATAAAAAAGGTATAATCATTTTATTCATATCCCCGATTTTTTTCTGTTATACACTGTTGAATATATTATGGATAAATGTATTTTCTGTCTCAGGCTGTTGTTGAAATCTCTCAGTGTTGGGTCTATAAAAAACATAATAATAGAATTTGACAACTTTTATTATTTTGTATTGTTGTACAAAACTAGTACTGGGAGTAGCATTTTTTATGAGGTTTTCTGAACCTTTTCTGCAGGTTGTGAATTTGCGGGGCTATGATCATCATCAATCACGAAAAAATGATTCTTGTCTCAAAGGAACTCTCCTTTTCCGAGTCAAAAGTAAAATTTGAATTCAGACATTATGTACCATGGCCAGTAGCCACATACAGTTGCGCATTTTAGCCCCGCTTTCCTACACCCACAGGATAAAGTGTAGTCTTTTTTACAATTGCACGATATTAATGTCAACAATGATTCCAGAGCAGTTGCTTTGATTGTCAATACTTGTTTATGATGGTCATAGATCTTTTTCCAACCCTACATTCCAGGACATTTCTCATTACCTCGCCACGTTTGAACTTGGAAATATACGCGAAACGAGTGTAGGAGCTACTGCAGCTGTAGGGCGGGCAGCGAAGCTAAAATCGGTTTACTCTTATAAGCTGACTTCGTGAAAAGATTGTACCGATGTCGATCCAAAGATGTCTCGCTTACAGGTTCGCCGTAAATAGCCATGAAAACACGTTCTCTAGCCCGAATAATGCCATCGTGAGAAACATTGTCGTTGTTAAATATTGCACTGCTTCCACGTAAACTTTCCCGTTGCCTCAAAAAATTGAAACATTTAAGCTTGCCCTTTAGAAAAAGAGACACCATGTTGTGTCACAACCAGTGAAAGTTCTCCATATGATTTTAAAGTACGAGAACAATAGATCTTCTGTTCGGCTTTTCCTCTTCCTGGTTTTACAAAAAAAAAATCCCTTCTTGTGGAACTTGAGCAGTTAATAAGTCGAGGAAGTCTATGTCCTCACCAATCTTCTTCCAAGGAAGGTACTTCAATCGCAGTTGTGACAATAAAAGTATCAGCATCGTCTGTAGCTTGTTTAACGGTAAACCCGTAGGTCTCGAATTTTTTCGACAACATCAAAATAAGTCATATTTTGTTTTTTGTGGCCCAGAAACTTTTGTCGTGTAATATTGCTGTTATTGTCTCATGAAAGATTAGGTATCAGCACTCAAATGTTTCGCAGACCTTAGGTATTACTCCGCTGATTTTAAACGTTAGAACTTTACATTCTTGAAATTATTTTCGATAATTTTTTTTAATTCTTTTCATTCCAACTTTCAATTTATTCCACTAATCTATAGTGCTATCGTCAACAACTCCATTACTGATTGAAAAAATTTCATCAGACACCGGAAAAGGATCATGACAAGATATCCAATGCCTTTAGTCACTTTTCGTCTTCGTTGTCTCGTTCCATTCGCGACTCTCTTGAATCAACGTGCTGTGCTGTTTATCACTGAATTGCTCTAACCTGTCACAGATATCCAGTAGGTAAGTATTGCCAAAGTCAATTTGCCAAGTATACTATCTGTGAAACCACGAATAGTGAGGCCAACAACAACTTTAATGCGTCTCATAAAATTTTGTTCAATAACCATGTCCGACCATGTTCCAGACCAAAATTTGTCCGTCCTTCTAATGGCGGAAAGTCGTTGCTCGACAAATTTAAGATATCCTTCAGTATCCATATAAGTTCCTAAATTCAACATATCTTGAAGGTAGAGATGGCTGCCTTAGCGTATAGAAAGTGGGCACTTGCATGGCATCTGCAAATGGGTTGCCCAGTCACCTTCTCTCTCAGATTGTATAAATTGCTTGACAAAAGTCATCATGTGAAAATAATAGGCGCTTTCGGCAAGCACATTCTCAGTGAGACAAGTGAGATATTCTCAGTTGGCTCACTGAGACTGCACTTTCGGTGAACTGTCTTACTTCCATATTGAGCTACAAAATTCGAACGCAACCACTGAGCAACTGAGACAAGTGAAACTGTATTTTGTTGTCTCAGATGACTCAGTTTCGTTATTTTGTGACTTTAATTACTAATTAAAGTTTAGTGAGCTATTTGAATAAACTATGAACACTTTCCTAAATTTATTACTATCCATTTTCTGTGGTCAACATTATTTAAATATCAAAATTTGCAAATCAGCTGATTGGTTTAAACTGAGACAACTGAGACGGTTGCTCAAAGTTTTGTCTCAGTTGTCTCACTGAGACAGTGCTTGCCGAAAGCCCCTATTGAATTGCATTAAAAGCTCTGTCGCAATTGATGTCAATGTCTGTATGATTAGGATTGAAGTCATGCAAAATGTCTTAAATCAACGGTGCTTCGACCTGATGTAGGCAAGCCCACAATTTTTTCATAGAAATTTACCAGAATTATTTTCTTAGAAATTTATTGGAAATTTTTTCTTTAAAATTTTTATGCACTATTGGAGGCCGAAAACGGGTTTCTATTTTAAACGTGTACAAGCACAGATTCAAGATCACAGCGTATAAGTAAAAATTGTTTCTGTGTTTATCGATGTATTACAGAGGTATTGAAGATATAAATAAAATTCATTCTACCTTTTTTGGATTGAATTTAATGGGCTTCAATTTGTACACAGAGAAATGATGAAAAAACTGGATTGGATAACTTCTTTTCAAGATGGTGGAGCGAGCCTTGCAGGTAGAGGTCAGGATTTCAACGTATGGCAAAATTAAAGTCTCGACAATTTACAGCCTTTCATCGGTTAATTTTTCTATTTACAGCATTTTAATCTAAGTTGACTGGGCTATTTTACAGTTCTATAAAATCTTACTATCAGTCATCCTCATTCAAACAAAACAGTGTTTAATAGTAAAAAACAAAAATAAACAAACTCTATGTAAAAAACAAAACTAAAAAGGATTTCACGTCACAATGGCGACATTTGTCGAAATAGTAATACTTACTTAATAATTATTTCAATTAATCATAAAATTATTTAAAGCACTTGTCGTACAAGTTCGTTATTATGTAACTGTGATATTGCTTACATAGTCGTTTTTTTCCCCTTATTATATTACGAATTCCAGGTCTGTTGCGGTATATCCTTGTCTAGATGGCTTCCATAATTTTCCAAAAGGACCTGATATAATTAGCGATGGAATTCTTAGTCATCTAGTGACACCAATAGGTTTTCGCAAGTATCCATGAATTGGTAACAGTCTAGTTGATAATCCGCAAAACGATTGGTATATATCATTTTTTCCTCGAAGACTTACGATCGGTAGTGAGATATATAGTTATCTAACTGGTCGACACCTGCCATATACCAATTGCACACTTTAACAAGCAAAAAAGCTAGAATTGGTTAAGACCAATTCTTATGATACCCCTAGATGAAGGCAAGTTTAATTTATGAAGTGGTTTTTCGCATATATTTCTAGAACGGTTCGTCGGATAGAAAAAAATGATTATAAAGAGTTTTATAGGATTGTGTATTCTGAAGAAGTTTTTTGTACAATGAAAATGTCTAGGACTGATCGTTTTCACAGTATATGTAAAAAACCAAAATTTGTATATGGCAACACCACGAAGAGGTTCCCCGATTTAGTCCCTGTTTGAAATTTTATTTGCTATTACAATGAAAACACTATGTAGGTACCAAATTTCAGCTCTCTATGTCGATGCATTTTCAGGCAGTGCCCAAATATACAGTGAAAAACAATTTTTTTGTATGGCAACCCCACCAAGGAGTTGCCCAATTTGTCTCATTTTCGAACTTAATTTTATTTTTTTTTAAAGTCCATATAAAATATCGTCGACAGTCAAACGCACGGAAGGACAGACGGACATGCGAGAATCAAAATAACTTTTAATATTATGCATAAGTGTCCAACTCATTTTGCTCGACCATCATTATTTCTGTGCGTTACAAACGGAATGACAAACTTAGTATACCCTACCCTATAGATGTCATCTAGGATATAAAAATGTTAGCTATATTTTTTTGTTCTTTCTGTGTATATATTTCCACATGGCCTAGAAGATTGACGCTATTACCATTAGATAGTATTACAACTACCTGATTCGCTCATGTTGATGTTCTTTTTTGTCCAATTTTCGCACATTGTTGCGGACCATACTGCATTTTAGATAACTTCGCAATCTGATCTGGATTCGTGAAAAAGTTATCGAAGAAAAAAATAAATCGAATATCTGGTATCTCTTTTTTGTATATTTTTATAAAGCCGAGAACCACTTAATTGTAGGGTCTCATTTATGTATCCCGCTGTAGACAGCGATCTTGGTATATGTCGAATTGATAGCAATTGCTAAGTCGACTCGCAGCAACCTACGTTTTATGCCCAAAACGTACTAGTTTATGTTTGATGAATTATTTGTTTGGAATTCTTGCGTAGTATGGCATCATGGCTTCATTAACTGATAGATTCTGTTGCAGTAGACAAATTGGGTTTAATTAACGAATATCTGTCATTATTGCCAATGAAAGTTACTGTTATTGCAAAAATGTATATTTCGAAATATGAAATCAATTTTTTTTCAATGAATCCATATCATAGTGCTGTGCTTTGCTTCCCAGACAATGCGTCTCCTCAGAACCATAATATATTCAGAAATTATCCGTGCTCAACAGAAATCGTAAAAGCTATTTACGTCTAGATCTAAATTTTCGTTTTTTCTTGTATTGCTGGCATACGCCTTAGTTTCACTAAAAATATTTAATAAACCCTTCGGTGATAAATAATTTAAAATATTCCAATGGAAGGGAATCTTTCGCGAATGTCAAACGAGGAACTTTTTTTCCTTCCATTTATACGTTAGTTGAAAAAAATCCCGTTCAGATATAGATTATCTTCGTCTCGTTTTGTCCAGATATGAGGTATTCCAAATTTCCTAATTCATTGCTCTTCTAACTGTAGAATACATCCCATATTAAGATCGTCGAATACTCCTTATGCTTCCGCTTGAAATTGATTACGACTCATCCGATTTAAATCGTCATTCTTCTCATTGCCGGAGTATTTATCTGTACAATAACCGACTACAGGAAGTGCCCAATTATTATCTCATCATCACAAGACTTATTTTCTGCTTAATATTCAAGGGCTTTCAAAATTTCCACAGCGGAGAACTTTCCTACAGGAAGTGCAATTATTATCTCATCAGGACAAGGCATATTTTCTGCTAAGACTTCAAGGAATTCCAAAATTCCACAACGGAAATATTGATTTTCAAAATTAGAGATAAAAAGCTCACTGACTGATACGTTTTCACCTCATCAATAGAAAACAGCCAAGAAAATTTAATGAACCTCTAATAATGATCACGGAGTTAGAAATACAAGTAAATTAAAGGATTTCGAATTGGAAGAATATACTGAAAATGCTTTACATAAAAGAAAAGTGAGTCTAAATATTTATCTGGTGCGTTTTTGAACCAGAGGGAATAAATGGGTATGAGACTGGAAATCAACATGTGGGTGTTGATGCAATTATTGACAGTAATATTATAATACTTCAACTTACCACTGCAGCTTTGTGCCAGGGAGTGTTATACCTTGGATAGACTAAATCCATAATCGACTCAATAAATAATCAAGCAAGTTCAAGATAATAATCATATGAACATTGAATAAATAACTAGTGAGCTGTGTTCGTATGCTATCCGTTATGGCAGGATGAAGTCATGATATTTTGAAAGGGGACATTTTTTATAATCGAAATTGCTATGTAAAAGAAACAAATCGTTAGCGCCCCCTTTCTTTAGGTCAAAGGAGGAATATAGGGCTGTCATTGAAAAGAAGAAACCTTCTGACATTTCTCAAATCAACAAATCTGACATGATTTATACTTTCGTATATTTGTCTGTTTCTGTTGTTTATATTTAAACATTTTTATCACGAATAATTATAAAACAGAAACATATGTTTTAAAATATGTTCACTTACCTAAAAAATATTTTCCACCGGAATTTTGGTGATTGTTTGTGCAACATCGCACCGCACAATTCATATCGTTAAATTAATATCTTAGCAGCTTTAATTGCGCAAATCTCTGATCTCAATAACAGTATACACTACAAGCTTTAATATCAGAAAGTGTCACTCAATTCCCGGAAGTCTGAAATGTTTGCTTTTAGAAACGTCAAAGTTTAGTTAGATCTGAACGTCAAAGTATGGCTTAGTTCACGACACCTCGTTTCTTTATTAGTTAGTTATCATTTTGACAATATGACAGACTATCAGTTTTTTATTCAAATGTCATTTGCGTTATTTGTGTATTTTTTCATCTTGACAGTTCTCCAGTGGGATAATTAAAATATGGCTGGGTTTAAAAGTTTAGTGGGCTGTTATATTGTTTTGAATAAAATAACAAATGTAGAATTTGGTAAATAATGGGCCCTATTCTGTCGGTAAAATTTTATCATTTTATGTTATGTTATGCCTTAAAATAAAATATTTCCCTAAAATCCCATTCTGTACCAGAAATTTTATTTTATTTTACGCATCATAACATAAAATATTTCCTGTTATTGAGCATAACATAAAAGATCCTAAGCAGCACATTTTAAAGGTATTTTGACACATTTTATGAAAATGACATGCCTCAATTAAAATTTGCTGTGCGAAAATTGTTTTAATTAAATACTTAAATGTCCACCGCCATACATAAAAAGTACAATTTTGTCAGAAATTGTAGAAACTTGCACTGGTGCGGTATGGTAAAATATAAAAAAAGTTAATTATATTTGCCTAGGTATTAATTTTATGCAGAAGAGATCATTGGATACGATATCTTCGCGATTCCTACGATTCATGTGAGTTGCCCAGCTTCAAAAGTTCTTCCGGCTGGAAAATTAATAAACTTCTTATATTGTGATTTGTAAACTTATTTTGCAAACTTATGAATAATTCTAATTTATACCCAAAATGTTTCGTTTTAAGAAAACAAATTCAAATATTTATAGAGTAACTATAGCCTCATACCGGAAAGACATCTATTCCGTTCACTTTAAGTTAGGAATCTAAAATTGAATGGAGTGGATATCTTTCTGCTGCTTTGCATTTGTACGGGCATGGTTCGTATCAAACTCCAGTCAGGAGTTGTCATATTTTAGCACTTTTACATCCAAAGTATCTCAAGAGCTATTAAGAAAGCAACTGCTTTCATAAATGATTATTTAGTGGGTGATTTGATAGAGTAACACGCAAATGTCAATTGAGCAGCGGAATGTACTAAATATTTTATCTTACGTGTTCATAAAAGAATTCATAAAATAATTTTATGGAACCACGACAGAATACGAATTTTTAAAATATTTTATTTTCATTTTATGAAGAAGGGATTTTTTCGCCATAAAATAACATAAAATATTATTTTATGAAAAATTACAGAATAGGGCCCAATATATTTTAAAACATTTCGGATCGGTTTATTCGAGAAATGTCAAATTTTTAATCATCTGATTGCTATTATAGAAAATTTGTAATTCCATTTGTCAGTAAATTAAATTATATCGAAAAAAACAACAAAGATAATTTTTTTTTAATTAAGAAAAATTTCCTGAATTCAATTTGTATCTAAATAAGGAAAATTTCTCCCTGATGGACATCATTTATATGACATACTGAATATTTTGCTCCGTTTCAGTCAATAATAGAAATAGTCTGTCTAGAGTATCTATTATCCTACTGAAAAGTGGACTTTTCGTTTTCAGGAGGCATGTTCTGAATAGATGGTATTAATATTCCTCCAGAAATCTTTTAAAAGCAGTGCCATTTATTGTTCTATCTATCCAATTCACTGGATTCAGCGAAGTCTTAGCTATGCTCAGATTACTCGGCACTTTTAACTCTTCATGGTAGACACTTTATAACAAGTAGGTACGACTTTGTAGATATTTACTATGTATGAAATACATGAGGTACATTACGTGACTCAATGCACAAGTTCCAGTCGCATTACCCAATCGAATTACCACTCGAATGTGCTCGGTACCCAATGCAGCTATGCCCATACTGCGTTTCAAGCAAAAGTACTTGGGATATAAACAAATTTGGTAGAATTCAAATTCAAATTATTTATTCACTATTTTAAACATATAAAATATCATATTTCATTCACATGCAAGAAAGAAACAAATAATGTATTTAGAAAAAAATATGAAAAAGGGAAAGAGAAAAGAAAGTCTGATCTTAATTGTAAGTAAGTGTTAAAGTAAATGTATGAGTGCATATAAATATTAACACAATGAAATATTTTATTTACGTATTATACTATTACTTATAAGATTCTAACAAGTGGTACCTCAGACAATTGTTGTAAGATATATATAATACAAGTAAATAGAAATCGAATTTCTTAGAACTAGATGCAGATAACAAGAGGAGCAGTAATTAATATATTTTTAGAGTCCTCGCAAATTTCCCCCCTGACGGCGACCAGATTGTTTATATTTTTGATTCCAAGAAGCAAGGAGTACCAGAGATTAATCGCGTGAATATAGAAAGATCTTCGTCTGGGTACGATTAGCGATCTTAACCTGGACGATGTGGCAAAATTAAGTTTTTCAAAAAGTTACCGAGACTGCTTGTTGTACATTAAGCAGAAAAGAAAGAGTACTGTGCGGTATTTAAGATATTGATTATTCCGACTGCAACCCAACATATGGTTGGTAGAGGGGGATAAATAATCGTATCTACGAAGATTGAAAACGTAGCGAACACAAGAGTTAAAAGTAACATTAAATTTCCGCGGGCATACTGCATTCATACAGGCATACACTACCACTCCCTACATAATTAAGGGTACCAGCAAAGTTTTAACAAGCTTCAGTCGAACCTGTTGTGGCGTGAATGAAGCACATGACCACAAGCCATAGATTTTACCCACCACTCCATTTACATGATAATCCCAAGTGAGTGCTTTCTTCATAGACAACCCCAAATTTTTAATGATCTCAGAGTATGGGACAACCATGTTATTAAGAATAATAGGAAAATGGCCGTGAGTGTCCTGTCTACATTTGTAAATAATAATAAACTGAGATTTAACTGGATTAACAACAAGGCCATTCAAAAGTGCCCAAGAGGAGACGGCTTCCAGCTCTTCATTAACTCTGCAAATACCATCCTCTACTAGCACAATGGATCGCGACAGGTATAGCTGCACATCATCTGCGGACAGGAGTATGAACAGTGTGAGAAAAAAGCGAGAGTAGATTGTTGTGATACCCGACACCTAATCCTGATCGGGCTAGAAAGAAGCCCATTCATTCGGACCCTTTGATCTCGATTAGAGAGATAACTGCAGATGCGTTTAGTATTCAGTGAGGAAAACTTGAAAGTAGTACGAAGTCTATAAAATAATTTTGCATGACCAACCGAATGAAAGGCCTTGAAGAAATCAAAAAGCATCAAAATCGAAGTCAAGTCAAAGTCCATAGCAATTCTTATATCATCAGTTACTTTGAGGAGAGTTGTAGTGCAACTATGAGTTTCCCGAAAGTGCCAATATCTGTATTGAGAGCTGTTAAGGGCTCAAGCATTATCATTGGTTTAGACTGCAAACGCGATCTGTGAAATTTGAAGTCCTTTAACACAGAGTCTAGCGGAAATTGCTTGTAAATCTTCGAAACATGTGTACAGGAAAATAAAATCATTCTCAATGGAAAACAAAGACAACAGAAGCTTTTGCTTTTGGCAGGACACTCAAAAACATCGCTGTGTAGCAACAAGGAAATGTGAACTTCTTCACCTTAAACAAGCATATCCTTCAAGCTTGAGGAAGGGAAGCTGCTGCATAAAATAACTTAAGTTTGTATTTGTCATTTCCTTACATTTTTTATTTATTTTAAGGGCAGGGGGACAGGAGACCCTATACCAAGCAAGGAGGCCATAACGGCCCATAGTGTGAGGTTTCCTCACCATAAAATTTTTTCTGATTGTCACCTTATAAAAAAAAACGAACAAGAGAAAAAAAATTAAAATATACTCATCCTGACAGCGAAATATTTGCTGTCCGGTTTGGGTTTTGTGTAACTGTCATAGCTTTAGTTTCATATTTAGTACGCAAAGCAAAAGTCTACATTTCTTTGAAATTAAATGATCTTTGGATGAAGATGAACATTTTTTCAACTGCAATTGACCTACAAATTTGACATGTGCGTGAAAAGAAAAAATAAAGTAACTATCATTCGTACAAAGAACAGGTTATACCAGGTCGTACCATATACGACAAAATGTTTTATTGTTGAAGTAACAGCAAACATAGAAAACTGTTTCCACTGTTTTCCAGACAAAGGAATCCGAGCTTATTATATTTTTGAGATAATTTTGACAGCATTACGCTGTGCCATGCTCTTACTTTCCTCCGCTTTTACTACACTGAGTATCTTTTGTTTTTTTTTCTTTTGATAGAGCTAAGTGAACTCTTAAGAAGTTGATGAAGTCCAATTTATCCCAGCAGAAATTTCAACCAATAACATTTTGTCTTCGCTCATCTTAAAATCTACGCTTTTCACTATTTACGATAATGTCGAAAAATTTTTGCTACTGGTTAAAAATTCGAATTCTTTCGATGAGTAAAATATGCGCTCATTCATACATATCAAAGGTGACAAGATATTTTACGATTCTACCAAAAATTTCGCGCTTACAAATATGTGTACATAAAATTATGCAAACAACGAAACTCGTTGTTAAAGCCTTAAGAAAAACTTTCTAAATCACATCCGAGGCGAGGAAAATAACTTGTCCACCTTCCGCCTTAAAGACGATGACTTCACAGAGTGGACGTTACGAAATATTTGTTTTGAGTTCAGGTCATGTGAAATCAAGCGGATGTCGACGACTTCATGATCCATACATACCTACATTATGTACCTAGGCGGGCAACAAAGAAGCCCTGTGCAACAGTTAAGTGCTTATTTCCTGTTTGATATTTTCTGCATCATTAACAGGAACTGTGATCTGGAATTGCAGATATTCAACCTTCAAGGTTGCAACTCATCTGGTTATTATTAGCGGACAAAACGAAGATAGGCTATAACTGACACACTTTACAGCTCAACCATCAGGTGATTATTAATGAAGATATAGGCGGAGTCACAATATGATGGAGAATTAAATTCAGCTGCCATCGCCCCGTTATGCAATTTAGTTAGTTATTGGTTTCAGGGCTTTACCAATTAGGAATTGCGCTTTCTGGCTTTATATTGCAAGAAAAATTCTGCTTGTAGTAATTATGGATGATGAATACGCATTTTTGTGTTAATAACTGCCTTCCGAGTTTTTAATTAAATACCTGAGCAGAATGTTTAGTTTTTAAGTCCTTTGCATGTTACATGATTGTCTTATGACTGAATTCCAGCTTTTGTAACTTATTTTTATACTACTACTTAATACTATTACACTGGGCATCTTCCATCTTTCCATAAAGTATACTTTGCCGATAGTTACTTAGTTAGCTACTACTGCAGTTCGACTTCTTTGCACCGTACAGTTTATATGTTTCACCATTTTTTTCCATTCTTGTTGCTATTTTCGCCTTAACCCTTTTTCTGCTAGTTATATTATGGCTTATACTTTGCATGGCCTATGCCGGCATCATATGCATTTTAGTGAAACTACTTCATATATGGTAATGGTATTATGGTACTGTAATGCAAATCATTCATATTAAATATTTTGTGATCGGGAATACCTCACGTTCTTTATCCGCTCAGCAATCTTCGACCTAAAGCTGTACGTTTATGATAGCACGAGCGCTGTTGTAACCAGCAATTAGAAATGATTTAAACGATTGTGGTCGCTTGCTTTGAAAGCATTTAATCGCTTGCCGCACAGCGTTTGACATTGCTTATTAATAACATTACCACTTTTTACATTTGGAGAGGTTTTTTTTTCAATTTTATTAGACTGCTTATAATAAAAAGTATGATGTGCACCCTTTTTATACAAATCGGTAGCTAATAGAAGGATTTGATGTTCTATATTTTCACTTAAAATTCGATGAATCAATATTTATTAAAAAGCTCTGGATGAACAGATCTTCGTTAAATTATATACGGTGTCCGGTATAATCATGAGACTTTTCCAGAAATTGATGAGGTCGAAATTAAAAATTTCAGTCTTTCTTAATGGTTTAAAAAATATTACTGTACTGTACTTAATTAGAACGTACACGAAAATTTGAATTTAGTGAAAACTGAAAACTGAGCTCTAGCTAAATCGTTCCGATCCATCAGCCTCTCTTCATTCTTGCTTAAGTCCATGGAAAAAATCCTAGACCTACACATTCGAAGTGAAATTCTGATTAAATCAGCACTTCATTCTAAGCAGTTCGGTTATCAAGCTGGCAAGTCTACTGAGATTGCCATTCACACACTAGTCAAAGACCTCGAAAAAGCATTCGAAGCAAAAGAGCCTTCGATAATACCTCCTTCGATGCAATTAAATCAGCTGCCGAGGATAAAGGCTTTGAGCACTCCACGGTAAACTGGATAGACTCCATGCTTAGAAGCAGGAGGATAACCACATCTCTAGGAAACTGCTCAGTCACGATCACCACAGCAAAAGGCTGCCCACAAGGAGGAGTTCTCTCTCCACTCTTGTGGTCGATCGTGATTGATGATCTGCTAGAGAAGTTGACCAGTTTTGGTTTTAATGTTCAAGGCTACGCGGATGACCTAGTAGTTACAATACGGGGCAAGCATGATCAAGTCATATCTGACCTCATGCAAATAGCCCTCTCCAAAGTCCGCACGTGGTGTTTAAACAAAGGCCTTAGCATAAACCCCAACAAAACGGTTATCGTTCCGTTCACAAGAAGATCGAAGCTTTCACTAACGGCTCCTTTTCTTGATAATGCGGAATTGATATTTTCAGACGAAGTCAAATATCTGGGGATAACCCTAGATAAGAAACTTACCTGGAATTCGCATCTGTCCAGAGTTACGGATAGAGTGATGCGATCTCTCTACACGTGTCGTCGCTTCATTGGCAGAACATAGGGTCTGAACCCAAAAATGATGTACACCACGGTTGTTAGACCCATGGTCAGCTATGCGGCCCTAGCATGGTGGCCAAAAACTAATCAAAAGACGGCTGAGGCTCTGCTTCAAAAAACCCAGCGGCTTGCCTGTCTAGGAATAACTGGTGCCATGAGAACCTGTCGTACAGCAGCCATGGAAGCCTTATTAAACCTTACACCCTGCATTTGCAGGTGAAAAAGGAAGCGATCTCCAGTGCTATTAGAGTACAAACGGAGAAACAGTTAAAGCCAGGCGATCTGGTTGGTCATTTAAGTATCTTAAAACAGATATGCTTCGACAATATCTGATATAATCACACCCAGAGTGGATTTTGTAACACCATTCCAAGTGGTTCTTGGAGACCGACAACAATGGCGCTCCACTAAACCGTCCTTCCAACAAGAATCGATGGTGTGGTATACAGACGGCTCAAAAACAAACAGTGGGGTCGGATTGGGTGTATACGGCCCCAAATGCAATATATCAAAGGCTCTAGGCTCTACCCCTACCGTATTCCAAGCCGAGGTATTAGCCATTGAAGAATGTGCAAATACCTGCATTAAAAGAACCATAAATGGCTCAACCAATAATATCCTCTCGGACAGTCAAGCTGCCCTCAAGGCCTTAAAGTTCTACACTGTCAAGTCAGGGATAGTCTGGGAATGTCTACAAACCCTCAAAAATCTATCAAGGAGAAACAAAGTTATCCTCATGTTGGTAGCTGGACATGAGGGCCACAAAGGCAATGAAATTGCGGATGGACTTGCCAAAAGAGGAGCGGAAACTCAGTTTGTCGGACCAGAGCCATTTTGTGGCACTTCAAAGTGTTACCTCAAAGCTACCCTAAATAACTGGGAGAATAAACAAAAATCCCTGTATTGGGAAAGTCTACAAGGACTTCATCAGGCAAAAAAGTTTATCGACACCTCTGGCGGAAAAACAAAAGAACTCCTACTCCTTAGAAGAACAGAGTTCAAAATGATCACTAAGCTCTTCTCAGGCCATTGCTCCTTGTATCACCTAAACAAGTTGGGTTTGGCTGAGACTTCATCCTGCCGCTTCTGTCAGGATGCTCACGAAACCTTGGAGCACCTGCTCTGCAACTGCGAAGCATTGGCCAGGCGGAGATTACTCCACCTTGAACATGCTTTTCCTCCACCAAGTTACGTATGGAACCTCAAGCCCAGAATGGTTCTAGACTTTATTAACAGTCTAAACCTATAAATGGAGCAAATTCAACGGGGACTCACAATAGATCTTTCAGGTCGCAGTGACTGCGAGGCTAACGCCTATACAACCCTTTACAAATCTAATCTAATCTAATTAGAACGTACACGTAAATTTGAATTAAGTGAAAACTGAAGTGAATGCATTCGTAGTTCTGGATTCCAAGTCACTGATTAATCTTCTTAATATAAAACACTGCTCACTTCCTTAAAACGATCACTATAACTAGCAGACTTAGTTTTAAATTGGTCAAAGGTGGTATCAGGATGTGATTATCACAGTTGTTAGGTCAGAGATTCAAATATATTGGAACGCATGCTTATTATCAGAACATTGTAATATTCATTTTGTCAAGAATATGAATAATTGTTTATATATAGATTAAATATATGAACTAAAAGTAAAAATATGATTTATGTAAAATATGCACCCAAAATGAGAGAGTATTAAATTAGATATGTAAGTAAAATAAATGTTACAAGGGGCTGGTACTTACCGATATAATACTTGGAACTTGAGAAATTGGCTTTAAGCTAATGTTAAGACCCTTTATTTTAATCTTTGATTAGAATAATGGCTTATTCCCGTCGAGACCTGGAATAAAGTGTTAATGTTAGAGTAAATTTAGTCTCAGTCAAAGTCCGAGATACAATGCTATAACTCAGTCATGACCCGGCTTAAAGACTTATCTTAACTTAACTCAAGACCCATAGTAAGATTCGTTATTTCAGTGAAGACCCGAAATAAAGTGTATGTTAGTAAAAGAAATACGTCTAACCGAAATAATACTCTTTAAATCAGTCTTAAATCAGTCAAGACCCGGCTTAAAGTGATATCTTAACTTCAGTCAACACCCAAAATATAGTGTATTTTAGTCAAAGGCTACCTCAGTCAATGCCCGAAATAATATTCTTTAAGTTAGTCAAGTGTTTTTGATTAGCGGGTTATTAATAGGAATCGTATATCAGTCGATACCCGATATCAAGCGTTAGTCCCTTACCCAGCTAACCTATAACAAACTCGAGACCAGTCAGCTTGTAATTTATATAGCCCTTTACGTTCCCCTTTTAGGAATTGTTGTTAGCATGAATTGTATACTTGTTTTTTAGCACAATTACAAATACAGGGTGGTGAAGTTTGTTTACTTTATCCATATGAAGGACCCTTTAACTTTCATAATAATGTACCGTTACTTTCTGTACGTTGTTTAAACCCTTACTTTTTCGCAAATAATCAGCCCTTCATCCCCACCCGTATCTATCCATTCTTCAAAGTTTTAGCACTGTAAATTCACATTCATTGCCCATTTAAGAGTATTTTTATACCACAGATGAAATCTATGGGGTATACTTAATTTGAAGTAATTATGGTAGAGCTTAATGGATTGAACACCTCAACATGTCCGTCTGTCCGTCCGTCTACACGCTGTTCTGCCGGTATTTCCATCTATCTATCCGTCTGCCTGTCTTCATCATAACTCTATATATACTTTAATTAGAACCTGAAATTTTTCACATAAACTTTTTAAAAATATTCCTTGAAAATGTGACAAATCTGGTAAATCCTTCGTAGAGTTGCCATATAAAAATTAAATTTTTTACTAGGTATATATTTGGATATTTTCTGAGACGCAGAGTGCTGAAATTTTGTTCACAGAGTTTTCATTTAAATGGCAGATACAATTTTAAAAATGAATAAATCGGGAAACCCGTTTATTGTGTTGCCATATAAAAATTGAGGCATTTTATGTATACTGTGAAAATTATCAGTCCTATATGGTTTTAATGTACTGAAAAGTTCTCCAGAATACAGAATCCTTTAAAAGTGGTTCTAATAATTTTTACTGTCCACGAACTTTTTAGAAATAGATACCAAAAACTATTTTTTCAATCAAACTTTCACAAATGGATGACAATATGAAATTACATACGAGTATCTTGTTCCTTGATCAATTACAGATTTTTCCTTGCTTGTATTAGAAATAAAAGGCTGAGAATCTTCCCCGTATCTTGACATAATGCAGTTCTATCTAAAATTTAATAATTTAAAACTGCTTTCAACTGCGCTAATTTAAATTCAGCAAAGACCGTTAAAATGTGAAATTGTTTGCCCTGAATGCGTTTTTAAGTAGTTTTTGCTCGAATTCAATCAGTAAAATAAAGAAATAACATATAAATTAAAATTCAAATTCAAAGTTATTAGGAGAATTATTGTGTGTGCAATTTAGACAAAATCTTTTTTATTAGTACAAGAAAATCAAAAGAAAAAAATATGACTAAGTATATAATATGTACATATAGAAGAAAGAATAAACGGTTACTTTTTAGCTAGAACTGCCATAGGTGAAAATAAGTAGAATATTGTGGAGAGCAGACTTTAATTCTTCTAGACAAATGTGGTGCAGTTAACTTGTTTAAAAAAAAACAATTCCGTCAGCTGATATGCGAGGGAAGGTGAAAATTCTAAAATAATTAAAAGGCTATAACTTCGTAGTGGAAAAAGATGTGGAAGTTCTGACATAATTTATGGAAACCGAAAAGGATTCTATTTCAAATTACGAACAAAAGAAACACAGTATTTTATATAGAATGAGTAATAAAATTCCTGTGGGTACTTCACAAAACAATTCAATTGATATGGATAGAATACATAAAGCAACTTCCATAAGCCAATTTTAGAAAGTTAACTTACAATTCTAGAAAATTAATAAAGGATCAGAAAGGAAATAAAAACTTCACGTAAAAAGAATTATGGTAAATTTCATATAGTCGAATGATCGTGGTGGAGCAAACAATCCAACTAACAACATTGTATACACAAAAATATTAGAATTTGATATACTTTTGGTTCCTATTATTAGTTGCAACCAATGAAAATGTCATTTGATCATTTTAACTACCTCAGGTCTTGTAGGTAGTTCATCATTTCTAAATATTTTTTTTGGGTTTGATGTTTCATCAGTTTCGGTGACATCAATCCATTCTGAGGAAAATTCCTCTTTTTGTGCGAGATTCAGAATCAGCTTCAATTTCAATTTCATTTACTTGAGTTATTTTGCTTGTAGGAGCAATTATTTCCTCATTTTCCACATTACTACTTTCCGAATCGTTAGTGCTAAGTATTTATTCTTTTAAATCCAATCAGCTCAAAATACTATTTAAATTTTCGCAACCATAAGCTTCAAATAAAGTGAAATCAAGAGATGTGGTCTAGTAAAAGAGGATTTACATTATGATGGCATACATTTTTCACAGAAATTGTGAGGGAGACAGTTTATTGAAATTTATATGCTGCCGAAGCAATCACTGCAATACCTCACACGTACCTCTAGTTTTTATGGTAAAAATTGCAAACTGTCAAATTATTAAATTGGAATGAATACCTGCCTCAAAATCATATCTAATAAGTTTCTACGCGATGGAATATATCGAAAATAATTTCAATGATTTCATAAACAAATATTGAAAAACTTTCGATTCCGACGTATTTACTTACAAATTAAAAACGTACGTTTATTTTTTTCCATTTTGACAGGTATGTAATTTATTAAAAATTTGCTATAAAATCATATTAAAACGTGTTGCCAATTGACGGATTAGGGTTGCCAGTAATAATGTTTTAGTTTCAGTAACTATAAAAACGTGCTACATATGCTTGTGAACTTTTATGATTCCGGATACACATACGTTGATAAATCCAGGTCTGGAAAAATGCAGAACACCTTTGCTTCTCCCATCCCTCATAAATAAATTTCCATATATGTTGTACTAGATTCCTCACAATTTCTGTACAAAATGCGTGCCATCATAATGTAAATTCTCCTTTACCCTTTTTTTTTAATTGCATTCTGACGTTTTTGGATTTTTTCTAACCTACTGTCGGCTGTTTTATGTTACTAAACAAAAACTAACGCAGCTAATTCTGCTGGATGGTAACACTCAGTGAGTAAGGTCTGTCTAGTGCAAAAGGTTTTAATATACATATATTTAGAATGAACATTTATTTTTTTATAGAAACACCCCGAAGGAGTTTTTTGGTTTTGTCCATATTCGAAAATGATTTTTGTTTTTTGTTTCTTACTTTGTTTTATAATATCTGACAGCTGTGTTCTTTTGTGTCCGCAAACAGAGCTGAACAAAAGATACACACATTTTCATAAAAATATTTAAATGAAGCTTTCAGTACAAATAGTTCACTTCAATCGACAGAACAATTTGTTCTCTGCAGTATATGGGAGTTCTAGCACAAGGTCAAAGCTTATATCAACCTGTAAAAACTTTCAGCTTTAGTACTAGCGTGGATTTAGTTTTTCATATTTTTGTTTTCCGTACTCTATATTGTATAAAATGCTCAATTCTGTAACCACCGATGGTTCATTATGGTACCCGTACAACCTCATCGGGACCATACCTGAAAATTATTGCTAAATTCGGGAGGTGCATTAAAACAAGAATTAATGAGCCTCAAAGGTCCCCTATAACTTATTGAATACTTTCAACTTCTTCCTCGTCCGAACAGCTTCTTTAGAAGTTATTATATGGAGGGTACATGCGTTGCGCAACTTTGCAAAAGAGGTAGTGCCCGGTGATAACTGCACCAAGATTCCCCATGTCATTACTGTGCCTCCTTAGCAGAGTTTCTGTCTTTCTAGGATATATCTTGAATTATAGATGTCTTGAAATCGTGCATGAGAAAAGATTTAAATTTTTGGTGATTTTTCGACATTTGCTTGAAAGCTTATACGGTTTACTACATTCTGAGCTGAAATTTACCTTTATGAGTTGTATAATAAAAAAGTTACGGGGAGATGAGAGAAAAAGTACCCAAAATATTACAACTCTATGACAACCCTAAAGCATAGTTTTCACAAGCGAAGTTACTGTCCCAAGTAACCTCGTTTTCAGTCCCTCACCTCCTCTTGACATACCCACTAGTTTACTTGCGCCAGCATGAAAATCAGTTCCACTCACTTCAAATTTTTAGCGGAGGGGAACCTAGAATATAGTCAAATTGAGTACATTTTCTGTAACTGGTAGATATTTTGATTTCAGTAGTCTTTAATAATATCAGCTGGTGTGGAACTTGTAAAATGTTAACACATTTGTGGAGTGCTTTTTATTTTTCAGTACGAAATTTCGTAGATTTAAAAGATAATTATGTAAGCAAAAATATGATTCATTCGCAATCAATATGCCAGGAACGTGCTCATACTATTTTTTTCTTAGAATTTTTTCTCCGAAATTGCCATTAATTATATTGCTGCTATATATATGACCTTTTCAATATTTAATTTTTCATTTGAAACAATTTTCTATAAAAAACAAATATGTTCACATTGCACAAGTTCCACGCCAGATGATATTATAAATGACTACATACATCAAAGAGTGTACCAATTGCAGAAAATATACTCAATTTGACTATTTGCCAGGATCCACTTCGCTAAAAAGTTGAAGTGAGTGGGACTCATTTTCATACTGGCGCAAGTAAACTAGTGGGTATGTCAAGAGGAGGTGAGGGACTGAAACGAGGTTACTTAGGACAGTAACTTCGCTTGTGAAAATCATGCTTAACTCCAAAAGTTTAGTTTCATATTTACAAGTTCAGTAAATTGATCCATTGGCGTAGTGAAAATAAAACCAAATTAATTCTTTTGTATATTTAAAGTTTAATTTCAAATTATTTATTATTTTGTACGTCAGTGTGTTTGAATTGTATGTTTGCTATGGGTCAGTTTTAGAAAACAAATGAAAATTAAGTGAGAAATATTAGATTGGTTTTGACCATAGACAATGCCGTCTAGCTGAAAAAAATTGCTATTTATATTCGTTCAACTGGAACGAAACTATAACGCTTTTTTGACACAAACGGTGCCATCTACAGGTTTGTAATAGAAGCAAAAGTTTATTTCATCTTCTAGCTGGAAACGTATCTTAAATTTCTTGCTCTTAATTAATTAGGGTTTTGTTTTAATTTATTTCGAGAGAACTACTTTTACTATTTTCAATTTCTCCTATACGGGACTCGAACTCAAAATTTTTAGAATCGGTCATAGATGGAATAGTAAAATTTCTGAGAACTTTTATTTTTAAAATACAAAAGAAAAAAAAATGTATCGTAATCCGGTTTTTGAAGCCGGGACCTTTCGCTTTACGGACGACTGCACTTACAGGTGATCTAACGAGACATACTTTTTATTCCTTGTAATTCTAAACTTATCTAGCCTATTAGGCCACAATGTCTTTTTTTCTCTCTCTTTTATTTATAATTTAATTTAGAATCGTTGAAAATAATAGTTCTAATTCTTCTATTCCATCTAAAAGCTATATCCTATGTTCCTGACCACAATGCAGGCTTTGCGTGTGTCAAATTTCATGGAGGTTAAAATGGGAAAAAGTAACAAACAATAAAATAAGCACAATTTTGTATCTAGACTATTAAGCTATAATTCGCGGGCACATCAAAAAATGTTCATACTAGCCAAATCCACTAAGCTATTTTGTTCTGTTTCTTCTACGTAAAAATATCGATTTTTTTCTCAATGATTTCTGCTATTTTACTACTGAAGATTTTTTAGAGTGGTATTCTTAGAGATTTTATATCCCTGGAAATTTAAAATTATTTTCTCGATTTCGATTGTTTATAAACCATTTAGATTTTTCGTATGGTGGGAGTTTTTTTTCTGAAATTTTCTGTCGCTTCCATTATACATACTTACATATTCATTTCCTTCATTGTTGCATACTAGCAGAGAATTTCAAATTTCAATCACTACTCTACAGCAATCAATGCGACATGAATAACAATGACGAAATATAAATTGATATCACGTGATTTGATTTTTCATTGCTAAGGGCGAGAATAATTGAAATCGATTGGGTTGTTTTTGACCGAACAGATAAAGGAAATATTTTTAAAAAAAAAAAATAATTCGACTGCAAGAACTATTGTATAATTTTTATAAATAGCGGAATATATTTTATTCCTATAATTTAACAGTAAATTTTGATGTAAAACTACGATTTGCTAATTATAGAAATTTCTACCTCACACTGATTTCGATATTACGCGTGGTAAATTCCAAAGTGAAAAATTTACAAACAAAAGTTGTGAAAATGCTTGCTACTTTGCAACAATATAGCTAGCTACATAGACTTCGGATATGTACAAAACAGGTATGCAATTAAATTTTGCCTCAGTCAGGAAAATTATCTGCGACTTTCACAAATCCTAAATAAATTAGATCATGTCTACCAAAATAATCGACCTTCGATCAAGGTCATAATAAGCATGAACAATCAGTTCAAAACAATTGAAAGCAGCTACTGCATCCAGTTTAAGTGTTGAGGAAAAGTTCCATTACTGACAACAGTGCTTTGCTGTTAAAATAAAAACAAAATAAAGAGCAAAAACCACAAAGAAAAGCAAGCAGCAGCAGATCTTATAAACATAAGAAACCACTCAACATATAGGCAACAGATGGAAGCCAACAAGTTTTGGTATCAATCACAATTACGACATCGTATTAGAAATTCCATGCCCATCGTGGTCTTGAGGGGACGTGCCCGCGTTCAATTACCTTCATTGCCCATAAACAGGTGCATTCGTCTGCTGATGATGATGCCCATCTGACTGGTCTTCTTTTTACTGGATGATTGTATGAAATGGGGAAACCAGAAAATAAAAAACACATCGAGATTAAAACGAAAACACGCAGTTGCTTAAGTGCTTATAATTTCACCAAACAAACGAAAAATCGAAAGTGAAATGACGAACGGCCTTAAACGATGCGAAAAGCTAAAGGTAACTCAGGTACTAGTACCTATACATGGAATGGAAGGCAGCACTCCTACCCACCACCGTAGACTGTCGACCGATGATGGTACATTCCGGCAGAGGCGTTTAACTTTAAATCCTTCTGCGAAATTGTTCATAAAAAGACGTAACCCTTGGTGAATTTAACATTTTTAATGAATGGGGAAAATTTTTATTTCGTGAAAACTACCTCTGAAATTGTGAGAGAGTTTTATTTTTTCGGTGAAAGCCGAATTTTTATTTCAGATTTAATTGCAACTCAAAATTATTTCGGGTTATTTTGTAAGCGTTCAGATGGAAGGTGCTCGCTTTATTTATAATTTTTTTTTCTTTCATTTAATATCTGCGGTAATTGCATTAATTTAATTGAAAGAAGAAAGTATGTCTACAGAATATTTATGGTGATGCAGATTAGACAATAACAATATACATACATAATATATGCGGGAGGTTTTGTATCAAATTTTTAACGGCTATATAGCTCTAAAATGAATGAGCAGGCTTACAGGCTGATTTGTAATAATACTTTTCGTAGCATTTCATAAGGATTTGTGTCTCGATTTTGAATATAGTCGCTGTGATAAAGTTTTTTTGGGGCTAAAAAAAAATAGAAAGTTCGTACACTTTGTTTATTATATTTATTGTCTGATATTGAACAAAACGATATTTCCATTTTTTCTGGAAATAGTGCACTTATTTGCTTTAAATCGTATTTTCTTCCCAATTCATCCATTCATAAATTGCAATATACGACAAGGAGGTTGATAGCAGTTGAAACGGTGCTTTATGCGAATAATCAGCTTTGTATTATTGACGACTTTAAAGTGCGGTATGCTAAAGCCAAGGAATTCCCTCAAGGAATTTTTCCATTTATTTCTTAAAGTAAAATTGACATTAGGTCAAGGACTTTTTGACAATTTGGATTTGTCAATTGTGTGATATTTCTGACAATAAAGAAATAATAAAGAAAGTGAAGAAATGGATAATTCCCAATGAAAAATGAAGATACACGTAAAACAATTTTAATTCGTCCATTTGTCATTTTCAAATTGATTCACATCTTGCAGAATCGCCGTTCCTTCCATCAATTTTTCAATTATTCCACCAACGTCAAAATTCCTTACAGAAATAAGTATACCGGTACCTACTTATTTCTTCAAGAAATATTGACATAAATGGATTTTTCGACAAGAACGACATCTTTTTGTCAATCGAGAAGTAGAGTTTTTATGTTCAAATTTCTTGTCTCTAGTATACTACTTTAAGGAATCGGCAAAGAAAAAAATTCCTTGACCATTCCATGACTTTTTTTTACATAATTTTTGTATAGGAACAAAAATTCCTTGGCTCTATCATACCGGGCTTAAGTTGGACAATATCAAATGAACTTCCAACGAAATCTATAAAGTGGTTTATTTTTTTCTAAATACAAAATATACAGATTTTTGATAAATAACAAATATTTTACATTATTGTACAAGATTTTCTATGACAATGGGCCAATTGTGTAGTGTGAGAGGGAAAGATTTGGGAGTTGCTGGGTTATTCATTTTTTATTCTTTGCCTTTATTTATGATGACCATGAGGTTTAAAAATAATTATGGGCTATCCTCCTTTCCACCACTCACTCCATCTCTCTAGTCTGACAGGTAATTTTTCTCATATGAACTAATTGGGCATCTTCACAAACAGCCAATGGCTACTTGACTCTTTGTTGAAAAACCATATAGCTTATTTTCGATATATTTATTTATTGTAAGTTTATTTCCATATATCTAGCCATCTTGTGTATCGTATCTCATTTATTTCCTTCTGTAAATCAACGCCATTAGTCTCTGGTGTTATAATATTAATGTTGTATGATATGTTGTCTTAGATGTGTAGTGTATGGCAGGAGCAGGGTATCGTAAGCGTATATATAATATTCTGCAGTCAACCCAGATTTTATAAAATTTTGGAAGTAAAGAGAGTAGAGGAGCGAAACAAGAATTGATCCCTGCGGGACTCCAGTACTCATTACTTCAATCTCACTATAGCTGTTTGCTACTTTTGTACAATACTGTCATGCTTACAGATAATCACTGGAGGACAGGCACTCTAATTCCCAATTCGGTTATTATATTTCTATTAATACATTAAGATCTGCAGTATCAAGTTAAACGGAGGTTCATTAGATCTTTGGATCTTTACAAGGCCTAGTAATGTTTTCCCCTTGAAGTTAGTACAAAAAAATAAAAAATTTTAAAGTCCACGGCCTTGATGTACAAATGATCTAATCATCCAAATTCTTATATGTGTATATTTTTGAGTAAATTATTATGTAAAATTGGTAAATTTTGTTCAGAGGATCTTCTGAAATTGATTTGATTTTACAATGTAAATTATGTTTGTGCAGATGGATGCTTGGTCAGTGTAACCGTATTTTCGAAAAAATCGAGAAATCGTAAATTAATTTTGATATGGTGAATTTCTTTTTTATGGAGAATGGGTTAAATGACACTACTATCTAGATTTTTGCTTCGATGTTTGCCGCAGAGGTCTACATCTTATTCATTTCGATAGGTGGGTAGGGCTAGTTGTTACGTACAATTTATTGCATTCATTTTTCCATAAATTTTTAATACTGCACTTTTGGATCTTAACAAACTTCTGCACTTCTTTACGATAACAATTTCAAAAATAATATCAGCTAACTGGTGTCCAAAGAACAATATAAGGCGTGCAAAGTTACTCTGCATTACATGTAATACAATCGGTGGCAACAAAATTAGAGCGTTGAAAGAGCGGATGAAATTTATAAAACTATGAACTCTGTACAAAAAAAAATCTGGCTTTTAGTATCAACACTAAACTCTACGTCAGCATTAACGTTTACTTTTGTTACTCTAGCTGTCTAAACTATGTACACCAGCTCTAACCTTCTAGTTCTTTTAAAGGATAGTTCTTTTAAAGGATAAGGCTTTGTTTTACTTTAAAAAAAATCTTTTTTAAATGTTTAATTTTATTCAAATCCCCGAACATAATTAATACATATAAATAATTTTTAACACACTACGGTAGTCATTCGAGACAAATATACATATGAGAGTAAAACTCAATATTTTAAATGCTATGTTAATATTATTAATTTAGTAGTATTAATTTTTAGTGCTCGAAACTAAACTTTACGTAGATGCAACTATTGTGGCGATAGTTTCGCTCCAGAATTTTTACAGAAAATTCTTAATGAGATAAATGCGGATCTCCACGCTGACATTGTAACGTTCTATTTTTTCTTGAAAGAAAGCATTATGTCCTTTATACCTTTGGCGCTATTTTGTTTTTCATTCCACATCCTCGAGAGAGCCTCCATGGCTCTTTTCATTTGCATTTTTGTCATACGCAGACGTTTCAAAGAATGTCCCTTTATTTAAAATTTATGCATATTTTAAAGTTTGGGCTACTGTTATGCGAAGAGTTCAAGCAACCGATGAGGTTTAACAGGAAAATAGGTTCAGCTAAGTGATTTTATTTTACTTTATTGTATTTTATTTTAATTATATTATGACGTTTTATTTTGTAAAGTTAAATATTTTTATTTCTTATTTTTTTATTTTATTTTATAGTAAACTACAGCTAACACAGCTAAGGGATTTTTAGGAAATAAGATATATAGGTTTATAATTCTAAATTAGCTATTGCTTTATAGTATGCTTAAGCTGTAAATAGATTAAAGACTAAATGGCATATTACAACTCAAATACCCAAGTTCATTTTTGTAAGGTAGGTACTACACTTTCCCACTAACACTGTATTATATTAGATTTTTTTGCATTTTGATGTTCATAGCTCAGTGAAGACAATTAATCTAAAGTGGTATTTGATTTGAACTCAGAATACTAGTCTAACTACATACCTGCTTTAACTCCTAGAAAGGCATTTTTTATATAACATAATAGCTTTGCGAAGCTGTGAGTTTTTCATGAAATTTATCGGACAAAGCCCATTATTAAATTTTTCTTCAGAATTTTCATGCTCTATCGGCGGCCGACAATTTTGCCAAGGAGTTGGATTGATTTTGTGAGCCACTGCTAAAGAACGAAAACAGATCAGAATTAGCACCCTGATTTCGAATTGTTTCATATCAAAATGTCAAAATATACGAAAAATTAAAATGAGCTTTTCTTCTGCTTTTTCTTGTACTTATATTCAACTTAGCAAGATTGGCATTAGGTAGAATGAACTGAAAATGACACTTCACATTACAAATGCAAAAATATTATTTCGAATTGAAGTAGTTGTAATGCTCTAAGTAAGTGTATAATATTTACTAGCTCAAAATATTTGTCACAGTCTCGGTAGCAGTTGAAAAATTTGTCGTAATTTTTGGAGCAGTTTTTGTTGATGAGCCACCTCAAATTGATTATAGTTAATTTTGTAGTAAAAAAAATTAAGTATAGTGAAAAAAAATAAAATTATGGTGGATGGTCAAAATATCTGATAAAAATATATGATTAAAAATGAGTACGGCAAAAGATCAGAATAAATACTCAGCCCTCTTGATAACTCTCATTAAATCGCTACCATCACTTTTTTGTTTAAGATATGAAATGATTTAAACAAAATTGGAAAAGGAATTGAGTTAAATATTTCCAAAAGTAGTAATTTTACTATCTAATAAATCAAAAAAAAAAAAAAACAAAGATGTTACAAATTTACGTCAATAAATTGACCTTTTTCTTAAAACGAATACAGATTACGTAAGGTATAGTGATGTCAAATCGATTGTATGCAGATGATGTCCAATTTGCTTTATATATCTTCTTGAAGCATTAATTTCTGATTCACCGTCACTAAGCATTCTTGGCAGTAATATTTCCAGTAAGTTAAACTGTACAGATCACATCTTGTCTGTTGCCAAAGAAGCATCGAAATGTCTTGGAAGGTCTGTCTGAAAAGGTGTAAGAAATATTTCAGCCCGTTAAATCTAGTGCTCCTCTACAACTCCTACATTAGACCTAGAATAGAATACAGCTCACATATATGGGCCAGGACTGGTCGCACAGCCTTAGCTTCATTGAATATTGTCCAAAAGAGAGCCTTCAAGCTCATTGGCGATTTGGCAATAATGACAAATTATTGCGACCCACTCGAGCACCGCCGCAATGTTGGATGCCTTTCGCTCCTTTATCGCTATATGCATGGTCAATGTTCTGATGAAATATCTAGTATAATCTCTTGTAGAATGATTCCTGCACGCAATACTCGCGCTGCAAACCGCGCACATCCTTTAGCCCTTCAAATTACTTTCGGCCGTACAGTAAAATTCCGTGATGCTTTTTTATATCGAACAGTGCGAATGTCAGCTTATCATCATCTGTTTTTCCATACAATCTGCGGAAATTTAAGGGCGACATACATCGGCACCTCAGCTACCCTCCTCATATCCCCTAATCCTTTCTCTATCTCCTTCCTGCCATGCTATGCTTTGCATCATAGGGTATCCCCCGAGCTTGCCTTAATAAAATAAAAAAAAGGACTCTTTGAATTTAAGACGATCTTATACGAGCATTTTCTTTTAAGAAATAATTCGTAGCTAGTTTTTGAACTTATAGTGTGTTTAGGGAATCGAAATCTGAGTTATACTGGATTGGCCATTAAACGTAGAATAGCTATGTATGTCCGTTATCTCTAAAAACCGTCCGTACGTAATGAATGGAAAGCTACTCGTTGTATGTGTCAAAATAGCAATAGAAGCCTCTAATTGATATGTGTACAATGGAAAGGTGTGCTGATTCCTGATAGTAGCACTTACATGAAAAAAGGAGAAATAGTGGATATAAGTGCGATTAACGGAGACCATTAGTCGGTTGTTCCGGTGCTCATCAAATTTCTCAATTGGAATTAGCTATTATAACTTTTAGACTAATAATTAAAGTTTTGTACCTAACCAATTAAATAACAAATTTGAATCTTATCTTTTAACCCCTTTACTGAAAATATCCAGGGATAATTCAAACGTTTAGCTACCGGACAACCGTAATGGCGCTCGAGAAAACAATTCGACCGACCAAATGACGTCGAGCATCTCTGAAGCTAAAAGGTAAAGTTGGTTTGCACATAAGTAATCAAAGTACTGTCAAAATGGATTGATAATTTTAATTTAAATCGGTACTTTCCGACCGCTATTTTTTATTAACGAATATTCATTTTTAACACTGTCCGAAATTGGTATCATAAATATTTTCCCCAAGGCTTTGATTTAAAATAACGTTCGTACGATGTAACATAAAAAGCACCACAGCTGATTCAACATTGTTTACATTGTCCGTTAATAAGTTTCTAGGTTAACTAAACTAACTTGGGCTTATATAGGAACAATTTGGAAAAGCGACTGCATTACTACTTCAGAAGTAATATGAGGTCGTGAAACTCACAGGGTCGGGGGGATCCAGCTCCCTGTGCTTTCGCATGGGTCTGATTTATGAAGTAGTTAAATTGAAATAACAAAAATAGGGAGGAAGTTATAGTTGACCTTAAACTAATGCTAATAATGAATGCCTGTTAAACATATAACCACTCCTCAATTCAAAATGAGCTAGTTAGATTATTTACTCGTATGTGGTTTTTTCTTAAGTTCTAGAACGGTTTATCGGGCAGCAATAATATGTATAAAAAATTTCATAAATTTTTATATTCCGAATAAATTTTCAGGAAATTAGAAGCGTATGTGAATTACCGCTTTCCCAATATAAAAGTGTGTTGCCTCGACAATATTTTAAGTTTACTATGCGACCCGAAGTTGCGCCCCACATAGTGTTCTATGCAGAGACGTTGTCGAAGTGCTCCGTTGGCCTATGAATTAAGACTGTCTTTTCTAGTACTCAATAATAATAAGGAATAATATTTGCTAAGGAGTTGCATCAACGTCTCTATATGTTCAGGGTATCTATTAGATTTGGATTAGGGGTTTAATCGAACGGTTTTCACATGAAAAATCCGTTTTCAACCAATTCCCAATTTAACAGTTATGATTAGAGCACCGTGTGCGCAAATTTCAGGATTCTTGCTGAACACCTTCTTGAGAAACGTCTAAATGTATAACGAAAATGAAATCTTTTACATGGTCACACCATAAAACAGCTGTACGATTTTAGCCATCTACAATAGGTCATCTGTCTGTCAAGTTATAGTGCGGATATACGTGACGAACAAACAGTGAACAAACTTCGTACTCTCTATGATTTTATCATCTCGAGCTGGTACATCAAAGATACCGCTCACATGCAACAACTGGTCCGTGGAGAATTATTTAGATGCGGCCCGTGACTTAAATTATAATACTTGAATTTCATAGGTTTTTTTTGCCATCAGATTACAGGTGTCAACTTATTATCCATTAATGAGGATTTGCAATGACAGAGTAGAGTGGAGTTACCAGATTGCAATGTCTCTTCTTGTCTCAAGTATGCACTTTAATATAAGTTCTTCGCGTTTCCCACCAGAGTGGATTGCACAAATTAGTGTCAGATTTGAAAAATTCCTAATCTCACGTTAGTAAGATGATGAGAGCAAATGCAATCTGGTGACTCCACTCTACTCTGCCATTATAGACGATCCTTTATAGATATTGTCACAACAGAATTTCGCACAATAAGCAAATTCACCAAATCATTGTAAAATTTAAATTATGCACGTAGTATGGTACATCATTTACTTAGCTGCTTCACACACACGTGTTACGATTTTATTTATTTTTGTTCACATATAAAAAATATTTATCAAGGATTGAGTAAACAAAACAACAGAAATTTAAATTTAGTTTCATTTATTGGAGAGAAGAAAATTATGAGCACAACCAACTAATATTGAATTTTGTAAACTCTTCTTAAAACCAAATTGAAAGCATCCGACCTGCTTGAATGAAAAATCTGCACGGTTAAAAGCTTAATTATCAATCTACTAATTCGTTCCCATAAACATTAAAGCTCGTGTATTCTCTATTAACCAGGATTGCATTTTCTGGGTTCTGTTGACTAATCGAAAATTATCTGGGAACGTTTAGACTTCGTATATATAGAGATTTTGTGGAGAATGTTGTGAGGTATCATTATATTTAATGTCAGTTAAAATTGCCGACATAATATCGTAGACAGACTTGCAATTTCAATATTGATATATTCATACTGCAAATATGTCAATTGCAATAAAAAATATCAGAGGCACACTTGCGGCTTACGATACTGACAAATTAATTAGAGAACTTACATTTGATTAATCACTTGATTTGTCATTTAATTTATCATTTGACTTAAGAAAGTTCCGGGTACGTACAAAATGCGAGCCAGTATTGTGATATTACATACTTGTCTATATGGAAAATAAAAACGTAATAGACACTTCAACTTGACAAGTGTGAAATATTAAATGTCAGAAAAAGTTGCAGCCAATATTGCAGTATAAAATTTCGGTCCTAATAGGTTCGTGTATTACATCATTATGGCTTATAACTAGGATTAGATTGCAATAAACTCGTATACCACGTACATTTTTCGATATTGAGTTCCAATGTTCTACATAATGAGTGTACACCGAGCGTATACCGAACTGTTTCTCAGTATATAGCGACAAATTGGATTCTTTAACTTCGATCTATGTATTTTCGATAGTTTTAATATCGTTCAGAATATGGAATCCTTTTCAAAAGGCTTGCAATTTATTTTGGCATCAGAATTTAGTGCAGATATAGCCTAACCCTGACAAACATTTCTGTGACATAGGCTGCAGTTCTAGCTAAAAAGGTGTGCTCGGATACAAACGTTGGGTGGCTTTGAGGATTAATAGAATTTTAAATGGAATATTCATTTCTTTGCAATAATCCGCAATTGCTGGCTTGAAAGTACCAGTGAACTATGTAATAAATAATTCACTTATTAGACTTGAAAAGGAAGATTTCACATAAGATTTCAGTGTACTCGGATTCTCAGACAGATAAATAAGCATGGGCTTTAGTTTGGAATCGCCAGTTGCATTCGATCCAAATAACAGAGTACATTTATCTTTGGCAACTTTAAATCGGCAGATATTGACTTTCCCTCTTTGACAGTAAAAGTTCTGGATGACATCTTCATCTCAAGTAGACTCATCTCATTTACATTGAAGATCTGCTAATTTGTGTACTCACCGTCTGCTTTATTTTTTTAAGGCTCTACTAGAAAAGCTTTTTCACCTACGATATCTAACCTTGCTGTGTCTTCCTGCACTACAGCTAAGTTTGACCTATTTTTAAATTTGTCAAATCAGCCGAGCTACTTTGTATTTTTAAGCGCTTCGAAAACAATTCTTTGGGTATTCTCAATAAATTCAAGTAAAACTAAGAATAATTAGCACAAAAAAATCGGGGGAATGTTCGGAACTTTCAGCGTTTTTGTAACACTTTACATATACCGAAAGCAAAGAAAATGTATGGAAATTATTTAAGAATCCGAAAACATTTTGAATTTTGTTTTTAAGAATTCTTATAAAAAATCAGAATTTGGCACACTAACAAAATTTGAAATTTTCTATTGTGAGTATTGAAAACCTCTGAAAGAGCGAAACGACAAAAGTCAAGGTATAACTGTGAGTCAAAATCATCCAGAGCTAAGGACGTTGGTTCATCTCTTAATGTTGATTGCTGAAATTATTCGCGACTTTTGCTATCTTTTAAAATAAGCCTCTTCTATAAAAATTCTCGATTTGTTTTTTATTCCTTCCTGGCTAAAAGAAATTTTATTTAAATTCGAATCTAATAGGGTTGCTTTTTCGAATAAACTGTTCACTTTTAAGACAGACCTTCTATTCTGCCAAATTTTTATGCATATAGGACGAAATACAATGATGCCGACACGACATTTACGACTACAAATTAAATGGAATACCATGTTGCTGTACACAATGGCGCCGACCGATTTTGTCGCCGTAACCAGAGTTGGGAATAATTCAACTTTTGTCGTCGTTGCGTCGTAATTTGATTTTGAGAGCTGAGAGGAATGAGCAACAAATTTCTTCAGGGGAGCAATTAATTAATTTAGTGCGAGATGAAGTATTTTTATGCCAAAAGAAATCGCAATACATATTTAAAAGAAAAAAATATATAGGAGAAATTGGAGAAAAGTTGAAAATAAGTGGTACCTAGATGATATATTGTAATCCACAAAAACTCGGTGTTAAGCATTGTTTATTAGACCTTTACAATTTTTTTTTATATCTTTCTCATTTTGTTAATAAATTTCATCAAATAATTTTACCACCTACATATTTTTATATTCCAACGAACATAAGAATGCCGGTGTCATTGTGTTAATTCGGCGACATTTACGACGACAGTGTCGTCGTAATTGCCATGTCTTTCTTCATCATTGTGTTTCGGCCTTATCGCAAATCATATTAAAAGCCATTAAACGAAGAATTTTTGTATATTTATAAAGTGTATCCTGTAAATGGGACTAATACCCTAGACATGCTGTCTTCATAATAACTTAATGTTTAATTAAATAGAGTCCAATGTGTAGTGTGTACCACAAATGAAAACCAATAAGGGCCCATTTGCAACATTTCGCTGTATTGAAATATCAGTAAAAGTGCCACATACCGTCATCAAAATGAACTTAATTTATTTTTCAATGAAGTCAGCAGAGACAGCCATTGGTTTTACGGCTTTTCTTCTCTTTTTGGCCTCTTTAAACAAAAAAATATCTCCTGATATGTTTTGCAACTACAGCAAATAGTAATTGAAAATTTTCTTTATAGCATTTAATTCAGTTCCACAGTTTTCGTTTACAGGCTGTCATCACTTCATGTGTTTGAAATAACTGATTTTCAAATTAAATCATTATGGAAGCAGTCTGCACCTTGCTAGGATATAAGGATTTTGATGAAATGGGGTGAACCAAATTTTCGAGTGTCTACGTCTCAATCTTTAATTTAGGTGATATTTATGGAGTAATTAGTGAGTAAAAAAATTAGAGAGTAATACTGATTTTGATAAAATGCAGTGAATCTACCATTTTTGTTTACGAAAAAGCAATTTAGTTAGGGTTTTATCTTTGGGGAAACTCAGTTTTGAGGTCACATAACCAGATTAACGTCTAATCCAATAACAATAAAAAAAATCTAAGGGGCACATTCATAACTCGAACAAAGCAATTTTTAAAGCAGTAATACAGGCTTGAATCAATTTTTGACTCTTCGACCATGTCCCCACTATTGAGCGATGCTCCATCTTTCAGATATTTCATTACTAAATGGAGTAAATTAGTTTGTGTTATAATTCTTGTTATTTAATGTTTTAATACTTGAGTAAAACCTGGTATTGTGTTCATTTTAATTTTTTTTACCTACTTTTAACAATCTGATGGTTTTAATTTTGTGTTTTGTTCCAAATCAGACTTTTATTTTTTACTGCGACCTAATTACTTGCACTTTCAGGGATTTAGAAAGGAGCTATTAGAAAATTGGGTTGCTGCACTATTTCCTCTATTGTATCCCATTCCCTCTTTTTCCTGATGCAAATATTCTTTGAAAATGTAAAATGTAGAATCACGAAAAATATAAATTAAATCGAATTTTTCTTCAGATAAATTTTTAGCCATTAAAATTGGCAGTTTGTTTCTCTGACTTTGTTAAAGTCATGTTTTTCAGTAAAGTTTCATATAGGAATTGACTCCATCTAATTAAATTTATTACCATGTTGCGTCGGCGTCACTCTTTTCTGTACTTTCTATGAAATGTTAGGGAAAGATTAGTAGTTAATTTCGTTAGATATGTAGTTACTCCTTGATACCATATTTTTTATGAAATATTTAGTGTATGGCAAAAGTATGGTATCCTTTTCCGTTAATAGATTTCACACCTCGTTTTTTTACAGAAGAACTTGTTTTTGCAGGAGAATTTAATTTTTAATTTTGTCACTAATTTTTTGAAGAAAAAAAACCAGAAACAGACGGCTATGCTGATTTTCTTGTCAACCATCCAATATCAAATATTTATTTTAGAGTAAAGCGAAAGTCTTTAGCGGATTATATTTCTGGCTAAAATAGATCATAATCAGTTCCGATAAGTTGACTAGGCCAAATGTCGAAATAGGTAGGTGTAATTCATTTTAGTACATAAACATTTTAGTAAAAACAGTTTATAATTGCATTTAAAGTTTAAGTACAAAATCAGATTTTCTCAAATATGAAAGTTATCCTTTTCCATGGAACATTTTCCGATCCTTAATACTGATCTGGTTCATCGAAAAATACAAATTGATTTTAGTTCGAAGAAAAGAATACATGCATAATATAGTAATGATTTTTGTACACAGAGAAATAATCAAATTTCCATTATATTAGTTTTTGCAAAATGCCAAAATTCATCCCAAAATAATATTGGTTCAAGTTCTGACGTTGCTCTTCGACAAGTGCGTGGCAAATATTTTCACAAAATTCAATCAAATAAATCAATATATGCATTATTGAAGAAAAGTCTTCTCTTTAAATAGAATACTTATACTAAATAAGTATTGGGCTTGCTATATATACGTATTTATAAATTGGTATTTTATAGTTTAATTGTGGGCATGTATTTGAATACCATGGTTGAAATTCAGAGTCAAAAAGGGTCTTAAATTTAGGGCAGTGCTGTTATGACAGTTGTACTGAAAAATCTAATCTGGAAGTATATTAAGGTCTGCAGAAAAAGTTCAACTCTTTCAAGTCATTCTGGCAAGTTTATATACCCTAGCCTAGATGATATCTTATAAGGTAAACTAAGGTCCCTCGCTCATGGGTCAGTACGATATCGGTACAACATCGACTCGGTAAATGTGCACCATGCCGACTCTCGTCACCATGTCTTTCAATGAGTACCTACACATGGGTCTGAACTGCGCGGTTGAGACGTAACATGTTTTTGGTATGCAACATTGTAAAATGCCTTATCAGCCGATAAGCGGCATTTATAGAGTTGGATCTTATCGAGTGAATTTTGTGAAATTAACAAAATGTGCTGGCTTAGTCCATAGCATGTATACCAGCGAGGGAGCTCTATGCGTTACGATATCGGAGGGATAAATGTCGTACCGATATTATGTCGCTATCGCACAGTATCGTATCGATGCCGACCCGTCAGGGAAGTGCCTAAGTTTATCATTCCGTTTAACGCATAGCAGTAATGCTGCTAGACGAAAATGAATTGGACAACCGCACCAGTTAGGCTCGTCCCTGACGGGTCGGTATCGTAGCGACGTCGTATCGCTACGGTAGCGACATCGTATCGCTACGGTAGCGACATAGTATCGCTACGGTAGCGACATAGTATCGGTACGACATTTGTTCCGTCGATGTCTTACCGCATGGAGCTCCCTCACGGTCAGAAATGCTATATACTAAATCAGCAGACATATCAGACATTTTGATAATTTTACGACAAAATTCTCTTCATGGTAATTGCAGGCATGTCGAAACGCTGCATACCGAAAACATGTTGCATCTGAATCGCGAAGTGCACACCCGTGTGCGGGTACTGATTTAAATACACGGTGGCGACAGTGGGTCCGCATTTTGCACGCTTATCGAGTCAATATCGTACCTATCCGTCAGGAAGGGTCCATATTATGATTTCTGCATATGCATCCATCCGTCCGTTCGTCTACTCGTCCTCTCCATAATTCAAGAACACGTTCACTTAGAGAGTCGTAATTTTGCAGAAGGCCTTTTTACAAAAATTTAGATTTAAATTCGAAAGAGTAACAAATCGGGTAACTCCGGTGTAGTGTTACCGTATAAAAATTTCGTTTTTCACTATATATTTGGACACTGCTTGAGAACATATTGATTTAAATCAGGCAACCCGTTCTAGGTGTTGCCATACAAAAAGTTAAGTCTTTTACGTGTACTGTGAAAATGATGAGTGCTTGCACTGAGTTTTTCAGAATATGAAACCCTATGAAATTGGTTACAATATTTTTTACTGCCCGACGAGCCATTCTAGAATCGAGAGGCCAAAACCCACTTGAACCACCAAACTTGCACAGACCATATAAAATCAAATAGTACCGGCATTTATTTAGGGTATCGTAAGAATTGGTCTCAGACCAATTCTTGCTTTTTTCTTGTTATTAATGAGTGTTTCTAATAAAAAACCTGTGAGTATTCTTTGTTTCCTACAATTTCAAATACATAATTGTATACCTGAATGTTCACATAAAAACTATATACAGATATAATAAACAATTATCCATTTCTCTTGTTTTTCTTAAACAGTTCCCTTTCTTAACTTGTATCAGGTGTTGCTGTTGCTGTGTGATACGAGCTGGGCATTTAGTGGGCCACTCATATTTCGCAATATTATGTAAGAGGGTTAATATTATAATATGACCTACTTGGCCACTAAAACTTATGATTTAAAAAAAAAGAAATAAATAAAAACCGACTTCATAACAACTGTTGCACTGCAATAGCAATTGTTAATTGTTAAAAAAAAAACAAAGAATGTTTAACTTTTTAGTGCTTCAGTTTATATTTTTGTAGTCGGTTTATCCCTTTATTAAACGGATTTTATAGTACAACAAATTTTATATGTTGCAAATTTTTGAAACTTAACTTTACTTACCCAGGTATGAGTAGGCCTAGGAAAAAGTGGTCCATTACATGATTACGTCCGCCTGTTTGGATATTATTGAAATTTGACAATAGTATCTACAAGAGTGTTTAAAACATATAAGTTAAAATAATTTACAAATAAATATTTTTAAGTCTGAACGAATTTTGCCATTATCACAGGAAAATTCGATCGAAAAGTTCTAGTATGGAACAATGATTACGCGAGCACAACTCGCTCTTGACTAATTATTTAAAAACAACACTGAATCAATAGCAAACATTTATATGGTTATCACTATAGAAAAGTTTTTTTTTTTTGTGTGGAATAATAATAATAAGCGCCATAGTAACTTATCTCCAGTTTTTTCTTTCGAGTAGTATCGAATTTTTTTATAAGTCAGTTGATATACCAATGAATTATCTCGACAATTTCGCCACAACTACCCACCCATTCCTGATATTGTTGAAAGTATAAAGAAAACACATTTTCAAACAAGAATTGTCATACATTATAAGTCGAATATTCTGGATACCATATAATGGATATATTATACGTACAAGTACCTGTAGTACGTCATCCTGTCAAACAGACAGAGAAATATTATAGGCTTAAGGATGATTATTACTGACCAATACATAACAATAGTATGTCCTTGATTTGACGTTGTATGACTGAAAGGCGAGGCATCTTCATTTATGCTATAGTCAGGTAATTCACCGGCATCCAGTGCATTTTCTCCGTACACTTTTTCGATCATATACAGTCCGATTTACAAACGATCGCTGCAGTTCTGTCTTGTTAGCTTTAGTTGATACGGTGCATGAGCCTTAGACTGTAGTAGCTACGTATGGGACCTTTAAATCTAATTTGTAATTTTACACTTCTGGTATATCAGGTAATCTAAATCTAAAGACGTTTCAAATGCTCTGCCAATGGAGGGATAAACTTGGCATTTTTGGAAGATTATCAGGCAATATATCACCCAGTTACTGAGATGTTCATTTGCGATACTCCAATTGATAAGCAGCTCAATATTCCACAAAACTGGTCTAAGTCAAAGTTTATAATAGGTAACAATGTCTATCAGATAGCACGATTCAATGATATAAACTGGTTAATAATGGCCCATGAAATGTTTCAAATTACTAATTAATGGAATTCGGAGTAGCAAAAAACATCATTTGATTTCTGCGGTCAGTCATGTTGAAGAATTGGAGCAATATGTCATAGTAATTATTATTCTAACATAAAAATACCTTTGTATTAATATAAAAATTATTGTTAATGTTGGTGGGTACCAATTTGCCCATTTGTCCTTTATTTCCTAGATAAATGTTGGAGCTTTCATAATATAACATTTTTCCCTTCCTATCCTCAGTTTCGGAAAGAAGCCCCGACAGGTTCAAACTTATATTCCTCTTTTTTTTTAAATTATATTATGAATTCTAGTATTCTGTATCGAATTTAAGAGACCCAAGGTATTCAGTTCAAAATGACCTTGCTAAGCTGCAATATTTTTCTTCCTGGACATCCGACAAAAAACGCCGATATTTTCTTCTGTGAATTAACTTTTAAACTATATTGCTGCATAAGTATCATGATGGCGTGTTTTTATAGTGAATCGAAAAAATCAGAGTTAAAGTTTCGAAAAATCAAATTTGTTGAGCCCTAACTTCGTAACGGTAGAAATGGGATCGAATATTGTTAGAAAATTACTGTTTTCCATATAATTTACCATAATCGGTACAATTTTTTTAAAACCTTTGCGCGATATAAGAGGAAGAATAAAAATAGGGCGATATTTAAAGGAACTGGCAGAACTTTTAGGAATCCGTATCACTTTAGAACACTTGCAAGAATAGTAACAAAGGTAGATGTTAGGAGAATATTATTGAAAACTTCTGCGAGAGTAGAACGAATATTTTAATGAATTTGGGGTGAAATAATAATGAAATAAAATCCATCTCGTTTACTTAAATAAATGAAAAACAGAAGACCAAAAGATGTGATTAAGCGGCTCAACTCATTAGATTTAGTGGTTGAGGTATTTTATTTGTTTATCCTCATAAAATTAGCCATAATATTCTTAAATTATTTCGTAGGTAAATTTCAATGAAATTTGTGATGCCTATTTAATTTGACCCTAAACACTTGACTGCATTGACACCTAATATCCCAGTTACTTAAATTTTGATAATTGCTTATTTACATCACAAAAACTAAAGTTTTGTTTTCGCTTTAATTTTGCTTTCAATTATTTTTATGGTTTCTTGTGTGATTATGAGACCCACATACAATGTGTCGGCTACTTCTATCTGTAGCGCCAGTTGAATATTTAAGAAGTCTTTTAAAACAATTTGTTTCTGATTACAACTTTTCGCAATCCTAGAATAAGCCTGTCTTTGAATGCTGTTTGTAAAAAACGAACTAAATTCCCAATCTATACTAAGCGTTAAACTGTGAACTTGGCACACCTCTTCCTAAATTGATTCTACTTTCATTTTTTGAGATAGATTACCTTTTACTCACACCCCACAAAAACTTTTTTAGTTTCCTCAAATTGAGAATTTATTCGCGTAATTAGCGTTTTGTTGTGTTTTCATTTCAGGGCATTTTGGATAGAATAAATTAGCTATGGGCTGATACACACCCACCTTCTCCAGTAAAGATTTTAATGATTTGACTTTCTTGTTATCATAATTTTAAATTTCGTGTTACTAATTGTAGTTGACAGATGATTGAATTCGTGGCCTATTTCTTCATTTGTGCTGCGCTGTTATAATTTTTACTATGATCTTTCAATGCGGGAATGGATTGAGAAAAGAAATGGCGCGGGTGGGGGGGGGGGGGGCGGTAAAATGTCATTTGGAGAGGTCAAAAATGTTTCTTAATGTTGTATGAACCACCCTATAAGTTGCTGATTGATGCACCTTATTACATTCCTGTAAATTTTCCAATTCTCCTTAAAATTTTGGGGATTTTTATCTCAGGTTTTTTTTTTTTATTTAAATACTATTTGTTCTCATATCGGATTTTAGAATAATAAAGCCCTTGTTTTAAAATAGCGTATCACGCTCTGCATTTTTTTAGTATTTTTAGTAAACAACACCCCCACCCCGCCACTTTTATACATTTATTTTTTTCTCAAAATCTGCAATTACGTGGTTAATCAATTAGGCGTAGGTATATGTTCTGGGATACCCTTTATATAAGTAGACCTATGTTTATTGAAGAAGAATCAATTCAAAAGTGTATCAGCCTTACGAGACTCCTAGCCCACAGTATTATCTGGCCATACATGAGTTACATGAGTTCGCTCGAAATTTCGCGCTGTACAGAAAAGATTTCATTTTTTGGTCTTTTACTTGAAACAAGTCCCATTCTTAATTATGCTATCATTTTTTTTAGTTATATTATCATTTTGTATAAAATATTGGTATCAGAAGTGTGTTATGTAAAAAAATCAAGAAAAGAGTAATTTAATACCATATTTCGGTAAAAAGACCTATTTTGCAGAGCTTTATACCTTTATAACTAATTTACTTAAAACTAAACTTATCGTAATCTATAGAAAAGCAGCTTCACAATCGCTGCTGATAATCCCGGTTTCAGAAAAACTAATATCTTCTAAACTGAAAACACCACTGGATATAGGTGTTGTAGGAATTGAACTTTTCAAAATGTGTAGTGTTTTTGGGCTGAAAGCTTTTCGCGTGGTATCGTGCTGTTTCAAAGAGATGAAATTTTAGGGTCCGATGTCAAAAGAAGCAAATTTGGAATTTAGCAGATCCTTATTGGTATTCTCACGACACTATTTCCTTCATGTTATGTTCTCTACTTTTGCCAATTTCCTTGTGTCTTGCTTCTAAGACGTCTTCTGACATTTGACCTATTGAGAGTATACAAGTAGATATTATGTCAATTCCGTGTATAAGAAGCTTGTGTACAGTGACAGGCATGTAGTACCAAAAATGGCAATTTAATGCTATAACCCCTGGATATTACGTTCAAAATAATTGTTTTTATTATTCGTTCATTTATACCACTTATTTCCGCACTAATTGAAGCATTCCTGAAAAATCGCCTATTGGTGTTTCCGTCGTTTGTTTAACCAAAACCTGGCTTCGGCTTATTGACAATTAAGCCCAGTTTTTAGTTTTTTAATTCAGTTTGGATTCGTTGTTTATTTTTCTATACAATTTTTTTTATTTTCATCTCCTCTAGCCTGCCAATATTTTATAGGCAACTTATATGCTACATGTAGACGACATTCGAAACAATGAATCCAAGCATGAAGTGTGGAAATTCCAAAGTTATAATTTTCAGCATTAGGCACTCTTTCTAGAGAGCTATGTATTTATGATCGTTTTGCCCCACATATAAAACATTTTGCACTACTATCTGTGTCTGAAACTATATTACATAGGTACTTCCATTGACCATTGTAAAGTGTAAGTCATGAGATATGACTACATCCAAGTTTGAAACGGTAACGTTGAATTAATTCAAATTCGGAATTAGCGTCTGAAATCTTTCAGATTCGCTTCTTACTGCATCGGAACTCTCCTTTACAAATGCAAACTTAAATGGTCTATAATACTTGGTCTTGGCTTGCTCCATATAATCTGTTCATCTAACGTATGTTTCAACTGCAAAGAAACTAAACCAATTGGGAATAACTATTTGTCAGTAAGAGAAGCGTCAGATTTTTTTTGCCTGTATAAGCTATACCCGACATACCGTCAAAGCTCCACTTATATATCATAGTTAGTCCTTGAAGACAAGTAACTTTACCAAGAACTTCCACTTAAGTATATCTCTACAATTCTAGTGACTGAGTGATCCAGTAAAGCTTGAAGATTTACCTCCTCATGACTTTCGGTTACTTCAATAAATTTCTCAGCTGGATAACATGTTTTGTTCAAATTTTGTAAAGTATATACTGGGCCATGTTTCTTTATGCTATTGACAGTGGCTCGAAGTAACCTCTACCCGAACTTAGATAGATTTAAATCTAAATATTATGCCAAAGATTGCTCTACATATAAATCTTTATTTGTTTTTTTCTCTCTCTCCTTGATGCCCTTCAATTTCCTGGCAGTTTCTGGTGATCTCGACAAGTCCTTCACAAGGGCTGCAGAAGCAGTATGTCCTGCGGTCAGCAATGAAAAATAAATTGCTAGAAACAATTCCGACGTAGAGCATATTACCAACACATCGTGAACCTTTTTTCTCTTAGTTGAAGATACACATTCTCCGAACGCTTTGGGATGCTTCAAAGAGGCTGGCAATTCCAGTTCCGCACTTAACCAAGGCGATTTGGATGCATTTTCAGAAAGAACATATTGCATATAAATACTTGGTTGATCGTTTATTACCTGGGCTGGACCCATAATAAAAAATAATTTATAGTATACAAATCGATCTGCACAAGTCATAATTATATTTTTGCTTAAACATTCTAGCCTTTTCATTGCTCTCAACTACAGATGAGTAAAAGTTAAAAAAAAGTAGACAATCAATATGAGATAAGACATACTGTGTGGATAGAATCATATTCAACGATTTTCGTTACTTAAATTTTTATAACATTTGAATAAATAGGAGAGAAAAAAACTAATATTCAGTTGAATCATAATTAATGTTTCAAATAGAATTAGAAGTAGCAACAACGTAATTCTTACTTAACTAAACTAATTAGTCTCCTTGAAAGTTTTGAAATTGGTACATTGAAACTGCGAACGAAAAAACCAAGGAAAATCTCAAATTAGACTCGTAACTTCTTTCTAACTTAATAACCATTATCGATTACAAAATTTATTATCAACGGGAATTGGTCAGTTATCGCCTTACCTAATTACAGTTTTAGTTCCGGATACACACAGCAACGCACTTCAATTATAAATCGCCTGCGCATTATGATTATGAAATTTCTCGACGAAAGCATAACCGCACAACAGCAGAACATCGCGTCAAAAATCGAAAGTGATCATGAATCAAAAACGTGAATACGAACGAAATGAGCGAATCTTTTCGTCCGACAAAAGTGAAATTGTTTACCTTCGCGGTTAGCGAACGGCCCCCTTCACGAAATCAGTGAAGAAAAAAAAACCCACAAGCGACTCTGTTTTATAGCTCTTAATTTATGGCGGTGTGTTAATAGAATTTCTTAAAAGACGAAAAGAAAAAAAACAGTACTTTTTACATACAAATTTAATAATAGATAATTGAACCAGTAGTGTAATGAACATTTGAGTTCACCGACTTTGTGTAAACTAATGTGACCACTCACCTTTGCTTTTTCTTTCAGGAATTTCAACTGTTGCATCTCTCGGTTGGTGGTGAATTTGTAGAGTGCATTCACCAGCGCGACTGAAATAAGTGAAATTTTATCTCCTGTGTTCGGCAGCCAACTTGGTGGATTTGATTGGATTGTATTGAATATATGTATGTACTACGTACAAAAATACAGATTACGGGTATATTATACTCGAGATATCAGAGACAGGTACTGTAGCAAGATACTTTGGACAAGAGAAAGATACCAATTTCATGATCAATAAAACGTTACAACCATCTAAGGCAGGAAGATCGCCGATAGTCGCCAATTTACACAACGTTCAATGTTAGAAGTGTGCTGCTAAAAAGTGAAATTTCCCCTCGGGCAAGGTAAGCGATTGTGTGTACAGCTGAAGGTCGACAAGATCAATGATCGTGCAAGTGTGGATTTATGAAGCATTTTTGAGTAATTTTGAAAGAATCTTGTCCGATGTTTTGCAGATGATAAGGTAATACGACATATGTTCAGTAGAGGAGCAGTGATCGTGATTATCGAAATATAATGACAAGATCATTAATTGCGAAATATCATCCTCCGTCCAGTGTACCATCCGTTTGAGATATGCCTACGAACAAGGCAAAAATTTCACATTCTTCCACGCCTTGTTAAACTATAAAAAAGCGAAATAACCTTCAATTTCTTTTTTTTTTTCGATTAACCCAAAAAAAAACAAAAAACTTCAAATTTTCTCTACCGATGTAAGATGTTAGGACCCAACAAATGTCGTTTTGTTACGATTGTGGCTGGTATTCTGTTAGCAAATGCAATTGATACACCATCAAAAAGTGGTACGATAAAAATCTCATCTTCCATAGATCCTATTAAATCAGAAATATCTTCAAAACTCATTGATCCTTGGAGTTCTCGAGTTTCGCGAAATCTGTACCCACCACATCAGATTTTCTCAAACACAGATGATGTACGATTTTACCAAGAACGTAAAAGATCTGACGGTACTGTGACTAGTTCTTTTGGAGCATTTCGAATTGGACGAAGTGCCAGTAGAAGATCAGATGATGAATCTGGAATCATATATCATGACGAAAGCAATGCAACACTTCCTAAGATAGCTACCGCACCACAACGGATAAACTATGTTTACATTCCATTATTTCAGCAAAGTGAAAATATTCCTGTTAAGCAAAATGTTAGTCTAAGTAAAATAAAACCTCCCGCACATGTACTTGTCAATGAAGGGGGTGTGATAGATGAAGATGATGATGATACTGTTGATCGCGCTGATAATGACCGATCAAAAGAGTTAACTACAGATGAAATTTCAGGACGAAGATCTGGTTTTAAATTTCCTAGCCACAATTTACGGCATGAGGTACCATTTTACCCACAAGGCTACAGAGAAGATAGTCCACATTTTGGAGAATCTCCAGGATTTCCTGTTCCATACAGTGATGAATTGCCAAAGTCTTATACAGAATATGAAACGCGATATACAAGACAAATGGTTTTTGAACCAGAATCACCCGCATCTATAAGTCACAATGTAGAATTTCCAGGACCGAATGCAAATAGTAAACCGAATCCATCAATTATTGGAAAGCCTTACCTTGATGAGGTTACCAAATTCGGAGATATCAATGGTCCAGTTACAGTAATCCAAAGACCCAACCGAGGTATTTACTTTGGTGAAGATTTCCGAAGTCCACGGCCATTTATTCCTCAAAAGATGTATGTAGATTACAATGACTACCCAGGACCACCAAAATCTAGATTTACACCACTGAAATCACGAACACCTCGAGTCGTTTTTCCCACAAATGACAATTTTCCAAGTGGACCTTCCAGCGGAACATTTTCAAGTGATTCTGTTGCTTTTCGGTAAGTTTAAAAATGTTCGATTTAAAAATTATTTTTGCGTTCATTAAACTGTGCAAAAAATTTTAGTGATCAGAATTTTGGATTGAACGAACTAAGTGCAATTCAGGATGTTCGCAACGAATTCAGTCTGCAGGATATAAATGGAGAGGATGCACCGTCGAGTGCAGTAACATTTAAAGAGAAAGGTAAGTTTAAATGTTGTCGATATGTTTTGCTACCATTGTTTGTTGCATACTAGATAAAGTTAGAAAATAAAGAATTTGTCTGTTTGAAGGCTATGTGTAAAAAAAACCTTAAGTAAGTTTATTTTCAGTACTTTTAGTACACTGTTGTACATTATCTGAACATGTATAGGATATGCTTTTATAGAAAAAATCATTCATATAAGATGGAATATAGTACAACGCAGATAATAAAATGCTTTTATAGAAAAATCATTCATATAAGATGGAATATAGTACAACGCAGATAATAAAATCAGTTCTAAACTAGAACTCTGGGGTATGTCGTCGCACACTTGAAGGAAACCTGATCATGCATTTCTCAGCAAAATCTTTGTTGTCTGTTACGGTTGTACGATCACAAACGTTTTCTATATATAGCAGAGATATATAAAAGTCTAACAGAATAAGTAAAATTAGGTCAGATTAGGCTATCGTAATAGCTACAAATTTTACGATTGATCACGTACCTTTTAGTAGTCCGTTGTAATGTCATGTCCATTAGACCATTGAATATAACAATTCGCAGATATATAAACTCAAAGATTATGAGTTCAATCATGAACAAAGCTATTGGAGCTGAACATTTTTTAAATTTTCTAAAGTCAGCAACCAAAGAAGAGATTTCTGAAATAGTTTATCAACGTGAAAAAGATGCTGCGTTTGGTGTCTCTAATATGCACTTTAGTCTCACTTTATGACAGAATTCTTTTCTAAGGATTATTTTCGAAAAATTTTCTTACGAATTTGTGGCAAGGAATGCTACAGAAAGATTATGGTTAAAATGGTTCTTGCGCCAGCGCCACTTAAAATTGTTATCAGCGTTAAGTTCCAAATAACTGAGTCTTTAGAGTTTTATGCTCACATTTTGTCGCCAACAATGAAATTTATGTATAATTGTGTATATATATAATTCCAGAAAACAACAAACAATATTCGATACGTCGAAAAAATGACGTTTCTTGAATGGGGGCCCCCTTTAATTTTAATTTTATTTTATTTTTATTATTTTTTGTTATAGCGGCAATAGAAATACACACTCTGTGATAATTTCAACTATCTACCTGTTACGGTTCATGAGATACAACCTGGTGACGGACGGACGGGCAGAGAAGGCTTAGTAATAGGGTTTGTACGGAACCTTAAAACTCAGACCAGAAAAAAATGGAGAAAAATGTGAGAAGAAATTCGCCATAAACAATATTCAGAACTGCATTGGCGTAACTAACGCCACCCCCCCCCCCCCCCCCCCCCCCCCGAGGACTTTTCACAAGGAGGGCACACAGTTTTTAGGGGCCCATATGTATTTTAATATGAAGTGATAAAACTTGAAACCACATAAAATAACAACGCTGGATTAATAAGCAGTTAGATTCACTCAATTAAAATTCAGTTTCTCAATAAAAGAAAGAAAGAAAGATTTCATTATTTCAATTCCATATAAAGATGTTCATATCATCATAGGTTTTGAGAAGCTGCAAAGACGCTGGCTAGACAGTAGTGATGATATAACAATAAAAAAGTCGAGAATTCTTCTATTTATTCTTTGTATTTGAACGGAGAAATAAGATTCGCCTGAAACTGAACCGCTGGAAATTATTTTCTGGGAAATATTGGGCTGACTTCCTTAGGCTAGGCGTATACTCTGCTAGCATGCATCAGAGTTCGTAGATGAGAGAAAGATATTATCCTTATAGTGATTGTAAAACTAAGTTTGACTTAAAAACATAGATGGCATAAGAGCTAGATGTCGCTTAGCATACCGTAGAAAAGTATACAGATTTTAAATGGCTGGTCCATTCCGGAATAGACCACAACATGTTTCTGAGGCACCGAGAACAAATGTTGCTTTGACAGCAGTTTTGTATACATTTGGTCGACTACCTCAACATGGTAGATGCGTGAAAATATGAATCACTCGACATAACTCATCATATCTCTTTTCATGTTCCTGTACTGATCAAAGAAAAGGAATGATGCACAGCACAACATGTTCGGTGCTGTGGGAGGGACGTAAACGTTACTTCTTTCTTGTCTCGTTTTTGGAAATACTTTTTATTTTGCTGTAGTTATTGAGATTAGATTTGACTTAAAAGAAAAACTTTATTTAATGCATTTGCCACTGTGAGTAATTTTATGGAATGGTATTGCATGAAGGCTTTGCACCAACTAAATATTCTCCTATCGAACTTAACAATTTTCCTAGAAATTTACAAACTTTGACAAGCTAATACCATACAAAGTCTAGACACGTGGAACACAAACATGCAACGCTTTTCTAGAATATAAAATTAACGATGCCTCGATGCCAGGACCTGATGAAGGGAAGGCCACAATTTTTTTTTAGAAATTTACTGGAAATTTCTTTCTTCGAATTTTCATGCATTGGCCGAGGCCGAGAGCTCTAATCAAAGATGACTTCCATCAAGGAAGGCCCACTGACTTATAACAATGGACTGAGCGTATTGTCATTTTCCTTTAGGGAAGCATGGCACAAGTTTTATAGTTCTCTCTTTCGCCCTATGGCAGAGTTGGAGCTACCAACACAAAATATTGCATTCTGGAACGTTTGCTTATGCCATTTGATGTTTTTATGTTGGTTACAGATGCAATCACCGCAGAAGGAATAAGGTAAAGATAGTGTTTACCATGTTGCGTCTCTCTTGCCCATAAGCAGGATTCAGTTACGAATAACTTTTGAAAATTAAAGTCGGAATGAGTTTAATTCCTTATAAGCGATTAAAATGTCATTTGGGCACAAGAAAATATATTTTTTTAATTTAATTCGATTTTCGGATGTAAGATTTCATCTGATTAGTTGAGTTTTACATGTTTTTTATTTAATCGATTTAAAGGGTGCTCTAACGGTGATATAGAGAAACACAATATTTTTTGTGCCACATGAAATAGCAAATCGCTCAGTCCATTGTTATAAGTCAGTGGGAAGGCCGCAATTTTTTCTTAGAAATTTAGTGGAAAATTTTTCCCTAGAATTTATACGCACTTTTGGAGGGCGACAACAACTGCTATGAGCGTAGACGCGTAGCTAAGCAATAAGCAAAAAATACGTACATAGTCGAGGCATTGTTACTTTTATATTGGAGCGAGGCACTATGGTCTGTATGGATTAGTTTGGCTTTGGCCCTGATCTTTGCCTACGGCTTGTATGTATGCATTTACACAAAATTAAAATGATTTATTCACGTACACAAACTGCGGTTCCCTTCCTTCACTTCTCTATTCGTAGATTATGCTCGTCTCCAGTCGCCACAGCGACCGATGCCAGCATCTATTGAATGAAGATCGCTGCGAGTCCATTTACCCCCACCCACCGCACCGAATATGTTGTGCTGTGCATCAATACTTTAGTTTGATCAGTACAGCAACATGAAAATAGAAATGATGATAGATACGTCGAGTGATTAATATTTTCCAGCATCTATCATGTTGGGGGAGTCGACCAAATGTATATAAAACTTCTGTTAAAGGAACATTTGTTCTGAGCACCTCTGAAAGATGTTGTGGTCTATTCCGTAATGGGCCAGCGATTTAAAATCTGTATACTTTTTCTGATACTCTATCTATGGGGCATCTAGTTCTTATGCTTACAATTAGTTACTTATTGTTTTGTAGAGTCGCTACTACAGCAGATGTAACCAAAGGGTAAGCCAGCAATGCTTCACTCCAATATAAAATCAACGATGCTTCGACGTGATGTAGGGAAAGCCGCATTTTTTTCTTAGAAAATTACTGCAATTTTTTCCTTAGAGTTGTTATGAATTTGTGGAGGCCGACAACGGTACACAATGTATCTGAAAATAACTCCAGTCGGCCACCAGACTGAATAAAAATTCTGCCGAAACATTTTCTGTAACTTTCTAAGAAGAAATGAATGCTTAATGCTCATCTATGCGTCTATGCTCATACAAATTGTTAGTGGGCTAAGTACTCGCTACCGGCCACCAATAATGCATAAAGCCTCGTTTCCACTAATACAAATTGTGCCAACTTGCTCGGCAACATGTTGTGTACTTGTTGGGAGCCGACAAGTTAGCTTAAACTTATAAGTGTTTCCATTTAAATAAATTCTCGCAGACTTGTTGACTTAACTTCTTACATTCTACTCCATTGCATTCCACTAGTTTAGCCAACATAACAAATGAACGTTTCCACTGAAATGAAAAAATCTATCCAACAAATTCTGCTAGTTTTTGCAGCAGACATCCAACAAGTTGCCAAAATTTGTCTGAATTTTCATATAGCGTTTCCACTTATACAGAATGTTGCCAACTTATTTCAAAACTTGTCGGGTAAGAAAATTTGTATAAGTGGAAACGAGGCTTAACAATTATAAGGAAAAAATCTCGATTAAATTTCTAAGAAAAAATTGCTGCATTTCATTTTGCATTGATTTTATATTCGAGCGAAGCGTAACTCGTTAATGTACTTCCCTTGTAAATATCTTATTACTTTATCTATGCTTTGCGGATTATTGAACCCCTTGTAAATACTTCAGTTTCAGAGATTTTAGCGACTGAGTGTGATCAAAACTGTTCAAAATGGTACAATTGGACTGGAGCCATCTGTCATTAGACCAACTTTCCCGGGGGTTACACGTAATAGTACAGCTTGCATGCAAGTTGCACTGCCATAATTCTTGCACGTGTAACCTCTACTACTATGCTGGTAGCTCAGATGAGCAGCTGAGGTGATAGTAATTTGACATTATACAGTTTTCAAGATGGCAGAAAAGAAATGCTTAAGAAAATTTGATAAATTTATTCTGGGAAAATTGAGATTTTATGGGATCATTTGCATTACTTCATTTACCAACACCTTCCCCTTAATTTTTTCTTGGGTTTTTAATATTCTGCTACTTCCTTTATTGCTATAATTTTCCAATATACGCAAGACTTTACGTCTCAATGCCATTTTTTAAATGAACTTGCATGCAAGATGATAAGACATCAACCGAACTGCCTTCTGCTGTCAAGTTAAAAGTCACTTTGGAAGGGAGGTTTGCATACAAGCTGTACTATCTCGTGTAAACCGCAGGATTAACTTTAGAATATTAGATATACTATAAGCAATGAATGAAAATTAAAATATTTTTAAGATCAAATTTTGCACGTTGAAAAGTTTTGAAATTCCCTCAAGCTCCCAACTTTGTTGTACGGTATGGAGATCAGTGGACTCGGGCTCTTACTTTAAGTAATCGGATATTTCCGGCTACTTATGTGGAAGGGATGCATTTTCCCCTTTCGCTTGCTTAAGCGTTTCTTTCGGGTACTCATCGGTTTTTCAATCTGGCTTGGAGTGAGTGGATAGTTGAAAGCACTGTTGGGAGATCGTGGTAATTCTCTCATATTGTGGGAATTCTGGTCTGAAAAAAATTCAAAATGGAGAAGGGAATAATTTCGTCTCCCCGTACAAAATTATGGGAAACATTACACATCTGAAGTTCACAAAATATTTCCTTACAATTGACACCTATGTATGTCTCTTTTGGTACTAAGCATCATCTCAGGCACATTTCTGACATCAGATATGTACATCTCGTGCCGAATTTATTCATCAAAATGTGCACTGGATATCGCATTTGACTAGGAAGTCGGAATGCCATTTCAATTTTTAAGTTGTCACGTCTTACGTACAAAAAATAATGTTTTTAAATATTACTGTAAAAAGAAAAAAACATTTTTGTTTTCGTCTTAGTTTTATTAAAGGAATCATTAGGAAGTCGCATTATATTCGTTTGACAGGTTAAATGATACTTAAGTTTATAGTTTGTCACTTGAATTGTCGAGAGGCCTTCCAGCATAAATTTGCTTGCTCTGATAGGAATCAGCAGTTGTATTCTGTCTAGGACATAAGTAGCATTCCAAACAAACCTAATACTCATTATAATAAGAGTATATTTACATTCAAAGATTCTGCCTGTTATGATGACATATTGACAGACACAACCGTCGAGAAATACTTCCCAAGCCATGAAACAAAAATACATATGTGTTCAATGTGCATGGTAGTCCAAGTCTCGAAAATGTTCCATATTGATTTGATTGGAAAAGTGACTTAACATTGATTTTATATATATATACGCATAGGATATACTTACTATATACCTTACTTAACAAATTATTAGTTAAATACATGCATGTGCAGCCGTAGTCCGAATCTACAGCAGATTCATTCGATTTCAGCTGACATTTGCATATCCAATGATTACTCAGTTGAGAGTTTTTGTTTTTGTGTAATCGTAGTCATTTGCTTTAGATAAATATCTTTATACCATGGATGGTAAATTCGTAGGGTATACTAAGTGGGGTTATCTTACAAACATTTTGTTTTGCCCTATATAAGTACTTGGGCACTGCCTGAGAACACGTTTACGTAGAGAACTGAAATTTGAACACAGATATAAAAATAGTCAATAAAATTTCAAAACTGAACTAAATCGGCCAACACTTTCTTGGTCTTTCCATACAAAACCTTGGGTTTTCACTGTATATTTGGGCACTACCCGAGAACGCCTCGACGTGGATAGGTCAAATGTCGAGACTGCATTTTCATAAAAATGGCAAATACATGTTTAAACATGGACTAAATTGCGCAATCCTTCCTTGATGGTTGCCAGTACTTTCACTATATATTTGGACACTGCCTGACAACGCGTTGATGTAGAGAGCTCAAATTTTGTACGCAGAGTTTTCATAGAAATCGCGCAACCCATTCTTTGTATTGCCATAGGGAACTTTGTGTTTTCACTTTATTTAACTTTTACTTTAATCTAAGGAATAATATTTGGTTTCAGAGCAATTATAAGTTTATCTCTTGTTTTAAATTATTTTGATAAGAATATGATTACGGTTGGGAGGATAAGAAAGCAAACTTAATATTATCAGAACACAATTTTTCTGTATGAATAATAGTTTAGGAGAGTCTGCTTTATGGTTTCGGAATTATTTCCCAGGACCTTGCCACACCACATTTTAATTTGTTATTTCCCAAACTATGTGGTTGGCGACGGCAACTGTTCCGAAATTCCACTTAAGAAAACATTTTTTTTATTTATTCAAGAGACTTAGGAACTATTCTTAAGGAGTAAACACAGTTTAAAAAAAAAGGGGCAAGCAACGTTCTGACGGAAGTGGGAAATTTCTATGACGAAACTACTTCTTTAAAAGTCAGTCCGCAACTAAAACGGTATTGAGATAGGTCGATTGCGAAGCTGAAATAAAATAAATTAAGTAAAAAAGTATATTGCCCTTTTGCTATGGTAATGAGGAAGGAATGTAGAGTAGAAAAACTTGAAATAATAAAATGTATTTGTTTAAGTTTGCTGAAACAAAAAAAAAATATTTCTAAGTTCGTAATGGCCGGTTTGTTTCGTAGGCAAGGCTTAAGTCTCAGCGATGGCTTCAGTTAAGGCTTAATAAATATTTCGGTTAAACAGTCAAGGCTTAAGTGATAACACTGGCTAAAAGCAACCTTAATTTAAGCCCGTCATATCCATGGCTTAAGCCTCAGATGTTGCTGTGAAACACATATGGAGATTATTGCTAAATATATAATTTGCCTAAATATTATAATTTTTGTTATTAAACGAACGTGCATATTTCAAAAGTTATACTTTAAAACTAAATTGAAATTTTCCATGCGAAAAATCATTATCTAGTTAGCAGTTTTGAATACTCTCTGGTAGCTAGTGTCAGCAGTCCATTTGACGTTTTATGAAGAAACCAAACAGTTTAAGACAAAAACGAGTTATTTATCTGATGCAGAGGATATAAGCGACGAAGAAATGTCACTCGTGAAAAAATTATAAGAAGGTGCCCGCAATATTTCGAGAAATGGGGTGACGTTGATTTTTATTCTCGTTTCAGACTGTCGAAACATTCGGTTACGATGATTTTGGATCTGATAAACTCACAGATAAAAAGCTCGAGTGAGTGGTAAAAACTGCGCACAGTTTAAACAAACGAGTGATAATAATATTTTATTTAGATATCTTCTTCTGCACCAGGATTCAAAATGGCAATTTTGCTTTAAAAATTCACAATTACCGCAGTGCTGACAACTTAAAATTTTTTATCTGCGATTTAAGTAAACTTCTGTTTGATGAGTACTTACTGTGAAACCGTCTAGGCTTAAGTTCTGGGCTTAAGACTGGACTATGAAACCGGCCATAAATGATTTTGAGCGGCTAATCATCATCCAAGTCGAAAACAAAAAACGAACGATTGCACGTATCCCCGCCAAGTTATAGTAAAGGTTGCTTAAGTTAAAAAAAAAAATTGGAAAGTGCTAGGGTGACCACAGTTGGTTGCCATTTTTGATGATCTAGTACTTATTTCCGTATAATTTTCTTACAAATTTTACTTAATTTCGTTGATAGAACTTGACCTTTTATGTGGTTGGATGTGGGAATAGGGTCGTGAATTTCACGTCTAAGCATATTTTAGCTAAACGAATAGGCAGCAATCTCAATACGACATCAGTGTATATTGGCTTCCATCAACAGCGTTTTATAACCATGATTGCGCAAGAGTTGCTTGATATCTTAACAGATCTGTTCGTTGGTCTCTAGAGTTCGGTGCATCGATATTTTCGCAACTCGCAAGCTCTATAAATTTATACAAGATGCATCTATAGCATCATATTTTTAGGAAGGTTATTATCTCATTAGAGTTAGTTTTTCAGGCATCTAATGAGGTTACGAATCCATACCCAGATATTGGAGATTTTGACAAGCAAGTCCTGCAAGCATTCGCAGTGTACGTGCTCTGCAGATTCTACTTCTTTGTTGCAGAATTAGCAGTTATCATTATGCATTAATTTGTTTGTAATTATAACCTTCTTTATTTTTATTCCTTAAAGTACTTAAATGGAATGACAATGTGTAATTTAGTTTTTAGTAAACATGTTGTAAGAAAAAGTTTAATTCTTATCTACAATACAATACAATACAAAAATATTTTATTGAAAGACCCTGGCCGAGGCCACGTTCTTAAAACGGTGGGTACATAGATCTATGCTCATAAACAATCACCCTGTGGTAATAACGTATAGAAATATTCCTAAGTATATCTAGTATGTACGCCGATACGATATCCTCTCATTCTCCACTTACCTGAATGGGTCCTAAATATTAGGTAATTTCATCTTAACCACACTTACTTACTTCGAATAAAGGTAAATTCTAAACTTTTTCTTGATTTTTATTCGAAATATGCAAAAATTTTATGTAATTTTTTACTAATCTTTGATTACGAAACAAAACACTGAAAGGTGAAAAGCGGGAATAGAACACAATCAGTACATTAGCTGCAAACACAAATATTTTGCAGTAATTATTCAATTAGCTTTAATTGTAAAGATTTTCTATGTATGTGACATACATAAGTCGGTTGGGTTGTTATGACAAGACGACATCAAGAAGTTAAATAAGGATAACTTGTATAATATTGTTATGTAAAAATAAAACTTTTCTTTGTATATCAGAGAATTACATTTTTATTTTACAGCTGAAATTGATTAAAATATTGTTAAATACAAAATAAAATAAATAAGTACTCGTGTGTAGGTATACACATATGATAATAGTAATTATTATATGTATAGTATGTATAGTATATATATATATGGAAAACTTCGAATTCTTCCTTGTAACCTAATTAGTTTTGTTATTTCATAGTGCCAAAATTCTAGTCCAAAAAATGTTCACAATTGTTGCCACAAATTTTAGGTACTTTTCCCTAAAATGGGAATATTCTCTACATTTTTGGGAAAAATACCTAAACTTTGTGGCATCAATTTGTGCCTCTTTTACAGCCTATAACACATACATTTAATATTTTGTCAAACAATTTCTTCTCTATGTTCATTAACTGTTCTCCACAAGAATAAGTGTTTTAATATTTAGGACAAATTTAAAAACAAAATTCTCTGCATCTCCACCACCTAAAGTTTTGTCAAGATTCACCTAGTAAACTAGTACCAGTCCCTTGTGTGATGTAATTTTGTTCCGTATTTTATTTCTTCCGGTAAATGTTTGCGTGATTAACACGACACTCCCTAGTTCCAGGAATTTGTTGTCAATTATAATCAGTACCGCACAGAAATATCACTGGTTATGGACAAATATTGTTTAAAATAAAAGGCATAGACTTTTTAACTTGAATCCGATTTTGACTTAGTATTATCTAAATATTTACACTCATATCCGAAATCAGCTTTTACGAAAGGTAGTAAGAACGTTCCTGGAAAAATATTATCATTTGATTACTTACAGCCAACGGATAGAGGCCGGATATTCAGAGTGATTCTTGAGGTACTTCAAAACTCGAATTTCTACCCTAATTGTGATTCAGCAAGTCCAAAGTGTTTTTGTGTCGCTAAAGAAATCCCCTGGTTTTAGATATGGAAAATTCACGCTTTTAGATTCATGCCATCACATTCATCGGAGCTAGTACTGGACATAATGAGGGTGACAAATTCTGTCACATCGTTCCTATAGTCCAGATCTAGCCTCTCTCCCCATGATACTTTGTTATTCTCGAAATTAAAAGAAAAGGGAAAAGCAATCCTGGTGAATGATATCAACTCAAAAGTTGAAATCTTGCAATGGATTTTAAAATAACACGCCCCCCCTCTATGGGAAAGGGTTGGATTAGTGGCGGCCTAGAACGGAAAAGTATTTGAGACTATCACAAACAAAATCCTTTTATTCGCACCGCTTCATAGTTTTTTTTTCAATTTCATTGTCTTATGACGGATTTCAAATTGTATCTACCCGGGTAGATACATACAATTTATATGGAAATTTGGTAATGCAAGTTTCTCGTTAGAATATTTGCAAGCAAAAGAGTAAAACATGTAAATGCATCATTTATTTATTTTTATTGATAATAAAATAACTAATAATATAATAAAAGTATGGACGGAAATGGAAAAAAAAGAAAAATACTGAAAAATATCAGAGTAGGGATAATGACTACATTGAGGAAGGACCTACATTACAGCCTTCATATTTTGGTTGTGTCAAGCTGTGCAGCTGTGCGCATACTGGTTTTTTTCTTGATGCATGTTGGCAAGTAGCTCTTTCTTTTTCTGGAGAATCATCTGGGGTGAAATCTTGGTCCATTTGGCTTAATGCAGTAACCGACTCACCTAAAATACATTCCACTGCCGCATATAATTTTTCGTCTACTGTTATCGATTTAAATGGTATGTAATGTAATATGACTTTAGGTTTGAGTCTATCATCATAAAGACATTCGTAAATGGTGCAGCTTTATCCACCTCTAAGTGAGTAGCTCTTGTAACGTACCAATCGAAACGAATGAACCGCAGTATTTGTGGGAATCTGTTTCTAAACATCGTAGCACAATAAAGTGGGAAGTAATTATGTCTACAGAGAATACCTTCAGCCTCTTTATATGAGTTATGACACCCCATCAGTAAAATTCCCAGATATTCATGAATTTATATTTCCGTAAGTGATTCCCATGTAAGGGGTTTTTACCGGGATTTTTGCTGACCCATTCGGCGCAGTTCCTTTTGCGACAAATTCTTGGTGATCGGATTAGGGCCGCTAAACAATGAACCACGAAGAATAGTGTGAGCACACTTTCATTGCAACGTCGATGGATCTTTACACCATTTTGTCTCATACATACTTGCTTACAAAATAGCTTTTATCAGATGAGGAATCTTCACCAGGATCAACATTATCGATTTATCATCTGAGTACGCATCAGAATTTAACTCCACCTCTGTTTCTTCACTATTGACTGCACCATCAAAATCTAAATATCCCTCCTCAAGAATATTCTCTTCATCGCTATTAGCACCCTCAAATAACTCAAAGTCTTCTTCCTCCGTTTCGGAGTTGACCTCTTGCAGTTGCCTAAAATAGGCTTGCCTCCTTTCACATGAGGTCTTTCATACAGTCAATGCATACAAATGCTGTAAATATAAACGCAGTTGAGTCCAGCGGCCAGGCCAATAAACATTTCTCCAGTAAATGGTGTAATCTAAAATATAAGCAGATCCTAGGACATATAAAACATTAAATTCTGGAATATATGCAAAAACTCACCTGTCAACCGCTGACGAAGAAATATTTTCAAAATTCCTATCTGGATTCATATTTTGTTTTTTTTTTTTTTGTTACACAACTTCCCACTTAAAAATTTCAATTGAAACTAAATCATGAAATATACTTAGATATGCTTTACTGAAGAAACAAACGTACCAAGGAAGTACATTATCTCTATTTCGCAAAAAATACTTCTCATTATATGTTTCCAGCTATTCATCCAGCTGCCCTAAGGTCCTTCTCATACAAAATAACATAAAACCCTTGCTTTTATCTATTTCCATATAATTATAAGACCAAAAACCTGTATTTGATGTAGATTCGATTACATGATGAGCGCGACTTGCGGCGCACGTATTTCGCACAGGAATTAATTTACAAGGGATCAGACTAGATACTAGAACATTCACCCATACATGTGGCGATAAACGAGTGGAAAATATTCGACTTTACGGCGGTGCTCGTGTGAGTCGACATAACAAGTTATTGTCACATTACTAATGAACTCAACGGCTCTGTTTTGAACAATATCTAATGAAGCTTAGGTTATGCGCCGAGCCTTGGCTCGGACGTGAGAATTGTATTTCATTCTAGGTCTGATATAGGACTTGTAGAGGAGTGCTAGATTTGAGACGGGCTAAAATATTTCTTAAACTTTTTCAGAAATGCAAGACATTTCGAGGCATCTTTGGCAACACAAAAGATGTGCTTCGTCCAGCTTAATTTACTGGAAATTTTAATGCCAATGATGCATACAAACAGTATATCGGAAATTAAGGCTCCATCAAAAGAAACGGTAGTGGTCAAATTATGATCTTGTTTTAAGGAGACGAGATAACGTTCAGTCTTAAACGCATTGAATTCAACACGATTCGCCTTGTCCTAATCAGCATTCACTCTGAAGTCCGCAAAGAGTAAGCGAAATCAAAGGTACTATCATCAGTGAAACTTCTATTCTCCATCAAATATAACGCCATCTAATACAACCAGTATTAGGCGATTATATATAAAACTTTCAATCTATGATAGAAGAAGAGGGTAGAGACCAAATGCTTTAAGTTTTCCTAAAATAACAGAATGTCATACTCTATCAAACGAGTTTGAAATATCTGTAGATCAAAATTTTGAACTCTACGGTTCCAACGTCCCAGAAGAAAAGTCAGCAAGTGTTTCGATCACCGTCTATTGGGGAAACCATATTGGCGATCGTTGATACATCAATTTGGAGTTAATGACAGATTTAAAAACCTTTGAAAAAATCAAAGTGATTGCAATTGGTCGATAATTTGAGAAATCGCTACTGTCTCCTTTTTGGAAATAGGCTGAACGTGGGCTAGTTTCCAAACAATTCGAGGCATTTGAATCAGAAAAATCGGGAAATTTAAATTTTTGAAAATGGCGATACACCGTAAAATCACTAAATATCTAACCCCCATAGCGGGGACGTGGGGCGTCGTAGGAGGATCCAACAAATACGGTTGAGTTATTTTTGTATTACATATAATCTCTTCGAATTGCATCCAAATCGCAAATGATCTGGTACAAAATTAGTTCAAAGGTATCGTTTTCGTGTGGAATGGCTGTGTATATATGGTCCCTTTAATAATTTATATCACCAAAACAAAGCCAAACACCATTACAATTATCTTCATATAGATAGACAAGATTTCTAGCTTCAAATTAATAATATAGAAAAAAGTGAAAAAAGTCTTCAATAGGTAATATATTTTTATTTTTTTGACAAAAATACTATTATTAACAAACCATTTTTTTCGTTCGGTGCTGCTATCTCTTTTTGTGAAAAATATAAAGTATTAAGCTTCATCTGGGGTTTGAATCAGAAAAATCGGTTGCACAATTCTCGAGATATAATTTTTTTAAAACGTCATTACATCGTAAAATCACGTTATTTGTAACCCTCCTAGCCAGGGGTTGGTGATTGTTACAGGAAAACAAAAAAATACGTGTGAGCTATTTTTGCATTTCATACAAACTGTGACAGTTTCATCCAAATCGGAGATATAAAGTACTCCGCATTTTTAGCAGAAATCGAAGAAAATTGTTCAGCACTCAAACGGTTAATTTTGCTTCTCTGATCACAAATAATGATGGGGGAATAGACTTTATTAATATCGGTTTTGTGTAAAACTTATTGTTTTACAAAAAAGATTGACACAACACTTTTGGAAAACGTATATTTGAACTCGTTCATATTCAATAAGATAAACAGAATTAAATAGACTCTTGTTATCTGTTTTGTTTTCAACCATTAAGGATTTTTTCTTTAAGGTTAATTAGAGAAAAATATTAAGAAGATACGTTTATTATACTTAGCTACCTAATTCCCAATAGCTTGACAAGTTGTTTGCATCTTTTTAACTGCATTATTTCTTTCCTGATTTTGTAATATTCGAATATTCGCTATTCGTTTTAGCTTATTTAATACTCTGTTGTTATTTTTCAATTTGATTCATCTTTTCCGAAAAAACGACATTTTTCTTCATTTAAAGTGCATGACAATTTAAATATGATCATCTAATTAGACCACAAATTTTTAATGATATTTATAGACTCGCTAAAATAACTTTTGGGTACAATCATCATCAGTAATATTTATAGAAGTTGTCTCATTTGGTACGATAGAACAACAATAAAAGTGTTAATCCTTAAGAGGAGTCAGTACTCAGCAAAAGTTTCAATTTAAATACCAGTGCACCTGTAGGTAATAAAATTTACTATACGTAGGTTTGTGTCCTGAAAGTGAGAATATTCATATAAAAAGTTAGCGTAGACCTAGACCACGGAGCACATTAGAGACATCTACCGCAAAAGACAGAAACTCAACATCCGACAAAACAATGCAATTTAAGACGAAAAATGAAAATTTGCAGTTCACATAAATTGAAAATTTATAACGAGAATTAACTTTTTTTAATTTTTTTTGCCCATAATTGTTAAATATGCTATTTGGCTTTGTATGCAAACAGCTTTCAATAAAATATTACAATTTCTCGTCGGTGAAATATCGGGAGAAAAGCAAGAATTGTTAGAGTCAAATAATTATAAAAAGCGCCACTAAAAATGAAAAAAACTTGACATTATTTCCTAGATCTAGGCCTTATCTTTCTAAAATAGTCACAGTTTAAAGAAATGAGAATGCCCACTAACAGGAATTTGATTTAAAAGACTTCAATTTTTAAAATTTTTACAAGTTTCCGAGCTAATATTTCCATTCCAAAACAGTTTTTTTAATTTTTGCCGAGGTTATTTTCTAGACTTCTTCCCTACCTTTAATTTAAGATATAAATCATTATTCTGCTAGATATAGTTTGCCAGAAATTCGCATTGAAAAATGTATGAAACTTGCAAATCTTGGTACTGACTCCTCTTAAGGTTTTCTTATGTGGGGGAAAGTGATTGACAATAATTAGCAGGGTATTGCAATTTAAATTTAAATTTGGGGTTTCCTGATTATTATTGCCACGGATATATTTCTAAATTTGAATACATAAGATACTCTGTTCTTATTTTATGTTATAAAGTAAATTTCTTATCTGAAAAATCCTCCATAAAAATTCGTAAAATGTCTAAAATACGAATTAACCCACCCCATGGGTCTCATACCAAAATAAATCATAAACATGAAATTTTCATCTTCAGTAAAAGTTTATCTACACGGGGCAAGTTAAAAAGTCGTAAATCATAGGATATAATTGCCAAATTGTTTATTTTCCTGTTTATATCAGGTTCAACTTTTGCTCCTTTTTAGGGTTCCGTACGCAAAGGGTAACAACGGGAACCATATTACTAAGACTTCGCTGCCCGTCCGTCCGTCACCAGGTTGTATCTCATGAACCGTAATAGGTAGTTAGTTGAAATTTTCACAGACTGTGTTTCTCTATTAGCGATATAACAACAAATAATAAAAATAGAATAAAATTAAAAATTAAAGGCGGCCCCCATACAAGAAACGTGATTTTTTCGGGGTTTTCATTCTAATTATTATCTGTCTGTCACCGAGCTGTATCTCATTAACCGTAATATTTTTTTGAATTCTAAATAATGCGAAGCTTAACCATTTAACTGAATAATTTTTTTTTCTGCAGAAAAATTGTAAACAACGGTAATTTTTTTGGGTGGGAAGCACAAATATGAAGTCGGTTTTATGATTTTATTTATTGCCTAGCCGCCAGGTGTGAATATAGATAGGCCGACTCTACGCGGTTATAACGGATTAAGGAAATAATAAATTAGGTTTTATTTAATTCAAAACATGTTCTTATTGAAAGCAAAATATACCATGTTTACATGCAGAATTGATAGATCGAGTCAAGATTGAGTTGAGCTTTCGACTCGTATTTTTGAGCACGCAGGGTTGAGAGATTGAGATGAGAACGGGTCCAACTATAGTTGAAGTGACATAACATTATTTATGGTATTTTTTTGTGATGAAGGAAAAGTTATAGATTTTGTTTAAATAAACAAAATATACAACAATAAATATCCAACATAATAAAAATGTCAAATAAAATGCGAAAAAAAAAATTCCAACTGTTAGCTACCAACTCGACTACTCAGTCCGGGTTTATAGGACACCATTGCGGCTCTACTACACCAGCCAAGTCTAGAAGTCGAGTCGACCCAATTTCAACTTGATCCGCGTACACATGGAGTTGAACCCGAGTTGAACCATGGTTTAACCCTGCATTTAAACATGGTAATAGTCGAAGAACGTAAACTAAAAACAAAAGAAAATTAAGCACAAATCACTTTTGACGATGGATGTCATAAAAACAGTTTTTCGTCGGGGTTAAACATAAATTTAGGTTGCACGATATGCAATAGAATCGTGTTTCTCATTTCTTATAATTTTTGCAACTTTTTTTACTACTTCTGTCGTACATACCTGGGAAATGGTCCATACCGTCATACCACCGGACAACTTTATGTGGCTTTTGAGCTTTTTGTCCAGTAGCAGATGAGAAAGGTTTTGTTAGCTGCATAGGTCATCTGCTAACCACACGGTTTTCATTAGATCTGCATTTTCAAAGGTTAGCAGCAACTTCCTCACGGAAATCAGGTAGCTGTAATAATTTCGGATCGCCTATATGAATTCGACGATATAGAATTTATGTATGTTGATCTTCGCCATATCTACCATGTGATAAAACAGGCGAAGCATGGGATTTCGTGTCTTCAAGCGGATGTGATAATGGCCCATTAGTCCATCCATTAGGATCTTATGCTCCCGGATGATTTGTAGGCAGTCAACTTTGATGTACTTCCTCCCTTACCAGTTGTACGGTGAAGCCTTATTTGACTGTGTGGGTCCTTTTGCTCTTGCAAACGGCTAAATTCCATGTAGAAGCAAATCTAACGTTCTTAGTGTGTTTCTATAACACTGTGGAAATAGAAGCAAATCTAACGTTCTTAGTGTGTTTCTATAACACTGTGGAAATAGCGCCGCCATATGACGTTCCAGCATTTTCAATTGCATATCCTCTTTCAGGTTTAGATAAATCTGAACATTTCAAAGATGTCAACTTATAGTTTGGAATTCTGTTAGCGCAAATTCATACATCAGGAGAGGCAACGACATATATAAGTTGTCAGAATAAACTATGTGATTCACATAGTCTGGAACAGTCTGTGTCAATCTGATAACAACATTAGAGGTGGCTCCAGGAGCTGGCACACATGCAGGAATTACATTACAAAGCGATAAGAATATCCATATGAATTGCAGAGCACAAAAAATTTTATGCTTCATTTATGTGGCTTATTTGGTAAATATTGGCAGAGATCGGATCATTTTTGTTGCACACATCTGATCTGCTCATCGATGAATAAACGAGGAGTCTTGGAAATGGAATCAAACTGTTCGTTCAACATGTCAGAAAGTTTTCTAATCCTGAATAAAGGATAGTATCCTGGTTTCCATTTATTTCTACGTTGCTCTTCATCACCGAAACACAAATAGCGTTTGATTGTTTCGAACTGTCTATATGTGATTGTACTTCTCATTGGTTCAAAATAATATTGACCCCAATAACTTTCTAGTCGTGGGTAATGATAAATCGACATGTAGATTAGAATTTGCAAATACTGGCAGAGCTGTACAGGATTTATCGAAAATATGTATCTGTATTCTGTTGCCGGGCAGCTCGATTTGTTTCCTCAGCAATCAAGTTAAAAATATCGTCGGTGATAAAATACAAAAAGCATTGGCAAAGTACTATTCAAATGGAAGGCCACTTTGTTTGTATGCAACTGAATACCTTTCTTTGGCCAAGTAATGTTAGAAAATTCTTTAGATTTTATATCGGTATCCTGTACGTCTGTAGGAGAAAAAAATTAAATTCTCAAGGAAGTGGTAGTGGGTTTCGAAATACAAACCTCCTCCCGTCAAACCACCTAGAGATGTATTGAACTGAGGAGCAGCATTTTAAATTTCTGGCAATGGTGACCGTGGCCTTTTTGATGGTTTTTATCTGTGTGTTATTGTAATTGTTGCTGATGAGATTTCTGCATGCGATGGACCAGTATTAGGTCTTATTGTTCATCAACCTCAATTCTGTAAACGGAGCACGACATTCACTGATAGAGCTAATATTCAATGAAAAATTCACAGCACTGATCAACGGATCTGCACATTCACTTGCTCATAATCCCTGGGAGTTTTCGCAAATTTCCTTCGCGTTTTGTTGAATTACGTCCTGACGAACCAGTTCACCTTCAGAAAGGAAGTCAGCATCAGTAGTGCTATCATCATTCTCGCAATCACCATCCGTACTCCCATCTGAATAATCTGTTTCAATCGATTCCATAAACTTCCAAATTTGTTCATCCGACTTCGTTAAAAAGTTACATTTTTGTTTTGGGGTTTCGGAAGACTTTACCCCCATTTTTTGCTTCGCTCCCCCTTCTCCTCTCATGATAATAAATTTACTCAGGTAAAAATGAACCAAGAAAATATAAAAAACACGTAGTAACAAAACAAAGCACAATCGGACAAAATTTGCACATAATCCCTTATAACCGCCTCTGGACGGTTATCGCGTCTCGGTGACGAAATAAAACTAAATTATTAAATTAAGTTAGGATAAAAACGAATTAAGAAAAACGAAACTTTTTCAAACTTACCGGTAAATTTTTCACTTTTTCTGCTTGTACAAAATATATTATTTCAAATTATATTTTTTTGCATTCACGCATCAAATTTTAACATTCTAAAGACGATAGCTATCAAACGGATGACCGTACGAAGTTTAAATCGGTTGCAGTGTTTGAGTTTAATTCTACGGAACAGCAAGGAAAACCACTTAACTGGACAAAAATGTTTCGCCTTAATTTAATTTAAGTATAATAGAGGCCGCCATTAGGCGGTTATAATGGTTAGAGGATTAAGCTTAAACTTAAGATACTAGATTATTAACATCTGGATCAATGGCACTAATATACAATCGCAAATAATTTTTTAATTTTAATCCTTAACCCCAGTTCGAGACTTTGAGTTATTGATTTTTATCATTAAAAAGAACTGCTCACATTCACATAGGTATATATTCCGCAAAATCTAGCTAAGAATTGCTCCGACAGTAATTTCAGCTCATCAGCATATTGAACATGAGAAATATTCTTATGACATACTAGGACTGAAAAAGATTGAAAGAAGTTTGTTTTGAAACAGTTGCAGATGGAAATACAATTTATTGACCAATTAACATTGTTTTTAAAGCTTTAAGTTCAAGTTGTCGCCAACCTCACATACCAATTTGGGATAATTTACTTCAGGCAACCTGCTATTTCTTGTCGAAGATCGTAAAATATTTTTAAAATTTTTGCTTCTTTTCTAGCCGCACCAATTAGTGACATGATCATGTCCTGAAAATAAGTCTTCGAAAAATGCTTTGACCTGATGATGTTTAAGTGAGCGCGATTGATGCTCATTAATTCATAGATTCATAACATTATCCATTTTGATTGATTTTGTATACAAGTTTTGTTGGTGAATTTCGCAATGAAGGATTGTTAAAGCGTTTTTTTGCACGTTCAGCTCGCTCTGCCTTTTGTTCAAAATGTCAATTAAACCCTTTCGTAAACTGAACATAGCACGGGTATCATTTGCGTAGACGCCAACCTCTCTTTTAAAGGCTGTATCAATTGCATAGTTACATTAAAATCCATATCCATACCTCGTATATGAAAACAGCTAATACTCTGTATCCGGTAACTCAGTACTCTCGTCCCAAGCAATGGTGGTTATTTCAAATTCAGTCATCCGATATTTTCTTGTTATCATCTGCCAAACTCTCCTGCAAATTGTTGGAAGACTTGGCTATTTTCCAACAGACTATGAAGGTTGTTTTCAGAACGTTGTGCAGTTTTGTCCTTTGTTTATGAAATATATGTTTGCCAAAATTGGGGATTACCTTTTCAACTTTATCTTTTCGTAACCCGTAATGCTGGCCGACCATCAAAGATGCTAATGCTTCGTGCACTATACACTTGCACCATGCATATGCACTTCGCATATGCTGTATAGTAAGAAGCGCACCAAAATGGGAAGTGCAGTGCATACTCCCAAGTACAGTACTTAAAGTTATTGATGAATTGTTTTTATCATGTCATCGTCCTGTGAATATCTCATTCAAATATCGGCAATTACTAAAGTGCTTGATGCAAAAGCTGTACATACAAAGCTTGCAGCATGAGTACAGCGAGTTCCCTTGCATCAAGCAATTGCAGCATTGATGATCGGCGTGTCACTTAAAAGTATATGTGATGCTTTTTTGAAGAGGAAGTTACAAGTGCATGGCGCATGCCCGATACATTTGCAGTTTTGGTAGGTGAACTGCCTAAAGGCTGAATTACAATAGATGCAACGCAACTCAACGGAACAGAGAGAAATTTTAAGTATACGCAGCAAAACTGAGGTGAACGCTAGCTGCCTACAATGGACGCATAGTTAATTTAAAGTTGAGCCACAAAATTTAGTCGAAAAATATGAAGAAAATTATGAATCCCTATTGAATTTGTTATTTATAACAGAAACTCTACGGGATATTACAACATTGTCTTAAAGAACATGAAAGAGAATGACCCACAACAGTTTTCTTAAACAAGCAAGAATGAAAATACCAGTGTACGATTTATTGTTCAGTTTATTGAATTCGCTTGTCTTAATTATAACATAATGGTTTTATTTTCCCATACAGCAGCTATTAACAACGCTACTCAAGTTTCTTCATTTTTCATTCCTTTTTTTTTATTACATACTTAAATCTGCACATTTATCTATCGCAGGAGTGAGATAAACAATCCATTAACCCAAATTTGAGGTTTTCTTCATACGTTCTGTTGCGTAAATGTCAGATCTTATCAAACTTGTTGCATACGACTGCGACTTCCTCCGTCCACTGTGCGCAGGTCCATTTCCGAAACATACAGAGAAAACCAGTTTGACATTTCTCTCCGTTCTGTTGCGTTGCGTCCATTGTAATTCAGTCTTAATTGTTTTCTGCGTAATATGTTTACAAATTATACCCTAGATGATATCATTGGGTGTACTAGGTTTATCATTCCGTTTGTAACGCACAGAAATATAGTAGAGCAAAATTGGTGGGAGACCCATGCATAACCTTTAAAGTTATTTTGATTTTTGCATATCCGTCTGTCCGTCCTCACGATGACTTGAGAACGCGTTCACTTAAAGCACTGAAATTTGGCACACGGGCTTTACAACAAAAACAAGTAAATCTAAATTCGAAAATAGGATGAATCGGCCAACTTCTTTGTAACCCAAAGAACATCGTTAAAACTTCAAGTGCTGAAAATTGGGAATTTTTCCGAGACAGGATGTTTCCTACTAGGATTAAGAAAAACAGCTAGTTTTGCACAAAATACCGTATACCTTAAAAACTACAGGGCGTACGGTCACGGTTAAGAGGTTATTGCATGCAGAACTGCATGGCCTTTCCAACGACTGCTCAACCAGTGCCATACCCCTCTCATATAAAGAATTATGGTTGTCGAAACTAAAACCTTCGGATTTTCTTACCTTTTTTTAAAATTTAATCTCTATTATTTTTGCAAAAATGTCGTTAACATAACTTTTTTTTATAAAAAGTATTAACTGTCGCTCCCCTTTAAAGTGACGTATTACACCCAAGGTGCTGTCTGAAGACTTTAAAAGTTATTGGCTCTAAACCAATTCTCAAACCTATTTTCAAGCGTATTGTTAACGATAATTTGTTCCCGTAGCACGTCATTTAAAAAATTACGTCTATTTTCGGTGTGATCTGAATAGGTTATGAGTTAATAACTGTTTAACAGCCACAGGTAACACACAGGGTGTACTAGATCTACTTATGGGACATGGCAATTCTCGCCACGAAATGGGAGCCTAAGTGCTATATGAATGTTTTTGTTTCGATATTTTCTCTACTATGCTTATATAGCACAACAAATACCATACAGAATTATCTATTCTCAGCACTGCAATTTACATCTTTATATAGGAATTTATTATCTATACAGGGTGTCCCGTATATGATCTGGCACCCGAAGGTTATGGATATGTCATGCTTAGGGGAGCAAAAAATTGTAAGGGAGGAGGAGGACGAGGAAGGTCGGGGCAACGGTTTCCGTGATAACGGGACTTTATGATATTTGGGTATTTTTTTATAGATCACCATGTAAGTTCTGAACACTACACCCTGAGATGATGATTTAAACTTTGATAGATAAATAATCGTTGGACCTTTCCAATGCTCTGTAAATGTTTTCGCCTTCTCGTCTCAGTTTTGAAGTTATAGCTCAACAAATTTAAAATTGCGGAATTTTTATTCGTTTTTTTTTATTTAACTATTATTTTTGTCAAAAAATACGTCATTAATACTAATTTTTCATATTGGTTTTAAGAAGCCCAAAATCTTGGCTTTAAAGTGATCTACCACACTCCGAAAAAGGAACCGCTTTCTGCGTTTTTGCACTTTTTCTTAAGCATATCCAACGAAAATGGCTGAAAAATGTCATTTACAAAAGATAATTGCCTACTTTCGGGCACTTATTGAACTTTTTCAGCTAGTTTCGCTAGATATGCTTAAGAAGAAGTGCAAAAAACGCAGAAAGGGTTGCATTTTCGGTACAGAATGTGATAGGTAATTTTAAAGGTAGGGTTTTGGGTTTCTTAGATCTAATATAAAAAGGGTACTGATGAAGGGTTTTTTAATAAAAATAGTAGTTAAATAAAAAAAAGCTAAAAATTCAGAAAATTTTACTTTTTTTAGCGTTATCTTCAAAACGGTAAGGAGGAGGGAACAAATTTATAGACCATTGGAAACGATGATCTATCTACCAAAGCTTAACCCTTGAAAGCTAAACGTGAGTAATCGCAAAATAATATTGCCGTTATTTCAATGTCGAAGTAGCCACAAGTTCTCAGTACCTTCATTAATGAGTCTGCTGAAGCTATAGCGGTCAAAATTACGTAAGCTTAGCAATAGTGTTACTTTTGTGCGGGTATTAAATTTTCTCATATACTGCATTTATTGTGCTAAACGGCTGAGAAAACTATTGGATTATCTGCACAGGGTCCAGAACCATCGTAAAATCTGCATCAGACGATATGTTATTCATTCTGCCCTTCGGAAATCAAGCGAAAGTCAACAACGGTCTGTTCAAAGTGCTGTAAGTAAATATGTGGCGAACGTACTATTAAAACTTGTTCCCAGATATACAACATTTTTGTATAATTTAGTCTTTTCTTTGTATTATTAATTTTCATTAACAAAAGGAAGAATATTTTTGTGTATATTTCTATAAATATATTTCAAATTAAAGGGAGTCAAATTGAAGTATGTTTAGTATTACCGTTAACTACAAATAGCCATATTTGCTGAATATTTGGGCGGCCATTTGTAATAAAAAAGGCGCATTTTGTTAGAGTTATAAATCTAGATACAAGTTAGCTTAGAAACATGAAAATAATTAATTAGGTTCATTTTTTTGTAACTGTTGTTAACCATAGTTAATTAAACTTTCTATTTATTTACTAATTTTGGGGCGCTTTGCTTTTTTTTCGATCTAGCGTGAGATACTAACAGAAAAACTTTAGTCGTTGTTAAATTCTATCATATGCCTTGTGAAAAAACAGTTTTAAATTAAGAAATATATAAATGATATGGTAAAATCCAATCGCGTATGCTGAAAAAGATCCACATGAATATTAAATTTGCAGACTCAAATAGAATCTATTGCCTTTTAATGATTTTACGTTAGGACCGCTTTTCCCATATAGGATAATTTAAGAACAGATAAGTTATCGTATAGAATAGTGAAGTACACCAATTTAGGAAAACCTACAAGCACGCCATCACATTAAATTTCTACAATAGGGAATATATAAACTCTTATATAAACTCTGAACATCAATATGAGATTAAGATATTATAGGAATTATTTTTCTACATCAACACTAAATTTTAATTCTCCACTTTATCGCCATAAGAGAATATTGCAATTCTCTGGGACAATAATCTGGCTTCTAATGACAGCTTAAGTTTGCAATATTTATTCCGTAGCAGAGCTACGAGATTTATACAGGGTGTTTCCCACTAGGAGGTCAATAGAGCAGGAGGCGATAGAACTCACTTAGACGAACCAAAAATTGTTTGGATTTTTTTTATTAATCACCCTGTAACTCCTAAACGGTTGATATGCCCACCCCTCCCCCAGACATACAATTTTTGGTTCGTTAGGTGAGCACTATCACCTCCTGCTCTATTGACTTCCTAGTGGGAAACACCCTGTATAGGACAAAAATTGTTCGTTGGGAAGGTTGTCATACTAAAATTTCGTTTTTCTCTGTCTGAGAACGCGTCAACGTAGCGAGCTAATATTTGGTACATGGTATTTTCATAGTAATAGTAAATAGCATTTCAAAAATGAACTAAATCGGGCAACTCCTTCTTGGTATTGCCATTCAAAACTTTGGTTTTAAACTATATATTTGAAAATTGCCTGAGAACGAGTCGACGGGGAAAGCTAAAATTTTTTGTACACGGCATTTTCATAAAATTTCCAAATACTAATTGGGCAAATCATTCTTGGAGTTGCTTTATAAAACTTTTGGTTTACACTTTGTTTAACTTTTATAACTATTAGAGCTAGTTTTACGTAAGTCAACTTACGTAGGACTAATCCGGCTGCGGTTTAGTCCACTCGTATTAAAGCTTTGACAGTTGTCAAATTTGACAGATCTGCCTACTTCTTGTCGAGAAAAATGAGAAATAGTATCTTAATTTTGTACATGCGGTGTGCACAAGAGAGTAGAACATAAGGAAAAAATTAAATTTTCCAAATTTGTAATTTTTTTACAATCCATTATGAACGGAATACTTTCTTCAATAAGTCAAAAGTCTATAAAAGAATTTGTCACTTCCTCTGACCAGTTGCACTTTTTTCCTTCTTAATTCCCCTCATTTTCATTAAAACAAAATAACAATTCTCTCTATGAATGAATATAACACATTCAATTATACCGCAATACCGCATCAAATACGGATTAAAGTTGGACTAGTTTTTCTTAATGCGGCATGCTTATACCACTTCATATTAGTTCTACGTAAGTCGACTTACGGAAAACTATTTCTAAATGGCATTGTCTAAACGGGCTCATTGTGAGTCCATCTTTCATTTTTGAGCACCAAACATTCTTACAGGAACCTTTGAAAACTCTCAAAATAATGAAATTAAAAAATACTGTTGGATTATCACAACGCGAAATCAAATCCAATACTATCTTCGGCACGCAGCAAGTTGCAACTAGCAATTTGCTACTGCTAAATTTTATGCTCGATGATGATTTACGGTTGTGCGAAAGTAAGGAATTGTGTCGAAAAAGTAGACTGATTTTGAATTTTCCCTCGGATTATTTATTAGCGAAAGCGCACCATGTTCGGGGAGGTTTTTGACTTTTTTCATAAGTACTCTTTTGTGTTTAAGCTTCTGCTTACAGCGGAAGGCTTTCAAATGATTTTAAAAGCCACATATATCTCCACTTACCTAGAGTACATATATAATTGTAGTGCTTGCTACTGAAATAGAGCAATGAGGTAATTTTTTTTTGTGAGGAGAAGCTATTAAAACGAAAGGAATCTAGGTATGAGGAAAAGGGTAGAGCCGTATCGAGATGGACTCGAACCCAAGACACATTGGAGATAGATTTTCAATGTTTATACAAATTTTGTAGACATGTTACTTTTAAGTGTATAATCAACATATTATTAATTGTTAATTCTTCACATTTAATTTAGTGGGATCATTATGTGGATAAGTGAGGCATATAATCGCCAGAAGTATATACAATTATAATAATAACTCGGTTATATTATCCATGCAGGAGTCCTTTCCTTGTTTCTCTACATATACATATGGGACAAACTGCTTAGATTTAGAGTTCATCACCCGGCCAGTACCATTTATTCTATTTATTAGACTACTCCTTGTGTGAGGTACTTACCTATTACCTATTTTCTGTACATATAATTTTCAGGAGAGTAAGGGTGTTGCGTTGACACTACTGAATATGGAAAATTAATTTCACTGCCCCTTGCATTTATAATTATTGTTCCCAAAATTCACTAACGCGAATCTAATTTTCCATAAGGCTTTCGGTACATTACTACATACACACATACATACAATATTATAGAATGTCCATCACCGTAAAAAGTCACCAACAAAAAAAACATACATAAAAAATAATTCTAATCCTAATTCATTTCTAACTACGAATTTTAATTGCTTTTTTGACACTCTGTATAGGTGATTTCGCAAGAGATCTTCAATGTCAGCATGAGGGAGGAACATGTGAGTTCTTTCTTATGTGTTGGATGTCAAGTGGCCTACTTCGAGGCACATGTAGTGGTATATTACGTGGGTGCTGTCATCGTACAGCGAAATCATCGAATTTGAGAACATCAGAATTTACCAACACTATTGATCTTACAGATCTTCCACAAAAAGACTATGGACCCGTAATCAATGATCCCAGTGAGTTGTCGGTAATTGATAAAATTGCATGCATGGCAAAAATACTTAAGTACATAAATATTTTACTATGATTAATATACAAATACATATAAACGTACAATGGTGCTAATCAGATCATCCAGTTTTAAACAGTAAATCGCTTTTGTCACCACTTGAAAGAAATGGGTCACGTTTCGACATTAAAATGCGCAGATTATCCAAAAATTCACGTAAACTTAATTCAACAGTTCTGATAAAATCAGTTTCTTTATTGTTCATAATAAAAAGAAAGAGAAAGTTCGCCCTGAGACTTTTGCTTTTTCTGAGATATATATAAAAAAAAACATTTTTTAAATCATTTAACGCTCCAGCGCACAACGCTCCTCCATTGAGTCATATAAAGAAGTCTCAAAGATGTGGCATAAGCGATAAATGAGAAAATTGGATGAAAAGTGAAAAAAAAACAGAAAAAAGTTTCGAGCTCTGTAAAAATTGTCGGGGATTGCATGCAAATTATTTTGGTGTTTTTCTCGAAATTATGTTCGAAGCTAATAGTTCTATTGTGAGTAGAAAAACGTTTTTAACAATTATTATAACATTATCATAGCTCTGCATGCAATTTTGACTACTATTAACCACATGTTTGTACATATATGTAATACTCGTGTTTATATCTGTAATTTTGAAAATGTTTCTGTTTTTATGTGGAAGATCTGTGAAAGTAAATAGCCAAAGGGAATTTACTGGATGCTTGTATAGACATTGATATGGCAATTTCTAGCGAAGTTTAACTTAATCCTCATTTTTTATTTATGATTGTTTTTGTTTTTTTGTTTTTTTTTGTGAAAGTTTAAACCGATTAAGATAATTTATTTATAAAAAGTTTAATCGTTTTTGTTTTTGACTATTTTCTTTTTTTCTTTTTTAATTTGATTTTTCAGGCTGCGGTATATCATTAGCGAAACAAACCGCTCAAAGGCGAATTGTTGGTGGAGATGATGCAGGATTTGGATCGTTTCCATGGCAAGCTTATATACGGATAGGATCATCACGGTAAGTATTTAATTATTAACAATTTTATAAATATTTCCTCGTTAGTTCTTAAGTTGACTTACTTTGTAAAAGGAATTGGTATCAGAATTTATTTATTTTAGGCAGAGGAATTTATTAAGATCGTTTATAAGAATTTATTTATTACTATAATACGATTTATGGTTGACACATATATTATATATCGTCGCTATTTTTATGAAATTCCCTATATAGCAAAAGTATAATTTGATAGTAGGGACAAAACATGAATCACTCTTGTCAACTATAAGTATTCAAATAACACATAGGACCTTTTGTTTTATGCCTTGTAAGTATCAACAAGAATATTTTTATACAAAGCGAAATTAGCAAAACGGCGGTTGAGTTGATACCAAAACTTCAAAATAGATTACTGGAATACAAGGGTTTATAAAAATATTGACAATGTGTCACTATAATATTGCAATAAAAACTTGACTAGGTACAACTTTGCTTGAAATCGTGGTTAGTCATATGGTAGTTGGTAAGCGCGCAGCTCTAAAGATTTCTATCATCACTGCAGAGGTTCAAACCTGACAAAAACATGTTTCCTAAAACCGACCACTAGGTTTGTGCAGAACTTTTAGTTTTTCAAACAAACAAACAAATAATAATAAGAAGAAGAAATGTGGCTACTCGTCTAACAGCTGGGGAGGTCTATTTAGACCAACCCTATATATTTTGTAATACAATGTGTATGGAGAATTTATTACTTCAAAAGGATTTTTTGTTCTTTAAATTTGGTTCTTTCGAGAGTTTTGTGAGAACATGTTTACAGCATATGGTATAAAAAATGGATTACCTGTCTTACCAACTTAAACCATAGATGGCACAAGAACTAGATGTCGCAAAAAAGTATTCACAATTTATATGGCTGGGTGGTCTATTCTGGATTATACCACAACATTTGAATTGATGTAGGTACACGTCGAGTGATTCATATTTTTTCGTTTTGGAAGTGTTGAGGAAGTCGATCAAATGTATGCGAAATTGCTATTATAAAAACATTTGCATTCGGTACGCTCTAAAACATGTTATTGTTCATTCCAGAATGCTCTGCTCCACATTCCACTTGGTCCACAATAGTAATGCACTACCACTTTTAAAATAAGTATAACTTTAGATATTGAATCAAAGCAGTCTATATTGTATACGTATATGTATATCAGCGATCTACATATATACAATAGGTACTTCCCAGTAGGAAATGTATCGATTACCGAATCGATTCTGTAATGACAATTTGTAATTAATTACTTTTACATCTTGATGTCTTAGCAGGGTAAGTGCTTACTCGTCTCCATACCGGTAACGTGCTACTTTTCTCATTACAAGTAATATCTTATTTTATTCATTACAAGTAATTCTTGAATCAACCATTCACCAGAAAGCTCTTAGATAATTGGAGACTTCAAAGCTTCAATTATACAAGGTTTTTGGTATTATTATACATTTTTTTAAGTCTTTAAAAGAATTTTTACCTTGTACCCTATCATAGTTGTAGGTAAGAATTACTTCGGTCAAATAAGTGATGTACATTTTTTTTTAAACCCCCGGCAGAAGTATTTTCCTCATTAGAGTCACCTATCTGTATAAACATAGAAAAGGAGCACAACACAAAATTATTTATTTCATATTTTTGCTTACGATTTAATCTTCATTTTCCTGTATATATTTTTCCAACAGTAAAACCAAATTTCCTCACTATCATGACTCAACATAGCCTTCTACGAAAAGGCTTAAATCTGAAAACGTCAGCTATTACCCATTCACTTACTAAAAATTACTTTTGTAATTTGTTACATTTTCAATGTTTTTTCTGGAACAATTGAACCTGGAACATGTGAGCTACATATTACCAATTCACTTACCAAACCTTACTTTGGTAAACATTTACAAATCGGATTATTTTCAAAAGCGAAACCATCAATTACAAGCTAAGGAGGGAAACGAATTCCTACTGTGTTTGCAAGATCTGAGCAAACATTTTGGCGATAAATTACTGTGGCGATAAAAACGGCAAAAAAAAATTGCGTTGAGCTTTAATTGACATGGCGATGTTTTGGCGATAGCTCGTCAATTAAAGTCAATTATATTCCCGGAAACGTTACGATTGGCCAACGAATCGCTTTGTTATTGCCATGTTACTGCAGTTTCATTCCCTAGATCGCTGGTACTATATATGATGAGAAAGACATTTTACCATTATCGACAATATTCCAGTACTCTACCTTTGTAAATTACCTCATTTGCAGGTTGTTCTTTCTTCAAGTGCGATCAATAGAAAAAGCAAATGCAAGAAGATAAGGATATTTATCGCCATGGTGATTATCAAATGAATTACTTACACAATTCATATGCGATGCAACATTTAACCCCGTCAAGTTAAACGTAGGCGATAAAAAGGCTCGATGTGGCAATAAGAAATCATAGTAAAATTGATTCGTAGGCTAATCCTAATGTGTGCTGGTATAGCTCCTTAGTTTATGATATTACATCCCCATATAAATTTGCGTGGCAATAAAATCTCAATAGTATATGTCACCTTAAAACTGAGGCGTGAATTTGAAATTTTAGCTGACAAGGTAAGTGCTGCTCTACTGTATTCTGTTCAATATTTTAGTATAGTTTTATAAGCCGATTGTACAACATTTACAAAATTCGTATACATACCAGCAAAATGCACTGCATTGGAATCGCATTACAGAAATAGGGTGTGTTTGATGAGCCAGTCGCAGTAACCCATAATCACCATAATTGTTTTCTTTATATTCGATAATTGCACGGGGGAAATTCAACAACTTTCCCAATGTGCAAATAAGTTCCCACACACTTTTATCAAAATATTTTGCAGCGTTAACTTCTGATGTGCCAACTAATCCTATATCTAAATTACTACGAAATTTGATGCAAATTGTTGACAATTAAATTAAAAATGGTTGTTTTAAAACAAATGATAACTGTTATTTTTAAATTTAGAAACCATTCAGAAGAGCTCTTTATCTCTTCTGAATAGTTTCTAAATTTTTCGCTTTATTTATCTCACGAACATGTTTGTCACCTCTATTACAGAATTTACGTTTATTTAAAATGAATACTAAACCTTAACGGATATTTAATTTTTTTTTAATTTTTAAGTTAATAGGCAGAGATTTTACATTTTCAAAATATTTCTGATAACTTTATAAGAATTTTATATTAATAATATTATTTTTTTATGACTTCTATTTCTTTAAGTCAGTTATAATAGTTATGAGATTATGAATATTTTTTCGACTAGAAATAAAAGTCATCAACTGTTTTTTATTATTTTGAAAATAAAAGTTAAACATGATTTTTATTATTTGGCAATAAGAAATAAATGCAATGCATCGATTGATACTATGAGAAGCATTTTTTTACTTACTGATTTTGGACATAACTTCCAACTATCTGTAGCTTACTAACTTTAGTACAATACAAATTAGCAAATAGAAATCAGAACGGGGTAAACCTTCCCTTGATTTGATCACTGTTAAGGTCGCTACTAATAGTCAAGTGGTATGTATAAATTTTTTTCCACAAGCTCCTTTAAATCATCACTTGAGGAAAATTTTGAGTCTCTTGAACGAAATTTAACAAATTTGTTCAACTTAAAATCTAAACCTTTGCAATATTTTTATAAAAACAGAATTTTTTACATTGAATAACTTAATCTTTACTTATCATGTTATGGATTACTTATGACAAAGATAATAAAATAAGTAAAAAACGAGTTTTTAAACAAAACTGAGGCCAAGCCGCATGAAAAAGTAGAAAATAAACTTTTCTTCACACACAGAGGTGGACTCAGATTTTTGATTGGGACATTTCTGTTCATGAATCAAATCACTTATTACCTCTGTTGATCATCCTGAAATATATCGGTGATTGTCAGCGAATAAAATCTGAGTCCACCTCTGTGTGCGAAGAAAAGTTTATTTTCTACTTTTTCATACGGCTTGGCCTCAGTTTTGTTTGAAAACTCGTTTCTTACTTATTTTATTTTCTGCCTTTTTCACGTTAACTAAATTGTTATTACGTGCTGCATGGAGATATTTTAAAACAATTTTTAAATCATGTTTGGTGCCGATCCGAAAACAAAAATTGTTCGAGTATCAAATCGTTGAAGTACTGCAACGGTTTTCTGAAATTCAAATTATGTTTTAAACAGCGATTTTTAGCTGTATTCCAACACATGAATTTTTTCGATTTTCCATGTTTTCCACAGACTTTTCCTATTACTATGAAAAATTTTTTAAAAATTTACATGGATTTTCCTCGATTTTTCATGCAAGATTTCATGATTGTTAAAGAGAAAGTATTGATGCCAGTAGGACGGAAAAAAATGATTCCGCATAGCTTATAAAACTTTCTTGCCGGAAAATTTTCCGGAAAAGTCGGAAAATTCCGGAAATTTTCGGAAAATTTTCCATAAAAATTGGAAAATTCTGCATTTTTTCTGAAACAGATTTATGGATGAAAATTTGTCCGATGATTCTCCCGCTTTTCCGGGTTTTCCACGGAGTTTTCCACAAAGCAACTTTATGCAACTCATTTCGCTCTACAACTTTGTGTTGGATTGCAAAACGCTCAAACGCTTCCTTAGTCTGAAAAACTCCGGAAAAGCGTTTTACATGAATTTTCCTCGATTTTTTCTGCAAGTTTTCACCACTGTCGGAGAGAAAGTAATGATGCGAGTTGATCGGGAATTTGATCCTGCATTAATTTAGAAAACTTTTTTACCGGAAAATTTTCTGGAAAGGTTCGGGAAATTCCGGAAATTTTTTTTGGAATAATCGGAAAACTCTGCATTTTTCCTGAAACGGATTTATCACTAATCAAATTTGTACCAAATTTTCAAATGATTTTTCCCGACTTTCCGGGTTTTCCATGGAAATTTCCGGTTCAAATTTTCAGGGATGTAAAGGACTCACATTTTGACTCAACTCATCGCTCAACTCAAGCAGTGAGTCCGCTCAATCACTGAGTCCGCTCAACAGTTGAGCGGAATCAGTCTTGACGGACTCATTGCTTGAATGGACTTGAGCGGACTCAAGTCTTGAGCGGACTCAAGTCTTGAGCGGACTCAAGTCTTGAGCGGACTCAAGTCTTGAGCGGACTCAAGTCTTGAGCGGACTCACTGCCTGAGCGGAATCATCATTTGAGTTGAGCGGAAACGAGGAAGAAGAAATGTTGCTAAGAAAATTAGCAAAAGCTAAATTAATAAAATATAATATAATGAATGACTTTTTTATAAGTTTTTCTTATTTTATTGAAATTTCAGTTTCAATTTTAAATAAATCAGATTCTCCTTATGTTATTTAAAATATGATTTGAGTCCGCTCGACTCAAATGATGAGTCCTCTCCGGCAGTTAGTCCGCTCAAGACTTGAGTCCGCTCAAGTTCATTCAAGCAATGAGTGCGCTCAAGACTGAGTCCGCTCACGATTGAGTCCGCTCAACCAGTGAGTCCGCTCACGATTGAGTCCGCTCAACCAGTGAGTCCGCTCAAATTTCGAGCGATGAACCACCGCTCAACTGTTGAGCGGACTCAATGATTGAGGGGACTCAAATCCTCAGTTGAGTGATGAGTTGATATGATAAATGAGTCCGCTCATTTACAACCCTGCAAATTTTGATAGATTCAATTGTCACGCGACATGAGCCTGTGTGCCAAATTTCAGCTCGCTGTGATGACGAAAAGTAGGCCTACGAGAGTGTCGAAAATAGTAAAACGAAATATATAAATAGACAGACAAATTCGTGTATGAGTTAAAGGGAATGGCCTAAAAAGGCCGAAGATCAAGTATCCCAATTTTGTAAGGAGAAAAAAAGATTTGATGTTCTTCATTCTTAATTTGAGTTTGGTAGCTATTATCTGGTCTTGTAGTTTGGTCCTGAGCTCGTTGACTTAGGTCTTCAAGATCTTTTGAACTCTAATTCTGGTTTTCGCTGTTGTACGACTGTTTATCAATGCCAAGCATATCTTTAACCTGTAAATAGGAGTTAATAGGAATAGAAAGATATATCAAGATTAGGTTAGGTTAGAGTGGTGGCCAGTGGCCGATCCTGAGGAATGGGGCCCCCTTATAAAATTCAAGTAAAAAATATTCAATTAATTGAGTTATTTGAAAAAATATTTATTTTTTATATTTTTCAACTTCAAAAAAATATTTTGATTCCAAAACTTAAAAATTTAAAAATATATTTCAATGAATATTATTGTATTCTCTCTATCACATCAGAGCCCTAACTTAGTCCTAATTCCTAAGATTCTAAAATATTTGCAGCGTTTTTAACTATGTAAAACCACTGACATGTATAGTATGGACTATGGAATAAATGTTTTTAATTTAATTATTTGGCTTAATTAGTGATAAAAAGTGTTTTACCAAAGGCAATGTATTCATAGATACTGAATAGAAATTCGAAAGGTTTTATTTAAACCCCCCCCCCCCCAATAATTTCAATTGTGGTCCACCAATATATGTGAAAGAAAGGATAGATATTGATTTGAAAAATTATTGGACGCTAACCTGTTAAGTATTAACTTAAGTCTTCCTGAAACTTATTCACGAAGGTTTCTAGTAAAATTATCCGGATAAGGAAAAGGTATCATTTATTTATTTATATATTTTTTTTTCAAAATATTCACCTTTATGTTGTGCACACTTTTATATCAGTGGCGTGGACTTGTGGCGAGGAGATGCAATCAAATCATAATTTTACAAAAGCGTTAAATAACCATGCGCGCAAATGTTATTGCAGCGGTTCTAAAAAAATATTTATACCCCCCTCGATAGCCGTAGTAGTTAATTTTTGAAGAACATAGGCAACTGCAAAAGTGAAATGCGTCGATTGTGCGAAGAGGAAGATGAAGCCACAAAACATTCCATTTGCGAGTGTCCCGCGCTTGCAACTTTAATATTGAAAATCATTGAAAAAACATCTCTCCAAATATGGTTTACAATAAAAATGTCTGGGACTGATCGTTATGACACTATACGTAAAAATCCTAAAATTTTATATGGCAACACTAAGAAGGAGTTGCCCCATTCAGTTCATTTTTGAAATTATATTTACTATTATTATAAACAGACTGTGTACAAAATTTCAACTCTCTACGTTGACGCGCTCTCAGGCAGTGTCCAAATATATCGTGATAAACGAAATTCTTGTATGGCAACCCTACGAAGCAGTTACCGGATTTATCCCATTTTCGAATATAAATTTAATTTTTTTCTAAACAGCCTGTGTACAAATTTTCAGTTCTCTAAGTATGTACAAGCGTTCTCGAGTTATCGTGCTGACAGACGCACTGAAGGACGGACGGTCGTGCAAAAATCAATATAAATTTTATAATATTAAAATAAGTGTCCAATCCATTATTATTTCTATGCGTTACAAACGGAATGACAAACTCAGTATACCCTATAGATACCCTAGATTAAGGGTAAAAAAATGAACTAAATCGGACAACCCCTTCTAGGTGTTGCCATAGAAAGCTTTGGTTTTTCACTTTATTTAAGAATTATTTTCGTCCAGGCTATAATACTATTGGTCTTAGATCAATTATCACTTTTTGTCTTGTTTATCTTCATACCATTGTTGCTCGAGTATTTTGCTTCCCAGTTTTTCAAAAACAAACATAAGCTTGTTTCCCAATTTATTTCTTCACTGAACTTAATTCTGGTGAACAATCACTGTCAAAATGTTCTAACAATTCATTAAAGAAAATTGGCGCTCATCAGAATTTTCCAGCAAGTAGTTGTAAATTGGTTGTATAGAGCGCTTGACTCTGTTCCACATATCGGACAATAATCGAGCTCATAAGAGTAATAGATTTAACTTAACCACTCTAGGGGAGGACACAATAGATCAACTCTGCTCGCGGTGACCGCAGGCAGGGTCTTAGTAGACTAGTGTCACCTGCTCCTTAAGCTTAAGCACCCATGCGATCGTGGGACGTGAGAGTAGGCATGAATTTCAGTTTTTAATTTCCTGCTTTCAGATTAAAAGAAAAGGAATAACAAAAATATTATGATAGTCAGGTGGCAATGTACCTACTTGAATATTATTTCAATCAAAGCTGTAAACAAATTTGAAATTTTCCGTTTTCCAGAAAACGAAGGCAATGATAAATGGTTTTCAGAATGTGGAGTGCTCTAACGTACTGGGTCAGTTGTCTAGTAACAACAGCATTTGAGTTCTGTAAATGAAATTTCAAAGAACTTGCAAAAAACGAAAATGACAAACTTTAAATTCCTTTAGAGCACAGTGTATTATGAAACAGATGGCGTCAAATAAATTCTAAATAAGCTAAATTTAAATGTCAGCAATAATTGCTAATTTGCTTATTTGCCCCCGACTGTACCTTTTTGTCATCAATATCACATTTTAAGACGTCTCTATTCAAAAGTAATATTGCCTTATCTAACTTGAAATTCCCCTCAAGAATTTACTATTTTCTCTCACCCGCGCGGCTTCAACGTATTTGCCGGCCAATAACCGAAGTGCTTCCTAGCCGACCTACTTACATGAAATTGTTGGAAGCACAAATAAATCTATCTCCAGTTAAAACAAATACAGCGTTAAGAAAAATTATTCATATGAATGAAATTAACTCCAGTACATACAGGTATAGCAGTGTTTGTAGATCCCAAACAAGCTTTTTTTCAATTGCATCCCTTAGGTGGAGAATAATTTCTTATTGAGCTAACGACACTATAAGTGGCGAACGGGCAACAGAGATGTATGAAGTCATAGGTAAATTCCTGACGAGTTCGATTGCCATACATTTTGTTGGATGCTGTTCGATTATTGATGGAAGCAAGAATAAATCCACCTCTTCCAGGCAGTGGTGTCGGTCGTGCCGTTATATCATAGACAGAGTCCAGATGTGCTCTAATGCTATACTTTTCATTGCATGTTGTTTGATTGTTTTGTTTACATAGATGGAGGTGATTTTAGTATTGATTCCTTTAATAGTTTACATCGAAGTACAAATAAATAGCTTTACGGAAAATATTTTTTAATGAAAATATTTTGAAGAAATTTTTTGTCGTAATTTTCATTTTGTTCATTTTTATTCCTGTTAATTAAATTAATCGAAAAACCTAAAGGAGTAATGCTTCCCTTGCTTCCAAAGATGTTATATATGTTTGAAAGAATCCTGAAAACACTGAACCCACTGTGCAGCAGATTATCTGGAAAAAAAATTTTGTTAAACTTTCACGGTGGTTTTACAGCTCTTAAATCTTAAATCACTTTTTGAAAGGGTAATAAAAGGAAGAGAAAGTGTCTACTCCAGACTTTAGAGTAAATAAGTCATCTTTTCAACTCTTGAAGTAGTCAGTAGCTCGATTGTCTGATGTGCATTGTATGGTGTTTCATTGACGTGATGGAGAAGAATTTGTTTTCTTGGTCGATTTGTACGCACTTTTTGAAAAACATCCGGCAAAGACATTTGTGGTGCTCTACTCAGTATTGACCATACGACGATTAATTTCTAGAGGAATTGTAGCAACTTTTTATCAGTACGTCTAAAAAATAAGTCAACTAGTCAACAATTTTCTTACCGATATGCTTCATTTGCGTCTATCGTCACCTGGGAAAAGCCACTACGACGATATCTTTCTGTCTCATAGCAGTAAATTCATATTCAAGTTACTTCACCTAATACAATTTAGAACATGGCTTTTGTCTGATGTTGGTTGAATTACTTGAGTATTTTTTGCTCTAATCAACTCGTGTCATATCTTAGTCCTCAGTCAAATTGTGCAGTATCCACCGAGCATGATTTTTTTATTCGGATCATAGATATGCCAAATGATATCGCAGTAAGTGGTTTTTGAGCGACGGCAGTGGTGTGTCTTCGTTCTCATGACTTATTCTTGAGTTAACTACGCTTACATTGTAACTCATTCAATTCATTAATTTTACAATCGTCAGGAAAGGTGCTTGATTATCAAATAATGCTTTTTGCAAGAGCAATTGTTGAGAAAAATCAGTTTGTAAATCATAAATAACTATTAATCGAAAGTTTTGACGAGTAAATTCCATAACTGATGAAGAAACTCACCTTGTGATAAATATTTAAGTACTTCTATGATGAAGATATCTGACGGGAGTGAGATGGGCTGACATTTTTTCCAACTTTTTGATGATTTGACAGAAAAGGTTTTCCTGATTGGGAGTTATGATGTGAAACCTACACATGATGTATATATGCTACATTGATCGAAAAAAAATGTATAGGTACTTAAATAAATGATAATTAACGTAAATTTTTACGATTCTAAATTAAATCAATAAATACAAGAGGGAAACCAACCGTCTCGCCCTATTTCATCTATGATTGATTCCAAGATTTGTGAGTTAGAGCCCCGATAAAAATAGGGAAAATTGCGCTTTTATGAAAACAGATTGTTCACTCCTCTTAATATTAACTTTTTTTTGAAATCATTGCTTAATTAACAAATGCTCATCATATAGAAATTTTATTGGCATCACATTTGTATAATAATGTATGCAAAAAATGTAAATATTTTCAATATCACCGATTCGAAAGGTGTGCAGACGTCCAAATAACCACGTAATAAAAAAAAACATTCGCCGCTTAAGTTAGGTAGTCAAGAGCTTAAAAACTGATTCGTGATTACTCCTATCAGAAGAAGTGTATATGTATACTTTTTATTATATAACCGAATTTTCTTGTTACCTAATCCGGATCCGGGATTTTGCGGATTTACTGACAACACAGAGGTTTCATGTATTTTTGGGAAATCCGGTTTTGGTAAATTTTGGGAAAAATTAGTATACAGATCTACTCTCAACTGTGGTACGTGCACTTTGTCAGTATTGTGAAAATGAAAACTTATGAAAATACATCAAGAAGCAATGAAGCAATTCAATGAAAGAAGATACCATCTCTCCACAAATAATTAATATTTTTATATCCTGCAATCATTCTATTCCGCGCATAGCATTAATGATAGTACAAAAAGTTGGTTATAGTGCCTGTTTAAAATCATACAACTTCGGTTTTTGTGAGTTCGCTTGTCTGATTTCGAGTATGATACTCCTAAAATTATTTAACCGAGCAAGCTAAATTTTCAGTCGTGCCATTTTATAATAAAATATGGCTAAAATATGGTAAATGCTTTTCAAGGCAACATTTCTATTCTAACGTATATTGTGAAATTGGTTGAAAAAGTGTTTATATAGCTCTTATTAAGCTTAAATTCTGATTGCTGTACTTTTATCGAAATTGTAGTTTTACCTAACTAATGCATTAATATGTTTGACCATTATAAACTTATTATAGTGTGAGAATTATGGTTGCGGGAAAACGTATCGTTTATAAATGCATAAATAGAGTATTAAAAAACTCTATATTTTGGAAATTATTATGTAACCTACCATCAAAGTCTTGAAACATTTTATGAGAGAATATGAAAAGTAGATTTGTAAGGCGATATAAGCGATATTATTAGACAAAGAGGAGCATTAGTTTTCTGTAGGTTGAAAACTCCACAATATAGACATAAAAAAGTTTTTGGTATTTCAATGTTGTAAAAAAACTTAGCTTTACACCTATAGATAAAAGTTTATACATAACTACACAATTGTCGTGTCAATGAGAGATCCATCCTATCTATCAATTACCTAGGTTTCGCATAATACTGAAATAGGAAGGTGGTTTTTTTTTACGAATAAACAGTTCCACACCGAAAATTCGTCTATGCTTACATATCAAAAACGAACGAATAAAAATTGAGTTGGGTTTGTATCAAATTTAAATAAATGGAAACGAGTTAATGTAAGAACGAAAAGAATTTTCGTTTGTGTTCCTGTGTGGAACATAGTATGGAACGAAAATGTACTTGACAGTTCAGAACGAAAATTTCTTTCTCGTCCGAATAAATATAAGAATGTATTTTAATTGAAATAAAGCTTTAAATGTAGTTATAGCAAATGTACAATATTTTATTACATGCATTGCAGATAAATTCTGTTAGCTAAGGGCAAAATTTGTGGATTTCGATTCAGTGTGTTCGTTTTCGTCTTAACCTTGGATACCCTATCCCTAAACCGCACTCCCACTAGACGCTCCGTGTCCCAGCTTAACACGTGCGATTGCAAGCACCCCACAAGCCCTTCGAACTATCCCTTACCCCTGAAAAACAAAATCCTGGTTCCGCCTTGGAGAGTTTCTACTGGAAGAATATTAACGGACGCAAAAAGTTATGAATATCTGGACAAAACAGGCAAAATAAGACTTCACATAGATACACACAGATGAATGCAGGTATAGCCTTAAACATCTACACAGATGCCTAAAGGACGGAGAAGATGCGGGCATCGCTATTTGGACGAAAGTTACAAATATAGAGCTGTCATGCACATACAAACTGCCAACGTGGTCGAACGTCTTCACGGCTGAACTAAGGGCTGTCTGGGAGGCTGTCAAGTGGGTCGTCAAACAAGAGGTAACATGTTCCATCTTCTCGGACAGTCTATCCTCGCTCATAGCTTCTAAAAATCTGAAGAACAAAACCCACTGGCTGCAAATATAAGGAATTCCCTCTACACTGGCAAGATTACACTAGATGGGTGCCCAGCCCACGTGGGGATAGAAAGGAGTGAAAAGCGGACACGATCGCCAAGAGCGCGCTGCGCAATGAAGATGAACTAATATTCGCACCAGGCTACAAAGCTGTTAGATCGCAAGCATGAACACAGCAGTACGAAACCAGGAACAGTACCTGGCGCTCATCCAGCACCATTCTTACCACTCACCACAAAACCGTGGACAAGCTTATCATGCCGAACATCCAAAAGTGATAGCGATCGCCAAATTAAGACTAGGTCATTTTCTACTGGTGTAAAAATATATCTTCCTCAAACAACGGATCCCATCTTGTCCCTACTGTCGAAATACCACAATCACTGTAGCCCACATACTGCTACAGTGCAAAGAAATACCAAAACTACTGAACGAACTTGGGACTACGAAGACAACGACAGAACTCCTCATATATAGTGGGGTGGACATATACTTACTACTCGATTCACTGAGGACATACATGCGAAACGGAAACATGGACGCCAGACTATAATTACTGAGAAACGGACATCCAACCTGAGATTTAAAAAAAAAACTCTTCTTAACAAGTTAGAAGTAAATATCGATGTACATCCTGTAAAGTTTCTATTTTATTTTATTATATTATATTATATATTATATATAAAAAAAAGTCATTTCGAGACATAAATACACACAATTTTTGTAAACCTAGTAGTTAGAATTAAACAACAAGAATGTGACATACGATCAAATGAATTAAAATATTATATAATAATGGTAATGCATTAACACTTTTAACTGTTTGCTATTAGCTTCTTGTAATTTTTCTCTCACTTCTCATCCTCTTCATTATAGCCTTAGTTTTTCTGTTGTACATAGTATATCCTTATGTTCTTTTCATCCGTTATATTAGTGGTTATCCTTTGATCATAAAATGTACTCGAAATTGTACCATTTTCTAGCAATTAAGAAAACACTGAATTAATCAGTTTCTAAAAAATACTTGTAACATACTCACAGAAGAATTCTTCATTTTATTTCACCCCGTTATGCTATCATAATCCTTAAGTATGCTTTGTCATCTATTTAAGAGAAACTAACATGAATTACGTCTAAGCTTAGATGAGATAGCGCCTACTACATAAGGCCTAAAAATATAAAAAAGAGAAAAACGCAAATGTCAATTTAGAAGCTTATAAAAAAAAATAATCACAAAAGCAAATAATTATATAAACTATATATAAATTATTTAAAGTATATATTATATACTCAAGCCACAAGTCAGGCAAAACCTCGGATAGCTACCCAGATGGCCTCGTAGCCGTGGGCCTAAAAACATTAATTGTATTTAGATATAGTCTTAGTCCTAAGACCTATGTTAAGACAATTAATGTGAGATAAAATAAATAAATAAAATTAACGAATAGAAATAATGATGATAAGTCAAAGGAATTTATAAGATTCGCTTTTTGCGTACAGTAATTTTAATAAATTATTAAGGTCAAGTTCATAGATGGCTAAATTTAGCAGTTTCTTCATAGTTTTGCCATACTAACGTTTCCAGATTTGTAGATCTTTCATATTTATATACTGAATACTTTGGAGCATAAAACCCACAAGCCTGAAAAACAGTTCTTTACTTATTACATATTTTCTAGCTGAAAACTGTATTGCCATACCTCACCGCTAATAGTACAATAGTAGAAATTTATTTCTACATATCTGTTTCTTATTAGAAGTGACTGTTTCACTTCTTTTAAGGTGCTGCAGCACTAAGAGCATACCTATACTACAGCAACCAAATAGGTTCGGCCATTTTGAAATTGTAAAATTTCTGACTGGATGGCTGTGCAGTTCTTTACATGCCATTGTAGGTTATAATAATCCTAAATACAATTTAGATTGCAACTATATGAGAAAAATTATTAATGCCCCTTCAATTACGCAATTAATTAGTTTTGTATTCAATGTTATCAATTTCTCGTCAAAATGCATAATAAGTAAGGTACAGGAAGGGGGTGTAAAACGGCATACTATAACATTAATAACATTTGGTAACGATGTATCGTATTTGAGATTGATTTTTAAACAATATCAATTTCTTTAATCACTCAACTCATAAGATGTCATTTGAAAAACAAAACTTTTCTAATATCTTCCCAAATGTTCCCGTAAATAATTGTATAAAGTTCGAGTCTAACGTGGTATTGCCATACAAATATACAAGAAATATTGTTTGATGATTTTATTAAGGCAGTACTGAGTTCAATGTTAAAAAAATTATATTTCCTCCAAAATAAAAAAGATGGAGCTATTAACTCTCCATGCATTTATTTTAGTATTATTTTAATGCATCAGACATTAAAATTAGTAGCTAGTATATAGTAAAAGTTTTACATTTTATTTTTATTATTTTTTTAATGCTTGAAAACATTTTTAAATTGGATAATTTATGTTCTCTAAATAAAAATTAGATTAAAATTTATTAACAATTTTAATGTTAATTATGTGGAGACCTAAGTTTAAAAGGCAGTACGACAGTAAAGTGGATTTATGATTAGGATTTTTGCAATTAAACTCGATACTAGAAAATTTAGTCTAGACTAATTTATTTATTTAATTTGGAAGTTTAGAAGATATTACACAGACAGAGTCCATTAATAAAATATCTTAAAAAGGAGAAGAATAGGAAAATGAAATAAATTTACAAAATCAGAACTAAAAGCTAAAATTAAAATAAATGTATGAAAATATAAAAAATGTAAAACTAGGAGAAAAATACAAAATAATACAATAAATTGATCTAAATATAAACTATAACTAGAAAATGTAGACTAATAACTGAGACTTAAATGATATGTTAAAATTAGTAGATGCCATTTAATTTTATGGTCAGGGATTCTAGGTATCTAGTTGCAAAGTGTAAATAAAACTGACAAAAATGTTCTGCTAGACATAATATATCCAATTGACGTATATCCCACCGTAATTAAAATACCGATTATATCTATGATTTTTTAATCAGCGTACGACGTTAGAAAACGTAAACTATAAAATATTTCGTTTCCATTCCGGAAAGTTTTTTTGAGATATAGATAGGAAACGGAGTTCTATTTCTTTGGGACTAATACTAAGTCTAAAACAGGATAAGATATTGATACTTCAATGTTATTATTTATTTTGTTATTTTGATGGTAAATTATTCGAACAGAGAGACAGACGTACAACTCGCTTTTTAACATAATATTTGCATACCTGTATATTATCCTTATTGACTTTTATCAAAAACTAATTTATTAAGAGGATCTCTTTAGGTCTGTCCTTTTCTCTTTATTCTTTGAAAGCTAGCACTGGCTGTAAATTTGATGATAAATTTGAGTTGAAATATTTTGTTTGACTTACTATATGGCTGTTTAGAAATATTTAAAGTGTTCTTCACATGCACTTTAATTGATTACTCTGCATTTTTAATGTTTTCTTAATTAAAGCAGGTGGAAATAATTGGTTAGTACGTTATTTTTTACAACTTTTGCGAATTCAATCTAGTAAATTTGTGTTTCAAAATAAAACTGATTTTCTAAGTAAATTTTGTCAGTTACTAGAAGTAGAAAGTCATAGGAAAGGTGCTGTTTTGAAATTGTAAAAATATCAAAGAAAGGAGTAATTTTCAACCAATATGCAATTGGGATAATGGAGTTTTACACCTAGAACTAGATTTAGAACAGAATTCAATTACGATAAGAAGCATTTTGGTCATTTCTGGGCTTTCTATTTTATAGCCAATTTATACCCAATAACTTAAGAAAACACAATCACTTTAATTTTCTATAAAAGTAGAGTGAGTGCGATTTTCATTTATATGAAACATATGTAAATATATATGACTGATTGCTTTAAATTAAAAATGCTATTGCTTATTAAAAAAAAACCGGCTTAACTTTTTTTATGGAAAAAATTAGAATTTAACTTATATTCCAGTCAGTAAGGGTTTTTGCCCTACAAAAGGTGGGGTAGTTGTGATTTCTATATATGTTATTCAGTTCAGGGTCCCGATAAAAAAATCCAAGTTCAGACCCTTGGAGGTCTTCGCGTGGTGCACTATTTTGGATTAAAGCTACCAAAAATTGGTTTTTTCAAAATAATTCCTCAACGGTGTTAAAAATATAAATTTGAAAAAGACTAAATTCCCATAATTTTTTGTAAGAACAATTTTTTTGTAAGCTGACGTGTACGAGTTACAGTTCCGGAAACATGTTTGTTGCAAAAAAATGTGTATATCTATTTTTACATTTTTGTCGTAGGATCAACCGTTGACGAATTATATTGTAAAAACCAATTTTTGGTACCTTTAATCCAAGATGGCAGACCGCGCGGACCCTCTCCAAGGGCCTAAACTTGGATTTTTCATTGCGGCCCGGAACTAAATAACATATGTATATGAAAATCACAACTACCCCAACTTTTGTAGGGCAAAAGCCTTACTTAGTCTCTATTGACTGGACAATTTATTTTCCATACATATATGGATCACAAAAATTAGTTGCTAAGTTCTTACCATATGATTTTTTCAAAACTTTTTTAACGTAAAATCAGTGGGAGTTATGGATTTCGATTATTTTTATTTAATAAAAACACAATTCACAATAAAAATTTATTTGAAAAAAAAAATAGATATTATTCTATTTTTTATATGACGATCTGTCAATTAGTGGAACCGAGGTCAACTAGTTGTCTGTTGAATGTCTTCTACAAGAACCTTATTATTTACAGCTCCTTCATAGTTGCATACATGTACACAGAGACTTTTTTCCCATTATTTCAAATATATCACCAGCTTTATATGTATTATTCAAATTCTTCAGCACACATCTCGAATATATAGAATACTAGCCTTTTTCTTAGTTCGAGTCATCATTGGAGCTATCCCCAAATAACGAATTGTCGTTTTTGCTATCTTCGCCATCACTTAGTTTTTCTAAAGTAATTTTCTTAGTTTTCTGCTCTAAAAGCTCTATTTGATATTTTCGCTGAAAATGCTGTAAGAAAACATGCAAATCAAAACAATTAACTGAAATTATAAAGGCTAGCTACCTAAAAAGAAAAGGAATTCAATAACCCGCGAATATCTCCACGTTCAGAAGGTTGCTCTGATCAAAAATTTACCACTCACTGCTCTTGTAATGCGAAAAAGTACACAACGTAGAGAATACTACCTTCTTAAATATAAACTGTTGGAGTCAGTTTGAAATGTTGTGCTATCAAAAACTTTAGTTATGGGAGGTTTCCAATTGTGTTTCCATTGTTTTTCACTGCATATGTTCTTGCTTTCTTCATTCCTCAGATACATTCGACTGTGTAGTCTGGACAACAACTTGAACTTTTTCTGATAAGTCCCCAAAATCTGTCGTTCAAGGTAAATCGGGATATAATCCACACTCAAATGAGAATACAGAACAAACGTTCTTGTAAATCATTAATAAGGATAAGGGATCTGGGGGGGGGGATTCCCAAGGGATGTCTTGAAAGTCTTGACAGCATGCCCTTCAATTTGATTGAGTGTCTGAATGTGCTGCCTCTTTATTTGGTTAATTATGTTAAACCAAGGAGAACTACGACTAATCATTCTTGTAGTGCGAACTGATACGTTCTCCTCATACATACCCAAAGAACATTGGCATTAAATTGTATAAATAGAAACATCACGTGGCAGAAAAGGAAACAAAATTGATAAAAACTTCATCGATATTAATATGATTGTACATACGTGTACAATATGTAAGGACGAATGCATAAAATTTCCAGATATTTTCTTTATATACTTGTCCAGCAATTGGTCGTTATTCATTTTGCGTTAATAAGTTCCTCCGCAGTTCATGCTAGTTAACTTTTTCTTCTTGTTACTTATAAGTGAAGGTAAATGACCTTCAACTTTTTACTTTTGTACGTTGCTATCTTCATATTTGTGTATGGCTAACACTCCCACGTTCGTATAAAATTTTTGTATAGGTTGGTTAGGATAATACTGTTAGAGTTCAGTCCTGGAACTAAATCTTGTAAGATGCCCATCATAATTAGTTTACTCAATAAACATACATACATGCAGAAGAAAACTTGTCCTTACCCTTCAATTAGGGACAAGCTCAGGAGAACAGAAATTAAGTTATTTAGTTCTATTTTTACTCCACAATTTTCTGCCATTTTATAACAAAGCTCTTGTAGCAAAATTGTGCCGTAAGGAAGGAAACAATTTATAATCCGAATGAAGTGTCTAGGGAATCAAAAATTTCATGAACATGGTTGCTCCTAAGAAGCTTTCCTATAAAAGACAAGATGGGTTGTTTTTATGGCTTAAAGTCAAGAAAGGAAATAACAATGTAAGCTCTTAGGACTTGGATAGTATCTGTAAGGTATTTTAAATTGAGTCATCTAATCACAGATTGTCTTCAAACCAAACTTCTAGTCATGCACTATTTTCATTTAATATTGTCTGCTCCTTCTTGTAGAAGAAATATCGCTAGAACCAGTTATATTTTACTCTTACTACAACGGGAACACTTAGTTGAATATTATATCAGTAGAAAATCTTGATATGCCTCCTCGCGTGTATCCTTAATCTTAGAGTTGGCTCAAATGTATGTCGAACGTTGTAATCTTTATATAGATAGCGGGTAATCGAATGGAGGACTAAAGATTTTCTTTCATATCAAATCAAGTGCTAGAAAGCGACAAATACAGCCTCAAAATGGACTGATTCAACTCCGACTAGCATTGCTTTTCAATTCATTCAAGGATAAGATCCATACGAAGAAACGTGAGAACTCTTAAAGGACGATTAAATGGAATCTTCAGCGAGATGAACCAATACAACATTATACATAGTTATGAGGTATATTTGCGCCAGTGAGAATTCTACTTTAGCTGATGGTAATTCACTAAAATACGCACATAGAGAATCATACAGCTACGATGTTATAGCTATTTGCTTGCATTCGAGGCTCTTACAACTGCCCGATAAAGCACTACAATGAGAAACATGACCATCATTAGACGATTTATGTACTTAGCTAAAACAGATACTTGATTTAAACTCTACTCTAAAGGAGTTATCGCTTGACATGAATGCATAAATTGTCACTAATAAGACTGCTAATAACCTTGTTGAAGTATTAACTAACTAACAGTAATATCAGCATCATCATTGAATTCTATGCGCTATTCAACTATTACTGGAACATATTTTTAAAATAAGAAGACAGAAAAAAAACCCTGCATAATGAGCTTAATGCAGATGACTTGACAAATAATTGGTGTGCGAAAAGTTCTGTCAAAACTCAATTTAAGTCTATTTTCCTTAAGAAGTCAACAGAAACGAGGAGTGAAGTATAAGACAAATTTCCATTTTGTCAGCTGCCGAAAAAAAGCCAAAGTTACGTTAAAATGTCCAGAGAAGAATTTATGTAAAACAAAATTGGGTACAAAATTAAAAACTGTGAACTACACAGGTATTTGCACTGCAAAGCGAATACTGCGGACTATATGGATGGATGGATGTATTGAAAGAAGGTTGTGTCCCACGGGAGGCCGGGGGGAGAACACTAGTCCACTGCAAGTCCCCTTGTTCACCCTGTGGACCATATAGTGGAAATGATATAAAGTTGTTCCAAAAAACTATCGGGAAATTATTCTGCTTAAAATACGCCGAAAAAAGACAGAATTTAAAGTTGTTGATGAGTGATGAGGAACAGTTCAGTAGGAGTACTTTTTAATATTCTAAGCAGGGCATATGTACATTGCTCAGAAGAATTACACTACGTGCAATATCTTCTAATTAATACTCGAGAACTATTCAAAACTAAGATGATAACTGCTATTAAGTCGCTGGGTAACCCTTAACTTGTAGAAATAGGATGATATCCTGTTAGAGTTGCTAAAAGTATAGATTCAAACTAACAAACAAATGTCCCCAAGCCTAGTACGAAAAAGCATTATACAGAAGGTATTCTAGTAAGAATGTCATAGGATGGGTATCTAATAAACTGTGGCAACTAGAAAGAAATCTATTTAGTATCAACTGCGGGGAATATCCTAATTAATTTGATCCTGTAGAGAGAAAACAGAATATTTTTCTCAATAATGAAAAAGAAAGCAGCCAGGTGGGATTAGAAAAGGGCCTGCCTATCATCATAGATGGCACAAGAACTAGATGTCGCATGGCATACTAGAGCAGAGTATACAGATTGTGAAATGGGTAGTGCATTCAGGAATGGACCATAACATGTTTTAGAGTATGCCGAAAGCAAATATATTTATAATAGCAGTTTTGTATACATTTGATCGACTTCCTCAACACTTCAGTTACGAAAAAATATGAATCGCTCGACGAATACATCATTTCAAATGTTGTGGTCCATTCCGGAATGGACCACCCAGCCATATAAATTTTGTATATTTCTTGGTACTGCATTCGACATCTAGTTCTTGTGCCATCTATGCTATCATCGGCATACAATGTGCAGAATTCCGATCTACTGTTTACCTAGATTTTGTATACTACGAAAAGATCTCCGATAGAATTCAGGTATGGAACGAACTATATCGACACAGAGCTCCCCAAAATATTATTGAATCTGTAAGGTATAGTTCTCCATACAATGGAGGAGTATCCAATAGCATTATCAGAAATTAACTTTCACCGCTATTGTTCCTTCCTTCAATATAAAATCAGTACTGCTCTATGGTTACAAAGCATTGAAGGTTACTTAATTGAGGTTTTCGACTGAAACTCGAAGAGAACCTTTTAAGCAGGAACACCAAGAAATACTTTGAGAAGATAATTTTTTTCAAAAACCGCATTAACAGAGATATCCTGAGGAATCGGAGGAATTAGTTGGGTACGATAGAGGAGTATCAGCCAACTATGGGGAAAGTTATATTCCATATAAAATAAGAGTTACTAGATCGATTGATGCTGTTAATCATTCAGACTAGTAGATCGTCTTAGAAAATATCACTACTACATTGATCACATTACTACAGTGAGGATCTTAATGGGATAATAAAACAAACTACAGTTACTCCTCTGCTTTGCTTTCATGGGTTATGGACAGGTACTATACAGAACTTTATACGGGGGCTTTCCTAAAAATTTATTAAGTCAAGCCATATACAGTTCTCCCCAATATATATCAACTTATAAACATGCTAATTTTCTTTCTCTTTCCCAACAAATATTAAAGGACATCTTTTTTCAATAGACTCGAAAGAAAAACATGCAGCAAGCACTGGTGATTGCCAGATTGCCTCACATCCTTATACCTGATGATATCTGTTTCCAAACTTAGGATGAAATCATATGAAGCACTATTTAACGAAACTAAAACAAATTATACGGATATATGGCTAGCACTTTACGCAGAAAGCTGGATAGCAAACAAGTGGTGGTAGTTGAAATATACCGGAAATCAACAGGAAAATTGATGGCAACTATTTTCTGAGATTGTCTCGGTAGTATAACATGCTCTGGCAATTTTAGTATGAGCAAAGCGGAAGGTTTTTATGCTGATCTACAACACAAGGTTTCAAACAAAACCATTTGGTATCGTCATATTCTATAAATTTGCTGGGAAGTTGTTGAATTTACTAGTGAAGAATTATGGAGCGCCCGGGGGGGGGGGCTCTCATCAAATTTTGAAAAAAAAAAACAAATTGTAGCTACACTAGACCCTTAAAGAACCGTAAACAGCGCAGAGCGTGAAGAAAACCCATGTTACCACAAAAACTGCTGAAGTTGCTGGACTGAATTATGTATAGAGTGCCGAACAAAGGAGAGCCTATTGGAGCATAACTATTTTCGAACTTTTGTCCTACGATGGATTAGATTACGTTATAGATTAGATTAGGCGCATTAAGCCTGGCGAGTGGTCTATGGACTGCAGTCATTCATTGGCATATTCTGCACCGCTTCCTTAATAGTTTATCCAACAATCCCATTCTTCCTATTATATTCCTATTTTTTTGGGTGAAATTTCTTCGAAGTCGGCAGACTTTTGGCGTTTTCGTTTTTGCTTCGGGGTTAACTCCTGCCCTTTGAAGAAGCAAACTCGTGTTCGAGTTTGCGGTGCCAGTCTTGGAGTCATGATACATTTGACTCTTGGTGCTAGCTCTGTTAGCCCCTGCTCTGATGGGCAGCTGTAGCCCTACTAATCAAACGTAATTATTGTCAATATATGAATCTCGGAAATGTCATTTTTTAATTGTTTGTCGCATTCGTTTTGACAAAATTGATAGATCTGAAATGTTTTTAATTTTTTAATTTAATTTATAGTATTTTTTGCAGACGATATTAGCAGTTTGCAGCCAATGCTATATAGAAGTGCTTTTTATAAGGCGAAAAATGTGAATTGAGTGATATGGAGTGATAATACGGAAACTTCATTCGAGATTCAAGTGCGCGAAAATCCAATAAGCACAATCATCACATTTCCACAACTTTCAAAAGGTTATTATTTTCCTCGAAATACTCTATTTGCTCACGGTAACGCTCTAATAATTTGAAAACTGCAAAAACTGCCCGTTTCTTATTTCCAGTTATTGTTGTTGAAATTTTGAATGACAGCTTATAACACCTACAAACACGAATATGGAGCTTAGCATTTGAAGCAAATGGCACTTTGGTGCAGGCTTACGGTAACCCCAGTTGTCCCCGGTACTATGCTTCGGTAGCAAAAACAAAAACGCGATTTAAAAGTATGAGCCAAAGACCCGGAATCTACAGTGATTGCGAGTTGATTCTTAGACAGCTGCTTCAAAAGATCTAGGCTTTTCTTTAATCTACATTTTCGATTGTCTGTCACCTGTCGTTGAAGTCCATCTGTAGTCTATTTGTGTTTGAATCCAGTTTTACATGATTAGTTTAATGGTGTTGTAAGAGATACCGCAATATGATTCCGGTACTATGAGGGCCATGGATGCTCCCTTATTGGCCAGTACATCTGCGTTATCAATCTCAATGTGTCAGATGGTTCTTTGTGCCAAGGTTTGTTAATGCTTGAATACATTCTCACATTAACTTCGTTTTAACCTCAGGTAATGAGATGGCTTTGAATGTCGCTTGGCTATCTTTATAGATATGTTTTGTCCTATGCACATCTAGTGATGGCATAAACTTCTGCCGGGAATATGAAGGCATATCTTCCTAGGCTTTGATAGATATGAGCTCTTGGATTTACACGGTATATTCTTGCTCCTACTCCTTTCGCGGTTTTAGAACCGTCGGTGTATCAGATTAGGACCTCATTCTTTAGATTTGCACCTATTTCCTCCCTAATTGGGGCCTTTATTTTAAGCGGCAGACAGATATTGCGTTTAACAGTCATCCTATCTGATATCATTTCCAGTACTGGATTTACTTCTATTCATTCCGTTACATTGCGTAGGCCTTTAGAGTCCCCTTTACTATACCCATCTGTCCTGGCTCTGTACACCATTATTCCAGGCCATTTTTCAACAATGTTGCTGAGTGCTGTTAGATTCAGTAATGTCTTTAGAGATGTTGTGCACATGGCACCAGTTACACTTAGACAGGCCTTCCTTTGGAGCTTGCTTATACAAAGGATTAACGAGACAAGCGAAGGTATGTTCAGCATTTTATTTCTGCCTACGGTATTATAATTAATAATAGCACAGTAATGCGAAACATTTATATATTGTACAAAAATATTGACGACTAATTCTCTTCCGGAAGAAACTATCTGCTCTTGTCATTTTCGAAAGTTCCTAAAATGTTAACAATTTGATTTTAAATGATATAATGAATGTGAATCTATGAGATATCCGAAAAAAAATGTGTTGCCCCAAATGCTGCACCCAAAATATGCCATGTAACAATTTATTTCAGTCAGACAGAAATCTATCTTCCTCTTCATGCATAGAAAAATACGTATTTGACACTTAAAGGTCTTCAGTATAAAGATCTTCTCACAAACGTGCTAGAAACTCTTTTAAGATACTATCGCCTTTGCACTTCCAACTGAACTTTAGCCTATCCTACATGGGAGAAAGGGCGTGTATGTTGTATGCCCCGTATCGACATTTCTCTAAATCAAAGAACCACAGACAGCATCGGCTGGCAGAACTAGCAACAAAGTAACATATATGTACATATGTTTGGATAAGTGGCCTCAGATTTGTACATACAAGAGCATATTGAGTCCAGGTGAATGAACAATGTAAGATCAATCATGGCTGTCATTTTGCCACAAAAGGAAAGTAATTTGCCTGCCCATAATGCGACATGACATGCCTTTCAACAAAAAGACTTCTTCCAACAAGGAGGAAGTTTTCAATTTTTTTTTTAAGTCGAATCGAGTCGAGAGGTGAAAGTGTCATTAAACCTCCCGGAATCGTTTATATGGAATTAATCCAATTAGTCATCTCTCGTTTCCTGATGAATATTAAATGAAAAAAGATACTTTCGATTTTCTTTGTGTACTTTGTCAAGAGAGAAGATTTTCTTGTGGGTAGCCATACATAATATCTAGGTACGCTCATCGCATACGTTTTAGGCGCAGTTTAATGGCATGTGACCTTATTTATATCTTATATGTCAGACTGGAGATGCCTACATAGATCCATCCATTCAAGAGAAAATGTCGTTTGCAAATCTTAGAGAAAACCAATTGATGATCCACCGCAGGGTTTTTCAAATGAAATGAAATGTGAATGTCAGTCGTTAAACAAAACTGCATCGTCTAGTCTATGGTCAATAAAGCCTTAATGATGGTGTAAGGAAATTTCAATTGTTTCTATTCAACTTAGTAACATACATATGACAGGATGGTAGCACATCAATTTGACATGTTTATCTTCAATAAAGTCCTAGTGAGTGTGCTTCACAACTACGGTATTCAATATAGTCCTGGATAATGATACTGTAGATCACGTTCAATTTGGGAGCTATTTCAGTGACATTAGGACTTAGATTAAACTCAACAAGTCCAATATGAATGAAGGTATGTAGAACTGAGACCAGATGTGAAATTAAGTGATCATATGGCATGAATAGAAATATAAAGTTTTGAGGTTGGAATATTTTCAGCGATCAGTTTATTTTTTCCGATTACTACAATATAGGGATTTAAGTGGAATGTAGTAGATAACGTTGACTTCAAAGCGGCAGCAATTAAAGATCTGAAATACGATGAAATATGGATATTTCAGTCTAGATGTCATTTCAGGACAGAATTACAAATGTAATGGACGTAGGTTCGAATATCACCGCGGAAGATTTTTTTACATATTGTCGATGATACTGTATAACCGCGAGACTAGCAATATCCTAACCGCGTAACAACATAGAGCAGAAATATTCAATTTCGCAGTTAATGGTATCTTAGCTAAGAAACTACAACTTGTTTTATCAATTCAATGTCTGAAATCCAAAAATATTATGTTTCACGTCCTATCCCAAAGCTCAGTGGCAATAATTTTGTTATTATAGTAAAAAAAAGGAGTTTAGTATCTTCTGAAAGCTTGAGTTTGACTTTAACTAACACACGGCTGTGATATTAGTAGTCTCGCGGTTATGCAGTATTACCGGCGTTATGTTGAAGCAAACATTTGTGTATGATATGTATGCGAGTAGGTATAGTTAAAAAATTGTGAATTGTGTTGCGTTGAATACATGACCGTCTTTGGCCAAGTGGTAGCTCTGGGCACTTTAGGATATGGGGACTTCATATAGGAGAAATTATTTTCTAAGATACTTTGTGTTATCAACTGTAGTAGTAACGTAAAGGATGTTGAGGCCTATTGCGCAGTGGAGACTTTTTTGTCACGTAACTGTTTTGTTACCACGGGCAATTCTATAAGCTAAAGTGATATGACAGCTGTGGCTAGCAACCTTTAGGTGGCGAAACTATCATCGCGTCTTCACGAATATATGCGCTCTGGTAATATGTTTTGTTTTGGAAGATGCAAGGAAGAAACTTATGCATCTTTTTTTGAAAAATATTTGCTGTAAGCATCGTTTGAGAGGAAGATATAAAAAATGAGCGCATTACCACAGGAAATACAAATGAGACCAGCACTACACAACAAAACTTTGAAGGAATACACTGATAGAAATTGAAAAACTGTGAGAAAAAATGTCCATGAAAACGTTTATAGACCTTAGAGTTACATCGAGTGTGTTTTCGCGTTCAATTGATGATCGCAAATTGGTACTTTAATAAATTGTAGCAGGTCTCAAAATCTGTTATAGTAAACCATCAAATCTTTCAACACTCATACGGAAATATCAACAAAATTTTTCATGATAAGAGTGTAGTTTATCAAATATTAAGTGGAATTTTCTTTTAAGCAGCATTTCGCCCCCAGTTGGAAGGATCCAAAAGCATTTCTTTCGTAGATCTTTTCTATATCTTTATAACAAATACACATATCATAGCTGCCTCCTCGAAATTTATATTGATGAATGATGATATAAAATATGACTTTTTGAAGTGGCAGTTACTCACTGTGTGCGTACTAAACTAGCTCAAGATGACTGGAAGGCGACACTGACCAAAAAGTTGTATGACAAAATGTCTCCAGTGGGCGATAGGCCTATAAAAAAACAACAGTACACACATTTTTGCTGATTACCAAATACCTACATTGAGTATGGGTATTGAAAGCATAGCATGAATATATGCCCGGAAATTTAAAAGTACTTTTTATGAAAATTTGTTGCCATGCATTGAAGTACGAATAAATTCGACGCTCTACTTTCAGTCGCCAAATTCTACCAGATAAACTACCTTGTAGGTTATCTAAAAAAATTGGTTATCAGTTGGCATACTATCACAGCGGACAGGGGCACGATGGATTGCGGGACCATATGCCCGACCCCAGTTGGCCCTTGCGCAAATATAGCTCTGGTTGAGTAAAATAAAAATTTCCGGCAGTGATTTACGTTCCGCGTGTGAGCAGCTACTTTAAATAGAGAAAGCTCAAATAGAAGGAACAAATTGAAGTAGTTTATATGGTACTAAATGAAATTATTATCTATTGTGAAAACACATCCTAGAAACGTTTTAACGTAACACATTTGCTTCTTATCCTGCTCTCTAAATGGACCCTTCATAGCTGCGAAATAAAATAAATCAAAATAATTTTACAATTTATTGACATTGGTGTTTTTATAATTTTTCTCGGATTTTCTATTTCTGTATCTTAGTAGATCTCGGTTTTGTTATTTAAAATCTTACATTTGTCTTTTATTTTATATACACATTTGCCGAATTACAATTAGTCCAGCCATTAAAGACATATAAAAAAGGCGCTTTCGGTACAAAAGAACAAGGACAGTTGGAATTTGGTAGATTTGATGGCGGCACGAGCTGCGGTCGTTTTAGGGCACAAACTCGAAATATTAATTAGGATACTGAACTGTACAAATTTACCACACTTAAACTCTCCTTGACCTTTTTTACCTAAGTCAGAATCTACCCATTGCCTAGACTAAATGCATTATTTTCATTGTTTATAATTTGTGAAATTGTAAAAATGATTCCTAAAAACTTCATATTTATCTTAGCAGCTTATGTTGTATAGAACAATTATTTTTTTCCTGCGCCTTTTCTCGATAATGATAGATGAGATAACTATTTTTAGTAGTATACAAATAAAATACATTCATACAGTCATTCCAGTCGAAACACGACAATCTTCGATTTGGATGAAACTCTCAGAGTTTGTAGGGAATATAAAATAGCTCACCAATTTTTTTTATGTTTTCCTCTACCACTCCCCATCCCCCCGCTAGGGGGTTAGAATTTTGTGATTTTACGATGAAACGTCATTTTCAAGAAATCATACATATCTTGAGAACGGAGCAACCTATTTTTCAGAATCAAATGCCAAATGAAACTTAATGCTATATATTTTTTATAAAAAAAATATAGCAGCACTCAACGAAAAAACTTTTTTTGTTAATAATAGAATTTTTTTAAATAGTATTATTTACAGGCGAAGACTTCTAGCACTGTTTTTCTATTTTCATTTTGAAGCTAGAAACATATCTATCTATGTACTAAAATTTCCGATGGCGTTCGCCTTCCATTTTAATAACTTTCTATCAACTTACAGACCACTGACTCAGAAAGTTTGTGCCTGAGCGCCTGAGAGTGCCGTTCGTGATGAAAGACTTTTAGGGTAGTAAACGTGGGTGGACTTACATGGGCTTTTTGGTTTAGAATGAGTGAATATGTAGCTTTACGATGGGGTACCATTGTCTTACGTGTTTTGGGGTGTGAGTAGAGCTAGCCTACTTAGGGCTGTCCAATATGGGGCGTGAGTGATATGAGTCGGGAGTCGAGATTCAAAAGTCGATTTTCGAGAGTCGATTTTCGAGAGTAGAGTTTCGATAGTCGAACTTCGAGATTCAAGTTTTGAGAGTCCAATTTCGAGAGTCGAGTTTCGACTGTTGAGTTTCGAGAGTTGAGTTTCGAGAGCCGAGGTTCAAGAGTATGACTAATAAGTAGAAAATAATATATATTAAAAAAAACTTTTAAAATAAATAACTTTTGTATATAAAATGCACTAAAAATTAAAAAATAATTTTTTTCTTTCTCAGAGATATAAACAAGAAAATTTTAATGCAAAATAAGAAATGCTACATATTCATATTCATGTTCATTTATTAATCAAATTAAGTACACAAGATGTAAATCTTAATTAGCACTCTATATAAACTAGTCAAGCTACTCGGAAATCAATATAGAAAAAAACAATTGAAAAGAAAAACATAATTTTTAGAAAGTGCCTACTATGACTAAGGAAAAGTAAAGACAAGCCCCATATATATTGAGGGGGCAAAACTAAAACTAAATAAAGACATGTTAATAACAAAAATAATAAAAAAAAATAAAAAATATGTAAATAAGAACAGAAAATCTTGTACAGTCATACTCAACATCCCATAGCACTCAAAGTATACCATCATCCAAATACCTGTTGAGTTCGTAGACAGAAGCCTCACACTGAGTATTGTGAGTAAGGGAATTCCATAGACGAACAATTTGGACACAGTAAGATCCCTCATAAGTCAATGTACTAAAACGCGGTATACGTAAGCTCATTCCTCTCCTAGAATGCACAAACCCTTTTTTTTCATAAAGATACATGAGCTTCCTAGTCTGTATTAAATTGAATAGATAGATTAATGCCCTGCGTTTTAAATAAGTTTGAATTGAGCATCTCAGTAACGAGTACCTGACAGGAGGTTAAAAATGAATCGTAAACAATCATAAAAGCAACTTTCACCTTACGTTTGCACAGGGAGTCAAGCTTAGGGTAAATTAGACTGCCGTAAGTAAAATGAGGCAACAAAAGCGTATTAACTAATCTCAAACGTGAGTTTGTTGGTAAGATATTAGCAAATAGCCAAAGTCTTCGCAAGCCACCATCAATTTTATCTAACATACCCTTAACATGATCACAATATTTCGGGCGACTGTTGAACTTCACTCCCAGATTAGCCACCGAGTCAACAAAAGGTAACAACTGAGGGAATATCATCGAAATCAGGAGGTGAGCCGCACAACACCAAACACTGAGATTTATTAGGATTGAGAGAAAGCTTATTATCAATTGACCATCTGTGAATTGCAGCAAGATCATCATTGATTCTGCAAATACAATCCTCAATCAATCCAAGAGGTTTACTCAAGTACAATTGAACATCATCGGCATATAGATGTAACTTTACATAATGTACGATATCACCGATATCATTAAAGTATAGACTAAAAAGGTGAGGTCCTAATACAGATCCTTGCGGGACACCCTAAAACAAAGGTGAGAAGGAGGAGAGAATACCATTAACGTTTACTTGTTGAAAACGGTTTGTGAGGAAACTACTTATTAACTTGACCGCAGAAGAAAAAATTCAATAGTTAACATACAATTTACGGAGTAGTGTAGAGTACACAACGCTATCAAAAGCTTGAGAGAAATCCAATAAGACAAGCACGCCAATTTCGCCGGCATCAACAGCCAAACAAGGCAGTCACACAACGGCTCAATGCACGGAAACCAGATTGATATCTCGTGAGCAGATTATTTTGATCTAAGAACTCCTGAATTTGGTAACAAATAAGTTTTTCCAAGACCTTCTCTAGGGAGCTAAGAATGCTAATAGGTCTGAAGTCAGTCAAGCTGACAGGGGAAGTTTTCTTAGGTATAGGCATGAGCCTAGCAACATCTCAGATTTAATCTTAAAAGATTTGGCATGAGTTGCTGTTAGACAATTGTGATTATAGTTATGGATGCCCAAATTTTAAGATTTGCTCTGAGTTATAGCATTTCTTATTTTGCATTAAACTTTTCTTGTTTATATCATTGAGAAAAAAAAATATTTTTTACTTTTTAGTGCATTTTATTTACAAAAGCTATTTATTTTAAAAGTTTTTTTAATATATAACGGACAATTGAATTATCTTATCAAGAAGTGGTGGACAAATTTGCACATACGTACAGGAGGTTTCACCTAGGAGGTCAATAGAGCAGAAAGGTGATAGTACTCCCAAAAATGGTACGGAAGGGGGGGGGGGGGGACATATACCCTTTAGGAATTACAGGGTGATTAAGGAAAAAAGCTAGTGTTTCACAAATCACCCTGAATCTTAAAATCTATTGGGGGTACGTTCACAGTTAAGGCGTCATTGTATGCAGAGCTTCATGGCCTTTGCAACGACTGCTCAATCAGCCCCGATACGGGGTGATTTGTGAAAAACTAGCTTTTTTTCTTAATCACCTTACAACCCCTAAACGGTTGATATGCCCCCCCCCCCCCCGCCCGCATACAATTTTTGGGTTGTCTAGTTGCTCTATTGACCGCCTAGAGGGAAATTATTGGTTCTTGTCCTAAATCACTTTTCGCAATCTTAAAGCGGCTTTAGCACCGAAAAATTTCGTGACTGGATCCAATTGGCAAGCAATCTTTAGACTATGTACAAGCAACCGCACATGGTATGCAGTAATTTATTTGCAAAAGATATTTCACTCCAGTAATCTCCTTGGGTATTGCAATCGATTTATCTATGTAGCAACAAACATTCACATCGCAAAAATATTTTTGATGAACTTTCTTTAAGGCTGAAATAATTGTGTTTTTTTTTCTATTGTTATGAACTAGAAAACTTTAGTGCCTTTGCGAAATTATGTTTCGCCGCGATTAAGAATTTTTTCGGGTGTAATTGAAATTTTTGCCGTGACTGTTTTCTCGAAAATACATTATGATTTTATGAAATCATGCCCCAATAGTACTGTCAGAAACATTGACTGATGTATACATGTATCTATATACTTGTCAGGTTTTCGGGCAAATGTTGAAAAATCTCTGGATAATGCTTTAAAAACGATGTATACCATTTTCAACTTGACCTGTTTTTTATCAAGTTGTTGGGCTTTTGAATAAATCCTTCATTGGTAATTCTACAATGTCCCATTGGTGAATCATGGTAGTAAGAAAATCAGAAAATCAATAAATTCTCTTCCTCCTGTTGTGAGATTGATTTAGGCTCACAATTTGATGGGGTAAATGCCAATCGATTTATAGAAAAATGTGATTCTAGGAACACCACATGACTTGCTAGTAGCATCTACAGACACTGCATTTTGTACTAGTTTTAAGTACTTCTATTGATTTCTGTACGCCGTAAGGTAAATTGGAATTTTTATTTCTTTAAATGCAAATTTTTTTTGGGTGTAATTCAATTCATCCCGTTCCAATGCTTGACACCCCTTATCTTCTCTTGCTATATTGATAATAACGGAACTTTGAAATGGAAATGATTTTTTCTAAATTTATATTTCGACTGTTGTTAAAAAGAAAGATTTAACAGTGTAAGATTCCTTAATATTTTGGCTAGTGAAATGCCAAATTAGGCACTGAAATTACTACCTATTGTCTACATAATTAATAGGAATGAAATCTCTTATCAGTCTGGCTTCCAATCCCAACATAATTTGGATTTGCTTAAGGTTTCACATTCGTGAATATTCGTGAATTCGTGGACCATAATATACGTAGACCGTCTTTTTTTTCTGAAGATGTTATACTCGTATATACTAATCTACTCTCTACTACTTTTTATTAGAACCTGTAGCTTGATCTCATTTTCAGTTCGCCACGTGCACTCTTTGTTACAAAATCTGGCATCAATGATGGGAAACAACAATTACTTTCCCAGTTGCGAGTTCTGGTTTCACCTTAGTTTTAATATGTATCACAACAGGTACCTATTTATGCTGATCGATTTATCAAGAAGTGTAAATTTTAACTCTATTACGATGATGAACAGACAGTTATATATTTTGAGGCCTGTTGGTTTAATTGAAGATTCTACTGAGATTTAACGGTGATCTCTTTGCTGTGTATGAATGGTCTGATTACATCCAATCAGTGCTGGGCATTGTTCGAATAAATTTTCAATGAGATAACGATTTTTGTAAAAAATCGAATAAAACATTATTCGAATAAATTTTTATTTGATTATTAATTTATTTTAAGTTATTCGCCAAATACTTATTTGTTATTTGGTACAAATAATTTGAGTTTCAAATAATAACTTGTTATTCGATCGTGCGTTATTTGGTAATCAAATAATTAATCGTTATTTGGTGAAGCATTCCCAAATAATTATTTTTGATGATCATTATTTAATTTTCAAACAATAAGTTTCAATTTCAATTAATTAAGTCTTGGTACATGCATTTCTTTTCTCAAAGTGTGTCGTTACTTAATTTAATTTAAAGTTTAAGGGAAATACAATAATTTTGTTCAATTAAGTATTTGTGAAGCTTTTGAAGAAAATAATTGGGTTTGATGACTTAATTACCTAATTATGAAATCTATGTCTACTTAAAGATATAAGGATATAAACACAAAATAACTGAAGTTTAACCAATAACTAAGTACATAGTACAAATATACTTACAGGGTCTCATAATGCACATTTTTCCTTCCCCATTTATAAGATCATTATGTAATTAAAGTGTTAGTGCATATGAAAGGCGGGATATCTGCCATCCCACACATTTCTTAATGAAGTATACACACAAGTGTCGTCGCCTCCGCACGGGTAATCTTACTGCAGCCCTCTGATTAATATTCAAATAAGAGGCTATGGATGTGTGAGTGCTTTGCATGACCAATTTCTAACTCAAGCAAAGACAACGTATTAACAAAATGAGAAGCGAAGGAGTTTCCAATTTTACTCTCATAAAACTCTATGAAAACAGTTTTTTTTTTTAAATATTGAGAGTTGGTTCCAAAGTTGTTCCTGTATTCCTACGATATTTGAACGCACATGCTCCTATTTAGTTTCGTTTTGCTCTGAGCAAATTAGTAGGAGAAACTCTTGTTGGATTCTGTGATATTTTTGGGAAAATGAGATTTTTATTTGACATCTCCTTTCAGCATCTGGGCGAGAGCGAAATTTATCATTTTCTTAGAAAAAGTGAGGTGGTGTGACCCGATGTACATTATTATGAATAACTTGAAAGGATTTTGGAGATGTTCAAGAAAGTTTTGTCGTTAGGGTAATCCTATGTTCTCTCGATTTTTGTTTTTAACTCGTTGTCTCAATTGCACTACACTAATGCATAACCAAGTTCTTGTCCCCCATTCATGTAAAAAATGAAAGTATGCATATTTGCTTGTTTCCAAAAATATATGAAATATTTCCAATTATGTTCGGCTGTATTCTATATCTTCTTATTAGGTTTATCTTTGACCTAAGCCTAAGTAACAAATAGTCCATTCTAGTTGTATTAGAAAGGTACACGATGTGAAATATGTCTGATTTTTGCCTCATTGCTTCTTTTACCTCTTTCTTAAAAAGCGGTTTGCAAAATGCACCAAGATAATCGGGTGGGATGGCAAAATGAGCTTCACAATCATCATGTATCAAAGTGAATGGCCATTCGGCTAAAAGCATTTTTTTTTACCACCAATATATATTATCTCGAAAATGGACTCTTCTGTTCTCTAACAGGTTTTGATTCTCGAATGATAATGACAGATTATATGCAGCGAATGCAAGGAAAAATAGATTGATCTTGTTTAAGCTTGGCAGAAGTCACGGTACACAGAATACAAGTATTCTCTCTACGAACCCACGTTCCTTCCTTCATTATTTGAAGAAGTGACGCATAATGTACAGAAAAGTATGATACAGAGAATACAATACTTTCTCTGCTCTCTCTTCTTATCTATACATTGAATTGATGAATTTACGTCAGCTGCAATTTGTCAAAATTTATTGAGAATACCTTGTATTCTCTGTACCATGGCTTGAAGTCACGGTAGATAGATACAAGTGTGACTAGTGTCAATAAAATATTAACACTTCAATACAAGAATTAAAATTTCTATAATTAGTTACTTACCTGATTGTTTGCAAAAAGTGTTACTTTTATCACATTTAGCTGCCAGATCATCATAAATTTTCAAAAATATTGATATATTTTTACTATAACATTATCTATTGTAATTTGCAAAAGCTGTTACCAAATAATTTATTTAAATAATTTTTCTGAATACTTCATATGAATTGTGATCTCGCGATGTAACAATTAGTGAACATTTTCTTACTCTGTCTGCCATAGCTTGAAGTAAGGTTTTCACTTCGATCGTGCGGTCTTAAGCGCAAACACATTTTTTTTTTTAATTAATTGACTCTAAGATTATTCTGAGCAATGAAACCCAATAAATTTACTTCAAAAGCTCACAAATACTTAGTTGAACAAAATTATTCAATTCCTCTTAAACTTTAAATTAAATTAAGTAACGAAACACCTTGCGAAAATAAATTCGTGTACCAAGAATTAATTATTTGAAATTGGAACTCATTGTTTGCAATTCAAATGATGACCATCACAAATAATTATTTGGGAATGATTCACCAAATTACGAATAATATTTGTAATCAATTATATTTTTATTCGATTTTTTATTTTATTCGGTTTTTTATCTTTTATTTTTATTCGGATAAAAAATGCCCATCGACAGACTCAATGTTGATACAATAGATTTCCCTGATGCAGTAATATTAGGTATTATGCTCCCTTATAATTATCTTATGCTAGGTAGCCCGTATAAAAGATGTTCTTCTCCAGTGTATGATATCCTTCGTACACTTTCTTTTAATTCGGCTTTTACAATATCTCGTACTAGAACCAAAGTTAACTTAACTTATCTTTCCTAGAATGCTCTCGCTAAGATCATTTGTTCCCCCAATCTTGACGAGCAGATCTGCAATTTGTGGTGACCTTGGCTAGGTATCAAAATGATAATTTGTTTGGTGCATGTATTCTTTACCGAAGCAGGTGTAAGAAGGATTTGTTTGAAAAAATTGAGACAAATTTTTGCAGTCAAAATTTATTCCTCATAATTACAAAATAACTGCAGTTTTCAAACTTACAACCCAATTAACAATTGTTATCAATTGTGAGTTACAGAAGTTGACAGAGTTTATTAGGTTGAGATTGTTAAAGTTATACTGAAGTCAAGGTTGGAAAAGCTAACAGTTACAGAAGTTGACAGAGTTTATAAGGTTGAGATTGTTAAAGTTATACTGAAGTCAAGGTTGGAAAAGCTAACGCTGTGTTTCTCGTTTTATTGTAAAACTCATTGTTCAATGAATTTTAATATGATAAATACACACTTTGAAAGTCCGAACGAAACTGTTAAACTTTACTTACAGTCCCTGTTAAAAACTTAGGAAGGTTTTTTTTTTATTATTTTATGTTATCAATAATCATTATGAGGTGGTTAATAATTTTATTATATTGAATAAAAAACATTTGCTGATTGATCAATTAAAATCATGAAGTAATTTTTACTTTGCTGATCGAGAATTAAAAATCATCAAGTGATTTTCTTCTTTCTTAGTCGACATATAGGTAATATTTATTTTGGAATGGTGTGCTGTGAGTGACAATCTCTACGCTATGATAATTATTACAAAATATACGGATGTCCATATGTTAAATTTTTCGAGAGTTTTCATTAGATTTCATATTCATCTGAACATCTGAACAACAGCACCTATTATTTTGTACAGTTCGTCATAAGAAGCATAAAAATCACTTGATGATTTTTATTTATCACGAAAAATAAAAATCCTGATATGATTTTTATTTACGATCAAGAAAAAAAGAAAAATCCACAAATGATTTTTATTCGTTATGAAAAATATTAACATCTATAAATAACACACTAATGTTAACGATTATTGATGAAAAAAACCAAAACCTTTCATAAGGATTTAATATGGACTAAAATTCTATGTAAGTTAAGATTAACTGTTTTGTTCGGACTTTTAAAGTAAAACCTAAACATAATTGGTTTGCTGCGATTTTTACATTATTAATCATAAATAAATGAACAGAGTCACCTAATAGCAGCAAGTAGATGTAGAAGAAAGTTTAATTTTATAAAAATTGTGTGATTTTGCATGAATATTTGAAAAATATGCAGTTCTATCATGAAAAAATTACCAAAAATTTAATTTGACTTTTTCACTAACAAGCGTGTAGCAAAAGTTTCCATATTATTTTAATCTTACCAAAAAAAACAACAACATTATTTTGGTATTGGAATCTGATATTTGTTGATTTTCTGATCAAGAATTAAACAGAAACTTTATAAGGAAACATTATTTGAATATTTTTATATCGACAATGAATACGATTTAAAATATTGAAAATTGTAACTTATAGCTTTTTATCAAGAATCTCCGTAGTTATGTGAGGTGTGGAGAAAAAGTAGACTAAAGCTGAATATTAGACAAATTTTTGTATATTTTTCTACGGCTATTTTGCAATGTTTTCAGCACAGTAACAAAATATTGTTTCACTTAAAGTGCGTGTATATCTAAAGAGCGATAGTGTAAAGTCGAATGGGTCATTTATTAAACTTTCAAAAGAGATATTATCCTTTTTGCTTATGAAGCCACGTATTCTTGTTTTTTTAGATGTCAGCAAACTCCGAAAATAAAAGCGCCGCGCGAATAATTTATAATTAATTTGTATAGAGTTCTATAAGATAAATTCATTAACAATTACTAGTCAAGGAAGAACAAACTACCATTTTAGTATTTAATTTAATAAAGGTACTAAAATTATAAACAGAAGGAGAAATATTCAAAACGCGGAAAACAATAAAATCTCTTTTTTTTAAATAACTTTTGTCTACTCACAAATACCTGACTAAATCACTTTGTCCGTAAGGGCGACGTGCGTGATGAAATAAATTTATCACTGCAATGCAAAACCGGTCTAATATTCACTTATAAATAACCCTGCGTAAATATTATTCATACACGAAAAAATTATAAACAAAAGAGTTGAAATAATTTAGCGCAATGCTATAACATAAAAATTAAAAAACAGGATTCCCCCAAGAATAATTTAAGATTTACTTAAACCAATTCTAATTAATAAGGTGAGGATAATTAGAAATGAAAGTAATAACATTTTGAACATTTTTTCTCACGAATGGATTATATACCACAACTTCCGTCTTTTAGATGGCTCCCAGGTACCTGAGGACCATGGGAAATGAGAGTGTTGACCTGCTCTCTAGCCCTCCCAATTACGCTTCAGGTAATGCACCTGCGAAGATGCGGAGATGTTCTAGACATATGTCACGAAGTGCAGTCCTGTCTTCAAATAGAAAGTGAGTAAAATTTACTCATGGATAGCGTTCCAGGGTTAAAGTAGTAGACGTGGATAGATCTAGATAGACTTTTTCTTATTTAGAATGAGCGAATTGGGAGCTTTCCGATGGGTTATAAATATTTCTTTACGAGTTTATAGGCTTTAGAGTGTGGGGGTGGTAACTACACCAATTTTGGTCATCTATGATATCAATTTAGTTAGTGCTATTGCTATTGACTGGCATTTTGCTTCTCTTTTGTAAGAAACTTCATAACAGACTTTTCTCCCCGAATATCGTTAAAACGCCTGATTTTCGAATTTGTGTACAGAGGGAAGTGTAGGTTGGTGCCCACTTTACCATAATAATTTACATATTTCATGGGAACATTTCATTTGTCTACATTTAACCGTTATATAGGTTTCGATGTGAAATAAATTATCCCAGTTTTTCTCCTAAAGTTTTTATTTTAACATGCAAGTGCTTACATTAAAGTATTAAACTACTTACCACAGAGAAGAGAAAATTACTCAACAACGTTCGCAAGAGAACGTAGATTTGAATTAATGAAGATGTCAGATAGAATATGTTATATGAGCTTTTAGCGAAATGACTAAAAAGCAGAAATAAAATACATTAAAAAAACTTTTAAAATAAATAACTTTAGTAACTACATTGCACTAAAAAGTAAAAGATAATTAATTAATTTCTTGGCGACATATAAACAAAAAAAAAATTTCATTGCAAAATTAGAAATGATAGAACTCAGATTAAATCTTAAAAGTTTGGGCATGTTAGTTAGACAATTGTTATCATAATTATGGATGCCCACACTTTTAAAGGTCAATGCACACTTGCCGGTACAGGACGAATCGGGACAGACAGGACGACATAAAACGGAAACAAAACTTTCAATTAAGGCAGATATCGAGATTAAACTACAGAAAAGTATTCCCATTTTATGTTCGCCACTAGACCAGCAACTGACAAATGCCGGTCTTTTCTCTAGCCACCGATAGCTACCACAATGCCGGTATCTGCCAATTCCAGTTGATGTGAATTAGCAAACTTGGTTTCATATACAAATATTTTGGATGTCTGTGCCGGTTCGTGCTGTGCCGATAAGTGTGCATCGACCTTAACATTTAATCTGAGTTCCAGCATTTCTGATTTTGCAGTGAAACTTTTCTTGTGTATATCACCGAGAAAGAAAAAAAATATTTTTTTCTTTTTAGTGCAATTTATTTACGAAAGATATTTATTTTAAAAGTTTTTTAATATGAAACCGCAAAACAAAAATCAAATCTTTATTTATTTCTTTTTTAGTATTTTTTCTTTTATTTTATATTTTTTACTTTTTGATTGTAGCCACACCCACACCAGGCGCACATTCAAAATTTTGATTTAGGGGAGGGACTGAATATATTAAGTTTACTTTTTTATTTTAATGATTTTTTTTTATAATTTCTTCGGGAAAGACAGTGGTCGCTTCCCTCAGGCTCTCCTTCCCGGTCAGACACTCAGGGCTATCAACAACTCCCATCTTTATTAGGAGGGCGCGCAGCGTGCTATGGCCGGTGATGATGCCAACTACAGTTCTACATTGTTTCCTTCGGACCCCTTGAGAAAATAACAGATATTCTTATTGGGCCCATCAAGAAACTTGTAGACACTCTGGTTCTCCCATCTCTACTGATGCTGCTATGAACATTCGCTTTGATGAGAGACCGGCCCACAGAACGCAGAATCGGAGCCAGCTCTAGCTAAAAGTTCAGCCCTTTCATTCTCCATTATCCCCATGTAACCAGGAATCCACTAAAGTGACACTACTTATCCACAGACGACCTGCAAACCCCCAGTAACTTAGATTTCATCTAAAACCTTAATTACTTCGTTATAATAAACATATATATCTCGATGAATGTTAAGATTGGCCAAGTCCATAATATTCCTTATAATATTTGTAGGATAACTGGATCCAAGATAGCAGATATAATCACGCTACTCGAACTAATTCAATAGAGATTTCTTATCTACTGGCGCATCCTTTGTATAAATGCACGCAACTATTAGTTATTCGTCGCTTATATTCCTGTGTATGCCTTTGTTTTTGTTCTCATTTTAAAATCAGGGCACGTATTGTGTATTCGTACATTTTGGCTTAAATTTGTGAGTAGAGCTGCTATGAAATATATTCGTCTCAGCAGGATCAGTAATACACAAGTAAAGATTAAGGGCAAAAAATGTTAGAGTATGTATATGACATCGAAAAACAAACTATGCTTGGACTTTTTAGTTATTAAACTAATATTTTAATACTGGTGCATCATCATTTTAATCTTCAATTAGTATTGCTACAATAATACGTTAATACCGAGGGAAAACTTATACTTTTATCCCAGTCATTTTAGTAAAAGAACTATGGACAATGTTATGGTTATATTTCAACCACGTTTATTATGAATTAGACCAATTTTACTATAGAATTTTCTTTCTGTACTGTTTAATTAAATATCATTGTCACCTCTCTATACGTAACTGCTACATCTTCGACAAAAGGATAGACTACATTTATGAGGTACCAAAAATCAACACTAGTCATAATCGACTACGTGTCACTTCTGCCTATATGAAGTAAATGTGGCTAAACAATATATTTACCTCGATGTCAACCCTCAGAATCATACTGTTATTAATTCATAAAATGCTTTTATTTATTCAGGAAATATATATGCACAAAATATGTGTAAGAGCGATTGGCCCTATCAACCTTAAAATTAAAGCTAAAACAGTGTTTCTCTGTGCAAAGAATGTTCGACAGACCAACTATTTCACCTGTGAAGCTGAGCCGTGATAAGATTGAAGCAAGTGAGGAAGATGTTGAAGCGGAGAAGCTCCGCCCGTGAGAAGAAAATTTACTATGGGCGAAAAAAATAAATAATACTAGCGACATTTGCCTTTGAGAAATATAAATTATTTTCGAGGTTTAACTATTAAATAAATTTTTTGCACTCGATTTGAATTTACCCGCTTGACAAGGCTGAGTTTGGCTCGTGATCCTGACATGGGAGAAATTTTTGTCACTGCTAGAAAATATGCTGAAGATGCCAGTAGACGTTAAGGAAACAGGAACAAGAAGAAAGAAACGACTCGAACGTTTTAAATGACCCCAGTATGTCAACGAAACAACAGCTTCGAATACCAAATGTTTGAATTGATTTTTTTTTTCTATTTGAAGTGAAGGCACAGAATGTTGGAACAAGTTTTCGAAGAGTTTGGATTCCTTTTCGGTGATCTTCTTAGCAAAATGGACGCTGATAGTCTGAGAAAAGCCGATTTTGAGTTTCAATAAGTGTTGAAATCGCGCTTCGAGTTTTTCTTATATTGCTTCATATGAACAATGTTTCAGCAAATTTAAGTTAATAAAAAATTACCTCTGATCCACAAAGATTGTCGAATGTGGCTGTTTTGTCCATTGAAAAAGAAATGACAAATATTCTGAATTTTGAGAATGTAAGAAACTATTCGTAGCGAAAAAACATAGAAAAGTCCATCTCTAAAATCTCCCAAATATTTCTATGGAACTGATTCACTTCAATATTTTTATACCCTAGATGAAATCTATAGGGGTATACTACGTTTGTCATTCCGTTTGTAACACCTCGAAATAATGATGGTAGAGCAAAATGAATTGGACGCCCACGGATAATATTAAAAGTTATTTTGATTTTTGCATGTCCGTCCGTCCGTCCGTCTGGATTTTTCTGTCTGTGAACACGATAACTCGAGAACGCGTTCACCTAGAAAGCTGAAATTTTGTACACGGACATTAAAAAAAAAAAGTAAAATTAAGTTCGAAAATGAGATAAATCGGGTAACTCCTTCGTGGGGTTGCCATACAAAAATTTCGTTTTCCACGATATATTCGGACACTACCTGAGAACACGTCGACATAGAAAGCTGAAATTTGGTACATTGTGTTTTCATACTAATAGCAAACAAAATTTCAAAAATGGGCTAAATCGAGCAACCCCTTCTTGGTGTTGCTATATAATAATTTTGGTTTTTTACATATACTTTGAAAACGATCAGTCCTAGACATTTTTATTGTACTAAAAGCTTCCTCAGAATAAGAAATCCTATTTAAATTGGTTATAATCATTTTTTCTGTCCGACGAGCTGTTCTAGAAATATATCAGAGAAACCAATGCAAAAAATCAAAATTGCTCAAATGGGTGACCATACGAAATTTCATACGTGCATTCATCTAGAGTATCATAAGAATTGGTCTTAGACCAATTCTAGCTTTTTCACTTGTTAAATGTACGTTAGATTAGATTTGGAAAGGAAAGATCTATTGTGAGTCCCCGTTGAATTTGCTCCATTTATAGGTTTAGACTGTTAATAAAGTCTAGAACCATTCTGGGCTTGAGGTTCCATACGTAACTTGGTGGAGGAAAAGCATGTTCAAGGTGGAGTAATCTCCGCCTGGCCAATGCTTCGCAGTTGCAGAGCAAGTGCTCCGAGGTTTCGACCCGAACTTAAACCCAATTGCGAATTGAGCCTCCTTTAGGTCTTCCATTGACACATGGTCCACGGAGAGAGTCAGCTCTGTGACCGAGGGTTTTTGTACTCTGCGCAACACTATCCATTCAGACAAGTTTAACCCCGAGTTCTGACCCTCGATGTAATCGAGAATCAAATCCGTAGGGTCCTCAGCGCTGTTTGGAAAGTATCCCACGAGGACTTGTGGGCGTGGAATTTAACTTTCCTCGACCATCACAAGATTGGCTCCTTCCCAGGGCTTTAGCTCCGCAACTACGCCTTTCAGCCACGTCACGGTGTCTTGATTGGCGCAGTTAAGAACCAGCCACCCTGGTCTAAATGTGAAGGCCAGGAATCTTGGTTTTAGGAGGCTTTGCTTTCTTGCCGCGATTTCTCTCAAGATAGCACCCTGTACGAAGTTCAACTGATCCGCGTTGAGTGCCACCTCAGGATAACCGACGGGATGAATACTCACCCGAACGGTCTCTGCAAACTCCTTATTGGAAGGCTGCTTACGCGAAGGCAGGGAGACGTGCTTCTTTGAAGGATTCTCCGTTGCTGCCTTGCTGCGTTTAGCACTAGGTAGCTCCACTTTAGGAGAAGAGTCGTCAGAGCGAGTCCGTTTTTTTAGACTCTCCTCATTCCGCTGATCTATCTGAAGTGCAGCAATCCTTCTAGCCTCTGCTTCTGTGTGACCGTGTTTTAAAAGCCATTTAAACCATTTTTTGGCAGCGCCAGAGAGCTTTGGCTTACGCTCTTTACTAATGGGAACTTCAGTGTTCCCGCTGTCCTGTTGGCTATGCTCTGGAGACCTAAGAAGGTCCTCCTCGTCTAGGGGGAGTGCATCCATCACATCACCATCTGATGAAGGACTTGTAATGTCCTGGACGTTGTAGGGGTCGCTAAGAACCCCGGATTGGGTTTTTGGTACATTTAGAGGTGCACCTCCCTCAGAATTTATGGAATTTTCAATTTTGTTCCCACGAGTATGCTCGGAAAGGTTGGTCCATCTCAGCAGAGCCGGCATGCCGAGATAACGCTAGGGTTGAAACCGGAGGTCGCCTGGTATCCGGAGTCCATCGTTATAAGACACACTCACGCAGTGCCATTCATCCCATAGGCACGATTATTTACACCTGGGATTACGGGTTTTATCGAGTTTTCCTCTCTAGATCCGTCGTCTTCAGTCAGGCAACCAGCAGCACCCCAGGGAATGCCTACCAGCTGCCTGTGCAGGAACACCTCGGGCCGGATGTGACTCTTCATCACGTACGGACGGTCTTGGGAAAATTCCTCCCCTGATGTGGCGTTAACGTAATTAAGCGCCTTATACCCACCTTGCTCCCTAAATGTAACGCTAAATGTACGTTACTCGTATAAAATGAATATCAACTAACAATTTTATGTGTAATAAATGTTATTTATTATTCTTCTCTTGATCAATTATTGCTCAACTTTGTTCAGTCAGCTGATAGAGCTCGTCAGGATAGGTAAAGTTAAATTAGGAAATGTTTAGAATTTTATAGATCAGGGGCACAATTTATACGTTTGCCTCAGGCGCGAAAACGAGTCATTATGGTTCTATGTGAAGAAACTGAAGAAATAACTGAACTCTTAATCCCTTCTCCCCTACTCTTTGTTTTTGCATTTCTTTTGTAGCTTGTACATATATATATATATACTCTACCTCAAAATTGATTTATATGAAATAACATTTTTAAATTTTTAAAAATTAGAAAATAAAAACAAATTCTGAAAACTGCCCGGGTCTCACTTCACATCGAAATCGAAATCACTACTAGTAAGTGGTGACCTAAGAAATCTGTAGTAATTCACTGAGCAATAATTATTGCGGTAGATTATAATTAGCTGTCTCAGTTTTCTATTAAGGCAGAAAGAACTCTCTTTGGTTTTAATTTAATTAAAAATAAAGAAAAGAATAGACTGCATATAAATATCGTCCAAGACAAAATGTCAACAGAACAACTTTTAAGTCCAAATAAACATATAAAGGTAGGGTCGGGCAAAAATTTTTAATTTCTGTTCCATACGTTTTAAGTTTTGTAAATATGAAAATACTTTAATGAACTTTTTACTGACTGATTGAAGTAACGTTTATTTATTCTTGTGATGTTAATTATTGCTAGTACTGTACTTAGAAATATTCGCAATCCAATTAGAACACTTTCACTTGTTGAGTACACTTCACCCTCTCCTGGAGGTGACAAGTGTTGTATTTATACTTTACAAATTATCCAAAACTTTTCCGAAGATTCCATTCCAGAAATATCGATTCTCCGAACCTTACGTTGCTTACTCTTCGCATCTTATTACTCATCTTGCGCAAATTGTCCATTTGCAGTAGATGTCTCTTGTCTGTTTATGTTGCAGGTAACATACTATTTTAACATTTGAATTTATCCACTGAAATTTGACATATAACTTTGGTACGCTTTTGGTATATGTTAATATGAAATACCCTAGTACATTTTTGGTATTCAAAATTAAGACATTTTGGTACATTCAATTCTAATCAAGTGGCAACTCTCCAAAGTGGATTGGACACTCAGGCATAATGTTAAAAGTTATTGTAGTTTTTGCATGTCCGTCTGCCTGTCCGTCTGTCTGTCCATCTGTCCGTCCTCACAATAACTCAAGCACACGTTCACTTAGAGAGCTGAAATTACGCACACGGTCTTTTTGAAAAAAATTAATGTTTAACATCGAAAATGGGAGAAATCGGCCAAATCCATCGTAAGGTTGCCATATAAAAGTTCCGTTTTGTACTATATATTTGGACACTGTCTGACAACGCGTCTACATAGAGAGCTATAATATTGTACATGGCGTTCGCATAAAAATGGGAGCTAGAACTTCAAAAAAGGATTAAACGGGCTACACCTTCTTGTTGTTGCCATATAAAAATTTATGGTTTTACGTATACTGTGAAAATGATTAGTCCCAGACATTTTTATTGTATTGATTAGTTTTTAAGAATATGAAATTGTATGAAATTGGTCATTATCGTTTTTACTGTCTAACGAACCGTTCCTGAAATATATGTGAAAAACCACATCAACAATCTAACTTGCACAGAGAGGTGACTTTCGGAAATCACATACGGGTATTCATCTAGGGTTTCATAAAAAATGGTCTTATAGACCAATTCTAGCTTCTCTACTTTTTCAAAATTAGAAAATGACAAATTGGTGGTCAAAAAACTTAAAATTGATGTTTATATGAATTCTAACAAATCAACGAAATGTAATTCATAGAAATTTAATTATTATATTAAATTCATAAATTAGACAACCAATTCATGATTTGCAGGAAAAAAAACGAAAACGCTGTACATATTTTTTTTTCACTTTTTGCTGACGTTATTAATATTTGAATGCTTCTGTAGTTTTGCTTATACCTGTGTGTCAATCGAAGCTCCATTTAGAAATAATGTGGGACAGATATTGATGAGAAAATGTAAACCAGAAATAGATAGATCTCTCAGCTTTTTTCATATCGTCAAAAGAAGCCGTTTGTCTTATTTGATTTTCCAATATTATAGCAAATTTTATTTGAAAATGGAGGAAATATTCTTTGATCTAAATAATTAACTGATCTAAACCTCTAAAGAAGTAGATATAGACTTAAAAACGGAAGTCAATTCTAATTTTTTATATGCACATTTTAGCTTTCGTGTTAAATAGGTACTTAAGTAGCAATAAAGAGAAAGTAAGTAAGTAAAATAATTACTTAAACAACAAAATTTTTGGTAGCTGAATAATTCCTACAAAGGTTTTAAAAATTGTTTCGTTATTACTCATTGTAACTTTAGAGAGGTTGCATTTGACATTTCAGTATAAGATTGCACTCTTTGTATGCCACGGTCATATTACATTTACATAAAAGGTTGACTTTGAACCAGCTAGTGAGAACAACCTCAAAATTTCCCCATAAAGCCTGTACTGTTCATGTTAAAAAAAACCAACTTCATGTAAAACCTCAACCTTGGGGAATATTTTATGTTTCATGTATTTCAGAAAACGAGAGACAGGCCAAGAATAAATTGCTTGTGGCATATTACATTTGTTATCTTACAAATAATTTGGAATATTTTTATGAGTAAGCTTTGCATTAATATTTTTATAATATCTATATATACGAAATATATTGCAAATACTACTCTTTCATTTTATGATAACATTTTAGGAAATTTTTCATCGGGTAAAGTGTATAAGTGTTAAAATAAGCAACTTTTTGGGATTATCCGTACAATGGAAAATAAAACAAGTGTCTGTTATGCTATCACACAACTTTTAATTTAGGGCGGCAAAGTTTCTTAAGACGTACAGGATGTATGGCCACCGTCTAAAGCTGATTGTATGCAGAACTTCATGGCCTTTCCAACTACTGCTCAACCAGCTTCGAACTACTCTCCTCTCAGGAGTTATGGCGGTCTAAACTAAAAATTTCGGATTTTTTTAACCCCCTTTATTTTATTTTTTGGTTTCACCCCTTTTCTTTACAAAAAGGTGATTTTATAAAAACTGGAAACCGTCGATTCTCCTTTTTAATTTGACCTAACAGCTATGTGCTAACTGTAGCCGTTAAAGGGTTACTAGCTTATAAAATATTCAGGTCATACCGAAATTAGCCGATATCTTTTTTTAAACTGACATGTTTTCAGTCACTAAAGGAACAAATTACTTTTGAGAATAGGTTTGAGAATAGGTATGAGAATAGGTTCAGAGCTAATAACTCTTCAACGACTACAGTTGGCACATAGGTGTAATAGGTCAAATTAAAGTTTAGAGTCCAGTGTTTATAGCTTTTATAAATCAAAATAAAGGTCAAATTAAAAAAAAAGGTAAGAATTCTGAAATTTTTAGCTTAGACCACCATAACTCCATAGATGAGAACAGTATGGGGATGTTTTAGCAGTGAAGCACATGAAGCTCTGCAGCATAGAATAAACTTTAGAGGGTCACCGTACACCCTATACTTTTAAGATACAATATATATTGTGAAAAACTAGGAAATTTTCTTAGTCACCCTGTAATTCCGGAACTGTTGATATGAAGACATTTTTTTCGTTTGTCTAGGTAAGTACTATTACCTTCCCCCTATGGACCATTATGGCGAAAACACCCAACACAATGCATGAAAACCTTAAGAAAAAACTAATGTTTATTTGCCCAGACATAACTTGTTCGAATCGTCTTCAGCCACAAATAATGGACACAAATTCTGATGAAATACGGTAGTGAAAAACTCTAAGAAAAAAAAAGAACTCTTGCCTACATTGGAAATAATTTTTACTGTCAATCAAAATAATATATATTTTGGTTCGTACCCATAATATAGTTAGCCGAGATCAGTGACTTATTGGGGTTTGCTACGAGGTGATGTGATGTTGTATGACTTTGTTAGTACAGCAGTCGATATTTGGGTATTTCTTGTCAGTGGTCTTGGCTTACCCCCAAACATCAAAATTGAATGACTCGAAAAACAAATGATCCACTGACTATCTAGCCAATAGCGGTTTGTAAGAGCACATCTTGAATACACCCGCCAGGTCTGGTTTCCATTTTACGGTACACGTATCGATCGTATCGAGTCTGTTTAGCGGAATTTCCTACGATTGGCTTTTAGTCACCTATCCTAGAATAATTGATTAATTCTTCCACCCTATGAAGATCACTTGAAGCTTCTAAATTTGCACTCGGCTGAGAACCGGCGAATGATTACCGATGCGCATCAACTGTTGAATATTGATTTTCTGTTGTTACTCTTTTCGTGATAGTACATAGGCCCAATTTGAGAAGGCTAGGTACCTCTGTTGCATGCTAACTCCTCAAGGTTTGTTGTATTCAATCATTCAACCTCAGTTGGCGTTCATTTTACATGTATAAAACTGAAGGTTTTACAATTTTCTTCGAAATTTGTAATTTTTACTTTTTGGAGAAATTAATTTAAGTTCAAAAAGGAAGTTTCCAAAATTTGTAAGAGTTCCTACGGACAATTTTTGCAACATTGTTATTGGATTCTTCTTATAGACTAAAAGCTGGCGATTAAATTACTTACGTCATTTTTTAAACAAAATTTTCCATCTTATCATACTCTCTCAACACAGTTGATAACTCATTCGAAAGTCTTCACTCTAAGTGAAAGCATTCTCGAGTTATCGTGGTATATGACGTAAGTAATACACATTTTCCGCGTCTTTGTTGCAGTCTGCCTTCACTTTCGCACCAACACAATTATCTGCCATTTTTACCATTAATCATGCTGCCACACCAAAAATTAGCCTTTATGAAATAACGTGACTTAACTGATATTGTAAAGCCTTCGCGGCCATCTCGCAGCGCCCTCCACCACAGGATTCCAGGCAAACTTTCGAATAAGTTATCAACGATGTTAAGAGAGTGTGATGAGATGGAAAATTTTATTTATGAAATGACATAACTCCATCTATTAGGGTTTCTATCCTAAGCTAAGAACTGGCTAATGTAAACAGAAAAACAATAAAGTTCTTATTCTGGACCGAAAAGGAAATGGATAATTTCCTCGGAATTGATGACAAATTTCTTATTTTTTTAAATCCCCATGATTTTGTTTGACAAAAGACAAACGAAAAAAAAATTACTATTTTTAAAGGGAGAATAAATTAGAAAAATATATAGAGATTTAATGACATCGGTACTAACTATATCTAGATGTTAGTTCCAGGCCAATTGCTTCACTTTTTTGTTATCGGGCTCGCTGTCCAAATAACCAAGCTTGCAATTGGTAATAAACTCGTTGGCAGCTCTCTTATTCTAACCTCCCCCCCCCCACATTTCACAATTACACTTTATGTCGTGTTTAATTTTTGTTTTTCCTCTTAATTAAAACCTTCACTAAATTTCTGGCTGGTCCTTGCCTGTTTATAATTTTTTTTGTTTAAAAAGTCATTGGCACAAATCAACTTATATATCTCCGCGCGTGTTAATTGAAATAATTTATAATAGACTTTTTTGCATTGCCTAAGCATCCTTTTAGGGCAATAGGTATATCTACATAAATAATTGGCGATATATATTGCGTTATGTATAAATTAACATAACAATGTTTATTACAAACAATTCAATTTTCCAATAATTAATATTTAATAAACCTAAGAGAGCTCCAACTAATACTTACCGCAGAGCACGCAGTCGAATCAATTTTAGCATTTTTTATGCTATGTTTCATGAACTATTACATATAATCTCACACATTTCAATCAATGCAGGTTTTCAAAAAAAGTCTAACGTGACTGAATATTTGATGAATAACTCGTTTGGCGGTTACTAACTCTTCAGCTGTGTCTCCTTTTTTTTTTAATGAAAAAATTTTCATTGACAAGAATTGAGTAAAGTTGAAATAAATTTTGTGAAATTTGATATGAGAAATTATGTAAATTTTTGATTTTAAAACCACTTAATTTGAATATTGTTGCAGTTAAGTTAAAAATTGTTTCTAGTGGATTTAAAATTGTTTCCGTTACGTCTTTAATTAATAAATATAAATAAATCTATATCTTTTTTAATAGTTGATTTCAAATTTGTAGAATTCTATGAGAAATACACAATTTTAATGGTTTTACCAATTCCAACAAACAAAATAGTTGTTGAAATTGAAAATTTTTCTCAATGTATTGTTTATAATTTTGGAGTAAAAACGAATGATTTCGTGGATTCTTAAATGTTCTATATACTTATGTTGCTCTATTGACGAATATATCTACTCCAGTTTCGAGAAATATCCTTATTTTAACTCAAAATGTGCATAGAAAATAAGATCTCAACCAACGATTTAGTAACTATAAAGTTAATAATTGGAAAAATAATTATCGTTAATTAATTGAGTTCTTGTCACTGGTAATTTTTTCAGGGAAATTGTAAGTAGGTTTATTAAGGAAAAATACTAGGAGGAATATCTATTTGATACTTGGTGCTATTAATAGGTTTTAATTAACGTAATTTCTTTTTATATTATTTATTATAATGATACCGTTTTAAAACCACAAATTTATTTGCATCGTTTTTAAAGGAAGAAATACAGTTACTGTATACTCTTATGTATATGAATTCAATATTGTTGAAATATGTATTGCGTAGAAGGACGAACAAAATCGATTTTAATAAATCCTGGGTATTATTTATCTTTTTTAATTTATGAATATTTTAGGGTTTTGTTAGAGTTTTCATCATATGGGATTTTTCGATTATTATGCTTTCATTATAGATTTTGTGTTGGGCATTTATTTTTAGGGATTATTTTGTAATAGATTCTGTTTTGATATTACTATAGAGCTACAAAGAAAACTATATAAAAATAACTGCGGAGAAATGTGGAATTTAAAAGAATTTAATTTTCAAAGCTTTCTGTTTTTATTTATAAAAACATAGAAACTGCGAGTATACCTCGCAATCATGAAACACAATTTAGTAAGTAAGTACAAACTAGAAAGTACAAATACCTATTGGGGTGGGTTGATGCATCTTACCTTTTGTAACTTTATTGTTTCATTTTGTAGAAAAATCTTCCAAAATATTCACTTACAGTTAAAGAATAAAAGGAAATACATGCTGAAACTTTAGCGCTTGGGAATGATTGAATGCAATGTACAAATTTTTAGTGTAACTTGGTGCTGACTCCACTCCAACACTTGACGGATTAAATTGGTTCTGCCATATGTTTAACTAACTCCAATAGATGTGTAGGTCTGGCACTTACCTATCTATCAGTGGCGTAGATAAGAATTCAGGGGCTCAAGCGCAAATTATTTATGGGCTCTTTAGAAAAATTTCATTTAAAAATAGAAGTCACAATAATTTGAAACTCGTCAGGTATAGTCGATACTGTACTTTATAGATTGCAAAAAATTCATAATTGAGAGCAAAAAGTACACATATTCCTAGTTATGTCCTTGGTAGACAAATCATGATGAGCTCATCAATGAACTCCTCATGAGTAATAAAGATGAACGTCCTGATGAAATTTATTCGCGTTTGAATCAAAACCGAAAAGAAAATCATTTATTTACTTATGCACTATTTTGCGCATTTTGCAATATTAGATGAGCACTTCGATGAGTACAAAATGAGTGTCGCGATGAGTTTATTAATGACTATGTCAATGAGTTTCACGATAAGCTTATTAATGAGGATGTCAATGAGTATCACGATGAGCTTATTAATGAGCATTGCAATGAGTGTCACGATGAGCTTATTAATGAGCATATCAATGAGTGTCATGATGAGTTCATAAATGAGAATATGATTGATTTCAGTTACAAATCAAACTCTGAAACGCTAAGGCATAAGGATTTGGGTATAACGTGTTGCTGAGCATATGGGCGACAGTCTTTCCGCGGAAAAACAAATCAAAACATTAATTTAAAATAAATAATTTAAAAATTTAAATAAATAAATCCCAAAAATCAATTCAAATTTTCCTAGTTGAAATGTCATCTGACACTGTGATGACAAGAATAAATATTTACTTATTGCTAGTTTAGTATATAGGGAGCGGAGTCATGATATCGAATGAGCCCTCGATGAGATTTAGTGCATCCTCATCCGGACCTAATATTCTATATGTTTCTTTATGAATTGCAAACACATTGATGCTTTCCAATCAAATTAATATTATGCTACATAATAACTGCCCTTTGCGGGACAAGAGGCAAGCTAAAACTGTGAGCAATTCCTATGAGGGGTATGGACTGGACATATACATGTATTAATATAGAATATATATATACATAGGTATATATATATATATCTGGTAAAAAAATAGTAATGGGTAAAATTTGGTATTTATTATGATGAAATCCAAAAGTTTTATTACAAATGTTTCTATACCTGATAGATAATATTATCAAGAATATGTGGTTTGAATTTTATCAAAATCGATTAAAAAGAAAAATCAGCTACTCCCTGCAGTGGTTACTTCTAACTGCTATAAGATAATTGGAATTTCGGAATGGTTAAACGCTTAAAATATTCTTTAAAGTAGGTAGAAAAATTTTATCTGGCTAAAAAAAAAACATTTGGATTTTTTGGAAATCTCAAGGTTGTGTAGCCCCTGAAGTCAGGCGTAGGAATATCCATAACTTCTGAAATAATCTGAATTTTGAAACGGCGAGCGATATTGAGCGTTTAACATATTTTCTAGATTTTTTAAAAATCGCATGTACCTACAGAAAATATTTCGGCAAATTTTTTTATTCACTCTTGGTGGTTGATAATAATTATTTTCAGATTCTGTGTCAGTCTCCAATAATAAGCATAAAAATTCTGAAGAAAAATGTCCAATAAATATCTAGGAAAAAATGGCTTCTGTGCATCAGCTTGAGGCATCGTTAATTTTATATTGGAATTGGAGCGAACATTCATGTATATACCATACCTACTTCATTCAACTATATCACATATATGTTGCATCACCCACGAAAACCGTCCAACGAATAAAAGTTTTTTTCTTATTTCAGGATTTTTTAAAGAAAAGAAAATAAAATCCTCGAAGAAATTGTAAACAGAGCAGCGATCTGTGTAGTGGCGTTGTTAATGCCTGAAAAGGGTTCGTACGGGGGCTGCTACAAATCCTAGGTAGCAATTTTCTGGTACAACCCAAGCATGGTCATGCGATATCCTTATGTTATATTATTTTTAGTAAAATGCTGGAATTCTTTGAAAATTCTAGTTACCAGTTTGCCGCCTATAAATTTCGGGGGCCCTTAATTTTCGGACCCCCCTCCTTACTTAGCAGTGTCTGCGGCAACCGTATCTACGCCACTGCTATCAAGCGTTTAAGCTGACTTTTCACTGGTGAAAACTACGAAAGTTTCAAAATTTTCGGCACCAAAGCATAATATTATAGTGTATTTTCATTTTTGCATTTTGTCAGTGATCTTGAAAGATAAATTTTTTTTAAAAACACAAAATTTGGTGGACGACTTTTATAAAAAAATTCTACATTTATGATCTAAAATGGTCGAAATAAGGTACAAATATTGCCTTATAAAAATTTCCTTTACATAACTGCATGACAACGTAACGTAGTATTTTAACTATAAGGATCTAATTTAGGAAATGCACGAAATCGCGTGAATTCTTCATAGAATCGATATAAAATACTCCCTTTTTCTCCATTTATATGGCAACTGGTTGAGAAACGTTGACACATCAAAATTTAGGATAATATATCAGAATTCTTCATATGGTTGCCGTACACAATTTCAGTTTTTCTCACTGTGAAATTTTTAATGCATCAAAGAGTTCTTCAGAAGGTAAAAGCCTCAGAGCTTGGTAACAGACATTTTGGAGCTTTTAGTGATAGGAGTATATGAGCTTCCAATCTATTCCTAATGCTCCGGAAAAATTGCTATTTTTGTTTTTAACTAGATTTACGTAAATTTGGAAAACCCCATTCTCATATTTACAAATTTTGGTAAATATGCACAGACAACTGGAGCTTGTCCCCAATGTTAAACGCACTTCTCATAAATTGATCAATGCATACCAGTTTTCATCTTGGCTATTGACTCGTAAAATATAACAAAAAAAAGCCTTACTTTATGTATCAGGAAATTTTTTTCGGTATTTGCGTCAAGTTCAGAATTTGAGATTAATACAGTTCTAATTATGGTGATAAACGTTAACTCGCGTTCCAATTCCAACTAAGATACATTTGTTGAGAAAGTTTTGAAATAAGAAATTCATGCGTTTATAGAATTCTAAAATGCTTGCCGGCTAGTAATTAAATTCGTCTCGGATGGAGGTTTTCTGAAATTAAATATGTTCAACCACGGCCTGTCTGAGCGTAATTCGGCATACATTTCATTCAGACTGCTATCGCTGTTAGACAACGTGAAAATTCTGTCATCTTTTCTCAAAGTTTTCGTAACCCTTACTCGATTTACTGAAAACTTATGAAAATAATATATGAGTGAAAACACATTCAGAAATACTTGAAAAAAATGCTCTATATGGGAAGACTTATTCCGGAAAGGATAAATATATTCTATGTCGGAGATATATATACATAGATAGTTTTTTTTAAAAAAACAACCGACAAAATTGTAAAAATATACTTTCGAGGAGCCAGAAAAAGCAAACTCCCATATCCATGTACTCCTTAGGGAAACATTGAAATTTTCTACTATCAACAAAACTGCAGTACAAGATTGATTGATATTCGTTTGGGATGAAACTGACGGTAAAAGGGAAGTAAAGGAAAATCGGTATTTCATTTTGTATTTACAGATTCCAAAGTAGATTTACTTCCTGCCATGCTGTGCTTTTCATCTTATCCCCCGAGCTTGGCTGAATAATATCAACATAACAAATATTGGCATACCCGAATTTCGAATTATTCAACTTGACCAATACTTCTATAACCTCATGTATTGGAAATATTTGCCATTTTAGTTTTTTCTCCTGAGCGAAATTATACAGAATACGTTAGTTACAGCAACTGGACCAATGTACTTATTGCCAATAAATCAATAAAATAACAATATTTTATTTCATGTTTATTATCCATAATTCAATCAACCAGGGTCTTTGAGTCACACTTTAATTTTAGATCAAAAGACTTGTGATGGGTTTACGAATCTAAATTTAATCCTAAACTTCCATGAAAAACCCTATGGTAAAATTTGTGGATAATTACATCAGCTCATCCCGTAAATTGAATTATTCTATTGATCCTGATTCAGTTCATTCAGTCCTGTTTAGATGATACTGATAATGCGCCTATGCTGTAATCTTACGAAACTGAAAATTATTTAACTTCAGTCTTAACTTTTAACATCTCTCGAGTCACAATGGAAGATATTGTTGCGGCAATAAATCGTATCAAATGCTGTGCTATTGGTTCTTATGTTCGTAGCTCTAGATTCACTAAGAAGTGTTTGCTCTATATCTGTCCCTCCTTTATGTAACTGCAACTCATGTTTTACTACTTACAGCTCTCATATATCATGGCATGTAAGGTCGCTAAGGTAATTTAAAGTACCAAAAACCACTATCTCACATTGTAGTTATTTTCGGTCAATAAGTATTTTGTCATTTCTCTCCAACGTAATTGATATGGTTGCATCTATAGATTTCTTATTACATATTCTATCTGAATTGTTTTATGAAAAAGTATCAAGTCGACAAGGACATATATGGTTGTACATCTTCCCTTCTTAAAGACAGTAATGATATCGCTCATGCTGTGAATAATTTGCAGTAGCAGTACTGTTAGATTTCTCTAAGACTTATAATACCGTTAATAACAGACCTCTTGGCATGAAAATTAAAAAGAAAAGAAACTAAACATTTCTTCTCATTCTGCAAACAGTTATGGCTTATTAAGCAGCAGCAGTATTTTCAAACAGTTCACAGTCCTACCTTCTTCCAGTGTCAAATGGTGTACCGCTGGGATCCATTCTTGAACCTCTGTTTTTTTTTATGTTTGGATATGACATACTTGTTCAAGTTCAGTAATCTACTTTGCAACTTTCTGCTTTATTCATATATATAGATCTTATTGTGGATTGCATCTGTCGTATAAATAAGGATGAGGAGGCTATTAATTTGCGGTAGAGTAAAACCCTCAAAATCTTGGTATTTACTTACCACATAGACTGAACCTAATACCTACTGATGGTTTTTTATTGGTTACCATAAATAACACTGTTATTCCTATCGCTGATCCCTGACTCCACATAAATTCTGTTCTGAGTATATCTTTTAAATAACAAGATTACAAAGGGCGAGAAAAAGAACGCATAATGTGCAACCTTTTCTGTTCGCACCCTGTTCCACATGAGCTCCAGTTGAAAAAATATTAAAGCTGTATCTTATCAAAGTTGAAAACCCGAAAGCTTGAAATGAACTTTTTTATTCTATCGTGATGATGTATGACTTTATGAACTCGGAGAGGAGTAGAGGCGTGAGGGTTTGGTAATTTACTGTAATCATCTCATGTATATTTTCATCTAGCGACAGGCACTTGTTTTCTGAGGCATCTTGAAAGTTGGATTGCTTGGTCTGCCTGCCTACTGCACCGAAACCGCACTGCGGCTGCGCTGTTCAACTTGATTGTTTTTGAACTCCTTCAGTTTTATCTTTGAATCTCTCTTGAAATTTAATGGTTTGGTAAATGGTAAACAGACAAATAAGTGCTTAAAGCTCACTTGTTTGTCTGTTTGTTGGTTAAACATTGTCAGTTATGCGCAATAATTAGCATCATTTTTAAGTACGGTGATTGATTATTTGTATTTCTATTATTTGTGGTATATCGTAGGACTTTGTTCACTATGGTTGTCAAGCTATTTTATACCCCCGCATATGCGATTATCACGAAACCTATCTTACTACTAACTAACAAAATTATAATGATACACGTCCTTCCTCAGGGTATCATATCATATCAAGTTGCCTAATTTCTCTAACCTGTAACTGAGTAGGTTAGGTTAGGTTAAAAGTAGGGTCAACTTGGCCACTGGGACCATGTGAACGCCGCTACCAGAGTTAATCTATTGTGTCCTCCCGTAAAGTGGTTAGAGAAAATCGAGTCATTTAACCAGCTCGATTGTTACTCTTGGGGTTAGATTGCAAACCTTATTTGGAGAGATATTTGTTTCTCCAGTGATTTGCAATTTTAAACCTTCAAGTTCTTGACACTAACATAGAACATGCATCGAGGTTTTATCTTCCTCTTCGCGCAGTCGACATAGTTTGCTGTTCGAATTGCCTATCTTCTTCAAAGAATGACGGAGGTGAATAGTTCCTTCTCATACCGGGCGCAATACCTCAGAAGAAAACCAATTGGCTTTTTTTTCCAATCTTTGATATTCCCTTCTAAAGTGTCTTCCTTGTAGGCCAAATATATATACGGATTTTTAGTTTCAGCTTAGCCAGATCATCCGCTTTTGCATTATCGTGCACTACTTCATGTCCAAGTACCCAAAGCATGGTTAGTTTTTTATCCCCAGACAGCAGCTGGAGTTTTGAGTAGCAGTTGCAGACTAGTTTCGACTCAAAGTCTTGTGAGGATAGAGGCACGAGCGTAGCTTTGCTGTCTCAGCAAATGTAGATGTTGGATTGCAACCTCATCTTTTAGTTATAACATCCCGGAGCTTCTAAGCCTTGACTTGTAATTGAATAACAGGAATGGTTACTTATCGTTGACCTTTTGTTCTTGCACAGAATAATTACGGAGTAAAGTTGAATAATAAGTGTAAATTTTAGCGTATGACTAAACAACGTGAAACAAATTAAATAAAAAAGTCATCAATTGAAAGGATTGAAAGGGATCATGAAGGTTTTAAGTGAGATATTTATTTAGACCGGTTTTTATACCCTAGATGAAATCTATAGGGTATACTAAGTTTGCCATTCCGTTTGTAACGCGAAGAAATAATGATAGTAGAGCAAAATGTTATTTTCATTTTTGCATGTCCGTCTGTCCGTCCGTCCGTCCGTGCGCACGATAACTCGAGAACGCGTTCACTTAGAAAGCTGAAATTTTGTACACGAACATTAAAAAAAAAGTAAAATTAAGTTCGAAAAAGAGACAAATCGGGCAACTCCTTCGTGGGGTTGCCATACAAAAATTTCGTTTTCCACTATATATTTGGACACTACCTGAGATCACGACGATATAGAATGCTGAAATTTGGTACGCTCTGTTTTCATAGTCATAGCAAATAAAATTTCAAAAATGCACTAAATCGGGCAACCCATTCTTGGTGTTGCCATATAAAAATTTTTGTTTTTACATATGCTTTGAAAACGACCAGCCCTAGACATTTTTATTGTACTAAAAACATCTTCAGAATAAGAAATCCTATAAATTTGGTTATAATCATTTTTTCTGTCCGACGAGCCGTTCTAGAAATATATGCGAGAAACCAATGCAAAAAATCAAAATTGCTCAAATGGATGACCATACGAAATTTCATACGGGCATTCATCTAGGCTATCATAAGAATTGGTCTTAGACCAATTCTAGCTTTTTCACTTGTTTTTAGCTAATATATATTTACGTGTTTTGGTATATGAAGATAGCTCTAGATTATAACTTTAATGTAACTACAAGAAAATAAACAGTCTTAATTTTTTTCTTCGGGAAAATTTTTATTTTAATGTAAATTTTATCACCTTTTTTGCCGTTTAACGTTTAGATTCAGCTTTGGATTCGAGCTTGGAGCAATTTGTGTTCTTCCACGACAAAATATGCTAGTTGAAGTTTTCAAATATTTCTTGAGATGCTTTTTTAACAGCTTTTCGAATTAAAATATTTTCGTGTAGTTTATGTGATTTTATTTTAGCTATATTTACATGGTGAAAGGTTGTACAAATATTCATTCATCATAACATGTTTTGCAGAAATTAGATCCATATTCCTCCATTCAAATTCATTTAATATTGTCACGATTAATAATTTTATCTCATTAAGACGTTTTTGTTTCTGTTGGTGAACTGATGTTTTTTTTCTTTTCTTTTAGCATATCCACGTACTTTAGTACCATTTTATAATATTGCTCCGCTATTGAAATGTTTATATAGTTATTTTCCCTTTCAATACAGCTAATGTCTCTATCGATATCCAAATATGAATGCCCGACTTCTGGAAATTTGTGGTGAATGCTACTAAAATATCATTTTAAAATCAAAAGGTGATAAAAGTTTTTATTTTGCCCACACATAAATCTAACCAAACTACTAAATGTCTGCGATTCTTTTAAATTTCTTGAATAAAGATTAATAGACAACTAGTTGTTTCCACACTGCTTCTGTTTCCTACATCTTGCGTCTAAGTTAGCATAAAAAGTTTATGGTCATCAGAATATATACCTACAGTATATGTCGTTAATAAATCACCATAGAAATTGTTAATTTAGGTTTGTCGTAAATATAATCATAAATCTAAGTCAAACGCTAATATATTGTTAATTTCTTGTTAATTTGTGCACTGACCTGAATCTCAAGACCTACAGATATCACTTTTAGGGTGAAGAAAGGACAGGATGACAGGATGCTTTCTCTAAAAGCATCTCTGTAACTTGAGAAACAGGTGAAAGATATTTGATGTAAGGATTATAGTCTCTGAAATAACTTTCTATTGCAAAAAATTAACAGTTAGGAACATTTTATCGGAGAAAGCTAACTTACAAATTGTACCAGATTTTCCATTAAGTTTCAATGGAGAGAAAACGACTTCGGCTTATGGGAGGCTTGGGCGTTTTGATCAGTTGGTTTTTTTTGAGAATACGTTTCATTTAAACAGTACAGACATTTAGCGTTCCATTACATCCATTATGCATTTACTGGGCATTCGAAGCTACGGTCTTTAAAAGTGCTCAGAAATCTTTGCTGTACTTTTCTCCTTTCTAGAATTTAAAAGACACCTGTTTTTTTTTTTTAATTTAATTATTTATAAAGCACAAGTAAGAAAGTTGCTTACTCAAGTCATATAAAAATATTTATAATTCAGAACCTTATGTTAGTTTACATTAATAATTTATAGGAGCAAATAAAAGAAAAACCGGCGAAATGCGAGTCGAACTCGGACACAAAGGGTTCCGTAACAATGTACAAGATTTAATACTATTTTTTAGAGTGAGCAAAAACAATAGTTTGCCTTTAATTTTTAACTTTGTTTTATTTTCACACTTGGCCGGGTTTTATAAAAAATATATTCAGGAAACAAAAAAACATCGAATTTTTGAAATGGCGACATAAATATATGTTGTCCAACGGAAGGTTTCTTTTCTTATGTTAAGCTTCGATAATTTTTAAATGGTAGAGGAAGTGGGAGAACGCGACGACTCAAATTTCTTTCACGGATTATTGTAAATTTAATATTCGCAAATGGTTCAGTAAACAGCATGCGCACGCTATCGGGGTATAACTAATGATCAAATTGTTCCTCATCACTGCGAAGCATAAGTTTTGTAATCGTTACAATAATTTGCGTGGAAATAATGATCAACAAATTTAATTAAAAGTTCGGCACGCAGTTGTAGAGCATCTTCATCGATCGAGGAAAATATTCTACGTTAGAATGATTTAATGATTATCACTTTGCAAACGTTCGTGGATTTTTAAGATTCCTTGCTAGACATCCATACAAATAGTAAAAATAAATTAGAATTTCACTAAATGACTATGAATTAAGGAAGAGATATTGTACAGTTTCCCTATAGACTACCACCTGGGTAACTGATAATGATCTTTTTCACCATAAGGACTATGTCAATAAGCAAAGTAAGGAAATGCACAAGAAATTGTTACATAATTCTTTGGTCAAAGTTTGCTGCACCATTTCAGTAAATTTCAACTCCGAGATGATGGAAATTTTTTTGAGGATTCTCTATATTGAACATTTTCGTCAACTAAAATATTTAAATATTTTGTGCCAGTGAAGTTATTGTGATAGCGAAACCACACATACAGCACAGCTATCCATAAATTCAGTAGATAGGTACATTATTCCCAAAAATATACTCATGTCCAGGTTTGATGATATTCTCTGATATTATATGATTAAAAACAAAAAGTAAGTTTTAACAAGTAAAAAAGCTAGAATTGGTCTAAGACCAATTCTTATGATACCCTAGATGAATGCCCGTTTGAAATTTCGTATTGTCACCCTGCTGTGCAAGTTTGATTTTTGAAGTGGTTTTTCGCACATATTTCTAGAACGGTTTGTCGGACAGAAAAAATAATTATAACAAATTTTCTAGGATTCCGTATTCTGAAGAAGTTTTTAGCAAAATAAAAATGTGTTGGACTGATCGTTTTCACAGTATACGTAAAAAACCTAAATTTATATATGGCAACACCAAGAAGGAGTTGACCGATTTAGTCCATTTTTGAAATTTTATTTGCTAGTACAATGAAAACAGCACGTACCAAATTTCAGCTCTCTATATTGATGCGTTCTCAGGCAGTGTCCAAATATATAGTGAAAAACGAAAGTTTTGTATGGCAACCCCACGAAGGAGTTGCCGGATTTGTCTCATTTTCGAACTTAATTTTACTTTTTTTTTTAAAGTATGTGTACGAAATTTCAGCTCTCTAAGGATACGCGTTCTCGAGTAATCGTGCGCACAGACGGACGGAAGGACATGCAAAAATAAAAATAAATTTTAATATTATGCTTGGGTGTCCAATCCCTTTTGCTCTACCATCATTATTTCGAGGTGTTACAAACGGAATGACAAACTTAGTATACCCTATAGATTTCATCTAGGGTATAAAAGCTGGATTTGTATTGAGTTATCAAATAGCATTTAACACATACATAAGCAGAACACAGTTTTTGGTCTAAACAAATTAGGGATCAAGTCTATATCCTTTATTTTATGTCTTAGCCGGCTTGCATTATGCTCTAGATGTCGATACTTTGATGATTGGTGCAACGTTTTTATTACAATGATTGCCAAATTGTTCTTCTTATTCACCTGTTGTAACCGCTCACTCTCCGCTTTCCAGTTATACACAACTTGCTACAAATTTTGATTTTCTGTTTATACCGAAAGATTAAAAAACTGTAGTTAAAGTCAAGCAAAAGCAAGCTTTATATTTGAATTCGACATTAAGATAAAGTTTATTCATAGACGAGATTGAAGTGTGTTTTAACTAAATCTAAAGTATACTTAAAGGCGGCAAAAGTTGTTAAAAAGTTGAAGTCAACTTTCAGCGGCGTTTTATGAATAACATAAAATCAGCTTTTATAAAGTGGCCTTAAAGTTGATTTTAAATTGTCTATGAATAACACGCAAGGACATTAACCATAGTTTTTTCCTGTTTTCCGTATAATATTCGTGTGATATGAACTGAATAGATTTTTTGATTTCTTTTACCAATACCTTAGAAAACTTAGAGCTTGAGAACAAATCAGTTTTTTCAGCGTATTCGACAAATTGTCCACACTTAAAAAATTCCTTTTGCCATGAGAATATTTTTGGAAATGTTTATGCATCAAATATCCATTTGCAACATTTAAGCCAGGCTTACTACTCTAAAACAAAACAAAAGTAACAAATGCTGCTGAAATTTGCCAGATAATCATCGATAAAACTATAGAATTTCCAATAAAACCGTGACTTACGTAGACGAAATAATTATTCCTCTAAGATAAACCTAAGCTTACGTAAATAGTTTTTTCAAAAAAATTCAACCAAACACTTATACCCTTTCCTACTAATTTTTCTAGATGTGGTGGATCCTTAATATCCAGACGACATGTGGTAACTGCTGGACATTGTGTTGCTCGTGCTAGTCCGCGGCAGGTGCATGTAACTCTTGGCGATTATGTGATAAACTCTGCAGTGGAACCATTACCAGCTTACACATTCGGAGTTCGACGAATTGATGTTCATCCGTATTTCAAATTTACTCCACAGGCAGATCGATTTGATATATCTGTTCTAACATTGGAACGGCCAGTCCATTTCATGCCTCACATTGGTATTAATCGCATTAACTTTATCAAATTCCTCAAAGACTCACCTTCACATTTTAATTAATTTGTTTTTTTTTGTTCATTTTTTATCTCTCTTCATTCCGATATCAAGCTCCAATTTGCTTGCCAGAGAAAAACGAAGATTTTCTAGGTAAATTTGGATGGGCAGCTGGATGGGGTGCTCTAAATCCTGGATCAAGATTACGACCAAAAACGTTGCAAGCTGTTGATGTTCCTGTTGTGGAGAATAGGTTAAATCAATAAAAATATATACAAAAAAAAAAAAAATAATTTGAGATTTTTTTCAATATTGTCAATCATCATTCTTTTAGGGTTTGTGAAAGATGGCATCGATCGAATGGCATTAATGTTGTTATTTATCCGGAAATGCTATGCGCTGGCTATAGAAATGGTGGAAAGGATTCTTGTCAAGGCGATTCCGGAGGTCCTTTGATGCATGAGAAGAACGGACGATGGTATTTAATTGGTTAGTTAATTAGTAATTAATAATAATTTTTATAGTTAGTTTGAAAATCATTTTCTTTTTAAGGTGTTGTATCAGCTGGATACTCATGTGCTTCAAGAGGTCAACCTGGAATTTATCATAGAGTGCCGTATACCGTCGATTGGATATCTTACGTAATTAGTCTTACTACTGTAAATTAAGAAAACATATTTAGTTTTTTATTATTGCTCTGTTTGCTGACTATCATTTTATGCTATTCGATCGTGTGCAGTGGTAAAGTGTCATAAGCATTTGTATTTAGGTGAATACAGAAAAATTGCACAGTTTTTGAAAATTTTAGACTTCTAGCCTTATTTTTAATGTTGAATCATTAGTATTGACTGATGTTTATTATTTATGTATGTAGTTTTTAAGGACTTATTTTTTAATCATAGATGGCGGGGATGATTGTGTAACTTCATTTATTATCAGTCTAATTTCGGTTGTTCGGAATTTCCTAGACAAACTATTTCACCTAAGAATATTAAGAACAGAAGGTACGGTGCTCGTAGTTGGCACTGTAGCCAGTGCGCCCCAACCAGACAACTCCACTTCTTAACTTATGTATTTATTCTCACAATATTATCCAATATTTACAAATTTTACTATTCATAACAAAAATATTATTTAAGATTATGATCAGTAATTTTTCTTACCTTATCGGTCAAATGTAAGCTAAAATTTAAATCTTCAGTTATAGTGCGCACGAAAAGTTAAAAGATGCCAAAAGTACACTACAACGTCAGCACTAACTAGGCATTTTAATTTTAAGACTTGGCTCTACTGCGCCAGCGCCACATAATTTTTACTGCTGTAACACGTGCACGCCGGCGCCGATATTCATGTTTTTCAATGTCAGATGTTGCTCAAATTCATGTTTCGTTTCATCTGGCAAAGCGGTTCCATCGCACTCGACCATCTCCGATTTGGATGAAACTTTCACAGTTTATAGGGAATACCAAAATAGCGCACCCATATTTTTTTGTTTCATCCTATTACCCCCACCCCCTCCGCTAGGGTTCACTTTTATGTACGTACTATCCATTGTTGTTGTTTTACGTACATAAAATTGAACCGGATCAGATTAGAGAGATAAAAAAACGCAGCTAATATTGAATTGAAATAAAATTTTCTTTTTTAAATTAATATGCTTAAATTTCCATTACTTCAATTTTCTACTACTTATATGGCAGTTTTTTCGAGTTACTTAACGCCCTAAATTTTTGGTGTTACTCACCGGCTGATAGCAGAATCAAATGCGAGCCACCGGTGGTACACGCCGCCCGATGAGGCAATCTTGTGCGAGCCACTATTGGTAGGCTCCGCTTTATGAGGCAATCTTGTGCGAGCCACCGGTGGTACGTGCCACCCGATGGGGCAATCTTCTGCGGGGCACCGGTGGTACGCGCCGCCCGATGACGAAAGTTTTGTCCGAGCCACCGGTGGTACGCGCCGCCCGATGACGCAGTTTTGTCCGAGGCACCTGTGATATGCGCCGCCCAAGGGGGCAATCTTGTCCGAGCCACCGGTGGTACGCGTCACCCGATGAGGGAAACTTGTGCGAGCCACCGGTGGTATGCGCCGCCCGATGAGGCAATCTTGTGCGAGCCACCGGTGGTACACGCCGCCCGATGAGGTAGTCTTGTCTGAGCCACCGGTGATTCCTGTCGCCCGATGAGGCAATCTTGTGCGAGCCACCGGTGGTACACGCCGCCCGATGCGGCAATCTCATACGAACCACCGGTGGTACACGCCGCCCGAAGAAGGCACTCTTGTGCAAGCCACCGGTGGCACACACCGCCCGATGAGGTAGTCTCGTCCGAGCCACCGGTGATACGCGCCGGAGTAAACGTGTTAAGCTGACTTGGTGAATCCTTTCTAGCTCACTTCTGCTGTAGTTTCAGAAATAAGGACGAATTATATTGAAACAAAATATATTTTACAAATTTTTTTCTAGATGTGCTCTAGTACAAATATGATTTGTTATAAACAATTTTTCAGGAATCACGCTAGGTTTAATCAATTGATTTATGGGTAGTGCGGGAGTTTTATTTTCCTTGTAGTACTAATTCATACCTTTAGAGAGGTAATTATCGTCATCATTCTGTAGGTCTGTTGTAATCGTCACTATGCTCCTACTGCCAATTATCGCGATTATGGATTAAATTCCTTTGCATATACGTACATTATGCAATCTTGTATTTTTCAATGCATGGTGAAGTAGAGTTTGAAGCTCTAAGTTTATGCACTCACTAGAATTTTTTCATATTTTTGACGAAACAATGTAGATCTAGTTGAAATAATTTGATACAAGTAGTCCACAATTGTCTCCCCAATAGGTCGTCTGCGAACATACATTGTATGTGAAACACAGGTCATGAATAATATCTCACGGGGAAAGTAGTTATATAATTTCTGAAGACCACTATGAATAATTGTAACGAATTAGCTAATTGAAACTTGTCGCTATGCTTCTTTCGGTTTCCTGAGTTAGAAAATATATTATTAAAAGTCCAGGCCTATAAAAATTCCTCATATCAATACTGGGCTCAAAATATACAAACTAATCACTGCCTGCTGTATTTATACACTGAACCAAAAAAGTACGTAGATCCAATAAAAAAGTTCGTTGGATAAATTAACTTTTTATCAATTTTCAACCGATTCATTGTGATAATGAACAGAGATACATTAAAAATTAGGATCAATGAAAAGTTCATAGATTCAATGAACTAAGCTAATTGATTCTATGAATGGTCAAATATCTCATTTTATGAACTTTTTCATTCATCCAGTGCATTATATTAATTAGAACAGTAAATTTCGTACGTAGATTTAACGACCAAGGTTTATTGCTGCAATGTATCATTTACATTGATCCAATGAACCTCATTTTTTGACGTGGCATACATGTATACTTATAAGTTTGCCCTCTTGCCTCCTTCTAAATTTTTCGCCTCATCAGCTTCCTTTATATTTAGCACTTTTTCTCTTAGTAGGGTATAGGTATCTACATTTTACCCCAAATTAAAAAATACAATTACTGGCTTTATTTATGCACACAATCTTTATTTCTTAGAATTAAATAGTTGTTTTACACTCTTATTTTCAAAATTTTATTCAATTTTTAATATCCAGCTATACAAAATTGCTTCTTTGAATCGTACGCGAAGTCCATGTCAATCTAAAACTAAAGATAATATTAGGTTTGTTTTTTTGTGTTTAGATGTTACTTACCAGTCGATAACCATTTGGAAGTTTATATTGTTGAAATCTTCCGCCATTGATGTTGAATGACATGCTAAATTCTACCTTCGATGACTGGCTTGTACAGTTCTAAAAAAATGAAAGATAAAAAAACCAGTGTTTAAAACTATATTAAAAGAGATATAAAATTACATTTACCTTAAATTATGGCTTCCAAAAACACGTGCACATTGTATCAGTCCATTATAGCTCCGCTATACATTTGACATACTCAAAGAAACGTATTTAACAAAATAAATACTTATACGAACGAAAGCAGAAACGTTCATGCGTTCAATATAAAAAGTCGTGAAATCAATGAATGATTTCATTGACAGAAGCACATGTTCAAGAAATGACAGAAATCTACATAAGTGGAATCAGACCTGTAAAATTCCAAGTACAAGTACCAGTACCTGGACTTGAAATATTTTAAGTACAAGTACAAGTCCCGGTACTGGTACTTAAAAAAAAATCAAGTACAAGTCCCGGTACTGGTACCTTAAAATTTTTCAAGCACAAGTCCCGGTACTGGTACTTAAAAAAAATTTCAAGTACAAGTCCCGGTACTGGTACTTTAAAATTTTTCAAGTACAAGTCCAGGTACGTTACTAGTACTTAAGTACCAATGTACTTAAGTTCTTTACAGGTCTGAGTGGAATCAATGAAAAATTGTATTGTTTAATGCAAATGCCCATGAAAATGAAAAGTTCATAGAATTAATAAATAATATTCATGAAATCAACAAAAATATTATTATTATTTTGCCTAATGAAATCAATAATCACAGTTTCATAGTCTTAATGAAGTTGTTCATAGCAAGTGAAAACATTTTAATTAGACTTTTATTGAGTCAATTAATGTTTCATTGAATCAACGAAAAATATCCTAATGAACTGCGTTTATTGATATTACGAACGATTTTATTTTCAGTGTAGGGGTCCATATATTTAGATATTCGGAGTGAATAAGACTCCAAATGATTTCAGTCTCAATCCAAATTCTCCCACCAGGAAAGCTCACTGGTAAAATACAATCGAATTAAAGTTGCATCAAACCCATTATCCTAAGCCATACAAGCCAAAGGCTTACATTATCACAGCTTTAATTTCAATTGTGTATGACCCGATAAACCTCCCAACACAAACAGTAGGTACATATTTAGTACGTCATGTGAAAGACCAATCTCAGGGTCAGCTGATTAAATTAAACCAAATATAAGAGACATAGCTAAGCATGGGTGGTACTGTCGAAGTGCACATTCAGTTCCACACTTTCGATTCCCATGTGTAAAGAATTTCCCTTTTATATTGGACGAAAGGTATTGTAATCATGGTACCCATTTCATTAACGCTATTAGTGAATATTTGCTTCTAGTCTATGTGGACACAGGCGGATAACAAGCTAAGTATGGGAATAGAGCTTGAGCGTACCTATCCAATGAGATTTGGATATAAACAGTTGGATAGTTGCATGTCTTACTGGGAAGGGGTGGAAATTTTAAAGAATATCTTGTTTAAAGGACACACAATTTTAAAGCTTCGGGTTAAATGCTGAGAAAAAGAAAACTATTCAGTTGCATCCATCAACATTAACCACCAACAGCAGACAATTTATAAAAATCCTTTGAACGTTTTCTCTCAGTTTTATTGAGGATATATGTATGTCTCGAATTTTTTCAGACCATAAACAACCTTACTGGTGAGTATTATCCATAACATTCCTCATCTGAGTCCAAAATAGCTTATTCTTTAAATTTTCTAAAAAGTTCACAGTGCATATATAGTTGCAATATTTACTAGTCTTTCTGGCATTCCATAATGAGACCGACTCCTTTTTCAATTTCCATGGTAATGCTAAAAATTGCCTGTATCTAAGCCATACATAATCCCAAGCTAAAGTCATTCTCGACCGACAAATGTGTGTGTTGCATATCTTGTATAATAAAATTGACAAGATTGAATGGCCTCTAGCTGAATGTTATGAGTTTCCTTTAGGGAGTGTTTACTAAACTTAATTATCTGAAGGAAATGTGCATGTTTTCATGGATATACCTAAGAGGGTCCGAAGCAGAGTCAAAATCACTCCGAAATATTTTAGTAATAAACTTAATGTTAGTCTTCCACTTGAGCAATCTAAGCGTTTATGGATCGGATTCATATGAAATTAATTTTGTTTAACCTAAACTTCTATCAATTAATATTTGTAACAAGTGTATCAGTTTAGACTTACAATCGTAATTCGGTTATATGCGGGATATTTTAAGACGGGTGCAGATGAACTAGCTGATTATCTAAAAATGACTGCGCTTGGAATTCTAAAACGTCTAACAATGTGCTTATTAAGGGTACGGGTAAAGAGCATGTTAAATTCCATTTTGTCAGTTTCAATGAGGAGAATTTGTTTTAAATTTTATCTCGAAGTCTTTTTCAATAGCTTGGAAAAATGGACTTGTTACGTTTTCTCCTGCATCCTTGATGATCTGTTTTCAAATGATTGAAATATATCTCAGTCGACCTATGGCTTTTTGGAGGATTATGTGGAGATATCAACTCGAATATATTACTAGGGTATCGCATATTAAAAAAGCTAGAAAGAGTCATCCTATTGGAATCTTATTTTTAGTGACTTTTTCAAAAATCTCACGATTTCCAAGAAAAAACTGAATTCCACTCAGTGCAAAATAACTCAAGGCTTAGAAAATTGTGTACCATTTTTTGAGTGAACATTTTTCGATATCCATTGAGTATCTACTCCCTTTATCAGTATTATCGTTATTCTGAATACGTAATGCCAGGAATACATGTCAGGATCTTAGTCCCATGTACCAATTACTTCAATCCATTCACTGGGTTTTCCCCTATCGTGAGATAAGTCTTCATACAGGCTGTAGCAAGAAAGTATATATGCATATGTAGATGTCCTCAGACCAAGGAAGTACTTAGGTCTACTCTTCATAGTCGTTGAACATAAAGTTAATGATTTCCCTGTACCTAGTAGCTTGTTTAGTCAGTGTTAAATAAAAGTCCTCTTTCTTTAATGAGAACTACTGCTTTAAAAGGTCTGATAGCTTAGGCTCATTCAAGTTATGACCTGAAAAAAATTCTGGAGCTAAGGCTAGAGAAGTTATTGAATGAGCTAGCACTTGTCAGTTCAATCTGTTAATTTCTGCCAATTTCTCAAAGAAGTACATCATTCCTATTCACCAATAAAGGACACTTTCCTTCATGGTGGTGCTCCAAAACTTTTCTTTTCTGCAAGTGGATAGAGCTTTTTTAATACCACCATACATGTGCAGTTTGAATGTGACGAGCTTTTGGTACTAAATCAGTAGTGTGAAAGTTTACCTGGTTAGCAGTATGCTCTTTTTCTAACAGCATAGTTTCGCGACTTTCCATTCTCCGCAACTAATCTGTTCCGAAAAGGCTACAAACGGTGACTTAAGAAAAAAGCAAAAGTAGATTTTTTCTTCTTCTCCCACTACGAAAACGTATAGTTTGCGTTACAAGAAATGCTCTTACCAAATGTTCTGAAAAGTATATATAACATGAGAGCAATTTACGATAAAACTTATATTTTTAATAAAGCACCTATTCCAGGCTTTCTCATATAGGAAAACTATCGAGAAATTGCATTTTCTTTGCTGAGCCTTCCCAATATCTTGTGACACTTGCATCACTATTTGCAAAAAAATTAAAACAGAGCAATTAATTTAATTTTTTTTCTTTATTTATTTTGAATTCAACTAAATTGAAATTATTGTTTTTTATATTGACTATAAGTAATATAGGTTCTTGTATATTTTTCAATAATAAAAAGAAAATTTTGTGATATTTGCTTCAGTAAACCCTTAAGTTCCCAAATTTGTGAATAATTCTAAAAAGTTTACTGAAGGAAATAATATCCTAAGTAATAAGAAAGTAAAATAAGAGCTAAACGGAAAATACATTTCTGTGAAATTGTATTTTTCTTAGTTTTGAATATACATAACAATCCCTAATACAGTTTAAGGCGAATATTGTATAAATATTTATTATTTATTAGATCATGAAATCTTTAAAGCTAATTAAGAATTATTATGTAAATAAGCCTAGCCCCCCTTTAGAAAAAAGTTTGTAAGTTTTAATCGACTAATGAAACCATGTTACCAATTATGGGAAATTATTAAACAAAATACCGTGGAAAATATAAAAATAAAATGTAATTGGAGAAGATCTTACTTCAATGTAAATATGTACGTAAATATTTGTATTTAGTTTTTATGTGTAATTTTCATTGAATTCCTTGTTTGTGTTAAGGTGGAGCTACAGATCTTTTTTTTTATTATATACTTTAAATTTAAGTTGATTTCATAGGAACAAATTTCTGTAAATAAATTTAAATAAAACTAATTGTTTACAAAATTCCTATACCTACCTATTGAAAAATGGTCTCTCCGTGATCGGCACGAGATCAGTTTTAATAACGCTTACGACAGGTAAAGAAAAAATAATTCCCTTGAAATTAAATTTCTGACCCGATCAAGAGGGTAACCCAAGATAGAGGCTTCCAAGCCTGTATCGTCAGATGGATTGACAATATGGTGAAAATACGGCGCATAACAGCTACCTAGATAACGTAAATGATGAATCTACAACAATTGGGGTAGTTAAAAGCTGCTGTGCGCATTACTATGGCTCTTAGTTATAGATGTACGCCAAGAGGTCGGCTATAAGGTCCAAGGATACGCTGATGACATCCTCATTTGTGTTTAAGGGAAGCTTGAATCAGATTTGCCCGAGCTAATCCAAATGGCCTTTAACATTGTTACTAAATGGTGCTCTCAATAAACTCAGGTAAGACGCTCCATTCACTACGAAAACGAATCTCTAGGTCTCTGCCCCTAGGGTAAGTGGAATTACATTAGATTATTCCAAAGAAGCAAAATATTTGGGAGTAATTATAGATAGCAAGCTTACCGGAAATCCTCACCTTAAAATGACAATTAACAAAGTTATGTATGTATTCGGTTCATGATAAAGGATTTTCAGCAAACATTGGGGTCTGAACCCCTAAAATAACCTTATGGATCTTCCAGGCCATAATCAGACCCACGTACGGGGTAATCGTCTGGTGGCATAAAATGTTGAAGATAGCCACCAAATAAACTCTTAATAAGGTGCAAATTATGGCAACGTTTCTTCAATGAACACTGGAAGATACCCTTGGCTACCTCTTCATCTAGATGGAAAGAAAATGTCAGATTATCATACTTCTTCCAGCGTGAGGTATCTCAATATCCTCAAGAAAGTCGACATTAAAGACCTAGATGCTTCAATAGATGTTATAGTCAAAAGATTTTCTTTCGAAAGAGGTTACCAGGTATCCTTTAATAAAATTATCTAGATACTGTACAGTGGGCTCCAGTTCTCGCAACCGGCCAGTGCCTCCATGTCCGGTATACTGACAGATTTAGGAAGGATGGTTTGTACGTCACCTTCCACTTTTCATGTGGAAGTCTACACTATAGATTTGTTTTTGTTTTTTTGGCTGCGCTCCTAGCTCCGTCCTTCAAGAGTTTCAATGGAAAGTAGTCTGGAGTTGCTACTCGAAATTTCAGCTACTTTCTAAGGACAACAAAATAATGCTGCTTAAGTTTCTGCACACAAAGGAATGGATGCTAGTGAAAAAGCGGACGAACCGACTAAAACCGGATACTGGTCGCTACTCAACATTTGGCCTATCAAAAAGCTACTTTAGGGAGAACTGCATGGATAGGAAAACAGGAAACTGGATATTACCTGGCATAGCGCGCTCGGAATGAGGCAGGTGAAGAAATTCTTGACCCCTTCTCATATCATGTGTTTTGGCAGCTGCATATTGCACACCCAGCATTTTCAGTGAAAATAACGTAAGTGAGTTTTCTCGCCTCCAATCCATCACCTCTAGATGTTTTAATGTCAGCTGATACTAGTAAAGTGTTGTTTTATAGCCAAATTAGTACGCCCAGTCAGTTTAATCACGATATTCTTTATTTATGCTATGATATTACCTTGAATTCTGCTCGTACCCAGTAACGCACCCAGGATTTGGCTTTAGGGGGGGACCATAGGTGTGCCAAGTCCAAACGGGTCGGAAAAATAGGGCTCTAAAGTCACGTCCTGCACCCATCTGAGCACTTAAGGACTAGCTATTGTAGATTAAGAGGTTTTATTTTATTTTATCGGACTTTGTAATAATCTACAGACCACATTTTATACGTAATTTGTAAATTATGTTCAGAAAACTGATATTTTGGACGGGGGCCTGTCCCGTTCGTCCCCCCTCTCGGTGCGCCCCTGCTCGTACCTACAATAGCTTTGCGTACCGTGACTGTTGTTATAATTATTATTTTTACCAACCTTTCTTATGGGTTTGTATTCCTACGTATTCCCTGTTCGTGACTGATATTCTGTACTCCGAAAAACAACTTTTGAGGTTATCGCACTTTTTTATTTCACCTTTCTCTTAATTACTACACCTCCCTCATTACAATTTTTTCTGATACTACACACTATTCTTGTATTTCACAACTTTCCTTTTTTTTTCGTTTCGAACTACCGAAACCGCGCCGCCACCAAGGTTTTTCTTTAAAAATCGTTTCTTCTTTTTGGGAACTCACAAAAAAACAACCGAACTTTCACCAGCAGTTTCATTCGGGGTAACCGTGCCGAAAATCTAATAATCAACTCTCCGTTCTTTACGAGATTTAAAAAAAACAACTTTAAGAACCGCCGCTAGTCAAGTTTTAAAACCAACTCCGCTCTTGATCACTTTTGTCGCGATCAAGAGCCTTCGTTCAGGGTAGAAAATGCATAGTTGCATTTTCACCCTGAGAAAATTTTCATTTATTCTGGACTTGATTAAACAAGTCCAGAATATTTTTTCGTGGGACGGAGGTTTGGAATTTGATGCTTTGATAAACATCCGCTACCGTTCTGTCGTTCTGAAATCGCGCCGCGCATATACATACAATGTATTTCGGCGGCGCGCATTTCTCACGACGAAAGCTTTTTTGTGATATGTATGTACGTTCGTACATACATATTGAAATTTTCACGACAAATCGTACTGAAGGTACGATTTGTCTTTTGCTTTATTTTTTTTTTTTTTACAAATTAAATATTTCTACTGGCAAATTTGCCATGGGAATAATTTTGTTTCACTCTATGAAATGTGAAGAAAATTGCTGATGCAATTTTCTTCACTGATCGAGTAGATAAGCTAATCATGTTTTTAAGCATGAATAGCTTGTTGAAAATTTATTTGAATGCATTCTTTTAATTAAAAATTGTTTGTTACCCTTTTTTAGGTATGGTGTTAGATCTATAACAATCCTTCCCCCGCAAAAAAAGAGAGTTATTCTTTGGAGAGGAATAACTCTCGGGGGAAAGAGTTCGTTCCATTGAATATTTTTTATTGATTTGGGACTCCTTATCTTGGGTTTTTGATTACATTTTGTTTTTGTTTGGATGTTGAATACTTTGTTGCAGTTATTTATTTCGGTGTACCGTTTGAAACAATCCGTCGCATTCGAGCGTAATCTTTTACCGTGGACACTTCGCGAAGTCACTTTAAATTCGTTTTCTTTTTTTTTTTGTGTGCCCTTATCATAGGAAAGACAGGATGTTGATAACCATAAGGGTGGAGCATCAACCGCCATACTCTAGCCCTTCCGGGATCACCTCGATGGCGTATGGGATCACCATTGTTCATGTGAACCCTTCGTGGCGCGGTCCCATTCGCCTGATGCTTTTGCGGCGGGGGCATCGCCCTTTCACCGCCTGGAGCGCCCCGGCTGTGGCTGGTGCACATTACCGTACAATGATACCCCTATACCCGCATCAGGGGCAAGCTTGGGTTGCTGCAAGTAAGGGCTACTGTCCGCTCCTAGATATTTATTTTTTATTTACTTATTATCTTGTTTTCAGGAGGAACCCTCGATATCATTGGGGAGTATGGGTTATGCGCCTGTTGCCATCCCATATTTGGCCCGGAAATAACTGCTATTGTGCGGCGCCTTACGGCTACTCCACCCCCCCCCCCCCCCCTGAAGCTGCCGCTGACCCAGGCCAACAGGCTGCGCTTGCTGTCGCTGCTAGGGAGGATGCCGCCGACCAGGACGAGGTTTAAGTGCGAGGCCACTCCACCATATCTTTTCTTTTTATATACTTCGCGTCAATCTATCCTGTCTCTCCTTCTTTTTTCTATTGATTTCTTTTTTAAAAAATAACATTTTGTATTTAGAAAAAATCAAAATAAAAAAAATAATAATTGTCAAATGTATCAAGATGTTGTTCTGTTTTCCCCTCTATCCCCCTTTTCTGCTCGTTTTGTTTTGGTTTTTTCGTTATCTTCTCACCGTTCCTTTTGAAAAGACAGTTAAAATGTACTGGGGGGTCAGAGAGATATAAAAAAGAAGCTGGTTTTTCTGGGTACTATGTAGCTACTATCTGGGCTTGGCGCGGGCTCGGTCATGCCTTATATTCCGGTTGTGATCTTATAAAATTTTGGTTGTTGAGAGTTGTTGCCCCCTTCTTTTTTTTTCTAGCCTAATTAAAAACTATTTAGCATATGATGCTCTATGCTATTCCGGTTTAGTTTAGACATTTGAACGCTATTTATTTATTTTATTTATTGTACTACTCGTCTACTTATGTCTTTTAATTTGCAGTAGCTTGGTAAATTTTTTCTTCTATGTTCTAATTATTTAGACTTTTAAGGCATTTTTCTTTTTAGTTATACTATTATATTTCATATTCTAGTCATAATTCGACTTATTTTTTATTCTAATTTGTTTTTAATTTTAATGTATTTTAATTTTATTTTGTGGTACTTTGCATCTTTTTTTTTTGTACTTGATCTTTAATTGTTTGTTTTTCTTTTTTTTTGTTACTTCTACTGTTCGAGTAGGTACTGTATGTTTTTTTCATTTTCCTATTTTATTTTTAATTCTAGGACATTTTCCTTTAATTCTATAGTTTCTTTGAAGTAATTTTAGTTTTAATTTATTTATTTTATGCCTTTGTACATGTGTCCAGGTCTACTTTTTACAACTGTTTTATTTAGTATTTTATTTCTACTACTTCCTTTATTATTATTATTGTGGGTGCTATTTTGGCGGCCCGGATTCGGCGGTCGGTTCGGCTTGGCTTTACATTTTGGTGATTTAATTTTCTAATTTTTTGAAAGGTTCTTACCTCTCTTTTCTTATTTTGTTGTTCTCTACCTCAGTTAACAAATTTTTGTTTTTCTGATTAGCTTGTACGTATTTGTTACAATTTCTTACTGTTTTTATTTATTATTTTACTAGTTTAATTTTAATCCTATAACCATTTCGTTGTTACCTAGTAGCCTGGTATTAATGTTTTTTTTTTTTCTGTTAATTTTATACATTTTTCTTTTTATATGCATTTTTTGTTCTCTTTAATTCCAACATTTCTACTACCTATTTTTATTCATTCTAACTTAACTTAATTTTAATACATTTTTTCCTTTTGACACCTAAGGTCTGTTTTATTTCTGTTTATATTTTTACTACAATTTGTTTTGTTTTTATGCTTTGTACATGTGTCCAGGTCTACTTTTTCTGCAAGTTCTACTTTTATTTGGTGAGCCATGTGGACAGTGTCCGTGTTCCGTTTTTTAAACAATTTGGACTGATTTTGTTTTGGGGAGGCTTCTGGCTCGCCTTAAACTGGGTTGGGGAGCGGGAGTTCGCTCTTCTAAAGGAATTCCCTCTGATGAAATTTCGGGGTTACCTTGTGGTTGATTTCTCTGTTGTCTCATCTTGATGACAACAGGGTTAAGATATTTTACTGCCACAGCGATCATTATGGCCAGAACTAGTAGGCTCGTAAATGATAGAGAAGTTGTGGACAGGATATGGGAGTTTTTACTTGATATTTTTTCTTGGTATTTTATAATTTTGTTTCGGATTTCTTCCAGCGAATGGGTGTCGGTATAAATTGATTTATGGATATTGTCTCCCGTTAAGATTTCGATTTTCCCCAGACTGTGGTTTTGAGTTCCTTGTAAAATTTCAGTCAGGTTTACCTTGAGTAGAGAGTGGTTGAGCTCAGGAAACTGATTCGGCTGGATAATTTTTAGTGGAAATTTACTCTGACCTTCGTATTTAAGCACTTTGTCACCTATTTGAACTTGACATGTTTGCGTTATCTCTAATATCCCTTGTCCTTCCAGTTTCGAGATTACAAGGTGATCTGGACATGTGATGTGTAGCACCGTAGAGGTGATAAAAGAAAATAGCCACGTATTGGGCTTACTTAATTTGATCAGCATGTCTTTTTGTGGGATTTGTACTCTGGTCTTGCATTTGGGCACTTCACTTAGAGGGTTGTATAGCAATTTAATGGCACATTCGTTGGACGTTGCCGCTTTGATTATAGGCGTGTTCAGCCGGCCTACATACGTGTTTTCTTCCAAATTACTTGTTATTTTCTTGAACCTTTTCATGTTATCGCCTCTTAATAAGAGAAATTCCTGAGTTTTTTCGCTATTGGCTATGTATGAATAACCAGGGTCTGGAATTAATGAGTAATTTGCTGACTTGGATACAGGATAGCATTGAATCTGTTGTAGCCTAATTTTTGGCAGATTGAAAATTGGGAGAGTAATTCTCACCACCAATTTATTCTGCATAAGGAGCGACTGAGCTCCTGCTGTCTGATATAGGACAGATAGACAATTTTGGTCATTTGGGCAATTCGAGGCCGTCTTGCGGTATATCTCCAACAGATTTTTGGGAGACATTAGGAGTGGATGAATATGATTGGTTTTACTAGCCATTATTATATCCAGGAGGGCTTGTTGTCGATATTCAACTTCGATGATTTGGAGCAATAAGCTTGATATAATCTCTTGTCTCAGTTGCCTCCTAGTTAAATCATCGGCCACATGGTGGAGATCGTTTACCTGGTGGGCTATTTTTTGTTGTCTGTCTATTAACATTGCCAGCGGTTTTTGAATCTTTTCCAAGGTAGTTTTTACAACACTGATTTGTTGTTTGTCTAGCTCGGCTAGGGCTTGTGTATTCGATTCAAGTTCTTCTAACCTGCTGTAAATTTCTTTTTCGTTGTTGCTGTCCATAGTTCCAAACGAATAGTGCATGGCATTGCCTATTCCATCAAATAGTGATCTGGCCTTGCGTTTTCCTGGTACTAGTTCCCTAATAGTTTCCGTGCGCTTTCGTACGCTGTCTATAATAGCGTGTATGTGTAGTTGCTGCACGTTACAGAGATCTTCTGGGTTTGTTATATTTATGCAGAGTTTATGCACTAAGTGCTCTGCATATTCTGCTAGCTTTATCTGTGCATCTAGTTCTTCCAAGTCTATCTCGGTGAGGACATTCCAGGTGTCATGATATACCATCAGATTTCCTAGGTCCTCGAAAAATATACCCGAGCCATTTAGCTGGGTTATTACATAAGGTTTGTCAGCGGTTGCTCCAGTTGTGTACTGGATGAAGAGGACAACTATGATGAATTTTAGCGCCATTTCTGTGGACAATTCAGGAGAAGAAGAGAATCCTTTAAGCATACTTGTACGTACATTGTGCCGATTTAAACTGGGCAGTGGAGTGAATCCACCGCAAATGTTTATGGGGAGGTATTGAAATGAGGTTTAATGGACACAATAGTGGGAATTTCAAGTCAACCTGGTTCATTTTTGTTTGATATATTTTTATTCGAAATATGGTTTCAAACGGTTATTATGTACCGTTACCGTTCGCTTACCAATTTTGATTGTGGTATTCACATCACTTGGTATTGCGATTACCTGATAAGGTCCTACCCAGATTTGGGAAAGCTTATGTTTTCTGCTTTCATTCTTGATGAGGACCTTGTCTCCTACATGGAAAGTTAGGGGTCGTACTGTCTTATCGTAGTACCCCTTTGAGCGCTGTTTACTTGCCAATAAGTTCTTTCTTGCGGTGGCATATGATTTTTGGAGCTTATACTTCAGTATATGATAATAGCTCTCATGATTGTAAACGGGTTCGGGATCCCGCTTTAAATTTGATGGGACATCCGCTGTGAAGCCGTATAGGCAGTCCATTGGGGTAAGTTTAGTACCCTCGTGTACACTATTGTTATACACGAATGCAGCGGTTCGTAGGTATTGGTCCCATGTTTTGAGATTGTCATCTACGATTGTTCGCAGGTATTCAATCAGCGGCCTGTGGGCACGCTCTAGTGCTCCGTTAGACTGTGGGTGGTATGCCGAAGTCTGTAACTTCTTTACCTTTAGAAGCTTACATACTCTTTTGAATAATTCACTCAGGAAATTTGTTCCCTGATCGGTGAGAATTCTTTTGGGTATGCGATAGCGCGTAACGATTTCATCAAAGAAAACTTGCGCTACTGTGACTGCTTCTGCATTAGGTATTGCATACCAGTCGACAAATTTTGTTAAATTATCTTGGAAGGTCAAGATATATTTGTTACCTGATGTGGTCTCTTCTAATGGACCTACAATATCGAGGTAAACTTTGTCGAACGGTTGCTCTGCGATGTCCGTGATGACCATTGGCATTTTATATTGTGGAGATGCTTTCATCGTCTGGCACTTTGGGCATTTTTTAATGTATTTTTTAATATCGCTAAGCATGTGTCTCCACCAATACTTGCGTCTTATGCGTTTGTAAGTTTTTATGACACCTTGATGGCCACCAAATGGAGAATCGTGATAATCTTTTAAGATTGTTCGGATTTCCATAGGGCTCGTGATAACTTCGGGTGTCTTACCAGTACCTACTTTTTGATCAAGCGATGCTGGGTTTAGTGTTTCCGCCTCAGTGTGTTGAATTTCGTTTTGGTCCGCTTTCGTGTGCTCTTCTGTCTCCACACTGGAGCTATTTACTGTCTCTTGAGCCTTTTGCTTCTGAGCTCGAGTCACGACGAAACAATGAGCGGATTTCTTCTTTCTCTTGTTATTTGTGGAATGGTTTTCCTCCACATCTGAGTCCGTCGTGTGGTGGACTAGGACTTCTACCGTTAAGGTATTGCCTAAACTGTCTTCTTTTAATGCTTGAGGGATGCGACTTAGTGCATCGGCATTAGTGTTGTACTTCCCTGGTTTATATTCGATGTTGTAATCGAATTCAGATAATTTGTGGTGAAATCTCACCAAACGGGAAGTAGGGTCTTTCACATTGAAGACACCTTTGAGAGGTTTATGGTCAGTATAGACCGTGAATTTCCGGCCTTGAAGATAGCACCTGAAATTCTTGGTAGCCCAGACAATAGCCAATAACTCTTTCTCTATAGTAGAGTAATTTCTTTCGGCTTTGTTTAATGTGCGGCTTGCATAGGCAATGGGCTGGTCCTTTCCGACTTCTCCTTGAGAAAGAACAGGTCCTAGAGCCTCGTTACTTGCGTCTGTAGTGAGATTAAAAGATTTCGAAAAATCTGGGTAAATTAAAAGTGGTGGAGAAATTAAAGCATTTTTTATGCTTTGGAATGCTTCTTGGCATTTCTCTGTCCAAGTGAATTTTACATCCTTTCGGAGTAAATTTGTGATTGGACGTACAATTTTGGAGAAGTCTGGAATGAATTTCCTGTAGTAATTGGCAAGTCCTAAAAATGACTGGACTTGCCTTACTGTTCTTGGAACAGGAAATGTTTGGACGCAGGCCGTCTTACTTGGGTCTGGTAGGGCTCCTTGGCTAGAACATTTATGTCCTAGGTAAACAACTTCTCTTCGTAGAAACTGGCACTTTTCTGGCTGCAGTTTTAAGTTGTTTTCTCTCAACTTATTGAAGACTTTCCTCAACTTTTCGTTGTGGTCGTTTAAATTTTTACCATAGATGACATTAGGTAGACAAAACATTCGAGGCCTTGTAGGCCTGTTAGGACGAAATTCATTAGGCGTTGAAATGTGGCGGGGGCTCCTTTGAGCCCGAATGGCATACGCTTGAACTCGTAGTGCCCATAACTTGTGCTGAAAGCAGTTTTATGTCGATCTTTTTTGTCGACAAGGACTTGGTGATAGCCGTTGGCCAAATCGAGTGTGGTGAAATACCTTGCGTGACCTAGTTGGTCGAGAATATCCTCGATTCGGGGTAGCGGGAATGCATCTCCAATTGTCTTTTCGTTTAATTTACGAAAATCGACAACGACGCGCCACCTTTTTTCACCGTCAGGTCCCGCTTTCTTGGGGACAACTAGTAGAGGTGAATTCCAAGGGCTCTTACTAGACTGGACTATCCCGCTGTCTAGCATTTCTTTTAGCTGCTCGTTAATGACTTTCCGCTGTGTTTCAGGTAAGCGGTACATTTTTTGATTGATTGGTGCTTGATCTTGCACCAATGGAATATTATGCGTTATCGCATTTGTATAGGTGAGTTTGTCACCTTTGAGGAAGAAGATATCGTTATACTCTTCGCAGAGTTCTGATATCGAAATTTTTTCTTCCGCGGTTAAATTAGGGTCTAGGCTGAGTTCTTGCTCTAACCTAGAAATACGCGGATATTGTTTTGGGTCGTCCGGAGTCTCATTATCCGGGTATAGATACCGTACATGTTGTAATATTGCCGTTTTGTCGGCTGAACCTTGGTTTGACTTACTCTTCCTTTTAGGTTTTTGACCTGTAAATAGATGAGGATTTTGCGATTGCTGTTGAGGCTGTATTTCGTTGCTCTTAATAATTGACAGGGTATTTGCTTCCTGCCTTGTTGACGGCTGAGTTTGGTACACCTGTGTGGTCTTTGCCTTAGGTTGTGTGGGATACTCATGCGCGTCAATGCTACTGCATTTTGACCATGTAGAATTTTTTGTGTTGTGTGACGGTGGAGTAATATGCACCTTTAATATAGGCTTTAGCGACTCGCTACCGTTTTTATATGGCCGTTGTTTGTTTAAGAGTGATTTATGCCTCGGGATTTTGGACGGAAGAGTTATATGCACCTTTTTGGCAGGCTTTAGACACTCAGTTCCGTCTCTTGTGTTGTTTGATATTGCCTCTAAATTTGGTAGTGGAATGTGTGTTCTTTTGTGGTCTTTTGTGTGTGTTAATGGGACTAATATGTAGTCGTTTATTGGAAATAGCTGTAACTTTAAGCTATGTATGACTACTTGATGACTGTTAGCGTTGAGGATACTGACCAGCACTAATTCTTCTCCAGATGACAGCAAACTGTTTGCCGAGAAGACTCCATCGCTTATCTCTTGTGATAAACAGAGCATTTCTTCTTGAATTTGTAACGGGACTGGGGCAACAATTTGAGAGCGGGCAGGTATGCAGATTGGTTCCTTAAAGGTAACCAATTGCTGCCTGATTTCATCGGACTCTTGTTCGCCCAGACAGCCTTTTTCACATTCCTTGGGCTCTTTTGGAGCTTGGCAGCCAGCTTTTATCGTTTGAGAAGCCTTGAAGACACTGCAGGTGGATAGTTCAGCCTGTTTAGACTCTACCTCTTCTACAAGTGTTCTTACTTCGACTGCTTTTTCAGAACGTGGCTTGTCCGTTTCAAAATCTAATGGCAAAGCAAATTCGTCTGGATTAGTTTCCGTGCGAGGAAACCTTAGTGCCTTATTAGGACCCTCAACGTTACAGTTTTTTGCTAGGAAATCATTTCCTAGAAGTCCATCATCGGAAAGGCCAGGCAAGTTCTGTACGACTTGAAACTTGCAGGGAATTTTGTTTTTGAAAACGAAATTTCCCTGGCAATTTCCCAGCGTCTTTCCGGTACCAAATGGGGTCTGAAGTGTACATGCCTCATTGTGGTTAATTTCTTTGAGATCTTTTAACGACCTTTTCTTTATTATACTAACCTCAGCGCCTGTGTCTACTACTAGTTTAGCTTGGCCGTTCAGGCCTATGTCTAAGGGTAGTTTTACTGTAGCGACACTGGAATCGGGCTGCTGAGGGGACCCTATTTTATTAGACGGGAGATTTATAGTCGAGCCGGGGAGTTTTGGGTCGACTGTACGTCGTTTCCCTGACTCCGGGCCTCCCATTTACGTTTTTGTTGGCAGTTATTTACTGCATGTCCAGAACGACCACAAAATTCACACTTTTTTCTTACGTTATATACTCTGGAATTGTTATTGGAATTCTGCGGCTCTCTAGGGCGTTGATTCAATGGTCCACCATTGTTGTGTGGTCTCTGGAAACTATTATTGTTTTTTCTGCAGTCACGCACGTCATGGTTATACATTTTACAGTTCACACAATAAGGCGTATTTTTCCTTTTGAGGCAATCAGCATATGTGTGGCCTCTTAGATTACAAAAACTACAACTGATTTTATTTAAATAATTATTTTTATTTGGTACATTATAATTTTTATTAGGAGATCTTGGCTCCTGTTTGATGTATGCTGTGCCGGCCTGTGTGAACTGTGATGGAAATGTACTGGTGCTTGCATTGGTGGGCACACTGTTTTGCCAGGTATCCTGGGCGCATGGCATTATGCCTGGATTATATATGGGGTGATTTGCAGGCGAATTATTTAGAATCCCTTGCGGATTACTTATCACAGGTGCATTTATTGACTGTGGTATTGGGTTCTGCACTGTACTGAATTGAAAGTGCCCTGGAGGTTGCAGAAATAGAGCACTTTGCTGGAGACGCTCCATGTCAAGCGCTCTTTGTACAAGGTCATCCACCGTGCCGTCTGTCATAGTCAGAAGGTATTGGCACATATACGGGTTATTGACTCCTGTTTTTAGTGCGTTTTTCGCGAAGTCTTCTAGCTGTGTTTTCACAGCGGGGGCTGCTGTAGCGCCATATTTGGACTCTGCTGCTTCATTACAGAGTGCCAGCATTTGTTTCACTCGTGCCGTGAAGGCTGTGAGGTTTTCCAAAGGATACTGCCTTGTAGTAATTAATTTATTTACCAGTTCCTGATAAGTTTCCCTAGGCAGGTATGTACGATTTAGCCGTTCTTCTACCTCTTTGAAAGTAGTAGGCATATTTGCGGCAAACAGCTGGTAAGCTTCGCCTCGAAGTCTGGTGGGGAAGATTTGCAAAAATGCCGATAGTTCCTCCACCGAAATGCACTGGATTACCTGCCTGCAGCATCCTAGGAAAGTTTGGAGCTCCAGGCTCAATTTTGGGTGCTGCTCTCCCGAGAATAGGGGAACGAGCTGGGCAGTTAACTTGGCGATTTTCGCGTAATCTGCCATGTTTATATTGGGGATTCTGAAGCTTAAGTTTGATACTTTTGGGGAGCTAGTTTCTTCTATGCTGGTTTCCAAAAGGGAGTCGCCCAGCCAATTCAATAGGATTTCACTCACGGTGGAATCACTGACACTGTCTTCAATGGCACCTTCTCTTAATTCTACACTATTATTGGTAATTTCTGGTTCGAGAGAGTGCGAGAGTTCCCCAAACTGTTTTAAGCTTTCTTTAAATTTTTCCGTACTTTCTTTGAATTGCGCGATTTGCTCAAGACGCCGTTCACGGGTCCTTTTGAGCTGTTTATCGATAGAATCGCACTGTATAACAGAAAGTTCGGAGGAGTCTCGCACTTTCCCCTCTAGATATTTTAAATAATTTTCTAAATTTAAACTAGAAGCTCTTACTTGTGGGGGACCTGTAAGGATTGTCCCACTCCTTAATGTTACTCCTGGTGCTGTTGAATTTGTTGGGGGTGTTTGATTAGCACCCTCTGTTGCAGATGTTGCTCCCTCGTTGCCTCCTTCGTACCGGGACGGATCTTCCTGTGCGTCGCCCGGTGAGGAAGATTGTTGTGGAGTTGGTGGAATTGGTGAGATTTCCGGCGGCGTCTCCAGGTGGGAGCTTTCCTCGCTCATGGACCACCGTATGTAGAATTTGCAGCTAGGGGGGCTTCTGCCGTCTTAATTCCCTTGGTTCAAATTGAGAGGGGGGCTTATTGCCTTCTTCGAGGTCCCTCTCAATTCAGGATCGCTGGTTTTTGTGATTGAAGTTCTTTTGCTGCCGGGGGGGCCCGTGGCCTTCTTAAATTCCCCTGGATAAAAGCTGAAAGGGGGGCGCGTTGCCTACTTCGAAGTCCCTTTCAGCTCCGGATCGCAGATTGTCGGTTGAGGATTCTTCCTTCAAGTTTCGCTTTGAAATTTTCGGCTGTGGACGTCTTATGTTCCTGGGCTGGGATGAAGCCCGCTATTGTCCCACGTTGGCACTTTGTGCTTTGATGAGGGGGTGGCTGCGTGTTTTTTCAAACAGAGGCAGTTAAAGCTGTCCGACCCCGAACGTTGGGAGCCGACTAGATCGAAATACTCCTGAAGCCAGACTCAACTTCAGGCGAAGGGTAGGGTGTCTTGCCCAGTATTCGATTTCGTCCTCAACTCCTTTTGATTCGTAGGATAGAGGGTTTTCGAGCACTTATACTTTTGTTTTTTGTAAAGTAGGCTTCCTCTATCCTACCGGCTGCGCCAATTGTTATAATTATTATTTTTACCAACCTTTCTTATGGGTTTGTATTCCTACGTATTCCCTGTTCGTGACTGATATTCTGTACTCCGAAAAACAACTTTTGAGGTTATCGCACTTTTTTATTTCACCTTTCTCTTAATTACTACACCTCCCTCATTACAATTTTTTCTGATACTACACACTATTCTTGTATTTCACAACTTTCCTTTTTTTTTCTTTTCGAACTACCGAAACCGCGCCGCCACCAAGGTTTTTCTTTAAAAATCGTTTCTTCTTTTTGGGAAGTCACAAAAAAACAACCGAACTTTCACCAGCAGTTTCATTCGGGGTAACCGTGCCGAAAATCTAATAATCAACTCTCCGTTCTTTACGAGATTTTAAAAAAACAACTTTAAGAACCGCCGCTAGTCAAGTTTTAAAACCACCTCCGCTCTTGATCACTTTTGTCGCGATCAAGAGCCTTCGTTCAGGGTAGAAAATGCATAGTTGCATTTTCACCCTGAGAAAATTTTCATTTATTCTGGACTTGATTAAACAAGTCCAGAATATTTTTTCGTGGGACGGAGGTTTGGAATTTGATGCTTTGATAAACATCCGCTACCGGTCTGTCGTTCTGAAATCGCGCCGCGCATATACATACAATGTATTTCGGCGGCGCGCATTTCTCACGACGAAAGCTTTTTTGTGATATGTATGTACGTTCGTACATACATATTGAAATTTTCACGACAAATCGTACTGAAGGTACGATTTGTCTTTTGCTTTATTTTTTTTTTTTTACAAATTAAATATTTCTACTGGCAAATTTGCCATGGGAATAATTTTGTTTCATTCTATGAAATGTGAAGAAAATTGCTGATGCAATTTTCTTCACTGATCGAGTAGATAAGCTAATCATGTTTTTAAGCATGAATAGCTTGTTGAAAATTTATTTGAATGCATTCTTTTAATTAAAAATTGTTTGTTACCCTTTTTTAGGTATGGTGTTAGATCTATAACACTGTCACAATATAGATGTGTTTGAAGAATGTCCTGTTCTATCCTGGAATGATATTTATATTTCCCCATCTGTGGACGAACAAGCGGAAATTTTCACATCTTTAACTAGCTATCTCCAGGATAAATTTTTGCCAGTAGTAAGCAGGCGTAATCGCTGTGATGACTGTCCGTGGTTCACAAGAGAAATAAGTGTTCTTATTGCGGAACGTGAATATTTATACCGTCGATATAAATGGCTCAATACCGACCGGTTGAGATGTTTATACCAAATTTCTCTAACAAAGTTTCCTCAGTTATTAGACAGTCTAAGCGTTTATATCTTGGCTCCAAGCTTAACCCCACCTTTCAACCCAACCTTCTTTGGAATAATTTGCGACAATTTGGTGTTACTGGTAAAGATCGTAAGGAGTGTAGCTTCAGCTCAGATGATCTTAATCATTATTTCATATCTTCAGGTAATGTTAGTCTGCCTAATCGACCGTTTATTGACTCCTAGTTCAATCATTGCTCTTTTCATTGATCCGCACATAAGTGAGTATAGTTTCGCAGCGTTAGTCTAGAAGAAATGCTTAAAGAGCTATCTATTCTATTAAATCTGATGCGAGTGGTCCATATAACTTATCTCCTAGTTTTATTAAACTTCTACTTCCTCTTATTCATCCCTATATTGTTCATATTATAAATTCCTGCATTACATATTCTAATTACCCTTACAGCTGGCAAGTAGCTAGGTTGTCCCAGTAGCTAAATATCGACGGCCTGAAGCATTCTCCGATTACCGACCTTATCTGTTTTATAGTCAAGATCCTGGAAAGGCTGTTGTATAACCAGCTTGTGTGCTTTTTAGACGACAATAAGCTTTTAACTAAATGGCAATCCGGTTTTAGGCCTTACCACAGTTGTGAAACTACCTTGCTCAAGATAAGAGTTGCAAAAATCTCATTAGTGCTCTTCTCCAGTTGGATTTTCAAAAATCTCTTTAGTGCTCTTCTCCTGTTGGATTTTCTAAAGCTTTTGATGTAATTTTTCTGCGTCAACTCTTCACGGTTTTGAATTTTAACGAATCCACAATCACTCTAGTAGGAAGTTTCCTCTGATAGATCCCAAGTTGTCAAAATCGGCAGCAGATTATCTGATGCGTTAAAGCTATCAAATGGTGTACCACAAGGGTCAGTTTTGGGGCCATTGTTTTTCAGTTTATTTATTAATGACATTGCAGAAGTGGTAAAGGATGTAAAGGTATATCTGCATGCTGATGACGTCCAGATATATTTAAGTTGACCCTTAGGACTTCTGGAGGATTCCATTGAACAAGTAAGTAGTGATCTGAATAGAATTCAAACTTAATTATTCCGCGTTTTCACAAAACAGTGATGGAAAATTCTTATCTTGTCCAAACGATGCGGTTGTAGAATTCACTTCCTGCTCGTTTTCAGCTTAGTGGCTCTGTTAGTGCTTTCAAAGAGAGTATTAAGTCCGTTGCGTTATAGAATGTGCTAAAGAATGTATAGCATCGCTACTTACTCATCTGTATATTTTCTATTTCTATTTATCCCTCTGTTTCTATTTCTTTTCTAAATTTTAGTATTAGTTTAGTTTTAGTTAAGATTATTTGCCAATTCAAAATCAATATTAACTGGATGTAAGTTCATTTCATTGTTATAACAATGAATTTCTTTTACTTTTGTTACTTGCTTTCGTTCAATTATGGAATTTATTTTATTTATATTTGTTTCCTTTCCCACTCCTCTAGTTACACTTTCTATTTAATACAATAAAAGATTGTAAATCTTGTGTATGTAACCAAAATGGATAAATTATTATTATTATTATATCTGGACTTTCCAGCTAATTGGTCTTCGCATCCAGTCGCTCAGGCTTTCCGCTAACGCAGTCACTGGACATAGCCCCTTCTGTTATTTTTTGAAGAATATAAGCAAATCCGACAGTGAACTGTGTCGATTGCGCGAAGAGGAAGATTAAACCTCGATGCATGTGAGTGTCCAGCTTGCAGGTTTAAGGCTGCAAATCACTGGAGAAACACTTATCTCTCCAAATAGGGTTAGCAATTTAACCCCAAGGATGACAATTGAGTTGATTAAATGACATGATTTTTCTTAACCACCTTAGGGTGAGGAATAAAAGACCAGCTTGGGTCGCAGTGTTCACATGACTTTAGAGGCCTATTACCTCTACTCTTAACCTAACATGATATTAAAATTTGCAGCCAAATATGTGAGGTTCCTTCCAACAAAGTTTTCAGCACATGAAGATAATTAATAAAAATCCACCTCGTTGTAATTAGTTCAATTGCTTTATTTACTGCTTTATTTTATTTGAACAATTTTAATTACGAACTATTAATTATGCGGACAACCACTGTTGAGACAAGGCTCTTTTGTCTTGCCTATATTTTCATAGCCTTAAAATGCAGATGGTATAAACGGCACTTGAACCGATATACCAAGGCTAATTACAGTTGCCTGGCTTGCTAGTTGTTATGGATGGTGGTATAAACGGCACTTTAACCGAATACCAAAAGCTTGAAAAACTAGAAGGGTTACGCGATACTGAATAAAACGCTCTAAATTTTATTAACAACTGATAATTTATTTATTACTCGCCGTGAATTTATATTCAAATTTTGCTAACATTACCACTTATTCTACCCCAAAAACAAAAGAAAGCAATATTCAATTAAGAATTTCCGATACTGCTTATCTAGCGAAATTGCAAGTTTCATGCAAAATAAATTCCTCAGTTATTGCTGAGTGTCAACTTTCTTTAGATTATAATGACGAAGAATTTATTTTTGCATGAAGCGAGGTGAATGAATTTCGCGCCAGGTGAATGAAATTAGGTTTCCTATTACAATGATAACATGAACCTTTATTCAGGCCTGACCTACATATAAAATTATGAATTAATGGTATATATATATATATATCTTGTTTTCTTACAATTTCAATTAAATTTCTTTATATAAGAATTAAGGTAAAATTAGATTCATCTGTTATGAACATGCACGATTTAACAACCACTATACACTTGGTGAAGTCTCTTTACCGACGGTACCTTCTGCCTTCTAGATAACAAAAAAGGAATTATCCCGATGAGCACAATCTGTTTCATCAAGTGCGATTGGTTACAAACGAAATAATAACCGTTGGTGTGCATGTAAGTATGTATGTACATGAATTTTCACAGGTGAGTTGCAAATTTCAGAGACTAATAATTAATACAAACGATCTGAATATAAATTAATAGGATAAAGGAAATTCTGAAAAAAGTTATGTAGAAGGGGAAATGCCGGCCACTTTTCATTTTCTTCATAATGTTTAATTATTTCAAGAAGAATAACAAAGTGAAAATATTTATGAAAAAAGTAAAAACTTAAAATTTTATAATCGATATATTTAAAGTAGTAGCAGTCATTAAAAAAAAACATTGATGTGAACGCCATTGCCCAAGTATGGTAATCCGAGTCAGTCACGGATATAATGGTGATCACATCTAATGAGATAAATAAAATAATCTGATGTTGCTGAAGACTTTCGGATTTATGGAGTAAGTTCCTGTCGCTCGAAATCTGGATTCATATTTACTTATGTTAGTGTGCTGTGAATAAGATTTGTTAAATAAAACGCGACACTAAAAGGTGTTATTTTTGCCATCATATGTGATTGCATATCCTTCTACAGGCAGTTTTTAAAGGTCCATAAAAGGACACATCAAGCAGTCGTAGCCTATGTGAGCTGTGTGATGGAATACATAGACAACATTACGATGTAGTTTTTCTTGCAACTGGTAATGGCGATGACCGGTATTGCCCCGGCAAGCCATTTTCAATTCAACATCAAATTTTATAAATATACAAAAATATGTACAATAATATTAAAGGAGCGTTTACAATGGCAGAGTAGAGTGGAGTCACCAGATTTCATTTGCTGTCATCATCTCACCAACGTGAGATTAGGAATTTTTCAAATCCGACGCTACTCTGTGAAATCCACTCTGGTGGGAAACACGAAGAACTTATATTACAGTGCAAGCTTGAGACAAGGAGAGACAATGCAATCTGGTGACTCCACTCTACTCTGCCATTGTAAACCCTCCTTTAGCCTTGTATAATTACATAATTGAAAACAAAACTAGAATTACTTTTAAGTCTTTAGTTCATTCCTTTTAAAACATTTGACCAAAATTACCCCCCCCCCCCCCCCCGCTGCAATACAATTTTTTTTTTGCCTTGGTGAGTACTATCATCTCTTGCTGTATTGACTACCGTGGAGGAAACATCCTGTGTTCATTTTTATACATAAATGTAAACCCTGAACTTTCTTTTTCTTTTTGGGGTGATCTAAGGATTCACTACACACAGAGCTCTAGGCTGGATAGAAAGTAGGATTGTATGGCGGTTAGTTTTTCGATATGGCATATTAATGGTTTAGGATCTTGCGGTGTCACCTTTAGAGATTTCATTAAAACGCACGAATCTTTATCAGGCTTATATTTACCTAACATTTACTTATCTAGACGTAAGTGTTCATATACTCTTACCGCCTAATTATAGGTACTTCTGTAATCCGATTTACGTCCAGCGATGAATTTAGTTAAATACTAACTGCTTACATTCAGTCAGTCGCATTCCTCGTACACTTGCATGGAAGTAAAACTCAAATCCTCATGATGCCGTAATATTCTATTGCCGATGAAGAAACTGCTGGTCGTTGCCATTCTAGAATACAGCTGGGGTATTGTAAACAAACCGGCAACAGTCAAACAGGTCATTGTGCGAAATAACATCACACAGCTATGAAAGTCAAGTAATATGCTTAAGTAGTCCCAGCATTTTCCTGTGTGAAGTAATAATGCTATGCGATTACTTACAAATAAACAATAATGCACCTGCCGGTAATTTGATCAAAACAGGTCTGCTTACGCATACATACAAGTTCGGGTCACGACAGCTTAAATGATAAGGAATGCCGTCTAACACTTAAGTCACTTACATATGTCGTAGAATCTTGAAATTTTAAACGTAACTTGCTTAGATGGTTCAGGTATGTGCAATATCTTCCCAAAAGAATACCACCCACATCGGAAAGAGTTGCATGCACTTCTTGGAAAGAAACTTAGGTAGAGATTGAAGTATTGAAAGTGTTCTAATGGGCCGATATTATTTATTTTTTAACTTTCCACCAGCCAACTCCCAAAAGATCTGATTTCGAGGTGGTCTGAATATAGAACTCCTACGAGCTTCCTGGCAACAATTTTTCAAAAATTTTCAAAATAACCGAAAGCTGCTATAAGGGAAATTAATACTCTGATTTAGATGTCATGCGAACAATCAGTAGTCCATGGTGTCTGGATGATATTATGTATATGGCTTTAAATCTTTGTGCATATAGACTTCATTTTATCCTTGGATGTTATGAGGTATGGTAAAATAATTGATATAATAAAGTCATAGGGACTCTGAATAATTATGCCCCTCAGAGTCAGATGGGAGGATGGGGCAGGCAAGGAAGGCAGAACATCTGCGCCTTCAACTGCGTATATAGGTAAGTGACGTAAGGGTCCCTTCAGGACCGAATGTGTGCCGGCTTTTAGTTGGATAGGCACGAACTTTTTTTTGATTATGGCTGACGGCAGCGGCAGGTTTTTCGTGGAACCTCCCCACACTCTCCGCCAATGAGCCGAGGCGAGCTAGCGTGCCGCCCTGCAGTCAACGCTGTTCGTCAGCTCATGCTGGCAGTCTGGACTTTACGTCCAAGCCAATCACTTACTATACTTCCATAACAAAAATGGATAAAATCGATCTACTAGAAAATTGATTTCAATCTCTACCTTACAAGAAGTATATGCAAGTCTTTCCGATGAGGAAACATAAGCTACACAGTAAAAACTAATTCCTTAAAGTTAGTGGCAATAACTTCCAACACAAAGGTTAGGTATTTATCCATAAGATTAGGGAAAGGACCACCTTCTAATACACAGATAAAGTTTACATCCCTTAAATGGAGTTTGGTTTTACTCCCTCACATGAGTTTTAGTTTTTTCCCCTAAAATTTGAGGAATATTCCCTAAAATGTAGGATATTAAATGTCGTTGAAATCACAATTAGCTTGGCGGAAGAGGATGAGCACAAGTGAGGGAAAAGGAGACTGTCATTGAAAAGTACGGTAGAATTACAGATTTGATTAGCATCGAACGTGTGCTCGTAGACAAGGATTCCGAAGTCAACCACAGCCGACGAAGCCCACCATAAATCCTACCAGCTATATTGTTGACATGATCATAGCATTTCATTCTAGAATTGAGATAGATACCAAGATTTTTTTCACGATTCGAAAATTGCAGCACCGTGTTATTTAAAACTCCAAGTGAAAGGTCAGATACCTCAACTGCTCTGCGTTAGAAGGCAATACACTGCGACTTTTCGGCATTATGTAATAAAAGATTATTATCAGCCCAGCGTGCAATACTGCGCAAATCGGAGTTTAGCCTATCAATGCAATCCTCCAGCAGTCCTATTGGTCGACTGTGAGATACACTTGCACATCATCGGCATACAAATGAATTTTACAGTGTAAAACAGCATTCAAATTCAAATTCAAATTTATTAATTAATTAAATTTACATATGAACTTTCGCTCTTTTGCATGTAATAACTCCAGGAAGGATAGTAACAAAAAAAAATATATATATATATATATTAAATAATATTAAAGTAAGTTGAATAAGTGAAATGATTTATAGTGGCAATTATTACAGAAATTATTATATATAAATATAAAAAAAAACAAATAAAAAGAAAGGTGAAAAAAGAAACACGAGAAGAAAAGAAAACAAAAAAGAATATACAAAAAGAAGAAAGCATTATATTACAAGCATTGAAGATAGGCATTAAATTAAATCGCGCAACAACATGGCGTGGTTAGAGGCTTATGGCAGCAAAGATGTGTAAATACTCAGCCATAGTCAGAGACAAAATTGAAAGCATTAATGTTGAAATCGCTGATAGTTACGGATTGTTTAATACTGGTCGGCAGGGAGTTCCAAATCCTGATACCGTAAACTAAAAAGATCTATCGCTCGATGATCTGATCTGCTGAAGTTTACTGGACAAGAAATCAGGTGCAAGTGATCTAATTATCTTAAAGATAACCAAGGTAATTATCCAAAGTTCAATTTAAAATGCTGCGAGCGTGCATAGAAATATGATCAAAACGACTCAGATTGAAAATGTATCGCGCACAGGAGCCAAAGCCACATTTAATTTCCTTCTATTAATATTGTCGGTCTTGCAGAATACTACACTACCATACAGTATAACCGTCAGAATTAGAGTGAAAATCAAACGAGTTCGGACATCCTGTGGAGTGAATTTTGCAAAAAACCACAGCTTACGAAGTGTACCATACACCCTCCCTATCACTTTGTTAGTTTGTAGGTCCCAGGTAAGTGTGGGATTGAAGACAACACCAAGATTATTGACAGACTCTGAGTAAAGTATAATGGCATCACCTAGTCTTATTGGGGGGAAAGTTGTTTGAGTCGAAGCTTTTTAGATAAATCAGGATTGCTTGGGATTTCGATGCATTTAACAAAAATTTGTTTTCAATAGCCCAGTGAGACACCCTAACAAGCTCACAGTTCATCACCTCTACTACATCTTTCATACAAGTAGCAGGAACAGATAAAGTAAGCTGAACATCATCGGCATACAGCTGGATATTGCTACAACGGATTACTTCAGGTAAATCATTAATGTATAATAAGAGAAGCAACGGTCCCAGAATTGACCCCTGTGGAACACCTGAGAAGGTAGGTCTATATCTGGAAGCATTCACAGCCTTTTGGAACCTTACCGAAAGATAAGAAAACATTTAAATAACTGCAGAACTGCTAGAAAGAAACCGTATTTTAAGTTTACTACATAATAGATTAATATTTACACTGTCAAACGCCTTAGACAAATCTAATAATACAAGCAATGATGCTAGTCGGGCATCCATTTTTAATCTAATATTATCTACTAGGTGTAAAAGCGATGCAACTGTACTACGTCGTTTACGAAAACCGGATTGAAATGCATATAAAAGGGACTGATCAGATACATAGGTTGAAATTTGGTCACGAAGCAATTTTTCGGTAACTTTCGAGCAGAAAGGAAGTATGCTAATTGAACGAAAATCTTCCTTAAGTCGAGGATTAGGTTTTTCATTAATTGGAACAACTTTTGCATATTTCCAAGCAGACGGAAATTTGGATGTCATGATACAGGTATTTATTATATGCGTCAAAAGAGGTACTATACACGGTAATATAATGCGTAAAAATCGCACGTCAATATTATCAACTCCAATCGCGTTGAATTTAATAGATTTAATGGCAAGTATAACATCAGAAGGATTGATCGTATTAAATGCGAAACCATCAAAATTTAGTTCAATGCATAACTCCTCCGCAAAGTTAACAGCACCATTGAAACAAGGTCCTTGCACGAACAACTCATTTAATACATCATGGTCAATGTTGCAATAGGCCGGTGTTTTTAACTCCAATATCTCTGATTTTTTTTCCAAAGAGTTCGCGGGGGAAGCGCAGAGCCAAGTTTCCGAAAACAACAGTTACGCTTAGCTGTACGAATCGCTTGGGTAGTTTTATTTCGCAGATATTTGAAATTTTTCAAAAAAGAGGTCCGTTTTATAGGTTTTCCAGAGTTCATACGCATAATCTCGCTCACACATGAGGTATTTAATAATTTGGTTCATCCATGTTGATCTATTGTTGAGTAATCTGGATTTAATAAGGACAAACTCATTATACAAGGATACTACTATAGCGTTAAAGTGGTCAACTTGAATATGAACATCTGATGTTTCATAGATAGAATTAAAAGAGACGGTCTCAATGCTACTAGTTAGTCCTTCAATGTCAATGTGTTTAAAGTCCCTGAACACCACACGCAAACTGTTCCGTTCGACAGGAAAAGAAAAGCGTGCACATACTGCTTCATGATCAGATATCCCTGGCAATGGAAATTGGTAGCGATCAACAAGAAGATCGATTCGATTTGTAATTATGAAGTCAAGTAACGAACTAACGAGTGGATGGTAACGTGTGGGACAACTATTAACTACGGCAAGATCTGATCCATTGATGAAGTTAAGGAAGCCACGTTTAGGGCTATTATCTGCCAGCAGATCTATATGAAAATCGCCAAGTATGATAGTAGACGAATATTGGCTTGAGAAGAGCATGAGCGTATCATAAAAAGCGTCCATTGAAGAAACTCTCGGAGGTTTATAAACACAGTCTAACAGTAATTTATCATAATACAGCGTTAATTCAAGAAACAGGAACTCGACGTGTAGCAGATTATCTGCTCGTTTAAAATTTTCCGAAGATAGATGGCGCACTACCGCCTGAAGAGTAGCGGCGATCATTTCTAAAAATCTAATAACTTCCCAGAGCTACTACTTGATCGTTTACGCCATCAAAAAGCCAGGACTCACTAATGCAAATTATATCAAAATTCAAAGGTGTGAAAACATGTACAAATTCTTCCAAATTTGAGTGCAGGCTCCGAGCATTTATGTGACAAATACTAAGAATGTTTTCACCGCGGTTATTCACTGATATGGTATTTACGGTGTCAGCACCTGCACAGCCAGAAATATTTATCAACATGGTAACAATCAGCAATTTCATCTGCATACCAATCTAGCCAAATACCCAACTCATGCTTGCAACAATTTGTACACTATATAATATTATCAGTTCAGAAAGCTGTTATGAAAATATACTAGAAAAATTCCAAAAAAAGAAAAGATTTAGTTTAATTAATTTTAAGAAACAAGAAGTTAGAAGAAATAAATAGAAAAAGAGGATAAAACTAACTACAAGGTAAATAAGCCTAAGCGTTAATAAGAAGCACATAACTATTTAAGTAAGTGTATTTGTATGAAATTATAACAAAAGTCACAGTATCTAGCTCTCAGCCATACTCGATAAGATTTCCCTCGTGAGTTTAACTGGATTTTCCTCAGATGAACGTCGAATATAAACAAGCCCATTAGTAGTAAAAACAGACACTATCTTCTTCTGATGTTTTAACTGTAATGCCAAACAGGCTTGGCGATTTAACGGTCAGACTCTTCTGTACGAAAACTCCCGTTGTACCCGAAAACCCAATTTCAGCCAATTTCGGCTTCGTCTTCCGAACAGCTTTAACAACCTTTCCCTGCTCATGAATAGCAGAAAATTTCACTACTATGGATGGTGCCATTCTTATTATTATGACGCAACCGAAAAATTGATGGCATGTTGATGGGCTTAAAGTATATCGATGTGAACAATTCGTTAAGAATCGCACCGAGTTCTTCACCAGATGTTATGGGGATGCCGTTAATCAAGGCATCAGTAGATTTCGAAATTCTTTGAAGTGATTCCAACTTGCTTTCCAGAGCGCTGACACAATTACGGAGTCCGCCAAGTTCCCCGTTAATTTCAGCTACTGCATTCTTACAACAAATATCGAAAAAAAAATTTTGTTTCACGTTGAACTGACTCCATGAAAACAGAGAACTTTTCATTTACCATTCTATCAATTTTATCGTCGATAGATCTCTCAAAGCCACTTAATTTAACATCAATAGTGTTTTCGAGGGCTTTAATAGATTTAACTACATCCTCCAATGAAAATTGGGCGTGTGAGCTCGATGCACTGCGGAACTGAACTTTTTCAACTTGCGCGGCATTTTATATAGTGATATATTTTAATATAATAATAGGAACCCGGATAAACTTGATTTGATTTTTTTTTTTAACAAAAACACTAATTGGAAATAAATCTGAGAGCTAGTAGCCATTCACTCACTCAACATTGGATATGGATACGGTTTGTCATTTGGAATTAATTCTTCACAACTATGTCATTTTTTTTTTATCAATTTATATTACTATTATTATTCTGTATTACTTTATCAATTAGTTGTAAGTACTTTATAACTTTTATGTAGATTCACATTTCATTTTTACCTATTGAATAAGTATACTATTTAAAAGAAGTAAATCTTGTGTATATGGACCTGAATAAATCATTATTATTATTATTTCACAAAGCACATACATCACCATTCTGTCGTAAAAAGAGCTTACTTTCCAGGTTTCGTATTTATAAGTTTGTTCTTCCTATGACACCTTTTAATGTTATTATTCCAAAATACTGTGTGTTAAAGAAACATAATTAAATGACCAATTCATTAGCTCCATTTACCATATTTAACACGACCAACGGCGTGGGTAACCGGTGGCCCACACAATGTGCTTTTATTTGACGGCGTGAGACACGCGCGACTCATACTTCATTTTCATATACAAACGGTGAGAGCCACCGGTGACCCATCATACAGAAAATGAATAAGTGCGTTGAGTTCAACTTGTAAGTTTCTAAGAAGAGAATAATTGTTTATAGCGGCTGATGAATCTGAATCAATGCAACTTCCAGGAATGTATTGCCCCAAGGCCGTATATATAGATCACGAATGGGAGGGGTTTAACCTAGTAGACCCTAGTAACCTCCAGAGACGAAAGAATAACTAAGAATTAATGTGAACTCATTAATCGGAATTTTAAGTAAATTTAATATAAATAATTTATTACGCATATAATTTGTGCTTAAATCCCAAGTCTGCAGCGTAAGGCTTGCGAAATTTAAATAGTAATGTTTGTAAACATGTTGTTTAACCCTATTTTTATTACATATTATTTACATCCCAAGAAAAAAATATTCCACTTTTATAAAGAAGAAAAATTTGTTTTCCTTCCTCCGGTGAAGTGGGAAAGTAGGAGAAGGTGCTGTACCTTGGTACCTTCTTAAAATAGTCTTTTTTTTACAAAACTAATGTGACAAATCTTAAGCAACCGATTAATATAGATTGTCTAACCTATAACCTTTCCAATAATTGTCGAACATGCAGTTAAAAATTTATATTTCAGGATATCTGAAAGGAAATATGAAGGTCTTGATTTTGGCCCAAGGTACAACATGTAGCTGTACCATGGACACTGGGGTATTGTACCTTGGAAATTTTCAATTTACTAAGTAGAAATGATGGCATATGAACAGAGTTAAATTAAATAACACTCTTTGTTCAACCAAGAATAGCAATATTCGCAAAGCTGGTCACTAAACAAAAAATTGCTATAGATATACATCTTTAATTTATTTTTTAACTAAAGGCCGACTTATGGCTTTTTTTTTACATCTACGTGGTGAAAATTTTTGAAGTGTCCATATTTTAACATTTTGATGAACGATTTTATTGTAGAAGTCAAGAAAGCAATTTAAAAAATATAACAAATAAAAAAGGTAGAATAGGTCTAAGACAAAATTTTTACGATACCATAGATGAATCCCGTAGGTAATTTCGTATATGGTAATCTCTGTGTGCAAGTTTGATTGTTGAAAAGAATTTTCGCATTTACTTCTAGAACAGTTTAATTATAACCAATTTTATAGCATTTCATATTATGAAGAACTTTTCAGTACAATAAAAACGTCTAGGACTTATAAATTTCACAGCATATGTAAAAGACTTAGATTTTTATATGGCAATGTCAAGAAGGGGTTACCCGATGTAGATCATTTTTGAAATTAGATTTACAACGCCATGTACAAAATTTCAGCTCTCTCCGTTAAGGATTCCCCAGGCTGCGTCCAAATATATGGTGAAAAACGAATTTTTTGTATGACAACCCCACGAAGATTAGAAATTAGAAATTTTACACACGGGCTTCAAAATCACTTCCGATTTGTCTCGAACTTAATTTTAATTTTTGTTTTTGAAGCCAGTATGCAAAATTTCAAATCTTTCTCTAATTGTATTGACGGACAGACGGACATGCAAAAATCAAAATAACTTTTAATATTATGCATGGGTGTCCAATCCATTTTGCTCAACTATCATTATTTCTGTGTGTTACAAACGGAATGATGAAAATATTTTATTTTCTAGGACATTTTAGATATAATAACGTAATTATCTAAAATGTCCTAAAAAGTAAACAAATAATGTTTTAAGCTATTTAAATACAACCATGGGGCGCTTATGGAAAATATTAGTTACAACAAAAGTTGTTGCTTTAACGATGAAAAGCAAATTAAAAACGTATTTTTACTTTTTTGATATTCAAAGATTATTTAAAAAGTATTTAATATAAAATTATAGTAAAACGAGGTCTGGAAAAATGCAGAAAGCGTTTGCTTCTTTCGTCACTCATAACTAAATTTCCGTTTTTCCTAAAGTTGCTTTACCTGAAGAAAGATATATTATGACAAAACCAATTGTTGTGAGTCGCTACATAGATATAAAGAATTGTGGGTAAAGATTTGACTTATCACATTAACAAATGTATAGTCTACAACGATGATGGGGGGGGGGGGGGGTGAGTTCCTCAAACCCACACCATATATATAGCCAGGCATAGCCCGGCAAAGGTCTCCTCCGCAGGAGAGGCACACTCAGTATGATCAACATTTTTTTTTGTTTATCAATTATTTACCTATTTTTGGTTATTTTATGTTATTTTATATTATTACCTATCTGGTTATTATGCCCCCCCCCCATTAATTTCACTCAATTCAATTATTAGTTTTCTGAACACTTGGTAGGCAATACGATTGGCGAGTTCTCTCATATGTATTTCTGATATTGATTAAGAAACTCCTCTCCAAAAAATTCATTTGAGATTCATACAAAAATTATGTTGTCTTTTATTTGTTTTTAACCCAAGTAGCTCACATTACCTAATTTTGTTGAAGAATTTAAAATTGCAAAATTATGTACAAGTTTACAATCCATCGTAAGTCAAAAGATTCATTTCAACAACTATAAGTACATGATAACACAACTTCGATTGCACAACCGTTGTATATGTTCCGTCTATGCAATTATGCAGATTAGCATCTCATCAGTACACTAAACTTGCACCAAACTTATGGAGGTTTAAGAGGAACTGCAAATCTGCATAATGATTATGCCGAGCAATAGGTTACTTGGTACCCCAGCATACACAACGGTTTGTGTATAACGAAGAAGTGAAATTTCCGTGATTAATTTGGGATAGAGTCTTATTATGGAGGTATCAATTTCAAAGATTTACCATTTTGCAGCACTCAACTTGAAGAAGGTGGTTGTTTGGATGAGTAATAATTATTGTCATTTCCTGGAATGTTGAATAATTACGCTATGAGATATCAACATGGTACCCCAAAATTTGCCTTTACAACTGAAGTAGATACTCGAAAATATTTTCCTTTCACCATACTACAGGAAAATTAAGTTTTTATTGAATCCGTTAATTGTTTTAAATAATCAGCAGCTAAAAAATTTATGTAGGCCGGATGGATGCATAGAAGTTCGCATGAAATATTTTTCTTTCTGTACAGAGTCTTAGGAATTGTGAAACTTTTGTGAACCTGAAGAACATCAACTTACCAACTCTTAAACAATGTAGGTAAATTACAAATGTAAGAATTTATCGTGGTGTGATATTTCTTAAGTCTAAACAATTGAATCCCACAAAATTACGACGATTTTTCCATTCTCATGCTGCAGTTTCAATCCATCAGGTTTGTGTCACAACTTCACAATAGAGTGCAATACTCACAGCATTTAAAAATTTTAAAACCTATTCGACCTGTGTTTATTTTTTTAATTAAATGGATCTTGAATTCTACAAGTCAAAATGATGAAATTTTACGTTATTTTTTTTTAATTTTATAATGAGCATAATTTATTGGGTTCAGTCGATCGCAAAATTAATTCACAGAAATGCGATTGGAAAGATTTCTTAAAGACAATTTGAAAATGGAAATCGGAAAATAGAAGCACGATGACAGAATAAATTACCCTAATAAGGATTTTGAAGGTAAGCGGTGTACCAACCTGATAGTAAGAGAGGAATTAATTGTTGTATTGTGACTAGAGATTGGTGGAGGAAGAACTGAGCAAGATCAAAGAAAAATTGTGACGCCGAAATCGGTCATAACACCACGTGATATATGTAGGGGAATATCGTCCAGTTGATCGTTTCTGTAATTATCAAATAGAGAAGATCTCAACTGCATTTCTCTATTTCACGTCACTTTATTGCCATTCTCAACTACTAGACAATATAGTTTCGGGTCTCTATCAATTGAAAATATTTCGGGGGTAATTCTTGTAATTGAGTTTGTGACGACAGTTGAAAAAATTTGTGAGAAAAATTTGAAAATTAATCGAAAATGAATTTGAATCGGGAACCTGAAACAAGTGTAGGTTAAAATATGTTTATTTATTATGACGTTTTGCAAAATATTTATATAATTATTAAACTGTTTATATTTATTAACCTTTTGGATGGCGGTATTAAGAAATTATCTGTAATGTTGGATGTCACTTTTATGGCGGCTTTGTGAGTCACTTTTACAGCTAATTAAAAGCATTTCGTAAAGGGTTAAATTATATATGTACATATCAGTACTTTATGGAAATAGGTATACAAGCAACAAATTATTCACATATTTGTATTTGCAGAAAACATTTACGGGCAGGATAACCAAGCAACAAAAACTTAGATTGTTGGATTTAATGAAATCCAATCGTCCGTTTGTGTTGGTGGACAGTCTACTGGCAAAAGTAGCAGTATCAAGAGCTGGAAAAATGTTGCTTCTGTCTTAAATTCAATGAGTGGTCGAAAGAAAAGCCCTAAACAATGGAAACTAGTAGGTTTTAATTACGTTATTAAAACTTCAAGCAAAAAATACTTATTTCAGTACTGGATTGAATGGAAAGCGGCTGTAAAAAAGCAATACAACAAGATAAAAGTTCTTAAGAAAAAAAACAGGAAATCGTCCTCTTAGCGAAGGAGCAAAATTTTTAAAAAAATTGGATGAAGATGTTATTCAATTTTTTTTGAAGATTTGGTTGAAGGAGATGGAGCTACTCCGGAAGCAGGATTTGATGAAAAAACGGTAAAATGATTTGTAACTGCATATAACATAAAACTAATTTTGCAATTTGCAAACTTGTATCAAATTTCTTTTTAATGAGCAAACTTTAGCTGACGCTGGCTCATCAACAGCTGTAGAAGAGGAAATATGAACAATGCAATGTTAGAAGAATTAAAGAAAATAAATGCAAATATGGTAAATCTTTTAAACGAATTTAAGGAGATTAAAGAAAAGTTGAATTAACACACATCGTTTTATTTATTTAATCACATAAACTGTTCATTCATTAAAAAGTAAAAATAGCAATAAAATTAAACACTAAAGTAATTCCTTACTATTCTTTCTCTAATAGCCCTACCCCTACTTTGTATTTGTGTTTCTCCATTATCTTCTTCATGCGTACCATTATCAGTATCTGAAGGCAATGGTTAGTTATATTTTCGCCGAATATTGTGAAGCGTGCAGCATGAATTTATGATGGAACTCGCAAATGCAGGGTTAACTAAAGTGCCAGGATTACCAGACAAACATGCCAATAATTTTTTCAAGACTCCATTCAATCTCTCTACACAGTTTCTAGCTGAAATATGGCCATCGTTATATTTTTGTTGGCTCACAGTATTGGGATTTCTGATCGGCGTCATTAACCATGGTTGCAGTGAATAACCGGAATCGCTAATCAGCCACACTTCACGTTCATTATTTAGAAACTCTTGTTTTTGAAATGCTCTAGCTTCGCTTGCATTTCAGATAAATGCATCATGGCTGCTACCACCAAATCTAGCTAAGCAGTTGAAAATTTTCAGGTCAAAATCGCAAATTAGTTGAACATTCTTCAAATGAATTCCTTTACGCCTGATATAGCACTGTTCGATTTCCAAGGATGGTTTTTTAATCTTAACATGGGTACAGTCAAATGCTCCAATTACCCCAGGACAACCGGTTGCTTCATAAAATCTGAAATGCGTCATTTCGTTCAATTGGTTCATTTAATCCGAATTATGGAAATTACCGTCTTTTAATTTGATTTTGTTTCTGCTGCGTAGTTGGAAACTTTATATACTTGTTCATAGGTTTGTCCTGAGGAACATATGTTATTTTATTAACAATGTGGCACATCATCGCCTTGCTAATTGGGCAGATAAAATTTTGCCCACAATTCCTTAAAAAGGAACCGGTGGTATAACAATGTAATGTAGTACGTATCCTTATATTTGTGAGAATACATGTTCTTCTATTTGCATTTCTCATATGTGGACTTAATTCGTTAAGTAATTCTATGGCTCGTTCTTTGGTGAACCGGAAAAGCTCAAACAATCTCGCTTCTGGGATGTTAAAAGGATCCGTTGTATCGCTTATATTACACCGGTGGATCCTAGCATATTTCTTTGGTCGTAAATATTTCCGTATATTAACACGAATATATTGGGCATATTTACTGGATATACCTACATATTAAACACAATTTTCACTTATACTTCAAAAAACATTTCACAAAAACAGACCTGTAAAGTACTTAAGTACTAGTAACAGTACCAGTACCTGGACTTGTACTTGTACTTGAAAAATTTTAAAGTACCAGTACCGGGACTTGTACTTGAAATTTTTTTTAAGTACCAGTACCGGGACTTGTACTTGAAAAATTTTAAAGTACCAGTACCGGATCTTGTACTTGAAATTTTTTTAAGTACCAGTACCGGGACTTGTACTTGTACATAAAATATTTCAAGTCCAGGTACTGTACTGGTACTTATACTTGGAATTTTACAGGTCTGCACAAAAATAATTGCGAATAAACATCAATAACAGCGTACAATAAAAGAGCAGGTTTGAAATTTCTTCTTTCTCAATTTCTGTTTCAAAATCGACGATTCTTTCCGATCCCAAACAACTCCCCACACGTTTCTCAACTAGTATATACAGAAACCAATAAACTCAATTAGTAGATGGTACGGATGGTGAATTTGCTTGACGTCATCGAATAGAGAATTTTCTCAACCGAAATTACAGATATAAACTGCAGGTTTTGTACGATTTTTTTAATTTTCACCACTAGCTCCACTAATGTTGGAGTATAGAAAAACTTCTCTAAGTAACAATGAACTTTTCGTGCCATTTCATATTTGGAGCGTGCACTCAGTGGTATGAAATTCCAAGAGAACGTTACTTTACCAGCAGTGAATAGAGCCAGAAAGTGAGGAAATGAAGATGACCGCCAAAAAACCCAGAAAAAGCCCTCTAAGGACAATGCAAGAGTGAAGTGCATTTGAAGTATTCGCCAATATAACGACATTTTCCACAAATGCGATTATAATAATATGCCATTCAGATTGTGCTAAAAAACAAAAAAATGCAACAAGTTCAGCTTTTTATTTCATTCAATTAATTTTTTAGGTCATTTTCACACATTACAGCACATTTTTCGTTGACTAGCCAACTTAGACAACATTGGCCAACCTTGACAGAATTTCACCTTTTTTTTTAATGTCTATTTTTTGTTTTCACCCAATTAATTTACAATATTCAGCAAAAGTGATCCATTTTCCCAGACCTTTCCAAAAATATGCTATGATTGACCAATTTTTTTCTTTAACGGAAGCTATGGGCAATTATCAAAGGGATGTCCAACCCTGACGACACTCCCCTATATACATATGTACTACAGCCAGCCTTTGAACAATACAACGATATTAACCCATGAGCATGTTCCGCTTTCTCGCGTTCGGTCGAGTTAAATTTATCCAACAGAATTCGGCCTAGAAATACCCTCCTGAGTTTTCTCAGCGGAATAAATTGAAGAAAATATAGTATTTTAAAATTTCTGATTAGTCTGTGCACTCTTGCCCTGTAATTATTGACAGAAGATATTGGAGTTGTGAAATTCTTGATCGTAGATTTACTTAAATTTCAGATTGTCCAAATGATGAAACACATTCCGGAGGCAACTGCCTCTTATTATTCTTATATTCGCCAACATAAGTAATTTACCTCTGTCGCAGTTCTTCCACTAGTTCGAAATCAGTACCCCAACTGCGAGTTGTTTTCGGGTTATTTACTGATCTTGAAGGACCGCTAGGTTGCGTTCTTGCGTAAATTTCCATATTGTGCATAAAACGTAATTCTGCTTTAAGGTCAACAATTTTCAAAATTTATTTTTATAATATTGGTACAATGGCGAAAACTAGCGATAGTACCTTTCTACATATTGAATTATGTATGTATAGTTTCTAAAATGTCTTTAATTAAAAAAAAATCGCAACATTCCAATAGCGTAGTAGTTTTTTTTTCGGTGTGTAGGAGTAATAGACACTGAAAAGAAAACTAAACATATTTTCAGGATGTGAGCATTACACTTAATTTTGATTTTTTTACACACAAAAGTTTTTGAAACAAATAACGGTATTTATGAAATTTGTGTGTAAAAAAAATCAAAATTTTGGAAATATTTGAGAGTAATTTAATGATGCTTAATTAAAAAATACAGAGTAATACACTTTTCGACAGCTACTACTCTTGGCTATGCAATAAGACAACAATAACCAAAAGCTACAGCGTGGTTCAAAAGTTATATTCATTTATTCTCACGAATATTGGCGAAATCTTCAACTGGCCACAACTCCTAAAGGAAGGCTTCTAGGGGGGGAATGTGAAACAATTTTTTGATCAGCTTACCTCAAGGAATCGCGTGGTATAACGGTTGGTATCTTGATCTGAATCACCCTGTATATTTCTTTTTTACTATTTTCGACGCTCTCGTAGACCCACTTTTCATCATCACAGCGCGCTGAAATTTGGCACACAGGTTCATGTCGCGTGACAGAATTTATTACAATTTGAACCGGAAACTTCCATGGAAAACCCGGAAAATCGGGAAAAATCATTTGAAAATTTGGTACAACTTTGATTATTGATAAATCCGTTTCAGGAAAAATGCAGAGTTTTCCGATTTTTCCGAAAATTTTTTCGGAATTTTCCGACTTTTCTGGAAAATTTTCCGGTAAAAAAGTTTTCTAAATTATGCAGGATCAAGTTCCCTATCAACTGGCATCATTACTTTCTCTCCGACAATGGTGAAAACTTGCAGAAAAAATCGAGGAAAATTCATGTAAAACGATTTTCCGGAGTTTTTCCAACCAAGGAAGCGTTTGACCGTTTTACAACCTAAGACAAAGTTGTAGAGCGAAATGAGTTGCATAAAGTTGCTTTTGTGGAAAACTCTATGGAAAACTCGGAAAAGCGGGAAAATCATCGGAAAAGTTTTCATCGATATAATTAGTGATAAATCTGTTTCAGGAAAAATTCATGTAAATTTTTAAAAAAATTTCATAGTAATAAGAAAAGTCTGTGGAAAACATGGAAAATCGGGAAAATTCATGTTATATGGGATCAAGTCGAAATACAGCTAAAAAGCGTTGTTTAAAACTGCAGTACTTCCACGATTTGATACTCGACAAATTTTTGTTTTCGGATCGGCACCAAACATGACTTAAAAATTGTTTTAAAATATCTCCATGCAGCACGTAATAACAATTTAGTTAATGTGAAAAAGGCAGAAAATAAAATATGTAAGAAACGAGTTTTCAAACAAAACTGAGGCCAAGCCGTATGAAAAAGTAGAAAATAAACTTTTCTTCGCACACAATCGCTGACAATCACCGATATATTTCAGGATGATCAACAGAGGTAATAAGTGATTTGATTCATGAAGAGAAATGTCCCAATCAAAAATCTGAGTCCACCTCTGTGTGTGAAGAAAAGTTTATTTTCTACTTTTTAATTTATTTTATTTTATTTAAATCATATTATCACATATCATAAGGTCCATTGGTTAACTTTACGAAGTAGTCACCCACTTTTTTTCATTTTAGAAATTAGATCCATCTATATCAGTTGGCGTAACTAGGACTTCTTTCTCGGGTGGGCCAGGTTCCACAACTTTCGTACATAGGTTTTAACAAACATTTTGTTTGCGAAGTATACAAGCTTATGAGTATTCCCAGCTTCTGACCGACATTTTTTATGCATTGCTCTGAGCACTTACAAGATTTGATATAATGTATATAATGGATATAATGAAATTACATAAATTAAAAACTAAAAAATTTTCTAAAGTTACAGAGAATACAGAGTAGAGAGTGTCTATAAGTTACAAAGCCCACAAGAAATATGCTTAACTCCGCTGCCAAGAAAGCAAAAAACTAGATCAGCACTATGAATCTACTGCAAATGCAGGGATGTGGGCACATTCGGGGCGATTTTTATAAGAAATGCTTTTCAGATAAGGTAGCCTTTGTCGAGGTTGCGATCTTAAGGTCAGAAGAACAACGAACAGTTTTCGATTGTTTCAAATCCTTTATTATAATACTCGTTGAATGTTATTGTGCACCCGCAAAGAAAAGCATGGTACAACGCTTATCAGTTAGTAAAACTTATTAGCAATCAATAAATTTTTGGATAACTATTCAGTCAACATTCGGCAATCGGGCGATATTTATTGCTTTTCGAAACAAACAGCGTCGAGTATTTACGAAATAGTTTTAGTCGGACATTTAAATTATTGTGAAAATAGATTACTACATAATGTAATTGGCGAGTTGAGTGAAAGTAGATTCTTTTCTTTAATCCCAATGAGCCCAAGCGACACTCATCTATTCCCTACAGTCCACTCCAAACATACAACGCGATTTAAATTTTTCTTAGCTCATAGGAAGTAGAGTTTATTTGAAAAATAAAAATAAAAATGTGCACCATTTTAAAAGAAAAAGAAAAAAAAGTAGTGTCGTTTAATTAACAGAGAATTTTGTTTTCCACATCCCCTCCTTTGCTTCTCTCACGTATTAAGGAAAATAAATTAAAATCCTTGATACACTAAACTGATATGATAGTGACGCACTGCCTAAAGTCCAGTATGTATTCCAAGTACCAGTACTAGGACCCATACTTCAAATCTTTTAAATACAAATTCCGGTAATGGTACTTAAAAAATGTCAAGTTCAAGTCCAGATACTAGTACTGGTACTTATAAGGATCAAGAGCTTTCGAAAACTCAAATCAGAAATTTTGAAAAATTTATAGCCGGTTAAATAACTGGATGAGGTCTCCATTTAAGAAATATTATTAAATATCGTATAAGCTATAAGCTTTCGCTGTTTTAATTTCTACCTAATTTTGGAAGTTGTCCATAGAGTATTTGAATTTGCCTTTAGAAAAACAAATGTCACATCATATAGTGATTGCCTTGGAAATGAAAATCAACGCTCTACATGTGCGGTGGAAGTGAGCGGATTGTGGCACTTGATTGCCAACCTTCCTAACAAAGGATATCGATTCAGCATGTCAATTTCTGTATTGCGCTCATTTTCCTTTATTTTTTCCTGAAGGCGGTAAGATCTTTTGAGACACTGTCTAAATGCAGATAACTTCTATTATTAGCAGGCGTATTTAAATAATTTACAAAAGCTGAAGTACTTCGCGCTATGGCAGTATTTGTAGTAAGTGCGTTAAGTACGAGTATCGGGAATTGTACTTGAGAATTTTTTGAATACCAGCACCAAGGCTTCTAAGCAACTGATACTACTAATTAAGTATCAATGTTAGTTTGTTTTTAATTATCTCATTTTCAATGTTTATGAGATCCTTGTTCGAAAGCTTGCCCTGAAGCAGTTGCTCTTAACAAAGTTTTAACTCGATGGAAAAGCTCCGTTCACTCTCGGCTGAGGTGACAGGAAGACCCAGAGCTGCTTGCAGCTACTTGTATAAATTTGGGCAGAAGTCTTTACTAATTTCTGTTTTCAGTCTTTCCAAATTTACTACAATGCTCTTCTTTTGGAACATATTATTTTAATATTACATTTTATTTTGTTTCATCTTATAAGTTGGAAATGTCTACATTGAAAACTTTTTTTATAGTTTTCTACAAATTCCTTTCCATGTTTCAGGTACAACTAGATTTTTGAACCTTTTTCAAAGGATTTTTTCCAAAAAATTAAACAAAGTTTTACGAAATTTTAAAAATTTCATTGATATCAAAGGTTATCCATTAAAATAACCGCACAAACTGTAAAATATTTCAGCATGATTTATCTAACGGATCACACCTTTATCAAAAGTCAGTGGAATCAGAGCAATTTCAGAATAGCTTTAAAATGTTTAAAAACATTTTCATAGGTTTTCCTGAAGAAAAGAACTCGTTGTCTTTTGAATTCTGATCCGAACGGATTCAATTTAATTAGGCCTAAGATTATTCGAAGTGACAAATGTTTTTTGGGCTCTTTCATTCCTGGAGTGGTAGTCCGCATTCTGGGGTGTGGGCCCACCCCGGCCCCTACCTAGTTATGCCAATGGATCTGCCATATTTAGATGTGAGTGTTGTTTGACCGTTTTCTTTAATTTTCGTAATTTAGGGATAGACGGTCAGAAGGAAAGAACATCACTTTAATTTGTGAGAATTTTATTGGTTCTGCGACGTTTCGGCCGATGTCTCGAACCGTTATCAAGAACGCAGTATAGTTGTATCAATGTTACTGTATTACTTGGAAATAAAAGCTTATAAAACAAAGACAACTTACGGAGTAAATACAGTGGAAAAATATTAACTGATTAAAAAGCACAAAATAAATATATAAATAGATAAATAACAGAACATGATCAAAAGATAAAACTATAGGCTGTTGTGGAGGGTTTTCCAACCACTCGTCAAAATCAACTGGTTCTATAGGTTACTTTATTACTTTATTTTTGTAAGAACGTGCATAGAAGTACAATTCTCTAATATACCCAGTTATGATAAACCTACCAAGAAGCTTCCTATTTTACTTTATTTTTACAAATTTCATCTTATTAAGCAAACACGTTCTAAAAGAATAATGCCTGTGGTCAACGTGAGGTGTAAAAATTTAAGAAAATGCACTTAGTTCTAAGGAAACTTTTTAGATAAGAGATTCATTGTTTTACTCTTAGTACATACGAAGTCGTTATTTCTGCTGGATGGACTCTGCTTATGATCAGCTAATTTCATCAACAGGAAAATTAGCTGACATTACGAACTTATACTTCGTAAATACTTAAATCAATATTTGTGATAATGTTTGATAATGACTGAATGCTCCTAATTAACTCTCTCTTATCTCTCCACTTCTGGATGGTACTTTTAATTTTATAATATTGCAGTGCATCTTCATGCGGAATAAATCTGATATTATTCCTGACGTCCTCAATGGCTACAGGAGGATATGGTTTTCAGGGGAGCTATGCGTTGAGAGATCTTAAAAAGTAAACCGATAAAACCAATTAACGATATCATTAAGAAAATTATGGTCTTATAAATAAATATAACAAATTAAATTACCCTTAACAATTCCAGTGAAGTCGCATGAAGTAGACTCTCTTAAGAAATGAAGAAGGACAAAATTATAAAATTACTATGTATAAATTAGCTCCTTGCAACTAATGAAAATAATAAAAAAAAAATAAATACAAAAAAAAATTCAATTCAAAATCATTCCTTTATTTACTGTTATTTAGCGCACCTACAGCCGTAATGGATCAGTTGGTTTTAAACACAATTTGCTGTAATGCAACTATTACACGAAATCTACCTGGCTTATAGAATCCGCCGTAACAAGTTTAAGAGGACTATGGTTCAGCCATGATTGTCCCCTTTTACCTGAAAGAAAACACACAAAGGATACAGAAAACCGACATGAGAATTACATTTCGTTTATTGGAATTCATACTCCATCAGAACTGTCACTATGACATTCCAAGGACTTCCAGTTTAATAAAAGTAATATTTCGTGAATTAATTATGGTAGATAGTTTTGCTATGAAATAAATTCATGGTGATTTTAGTCAACCGAGTTTACTGCTAAATCCGCAGCTCGAGAATTGAGTGGAAAAAAACTCTTTAAAAAACAAAAAATAAAAATAATGAATTCTATGTAAAATCGGGCCCTTTCGTATTAGCAGGAACCGTACACTCATCAGTACGACCGGGTTCCTGCCTGCTATATACGCCAAAGTGACCAGCAAACCTGTCCTCATATAGACACTTAAAATAATTTTTAATTGTGAATTATACGAATCGAAATATTAAGTATTTACTTGAATGCTTAGCAAGATTAATAAATTCATAGCGAATTTAGTCAATATAAAATTTAGCGAGTTTGGTGCCAAATCCGCAGCTCAGAATTCAGTGGAAGAGCTCCTTTACAAACGAAAAATCTTTAAACAAGACATTTCTATACAAAAGCAGGCGTTTCTTATCAGCAGGAACCTTATACGGCAGGCAGGAACAAAGCCGTACTGATGAGTATACAGTTTCGTTTGTAAAAGAGTTTTTTCCGATTAATTAAGCACTTAAAGAAATAACAGCAAATTTTCATTTTTCAATTATATCCCGTGAGTGCGAAAGAGAAGAAAATTTTAAAGCGAGATAGATCAAATTTGAAAAAAAATGGCGATTTCAGCATTTTCTCTTTTTAAAGCCTTCATAGACATGCCAAATATTGCATTTTTACCAAAAATTTTGTAATGGAGATATCACTGGACTCATTTGTCCGATGAATTATCAATATGGTTATATAAGGAAATCCTTAAAGATACGAATTTGTTCTATGAAGCTGCATTAACCCAAAATCTGCTGCATTAGGAAAAAGTAATCTACAAAGTGGATTTAAGTGATCTATTGTCGTAATAGTAGAACGCTTTAAGATAGAGAAAATCAAACTTTGTCTTTGCAACCTCACATTCTCTGGGTCTTTTCTTTTAAAGCATTCCGTAATTTTTCTGGAGGTGTAGTAGCAGAACAGTTCGCTTATTTCTTTGGGTTTTTTTGTGATGCTATAGTTTTTTAGAACGTATTGATGAGAACTACAGAGTACACTTCCATCCTTTTCAATGTTCAGTCCATTTAAGTCCTTATCATTTTTCCATTCTATACGGAATCGACGGATTTCTTATTCTTGACTTCTTTCGGATTTTTTGCTTATACTATAAAAAAAGTTAAACCTTTAATTTCAAGAAAAGGGGAAAATACAAACCTCTTACTTAGCAGCTCAAAAGTAACAAACAACAGACAACAATTTCACATTTGAAATAAAAATAAAAAATGCGCTACCAGGACTGGAGACATAAATATGTTAACGCAAGTAGCCCGAAAGTTTTTGGAGCACTATGGGGATATCTTTAATTTCGTTGAGCTTGGGTGCATTCAGTAAATAGAGTCAAATTAACTAATTTTTTTAATTACTTGCTTTCTACCATGGCTTTTTCAGCTGGCTTAAAATTCTGTAAAGTGATACCGGTTGCAAACCACTCTAGGGGAGGTCGTGTAGAATATCGACCAATTAGTACATTAGCATTTCTCTGTGGAAAGCTATAGAAAGAATTATATTCCTCGAAAAATTTTAATTCTTATACATTTCAATAAGTGTTTACAAGATTGTCAATTGAATTTTGTGGACTGGTCATGGTGTAGGTACTACAGATCTGCTAACAGTGTGTGGTGATATTTCACGTGCTATTGATATAAGGTTATTTAACTGTTGACTTAATAAAAGCATTTGACACCATGTCAAATTCCACCTACTTCGTTTTAAACTTACAAGAAGTTTGTGTTTTCTTCTCAAGCAGTTAAACTGATTTATACGTAATTATCTCAGTAATAGGTTCAACGGAGTACATGGATGCCAATCATAATTTCTATCCGTCTTAACTGGCGTTCCATAAGGATAGATATTAGGACCCCTATTATTTTCAATTTCTGTTAATGATATTTTAATTGATTATAGTAAAATTTATCTCACTGCGCTCATGATGCTCAATTATACCTCTGCAGGCCTCCTGGTTTGATTGAAGATGCTATTAGCTATATTAATGAAGATCTGCAGCAATGCACTCGGGGGTATCAGATATATATAATGTGAACCCAGTAAAAGCCTTTGGTCATAAGTCGCACAAAATTTGACATAGAGTGGTTTTCGCCAATTAAAAATTATGATATCTAACTCAATTATTCCCTTTGTACATTCTGCACAACATATTCAACACAATAGGCACAATTGTTATACTTATTAATAAATTTGAATTTGAATTCAATTCCGGAGGGGAATCTTGGAAGATACCGCAACCGTTTATTAATGTACGATGAGTGACATTATTAGTAGAATTTATGGTGGCTTACCTTGCCCCTATGTTCAATTACCAGAATGCCCGCAGACTCAAAGACAAAGTTAACTTAATATTAGTAAGATAGGACACAATTGGAAATTTTTCGTTTTTTTTTAGACCGGAACAGGGTATTGTCATATACTTTCGTCTTTTGCATGAATTGGGGAAAAGAAATTGGCTATGCACTATTGTAGTGCAACTGAGAATTAACGAATTGAAAACAAAAATCGAGTGAACGTAGGTATACCGAACGACAAAGTCTTACTGAATACCTTCAAAATCCGTTCAAACTATAAATAATAATGTACATCAGGTCACACTTCCTCTATTTTTATACCCTAGATGAAATCTATAGGGGTATACTAAGTTTGCCATTCCGTTTGTAACGCACAGAAAAAATGATGGTAGAGCAAAATGGATTGGGACACCCTCGCATAAAATTAAAAGTTATTTTGATTTTTGCATGTCCGTCCGTCCGTGTGCACGATAACTCGAGAACGCGTTCACTTAGAAAGCTGAAATTTTGTACACGGGACATTAAAAAAAAGTAAAATTAAGTTCGAAAATGAGACAAGTCAGGCAACTCCTTCGTGTGGTTGCCATACAAAAATTTCGTTTTCCACGATATATTTGGACCCTACCTGAGAACACGTCGACATAGAAAGCTGGAATTTGACACATTGGGTTTTGCTGCTAATAGCAAATAAAATTTCAAAAATGAACTAAATCGGGCAACCCCTTCTTGGTGTTGCCATATAAAATTTTTGGTTTTTTACATATACTTTGAAAACGATCCTAGACATTTTTATTGTACTAAAAACTTCTTCAGAATAAGAAATCCTATAAAATTGGTTATAATCATTTTTTCTGTCCGACGAGCCGTTCTAGAAATATATGCTAGAAACCAATGCAAAAAATCAAAATTGCTGAAATGGGTGACCACGCAAAATATCAGTAAAATCTGGAAACCTCGCCCCTTCTCATTTATTTACGAAAATGAATCATTTGCGATTCTGTTTAGTTGCATGCAATTTGCGATTTCACATTTTTTATCTTTTTTCATTGAAGTTTTAAAGAGAGTTTGATTTTTTTTCTTTTTTTCTCATTATGTCTTTCTTATCTTGCCGTATGCATCGGAAAACTCTTCTGTGTCCTAACTTGTCATTAAGCTAACTTTGTCAAAGATATGATCATGTCTCATCTTATTCCTATTCACTTTTACGCTGTAGTCTATTTACCTAGCTGAAATTTAGTTCATTGATATGTTTGGCAAAGATAAAAAATATTAGATTTATACGATAAACTCCAATTTGCAAATTTGACAGCTCTGTAGAATATATGAGATCAGGTTATCAAGCTCCCAATGGGAAAGTTGCTGAGGCCAGCCAGGTTGAGGTTGAACTCGAGTAGGTCTACTTTCTACTCTGCTGGAATTTTGTCAGCTTTGGCAGGTAATTTTTGTAATCATTTGATGCCAGCATTATTCACGGGAAAAAGTGTACGGGAAATTTTGGTGATAAAGTTTGGGAAACATATTTAACGTGAAAAGTTATTCCTGCTGTAGTAAATCATTACAAAAAAATATAATTTTCAAGCCAATAGACCAATTAACTGCTATCATACAGAAGTTGTCAAAATTCGTATTGTAAGTTACAAAAGTTTGCAAGGCTCATCAGGTTGAGGTTCTTGAAGTTATACTGAGGACGAGGTTGGAAAAGTAAGCACTGTGTCTATCCCTTAAAACCCATTTTTGACCATAATTTTACAGAGAGAAATTGAGGGCATTGAAGAAAGGAAAGGTCTGTAGGACTCTCATTTGAAATATTGTGACTTTTTTTTTTGATCCAGAGTATTGTGAATGTTAAGAAACACCTGTGGATTTGTCTTGTCCAATTGTGCAGGATAAAGTTCTCAAAGACTTGATTACTTTACAACTTTGCTGATATCGATGAAGTCCAACAAAATATGGTATACAATCTCCATTTGTTTTCCGCTAAAGGATTACTTCTCTGGAAGAATGAACAGAATCATACTTGAGAAACTTCATTCCTTTCATGGTGCAGGGTAGATAGACTAAAGTGAGCCTAAATGGTGACCAGAAGATGTTCCTTTTTCAATTCCAGTTGTAAAACCTAAACGATTTGGTGGAAATTGGTTGGAGAAAATGAAAAGGATTGATTTGATTGGTAATGAGTTTCACAAAATAGGATTCCTCTTGAAGTTATGAAAAGAACTGCTTCTTACCTGAAATGCTTTGTAAAGAACTGCTTATGAGCATGCAATATTACGATTTATCAATAACTATAATTCAACAACTTCAATTTACGATAACATCGTGGAACATCCTCGAATATCCTCAACAACCCACTCCATGTCAGTTGTTCAGAATACGGAAACGTACACGCACGTGAGTAATAAATTGTGCGCGATCTAAGCGCACATACTCATGAGTCGTGTGCGATTTGCTTGGAAATGAGCAATGAGAAATTTCGTGCGCGTATTCTTCCCTTGAATTACTCGCTCGTGAGTAATGAGCAGCGAGAAATTTCATTTACGCACGCGAGTGGGCGATTTCTTCCCTTGAATTACTGATTCACGAGTTATGAACAATGCAAATTTCGTATGCCTATGCGAGTGTGCCCTTCCTTACTTTGAATTACTCATTCATGAGCGCGTACGCGTGGAGCACGCACATGAGGTGTAAACTATTCATGAGTCTTTCGCTGCGAGTGTGCGATTCTTACTCTGGTTATGTTATACCAAAATATATATATCTGAATAAAAACTTCCTCTGGCTCCTAATAAGGTAGAAGTTGTATGCTTATTTGTTGATACGGTCAGAAGGTAATGCTAATCTACAATGTATAGTAGAACCACGTCGTCAAAACGATATCGTTTGCTGAAGAATGCGTATAAATGCACGAAATATGTAAGTAGTGGTAAGCTGCAAATTAAATAGCTGTTGACCTGTCAATTATCATAAATGTAATTGCTTCCTCGATTTCATTGCAGAATTACATCAAAGGAAGTATTTGGTCTCAATAATTTATACTATGATACAGTAAACTTAGTAAACTAAGAAATTGCTTGGGACAAGTCGAATAATATAAAATATTGCATTTAAGACTGAAAGTACAAGTTCAAGTTTACAGCTGTTTTGTTCTAAATTCCCCTGCAAGGTTCTAAATTATGCTGAATATACCTGAAGTATTACTATATCGTTTTTGCTGATTAACTAGGACACATAAGCTCGTGCTCATGTCGTCAAATGAATGAGAGAGAAGGGACAATTTTGCAAGCATAAATTTTCAAATGCAGGAGTGGGAAGCAAACACAAAAATCCATATCGTTTTGACGACGTGGTTTTACCATGCATTGTAGATTGGGCATAACAGACGGGAAGAAGAAAAGATTTGAGACTGAGAGAAATTTCTCTTTTCTCTCTGTCTCCGCCACCCCATAGCTGTACATGTACACATAGAGATGCCACCCATTTACATAATTTTGATGTTTCAATTTGCTGCCTGACTGCTTGTCGGCCACCAATTCCTATCAGAACCGCTCATCTTACTCCCTCTTTTCTACTGCACTGCAATATAATGCAATGTAAATAAAAAGTTTCCGGTTTCCTACAGAAGAGGTAAAAGAATTGAAGAGAACATGTGATGCAATGCATATCTATGATGCATAGTGCAGGCACTGGCTCTGGTGCTATGACGAGACGAACCTTCCACCCGCGCTACCATGGTGACTGGCTGGTCGTGAAAGAGCAGAGAACTTTCGGAGAATTTGTGAGAGTGGATCGTAAGTCATTAAGTTAACTTTGACTAGGTGGTGAGTGGCGGGTCGTCAAAAAGCAGAGAGCTTTCGTAAAATGTGTGAGTGCAGGTAGTAATAATATGACCCGCCATACAAAACCTTTCAATATACGAGATGCGTATTCTTTCTGTTAGATGTTCTTTGGTTAAATTACATTTTTGTATGGATCCTGAGATATACCACCATAAGTAAAATATTTTGAACAATTAGTTTAAATAAAAGGATGCTTGAGCCATTCCCCATCTAGTTATTTTTATTATTATTATTTTAGTTTTTATGCAAAAAAAACCACTTAATTAATTATAGTCATTTTCTGACAATTAAGTAAAATTAACCTAAATTAATAACAAATATGTTTATATATTAGTAAATATGCAAGGTTTTTTCTACATCCATACACGCATAGATTAGAAAGATGAAACAAATGTAATCACTTCGAAACTTTTGACTGATTTTCATCTTGATTATAGAGGATACTTTTGTTTATATAATTATTTAATATATATATTTTTTTGCATAAGAGATTGTTTCCATTCAGAATCTGTAAATTTTCATCTTCTATCTTCTCTGTACTAGCTACTCTTACCTGTCGTTCTCTCTCTCTCTCTCTCTCTCTCTACACTAGCTACTCTTACTTGCCGTTCTTTAAACTTTACAGATCAATAGGGTCATTGCATACCATAAGTGCCGGCAATGTCACAGGGAGGATGGGGAAATGGCACCTGTGGTCTCGAACACCAGTACCGAGATTCAACTTTTTTGTGAGTGTTTCACTTACACCATAAGTTTGCTTTAGTCCATCAATTAGAACTTTCTAGTCTGTAAATGGCGAATTACAATTAATTAGTGATAACTAATATGTGCCTACCATTTCTAAAATAAAGCCTTTTCGCGATGTGTTCACTTCCATTCACCGCTAAATCGAAGGTGAGTGAAGTGAGTGAATCATATTATTAGCAGAATCAAATTTCTAGAAAAGTGACTTCAATTTTTCTTTATTTCGATTTAACTGAATCTCGCTACAGTTCTTAATCAAATAAGCTGCAAGGTAAGTGATTTTAGGTAGTCCCTTCAGGACTCTTGGGATATGTGGCGACGTTCTTAGACAGGTACGAGTTTTTTTTGTATAACAGCGGTGGTTTTTCGTGTAACCCACACGCCACACTCTCTGCCAATAGCTGAGGTATACTAGCTTGCCACCCTGTACAACGCTGGTAACGGAGTGAGCTATCAGCTTCGACTGATAGTTAGGACTTTACATCCAAATGAATGTTTTTGTAAATCAAAACTTTTAATAACAAAATGCCTTGCAATCATTCTTTTATAAACTGGAATAACTTGCCTGTTTCTGTTAAAAATTTGATCTAGTCCCACTCATAGATTATAATAAATAGCAGCATTTTTGTAAGTATTAACGATAATAGTTTGTAGTATCCTGAAGACTTACTCCACCTTTACTCTTTTTTTTTTAATTTTCCTTTTTTCTTTGTATCACATTTAGTAGTGAACTCGTTAGTTGAAAAACTTCTTTAAATTTTAGTCATACGCATTATGTTATCTTTAAGTTTAATTAGATACTTATTTATGTTATTCCAATAATATTTATTTTTCTTTTCTCCTCGTTATTGCACTAGGTACATATTTTTTTATAAATAATCCTGGCTTGTGCATATTAATAAGATATTACATCTTGCATGTACAATTGTTGCAGAATAAATAGATATTAAAAAGTATACTAAAATATAAAAAATATTCATAGTTATAACAGAGTATTTGTCGTCAAAGTTGGCCTTTGTAGGAAGGTTAGTTGAGTTAGTGTGACACTTCAATAAATCATAGAGACATTCTCGACTATGTGTTCCAAATTGAAATGTTTAAAATCTTTATTACAGATTCATTTGCTTACGATATTCTTTATAAAAACTAATTTCAGGTATGGAAAGCTGATTAAAAAACTTATATTTGCACAACTCGTACGCACTTTAGAAACGAAAATATAATGATCAAATTGTTGGTACAAGTAATAGTTCATCCATTCAAGATTTTTTTTTGCGATACAATTCGAATAAATAGTTGTAGTTTGTCAATAATACCTACTGAAACTAATTACAAATGAGAAAATTATTGTTAATCCCGTCCCAGAAAATTTCCAAAAGAAAGCCTGCTTCTAAAGTAAATTGCAAGTTTTTCTTAGCAAATTTTATACCTATAAATGTCATTATTTGTACCAAACATTTCCTTTCTTTCTTGGATGTTAATCACAGATAAATGTAAATGCACAGAGTTGACACCATTTATTATTCTTTTGTAGAAAAAAACCCACTAACGTTAAGACAAAAAAAAAGCTAACAAAAACAAACTTAATATTTCTAAAACTTCCCGCATTTTCTGATCAAGCCCGATTGCATCTGGCACACTTTATCCTGATTGCGTTAGATTATATTTGTCAGGTTCGGCTGCATGCCTCATTAAGAGCTAAATTCGCACACAGTGCAAGAAATATTTTGCAATTTTAGCAGACTAACTTTTCCCCAAGTAGGTAAAAGTAACTGCATCTAGTGTATGTTTGGCTCAAATGATCTTCGTCATTATTCCTATTTTGGATATAGATACTGAATGGATGGCAAAGTAATCTGAGATCAATGGTGGAATTCTGTGGCGTTACCAGTGTTGGCATCTTTAATCTCTCCAATAAAAGTTCCAAGAACTAACACTTCCTATAGGTGCTATCAAATAACAGTGACCGCAGATGTTGCCCATATCATGGTGGGTAGAAAAAACTCGAGAAACAGTTTAAATTCTGACAAATGTAATGAGCACGCGACGATTGGAACGTAAAATTCTTGCAACATGACACCGACACTATACCCTACTACTACATACCTCTCCTCAGGTATGTTTTATGTATTATGCTGGTTTCGAGAAAATAGCATCATCTCTCCAGTTCACCTGTTCTGTTCTGGTATGCTTTGATCTCATCTCAGTCTTATTCCGTGCTCCACTCTGATCGGTTCAACTAATCTCTACCTAGTTCTTCATTTATGGTAATCGCGTATGCCTGAAGACATTCTTCTTTTCTATAGTATATCGAAAAACTCCGCATCTATCAACGGAAGTAATTCATCAGGAAGTGCCGACAAAAAAAATTCTTTCTTCATGTGTTTGCTGTTATTGTCATGCTTGAAAGGTGTTAAAATTCTCTTAAAGTACGTCCGGAACAGCACAAAAGATCACTTCAAGGCCAAGAAAGAAATTGGTCACCTTGAAAGTATGAATCCAATCTAACTCGTTCGAAGAAAGCCATTTCTCGCTCTTGCAGAACGGCCTCTAACTCGGTTACTGGTTTAACAACTCCAACAACGAGGAAACGAAAGGAGACGGGAAAAGTGTATGGTGCACAAGGTGTTTCAGTGATAATTGTAGATCAATGGACGGAAATTTCATCTATCGGAAGCTCTGTCGAAATGAAGTGAATGTTTATCATCTATCTTCCGTCCGTGTGGAATAACTGTTAAGTGCATCAGTGCTAGTTTCTTGTTGCAACGAGTTTTTCCTGAATGTAAACTCATCACTTATTAAAATCACCGATCCAGGTACAGGTATGTAACATGGGATAAGGTGATTTAGTAGGTACGCGACGGGTGCACAGAGATTTCCTCAATCGGGTTGATATGATGTGAATACAAAAACCTTAATGGATGGGACGAGCAAAATGGAACAAAGTAATTCTGCTGTAATTGCTAAATCGTTATTGCGATCAAATCTAGTAGGATAAGCGCAGCAGAGTGCTTTCTCCAAAGAAAAAGGTTCAGAAAAAAAAGGCTTTCAAAATTTGCCCCTGTCAACAGCTCCTTATAGTTCTACTGTTTCGGTGATTAGCTTTGGAAATTGATTGATCAAATTTGATAATTGTTCTTTTTTTAGACAAAAACGTTGAAATTCGGGTTAACCTTCATTATAATCTGTAGCGGATCTTTCACTTGAAAATTTTTTTGTTAACAAAAAGCTCTTGAGAGCTGCACACATACTTTACCGGGAGTAGTTCTTCTTCATTAGTCACTCTTTGAAAGCATTATTAAATAGCGGCAGATATACAATTTCTAATAAGTGGAATTTTAAGATGCGGAATCAAATTAATTTGGTAATAGTGTCGAGCTGCCGTTATTTTCATGTTAGATAAAAAGGTTTATAGAAAAAATTTTCAGATTTTTTTCTAAGGTTTTTTGAGTGTTTCCGATGTTGTTCTGTCGGCATGATAATAATATCCCATGCTTATGCAAAAATTTAAATTAATTAGGCAAGAATACAAATATAAATGAGTATTTTGGTTTGGGCAGAGATTGGTATAATTAACACTAATTAGTTTTTTAACTGCTTAAATTTACCTAGAAAGCCCTCATATTTATAAGTTCTGCGAGAGAATTATGCATTTTAATGATATTAGAGTCTTAGCTTGCGTTTTTTTAGTAAGTAAGCAGAGCTTAAACTCAATTAAAATTTAGCACCTCATTATAGATACATTCGGTTGTCCATCTTTATAGCACCAATGTGTTCTCAAAACTCTAGAAAACGGTCATATTTAAACTCAGTTTTTGGGACATTGGTTTCAATGTTGTAATTCTACACAAATTTGTGACAATGAAGATATTTTTTTATATTTTTTTCTTTAAAATTCAAACTACAATCCGGAAATTCGATTTTTGCAGGTAATTTACACTTAATCCATATTTGCTAAATAGATCCTATTAAGAAAAGTAAGTAAGTAGATATTATGTAATTATTTAAGCTATAATTCAGGAACAAACGGGAATATATGAAGATTACATTAGATTTGTGAAGGGGTGTGCAGGTGTTAACCTCGCAATTAATAAAGTCTAGAACAATTCTGAGATTTGAGGGTCCACATATAGGTTGGTGGAGGAAAAACATGTTCGGGGTGGAGTACCCTCCGCTCTGGCCAATGCTTCGCAGTTGGAAAGAAATTGCTCCGAGGTTTCGTGATCATCCTGACAGAAAACGAGAAAGTGAAGTCTCAGTCAAGTCCAGCTTGTTTAGGTGATACCTTAAGCGGCAATGGCCTGGGAAGAGCCTCAGTAATCATTTTGAGCTCAGTTCTTTTAAGGAGTAGGAGTTTCTTTTGTTTTTTCCGCCAGAGGTGTCGATAAACTTTTTTGCCTGGACGAAGTCCTTGTAGCATTTCCCAATACAGGGATTTTCGTTTATTCTCCCAGTTATTTAGGGTAGCTTTGAGGTAACACTTTGAACTGCCACAAAAATGGCTCTGGTCCGACAAACTGAGTTTCCGCTTCTCTTTTGGCTAGAGCATCAGCAATGTTATTGCCTTTGTGCCAGGTACCCACATGAGGATAATTTTTGTTTCTCTTTGATAAGTTTTGGAGGGTTTGTCGACATTCTCAGACTGTCCCTGACTTGACAGTGTAGGACTTTAAGGCCTTGAGGGTAGCCTTGACTGTCCGAGAGTATTAATGGTTGCCGAAGTAACAATTTAAATGCTATTTAGTTTTACTCAGGTTTTATAATTGCTTTATTAAGGTTTTGAAGTTACTAAATAGTTTTTGTGGTGATTGTAACGTCATGCATGAAAATTGGTCTTCTAGAACAATTGATTTTATTGTGATGTTTTAAAGACCTCCTGGAGAGTAGTAATAATATTATTTAGCATTTAAGTCCATTTGTACTTATAGAAGTTTTATAGCTGTCATCAATTCAACTAGGATAAAACCATTAAGCACCAAAATTGGAATTAAATACTACTTTATTTTATTAAGGTTTTATAGCATGCGCCAAGACTATTGTATTAAGCTTTGACAGAACTCAAAAATAAAACCTCATGAGGGTTATGTTAGGAAGCACGGAGGACTACATTAAATCCAAGTTAAGGGACAATTTAGTCTAGAGAGCTACTGGGCTATGTAGGCATCTATCATAATACTATTATATAAAGAAAGTTTTAAAAATGCGTTTCAAAATTCTTTCACAAAAATCACTTTAATATTAAGAGACTTAATCCAATGCCGCATAAACCTAGTACGTCTTTCCAAGTGTCTTCGTCATGTGACATGCAAGAATATTGTGTTCCATTCTAGGTCTGATATAAGATTTGTAGCGCTGGATTTTGACGGGGCGAAAAATTGCTTACATCTTTTAAGAAATCCAAGATATTTCTAGCTTCTTTGGCAACAGAAAATATATTATCTGTCCAGCTTAACTTACTGAAAATATTAATCCTAAAAAAGGTTAGTGACGGTGAACTAAAAATTAATGCTCCTTTAAAAAAACGGAAATGGTTAGGTGATGATCTTGCGTTTAAAGAGATGAGAAAGCTTTCGGATGATAGATTATAAATTAGATTATAAATGGTTAGACGTCAAGAAGAAATCGACAGGTCGAAATAGTAGTTTCATCGCGGATACATATAAAACTAAATAGATTTATGCAAGAGCAAGTAACATTATTTGAGTCTCAATAGACTAGAACGGTTTTAAACTGAGATGATATCAAAAAGATCGAGCAATTAAATTAGCAACTAAATTAAAGTCAAACAAATTTATTTTGCCTTTATAAGGTAAAATTTAAAAATTCTCCGAAATGTAATGAATTTAAATTAGTAAAATATGCTTCGTACGAATAACGCACTTATTACTACTATTAGCTTTATAAATAGTATACAAGCATGATAAAGGTCAGAAGCAAGATTTATGTTCGATTGCAAATACATATCAAAACATACAAGTGTCATAAGTACGCTAAGTTTTATAATGCGTTTATACAAAAGTGAAATGATTTATTTAATAGCAAATGGCACTATATCAGTCTAGGAGCACTCAGAAAGGTTTTACTTAAAACCAAATGGATTTACAATAGAATAAATTGTTTTAATCACAGCCATCCTAAGATCAAACGGTTTTTATTACGGAAGTACAAGTAGCAAATGGGCTTTAAATTTGAAATTGCCATTTTATGCTTAAAATGCATTATTTTTAAATTAATTTTTTTCAGGAATTTAAGCATTTCAGAACTAGGGGATATCATTTTCAAACGTTCTTTCAATTCCGAACGTACTTAAAATAATATCAAAATTAAATATAGTGTAAATAAAAAATAAATACATTTTACAATTATTTCTAAACTCTTCTAATTTTAATTATTTCTGAGGCGCGTTATTATTTTTCCATTGTGATATAATCGGTAAATTTTCAATTACCGTAAGATTTGCTACAATAAACTGTTAAAACTGCACTTAAAATAAAATTGAATTATATTTCAACATATTAAATTATTATAAAGTGGAACATATCAATCTATTTGGTTCTATTATTATTATTATGAATTTAAAGGTCACTTTTATTTTGAAGTTTCAAAGTCTAGAAGGTTTTCTGAAATAGTATTTCCAATGCCTTTTTATCTTAAAAGAGGATTGAGGAGTAGTTTTATGATGGTTTTGATAATGTTATGCGGATAGGGTTGATGAGTTCAAATTACGCATTAAGTTTTATAAAAGGTTTTATAGAGACCTGCCAAATCATTGCAAAGAGTAATCCAGATAAGACCAATAATGCAGTACCGTTGTTCCAAGTCGAGATATTGGCCATAGTAGAACTGTTCGAATACCTGCATTAAAAGAGCCATAAATGGTCCTAGAGCCCAGAACCTTTGATATATGGCATTTTGGGGCCGCATACGCGAGGTCCGACCCCCATTGTTCGTTTTTGAACTGTCCTGTATACCGCACCATAGGTCCTTGTTGAAAGGACAGTTTAGCGGAAATCAATTTCTGTTGGTCTTCCCGAATCAATTGGAATGGTTTTTGCAAAATATACCCCTGGGTTTGAATATATCAGATATTGTCGTCATTTGCTCGAAGCATATCTGTTTTAAGATACTTAAATGACCAACCATACACTTTGATTTAACTGTGTCTCCGTTTTGCACTCTAAAAGTACTGAAGATCCTCGGTTTCTTTTTCACCTGCGAGTGTAGGGGTGGAAGGTTTAGTAAGGATTCCATGGCTGCTGTAGGACATGTTCTCATGACACCAGTTATTCCTAGACAGACAAGCCTCTGCGTTTTTGAAGCAGAGCCTCAGCCGTCTTTTGATCTTGATTTTGGCCACCATGCGAGGGCCGCATAGGTGATCATGGGTCTAACAACCATGCTATACATCCAGTACATAATTTTTGGCTTCAGACCCCATGTTCTGCCAATGAAGCGACGACACGTGTAGAGAGGGCGCAGGGCTCTATCCATCACTCTAGACAGATGTGAATTCCTCATATGTTTCTTATCTAGAGTTACCCTCAGATTATTGACTTCGTCTGAAAATATCAATTCCGTGTTATCAAGAAGAGGAGCGTTAGTGAATGCTTCGATCTTCTTGTAAATGGAACGATAACCGTCTTGTTGGGATTTATGCTAAGATCTTTGTTTAAACACCACGTGCGGACTTTGGAGAAGGCATTTTACATGAGGTCGGATATGACTTGATCATATGTAGATAACAGTTATTGAAACAAGTTGGGATGTACGCATGCATATGTATATGTTAAGCTTACTACAACCAATTTTGTAATTCTTCTAACTTGGTTTAAATTTACCTAAATGAATGCAGTAAAATTACTTCATAGTCATAATTTTACTTAAAATTCAACTTATCTCAGCTTTCGTTACTGCGTACTCAGGATGCGTCTTACCCTACATCCGAAAAGGTTATATTTACTGTGCTAATTGAATAAATATTACTTTTGACAGTTTACTCACATTTACAACAAACATTTATATTTTCATCGTGAAGAAATAACTGCAATTTTAAATGAAGACTTATATTTAGAAAACATAAAAATTCTAATGACCCTGAAAGAGTCAGCTTTTTATGGAATCGGAGTTCTGAAAATATTGGTAACATCACAGAAAATTTGTCAGAATTTGTAGAGTAAAATTTTATCAAAATTTACTGGCTCCATGTAGCAAAATTTAGCTATGTGTTAAAGAAAAAACTCTAGGAATGAGTAAAAATTTGCATTTAGTTTTTGGGGTAAATTTACCACAATAATACGATGGTAACTAATTTCCTATTATTTTATTAGTAAATTTACACTAAAAAAACATTGACAGATATGGACCAACTGCTGTCCAGAAGTGGGAGTACCTCCAAGAAGTTTCTTGCATTAATGTATAAATAAAAAAAAAATAACAGTCCGAGAGGAATTAAATTAACTTATTTTTTTAAGAGTTTTTTTTAAGAGTCTCGCGTCATTTGTGATCTGTTTATACTGTGCGTATTTTTGTTTTGGTGAATCTGCGTTATTCGGACTCTTGTATCTGCATTCAGTGTGCTCCCTAACCCTAGGGGGGTTGGGTGCGGAACTTATTTGCGGGGCGGCAGGACGTAGCCCGAATTTCAATTTTCTCTCACAGGAGGGGAAGGGGAGGTTGAATCTTAACTCGTGGGACAGAATTTGATGCGCTTCGGTTTATAGATTAGTGTTGGCCTGGAGAACGAAATGCACTAAGTGTTCATTCTGGACAGCACTTGGTCCATCTCCCATACAAAAACTGTCAAAGTCCTTTTTTAGAGTGCATACGATATCCCCATAAACGTAAGTATACCACCTTACGTTATCAAAAGTAACATATCAACAGATTTTTGGTTAATCGGATTCTAGTAGATTTTAGGTCATATGACAATCCGAACCAATGATAACGTAGCGTACCCTTTTATAATTCTTACACATAGTTATGGTAATGTGATATTCTTGATTATAAACGCAATTAATTAATAGCCCTAAGTTTTTTACAACATTAACTGGTTATGTTACTGAGAAAATAAGTACAATTAAGTGAACACGATTTTTTTATTTATAAAGGGTGCTTTGTTGGATTAAGGAAAAATTATTTTATTGTGCTTATTTAGATATTGCTTGAAGGTTTTTCTTGAACCTGGACATGCCATCATCAAGTAGCGCAAACAATCGCAAGAGATACATCTGTGATGCTTTGCATAAATTTTGAACAAACATGATATGATATGGTTAATGGTGAAAAAGACCGAGAGAGGACAGAGCGTTGTGAAGTACCGCAGCCAATTTGATTGTAATGAGATACCCTGCATTTGATAATACAGTTTGTGAATAGGTGCAGTCAATGTTTTAATGGTTTCAATTTTATTGTAGAATATTTTGGGAGTACACTGTATTTTGAGTAATCTGGCGAGAAAAATAAAAGTATTATGTCATGATCAATTCTAATTCTAATTGTAATCAGTTAGTTTTAAAAGAGCGGTACCTAGTATAAAGGCCAAATCACAATTGGCGCATGCAGCCATCATGCATGCTGTTCAAATCGCAAAGCATAGGAAACTTTGCAATGCTAACCACTTTTATAATTCAACAACTAAATTCGAATTTTTTTGAATTTCTCTCAACTAATTAATAATTATTTCTATGCGTTACAAATGGAATGACAAACTTAGTATACCCTGTATATTTCATCAAGGATATATAATAATCACACGTCAAATTTATTTTTTAACTGAGTATGTTGGCAGCAGAACTGTTGCAGCATGCGCTAAATTTGAAATTATCAAAACCATCCAGCATGAATCATGATACGTCGATTAAGATTTGCGTCATATGAACGCATGATATCAAACCTTGCATCACAGCTAATGCATAATGTAAAGATGTATGCTGCGCCGACTGTCATTTGGTCTTAACTGTGAAGGACTCGAGAATTGAATTACAATGGGAGAATCGATTTTCCACTGTAACATAATCCATTATTTGGTGTTACCCTGTGATATCTTTATCATTTACGGTGTATTAGATTTATGTAGGTATATAAAGGATTTTTTTTATTTGATTGATAGTCCTGCATCAGCACAGTAGGGAAAGGCCTAAAACAAAACAATATTCGTATAAAGCACATACCTACCTGAGTTCCTTTTTCATGATGACAGTTCGGATCAGGCTGCGAAAAATCGAACAGCAAAAATTCTATAAGGAATTCGTGGAATTTTGTTTAATTTTCATTCGTCTAAATAATTTTCTACGCGCAGCTCGATTCTCTTCGATCGAGTTCAGTAATATGGCCCCAGCATATGTCTTGGCATTATATGCTTATAAATTTACGCTCAAATTATTTATCAAAATCACAGATGTAATTTAATTTTTTATATATATGGGTAATTATTCTAGCAGTTTTTTAGTCTGGCAGTTTTGTAAATTAGTAGTTTTTATATTTAAGAACAGAACATTTTTTTTCATTTCTTTTACATTATGTTTCGCGATTTTTTATTTCTTTCCGCTTATCATTTATAATCACAATTGAAATTTCATTTTTTCTAACCGACTGGGCATGCAAAGTAGTATTATTTATTGTAAAACGCGACATAACATTTAAGCATCTCCTATGATTTGTGATATACGTATTAATGCAATTTCAAAATGATCCCCATGATCCTATATAAAAGTTCTTTAAACATTGATCGGTTGTATGAGTGTTGATAGCGAAAATAAATTCTTACGGAATTTAGTTATTCCCGCATTCATATACCAATATATTGAAGGCCACATTCAGCTTACCCGCATATATGTGTTCTATCGATCGCAATATATATCAGGCTTCCAAAACTAAAGTGAGACGAAACGAGTGTCTTCACTGATGTGAGATCGCGTGTCCTCAGACAGTATGTCAGCAGATAACGCAGAGTTGGCTAGGCCCACCAAAAATTTTACATGAAGACCATGTACGCTCAGGTCTCAGCACGTCATATTCGAATTTATCATTACTCAAGATTCCTCACAGTATACTTACCAGTGACAGACAGGTTTCGTTCAAATCCATACTGGGTAACTCGTTCGAATCCAGTTAAATATTAGATAAAAATCATATATTGTGATTTTATTGGACTCAGCTTTACTTGGTTGGCCAATGACAAGTTGAATATGTCTTCAAAATCTTCCAATTCTCCAGTAACCCGATGTTCCTGCTGAAATGTATTTGTTCATCATCAGCATGCATGTAAACTTTTTACAACACGAACAACTTTCGGCAAATCGTTTATCAATATGGTAAACAATGATGGTCCGAGAACTTATTCTTGCGGCACACCAAGGATCTGTACAGATATAAAGCTTCCCAGAGGCCTTGGACAGGAAACACAAAATGCTAGGAAGAAGATAATTCATAATTCATCAAACGAGGAGAAATACCACCAGGGGGCCTATTCTTAAATAACGAAGCCATATTCCGTATTCGTTATACTGTCAAAACCATTCGGAATCGACAAAAGTTGTATTCCTGAAATCTGCATTCGTTAAAGACCGAACGTAGACCTTCGGATAGATAATGGGATATAAAAGATGTGCGAAAATATTCATATGCTCAAAAAAACTAAAATAATTGAGTTTTTAGAGGAAAACCTGAAACTGAAATTTGGTAAAAATGATAACTCTTTAATTTCAAAAGATGCCACGGAATTGTGGCAAAAGCTAGTATCAGTATTTAAATTCCATACCCGGAGCGCAAAAGGACTGGAAAAGTTGGAGAAAGGAATGTACATAAATTCATATAATTTTTTTTTTATGATATTATATTCAAAACAAAGCTAACAGAAATGTCCAGAGTTAGCAGGATTTAAAATGTATGGTGAAAGGAAATCTGTGTGGCAAAAAATTATTTGCAGGGCACTGGCTGCAAAATCTTTCATATCCAGCGATGAATTAAGGGTGCAGGAACTGATTAACGATTGACGAAATGATTTTCCATAGATTCCTGAACAATTTCAGACGCAAACAATGACAATTCACTAAAACTAGCCATTTTTTACAAACTATATTTCAAAACATGAAACAGTTGACAATATTCAATTTGTATATTGACAGATTTAATCCTACCACACTCGTTATGTTGAACAACTTTTTCACAACTTCGACTTTATAATGATGACGAATGGCGTATTCGATTCGTTATCAACCATTCGTTGTATAACAAAATTCGTAAATAAAACCATTCGTAATTCAATACTAGGCCCCCGGGTCGAATAGAATCCGATCGTATGTCATAGATTAGCTTTCGTACCTTCGTATACATGAACGCAACTGAACCTGAATTCTGAGAACACTAATGTTTTAACTGATTTAGTATAGGTAAAAAAACATATTCAGCTCATCGGGTGGTCGAAAGTACAAATGAAATTATTGTGGTCTATACCACAAACAGCAGTATTCTTGGGATTATTCCACAGAATCCAAAAATATTGATTGATTTCGGGATTGATATGTTGTGGGTGATTTGTCATTGATTTTTGATATAGACTTAATATTTGAACGTATTTGCCCAAAGCTGTAATGGCATATTTGATTCTGTGGAATTATAGTCCTATAGGTATTACTATACTCACGTTTGTAGGACTAATATTTAAGTAGTAAATTCATCATATAAAATTTATTCTTCATAGACTCAAATAAAACAACCAAGGCCGTATATATAGAGCGCGATTTGGAGCTAAGGCCAGTAATTAATACCTTCTAGAAACAAAAGAATATCTCAGAATTTATCTGAGCTCTATAATTGGAATTTTATGTAAATTTAATATTTTAATTTATTAAGAATTTAATTTATAATGACATTTCAATTGAATCGAAAAATTCTAATCATATATAAAGGGAGAAAGTACTTCATTCATATTAATTTTAATATTTCGATGAACACTTAGTAGAGCGATTTTATTGGCGGGGCTAAAAGAGCAATTTAAAAAATTTACAAGATAGCAAATTTATTTTTTGGGGAATTTATGATATGACTATGTAATTATCCAAAATTCCCTAAAAAGTAAACAAATAATTTTTTAAGCTATTTAAATAAAATCATGGAAAATTGTAGTTTGTGTTTTAAGGACGGAAATCAAATTAAACTTAAAATTAATAGTCCCTTTAAAATGTGAACAAAATTTGTAATACCACTGCGATTAAGCTACCCTGGTAGACAAATCACGAAGAGCTCATCAATGAGCTCCCTCATGAGTAATGAGATTAACGTCCTGATGAAATTTATTCGCCTTTGAATCAAAACCGGGAAAAAAATAATTTATTAACTTTTACACAGATAGTGTGCATGAGATATTGCATCTCTTTCACTTATTTAGAAAATGTATACTTTGCTTCCCTTTTGTGCATTTTACAATATTTATGACCACTTCGATGAGTATATAATGAGTGTCACGATGCGCTTATTATAATGAGCATATTAACGAATGTCTCGATGTGATTATTAATATATTTTTCAAATTCAAACTCCGACTGCAAACCAAACTCTAAGACGCTGACCCGTAAGGATTTTGGCATAACGTCTTATTCAGCATATAGGCGACAGTCTTTCCGCGGAAGAGCAAATAAAATAATTAATTTAAAATCGATAATAAAAAATGTCATCTGGAAACGGTGATGACAAAAATAAATATTTATTTATTATTGGTTTAGTATATAGAGAGCAGTTCACGATTTCGAATTAGCTCTTCTATGAGTTTTAATAAACACTCATCGGAAGGATCATCGGGACTTAATTTTCTATATGTTTTATCATGAATTGCAAACACCTTGATGCTCTTCAGTTAAATTAGTATTGGTTTACATAATCATCGCCACTTGCGGGACAACCCTGGTAGCCCAATCATCACTGATGTAATGCTGAATTTTATTCTAGCTCCGGGGACTAAACTCAGTAATATACTTCGCATTCATATAATGAGCAATTCAATGATTTCCGTTGTGAATAAATCAAATCACTCATCGCTGAGCGTAATCATGATCTCATTGGTGAGTAAATTAAATACCTACCTCATTAGGGATTATATTGTTTGATATTGTTTTAAATTCAGAAAATAAGAGATTTTGGATTATCACGCATGTAATATTCCCATATGCAATGGACCAAAGTACAACTATACTGCTGTACTTTTGTGCAGGGATACGACACGCAATCGCAAACGTAGAGAAATATTATTATTGTAATGCTGGCTAATACATATATATGCCCATTACAAATACCATCAACAAATTGATTATTTTTTTACTTTTTTTTCTAAAGCGGAATACAATATCCATAAAAATATGAAAAAATTATTTACCAATGATAAAAAATTATTTACATTTAACTGAAAGTGGACGACTTCAATTATACTTCACTTTAAATCATATTTCCACCTTGGCTTCTCACAAATGAAAGAAGAAGAAAGATGAAATTCAGTCCGCTCTTCGAAGGTGCATAGCAAAAGGGAAAGCAAATTTTTAGTGCAACACTATTTATCTCCCTTTCACTCATACATTAAACCTACAAATACCAATTATTGATGAGCTGAGAGATGAGTTGGAAAAGAATATCATCGAGGCGACTAGTATAAAAGTTAGCTGTCGTACATCCACATAATGTACACTCACATTGTCGTACTTGACTAAAAAGTTGTGTTACTGAACATAAGAGTCCCCGCCCGCACCGGTACTAAAATTTTGTAAACTGATAAGCGTCGTCTACCAGGGAAAAGACAAGGTAAAACCATGAGCAATTTCTACCAGGGTTGGCATCTACTTATGTATATAATACATACATACATACTGGACTGCTTATTTTTTTACTCTATTTAGCACACGTTTTTCCTAAAGTTGCTTTATCTGAAAAGGCCACGGAGAAAAGATATAAAATGACAAAACCAATAAAAAAAATAAAACCAAATATTGTTGTGAACCGATACATTATAAAGAGTGAGTAAAATTTTGGCTTATCAGATTAACGAAAGCGTAGGCTACACCGTTGGAGGGGGTTT